>OZ014414.1:8241229-9578729 GCA_963965975.1 Xestospongia bergquistia
CATAACTCTACCTCATGTGCATCCATACTTACATTAATGATAAGATGTACAAACACAAAGAAATATTGTGAAGGATTGTATATGAGAGCTCTGGTGCTACACAAGCACAACTAGTCACCAAGTTGACAGGGTAATTTCAATATCACAAAAGACTGTTTTATTACAAAAAGAACAACATTTAAATAGGGTACAACACAAAGAACAGTGTAAATGAAAAAGTAATATGAGTGAAAACTAGCGCTAAGAAATATATATCAACACACTTAACATAAGTTACAAGAACAATAGAAGTGCAAGTAACATCTATTAACAACAATTCCCAATCATTGACACAATAAAGGTGTAAGTAACAGTTATTAACAATACTAATCCAAATAAATGATAACTCAAATAATATACTAAACACTTATCACACACAGTAATAACTAACATATCAGTGAGTCCATCACACATATAATGATATATAATTATAATTGATTCCGTTAGACAGATATGTATTATTTGTCATCAAGGTTCGTTCATCAGAAGCTCCTTTGATTTCTATAATTATAATATGTCTATTATTATATTAATAAGGATCCCTCATGTGTTGTGGTACACAACAGATTCATCATAAATAAAATTAGTAAAGAAATAAAAATCACTTGTATCATAGTATAATATACTTGTTATATAAAAATAGATGATATTGATGATAAAGCTAATGTTTGATTAAAATACTTTTCAATCATTAATTGTCAATAAACCAATCTGTTACTCCATATTTGTCACAGAGTTCCTCAAAAAATGGAACATAATCATATGTCCTGTAGTCTTCTGTTAGTTCTTCACCTTCATAGACATCTCGAGTTGTATACTCATGACCATCATTTGGATTTTCAGCTACTGTCGGATTATTTGAGTGGTTGACCATATCACTATCATCATATTCAGTAGCTATTTTCCCATTATGCCCATAGGCATGTTCTAACCACCATTTTCTCTCTTCATCACTTGATAAAGATGCAAGATAAGCAATGGCTTCTTCTTTATTGTAGTATGTTGTCTTATAATCATATACTCTAGTATTAGCTGGAATGAACTCTGCAGCAAAGACACCAATCCCTTTATCTGGAGTCATCCTCAACTCTACCTTGACTCTAAATCCTGATCTGGATAGTCTTGGAAGATCTTTAGTACAATTTTCCATCAGTATATTCTTTATATTTGATGATGATAATAATAATAATAACAATATAAATGTTTTATAGTGTTTGAGTACAGAAAATGATAGGAAGTAAGAATGAAATTGAACAGTTTAGTACTCTTTGACTGTCAAATGACTATTAAATAGACTTAATTAAAAGAATATTATCAGAACAGAGTGGACTTCCTCGAGAAGAAAGTTATGAACATTTGATCAAGCTCGAGCAGTACACTGAATTTATAATACCCTAAACATCCGTCATGGCCCATGTTTATGTTGATATTAGCGATTGATTTCCCAAGCCACACCCAATGGTCACTAATAATTGCAATACTTTTTAGATTTAAAATTCCTACAGAATTGACGTAAACTGTTTGCATACATAGTATATGTTTACTTAAAGCCTTATAAGGTCTATAATTATTCTATAATTGTTAACTGTTTGTGATGAAGCCATTGACTATAAATTAATTATCATATTCATAGCTTCACCACAACAAAGTATTATATATATATATCTAAGTATGTTATAGTATTAAAGGTATAGTTATGCATATAGATACCATATGTATTTATAAATACTTCTCTTAATTATAAGTACTAGTATATGTATATAAAGTATACAATTAAAATCATATTATCAAAGAGCTACCAAATGCACACATAAATCAAAACAGTCATAATTCCATTACAGGAATACTTTATACATATCTATGTATACTTCACTACATACTATAGTCTGTATAGTTGTACAGTACATATATAGGAAAAATAAAGAATATATGACATTCACTTTCTGTCACCTGAAGTAACACTAGCAGTTACTATATATGGCATGCTGTGTTCATAGCATCATTCACTATCACAAAGCAAACATTCACTGTACATTTTTATAATATGTATATAATATGATCTTAATGAGTAATGAGGGATGGTCATGTTCTATTAACAAAAGGCATGCTCAAATATTTGTACTTATGCAGTCTTGATAAGTACGTTAGGTATAAAGGGTGGTCATTTTATATTAACCTGTTGCAAGGCATAACTATACCTCATGTACATCCATTCTTACATTAATGATAAGATGTACTAAAAATAAAGACAATATAATGATATATAATTATAATTGATTCCGTTAGACAGATGTGTATTATTTGTCATCGAGGTTCGTTCATCAGAAGTGTCTTTCATTTCTGTAATTATAAGATGTCTATTATTATATTAATTGGGGTCCCTCATGTGTTGTGGTACACAACAGATTCATCATAAATAAAATTAGTAAAAAAATAATAATCACTTGTATCATAGTATAATATACTTGTTATATAAAAATAGATGATATTGATGACAAAGCTAATGTTTCATTTTAATACCTTTCAATCATTGTCAATAAACCAATCTGTTACTCCATATTTGTCACAGAGTTCCTCAAAAAATGGGACATAATCATATGTCCTGTAGTCTTCTGTCAGTTCTTCACCTTCATAGACATCTCGAGTTGTATAGTCATGACCATCATCTGGATTTTCACCTATTGTTGGGTTATTTGAATGGTTGACCATATCACTATCATCATATTCAATAGCTATTTTCCCATTGTCCCCATAGGCATGTTCTAACCACCAAATTCTCTCTTTATCACTTGATAAAGATGCCAGATAAGCAATGGCTTCTTCTTTATTGTAGTATGTTGCCTTATAGTCATCTACTCTGGTATTAGCTGGAATGAACTCTGCAGCAAAGACACCAATTCCCTTGTCTGGAGTCATCCTCAACTCTACATTGACTCTAAATCCTGATCTGGATAGTCTTGGAAGATCTTCAGTACCATTTTCCATTGGTATATTCTTTATATTTGATGATGATGATAATAACAATATTAATAATAATAATAATAATAATAATAATAATAATAATAATAATAATAATAATAATAATAATAATAATGTTTTATAGTGTATTGAGTACAGAAAATGATAGAAAGTAAGAAACAGTCTTTTACTGTCAAATATGGACATAAATGAATATTACCTTATGCATAAATATATAGTTGTCTAGTTTAAACCTTTAACTTATGGAGATATCGTTTATGTTGATAACAGGGCGAACTGAAAGGACTTCCTCAAGAAGAGAGTTATGAACATTTGATTAAGTTCAAGCAGTACACTGAATTTATAACACTTCACACACCCGTCATGGAAGTGGCCACTGGCTACTATGTTTACGTCGGGTTTGGATATTAGCGATTGATTTCCTGAGCCACACCCAATGGTTAATAATACTTTCAAAATTCCTACAAGTATAGAGATATGACGTAAACTGTCTGTATATACAGTATATGTTTACTTAAAGCCTTAAAAAGTCTATATATGTGTATATGTTATGTTTATACTTTGAAACATAAGCTGTACTGTTTCCACTTTGATGATTTTTAATTGAATTATTGTGGTTAAAGTCACCCTATAACTACATCTGCAGCTGGTCACATCTGTTATGTACCAATCAAGTATGCAGTACTATCAGTAACAGCATATACGTATCATGGATACATATGATAATGTACTGTAATATGTCTTCAATATATGTGGTATTTATGATATCAGTGACAGACTTCCATGAATTGTGAATTCCATAGTATTAATTAAACTGTTCCAAGTAAGTGTGATCTATTAAATTAGTAAATAAAGTTTTGGTATCTCTTTACTAATCATGAACTATAAATAGAGTAAACAATTCTTCGAATGAATGTGATAGTTATTGTATGGGGTCCATTTACCAATACCAACCATCACCATGCCATATAGAAAATGAAAACTAAGTGACATGAAACTGAAATAACAATTTGTTGTTTGTTGTATGAAAATGACACACTACTATTATAAAAGTGTTAATTAATAGCACATACAGAGACACTGTAACTGTTCTAAAGGAAACTGATGTAGCAATTTACAGCTCATATACTTTTATTAATTAGCTGCACACCCTCATGTCGATAATACTTGTAATAATTTTTAAGATATTAAATTCCAACAGGCATAGTGAGACATGACACTGTTGCCGCAAGACCAGTTACTGCTTTAAAACACAAACAAATTGTTTTGCAGCATTATGTTTTCAAATTTGTCTTAAACATTGTCAAAATCTCCTAGATATTTTTAATGACAATTGTTTAATTTCTATGCATAATTCTGTAATAGTTTTTTTAGCAAATAATTGACTATTAATATATTTCATACAAAATGAAATGTCAGTGCTCATTATGTCGATATGCAAACAAAACATTCATTGTACATGGTAATCTTAATACAGCTTAGAACATACAAAAATTTTTGTTATACTTAATCTAACATGTAATTCTAATGTACATATATATATATATATATATATATATATATATGTTCTAATTGTGTCTCTTACCCAAGCAAGTCAATGTCAATGATTAAGTAGCCACATCTACAGATAATGTTATCTAAACCTTAATAATAATTATAACAACATAAACAACAATTAATAATGCATTGAGTATCATCATAAAAAGAGATTGATTGATTTAACCAATTTATTGTCATGTATGACAATGAATTGGTTAAATCAATCAATCTCTTTTTCAATGATACTCAATGCATTATTAATTGTTGTTTATGTTGTTATAATTATTATTAAGGTTTAGATATTTGTATTGTTGCAAATAGTACATAATGAGATACTGAAATATAGTAAGCACTACTCTGTTTTAATTACCAATAAATATCATATGCAGTTGTCAAGATTATTGATAGTTTTGGTGTAAACAGATATAGGCAATTAATTTCCTTATTAAGGAAAAGTAACAGATACTTTACCCTTCCTATCTACTACAGTGCCAATGTTAGATTACATTATGTGTACACAGATCAAGATGGTTGATATCTAAGGGTGGTAATTTTATATTAACCTGTAACAAAGCATTAATATCCACAGGAGCGCATTATGGAAGTTTTTGTCATTAAAGAGTTAGAAACAGTTGAACAACATACATCTCTTTATTCAGCAAGACTAGTTCTTTGGCACTACATAAAGACTAATCTCAAGTTGCTGGAGTTCTTACAGAGAACATTTAATCGTTTGTCGTAACTTAATTTATTTACTTATAGTAATCATCTGTGCTATTAAAACCTCCTTTTGCTATTAAGGTTATTATTATCTGATATTATAACATTATTAATAGAGTGAACAGTTACTACTTCTTTCAGTTGCATGGTTTACGTTCCACGGTGACGCCTCAGCTTGCCATGTACACTTCCTCTAGTTATTACTGCACCTCTGTCAGTAGTATAGTTCAGTGATGATAATTGGCCTGAGGTAGTGTGCTTGACCTGGCTAAAGAAAGTCTCAACTGCACCACCTTTGAGACGTACTGGATATATTGTGTACCCAGGGTGAGCAGAAGTGAAAAAAGCACATGAGTTCTTAAAGCCATAATACATGAGTCTGGGTATGTTCCAGGTTTGCCAACAGTAAGCCTGAAATGTCCCATTTGTTCAGCAATTTTGGGTCCATTGACAGAGTCAGCCGCTGTTTTCGTGTAGCAGGAACTTCTGTAGGTCGGTTGATATGTATTTAAAGCACACCTAACTAAGGCCTACTAAAATGCAAAACACTTCGCAGTTATGTCCATATATGGACATACGTTCTAAGCCTTGATTCGACAAGAGTTGGTTAAGGGGAGTTTGACGCATATGTATATCTATATGTATATTAAAATGTACTTGTGAGTTAATAAATAATAATATTATAATTGATTTCATTTCATTTGATAGACATATCTTTTGTCATCAATGTTTATTAATAAACCAATAGGTTATTCCATATTTGTCACGAAGTTCCTCAAAAAATGGGACATAATCATATGTCCTGTAGTCTTCTGTCAGTTCTTCACCTTCATAGACATCTCGAATTGTATAGTCATGACCATCATTTGGATTTTCAGCTATTGTTGGATTATTTGAGTGGTTGACCATATCACTATCATCATATTCAATAGCTATTTTCCCTTCATACCCATATGCATGTTCTAACCACCATTTCTTCTCTTCATCACTTGATAAAGATGCAAGATAAGCAATGGATTCTTCTTTATTGTAGTATGTTGTCTGACAGTCGTATACTCTAGTATTAGCTGGAATGAACTCTGCAGCAAAGACACCAATCCCTTTATCTGGAGTCATCCTCAACTCTACCTTGACTCTAAATCCTGATCTGGATAGTCTTGGAAGATCTTTAGTACAATTTTCCATCAGTATATTCTTTATATTTGATGATGATAATAATAATAATAACAATATAAATGTTTTATAGTGTTTGAGTACAGAAAATGATAGGAAGTATAAGAATGAAATTTAACAGTTTAGTCTTTTACTGTCAAATGACTATTGTATGGACATAAATGAATATTATCATCTAAATAAATATATAGCTGCTTACACAGTTTAAACCATTAACTTACGGAGATATCGTTTATGTTGATAACAGGTCGAACAGAGTGGACTTCCTCGAGAAGAAAGTTATGAACATTTGATCAAGCTACACTGAATTTATAATACTCCACACATCCGTCATGGTCCATGTTTACGTTGTATTAGCGATTGATTTCCTGAGCCACACCCAATGGTCAATAAAATTATGGAGATATGACGTAAACTGTCTGTATATACAGTATATCTTTACTTAAAGCCTTAAAAAGCCTATATATGTATATATGTTATGTTTATACTTTGAAATATAAACTTGGCATTATATATTCACAGGTGTAGGAACAATTTTGTCATTCGGGGGGCACATATGTAACATTTTAACATTGTTTAGTTTAACAGTGAAGTATTTCAATAACAACCAAAATAAACCTGTCGTTTACACTGACAAAAATTTTTAAAATGTTTTTACATAAAATGTGCATCTACAGCTGTAATTGTATTATGAGGATAGGGATTGAAAAGTGGCTAATCTAAATCAGTTGATTGTGAAACCATCTCACAATATACCAAAAATATTGGGGGGGGGGGGGGGGGGGGGCACGTGCCCCCCCCCTGTTCCTACACCTATGGTATATACAGTATATCTTTACTTAAAGCCCTAAAAAGGTTATATATATATATATATGTATATATATGTTATGTTTATACTTTGAAATATAAACTTGGCATTGTATATTGTTTTCACTTTGATGATTTTCAATTGAATTATTGTGGTTAAAGTCACCCTATAACTACATCTGCAGCTGGTCACATCTGTTATATATCAATCAAGTATGTAGTACTATCAGTAATAGCATATACGTATCATAGATACATATGATAATGTACTGTAATATGTCTTCAATATATGTGGTATTTATGATATCAGTGACAGACTTCCATGAATTGTGAATTCCATAGTATTAATTAAACTGTTCCAAGTAAGTGTGATCTATTGATGTAAGCATGTGCAATCAAATTAGAGAATACAGTACTGGTTTATAGCATCTCTTTACTAATCATATGACCAATAAATAGAGTAAACAATTCTTTGAATGAATGTGATTTTTATTGTATGAAATACTGACCATCACCATGCCACATAGAAAATGAAAACTAGTAATTGGTATGAAAATCAAATAACATCTTGTTGTTGTTATGTCAAATGACTCACTACTATTATAACAGTTTTAATGAATAGTACATACAGAGACAATATAACTGTTCTACAGGAAACTTATGTGGTATGTATACACAGCTCACATGCTTTTATTAATTAGCTGTCTAGACTAATTGACTTATAACACGAAGCATTATGTGGGTTCTAAACTAAAATATTCAATATTGATTACAACTAATATTATTGTTGTCATTAATCAAACAATCTTTACTCTATATTTGTCATGTACAGAGTTCCTCAAAAGAGGGATAAACTCATATATCCTATAGTCTTCTGTTAGTTCTTCACCTTCGTAGACATCTTGAGTTGTGTAGCTATGACTATCATTTCAATTTTCAGCCAATATTGGATATTTGAGTGGTTGACCATATCACTATTATCATATTCAATAGCTGTTTTCCCATTTCTCCCATAAGGCTTATTCTAGTCACCATTTTCTTTCTTCATCACTTGATAAAGATGCAAGATAACCAATGGCTTCTTCTTCTTTGTAGTATGTTGTCTGATAGTCATCAATCCTTGGAATGAACTCTACATAATATATAATATATATATAATGAATGTGATAGTCATTGTATGATGTCTGTATATATAGCATACTTTTAAAACTGATTGGTCGATTTAACCAATATATAGTTATAATGATATAGAATGATGCAAATTGTCTACAAAATATTACAATGATTTTATTTGATAAAAAATCAATTCCATAGGACAATATTAATCAAAATAGTATTATGATTACTTTTAGTTTGTTATGCACAACTATATATTATCAACCAATTATTTTTAAAATGACAATAATTACACTTTTAAAATTAATTGGTTCATTTAACTAATACATAGTTATACAGATCACATGTATATAATGTAAACATAACACTAATTTGTTACTAATGTATTATGAAATTGATCGTTATCTAGTTACATAAACAGTAGTACATTAGTAATGAAAATAGTATTATGATTACTTTCTTGACAAAAATAAATTTGCAATTGCAACCTGTATAACCAAATGATGGTTATAATCAATCAATTTTTACAGTGTATCATCACTATCATGTGACATAATAAATAACTCAAATAACAATTTATTTGTTATGTCAAAATTACTTACTAGAATTCATTTAATATTTTTAAGTCATCATTAATAAACCAATTTGTTACTCCATATTTGTCACAGAGTTCCTCAAAAAATTTAATGGGACATAATCATATGTCCTGTAGTCTTCTGTTAGTTCTTCACCTTCATAGACATCTTGAGTTGTATAGTCATGACCATCATTTGGATTTTCAGCTACTGTTGGATTATTTGAATGGTTGACCATATCACTATCATCATATTCAATAGCTATTTTCCCTTTATGCTCATAGGCATGTTCTAACCACTATATTCAAGGTAAGATAGTCTGTTAATGAAGCTATTGTTGTATTGAGTATGAATTGTGTTAGACTTACAATGTGTTTTGTCTTGTCTTCTTAGATGTTAAGCACAAATTACAATAGAATTACATGATGGATTAAGTATAATATAAATTCTTGTTATATGTTCTAAGCTGTATTAAGATCACCATGTACAATGAATGTTGCATATTGACATAATGAACTCTGACACTTCATTGTGTATGGAAAATATTAATATTCAATAATATTAAGGACTATAATTATATTGTGCAATAGTGTCTAAGATAATGCAATGAAAGTGGTTTATTTCCAGATGCTTTATATATCAGAGAAAGATTAAAAGCAGCCTCTCGTCGTAGATCAGAGAGCTGGTAAATCATCTATAAAAAAGAGGTATAGGTAGAAACCAATCACACACATATTTAACATTATAAATATCTAAATGGTATAGGCAAGCAACAGCCAATGTACAAGTTGTATAAGAGTTACATATAGCTAGCTATGGAAGTCAGTCAATTGTAGTAAGGCCCTAATGATGATATAGACACATACCTACCTTTCTATTCTCCTCATCCTCATTTGTGCACTTTTCAGGTTCCAATGAGAGAACTCTCTTGTAATACTGACAAGCAATATGAACTAATCCTAACATACAAATTAATAATTATATCAATAATAAGTTTTTGTATATTGTCTTATATCATTAATGTCTTTGTGGTTAGCAGTATTACCTAGTTGATGAAAGAGTCTAGCTATATTGTAGTAACTCTCTTGACAAGGTCCACGAAGTCTTAAATATTTGTGTAAGAAACAAACAGACTGTGTGAAATGATAAAAAAAAATTCATAAATGGTTTGTAAATACAAAAGAAAAGGTAAGCAAACTAAGCATGTTGTCACTGGCTGTATACACTCTTAAATTACATTAGCGAGAATGAAGCAGATAAGAGACAAGAATATAGAAGATGAGATGGAAAAGGAAGGAGAATAATTTGTACCTGAATGACAAGGATATTTTTGTTGAGGCTGTGTTTCTGTAATGCTATATTGACATACACTACAGCCACACAAAGACATAACAGATAATCATTAGGATTCTCTCTATAAGCCAATTCATATTGTGCTACAGAAGAAGGTGAAACATATAACAATAGAAAGAATAAAGGGAAACAGAAAATATCAAATAACAGATAAATGGAGTATATAGAATAATGGAATTGAAAAATCCAGGAGTATAACACAGTATAGAAATATTACACTCATACCTAAGGCAAATTTGTAACTGCTGGTTAACAAAGAATAATTAGCGGATATTCTTAATAGACACATGTGAGAAGGATCCTGTATATTGTATCAAAAAAGTGAAATATATTTTAAGTATATTTTTAACTGTTTGATATAATTAAGTGATCTTAGACACTACATATAGAAAAGCTTTGTTAGAGTTTGCAATCAATTCATTACCTTTACTAACTGTCTTAAGACAAACTTTTGTTGACGTGGTAACGGAGCCATACAATTAAACAAGTTCCAGAAAATTGGGGAATTAGAATTCTACAAAAATAAAGAAATAAATAAGTAAACAAAATGTTAGGAATAAGAAACAAAAATTTTTTGTTTTGTTTTTAAATTTTTAACAGTGCCAATTAGTCACGCCCATATATTGCTTAAATGAGGAAATTCAAATAATATTCAATGTGCATTATAATGTGTCAGCAGTAATTTTAACACTCTCAAAAGTTAAAGAAATTATGGAAATATTCAGACAATCATTCTACATGTAAAGATTGTTTGTTATTTCATTATAAAATACAGTGTATGTATATGTATGTGTACATTTAACAAAACAAATACAGATTATTACAACAAACAGTTATCTTGATGAGTCACAGATATCATAATCTTAAGGTATGTTGAAAGAACAACATTTTTTTATGCATGCTATATAATAACCTTTAATCACAAAAGAATACAGCGTAGTAAGTTTTATAATTCAAGGAAATCAAATCAAGTAAACTCAGAGACTTTAACAAAGAAGGAGCTAGGAAAAGACAAGGATAATGTCTGAATTAGCCACTTCATATTCTAACCAGCTAATCAGCCCACCAGAAAAATTAAATATCTGGAAAACCAGCCAGCTGTCATTTTCAGTAAAGTTTAAGTTAGCTAAATATCATGTTCAAAAAATTCGTTCTAAAGCTGTCTTGTTACTAATCACATGGATATTTTTCTACATTTTGTATCTAAATTTCATGATCAATTTTTTCAGAGTCCTTGCTAAAGAATATCACGATCAAGTTGGTACATCTCTTCTTTTTCTCCCTTTTATTGTTGCTAGTTTAGCAGTAGTATATCCACTAGTTGGATGGATAACAGATGCTTACACAGGACGGTATCGAGCTATTATTTTTGGTTGCTATGCCAGTACAGTCAGCTGTGTCTTTGCTTGTCTTACATATCTGATTTTTCGATATACTTCCAGTACAATAAGTGGACTTGTTTTAGCATACATTACTATTGTAATTGTTGCTGTTGGTTGTGCACCCGTTACAGCTAATATTATACAATTTATGACTGATCAGCTATTAGAGAGTAGCAATGAAGAGGTCAGTGCTTCTATATACTGGTATTTTTGGGCAGGCAACTTGGCCCTTTTCCTTGAAAGATTAGTAATCTGTCAGCTGCCAGATGTCCCATTATATGTTTCGGTAATTCTTGCCTTTCTAGGCACTTTGATCATTATAGTTAGTAATCATGTTTGCTATAAATGGTTGGATAAAACAACTCATATCAAAAACACAATTAAAACAATTCTTCAAGTATTAAATTATGCCAGAAAGAACACCATATCTCGTAATCGTAGTCCATTCACTTATCTTGATGAACTTCAACCATCAAGAATTGACCTCAGTAAGGACATTTATGGTGGACCATATAAGGAACAAGATGTTGAAGACGTCAAGACAGTGCTGAGGTTACTTCCAATGTTAATTTATACCCTCGCAATTGGTATTCCGTATGAATACAGAAATAGAGTCTCTTTTCATTTGATTAACATATCTAAAGTGAAATCCTGTACATTGTTATATATTTCTAACTCTCTTCCAGGAGTGTTTGTCATCCCATTCTACCATTTTATCCTGTACCCATGTTTTCATAAATACATACCTCGAATGCTACGTAGAATAGGAATTGGAATAGCATTTACACTACTAGGAGCATTAGTGTATATGTGCATTGATGGTATTGGTCATTGGAGAAATAGTGAAGCAGTCTGTATGTTCAACGACTTTGTTAATGAGACCGATAATACTAATGTTTCTGTGATACTTCCAATTGATAATCGTTGGATACTTATTCCTCAAGGACTTTATGGAGTGGGTAATATTATACTCCTTACGACAGGAATTGAATTCATTATCGCTCAATCTCCTCAAACAATGAAAGGTTTACTTGTCGGATTAAACTTTGCTGTGACAGGATTTGGATATGTTTTTAGCAGCTGGTTATTTTATCCATTTAGTTATACACAAGCCATAAAACCAAGCTGTGGATTTTATTACTATTTATCAAAAAGTGCCATTCTCCTAGTTATTCTTCTTTTATATGTTTGTCTTTCAAAATGGTACAAGTTAAGACAAAGAGAAAATACTATAAACTTGCCTTACATTATTGCAGAGCATCATGAGAGGTATATAAACATGAAGAATGAATTTGATTATAATCTCAGATCACGCAATAACACTACCATTTCGAAATCATCAATTGATGACTCTGACATGTTAACTTGCGAAGAATCAACAAGTTATTTTTTGTAAAAACAAATGTTTAAGTTTACTTTTCAATATAATAACTTAGTGATCTTAACCAAACACTTTTAATCAACAATGTCATAATTATGGAATTGTTATAGTTTCATTGTTGTTGTATTTCTTTCCTAACACTGTTAACTACTTACTATATTATTAATATTACTACAGCATATAGGACTCTTTTATGACATGTACTTCATTTCTTTGAGCTATATTACCATACACAGGTTTCAAGAAGATGCATAATTTTGCAGATAAAGGAGACATTATTCAATCTGAGACTGACACAATATTGTTTACATGCACATAACTTTCAATAAATTGTGTTTGTATATAACAAATGCTATCAAATTTGGGAAACTACACAAGTTGTGCTTAAAATGTTTCAACTAAACATGTGTTACGTTTCTTCCAACTAAGTCATAGATATATATAATCAATTGTTGCTTTTAATTCTTATAACATGCAGATGTGTCAAAAATTACCAAATTATAGTCCACCAAATCCTACAAGTTATCAATTATTATTCTTGTCAATCAGTTTTACAGAATTGTGTATTTAGTATTACCTTGAAATAAAGTAGCCTTATAAAATGGAAGAAGTGATCATCTCCAAGTAGAAGACATGTTGATGAAGCTAATAGCAACAAGGCCTAGAGAAAGAAATGAAAGACAAATAATTTTTTAGTGAATGTCTAATAAAAATATGAGATGTTAAATTTTATATGTATGACAGTTTTTTCTTAGATAGTTTCTGGATGTATCAAGTATTAGGATTATTTCATCTCACTATTGTCTAGATCCTAAGTATTCCTACTCTAAATATAGCAACAGATATTGCACATTACTATTTATAGTAACTGCTTGGTAACATCCAGAAGGACCAATTTCTTAGCCATTTTGTGATTTAATCAATTAAGTGGGTGGAGTTACATGTGCATGTACAAAGATGTTTACATACAGGTATGCATTATATTTACGTGTACAATGTACATTACCTCTCTGTGTGTCTCTAGTTTTTTTGATACATCGGCACAAAGTATTAAATGAAAGAGAAGTTGATATTTATGATGTTTATAAAGAGCTTTACAGGTCTATTATTAAAAAAATTATTATAAATAAACATTAAAAATATACATTAAATAGTCTACTAAATAAACTTACCATCATAAAGATTGACCACCATTCATCATTATTGACTAAGTTCTCTTGTTCTCTCATCATTTTTTCTTCATCAACTGATGGAGCCCAAGAACTTCCTCCATCAGTCTTCTTTAACTTAGCTCTAACAATCTTTTGACTATAACAAATCATATCTAATACAACAAAGTAACAATTAAAGCATATTTTTTTCTCAAGTTAGAAAATTATTATACACATGCTGCTATGATATTTAGTATAAAGATGTTCTCTAAATAAACTGATACTGAATTACCAGAATATAATTTACTACCAAAACACACTATTCTTCTTCATACCTAATATTAGTATAATGATCTAGTATAATTTTACTTATATTTGTATTATTAGGGTCATTGTGTGAGCTGGACTAGATTAGGACCAGTCCCATAACTGTAGCAAAAGACTTAGGCTCATTACTATGTGTATAGTTTTAGAGTAGTTTTTACAATATACTGGACATATACTGATAATAATCACATCATAACTGTGTTGACACTTTGTATCGAACAAGTCAATATAAAAACATTGTATTGAATTTGAAATGGTGGAGATCTCATAAGAGAGATTCTAAAGTGAATACACTCTCAATATTATTAAGAACACACGTGGTAGTCCTATACTACCATGTGTGATATATGATGGACATTTCTTTTAATCCAATACTAATACCTTAGTGTATTATACAACCTCTATATTCACAGCTATTAGCCAGAGAAGGTTATTCAAATTTTTTACCCCTTCTTTTAAGCTTTATTGCATTCTCTTATGTAAGCAGAAGTTACACGTTTTGGATTGATAGTGTTTAGGTAATGATTTTTATTTGTTGTAACATAAAAAAGAGACAATGATACTTTACATTAGTGATATGAAGTTAACAACACAATAAAACAAATATTTTGACACAAGCAGACAAATATACTGTCATACTCAGTATTACAGAATTGTCAAATGTAGTTATGAAGTATTGCATTTATTTTTGGAATAGTACATGTAAGGTACATCAAGACTATCAACAGTATTTGTCTGACTCTGTCTACACAGAACTTAATGCACCAAATAAATCTAATCACTTCCTCTATGCTTGAAACTTAATTTTCCTTTTCAAAACCAGCTCTTTCAAATTGGCATTCACAATACTCCTACTCAGCTGGTAGAAGAAAAAAAGCCACCAGAAAAAGATTTTATAACACTTAATAATTGCTTAGCTGCACAGAGTGGATTTAAAGCACAAAGTTAAAAATACCAGTTAAATAGATTTTGGATGTAGTTTAATGTATCATTCAATTATAAAGGAGTGTACAAATATTGAAGAGATTCTATATTTTATATAATAATGAAGTCCTAAAGTGGATGTAATCAAATTATCTTAAAAATAACTTATTTGTTTCATTTTATACCTTGTAAGTCAGTACGGTCATAATACTGACGAAAAAAGAACGTTAACATTTCCACACCTACTTCAACATACTCTTCCTCCCTTCTTTCTCCCACTAATAGCATAAACTTAGTCAACAATAGTCGTATATCCTGAGACTATATTAAAACAAGTATACAAGTACATGTAATAAATGTACTACATATAACAATACTTGACAAAACCACATTTATTATTTAATAAAATATTTAAAATATTTGTATTTGCAACATTTTGCACAAAATATCAAATAATAAAAATTTGCTCTGTGAAGAGTAATATTTACATTTTATATGTAAATTTTGTATACACTGTAAATACCAAATTTGGTAAAATATCAGTAGACATAACAACCATGTACATATATATACATAAGTATGTGTTAGAATTTAAACAATATGGTTTTAAAAGTGAATCATAAAATGCTCTGGATTGGAAACATAGGGTTCTTCCCATACTAATTGGGAGTTGTTAGTGTCAAACATCCACCATCATGAACAGAATGTTGAGCTTGAGGTTACTTACAAGTGAAGGAGAAGATATTACAAGAGCAGATGAGTGAGTTGCTGGAGCAGATTCTTTTATATGAGCACCTGGACGAGATTTTTTAGCACTTCCTGCCTTAGGTTTTGGAGGTATAGAAGGTTCCTCAGTAGTAGTCTCTGTGCTATATAGATTGTCCTCTAAAAATTAAAAGAGAGGTAAGATTATAATAGTAACTACACATAGGTTACTATGGTAACTACTGATGTTCACTAATCTAAACCTTACTATCAGTAACCTAGGTCATTGTGGTACTACTGATGTTCACTAGTCTAGATCTTACTGCTATCATATGTCACTATGATAATACATTACATAGTTACCAGCATCAAGAAGAGCCAATGCATCTTCAGTCATTCCTAGTTGACTGTACAAAGAAGCTAATGTCATTCTCGTCTCAGTGTGATGAGGTGCTAACATGAGAACTTTAGCATATGATAATGCAGCTGGTTCTAATTCATGAAGTATATGAAGACACTCAGCATGTTTCAACCAGACACCTGCTTGATTGAAGTCTTTGGTGTCTGTGAGAGCAGTTAGAAGTGGAAGAGCTTTAGAATGGTCAGCTATAAAGTATAAAAACATAACAAAAATGTCATCCATAAATTAATGCATGTAAACTTTATGTAAATAAATTAATATATGTGCGAGTACATGTATATTACTACAATAAATTGTCTTATAGTAAAAGACAATTCATTGTACAATGTACATGTGCTTGTAAACTTATAGTGACCTTTTAGAAGTGAGTGTCCTACAACTTACAATTTTCCATGAATGCTTCAGCTACATCTAACAAGAGATCACCGTAAGTGCCAGGATTTGCCAATAATGGAGAGAGAATGTTCTATGAAAGAGTTAGAGGGAAACACACACAATAAAAAATTCAGCAAGTTGAACCACAAAAGTGGGATGTATTAGCAAGAAAAAATAATGATTTTTCTTCATCTGGTGAGTTGAATATTTGGCAAACTATTAAATAAATTCTGAAGTAACAAACACAGCAAGTATAGGACAGAACATTTTAAAAATATATAGCCAAATTTAAATAAATCCTTGCCAATCTCATATTCCTTATTGTTCACTATTTTAGTATTAAGTAGTAATGTAGTATTATTTTACTTCAGGTAAAGAGTAGCGAAGATGTACCATACATACTGCTAGCTTTGCCCTCAAGTCTACAGGCAATGATTCTGGCAGATCAGTAACCATAGCTACCTCCTCTCTCTCTATCTCTCTATTACCAGTCAAACCGGTTTGACCAGTAAATTTTCCAATGGCTTCGTCTAATTCATCACTTGTTCCCATTGATAAAGAGAGGACTGCTGATAATGAAAGAGGTTCCTCTAAAGACACAGAACCTTCTTGTCGAGTTTGAGGTACAGACTGAGGCTGTCTCGCTGTACAGATATCATAAAACTCTGTAAGCAACTGAAAAAAAGTCACAGTAAAACACAAACTTCAAAAATACAAGTAAACAACAGTGTTAACAAGAAAACATGACATTTAGTACATTATTGTTACATGAAAACAAGGTATTTGACAATCACTATGGCTATTATCACTACAAATTAACTATTAATGAAATTCATAGTTGCCACATGCCTCACTTCTATTGTGACAAAGCAAGCACAATTCTGACTATAGCTGGTGTTTCAGGTTTATAAACAGTACAGGGGAAATTTTTCATTAGTAATTTCTCCCTTAACAAATTCATTCATTTTAACAACGAAATATTTTATTATTACAAACTTGTAATATAGCAAGACTAATATTTTATTACACTTACTTCAAAGGCATCTTTAAACAGTCGAGATGACAATAATAGTTCGGTATATATATTAATAGCTTCATCATCAAAGAAAGTAGGATACTTCTCATTAGCAAGTTGTAAAGCATCTAAGGCTTGTACATCATCATTTTGTTGATGATAAATCTAGCAAGCAAACAAAATACACAGCTACGTGCACTTGTATATAGACAAGTACATGCCGTTGTATATAAATACATGTCTTTGTATATAAATACATGTCTTTGTATATAAATACATGTCCTTGTATATAAATACATGTCTTTGTATATAAATACATGTACAAATAGATGTCCTTGTACATTCAAGTTCCTTACTCGGGCTAATTCCTTGGAAACTTCGACATAATCAGAGCCAGATTCCGATGGTAGATTCTAAGAAACCATCATAACATATACCTCTATATGTACATGTATATGTACAGTACATGTACATGTACATATACATGTACAATTGTACATGTATATTAATTAATACAACAAATATGAGTTCTTTGTGTTCAGTATTAAATTTACTGATCTTACTCTAATATTAATAGTACAGATCTACCTCTCTTAATGTGATGTAACATTGAATTGCGTTCTTCCATTCTTGTAGCTCTTGACAAATACTGGCTCTACGCCATAAAAGAGTAATATTTTCTTTGTCCAAACGATAAGCCTGAAAAAGACAATTAAATAAATTGAACAAAGATGTAAACAAACGCAAACAGTTTGGTACTTTGTTGTCAGATTGATATTTCATAACTAACCCTTCTAAAAGATTGTGATGCTATTGGTAGCTGGTTTAATTCCACAGCAAGTTCTCCTACTTTTAACCATAAATCTAAATCAGACCGTTTGAGATTAGCAGAGATTAAAAGAATCTAGAATCAACAATAAGAATTAAGAACACAATATTCTATGACATTGCTGTGAGACATCAGTCATATATTATTATGTACAAACACTATTATATTGTATTTTATATATTGTACTATTAATGTTACCTGCAGGAGTTTGTCTTTTTGACCTAAGTCTTCATAGATAGTGGCCAATGTCAGAAAAGGTTCCACTACATGCGGAGCTATAAAATGAATAAATGGATTGATTAATAGATGGATAGATAGTTACATACTAAATAAAATATGTCTATATATTTAAGTGCACCTTGACGAATGACTTCCATACATAGTTCAGTAGCAGCTGCAGTGTCCCCTCGTGCTAAGGAGAGGTTAGCTGATCCCATCACGGCATGCAAATGATGAGGTAGAGTACTACGACGTCTAGGTACCTAAAATGATGCCACAAGTACTCGTATATTAACCTAACAATTAATGTTAGTGTGTTAGTAACAACACATTCTATATAGCCATAAGCCAATCAATAACTTGTTATTTCAATATTTCTTGAAGTTAGATATTAGAATTAATGCCACCTCCTTCTCTTGCACAAATGTCTAGTGCCTTTAAGGCTACATATAGTCCCATTGTTTTAAACAGATAAAAGTTATTTACTATTCTATCTACCAAATAATGTTAGCCACATTACTTATAGTAAAATGTACCTACTCTTATTCCTTCTGACTTGAGACGACGTCGCTGGCGTTCTTGATCGATGTCTAATTCAGCAAAGAACTGATCAACTTGTTCTTCGACGTCATCTTCATCTCCTTCACTTTCCTCACCCTCTCCTCCTTCTTCTGGTTCCTCTAATGATGACACTACATTAAAAGAACCACACCCATCAAATATAATACTTTAGGTATTGCTTATATTTCTAAATTGTTCTAGTAAAATTTCATATTATTCATAAAAAATTAAATTGGCATATCATTGAGTAATTTTATACATACTTCTAAGCACTCTTCTTAAACGACCACGTGGGTCACGGTGGGTGTAAGCAAAGGGTTAAAAACTTTAAGAGCTCCGCCCATACTAAGAACACTTGCAGTTGCAGACGACAATGCAGAGGGTACAGTCTGGTTGCAGCTACACATAGCTTACAACTGTTAATTTTTGTCTCAAGAGAATAACTTATCTCATATACTTTGATCATCATACACTGTGCACACTGATGAGTAGAAATTTGTGGCCATGCAGTCAAAATTTAAATGGCAGTATATATATAAACAAATGCTAGCATGATCATAAAGTTATGTTGGCTTATAAATGGAAATCTTTGTGGGTACAAGGCTGTATGTTGCTCTACAGACTTTACAGAGGTATTGGACATAGGTGCTGGAAGCAGGGGGGCCATGGGGGCACTGGCCCCCTCAGTTTTTTTAATAGTGGGGCACTGGGGGCATTCTATAAATTAACCTTGTCCTAGTGATTGCAATGCACTGTTTAACACATATTGTCTGACACAATGAACACATTATGAACTAATGAATGAAAGTACAGCCTTCAGCTGCTCAAAGGTTACATGTTGTAAAAATGTCTAAACAAATGTGTCTGTCCTCCTGGCTAGTTCAACAAAAATCAAATGACATAACTGATAACAGCTTGAACAGTTATTCATAGATTGAAGAAACAAAAGCAGATCTAGATGAAGAATCACTAGTTGAAAAAGAATCTTAACTAAGTGAAATTTCAGATAATGAGGATGAACCAATGGAGACTTCATGTAAAAGACAATGTTGTGATAAGGAAGCTGCTGTTGTGTCAAGTCAACCCTGCCAGAGCACTAGTCAAAATGTCATTGCTAATACTAAGAAGCTTCAAGGTAGTAGATATCGTCAATTTTCTACTGAATGGTATAGAGCATATCCTTGGGTAGTTCTCTGTTCTACATCTTCCAGGGCATTCTGTTATATGTGTAAATACTGCTATAACAAAGGTTACCTTTTGGATAAATATGTAGATAAAGCATTTGTTAGCACTGGTTTCAACAACTGGAAGAATGCTCATGAACGATTCAAGTTTCACTCTAAATCAAATTGTCACAGAGAATCTGTAATTAAAATTAGCCAAATTAAGTCTGCACCTGATATAGGTGTTCAACTTGACAAACAATTAAAAGAGAATCAACAACTGCATCGTAGAATGCTCTTGAAATAGCTATCTTCTTTGTGCTACTTGCTACGGCAAGGTTTAGCTGTGAGAGGCCATGACCAGATTGAAGGTAATCTAATGCAACTTTTACTTGTACGTAGTGAAGAATGCAGTGATCTTAGGCAATAGGTACATGAAAAAAAATATCTGTCAAGCGAAATATTGAATGAAATGATATCATTGATGGGTCGTTGTGTTACAATGCAGCTTTTGAGAGATATTTGTGATGTCTCCTTATTTGGTTTGAATGCAGATGAGGCAACTGATATTACCAATAAAGAGCAGCTTTGCATATCACTTAGATGGGTTGACACTAATTTTGTTATTCATGAAAATACTTTGAAATTGATTCATCTAACTAAAACTGATGCACTAACTATAGTGAAAGCAATCCAGGATTTTTTCGTTCGTTATCAGCTCACAATAACTCAATGTCTGGGTCAGGCTTACAATGGAGGCTCAAATATGAGTGGTGCTATTAGTGGTGTAGCTGCAAGACTTCAAAAAGAAGAGCCTAATGCTATGTATGTTCATTGCCTAGCACATTGTTTGAATTTGTGTCTACAAACTGTTACTAAAAGCATCATGCCTATAAAAGAAGCCTTGGATTTAGCTATGGGGTTGGGAAAGTTTATACAGCTTTTCACCCAAACAATCACACCTGTTCAGTACATTACAACAACAACTGTCACCTAATGGACATTCTATAAAAATGCTCTGTCCAACATAATGGACTGTACTAACAGGAGCTCTAGAAGCAATCATTGAAAATTATAAAGTTCTTTTGGAAAAAATGCTGGACGTTCAAAACAGTGGTAAGGATGAATATGCTATGAAAGCTGCTGGATTCTTACAGTCATTAGACAAGTTCAGTACTTATTATGGGCTAAAACTGTCACATCTTGCCTTTTCAGCTACAGAACAATTTTCAACCATGATTCAATCAAAAAACCTGACCATACAAAAACCTGTACATGGTGCCAACTTGGCAACGAACTTTTTGGAAAGACAAAGATCTGAAGTTGCATTTGAGCTATTTTATCAAAAAGTGTTGGAAGAATCTAAAGAGCTAACTTCAGAGCCAGTATTACCTAATTGCATTGTTGTATTTTGCATAATATAGCCAATGAATTTATTGATGTAAATTCTAGAAGAAAAAACTTTTTGGGGAACAATTAAAAATTAATAATAATAATGTTCATACATGTATGTAATATAGGGTAGATCAGTTAGCATTGAGGGTGCCCCCCCAGTTAAAACATCTTCCATCACCTATGTTGGAGTAGTCTCAAATATGCCCTACTGAATTGCTTTAATGCAGGAATCATTAATTTCAAACTGATGCAAATAATGACACTAGTCATTTCAATTCTATAGTCACTATACCTCTTTGAATGCATATATGCTAGCACTATATGGTACAACACACCTGAAGTACCAAAGCCAGCGTTCTATCTAGAATTTTTTTCTCCCATCCTGTTTCTCAATTTTTTTATTAATTTCATGCTACTAAATCACTGTAACTTTTTTTTTTGGGGGGGGGGGGAAGTTACTGAGTTTGAGTTTGGGGAGAAGTTTCCCCCGCCACCCAGTAGATAAGGCTGAAAAATGTGGCAACCTCAGTTGACATGGATCTTACTAAAAGTTGCTTAATTGAATGGAACTTTGGAACTTTGGTAACTAACAAATATATTAATAATATTTTGGTTGCATACATTAATTATATAATCAGTAGTCATGTACTACAATATCCATATAGTTTTGTAGAGTTGTTTATTAGTGTAAATTATTGTTATTGACACTTATCCATTTGTGAATTCAATTGTTAATCATGTCAATTCTTTTAGTACATTTTTTTTGTTCACAATGTTTATTCTTTGTTCTTTGTTACTTCACTTGTATTTAAATGGTCCCTTACGTTGTTGAAATAGTTACTAAAAATATATATATTTAAGTTGATATCTACTTGAAGTAAACAAGATACTACAAGTCAACTCTGAATATGGAATTTTGTGGTCCATTAGTGTTGGGGTAATAGTAGTAGCTAGCCCTTTAATTAGCAAAAGGTTTATTATATATATGCCAGACTATTGTGGTAGTACATGTCAGTAGGTATGCATTCTACTGCATGGTGAATCAGAAACACGAGGTCCCTAAATCTACTTTCGGATCACATTTACTGCCTCGTGTTTCAAAATGACATCAAAAGGAAATAATTTATAATTATTCATTGTTCTATAACAAGTTGGTATATTTACTAACAAAGTTTTTAAGTAGTAAATAAAATTATACAAACAAATAAAATATACATTTGAATAATAAATTTTATCTATCCAATATATCTCTATATTTTTCACACATTATATACAATAGCACTGTTTTATTTGCCATAATTTCTGTAGATACAGTCCAGCATGTCATTTTTCATTGATAAACCATTCTGATACCCCATACTTTTTACAGAGCTCTTGGTAAATTGGGACATCTTCATATTTTCTGTAGTCTTCTGTCAGTTCTTCACCTTCGTAGACATCTCGAGTTGTATAGTCATGACCATCGTCTGGATTTTCATCAAGTGTAGGATTACTTGAGTGATTAATCATAATATTATCATCACTAACTACAGCTATATTTCCATTTTTCCCAAAAGCATGTTCTAGCCACCATTTTCTCTCTTCATCACTTGATAAAGATGCAAGATAAGTTATGGCTTCTTCTTTATTGTAGTATGTTGTCTGATGGTCATCTACCCTTGTATTAGCTGGAATAAACTCTGCAGCAAAGACACCAATTCCCTTATCTGGAGTCATTCTCAACTCTGCCTTCACTTTAAATCCTTTAGCTGGTCTTGGAAGCTCTTCTGCCATGCTGCTTTAATGAAGGGTGGTGCACCAATTGGAAGAGGGTGGGCGTTCCTGCTCCAGACTCTATATATATATATATATATAGGGCGTTAATTTCTTTTTTACAAATATATTAACTCAATGAAAGGCTGATATTTACCATAAACCATTATTACCTCTCAGAACTTTATCTTTGTTTCTTGTTATTATGAGGTAGGAACATGAGTTAAAATAGCTAGGAAAAAGCATAAAATGTCTTTAAAAATAGTCAATGGTATGTTATGAACATGAAGACCTTTCTAATAATATGCATATTTTTCTTTAATATAGGGCTTATCAGACAAACTAACCTGACTTTGAATAGGATGTTTGTGACGCAAGCAATGATTCCAGGGGATGAGCATTACTGACTATGACATAGTGATGTTTACATTTCTCATGGCAAGTTTACAATACTTAACTAATGATAAAGTTATATTGTTAACTGATGTTTGATGAAATCTAGAGTGCACTAATGTAATAGAATGTCATATACTTTAATGCAAAACTAGGATGTTTAGGTTCCAATGGTTTGGGGTCTGGGGTGTAGTAATTTCTCATTGAGACAACCTTATTGTTGGGATTAAATTGTTTATGCAGAAATGTTTAATGTTTAAAGTTATTTGCATTCATATTATAATGTAAATGGATGCATAATATACTAGTTTAAATTGCGTAAAATAAGCAGGACTTTTCCCATGGGATTAGAGAAGCCGACTTGTATACATTTCATACATTTTTGTATAATGTAAAATTATACCCCAAAACAGTTTGTTTTGATATACAAAATGTAGTTTATAAATTCTACACTAATAATAAATTATTGCTGCGTATTTATAGACTTTGCAACTTTCTTCTGTTCTCAAGAATAAATTAAAGCAGATGTTCAGAGAACTGAAAGTAAGTAGTACAAAGTTTTGACATAGAATCTTTTAAATTTTAAATATCCATATGTTTTGCTGTTTGTAGATGCAAAAGTATAAAGTGGCTCTGCTGCTTATATCTCTTTTAGTATGGACACGTCCACTTACAGATGGTATATATATTGTAATAATTATATTGTATTCCTTCATTTAACTAAACTATCAAACCCCAATAATATCAGTTTCATATATCTATATACAACAATCCTCTACAACACTAATTATAAGCTAATTACTGCATGTGTTTATATATCAGGCTGGTTCTTGGTTAATTATTTTTTAAGTCTACTAATATGCAATAGTTTTATGCAAAGAAGTATTGTGACGTGTCTGATTTATTATTACTACATTTGATATCACAATAACTAGAATAATATTATATGCTGTATTATTTGTGTCTTTTCCTGTAGCATCACCGCATATTATATCTCCTACTCAAGTAACAGTCTCCAATGAAGTGACTACTGTGATTAAATTGATGGTATATATTCAACAGCAACATCACAAACTTCTATTTTATATATATGCATGTATATATAGCTTGGTGGGGGCATGAATGTTACTGTCGTTAGCTTTTCAAGTAAGTAGTTCATGATCTCTGTTGTATTCTCTCTCTCCCACCCTCCCTCCCCCCCTCTCTCTCTCCCTCCCCCCCCCCCCTCTCTCTCTCTCTCTCTCTCTCTCTCTCTTTCTCTCTCACTCTCCATCACTATATTGAATATCTGTTGTATTCCTCTTTAGTTGCTCAAGGAACTGATCCAAATCTTGCCAATACTCTTCCTTCATTTTTAAGTCTTAATGGAACTGACTTTGTTGTCAGTGTAAATGCTACATCTACAGGACCCACAGGAGTTCGTATCGTTGTGAGAAGTCCTTATTATATTCTACAATGTATGCAACTACTATATATATGTATCTATTTTTAGTTTACTCTTCGTGATGGAGTGGATAATACAAATGGCATTAGTGTTGTGTTGCTCATTATCATTGGGCCAAATCAGCCACCTAATCTTGAGTCAAGTTACTCATTCAGTGTGTCTGAAGGTGCAGCTAATGGTACTAGCATTGGCTTAATCATATTTACTGATGAAGGTAAGTGCAATATAAATGTAACTAAAGTCGTACTAAGGCATTTTACTACAATAGAATAATAAGGCATTTTGTACTAGCTACAATGACATTACATTTTAATAACAATACATCAAATTGTTTATTAATTATTATTGTTGTCATAACTACCATTGTCTCTGTACTTTCACCAGAGTCAAACACAGTGACATTCAAGTCCTCAATTCCAACTATATTTAACTTCAAACCTAACTCCAATGAACTTGTTGTGGTCAACAGTGATGCCTTAGACAGAGAAACTAAACCAACCTACACGTTTACTGTTAACGTTACTGACAGTGAAGGTCTCTGGTCTACAGCTACTGTGATAGTAACATTGAGTGATATTAATGACGTTGTACCAGTGATCACCAACTCACTGTAAGTGATAAGAGGTGTCAGAAAAGAATTATCTTATGCAGTGTTCATGAATTGAAAGTGAAATTGTTTTCTGTTGTGTAAAAAAATTAAATCAAAATATATATAATTGTGTTTTAGTCTGTCTTGTTGCAATTACATGTACATGTATGTACATGAATTATATTAATTAATTAATTAATTACATTAATTAATTACATGTAGATATACATATATGTGTATGTATATTTTGCACTTACAAAGCATATCAAGAAGAAAGATCCTATATATACGACCTCAAAGGAAATTTATATCTGTAATTATACAACTTTGTAATCTTTCTACAGAAGTGATCTAATGCGCACGATTATTCAATCAACGCCCATCGGTCACAGCCTTGTCAATCTCACAGCTGTGGATGCTGACGAGGGTACTAATCAGGAAGTCTCCTTTTCCCTTGAAGATCCTCTTCTGCCTTTCCAAATCAGTCATCAAGAGTTAACAGTTAACAGTACATTAGAAGCAAAGATCTATAAGGTTGTTGTCGTGGTTACAGATCATGGCACTCCACCTTTAAGCTCAAATACAACAGTCACTGTACAAGTTGAACCGAACAATGAATACTTTCCAGAATTCCAGTCAACACCTTATGAATTTGAATTCCTTGAAAATAGCAATGGTTCGATTTTCACATTCAATATCACTGATGGTGATATTGGAGGGCTGGGGACACCTGGTATGGCTAATATCACCTTACTTCCATCAATGTATTCTTCATCTTTTGAACTAAGCATGGATCATACTTCATGGGGTACTGTGGGTAGATTGACAGTCCTCTCTCCATTTGATCGTGAAATACTTACCACTTTTAACCTCACTGTACAAGCCTATGATACAGGATATGTAGAATTTCGTAAGACCTCTGAAACAACTATCATTGTCGTTATTGGTGATGTCAACGATAATTTTCCACATTTCACTAATGTCACTTACACTGCTAATGTAGCTGAAAATGCTACCAATGGTCACCTGTTCTTTCAAGTTGCAGCAAATGACCAAGATAGTGATTTAGATTCTTCTTTAACATTCTCTCTCTTAAACCACAAAGACACATTTTCTATCAACCCCAGTACTGGATGGGTTTACGTGGTAGGTACTCTCAATCGAGCCTCCTTTCCAAACTATACTCTTGAGCTACAAGTCAATGATACAGCCAACCACACAGATAATGTTTATGTGTTTGTGACAGTCACTAAAGTCAATGAGGATAACTTTGACCCTTTGCCATCAAGTGTAGTTACCACTTATGGATTATCTTCACCAACTACTACAGGTAAGTATTATATTTATTAATCATCAACATAATGCTTTAAAACATTGTTTCAATATCCTTACCATTACAACTTTTCAGTGATATTATATCCTTAGAAACATTTATGACATCTCCTGCATCATCTTCATTGAGTACTGGTCCTATTTCTTCCACAAATATGTTGTTGTCTGACTTGTTAGAACCATTGTCTTCAAGAACTAGTAAAACAGAGCTCATTTCATCTACTTCAAGTTTCCACTCATCTACATTAAGTACATATACATCAATCACAGATGCTTCAATAACACTGGTAGCATCTTCTTCTGCCTTTACTGCATCATCTCAAGGTAATATAATCCAGTTATGCATATTTAATATTAAGATACATTTTACATTTCTATGCAGTTATTGAAAGTACCCCAACTATTATGACAACATCAGCATTTCCCACTCCTTTTCCAAAAGGTAGTTAGTGTCTTAATAAATTAATAAAAATGTACTTCACAACTCATCACTTACTATCCCTATTGAATTATTGATTAGAGCTACTGAATATCATAAGTGATTGTATATGATAAATCTATTTAATAGTGAAGTAGATAGTTTGGTGCCACATCATGAACTTAATAATTTAACTTTTCCTTTTGTTAAGCTGTCTGTCCTCCTACCATAACTGTCATACCCTCTCATTCTGGAAGACAAGATCTTGAAATTATTCTCTTATGGCCTGAAACTAATGTAAGAGAAGAAGTTGTAGTTAAATGTCCCTGTGGAAATGGCAGTTTTGGTGGAGAGATACTGAAAGCTAGTCGATATTGTGGAGGAGATGCTAAATGGGCTCAAGCAAATGTAGCAGCTTGTAATTTTAGTGACCTGGCAAGAGAAATATGTGAGCTAAGAAAGGTTAGTTGACATTATTATTATAGTTTATCTATTTATTCTTTATAGCTTCCTGTAGCTCATAAGGTGGTGCAATTAGAGAACCTTACAAGTAACAGTGACTTATTAGGACCTACTGAAGTGACTGCATGCATTAGTGTGCTCTTGACAGTTACTGAAAGTGCATTGGGGAACCTTATGGTAAGACGTCCTTTCAGTGACTATCACATGTTAATTGAATGCATTGTAGTTAACTACAATGTTTCTGGATGTAGTTGACAACATTTTAGATGTCAGTAAAGACATTTTACAGGACAGTCAAGAATCTTCTAACACATCAGCCCAGTTAGTTTACTATAAAATTACATGTCAATAATATTAATGACATACTTTGTAGGGTATTGGAAGCTATCGATTTAATTGTGGCAAATACACCAATTACAAATCTATCTGAACCTGTTGTATTCTCTCAGAGGTCATTTGCTGTATCTGTGCAAGAAGTAAAGATTAAAGATTTTAAACAGTCTGGTCATGTGTTCAGTGTAAATTTTAAATATTTTTCTAACGAAAGCCAAAGTCTAAGTTTCAATGATTTGACGTTTGGGCTGACTAGTGAAAGACCAACTGCAGCTGTCAGTCTTCCTAGTAATTTACTGAATGGACTTTCATACATCACTAACAGTACTAGAATCACACATGCAGTTTTTATCACTGACTCTTTATTTCTGAGGAGATATAACACCTTCCAAAAAGTCTCAAGCGTCATTATATCTGCTGCTATAGTAGGATCAGGCACAATAAAGGAACTTAATCCTCCAGTGAATCTTAGCTTTTTATTAAATCCTGTAAGTAGACATAGAGTTTGTGATTAAATGATAGCTTCATTTTAGAGGATAAATGGAACATCTCCTCAATGCTCATTTTGGAATCAATCATTGGATGGTAAATTTGTTAACTTGTTAATTTGTTAATGATATTAATTTTATTTCTTTCAATAGATGGGTATGGAGATTGGTCAAATAAAGGATGTCATAATGTTAACATTACAAACAATAAGACAGAAGTCCTTTGTGAATGTAATCATCTTACTACTTTTGCTTTATTACTGGTAATATCATCATTGATTATTATAATATTTATCTTAATTGATCTTAGGACGTGTCTGTTACAATAGAACCAACGGGAAGAACAGAGTTGACATTGTTCTTGGATGCTGTGACTTACATTGGTATTGTCATCTCCCTTGTATGCCTGACAGTAACTGTCATATCATATCTTTCAATCAAGTAAAGCAATACTAAAGTTTTACTTGTTATGCATGTATACATATTATTAGGACACTACGCACTTCTGATCGCGGACAACTTCTCCTTAATTTGTGCCTTGCTTTAATGGGTCTTTACATAACATTCATCCTTGCTGTTCATAGTCGAGATATCCCAGTTCTTTGCGCAATCGTAGGTGCTGTGTTGCAGTATTTTTTCTTGGTGACATTCATTGTCATGGCAGCTGAAGCTATCCACATGTACATCAAGTTAGTAATTGTCCTTGGTAGGCCAATCAATCACTTTATATTAAAAGCAACCATTTTATCTTGGGGTTAGTGCCTGATTTTGTTCATTTAAATTTATATTATCTTTAGTTACTCCATTCTTTATTGTGTTGTTCTGCTTTGCTCCAAATTACAAAAACTACTTGAGTGACCATTTGTAAGTTCATTTAATCTGTTGAGATAAAAGTGATGATTGCATTCTATAATTTTGCAGCTGTCGAGCTTTTAATGTGCCATATTATATTGGTACAGTTGCACCATTTCTGATCATCTATTTCTTTAATTGGACAATCTTCTTCATAATCATTTTTTCTCTTATACAAAACAATTTTTGCTCAAACGCTATAGCAAAGAAAGACAAAAAGGAATCCTTTCTTTATCAACAACTGATTATAGCTGTAACACTATCTGTTCTGTTTGGTTTGGGATGGGGTATTGGACTGTTTGCTACTCAAGATATCCATACCAATAAGACAATACAAGACAGCCTTGCTGTATTGTTTGTGATCATGACCGCCTTCCATGGTCTAGTAATTTTCATAATACATTGTGTTCGTTCCAAGGAAGTAAGAAACACTTGGAAGCGATGCTTTTGTAATGTCACAACCAAAGACAATAGTCAATTTACTGAATCAGCTCTTTCTCGTAAGTGCCAGCAGAAAGCATATATAATTGAACCAGATAATTTTGGAGGACCTCAACTCTATCCTTCAGCAAAACCTATTAATGATGAGGCAAATTTAAAGAAACAGTCAAGCTTTGGAGATTGTGAAACTCATTGCTTTTATGTAAAAAAATCTGTAACTTTCTCTGTGAATGATGCTGTAACTATAGAGAATAAGAGTGTTGAAATTGCCGAGACATCATTGTAATAATTATTTTATCATCACATGACCAGTTTGTAGATACCTTCCCTAGGCCTATTTTATTTTACTTTAAATGTGATATTTTATTGATATTTTTAGTGTATGTAGTACAATTTATAGTCAATTGATTGTTCCTATAACATACACACATGTTTGGTTCTATATATGTTTGTTGGACTTTTGTAAAAGATTGATAAATTATTTTTAAGTCATAGTATAAAATATTCTTGACATTCAGATTTATTTATTTATAAAGCTACATACATAAATATGTTCAGCATTCAATAATAATCATAGTTACTAAGTACACAGGGTATTAAGTTAATATTCATAACTTGCTATAATTATAAGATGTTTGGACTGAGCCCACACTGGTGGACTTGCTGTTTGGATTTCTTTACTTTCTATTTTTGCAGTAATATTTTGCAGTTTTTATCTAAGCTCTTATACCAAAATTGTAAGTAATTTACATTCTAACTGCACAATACATGTGAATGTGATTGGTAATTTTATTAGTACAATTTATAGTCAATTGATTGTTCCTTTAACATACATACATGTCTGTTTCTATATATGTTTGTTGCATTAAGTCATAGTATAAGATTTTCTTGACATTCAGATTTATTTATTCATAGAGCTACATAAATATCTTCAGTATTCAATAATTACTAAGTACACAGTAGGTAAGGGTATATCAAGTTAATATTCATAGCTTGCTACAAAGATGGGGCGTTTGGACTGAGCCCCACCCTGGTGGACTTGCTGTTTGTAGTTCTTTACTGCTCATTTTTACTGCTCAGCGATGCAGCTTTTATCAGAGCTCCTATACGAAAATTGTAAGTAATTAACATTCCAACTGCACAAAACATGTGAATTTAATATCTAATATGTTTTCGTATTGTTTGCAACAAATTTGGAATATTAAATGGTTTGATCAAAAATGTGTAAAAAATGGCACTTTTTGGTAGAAATTTCTTTTTAGTAATTAATTTATGGAAATTAAATAATGGTCAGTATTAAATATCTGGTAGGTTTTGACATAATTAACAAATCATATTGCTACAAAAAAATTACTTTAAACTTTAAAGCAATGATTGGCCTTGTGTTCATAGGGTAATGTCTCTTTATACATTCAAGAATTTAATATCTTTAAAGCTTATCACAATTATTATTGACCATTGACCAAAATTATACCCCAAAACAGTTTGTTTTGATATACAAAGTGTAGTTTATAAATTCTACTCTAATAATGCATTCTTGCTGCGTATATATAGACTTTGCAACTTTCTTCTCTTCTCAAGAATAAAGCAGATGTTCAGAGAACTGAAAGTAAGTAGTACCAAGTTTTGACATAGAATCTTTCAAATTTTAAATATGTTTGCTTTTTGTAGATGCAAAAGTATAAAGTGGCTCTGTTGCTTATATCTCTTTTAGTATGGACATGTCTACTTACAGATGGTATATATATATATATATATATATATATATTGTAATAATTATATTGTGTTCCTTTATCTATTTCATTTAACTAAACTGTCAAACCAAAATAATACAACTTTGGTATATCTATATACAATAATCCTCTAGAACACTAATTATAAGCTAATTATTGCATGTGTTAATCAGGCAGGTTCTTGGTAAGTTATTATTTAAGTCAACTAATATTAATGCACAGTAGTTTTATGGAAAGAAGTATTGTGTCTGATTTATTATTACTACATTTGATATCACAATAACTAGAATAGTATTATATGCTGTATTATTTGTGTCTTTTCCTGTAGCATCACCACATATTATATCTCCTACTCAAGTAACAGTCTCTAATGAAGTGACTACTGTGATTGAATTAATGGTATATATTCAACAGTAACATCACAAACTTTTATATGTATGTATATATAGCTTGGTGGGGGCATGAATGTTACTGTCGTTAGCTTTTCAAGTAAGTAGTTCATGATCTCTGTTGTATTCTCTCTCTCCCACCCTCCCTCCCCCCCCTCTCTCTCTCCCTCCCCCCCCCCTCTCTTTCTCTCTCTCTCTCTCTCTCTCTCTCTCTCTCTCTCTCTCTCTCTCTCTCTCTCTCTCTCTTTCTCTCTCACTCTCCATCACTATATTGAATATCTGTTGTATTCCTCTTTAGTTGCTCAAGGAACTGATCCAAATCTTGCCAATACTCTTCCTTCATTTTTAAGTCTTAATGGAACTGACTTTGTTGTCAGTGTAAATGCTACATCTACAGGACCCGCAGGAGTTCATATCGTTGTGAGAAGTCCTTATTATATTCTACAATGTATGCAACTACTATATATATATGTATCTATTTTTAGTTTACTCTTCGTGATGGAGTGGATAATACAAATGGCATTAGTGTTTTATTGCTCATTATCATTGGGCCAAATCAGCCACCTGTTCTTGAGTCAAGTTACTCATTCAGTGTGTCTGAAGGTGCAGCTAATGGTACTAGCATTGGCTTAATCATTTTTACTGATGAAGGTAAGTGCAATATTAATGTAACTAAAGTCCTACTAAGGCATTTTACTACAAATATAATAATATAGTACTTCTGTACTAGATACAATGAGATTACATTTTAATAAAACAATACATCAAAATTGTTTATTAATTCTTGTTGTTGTCATAACTACCACTGTCTCTGTATTTTCACCAGAGTCAAACACAGTGACATTCAAGTCCTCAATCCCAACTATATTTAACTTCAAACCTAACTCCAATGAACTTGTTGTGGTCAACAGTGATGCCTTAGACAGAGAAACTAAACCAACCTACACATTTACTGTTAATGTTACTGACAGTGAAGGTCTCTGGTCTACAGCTACTGTGATAGTAACATTGAGTGATATTAATGACGTTGTACCAGTGATCATAAACTCACTGTAAGTGATAAGTGGTATCAGAAAAGAATTATCTTATGCAGTGTTTATGAATTGAAAGTGAAATTGTTTTCTGTTGTGTAAAAAAATTAAATCAAAAGATATGTAATTGTGTTTTAGTCTGTCTTGTTGCAATTACATGTACATGTATGTACATGAATTATATTAATTAATTAATTAATTACATTAATTAATTACATGTAGATATACATATATGTGTATGTATATTTTGCACTTACAAAGCATATCAAGAAGAAAGATCCTATATATACGACCTCAAAGGAAATTTATATCTGTAATTATACAACTTTGTAATCTTTCTACAGAAGTGATCTAATGCGCACGATTATTCAATCAACGCCCATCGGTCACAGCCTTGTCAATCTCACAGCTGTGGATTCTGATGAGGGTATTAATCAGGAAGTCTCCTTCTACCTTGAAGATCCCCATCTCCCTTTCCAAATCAGTCATCAAGAGTTAACAGTTAACAGTACATTAGAAGCAAAGATCTTACAAGGTTGTTGTTGTGGTTACAGATCATGGTACTCCACCTTTAAGCTCAAATACAACAGTCACTGTACAAGTTGAACCGAACAATGAATACTTTCCAGAATTCCAGTCAACACCTTATGAATTTGAATTCCTTGAAAACAGCAATGGTTCTATTTTCACATTCAATATCACTGATGGTGATATTGGAGGGCTGGGGACACCTGGTACTGCTAACATCACTTTACTTCCATCAATGTATTCTTCATCTTTTGAACTAAACATGGATCATACTTCATGGGGTACTGTGGGTAGATTGACAGTCCTCTCTCCATTTGATCGTGAAATACTTACCACTTTTAACCTCACTGTACAAGCCTATGATACAGGATATGTAGAATTTCGTAAGACTTCTGAAACAACTATCATTGTCGTTATTGGTGATGTCAACAATAATTTTCCACATTTCACTAATGTCACTTACACTGCTAATGTAGCTGAAAATGCTACCAATGGTCACCTGTTCTTTCAAGTTGCAGCAAATGACCAAGATAGTGATTTAGATTCTTCTTTAACATTCTCTCTCTTAAACCACAAAGACACATTTTCTATCAACCCCAGTACTGGATGGATTTATGTTGTAGGTACTCTCAATCGAGCCTCCTTCCCAAACTATATTCTTGAGCTACAAGTCAATGATACAGCCAACCACACAGATAGTGCTTATGTGTTTGTGACAGTCACTAAAGTCAATGAGGATAACTTTGACCCTTTGCCATCAAGTGTAGTTACCACTGATGGATTATCTTCACCAACTACTACAGGTAAGTATTATATTTATTAATCATCAACATATGCTTTAAAACATTGTTTCAATATCCTTACCATTACAACTTTTCTAATTTTTATTACTAATTTAATTCAGTGATATTATATCCTTAGAAACATTTATGACATCTCCTCAACCATCTTTACTGAGTACTGTATATCATAAATGATTGTATAGGATAAATCTATTTAATAGTGAAGTAGATGGTTTGGTACCACATCATGAACTTAATAATTTAACTTTTCCTTTTGTTAAGCTGTCTGTCCTGAAACCATAACTGTCATACCCTCTCATTCTGGAAGACAAGATCTTGAAATTATTCTCTTATGGCCTGAAACTAATGTAAGAGAAGAAGTTGTAGTTAAATGTCCCTGTGGAAATGGCAGTTCTGGTGGAGAGATACTGAAAGCTAGTCGATATTGTGGAGGAGATGCTAAATGGGCTCAAGCAAATGTAGCAGCTTGTAATTTTAGTGACCTGGCAAGAGAAATATGTCAGCTAAGAAAGGTTTGTTGACATTATTATTATATATAGTTGATCTACTTATTCTTTATAGCTTCCTGTAGCTCATAAGGTGGTGCAATTAGAGAACCTTACAAGTAACAGTGACTTATTAGGACCTACTGAAGTGACTGCATGCATTAGTGTGCTCTTGACAGTTACTGAAAGTGCATTGGGGAACCTTATGGTAAGACGTCCTTTCAGTGACTATCACATGTTAATTGAATGCATTGTAGTTAACTACAATGTTTCTGGATGTAGTTGACAACATTTTAGATGTCAGTAAAGACATTTTACAGGACAGTCAAGAATCTTCTAACACATCAGCCCAGTTAGTTTACTATAAAATTACATGTCAATAATATTAATGACATACTTTGTAGGGTATTGGAAGCTATCGATTTAATTGTGGCAAATACACCAATTACAAATCTATCTGAACCTGTTGTATTCTCTCAGAGGTCATTTGCTGTATCTGTGCAAGAAGTAAAGATTAAAGATTTTAAACAGTCTGGTCATGTGTTCAGTGTAAATTTTAAATATTTTTCTAACGAAAGCCAAAGTCTAAGTTTCAATGATTTGACGTTTGGGCTGACTAGTGAAAGACCAACTGCAGCTGTCAGTCTTCCTAGTAATTTACTGAATGGACTTTCATACATCACTAACAGTACTAGAATCACACATGCAGTTTTTATCACTGACTCTTTATTTCTGAGGAGATATAACACCTTCCAAAAAGTCTCAAGCGTCATTATATCTGCTGCTATAGTAGGATCAGGCACAATAAAGGAACTTAATCCTCCAGTGAATCTTAGCTTTTTATTAAATCCTGTAAGTAGACATAGAGTTTGTGATTAAATGATAGCTTCATTTTAGAGGATAAATGGAACATCTCCTCAATGCTCATTTTGGAATCAATCATTGGATGGTAAATTTGTTAACTTGTTAATTTGTTAATGATATTAATTTTATTTCTTTCAATAGATGGGTATGGAGATTGGTCAAATAAAGGATGTCATAATGTTAACATTACAAACAATAAGACAGAAGTCCTTTGTGAATGTAATCATCTTACTACTTTTGCTTTATTACTGGTAATATCATCATTGATTATTATAATATTTATCTTAATTGATCTTAGGACGTGTCTGTTACAATAGAACCAACGGGAAGAACAGAGTTGACATTGTTCTTGGATGCTGTGACTTACATTGGTATTGTCATCTCCCTTGTATGCCTGACAGTAACTGTCATATCATATCTTTCAATCAAGTAAAGCAATACTAAAGTTTTACTTGTTATGCATGTATACATATTATTAGGACACTACGCACTTCTGATCGCGGACAACTTCTCCTTAATTTGTGCCTTGCTTTAATGGGTCTTTACATAACATTCATCCTTGCTGTTCATAGTCGAGATATCCCAGTTCTTTGCGCAATCGTAGGTGCTGTGTTGCAGTATTTTTTCTTGGTGACATTCATTGTCATGGCAGCTGAAGCTATCCACATGTACATCAAGTTAGTAATTGTCCTTGGTAGGCCAATCAATCACTTTATATTAAAAGCAACCATTTTATCTTGGGGTTAGTGCCTGATTTTGTTCATTTAAATTTATATTATCTTTAGTTACTCCATTCTTTATTGTGTTGTTCTGCTTTGCTCCAAATTCCAAAAACTACTTGAGTGACCATTTGTAAGTTCATTTAATCTGTTGAGATAAAAGTGATGATTGCATTCTATAATTTTGCAGCTGTCGAGCTTTTAATGTGCCATATTATATTGGTACAGTTGCACCATTTCTGATCATCTATTTCTTTAATTGGACAATCTTCTTCATAATCATTTTTTCTCTTATACAAAACAATTTTTGCTCAAACGCTATAGCAAAGAAAGACAAAAAGGAATCCTTTCTTTATCAACAACTGATTATAGCTGTAACACTATCTGTTCTGTTTGGTTTGGGATGGGGTATTGGACTGTTTGCTACTCAAGATATCCATACCAATAAGACAATACAAGACAGCCTTGCTGTATTGTTTGTGATCATGACCGCCTTCCATGGTCTAGTAATTTTCATAATACATTGTGTTCGTTCCAAGGAAGTAAGAAACACTTGGAAGCGATGCTTTTGTAATGTCACAACCAAAGACAATAGTCAATTTACTGAATCAGCTCTTTCTCGTAAGTGCCAGCAGAAAGCATATATAATTGAACCAGATAATTTTGGAGGACCTCAACTCTATCCTTCAGCAAAACCTATTAATGATGAGGCAAATTTAAAGAAACAGTCAAGCTTTGGAGATTGTGAAACTCATTGCTTTTATGTAAAAAAATCTGTAACTTTCTCTGTGAATGATGCTGTAACTATAGAGAATAAGAGTGTTGAAATTGCCGAGACATCATTGTAATAATTATTTTATCATCACATGACCAGTTTGTAGATACCTTCCCTAGGCCTATTTTATTTTACTTTAAATGTGATATTTCATTGGTATTTTTAGTGTATGTAGTACAATTTATAGTCAATTGATTGTTCCTATAACATACATACATGTTTGGTTCTATATATGTTTGTTGCACTTTTGTAAAAGATTGATAAACTATTTTTAAGTCATAGTATAAAATATTCTTGACATTCAGATTTATTTATTTATAGAGCTACATAAATATGTTCAGCATTCAATAATAATCATAGTTACTAAGTCACAGTAGGTAAAGGTATCAGGTTAATATTCATAGCTTGCTACAAAGATGGGGCGTTTGGACTGAGCCCCACCCTGGTGGACTTGCTGTTTGTAGTTCTTTACTGCTCATTTTTGCAGCGATATATATTTGCAGCTTTTATCTGAGCTCCTATACGAAAATTGTAAGTAATTAACATTCCAACTGCACAAAACATGTGGATTTAATATCCAATATGTTTTCGTATTATTCGCAACAAATTTGGAATATTAAATCGCTTTGATCAAAAATGTGTAGAAAATGGCACTTTTTGGTAGAAATTTCTTTTTAGCAATTAATTTATGGAAATTAAATAATGGTCAGTATTAAATATCTGGTAGGTTTGACATTAACAAATTAGAAATCATATTGTTAGAAAAAAATTACTTTAAAATTTAAAGCAATGATTGTCCTTGTGCTCATAGGGTAATGTCTCTTTATAACTTCAAGAGTTTAATATCTTTAAAGCTTATTACAATTATTATTGACCATTGAGTGTTCCTCAGGAACTTAATAGTTATAATATCAGATATCAGATCATGTATGATCGACGTAGAAATATATTTGCTGTACGCCAGAGTATTATATCAAATGTTCGTAACTGGTGAAAGTCCACTCAAATCAATGTAAAAACATATTATTATTATTATTGTTGTTGTTGTTGCTGTTGTTATTATTATTATTATTATTATTATAAAATAGAAATATAATACTGATGGCAAATTGTACTGAAGATCTTCCAAGACTATCCAGATCAGGATTTAGAGTCAAGGTAGAGTTGAGGATGACTCCAGACAAGGGGATTGGTGTCTTTGCCGCAGAGTTCATTCCAGCTAATACTAGAGTATATGACAACATACTACAATAAAGAAGAAGCCATTGCTTACCTTGCATCTTTATCAAGTGATGAAGAGATAATTTGGTGGTTAGAACATGCCTATGGGAGAAATGGGAAAATAGCTATTGAATATGATGATGCTGGTATGGTCAACCACTCAAATAATCCAACGTTAGCTAGAAATCCAGATGATGGTCATGAGTATACAACTCGAGATGTCTGTGAAGGTGAAGAACTGACAGAAGACTACAGGACATATGATTATGTCCCATTTTATGAGGAACTCTGTGACAAATATGGAGTAACAAATTGGTTTATTGACAATGATTGAAAAGTATATTTATATGAAATGTTATAATTAGCTTTATTGTCAGTAACAGATTGGTTTATTAATGATGACTAAAAAATATTTAGTGAAATGTTAGCTTTGTTTTCAATATTATATTTTTTAGATAACAAGTATATTATAGTAAGATATAAGTGCTTATTACTTTTCCACTGATTGTGTTTAATGTCATATATAATGATGAATCTATTTTGTACCAGAACACACAAGGGACCTCAATTAATAAATATAATAGACATCTTATAATAATACATGTAATCAAAGAGATTTGTGACAAACTTCTATATACATTAGTCAAATGCAAATACACAACTGCTTATTAAATCATAGTATTACTATTTATGTACGCAGGAGTATATTTTAATGTAAGTGTACATTGTAAAAATTAATATGTCATTTAACTACTAATTTGTAGCTTACTTGGATGGATTACTATGGAATATAGAATTTATGTGAATTACTCATTGTATAATTTGTTGGTATGTAAAAGTACAACATACCAACAAATTACGTAGTGATTAATTCACAAGAATTCTATATTCCATAGTAATCCATCCAAGTAAGCTACAAATTAGTTGTTAAATGACATTAATTTTTACAGTGTGGACATACGTGTGGATAAATACACCTGGTTACAGCATGGTTATACAAAATGACAACCATACTTATACTTGATTCTACATATGTTAGTTGCATTTTTGTAAAGATTGATGAACTACTTTTAAGTCGTAGCACAAGATATTCTTAGCAAATGACCACGTGGGTGTGAATGAAGGGTTAAATTTTATCCAGCTGGTCCACTTCTGAGCTCCGCCCATATCATAATTACACTTTTCTTCAATTTTCTTGTATTGTGCATTTCGTACAGACTACTTTGTAGCAGTTATGAAGACGACAGTCATAAATTACTTACAAAATAGTAAGTACCAGCCGTTATTAACTGTTATTCATTGTTGTTTATTTACAACACACGCGCTACTTGCTACATAAACATATTCACAGTATACAATGTGTGTGTTAAATGGTAATCATAGTCAGTAGGTATATAGCAGGTAAGAGTATCAGGTTAGTATTCATGGATTGCTACAAAGATAGGGCGTTTGGACTGAGCCCCACCCTGGTAGACTTGCTGTTTGCATTTCTTCACCGCCCATTTTTGCAGTGATAATTTGCAGCTTTCATCTGTTCTCTGCAAGACTAAGGAAGAAGAGAGCAGCTATAGAGAGCTAAAAGTAAGGAGGACAGTTTTGTTTAATATCTTTAACTAATTTACAATGATTGTTATTGAATTGTTGTTGTTTTATAGATGCGAAAACGAGATAAAAACAAAATGGCTCCGCCCATGTCTTCTCGGTTGTTAATCCTAACCATTCTTCTGATATGGTTGTGTCCACTTACTAATGGTATAGTCTAATATATTAATATATATATGTGTTATAAATATATGTTATATTGTAATGAATATATTGTAATTACATTGAATATCCAAATTTTGCAATATAGAGAATCTAGTATACAATTATATTATCTTTAAAATAAATATATTAATATCCTTAAAATTGTAAAATTTTAATGCTATTAACAAACTTTTGCATTTTATTTGTATATATTTGAAAAATATTACATTGTTGACAGTTTCTTTTCTCTTATTAATAATAGCACTTCCTTTTCTAATATCTCCAACACAAGAGACTGTTTCTAATGAAATGACCACAGTGATTGATATTATGGTATATTTTAATGTTATATATTATTATGAGTTTTTATAAACTAATATTTTCTTATTTTATTATTTATTATTATTTTATTATTTATTATTATTTTATTATTTATTATTATTTTGTTATTTTATTTTGTTATAGGTTGGAAGTACAAATGGAAGTGCAACTGTTACTATTACTCACTATGAATGTAAGTTGGTAATGTCTCTTTTCTATCTCTCTCTCTCTCTCTCTCCCTCCACCTCTCTCTCTCTCTCTCTCTCTCTCTCTCTCTCTCTCTCTCTCTCTCTCTCTCTCTCTCTCTCTCTCTCTCTCTCTCTCTCTCTTTCTCTCTTTATCTATCTGTTCTCCCATAATCATACTATCACTCTTTCTTTCAGTTGCTCCAGGAACTAATCAAAGTTTTGCTAATAGTCTTAATCCATTTTTAAACCTCAATGGAACTCAGTTAGTCATTGGAGTAAATGCACCTCCCACAGGATCTGAAGGAATACGTATACTGGTAAGACACTCTCAACCTCAATTGATATATGAATACTCTAATAATAATAGTGATAAAAATAATAATAATGATGATAATAATAATAATAATAATAATAATAATAATACATTTTACTGATTTTTATTTTCTTTTTAGCTATATCTTTATGATGGAGACGTTAGTATTGGTGCTCTGCTACTTATTATTAATGGACCCAATCAACCACCTGTTATTGAGTCAAGTTACTCATTCAGTGTGTCTGAAGGTGCAGCTAATGGTGCTAGCGTTGGGTTTATCACCTTTACTGATGAAGGTAAGTGCAATATAAATGTAAATGTATATACAACTTGTCATTGAAAGTCATTTCTAACTTTTTAAACATTTATATTGATATAGTACAAACTGTTAGTTGTATTACATTCAGACAAAGCATGCTAATACTAATATATTCAATGCAATAATCCTAAACCTGTAAAGAGACAAATGAAATATATTATATATAGTTCAGTGGTCTCATTTCCAAACCTATTTATTAATATTTATTAATTCTTATTGTTGTCATAACTACCATTGTCTCTGTACTTTTCACCAGAGTCAAACACAGTGACATTCAAGTCCTCGATCCCAACTATATTTAACTTCAAACCTAACTCCAATGAACTTGTTGTGGTCAACACTGATGCTCTTGACAGAGAAACTAAACCAACCTACACATTTACTGTTAATGTTACTGATGGTGAAGGTCTCTGGTCTACAGCTACTGTGATAGTAACATTGAGTGATATTAACGATATTGTACCAGAGATCACTAACCCATTGTAAGTGATATGATAAAACTCCATTTACCCTTTTAAACTTTTGTTGTTGCTTGGCGTCAGTTAGTGAACATACATACATGTATGTTACAGATTTGGTATTTAAAACTTTGAGTCAGACACTGTCTTAAATCCTGTGTTAACTGTCTGATGTGAAAAATATACTGGGCAGTCTTATAATTTTTTTATGATATTATATATTGGCATGTCGCTTCTATCATGTCAAGTGTTCAATGCTACTAACAAAACTAATATACCAATATATCAATGAGTTTTATTAACCTTTACTATGAGCGCTAAAACAATGGGTGTGGTTGAACAAGCTTTGGAACCTAATGTAATTTAGTTAGCATTCTTATCTACAAGTATGCCTGCTAACTGTTTAATTTCCAAAGATTAAAAATTTTTGGTTGAATTGACATCTTTAAAGTAATTGAGAATATTCGTTTTAATTATAGTAATTGCTGTATTTTTTTTAATTTTAATATTTGCTAGACTTTTCCAAAGTGTACCAATATTACTCTAAAATGCTCTTTGATGTTCCCTTTTTACAACCCATAGGAGTGATCTTTATCACATTATTATTCAGTCAACACCAGATGGCTATAGTCTTGTCAATCTCACAGCCAAGGACACTGACGAGGGTATCAACCAGAACTATACCTTCTCTCTCGATGACTCAACTCTCCCTTTCGAAATCAGTGGTCAAGAGTTAATAGTTAGTGGTACATTAGAAGCAAAGATTTATGAAGTAGTTGTCGTGGTTACAGATCATGGTACTCCAGCTTTAAGCTCAAATACAACAGTCACTGTACAAGTTGAACCGAACAATGAATACTTTCCAGAATTCCAGTCAACACCTTATGAATTTGAATTCCTTGAAAACAGCAATGGTTCTATTTTCACATTCAATATCACTGATGGTGATATTGGAGGGCTGGGTACACCTGGTATGGCTAACATCACCTTACTTCCATCAATGTACTCTTCATCTTTTGAACTAAACATGGATCATACTTCATGGGGTACTGTGGGTAGATTGACAGTCCTCTCTCCATTTGATCGTGAAATACTTACCACTTTTAACCTCACTGTACAAGCCTATGATACAGGATATGTAGAATTTCGTAAGACCTCTGAAACAACTATCATTGTTGTTATTGGTGATGTCAACGATAATTTTCCACAGTTCACTAATGACACTTACACTGCTAATGTAGCTGAAAATGCTACCAATGGTCACCTGTTCTTTCAAGTTGCAGCAAATGACCAAGATAGTGATTTAGATTCTTCTTTAACATTCTCTCTCTTAAACCACAGAGACACATTTTCTATCAACCCCAGTACTGGATGGATTTACGTGGTAGGTACCCTCAATCGAGCCTCCTTCCCAAACTATACTCTTGAACTACAAGTCAATGATACAGCTGACCACACAGATGGTGCTTATGTGTTTGTGACAGTCATTGAAGTGAACGAATACACACCATACTTTGACCCTATACCGCCAAACACTATCACTATTGATGAAGGAGATTTTGGAGATTTTTATTCTTTGAATATTTCTGTAGTTGATTCTGATTTAGGTCCAGCTGGTGTTGTAACACTGACATTGATTCAGTCATATGGAATGTACTTTGAGATTCAGGATAACAGCCAATTAGTGTTGATTGAAGATCTTGATTATGAGGTAAGGTTTGAGGGAGAGAGCATGAGTAAGTGTACATATGTAGTGTCAGAGGAGGGAAGAAGTAATGTCAGAGGAAGGGAGGAAGTAGTATCAGGGAGAGGGAGGAAATGAGAGAGGAGGGAAAAAGTAATGTCAGAGGAAGGGAGGAAGTAGTATCAGGGAGAGGGAGGAAATGAGAGAGGATATAAGAAAGAAAGGAGCTGAAGATTTGTTATTGTTTTCTATTTATACAGACTGCATCAGAAATAAGGTTAACCATTATTGCCACTGACCATGGTGATCCAGTCCTAAGTAACTCCACAACTATCTTAGTGCAAGTTAATGATATTAATGAGTTTGCTCCTGTTTTTTCTCAACCAAGTTACTCTGAAGAAGCTCTTTCAGTAGCTAGTCCAGGTATGCCACTTGTAAATATTTTATTTATAAATCGACAAAAACAGACAAATCATGGACTCATACATTAATATTTTAATTTAGTTTTTTAATAGTTTGTTAAGTTAGGCCCTCCTCTTTCCTGATGCACGAGAAAGGATCTAGAAGAAGTCACATCAAAAGCTTCATTAAATACGATAAATGAAACCCATGAAGTTATACAGAAAATAGCGATCAACATTTTCACGTTTTAATGCATGATGAATAACTTGACAATTTACAGACTTTCAAAAACAAAATTTGATTCAGCAACTAAAATTCAATCAATTACGAATTTTGTAATGTCCCTCGTGCATTATCAAAGAGAATGATCTATCTCAAGAGATTAATAGACAAACAGACTAAAAAGAGGTGGATTGATAGATGGGGAAATGGGACATATGGGGGGACAACATAGTATGGATACCCTTAGTGACATTCATGTTCAGACTCACAACATCCACACTTACGTAGTATTATGATAGAATTGTAGTATTGTTCCCTAGCTCCATTTATCCTCTAAACAATTCTAAGCCCTAATACATAGGGCTCATACAGAAGAGTACAGTACATTGCCATGTCTGTACATACTATTGTTACCAAAGGTTTTTGTAGCATAATGATTTAAGATATTGGTTTATTCTGACTCTTTAGGTAATTCGTTACTTAAAGTCACAGCTACTGATGATGATGGTCGTGACAATACTATTAGTTATGAAGTTACTGATGTTGTTAGCAGTAAAGAAGATGATCCTGTTACATTTTCTATTGGGAAAACAACTGGAGTTATTACACATGATCGAAGTTTTCCGATCCTTAGCAATGTGTCTGATGTTAGTAATAATCCCTACTACATTATATCTACACACACATATATATTTTATGCTGTTTGATACTCCCATCTCTCTGTCTAGACTCCTATCTATTTATCCATCATCCATCTGCTCATTTGTCTATTCACCATCTACTTCATCCATCCGTTGTTCCTTCCATTCAGTCATCCATTCAATTGTCACACCATTCATTCAATCACTAACACATGCATACATTAGATTTATCCCGCCATATATCCTAACACTGTTATATGTATCACTTTTAGAGCATCCAATATACTATGACAGTCATTGCTACTGACAATGGTCAACCAGAAACAAAAAACTCCACGGCAACAGTCACCATAACAATCTTCCCACCAAACAACCATTTTAACCCTGTTCTTGACAAGCTAAGCTATACCGGCTACTTAGATGAAAATAGTCCAGCTGGTACTTCCATACTTACTATCACTGCAACTGATGCAGACCTTGTGGGACCTGCCTCTACTATAGGGCAATTTATTCTTGAAGGAACCAATTCTCAATATTTCTACATTGAAAATCTTGGCAACAACACAGCCATATTGAGATCAAAGTAGGTCTATAAGAGTTCACTTTTCTAATCCTGTGTATCATGTGTGACATTACCTTAGATTATGAGATGATTTCTCTTTTTTCCTTATCCTTAGTGCTACCTTTGATTATGAGTTAATTCAACAGTTAACAGGACTACTGCTTCATGCTCGAGACAACGGTCAGACACCCAGAAGTAGTAGCAACGTACCTATTACTATTAATATTCGTAACCTCAACGATAATAGTCCAGTCTTTACTCAAAATAACTTTGGTAAGTTGTTATGTAGAGCATAATAAAGTGGTTGCTTTTATATCCTTAATTAATCAGAAAATTAGAATTAATTTCATTTTACATTGACAATTGATTTATTAGTATTACTTACCTATACTGTCCTTATGCACTTTGTTTTAATCTGTTCTCTGTATAGTTTTCTCCTTACAAGAAGATATTGCTACCCCAAATAACAGCATTGTTGGTACTGTTAATGCGACTGATGCTGATGGAGATACTTTGACATTTAGTGTTATCTCTAATGTTGGAGAACCAAGATTTGAGTCTGTTAATGGAGGAGAAGAGATCCAATTTCTAGGACCAAAACTGGACTATGAACAGAATCAAAAGTGAGTTATAGATAATAACAGAATTATAGATAAGGTTTCTCACTCTCTCTCTCTCTCTCTCTCTCTCTCTCTCTCTCTCTCTCTCTCTCTCTCTCATATTTAGATCCTTCACATACACTCTTTTGGTAAGTGATGGTCTCAACAATGACACTGCAACGTTAACAGTCAATGTCCTGGACATCAATGACAATGATCCAATGTTTCAAATGTCATCCTACTTGTTTAATCTTGATGAAAACACACCAGTATCACCAGCTGTATCAATTGGTTCAGTGTTAGCTTTGGACGATGACTCAGGAAGCAATGGAGAGGTAATATAAGAAAAAACTATAAAATGTATAATTTTGCATTTAATAGACTTATACATGTATAAGATAACATATCTATATGATTTCATTTCCCTCCCTCCCTCACTTTCTCCTCTCTCCCTCACTTTCTCCTCTCTCCCTCCCTTTCACATCTCTCTTGCTCTCCCTTTCTCCCATTTCTCTATCCTTCCCTTTCTTCTCTCTTCCTTCCTCTCTCTTTCCTCTCCTTAACGTCTCCCCTCCTCTACCCTTGCCATAACTCCTTTCCCCACTCTCTCTTTTTTCTTATCTTTTAGGTATTTTATGACACTAATTCCACTTATTTCTATGTAATCAGTAATGGTACTGTTTACCCTAATGTCACCTTTGATCGTGAGTTCAACGATGAGTACATCATTTATATTGTTGCCTCTGACAATGGATCCCCTCAAATGTCCTCTAGTGTTAAAGTAACAATAAATATCGATGATGTTAATGATGAAGCACCGTACTTCCTTGGTACCATTAATACAGATGTAAATATTTATGAAAATGCTAGTGCTAATCAATATATTGGTGATGTGAGGTTTGATGATCTTGATGAAAAGAACACTCCTAACTCTGAAGTCTCATACACTATTATCGGTGGCTCTAGTAAAGATTTATTCTACATTGACAACGATGCTGGTCTTTTTGTTAAAGCCGATAACCAATTTGACTATGAAAATGCAACTCTTCGTGAATACACCCTCATCATTGAAGCAACAGACGGTGGAACTCCTTCTCTAAGTGGTAATGTTACACTTAACATACATATATTAGATGTTGATGATACTGACCCACACTTTACCCAAGCTACCTACACTTTCAATGTCCCCGAAAACCAAAATCCTGGCTATTTTGTTGGTGCTGTTGATGCTCCTGACAGTGACCCATTTGGCCGATATAAAGTCTACCTGCTTAAAGATGAAACTGATCCAGCTGCATCGAGTAACTTTTCAGTACATAACACCACAGGAAATATAACAACGCTGGGTATTTTAAATCGTGAACAACATCAACCTCAGTTTATTCTCTATATAAAAGTCTGCTTTGTTGAGAGACTCGATAACTGTCCTGATCAGACAACAGTGGTAATCAATGTAAGAGATAAAGATGAGTTTCAGCCTCAAATCACACAGTTTAATAATATGTACGTAACAGAAAATAATGCAATCGGTCTCAATATTGGTTTGGTAGTTGCTACTGACTTGGACGCTGAGAGTATGTTGTCTTTTGTCACCATCACCTCTCCAAATTCTGTACTGTCGATAAACTCTAGCACAGGTGTTGTTTCTACTGCTAAAATTATCGATCGTGAAACTCTACCTAACCAAGTATCCTGCCCTTACGGAACTGCAGTTAACATCAGCTGCTACACAGCCAATGTTATAGTAGAGGACACCAATACAGAAACCTATGCTACTGATTCTGCAACTCTATTTGTCACTGACTTAGATGATACTCCCCCATACTTCCATTCCTTACAATATTCAGCTGTAGTGAATGAGAACACTGCCATTAATACTCAAATATCTAGTCTACAAGTCAGTGCTAGTGATGACGATTTAGGTATCCTGCTGGATTTTAGTATCCAACCGAGTACACCCTTTTCCATTCACCCTCGTAGTGGAGCTGTCAGTCTCAATGAGAAACTGGATTATGAAACTATTAAGAATTATACATTGACCTTGATTGCTACCGATACTCAAGGCAATACTGGTACTGCAACACTTTTCATAAACGTTACTGATTTCAATGACAATAATCCCAAATTCTCTCAATCTAGTTACAATGCCTCTGTTCAAGAGTCTTCATCTGTAGGAGTTGAAGTCACAACAGACATTTCAGCTACTGACGCTGATAGCCCAGGTCCTAATTCTAACATTGAGTATAGTATTATCGATGGAAACATTGATAACTCTTTCAGCATTAATAGTGCAACTGGTGTTGTTACTGTTAACAATGCTAATATTGATAGAGAACAAACTCCTTACTTTACGCTAACAATAATGGCCATTGACAATGGCTCTCCACCTCTCAATACAACAGTCCAACTTTTAATATCTATAACAGATGTTAGCGATCACCCACCACAATTCTTAGCAGCTATTTATAATGGTACTGTTAGTGAAAATGCCAGCGTTGGTGACCCAGTTCTTGCTACAGGTACCTCCATGCCTCTGCATCTTATTGCCACTGACCCTGATGTTGGGGCCATAGTCACTATTATTCTATATAGTAGTCACTTACCTTTCTCTGTCGATTCAAACGGATATGTCACAGTTAATGGTAAACTTGATTTCGACACAGCTCCAATGTCGTACGTATTAGTGTGTGTTGCTCGAGATGAAACAAATCGTTATTCACAGCCAGTTATTGTATACATCACAGTAACAGACATTGATGATCATATTCCACAATTCACGCAATCTCTGTACATTGCTTCTGTTCCAGAAAACAGGCCCATTGGTTCCATAGCACTCACTGTTGTAGCTACTGATGATGATCTTCAACACACATTGTCATACGAAATAGATCCATCAGATTTACATAATATCCCTTTTATCATCAATGCAAGCACTGGAGCAATTTTAGTGAGCGAGGTTCTTGACTATGAATACAACAAGACTTTCAATTTTACTGTCATGGTTTCTTCAAATCAATTTCAAGATTTCAGTTCAACTGAAGTGTATGTCATAATTACAGATACCAATGACGAACCTCCTATCTTTAATCAAACTCATTATCAAGGGTCTGTCTCAGAGAACTCACTTGGTACCTCAATACTTACAGTTTATGCCACAGACCGGGACTCTAACCCAACTATTAACTACAGGCTATTATCAGGCAATACCTCTTTTTTCTCTATTGGACTTACCTCTGGTGTCATCAGCACAGCTGTTAGCATAGATTATGAGACATATGAACTTCTTACATTCACAGTAGAAGCTTATAATCCAGATGATATATCACTTAATGATACAGCAACTGTAACAATAGAAATAATTGATGAAAATGATCAAGCCCCTGTCTTTAGTGAGCAAACATATCGAAGGAATGTTCCAGAAACTGCTACTTTAGGCTACACCGCTCTTCAAGTTCAAGCGACCGATGATGATACAATCCCGGCCTATCGTACCATTACTTACAGCATCACATTTGCTCATCCAGCTGGCTATTTCAACATAAGTTCCACGACTGGTGACATCACAGTTGCAGTTGCTAGCCTTCCTCATTTCAGTGTAATACCTTCGTATACACTCACAGTTCAAGCTGCTGATGGAGGTTCACCACCCTTAACAGATAATGCTAATGTTATTCTAATTATTGCTGATGTTAACATGCCACCACAATTTACCCAAAACAAATACACAATTTCTGTTGATGAGAATGAAGATTTAAATGTCAATTTTCTTCAAGTTGAAGCTACAGAAAATACAGACAGTGGTAGTAATGCTCAAATTGTGTATTCATTGATTACACCTAGCGGATATGTTTTAGTAAATACTTGTCCTTCTGGAGGTAGTAGATCCTCAGGAAGTGGTGACAACTCAATAGCCTCAGCTAACGGATTATCTAGCAAGTCTGGAAGTGGTTCTGCTAATGATGACAGCTCAACAGTCGGTTTGTCTGGTGAGTCTGGAAGTGGTTCTGCCAATGATGATAATAATTGTGTTCTATATGACATATTTCCATTTCAAATAAACAGTACAACTGGACAAATAAGTCTACACAACTCACTAGATTTTGAAAAGAAAAGGAATTGGACATTCACTGTTGTTGCTACTGACAAAAATGGCCTGAACGATTCCTCTACAGTCTTTGTCAACATTGATGACATAAATGACAATGAACCAAAGTTTACCCAAAAAGAATACGTGGTCCAGGTATCAGAGGGTACTGAAATCGGTGACACAGTGACAGATGTTGTTAAAGCAACAGATGCTGATACTGTCAGCGATGGAAACTTGCGGTATTACATTATAAGTGGAGCCGAAGGAAAATTTTCGATTGACCAAAATGATGGTGATATCAGTTTGATTGAGACCCTAGAACTAAAGACCTACGAACTAACAATTCAGGTCACTGATGGCCTCTACTATGTTGACGTGAACCTTACAATTCAAGTCCAAGATGTTAACAACAATGCTCCTGTCTTCTCCGAAACTGAATATTCTGGGTCCTTCCCTGAAAATGTAGCACCAGGATACACAATACTCCAAGTCCAAGCAATGGATCAAGATCCTGCTAGCAATGGTGATGTTTTCTATCGTATCCTTGGTGACAATACTCTATTTGTCATTGAAAAGACAACTGGTAACATTCTTACTAATACTAGCTTCAACTTTGAGGAGGATCCTAATGAATATACAGTCATTGTACAAGCTTATGATGGCGGTAGTGTACCAAGGACAGCCAATGTTAATGTAACCTTACTGGAGACAGATGTCAATGATAATAATCCTTCATTTGATTCACTAGAATATAACACTACTTTATTTGAGGGTGTTTACACATCAATATATGTAACCCAGTTAACAGCCGTTGATGACGATTCTGGAAGCAATGGAGATATCATGTATTCAATTCATGGTAATTCTCAGTTCACCATTGATGCAAGCTCTGGCATTGTGTACGCTTCTGGGAGTCTTGACTATGATACTGAACCAACAACCTATTCCTTAATTGTCACAGCCACTGACGAAGGAGAAGAACCAAGAAGTACAAATGTTACACTCAATGTTGCTTTAGTAGACATCAATGACAATGCTCCTGCTTTTAGTGAAGTTTTTATACGTGCTCTCATACCAGAAAACACCACTGTAAACAATACTGTCTTTACAGTAGTAGCAACTGATGCTGATTCAGGCTCCAATGCAAAATTAACATATGAAATTGTCTCCAGCTTTCCTAGTGATTGTAATGCAAACCAAACATACTACCTGAATTCAACAAGTGGTACAGTCAAACTTAACACTCCAATAGATGTCGAATCTCGCATCTTTAATCTTGAATGTACCTTAGTTATTCGTGCCACTGACGGAGGTACTCCTTCACATAGTGCAACAATCACTTATCTAGTTGTTATCACAGACATTAATGAACATCCTCCAATAATAACCTCATCTAATGAGGCCAACGTTCCAGAAAACTCAATTGCTGGGTATGAGTTTTATACCATCACAACAACAGACATGGATCCCAACACACTCACGTTTGATGCAATTGATGGAGCTCTCGATCTTTTCTCATTGGATGAGTCAACAGGTGTGATTTCTGTTAAAAGCAACAATTCTTTAGATTATGAAGTTGAACGTGAATTTAACTTGACTGTTGTAGCCATTGACAATGGCAAGCCTGTGAAAACATCTACTCCTACAACAATTACTATTCACGTTACCGATGAAAATGATGAACCACCTACCTTTGAGAAAAAAATGTACAAAGAATCTGTTCGTGAAGACAAACCTGTTGGTTACATTATTGCCTACATTAAAGCAGTTGATTTGGACTCTGAACCCAACAGTCAGGTGACTTATCAGTTCGTTGCCAATAGTGAGGGTCAAACTGATTATGGGAAGTTCAGCATTGGCACTTCTTCTGCTGCTTTGAGTATAGCAGAGGTCCTTGATTATGAAACTGAACAAAGATCCTATACTTTAATAGTTCAAGCTAGTGACGGTGTCAACACAGCTAATGTCACTGTTAGAGTAAGAGTGCTTGAATCTAACGATAATGACCCTCAATTTATTAATCTGCCCAATGTTACTTCTATTAAGGAAAATACTCAAAATAATAGCTTTGTCTTTCAAGTTATTGCTACAGATGTAGATACCAGCGTTAATGGTAAAATTGTATACACCCTTGATGATGATGAATTCAGGTTCACTATTGAGCCTGATACAGGCATTATTCGTGTTGCTGATAACAATCTCTTTGATTACGAAGCTGGTACTATTGAATACACAATTACTGTCACAGCAACTGATCAAGCTGGAACCCTTGCAAGTGGATCACGTATAGCTGAAGACTCGAGCGGATTTGGTGTACAACCTCTTGTTAATTTGAGCGATAGTGCTCGTAAATCTACTGCTGATCTTGTCATTCAGATTGAAGATGTAAATGACAATAGACCAGCATTCTCTCAAGATTCTTACAGTACAACAATAACGGAACACGATGCTAATACTATTGTTGTCATACAAATTGTGGCTACTGACGCAGATAAACCAAATACCAACAACTCTGCTGTCAGATTCACTATCGAAGATGGTTCTTTTGGCCATTTCACCATTGATTCTATATCAGGCATTATCACAACCATCCCACCTATTGATTCTGAAAATCGTTCTGTGTACCATTTGAGTGTAGTGGCGTATGATTTAGGTGAAGTCAGTTTGAGCACCACTGTGACTGTGACAGTTAATATACGTGACGCAGATGATGAAGCTCCACGATTTACATCTGAGCTTTTTACTGGGTACATGAACGAAAATACGGCTCCAGATACTTCCATCTTACAAGTGTATGCTAATGATTTAGATGCCAATGGGACTGGTGTCATTACATTCTCTCTCTTTGACCCTAATGGTCTCTTTAAAATCAATGCCTCAACTGGGATTATTTACACAACTTCTCTTCCAGTTGATCGAGAAGAAATTGCTAACATTACAATGAATGTTGTAGCTGAGGACAAACAGGGTTTTGCAGACACAGCCGTTGTTATGATAGCAGTTAATGATGAAAATGATAATCCTCCAGTTCTCAGTCAGGAGACATATATCTTCAATATATCAGAAAACACTGTTGTGGATGCACTTATTTCCGGTATTACTGCCACTGATGCTGACACAAGTAGCAATGCTATAATTGACTATGATATTGTACAGAAGACTGGTATTTCTGGTCGATTCACAATTCAATCTGGTACTGGAAAAATTGAAGTTGTCAATCCTCTCTGCTTCAGTACAACTAACCTACAAACTTATACATTTACTGTTACTGCTATTGATCCTAATAACAATCTATTCAACGACACTGCTGCAGTGACAATTCTTGTTTATGAAGAAAACAAATATAGCCCAGTTTTTGCTCGTCCCTCATATGTAAGTCGATTAGATGAACTAGCTACCAGTGGTACAATTGTTCTTGAGTCTGTAGTAGCCAATGATGGTGATCCTTGCTCTGGTGGTCCTATTTATGCCATTCAGGATGGAAATGTCAATAATACCTTTTCAATCAATAGTGGAACTGGTCGTATTACACTAGTTCGTGACCTTACTGAAAATGATCTGTCTTTCACACTTGTATTAAATGCTACAGATACAGGGAATTATCAAGTTCCCACTCGTGTCGGTACAGTTAAGTTGATTGTCCTTATAGGACAACTCTTGCCAATTAAAATCATATCAGATGGAGCATTGACAGTCCCTACAATCTCTCGTGCCTCCCAAGACATTTACAGACAAGACGTATGGTTATACAGTGGAGTCAATAATTATAATTCACCTTCTATTCACTATATACTTGGTGCTACCAATGAAATTCAAGAACTCACTTTTGATCCACCATCTTTTGTAGAAAGTAGTATTGACCCAACACTTGTTACTAGTACAGTTTACAAAGATCGACCTGAGTTAATGGTTGCATTCCAAGTGGAAGGTGCAGGCTATGAGCGTGTTGGTGTTGCTCGCACTGAATTATTTATTCAAGTAGTAACAAATGGTATAGAAGATAACCTTAATGCCTCTTGCTTTACGGATCAATATCCTGGAGGTATATGTGTTGCCTCTGTAACTGTCCCTGAGTTGTGGTTTGAATACATGGAAATTCAGAAAATTGCCACTGTCTATTATGGTATCTCACTTGACGATGTAGATTTAAATGAACTAGGTGATGTTATTATTACCAGTCGGCTATCTTGTAGTGATAGTGTTAGCTCTCCTCAAGTCACTGTAGTCTTACCATCTCAAGTGTACTATCCAGGAGAATCTTTTGAGGTTATTATTAAAGGAAATGCACATTATGACATACGAAACTTTCTTATTTCATGTGACCACGGAGCTGAACTCGTTTTTAATGACATTAAACCTGAGGGCGATTTTGTACTCTCTACAACTTCAACTGATTCAGCTGTTTCTGTTAGTGGTATCAATATCAATCCCAATGACATTGATGTAACCAATTCAGAGCTTGAAACATTAGCCATATTGACATACACTGTTAGTGATAGCTACTCCATCACAGATGAGCAACACATGGATTTTCAGTGTACAGTAGATTACCTAGTGAATGTCCGAAATGAAGAAGTCCTCGGTGATAGTCCAGCTGCTCATGTCAGTCTGAAAAACAAGTCTTCTTGCATCGCAGAAAATGGTGGTGTTTTAGTCTCACCATTATCAAAAGAGGTCATCTATTCATATGTTGCTAAGGCAACACTGCTTAATTCTGTTGATCTTAATGATAGAAATGTTGCTATGAAAGTGTACACCTCAGCTGTCAACAGCAAAGGGACTGTTTACAACATCAGCAGTGGTCTGGAGTGCATCCCCACTGACACAAGTATATTACAAGTTTATAACAATTGCAGTTCAGTTTACTTGAATGGCTCAGAGACACAAGGTGCTAACAAGATTGTACTCGTTGTGAAAGATAACACAGGACTCAACACAACTGTCCCATTACAAGTATGGTACCCACTATCGGACAATATTGAAATCACAACTGCAGTTTCAGAGCTAAAGAAGATTAATGGTGTAAGAAATGGCTCAAATTGTAGTTCAGTTTACGAAGAAGCAGACGTTGATGTGAACATAAAATTTACCAATGGAATTGATATGCAATCAGCAACCATCACTCCTCTTATTCTTAATAAGATTGAATCCAGTAACACTGATGTATTGGAAATAGTGAAAGTAGGACAGTCGGTCAAAGCAGTTGGAAAATCAGCAGGCACAGCAAAGATCCGACTCACAGGCACAATCACTGCTGAAACAGAAATTACTGTCTCTGATACAGTAGTTAATATTGATGACATTAGTTTTAATTTACATACTTCTTTAGATCCCTCTCCTTTCAGCTCCACCATTAATGGACCTCCTTTCACTAGTACTGCTGAAGTAACTATTACAAGAAGCTTTGCGTACATCAACACTCCAGTCACTGTCGTTGCAGAAGCCGTTTTGTCAAATGGACGCAACCATGAGCTCTCTCCATCAACTGGACTTACACTTACCTCTCTGAATGATGATGTAATATCAGTAGCCAGTGATCAAAAGATTTTTGTCAGAGGATCAGGTCAAGGCCTTTTCCTTAGAGGAAACTGGACCAATACTCAAGCGTGCGGTGGTACTCAACTTCATACTACAAAAGAACTTATTAATTTTGATATCCTGAATGTGACCTCAATTGAAATGACTGTCAGTGATACTAAATTAGCTGTTGGACAATATGCTGATGTTCTCTCTCTTCCTTCATCAACAGCTATTTCTGTGAGCATAGTTCACTCTGATGGAACAAAGAAGACAGTTACTACAGAGTCTCGTTCACAATACACAGATACACAGTCTGTGCTTCAATTTTCAGGAAGTTCTATTTCCACAATCAATGCACTTCCAGTAAACAGTTCTGTTACTTCTACAAATGCTAGTGTTCGATATCTGTCACATGACATTGATGTTACCTCAACTGGCATTCCAATTGAGGTAGTTAGTATCTCATATCTTCAGTTCCAAGCGTATCCTTATCCAACTTATGAATTATCTCCTGTCATTTCCACTCTAAGTATGATAAACAATACAAATGCTTACCAACAATCAAAGTTAAAATTGACAGCAGTTTTAACTAATGGAGATGTTGTTGATATTTCTGACCACACCAGCATACTATATACTCTATCTATAAATGATATTGCTTCAGTTAATGGCTCTGTACTTACTCCAGTAGCCAGTGGAAATGTCACTGTCACTGTTACTGTAGCTGATCTTAGCGCTAGCGTCAATCTTCAAATTCTAGATGAAGATGATGTTGTATATGTGGACCAAATAACTGCACTAGAAATGAACTTTGGATCCACATTCTCAGGAATCCAAAACACCACATCTCATGTCTCCAAACTGAGCCTTAGACTTAGTGACAACAGACTCATTCCCAATCTTATATCATCTGATACTTTGAGCCCATTCCTAAATGACCTAATAACATTTGAGTCTTCAGATCCTACACTTATCAGTATTGATGATGTAACAGGAGCAATGATACTACATAAAAACTCATACAATCCAGTAGAAATTACAGCAGAAGTCATTGAATCTTCTGTTTCTCTCACATCTACTGTTCATGCCAATTTGCTTCCAGCATTGGGTGATGCTGACTTTGGTAACTCAAACAATTCTCCATTGCCAGGTTCTCTTAGTATTGGTTCTACCTTTTCTTTGCCTGTTTATATCAATGCTAATGAAGTAACAGTAGGAGCAGTAGATTTGAGAGTCCGTTACAACAGCTCAGTACTCGATCTTACTTCTCGAGCAACTCCTGGTAATGATGTGTCAAAGGCACTATTTCAATCATCGTATATTGATAATGCTGGTCAAATTAGGTTTAGTGCCGTCTTCCGTGCAAGTACAGAGGGTACTGATAGAATGCACATCGCAAATCTTGCCTTCTCAGTGATTTCAAACGGTGATACCTTTATAACTGTCGATATTATTAACATCAATACTTATTCCAGTCTTTATACCTCTATTGGTTCTAGTACACCCTTTGTATCCACTGCTGGTACTATTGAATTCTCAATTGGTTCATCAAATAATGTTCCTGGCACTTATGCAGACGCTTTCTTGAGTGTTCCTTCTCGTTGTGCAAATCCTCCATGCTCTGTTTCTGAATGCGAAAACCTTGGAGCAGATGTGCCTGTTGGAGATGCTAATCTTGATTGTGTTTTTGATGTCATAGATTCATTAGCAACTCTTCTTCAAAGCAGCAACAAATCTGATATTACAACTAGACAATTTGAGGCTATGGATGGAGATAAAAGTGGGCGGATCACCACACTTGATGCAGAAGTCCTCTTAAAAGCCAATCTTGGTATCTACCCATTGATATCAGACATTACTCTCAGACCTATTGATGCCGAATTCTCTGATTGTCATTTAACTATTACTATAACTCTGAATTGGGGTAATGGGGCCAATATTAGTAGTGACGATATATATGTTGTTATGGGACTATTCCACTCAAGTTCTGAGTTTCAGGATGAATATGATGACACTACATTTATACAAGGTACTAAACTGTCAGGAGTTTCCAACCCAACTGATAATTATGGTGGATGGATTTTTGCTAGTCACCTAGGCAACGGTGTCTTTAGTATTGAAAATACCCCTGGTAATATTTCAAAAACTGACATTGGATTCATGGTTGTATATGGTAAGAGAGATTCAATTCAAGGGCGGAGTCTTGTTGTCCTTGGCAACCCTGCTTCTCCACTCTCGTATGGTTCTCTTGACATCAACCTGCCCATCTCAGCTGATGTTGGAGCCGAAACTGTGGCAATTAATTTGTCAGCTGGTTTCAATGCCCAAGAACAATTTAACAACAGTTTTGTGGCTTATCTATGTTATAATAACTACCCACCAGTATTCTTAGCCGCCAGTTTTGAGCAAACTATTTCAGAGGACACACCCATCAACAAAGTCATTGATAGACATACAGCCACTGATGCTGATGCACCACTTCCAGCTGGTAATATCCGTTATTCACTAATGTTTCTCAATGAATCTCAAAAGGGACTATTATCTATTGATCCAGTATCTGGAAATATATCAGTAGCTAAGTCACTAGACAGAGAGAGTTATGCTTCAATAGAAACTGTCATAGTTGCCACAGACCAAGGGCCGCACATTTACACAAGACGCTCAGCAAGTGCCACCTTTATACTCAACTTGAATGACGTCAATGACAATGCTCCTATTCCTGGTAAAGCCATTTATATAATGAATATTAATGAAAGTACTATAGTACCATCTAAAACTTTGATAACTATTAAAGCCACTGACAAAGATATTGATGCATCTAATAGGAACCTTCGCTTTAGCATTACTGGAGGAGATAATGTTGATCCGTTCTTCCAAATTAATGCCACAACAGGCGCAGTGAGGCTCATACGGAGTCTTGATCGTGAAACTGAACCATTTTACAATCTCACAATACAGATCACAGACTCATTAACCAATCCACTTACCAGTGATACCTATATTGAAATAACTGTGCTTGATTCTAATGACAATCGACCTGAATTTACTTCCGTTGATGAAATCACTGTTTTTGAGAACAATGATATAGGAGCATTCTTATTAAATATCACTGCCACTGATGCTGACATTGGTACCAATGCTCAATTAACATTTAGTGTACCAGCTGCATTTCAAGTAGATTCTAGTGATGTCAAGCCAGTTGGAGCACCTAATCTTAATCATTACTTTCACATTGACCCTATGTCTGGTGAACTGACTGCCCAACAGAAGCTTGACAGAGAAACCATTTTTAGATATCAAATTACTATCCAAGTGTTTGATGGTATTGATCCACCAACAGCTCAGTTCCTTTATTTGTCTGTTTGTGAAGAGAATGATAATGCACCAACATTTAATTCTACCCTATATACGTGGACAGTGTATGAAAATTCAGTAGATGGTACTCTTGTCAACACTCTTGTAGCCACTGATGATGATGATGGATCCTTCTGTATTTCTGACACAGCTAATGACCAGGACAATGTCATACATTACTTCCTTACTTCAAGTAACATTTCTGAGTTCTTTGTTGTACAGACGACAGGCAATGTTCGTGTCAATGCCAGTATCGATTATGAAAATGTCCAAAATTTTACTCTGGATATATTCGCTGAAGATTTGGGAGTACCCTCGCTAAACGGTACTACTAGAGTTTTAATAGAGGTTCTTGATGTTAACGATAATTATCCAATCTTTTTACAATCTAACTATACTGATTCTGTTGTTGAGAACTCTACTATTGGGACTGTTCTTGAAGGTGTCCATATACAAGCTACTGATGCTGATAGCACCAGTAATAGTGAACTCAGATATATAATCAGTGATGGTGTAGGCAAAGATGACTTCTCTATTGACAGTACAACAGGAGTTATCACAGTAGCAAGAAGCTTAGATCGTGAGACCATAGCTGTTTATGAACTGATTGTTACTGCGTATGATTTGGGGACTCCTTCACTTTCTAGTAATGTTTCGATAACTATTACTGTATTGGACATCAACGATTCACCTCCGTTATTCTTAGATAGAGAGTACTTCAAAGAACAATCAGAAAATGTAGCTATTGGTACAACGATTATGACCGTCAGAGCTGTTGACGCAGATGAAGGCGATGATCGACTTATTACATATGCTCCATTATTGAGCTTAGATGGTGACAACCCCTTACCATTTGCTATCAATCAATCTAATGGAGATATATACACTATCCAGTCTCTATGCACAGTAGTGAACATCAGTTATAACTTTAATATCACTGCCCAAGACAAACCTGGAGGGACACTGCTATTTGAAACCACTGTCACAGCACATGTAATGGTCTATGATGACAACAGTGACACACCTACATTTGAGAGACCAGAACTTGTCGTGCAAGTCCCAGATGGTTCTCGTAATGGAACTGTCCTGGGTACCTTTACTGCTAATGATGATAATATCTGTTCTCATCCTTTAGTGTATAGTTTATTACCAGTTGGTAATCACACTGACGTTCATTTCAATAATTCCACAGCAGTCTTAACCAGCTTAGTAGATTTAGATAAAGATCAACAACATTTGTACACTGTCACTGTACATGTTACTGATAGCAATACTCTCAATACACGTACAAGTACTGCTGTCATTTATGTTATAGTAGGTGGAGTTGTGCCTGTTGAGTTCTCATCAAACCGAGGCTTTCCAATTGCAGACCCTGTCCGAGATTCTAAAACTGTATTCTCAAAAAATTATAGCTATTTCCATGATGCTTATATTGGCAACAGTGGACGTCTGACAACAACATTTAGTAGTTTAACTAGTTCAGACATTTACAGACCTACTCGTCTTACAGCTGCATCAGTCAGTGGAATCCTTGTAACTCAAGAAGTCTACTTTGACAAACCAATGGTCTATGCATTCGTACAGGCATTGGACAAAGATGGAGCTGATGCTATTCTACCAACAACAATATATATGCAAGCTTCTCTCAATGGACAAACAGTCAATGGCAGTGCAACTACCGATGCAAGCGGTATTGCTTCTTTAAGTATTGTTCTTCCAGCTTCTTGGTTCTCTCAAGATAGAGAGATCACTGTCAGCTATTATTTACCTGGTCAAACTCCTCAAGCATTCTCTGACAAAGTATCACTTGTAGCTCAATCTAACACGACAACGTTATGTGTTGATGCAACCTCTCCAAATAGTGGCTCAGGTTCTGCTAGTGGTGCCAGCAATGATATTGAAACCAACACTGAACCCAAATTGCTTTTCTGGCTGCCTCATTATCTTCTTTACAGAAATGAAGAAGCATTTGTCCGTGTCAGCACAAGCTCCAGTGGATTGGTGCTTTCTGCTTTGGGCATAAAATGCACAGGCAACAATGGAGTAGAGTTTATTGATTCTTTGGTGCCAGTATTGTATGATTCTGATGATTGGGAGTTGAAATATTCCGTCAAATCAGACACCAATAGTATCTACATTCAAGCAACTCGTACTGCATCTTTCCCATCAAATGTTGTTGCTGAGGATGTACTGAAAATCTATTTCCAAATTTCTGAGTCTGCTAGTGTTTCAGCTTCAATATCTTGTCAAGTCCTTGACTCTGTGGATGATTATGGCAACACCCAAACCTTCTCTCGTGGGTATATGGTTAGTCGTGGATCCTGTAATATGACTTCCGGTATAGTCTATGTTGGTCAGAGTGTCCTATTGGATGTTTTTGTCCACACACCACACAGGATTATCTATAACAAAGCTTACATTTCTTCTGTTAATGATATTCTCTTTGTACAAGTAACTGGTATTTATTCATCTCCTATTCTGACCAAGAAGCAAATATTGTCGGGAAAGACTTGTACATCTGAGAATACAAACATCCTTAAAGTTTACTCAAGTTGTTATGCAGTGTACACTGATGGCTCTGAGACTGATGGAAGTGAAAGCTTAAGCATTTACTTCAATATTTCAACTGATGGTTTCTCCACATCTAGAACACTTACCTTTACTGTGTGGTTTCCACAAACTCCCTTCTCACTCATACTCTCTGACAACGTTCTAAATTACATTGATTCCTACACAGATAACTGTCTCAATTACCAAACAACTCAAGTTGAAGTTTGGGCAGATTACAAACCCGGACTGACTTCTCTGTTAAAATCAACAGTTCGTGTGGAAAACTTAATACCAAATATTGAATCAGATAATACTACAGTAGCTGAAATAGTTGGTCTAAAAGTCATAGGTAAAAGTACTGGTACAGCTAACATTCTCCTCAGAAAATCAGGTGTCACATTTGGTCAAGCTATTGCCACTGTCTCTTCAACAAGAGTACATGCTGTTGACTTAGATGTCTACTATTCTAAATCTTTAATTGCTAGCACAAGTGATGACTTCTCATATACTGATCATGCCAAGTTTGCTGGTACACTTGATCCAACATTCCACCAAGAAGGTCAAACAGCACAGCTGGTTACCTTTGCCATCTTCTCAGACGGTTATTTCCAAAAAGTATCTTTGACAAATGGACTTTCATATGAGTCAACTGACAATAATGTCATTTCTGTTGTTTCTGAAAGCCTTACAGCTGAAAGTTCTGGATCTGGTGATCTCTTGGTTGCTAAATGGGAGTGTAGTAATAGAACAGTTTACTCTGACAGCAATGCTATTAATATTGACTTGCTTGATGTATCAATAACAGCTACCATCTCAAGCAATTTCATTGTCCATCCTAACGACTCTTCTGCTAACGCTGGTGACAACAGTTTGCCAAGCAGTGCAACATTAACTGTCAAACTTGTCTATGATATTAGTGGTGCAGAAATTGATATCACTAACGATGCTACCTACACATTGGATTCCTCTATAGTGTCCATTAGTACAATCGACTCCAAGAAAGTCTTTCAGACTATGAGTGCTGACTCAGTTGGCTTAGTGCAGATTACTGTGAGTTACAAAAAATACCCTAAGGAAATTGTTTATCTATATGTGGGTAAGACCAACTCTTTAAACCTTAAACCCTATCCATATCCCAGCTACCAAGACTGTTGTAATGGAAATGTGTATCGTGAAACTCTCTCTCCAATTTCAAACATCGGAGTCTACCAAAACCTCAGAGTGTATGCAGAGTTGACAGTTTCTGCAGGTTCTCTAAACAAAACCATCGATGTCACTGGACTTGATAGTACAACTTATTCTTCATCTGACTCTTCAGTTGCTTCTATAGACTCTAATGGCATTGTTACTGTACAAGCTGGTCCTACCAATGACACCCAGTTACTTTTTACAGCTACTCGTACTGGAGGGTTAGAAGCTAATCAAAATGTCACTATCAAATCAGTCTCCTCTCCTCCAATTACTGTTGTAAGTATCGATAGCTTGACAATAGATTCAAGTAACACTCTCAGTGGGATTAAAGGCAGTAATGACACACGAGTCTTAGCCTCCTTGACATTTAGTGATGGATCAGTACTAGAAACTGTATTTACTGATAATGGAGAAGTAATACCTGGTCTGCTTATTCTTACAAGCAACAATAACTCAGTGTTTTCTGTTACACAATCAGGAAGGGTGATCATCCTTGATAACTCACCTGTTCTTGTGAGTCTAACTGCAACCGCTGACTCAACAAATCGATCAATAAACTTTTTCAGTAATCTTGAACCAGCTGTTGGTGAGCTGGATCTTGGAGAGAAGACAGGTGCTCCAATTGTAACACCCGACCAATATGATACTTCCTTCACTGTTCCTGTAAGAGTAAATGTTGGTGAAAACCAACTGGCTGCTCTTGAATTGGCTGCTTGGTATGATAGCAGTGAACTTACACTAATTGATGTAGAATCTGGTGACGATTGGACAGGAGATTGGTTTAGTAGTTCTGGAACCAAGTATAATGGATTTTTACATTTTGGTGGTGTCCTTACTACAACTCTTAATGGAAATGTTGAAGTTGCTGTGCTTAAATTCCAGCCTAAGCACCTTTCAACAGCTACCGTACTGAAAGCTGCCTCATACATCTTATTGAATAGTGATGGTACTGTGATACCCTCTATGTCATCTCCAGCTGCTAACATTACTGTACTATTTAATCACACCTATATTCCAGACATCACAGACCTTGATATAACATTGACCAACCTTGATCCTGTTCAAACACTGTGTACAGATACTCTGCCTTGCAACTGTTCTTCACCGGAACAAGGTGACCTAAATGGAGACTGCATTTTTGACATCAAGGATGTTCTTTACTTCTATCAAAGTGACTCTCTTTATACTGGAGCATGCGTGGAGAAATCACATGATTTTAATATAGATGGACAATGCACTGAACAAGATATCCTTTACCTATTACGAGTGAACTTCCATCAACTTTATTTTGTTAATGATCTATCAATCGTTCCAGTAAACAGTGACGTATGTTTCCTTGATATTAGAGCTACACTATCCTCTAGAGGTAATATTGACACTACAGGAGACCAGGACTATCTTCTTATCGGTCTTTTCCATCGTGATAGTGACTTTCAAGCTAAAGCAGACAGTACCACTCCATATCTACAAATTGGTTACCAAATTGAATTTTCTAGTAGTCATCCACCGACAACAAATGGTGACTTCTTCCGAGCTGATTATTTTAACAATACAGGAGTATATCGGTTGCTATTGGAGACACCTATCGACAAAGAAGATACTGGTCTTGTTCTCTTACAAGCACATCGTGATGCATTCGATGAAATTCCTTCCAGTCTAATGGGCATTATGCTAGGAAGTGGAAACATTCCTGAGACATATCCTGAATATTTGGAGTCCACTGTGCAAATCATTGACACCTGGACATTTAAGTTTGAACGAGATCTTGGTTTTAGTCCATTAAGAGTTTTCAATCAGAGTTTCTCATCACCTCGCTGTATTAATGAGAACCGTCCAGTCTTTTATCCAAGAAACAAAACCGTTGAGGTCTACGAGAATGTTACAGTTGGTTCTGTTATTGCTTTTGTTTTTGCTAATGACAGTGATGATGATGCAAATGCTGAAATCCTCTACTTTTTCCATGAACCTTCCGAGTTAATAAATACAACATTTAGAATCAATCAAACAACTGGTGAAATCTACCTTCTACAAAGCCTTAATAGAGAATCACGTGATCATTATCAAATTGGTCTGCTCGCCCGAGACAAAGGAGTTGTCAACACTCTTAACGGCTTTGGTACACTAGATATTGATGTATTAGATATTAATGATAACACTCCAGTGTTTGATCCTATTACATACATTGTAACACAACCTATTCGTGAAACAATACCTGTTAATACATCAATTGTTAATGTTCATGCTACTGATGCCGATGCTGGAATGAATATGATCGTTACATACCGTCTACAAGGAGTCATTGACGTATTTAAAATTAATTCCACAAGTGGAGATATATATATAGCTTCTCCATTGAACTATGAAACCCACCCTAGCTATAATTTAACTGTAGAAGCACGAGATGGTGGCAATCCTTCCAGATCCGTAACAATCAATGTGTTTATACAAATTTCACCTGTTAATGAACATCCTCCTGACTGTTATCCAGTAAACCGATTAGCTATTGTCTCTGAGGATGAGGTTATTGGTTCCCAGTTTTTCACTATCATTGTTTCCGACCCTGATGTTGGTTCTAATCATTCTGTTCTTAGCTACAGTATATCACCACAAAGTCAATTTGGAGTGACTAAAATTTCTGACATGGAAGCTGTTTTGTATACACTTACTAATGACTTTAAGCGCAAAGTTACACCAAACTATACAGTTATAGTGACCGTCAGTGATGCTGAAGGACTTAGCTGTGATGTAACAATCACTATAGTTGTTGGGGAACCTTCTCGATTGAATTTCACAATTGAATTTGACGGACACCTGATGGGATTCCCAACTCGTGTTACTAATGGTCATAGTCAGAATGCAACATTCTTTAATTTCCTTTTACCTCAAGCAATAATCAAAGCTCAATTGGGCCCAGTCAGTGAATCAGTTACATTGCAGCAAGATCTTCTTCCACCAGCTGAATTTCATGCATTCCTTTACCAGTCAACAATTTGGGAAGATAATCCTATCATATCAGCCATTTTCTTACAGTATGACTCATCCTTCAACTCATTCTATCTAGATTCAGCCAATGTTTCCTTGTCCATTGTACCTATCAATGATAGCATTGCTCCTATCACTACTGAAGAAACATGCAGACAGTTACTTACAGAGCTTTGTGAGCCAAGCATTACAGTACCAAAAGAATGGTTTTCTCTCTACACTGCTGTCAACGTCTCGGCTAGCATTGATGGTCTTAATAACAATAAAGAACTTGGCACAGTTATTCTTGTTCCAGCTCCATTGATAACTGCTTTACCCGATAATTTATTTGTTCAAGTACCTTATTACACTCTTCATAAAGGAGATCAATTCACTGTTTGGATAAGCAGCTTGACTTCAACAAACATGGCGGCTTTCGATCTTGAGATTCAAGTACCACCTGAGATAATCTTTGAGGCTACTACAGATGATGATGACTGGGTATGCGAGTCACTTATATCTAGCACTAACATTAGATATGCTTGTGTACGCTATGCATCCTCTCCAGCTCAAATGACCGACTATGGTGCTACCATTCTTATGGGTCTTTCCTTCCATCTAACATCCTCTGTCAATATAAGTATTCATGGTACTGTCAAATCTATGGCTTCTCTTTATGGCACACTTACCTACGAAAAACCTGCTGTACATTTGGACAGAAATGGAGTGAATAATGTTGAAGCAAGGCTTTATGTAGAAGAACCAACATTAATGTCTATCTTCTCCAGAACAAATGGTGAAATTGTGAACATGGCTCCATTTGGTGATGATTCGACTACCTCATTAAGCATTTATGGTGTATATTCCAATAGACAATACAATGTACTTACAGATGGTGTTAGCTGTACTTCAAATGCTACTATAGTGGCTGTCTCTAATTGTAACACTATTGAGCTAACAAAAGAACAAACACAAGGTAGCCCTCGTGCAGAGATTAGTATTGTACATACATCTGGTCTAACCTACCTTCAACCACTTCAAGTATGGTACCCTAGCTCTATCCGACTCAGTATAGATGACACTGAATTAAACAAAATTGACTATACTGATAATAACTGTAATGATATTTATCAAAGTTCTCGAGTTAATGTGTTTACACAGTTCACAACTGAAGAAGACATAACACCTGAGATTAGAGTCAGTGCTATATTAGCATCTACTGAAGACTCTGTTGCTACAATTAATGGAGATAGAGTAGTTGGAAAGTCTCCTGGTACAGCTAATATTATGGTTAAAGGTCTAGAAAGCAGTGCTGTGACAGTAACTGTTACCTCAAACAGTGTCCAGCTTTACAAAATGTATCCAACCATCTTTAGCTCACTGTCAATGTCTACTAGCTCAAACACATACCACAGAGATTCTGTTATCACTGCTACAGCTGTTCACAGTGATGACCAGCTGCATCACCTTCTGAGAACTGGTTACGTTAGTGTGTTCCTCTATTTCACAGATGGTGCACGATTAGACTTGAGTGATGTCTCCATAACACCTCTAAATAATGTTGTAGAAGTGATTGGATCAAATGAATTTAGAACTATTGGGAAAGGTGATGAGCAACTCTTGATTTCGTGGGCTCCATCTTGTGCTGCAACACCTTTGATTAATATGACAGAATCTATCAGTATTAATTCACCAAACCTGACATCCATCACACTGGAAGTTAATGAGACTCGCCTAGCAGCATCAAGTCAGGCTCTAATAATACCAAGCAGTACACCTTATCGTCTTATAGCAAACTTTGCTGACGGATCTCATGTCGATGTCACAAGTTATGGAACATATGAGACACTTGGACCAATAAATCTGCAGACTGATTATACAGTTAAAGCTGTTTTGAGTTCCGATACATCTGCCACACTCTCAGTGTCATTCAGCTATTCTTCTACACTCTATACAACAAGTGTTGACTTTTCTATCATTCATATAACAAACATTGAAGCCTATGTCCATTATTATCCAACAGATCCTGTTATCTTAAGTAAAGAGATCACTCTGAGACGTATTAACAATACTAACATTTGGGAGATGGGACAGATTGAAGTCATGGCTATTTTGTCTGACAACTCCACTGAAATTATTATGAATTGGGGATATATTGGTGTTCCAGATAAAATCAAAATTTATCCCAATGGAATTGTAAGAAGTAATAGCCCTGGTTCTGGAGGTACAATTTATATCATCTATATGGCATATCAATCTGAAGTCACAGTAAATGTCAGTAGTGAAACTGTTGCTATAGTTTCTCTCAACAATATGACTCTGACTGACACACATATCTCAAATGAAAAAACCATAACAATTGAAGCTACTTTAAGTGATGGAATCATAATAACTGATCTTTCTATACTCTTTCCATTCAACGAATCCTACATTGATTTGACCATTACTCCATCAACCGTAGCAGCTGTAATGATTGACAGTACCTTGATGATATTAGAAAGCCATTATAGCATCTGTACTCTCACAGCAACCATTGACAGTGCCACAATTTCTGTCTCTTTCATTGCTAATTTACAAGCAGATGCTGTAGGAGAATTGGATATTGGACAAGCCGAGGGTATACCACAAAGCTCGGTCACACCTGGTTCCGAATTTACAACTGATATTCGTATCAATAGAGGATCTAAAGTGGTCTCAGCTCTTGAAATCGTTTTGATGTATGATCCTACCATACTTAGAGTGATTTCCGTGACTCCAATTGTCAAAGGTTTCACAGCATACCGTATCCGCTCTCCTGAAGGAGTCATAAAACTGACCAGTTCATCTATAGTATCATTTGGAAATGAAGGTCTCCCTACAGTAGCTCAAGTGCAATGGGAAGTTGTAGCTGCTGGGGAGACAACCATTGAAGCTGAATTCATCATTGCTGATGAGAGCTTGACTGACTTTGCAAAGAAAGAGCTGGCTTCTTATATCCTACCTATCTTAGTGACCTCTGTGGACAAGAGGAGTGTTCATGAAGTGGAAAAGAGATCACCTTCTTATGGTATCCATGGTGATATAAATCATGATAATGCTCTTAATATAATAGACATTGCTAATTTAACTCGCATCCTTATTGGAAAGATACCAACTCCAGATGCTGACAAGTTCGATACAAATTTTGATTTAGTTTTGAACACTTTTGATATGATATACCTCATGAGAGCTACCACTGGCCTAGTACCTTTCCTGAAAGGTTTACCAAGTGTAACATCAGTATCTAGTACATCTGGCTGTCTTCTTACTTTATCAGCTAATGTCTATCATACTTCAGAGTCCTCTGTCTATCTCTTCTTCTTAATCTCAGACAATTCTACTAACTTCAATGAGTTAGTTGATTTAACTCAAGTTGTACAAGGTCATGAGAAATCTGTTGAACAATTGACGGGTATTTTTGAAGCAAACCAAACAAGTAACACCACATTTACTGCATCTCTTTTCACACCATTGAGCTACAAACAAGGTAACATTGGAGTCTCTATTTTACTATTTACTGCCGACCAACTTTCGGAGACTTCAGTATGGAGAATAGTATCATTTACTGGTTCACCTAGTGGAATTGTTTCATCTCCAAAATTGACAAACTTTAATGTTCACTCTTCAGCCAGTAACATCACTTTCTATAACATCCAGTTGGGACAAGAAGATACACTCCACTCCTTGGATAGCTTCACCAATGACCTGCGGTCAGACTATTGTAATTTTGATGGCTCCAAAATCACCATTCCTTCAATACCGGAAAACTATCCAATGAACGTGTCATTCTTTAATTTGTCAGCTGCTTACCCAGGATTTCCAATTGATGAAGAGGTTTATTACAATTTCACAAATTCCTTTCTTAATCTGCCATTCTCTATTGAGTATCCTAATCACTTTATTGTTAGTGGTCACTTGGACTATGATACTGGAATGACATTTTATTCATTTGGTGTCTACGCCATCAACTCTGCTAAAAATGAGATCATTGGGTCTGCTACAGTTATAGTGAACATCACTGATGTTAATGACAATGCTCCTCATTTTGATAATAATATATATATGAAAAGTATCGCTGAAAATCGTCCACCTGGTACATTTGTGATTCAAGTTTCCGCTCAAGACAATGATACAACAGACATCAACAATATCTTTACATACTCTATCGATCCAACTTCTGATCCCGATGGTAAATTTTCTATTAATGATACAACAGGTGTTATAGTGTTGGCTGATACATTGGACAGAGAAACTAATGAGTCTCACACACTAATAGTTTACGCTATTGACACAGGAACCCCTCCTCAGACTGGCACAACACAGGTCATTGTGACTGTGGATGATATAAACGATAACAGTCCAGTTTTTAGTAGCTCCCATTACACTTTCGAAGTACCTGAAGATATATACAATAGTGCAAATAATACAGATGAAGCCATCTTTATGATGAGCACAATTTCTGTGACTGATGCTGATGCTGGGGAGAACAGTGTGGTGACTTTGAGCCTAATCCATTTAACTAATGAAACTGTAGGTCTCTTTGATATCACAGATGATGGTAACCTTATTGTTTTGAACTATTTAGACAGAGAAACTAAAGATCGTTACAATGTCATTGTACAAGCTACAGATAATGGAACATTACCACGTACCAGCACTGCTATGTTGACCATTTTGGTAACAGATGTGAATGATAATGCTCCTATTTTTGAACCATCAGAAAACAACTTTATTATTGAAGATGATCTTGCTCTTGGTACCATTATCACCACTATTAAAGCTACTGATGCAGACATTGGCTCTAATGCTAACATATCATATTCAATTCGTGAGAACGGACTTGTGTCTAAGTTTTTTGAAATTGATCCATCATCTGGTAAACTTTTTGTGAAGGCTACATTAATTGTTGAAGAAGGTGATCAAATAAGTATCACAGTTACTGCTACAGATATGGGAGTACCAGAAATGAAGAATACAACAACAATTACTATCACAGTTGTTGAAGGACAGATTATAGTTTTTGATGCAGGCAAAAAAGGGTTCTTAGTTGACGAACATATTAGAACTGGTAATGCATCTTACTCTCAAAAAGTTGGATATCTATTTGGAGAGGAACTAAGTACAAGTGTTCAAATTAATGGACGTGTTGGGACTGCCTTTTCTCGTGACTTTGAAAATACTGAGCTAGCTAATGTTGGTGGACAAATAGTGAAGTTGAAGGGACGAATATTACAGAGTAGAGTCTATCACAGTATGAGAACTGTTACTGTGTTTGTGCAAGCTTATGATAATCGAGATGCCATTGCACAACCAACCTTAGTACGAGCTTTGGTTGTTCCATCTTCCAAACTAGCTGATCTTAATCAAGTTAATCCTATAGCTTACTGCACTACTTCTATGTTAGGTTACTGTGTTGCTCGTGTTATATTACCAGATGCTTGGTTTGAAAGGAATGCAACTAACACAGCTACAGATTTTGTAACAGTTTCTGTTAACATGGCAACTAGTACTAATAAAGGCTATGAACTTGGCTTGCTGATAGTGGAAGCATCACCTGTCTATAACCCTACCTTCCTTGCTAGCAGTACAGCAGCTCTTATTCAACCATCTCATACTCTTTATACTACCAATTCTTTCGTTGTACCACTGTATGTTAAGTCACCTTTACAAGGAACATTCTATACTCACATCTCTGGTGACGTTGTTTCTAATGCTGTTTTAGAAGGCTATAACTTTGGCCCTCTCTTTAGTTGCAGTAAGCAAAATTACATAATTACAGTAACAAAAAACATAACTATTCAGCTTAGAATACTTGTTATACAAGTTTAGAATACCTGTAATACCAGCTTAGTATACCTGCAATACAAATGATATCAGCTTAGTATACCTGTAATACGAGTAATACTAACTTAGTATATCCACAATACAAGTAATACCAGCTTTGCAATATCCATAATACCTGATATACTAACTTAGTATACACATTATGCCAGTAATACCAGCTCAGTATACCTGTAATACCAGCTTAGTATACCTGTAATACCCATAATACTAGTTCAGTATACCTGTAATACCAGTAATACCAGCTCAGTATACCTGTAATACCAGCTTAGTATACCTGTAATACCCATAATACTAGTTCAGTATACCTGTAATACCAGTAATACCAGCTCAGTATACCTGTAATACCAGCTTAGTATACCTGTAATACCCATAATACTAGTTCAGTATACCTGTAATACCAGTAATACCAGCTCAATATACCTGTAATACCAGCTTAGTATACCTGTAATACCCATAATACTAGTTCAGTATACCTGTAATACCAGTAATACCAGCTTTGTATACCTGTAATTCAGCTTTTAGCATTGTTATTGTAGAAGTATATACAATTATTGTGGCATTAATATTATCAAAGTAGAACAGTACATATACATTTTATGACATTTTGATTCACAATATTTATATTTATTTTAGCTACAAATTCACAAAATAGACACTTTGACTGTGGTGTTCTTAACAGCCAACTCTCTTCTGAGAGGGTGTTAAAGGTAGCCGATATTCGTTTCTCTATACCTCAAGACTATACTGGAAATAATGTATTAGTATCTGTGAACAAGTGAGTGGATGATAGATGGAGGATGGATATTGATTGATGGAAGGATGGACAAGGAAACAGTCAATCAGATAGACATATAGTTAGACAAAACTAACTAAGTAACTGTTCTCTTCCACAGTATCCAGTTGTCATCAGGTGGCAGTAATCAAGGCAATCCAACTACTTCTTCAGTTAGTTGTTTGTAATATTACATCAACAGCCCATAAAAATACAGGGTACTTTGCATTTTTATGGGTTCCTTATTATATGTAATTATTATTATTATTGTCATATTCGCATATTTTACGAACAAACTGTATTTATAAGTAGTCTTTAGATTAATAATATATAATAATAATATAATAAAATATTATATAATAAGGACCGTATAAATGAGTTCTCTATTTTTCTTCATTAGGTAACTATATCAGTTCAGCAACAACAACCTAAATATTTACTACCAACTCTGCGCAGACCAGATTTAGTAAACTTGGCACAGTTAGATGGTACTAACTCTAGGAGTGTCATATATTACGCTGCATTGGGCAATGATATCGCAGTAAGAGATCTACAACCTAACACATATCCAGGAGATATAGTTGAACCAAATGATATCACTTGTTCATTGAGTATCAACGGTAGTGATATTGTCAGAATTGATAACATCAGTAAGTAATGGATCAAAATGGAGTTTAGAAAAGATTGTTCTAAATTTTTTGCTCTAATATCTTGTTGTTTTTAATCTGATTAGCACTCTAAATTTATTGCTATTTCATAGCTACTGTTTGGTACATTAATTAATTATTAATTGCCTTGTGTTTGTGTTTTAGTTAACTGCAAATATATTGAAGTTGATTCAACTGTGACCGGATCTGGAAGAGTTGATGTCACTATTACCTCATCATCTTTAGACCAGCTTACCAATACTATTGTTGTACATGTCTGGACTCCAGTAGAGGTAATGTTATAAATATTGCAAATGAATACCAACCCTAGTTATAATCAAGTATTATAATAAGATTTTGGCGGGAACAATTGATATGTATAGGCAGCTGTTATTAGGCAGCTATTATTATTGTTGTCATACAGGATTTTGACTGTGTTGTTCATTTTTGTTATAGGTCAAATTAGAGGTCACTGACGATCACTTAGCACCTGTAGCTGGTTGGAAAGAGGACTGTTCATCATCTACTGTACAATACCAGACAAGTAGAATTAAAGTGTTTGGAACATTTTCTGATGGAATTCATAACTTCAACGCTAATCTTTTACCCTATGTATCTGGACAGGTTAGTATAGACTCCTTTTTGTCTGTTGTCTCTGTCATATATTATGAATGTTGATTCCAGTATTCCAGTTCTGCAATTCAGATACTGGTTTCCACTGGATTCTCATTTCTGAGTCTCAAATGTTGGATGTTTATAAAATCCAGTGTTCATATCTTCATTTTATTATAGGTTCAATCTAGTGATAGTTCAGTAGCTATCATTGAGCCAAACCTTGGTCTTATACAAGCTACTGGACCAGGTTTCTGTACAATCTCTTTACCAAAACTTGGAACCTTGGAAATGTGGGATTCGTCAAACATTACTGTGGAAGACAGAACTCCTCTTGGCTACATTCGTCTTGATCCTATTGTAGCCTCGTTCCGTCTCTTTGCCACTACTAGCTACCAGTCTCGTCTAGTACCTAATGACATCTCCTTAGAAATCCTCTCTGGATTATTTTATCTTGAGCAAGAAACAGAAGTGACGATCTCTGTCGTACTTGATGACGGTCGTCGTCTTCTAATTACAGATCCAAATGAGATCCACATTGTCTCCTCAAATACATCTATTGTAGCTGTAGATGGTAACAAAATTATTGGTAAAAATGAAGGTCATGTCACTCTTACTGTCGACTGGGTCGTTTGTTCTGATGTATTGATCACAGAAGAAATTGATTTAATAGTAGAGATTGATCGATTCCGACCTGTATTTAATCCCGACTATGGCAACACTACAGTCCCAGAAGATAGTCCTGTTGGTTTTGTATTAACTACTGTTGAAGCTACAGATGAAGATGCTATTGATATACACACTGATATACGATACAATATTCAAAACGATCCTTACAATGGTCTCTTTGTTGTCGACGAAGTCACTGGAGTCGTTTACTTAAATGGACCTTTAGACAGAGAGTTACAAGATGTTTATGAAATAATAATTGAGGCCACAGATTCAGTCCAGCGTCAACAATTAAATTGTATACCAAGTACAGTCTTACCCACGACTGTATCCCCTACTAAACCTCCTACTGCATCTGGTAGTGGACTAGAGAGTAGTAGTAGTGGAAGTGGAGAAGAAAAACCTACCCCCGGCAATACAACATGTCCACTTGTTGATCCTATTAGTATATTTAGAGTAAGTTGGGTGATGAATGGATGGATGGATAGACAACAGAAGAGTTTACAGACAATCAGACAGATGTGTGGATGACTAAAAAAATAGAGAACTTAAGTATTTAACTAAATTATAATCTCCCTCTCTCTCTCTCTCTCTCTCTCTCTCTCTCTCTCTCTCTCTAGCTAACCATCTATGTTAGTGATATTAATGATAACCCTCCAGTGTGTCCTGACATATCAACAGTCCACATACTTAATGATACTCGTCCTAATACAATCATTGCTACATTCATCGCCACTGATGCAGACATTGGAGAAAATGCTAAACTTACCTATGAACTTCGTGATGGTGTTAACAGAGAGACATTGTTCTTTGATGTTAATTCTTCAAGTGGAGAAATATACACCAAGATGTAAGTTAAAAATTGTGTTGCATTTTTCACAATTTATAAGTAGACTTTGTAAGCAATTTGGTTTCTTAAATATTTACATGTCCGTGTATAAGAACATGTACATGTATTAGAACATGTACATGTATTAGAACATGTACATGTATTAGAACATGTACATGTATTAGAACATGTACATGTATAAGAACATGTAGAGATTGTTTATGTCTCCAAGTTAATGCTACAGTCTAAGGTCAATGAAACGACTTTAGAAACTCAAAAGTTTTTGATATGATCCTATGGATATTTGAACAAAAATCTTATTGGGTTCTACGTTTCTATACTACATGATTTGATTAGGGAATGTTAGAGCACCTTCAAAGTCTAGAATGTAACTAAATATATACTTGTGCGTATAGTCTGATAAATCATATTAATACTTTATTTATAATTGTTTTATTTATAGTGAACTTTCTTCTCGTACTGTTCATTACTTCCCTATCATTGTTGCCCGTGATGGCGGCAATCTTACCGCTCAATGTAACCTCCTTATTGAGGTATACCGATTTTATGATACTGTTTCTGTCACAATAAGAGGAAATCCTGATGATTTCAATGTTGCTGTGTTTAACCAACTGCTTAGTGATATCTTAGGGTATTTTGTAGAAGTAGCAGCAATACATGATGGTGTAAATGGGTAAGATTGAGCACCTCTCTCTCTCTCTCTCTCTCTCTCTCTCTCTCTCTCTCTCTCTCTCTCTCTCTCTCTCTCTCTCTCTCTCTCTCTCTCTCTCTCTCTCTCTCTCTCTCTCTCTCTCTCTCTCTCTCTCTCTCTCTCTCTCTCTCTCTCTCTCTCTCTCTCTCTCTCTCTCTCTCTCTCTCTCTATATATATATATATATATCTATCTATCTATCTATCTATCTATCTATCTATCTCTATCTCTCTCTTTCTCTCTCTCTTACACACACACACAAAGCTTCAAAAATTCACACATTATTTTATTCATTGTACTATTTCTTCTTCAATCTCAGAACTTTTGTTATTGATTTCTACGCTTTGGATAACCTAAACAAGATATTAGATCCAGACACATTAGCTTTACTGCTCATGGAAATGACAGAAGATCAGAAAAATATTCTATTACAAGCTGGATTTCTCCTAGATTATGAAGTAAGTATCATTATCATTTTTTCACTTAATATTCTATTGATTGATTTATTATCAATTCATTTGTGACTGTCCTTCTTTTTAATTGTTCCAGCTGTTCATCTACCCCTTTAATGATCCATTTCATACATACATACATTACTTTACTCATTTCTCTCCTTTATAGACTATTACTAGCAACAAACCACAACCAGTAACTCCAACTGTTTATATTGATCGACAAATCCCAGCCTGGGCAGTAGCTGTTATCATTGTACTTAACTCTACTATTATTATATTCTTGTTGCTACTTATAGTTGGTATATTGTGGAGACGATTACGCAAGTAAGTTTAATAAAGAAATAGCAACAAATACATCTACATGTATTTTAAGTAGTACATGTACGTGTATTATAAGTAGTACATGTACATGTATTATAAGTAGTATATGTACATGTATTTTAAGTAGTACATGTACATGTATTTTAAGTGGTACATGTACATGTACTTTAAGTGGTACATGTACATGTATTTTAAGTGGTACATGTACATGTATTTTAAGTGGTACTTGTATGTGCTATGTATATAGTTCCTGGTTATTGGATTGTTTATTCTATTTAAATTGTTTACAGTTTTCATTTATTATATTTGTTTACAAAGTTTGTTTATTGTATTTATTTACATTTTGCTAATGTAGGATTCGAGAAGAGGAGCGTCGTCAAAAACGTGATTCTCTTTTACCAAATATAGAAATTATGGAGATGGAAAGAGCTGGACAAACTGGTATGTCAACAAACATGCTTGGATGTCCTCAGTTAACCCCCCCCCCCCCCTTTCTCTCTCTCTCAACATTAGAAAAAATGCATGGTGGAGTCAGAGATCCTAAAACAGGCAAGGCTGTCCAGTATGAGCGATCTGTTGAGATAGAAATGGTTGAAACACAACGAGGAGGAAAGAAATTGGTCAAAAAAACAGTTGAACAAACTAGTTGGCTAGGTTTACCAAAACCAGGAAGCAAAGCAAAGTCCCCACTGGTAAGGGAAGACATAATGTAAGGATAGTTATTGTGTGAAAACATTAAGGAGAAACTTATTGGACAGGACAGTGTTTAATGAACATTAGGAACCACAGTGGAACAGTCCTAGATCAGCATATTTTCATACTGATCCCTTCTCCATAAAACCTAAACATTAAGCCTTAAAGTATGGGACCCAAGGTTCAGATTGTCCTACTGCACCATGCCAGAAAGTTGGACTGTCTGAGTGGGCTACTGTAGTATGTAGTGTTATGTCCAGTCTCATATACATACATACATGCATATATATATATATATATATATATATATATATATATATATATATATATATATATATATAATATGTATGTATGTATCATGTATATATATATCTGGAAAAGGGGGTCTTTTCATAACAAAAACCTTCAAATGAATGCTTCTGTTAAAATGATTGCTACATACTCATTTTATATGGGAGGTTTATGAAACTTTGTATACAAGACACCTTATAACTGTACTACCAACAAATAAATAATTTTAAGTGTTTCTAAAGCGAGGCAAGATGACAGCTGCATAGTAATTGTTCAAACAGAAACATTTGTTTGAGTTAGAATTCCAAAACGACCCTTTCTGTACATCATTTAATATTATTATGATGTTTAGTACATACAATGGTTGCTATGACAATATCTCATCTTTACAGCTGCAAGATGATGACTCAGATGAAGAACCACCTCTTCAACCACCAGAAGAGAAAAATCCATTATATTCTCAGGATCAGTTTATTGCTGACTTCAATAATCCTGCGTACAGACAACGCCAAGAAGATCCTAGAGATTTAGGGAGTAGATTCATTGGGACTTCTGTGCTGGGAACAGAGTCTGTTGAGATGGATGAACTAGTCCCTCTATCTCCCCAAGAGGTGGCAAATATGCAGGATGAACAACGAGACGTTCCCATAGGACAGTCAGACACTTTATATTAACTTGTTCAGTACATAGTTACTTCTATTTAGTCCTCGTATTTTATCCCCACCTTATTTATAATGATATTTTTAAAATTAACTCTGTTGTTTAGGCTTCATTAATTTAGTTATCGTGTATTATAATTATTAATTTTATAACTTTTAATATGTAATACGTCCCAATTTTAAAATGAAAGGTAGCCATTATCTATCGCGAAGGCATATTATAGGACTACAAATAGCATTAGCACTAACACTGGTGTTCTTTGTTGGTCTTTCCAAACCTACCAAAATGACAACAATCATGATGCCAGCTTCAAGCTCAATCGAACAGACAGTCTTCACTTCTACAGTTCAACCCAATACATCAACTGTGAAAAAAAGAGTGATCTTTGAGACCATGAGAAGAGTAGGTGTGGTGCTTCGCTAAGCAAAAATGAAAAATGTAGAAAATTTTATTTTTGCTAATCTATTAAGGTGTTTAGTTGATTGTACTGTTAATGTTGTGATGAATCCTTGATATTAACCCTATTGTATCCTATTTATAGATAGCTGATGGAACAAGTTTAAACACCTGCTTGCAATAATGAAGTACTTATATTTGAAATAGTGTTGATAAGCACATGTAATGGAATTGGTAATATCAGAATCTCTGAGGATTAACATTTATCTATTGTGTCTTAACAAAGACATGAATTGGTATAAAATCAAATGAAGTTATTTTCAATGTCATGATACCTTGCAAAATACATTAAGAAAAAGGTTAAAATAACTTGAGGTGTTCATTAAATCTATCTGAACAACCATATATTAAAGTGACATTAAATTAAATGTAATAGATATATAATTAATAATCAAGATATGAAGAAAACACTGGATCATATCACATGCTTGTACAATAATTAAGGATGCGTGTGTTGTGTGTGTGTGTGTGTGTGTGTGTACTTGTGTATCAGAGGACCCTAATCCTGGTTTCAAATTACTCTTAAGAGATATAAAATTAAAATCCTTGTATGATTTAAGTATGGGAGAGCATCGACTTTTGTACTCTACATAATACAAGACATTAGTTGAGGTACATTATATTATTAGTATATAGTTAATACACTTTTTAAATCACAGAAGGAGATATATTTGATGGAGCTCCTGCAGCAAATACTATTGTATATTAAAAACAAAGGTATAGTGGACTTATAATCATCTCTCTCTCTCTCTCTCTCTCTCTCTCTCTCTCTCTCTCTCTCTCTCTCTCTCTCTCTCTGAGCATCAGCACTTGAAATAGGAGTGGCTTATATATTATCACAAGAATTCAAATAAATCACAGTTGACCATTGATTAAATATTCTTAGACTAAGGTACTTATATAATTTTAATATTCTTTTGTGTCTCATAGCTTAGATTCAGACAGTATACATATGCTGAGATTGATATACCAATATTTTAATATAAATAATGATATTAATGGACCAATCTACCTCTACTCTCAATAATTATTGTGGCAGCTACAACTGTACTAGTAAAACCAAGCAAAACAGTGGGAGAACCATTGTGCATATATCTTTTTAAACTGACTGAGAGAGAACAAAAAATTTTCAAATTACATGGTGCAAGACATATGACCTACTGATAAATTGTTGTATAATTAGTGTAAATTATTAGAAATATAATTGTTGCATCAAGATTGTGTTAAAATGGTATTAACATTGCTTTAAATTGTGCTAAGACTGTTAAAATAGTGTTAAAATTGCATTAAAATTGTGCTAAGACAGTGTTAAATAGTGTTAAGATTGTGCTAAAATTATGTTAAAATTGTGTTAAGATTTTGTTAAAATTGTTTAATATTGTATTAAAATTGCATTGAAATTGCGTTAAGATTGTATTAAAATTGTGTTAAGATTGTGTTAAAATTGTGTTAAAATTGCATTAAAATAGTGTTAAAATTGTGCTGAAATAGTGTTAAAATGGTGTTAAGATTGTGATAAAATTGCATTAAATTAGTGGTAAAATTGTGCTAAGACTGTGTTAAAAATAGTGTTAAGATTGTGCTAAAATTGTGTTAAAATTGTGTTAACATTTTGTTAAAATTGTGTTAAAACTGTGTTAAAATTGTGTTAAGATTGTGTTAAAATTATATTAAAATAGTGTTAGAATGGTGTTAAAATTGTGTTAAGACTGTGTTAAAATTGCGTTAAGATTGTGTTAAAATTGCATTAAAATAGTGTTAAAATGGTGTTAAAATTGTGTTAAGACTGTGTTAAAATTGCATTAAGATTGTGTTAAAATTGCATTAAAATTGTGTTAAAACTGTGTTAAAATTGCGTTAAGATTGTGTTAAAATTGTGTTAAAACTGAGTTAAAATTGCATTAAGATTGTGTTAAAATTGCATTAAAATAGTGTTAAAATGGAGTTAAAATTGTGTTAAGACTGTGTTAAAATTGCGTTAAGATTGTGTTAAAATTGCATTAAAATTGTGTTAAAACTGTGTTAAAATTGCGTTAAGACTGTTAAAATTGCGTTAAGATTGTGTTAAAATTGTGTTAAAACTGAGTTAAAATTGCATTAAGATTGTGTTAAAATTGCATTAAGTGTTAAAATGGTGTTAAAATTGTGTTAAGACTGTGTTAAAATTGCATTAAGATTGTGTTAAAATTGCATTAAAATTGTGTTAAAACTGTGTTAAAATTGCGTTAAGATTGTGTTAAAATTGTGTTAAAACTGAGTTAAAATTGCATTAAGATTGTGTTAAAATTGCATTAAAATAGTGTTAAATGGAGTTAAAATTGTGTTAAGACTGTGTTAAAATTGCGTTAAGATTGTGTTAAAATTGCATTAAAATTGTGTTAAAACTGTGTTAAAATTGCGTTAAGATTGTGTTAAAATTGTGTTAAAACTGTGTTAAAATTGCATTAAAATAGTGTTAAAATGGAGTTAAAATTGTGTTAAGACTGTGTTAAAATTGTGTCAAGATTATGTTAAAATTGCATTAAAATAATGTTAAGTTTGTGATAAAATTGCATTAAAATTGTGCTAAGTTTTATGATTTGGATCTACTGAAGTCTTAACTGAAAGAGTATATATAAAGCAAAAAAGGCAGAAAGAAAATCATGGCACTCATTCTAAGAAGACAACTTTTCAGACTGGTGACCCAATATTTATTTGCGATTTTCCAGATCGCAAACAATGGCTGTCAGGAAAGATTACATCTGTCAAAGTTCCATGTTCTTACTTAGTAGAACTTGAGGGTGAACAAATTGTTTGAAGACATGTTGACCACATTCAAGCATGTATACATCTCTACTTAACGCACACCTCCAGTTGATGTATCAGTTCCATTAAATAGTTGTGATGATAACCAAATTGACATTGCAATCCCCACAACTCCTTCACATGAAGATTTGTTTCAGTCGAAGCCTCCCCAACCTACACAGATCAACACAGATCTCTTAACTCCTTCTAAGAACTCAACTAGTTCAATTTAAAAAGAGAGGAATGCAATATATTGTAAATGTATTTCATTTAGTCACTTATCAAATATCTATGATGTATCTTATGTTATGTTTAATTTTTATATACAGTATATTTGTTAATATGTGTTAATAGGTACTTGTTATATCTCTTTGTTACAGGTGACATTATTAAATAGTGTTAATGTTCATTTCTTAGCAAATAACTTTAATGTGTTATTTTTTAGTTTACACTTGTCCTTGTTCTGTTTTGTATTTAAACTTTGATGTTATAGTTCTGTAGTAGATATAGTGTTCTAGTTCTAGTTATTTTGTGAATTCAACGGTTTAAGTTACCACAACTAGCAACCAGCTAACCACTTCCTTCTTCGATACAATATTTCTTCTAGTTATGATTGACATCTCTCAATGGAGGATTAATATTGGGCTATGGCATTGTTATCAGATACCAGCTGCTACTAAAAAGAGTCTGCCACATGGAACTGCTGTGGATACCTGGGTGGAGTCATATAACTGTTTCATTTGACTGTCATTTGATTTCTGTGATCAATAGAGTTAAATTCCAGCAGTGTTTTATGACTTCTTGTTAAAAGTGGTTTTGTTGTTGAAGAGAAATGGACTAAACTCACTGGTCTTCTAGGTGTCTCATTGGAGGAGAGGAGAAGACTTAAGACAATGACCAGCAATGATCAAGACTACTACTTTGCTTTAGAAGAAGGTTTACAATGGTGGATTACAAACAGTAGTGACCCCTCATGGGAAATCATTATCTCAGCTGTTGAAGACTGTGGACACAAAGATATATCTACTAAGTTGAAACAACATTTAGGTATTAATAATGAAGGTATGACTAAATCAATCATTTCTTCCTAATTATCACTTCATTAAAGATACTTCCTCACATCCTTCAAAAGAAAAACTTGATGAGATTAAAGAACTTCCTAAGGGTATGATGTCTATATATTTTTTGTGGATAAAGTTACATATTTTGTTCTACCAATTATGTATTATTTTATGATAAACTGATAGTAAACATAATACAGGTTTAATTACGATTGTCCTATGGATCTGGCTATTTACAAAATCATTGTTAGTTCTAACATATATGTAAACAGTTTCCATCATAAAATCTGTATAGCCTTATATATACAAGTGTATTAATTGGTAAAGTGCTGATACAACAAGTAAGTGTGAACACAAGACTCCATGCTATCTACTTGCTTAGTTGCTAGCCTTCTTGACTTATTGATAATATTAGACACAGCAATATAATGGAGTATGATATTGGTATATCCTTTTAGTAATGATAGTTACTTATCCACACACAGAGACAATTGTAACCTCATCCACACATACATTACAGCAGGGTCATTATATACAAATGTACATTACAAACACAAAATCTAACTGTTAGTCACAAATTACTGGTTTGATAATCTATGCAACCATAAAAATATAATCAGATGAAATTTCCAGATATAAGATATATCTACAAAGAATGTGAAATCATGAGTAGTTTGTAAAATTATAAAAATATGTAATGGTTATGTATCTACTTTGTCATATTGTAGTTATTTCTATTTTCATAATTTGCTAGGGAAAATAACAGTGTTACCTCAGTCAGTTCAGTCTTATGCTAAGCTTCTTAGGGAAATTTCACAAAAGGTACCCAAAATGGCCTCCAGTTTTAATGAAAGATTACATCAATTTACTGTGGATTGATAAAACAAGGCTTACACAAGGTGAATCGAATGTTATGTATGAACATATAATCTGAGATGATATGGACTATGTTGAGGGAACTAAGACTAAAATGACATTTACTGACTTAGCTCAACCCTACACTAACTTAGTGAAGGCAACTCTTTTACGTTACTTTGAATGTCACCCGATATACAAAGAGAAACATTGGTATCTTGGTAATGATTTTAAGACAGATTTACCAAATGAAGTTTATCAGAAGTTCATTTCTTTATGTCAGGTAACTTATGAAAGTATCAAGAAAAAACAGCTAGTTTTCAACCATCTTCCTACAGATTTTGAAATGTTTGATCTAATGCAAAAAGTAGAACATATTCACACTTGTGGTGGCCAGTTGTACAGTTACAGTTTTCTTTATTTGTCAATACAAGAATATTTAGCGGCATATTACATTTCATTATCAGGCTCTAATCCATTGCAAGTTGAGTTAAAAGTGGAAAAAATTTCTTTGTGACTTGACTATAACTTGTAACTTGTAATGGATACTGAATATCCATACACTTCATTGTCTTTATGAGTCTCAAAAACCACTTTCTCAGGAGAATTGACAAAGTATATTAAAATGCCTATTGCATGCCCTCTGATATGTATTTTATTGGATTATATTAATATTTGGTATTAAATAAGAATACTAATTGTTAAAAAAATAACATCATTGTTGGATCCACCATTCCACTTACTATAACACCTATGTATGTTATTGAGTCATGTATAGCTCTCAGCTAACAACATTGGACATTAAATCTCCATGTTCACATTACTGACGATAATCTCAAGATGTTATACACTCAAAATGAAGTTACTGGTAATATCAAAATAGTAAATCTCTACAACAATGAAATCACATACATCTGCTGTTATTGATCATTTAGTGAAACTCCGAATAAAATCTCTTCAATCTTTGAATTTATCAGACAATAAATTCAACAATGAATGCTGTGACAAACTAGCTAAACTTGGTCCTTCCTTATCTCATTTGGAGTTCCTGAGAATGCATAACAATAGCATTACTCCTGGTGGTCATATTAATTTGCTTGAACTCGTTGGTAAACTTTCAAATTTTAAATTGACATTGTCTTCTCCAAGTGAAGAGGAGTGTCAATTACTGATGTCACTCACAAATAATATTATATTTATTAAATTATATAACTATATATAGTGAAATAGAAGTATTAGCAATTGGACTGGTCCCAATACTTCACTTAATGCACTGACTGTGCTTATATACAATACATTATTGTTCTCAATTTTTATTATTATTATTTGTATAGCTCACTCACTACCAACAACACTCAAGAAGCTTGTGCTATTGGACTATTATCTAGAGTATGACCCTGACAAAATATCATTATCTAATGACATGATAGAAGAAGAGATTGAAGAGTTCCATCTTGCTGATCACATTAAAGAAAGTCACACTATTAAAGAATTGTAATTTGTATTAAGTGAAAAGTACATCTCCAAAATAGTTGACAGTCTTAAAGAAAACAACAATAAAGAAGTTAGTGTTCTATGAGTCATGTTGCTTTGTAGAATGACATGTGATAAATAGAGTAGATGTCTATGATCATATTGAACTGTTTAGACTAAAATACAATTATAAGTCTGTCCATGTTCAAAGTTACCTCCTAAACATCAATTGTAGTTTTACTATTAAAGTTAACTTCAGTTTCTGTTTAACTCTCTTGATATGACCCTGCCTCAGTGTCCTCTTTAACTGTTGTTAAATTTCATTCTTATTTCCTTCATATTCTGTACTCAGACACTGTAAAACCATATATTACTATTATTGTAATTATTAGGTGTTAATATCATAACTAATTAAAATACGTGTGCTTACCTTATATAGACAAAATGATAAAACACTAAATTAATAATTTTACTTATGAATAATAACACTAACAACCTTTTCTTTTTTCTTTGTTGCTTTAACAATAACGCTGCCTTTGTGTAGTCATGATTGACCTCTCTCAATGGAGGGTTTGTATTGGGCTATGGCATTGTTATCGGATACCAGCTGCTACTATAAGTCTGCCACATAGAACTCCTATGGATACCTGGGTGGAGTCACTATGGTTAAGAGAATGGGGAAATGATGTTGGTGATAACCTGACCTTCTCTCTAGTGTTGTTTTTCTTACTTCTTCTCATTTTATCAGGTGATGTTGAACTCAATCCTGGACCTAAAACAGGTAAACATTAAAACATATAACTGTCTCATTTGACTGTCATTTGATTTCTGTGATCAATAGAATTAAATTCCAGCAGTGTTTTACGACTTCTTGTTAAAAGTGGCTTTGTTGTTGAAGAGAAATGGACTAAACTCACTAGTCTTCTAGGTGTCTCACTGGAAGAGAGAAGAAGACTTAAGACAATGGCCAGCAGTGATCAAGACTACCACTTTGCTTTAGAAGAAGGTTTACAATGGTGGATTACAAACAGTAATGACTCCTCATGGGAAAACCTTATCTCAGCTGTTGAAGACTGTGGAGACAAAGATATAGCTACTAAGTTGAAACAACAGTTAAATATTAATGATGAAGGTATGGCTAAGTGAACCATTTCTTTTTCATTATCACTTCATTAAAGATACTTTCTCATATCTTTCAATACCTGTGAAAGAAAATGTTGAAGAGATTAAAGAACTTTCTAAGGGTATGATGTCTATATTCATTATCGATACAAGTTTATACCATCAATTATGTATCATTTGAGGAGCCTATAGTCTCCTGATTATATAGTTAATATTTTCCTATCCTGTAAACTTTATTTTTTTATTAGGTACTGAACACACTACTGTATTAGTGGTTGGAAATGAAAGCTCTAGTGATGACTTTGTTGATTTTCCTTTATTATGTAAGTTATTAATATATGACTCATCGATCGTTTTCTGTTATTATTATAGTTGAAACGATTACCACAAAACACGATATTTTAGAGCAATTGATTCCTATTGATGCAAAATGGTGTGAACTTGGTAACGGTTTGAGATTAAGTTCCAATTATCTTGATGGATTAGCTCAGTCTAATATGACTAATCAAATAAGACTGGAACATGTCCTTCAGAAATGGATAGACTTAAATACTCAAGAGGCTGTTGTCAATTGGAAGACAATTATAGATGTTGTTAAAGGGCCACTTGTACAAAACAAAGCTCTAGCTATGAAGATGTACCAAGATTTGAAAGAAGTCTTTAAGCAGCAAAGTACTATACATAATATTTATTCCACTATACATTTCTATCATGTCATTGTCACAGGTAGCTATCAAGAAGATAAGCAACATACAGTAGACACCAAACCAGCTCCACAGGAAACCAGTAAGCTCACTTTAATAACCACAAAAATGTTTTGATAGGAAATGAAAATTGTTGTCTTTTGAACTGTGTTTGAGTATATTCTGCTTTACTTGGAATTATAATAAAAATATTGGTGATAACCTGACCTTCTCTCTAGTGTTGTTTTTCTTACTTCTTCTCATTTTATCAGGTGATGTTGAACTTAATCCTGGACCTAAAATAGGTAAACATTAAAACATATAACTGTCTCATTTGACTGTCATTTGATTTCTGTGATCAATAGAGTTAAATGCCAGCAGTGTTTTGAGACTTCTTGTTAAAAGTGGTTTTGTTGTTGAAGAGAAATGGACTAAACTCACTAGTCTTCTAGGTGTCTCATTGGAAGAGAGGAGAAGACTCAAGAGAATGGCCAGCAGTGATTATGACTACCACTTTGCTTTAGAAGAAGGTTTACAATGGTGGATTACAAACAGTAATGACTCCTCATGGGAAAACCTTATCTCAGCTGTTGAAGACTATGGAGACAAAGATATAGCTACTAAGTTGAAACAACAGTTAAATATTAATGATGAAGGTATGGCTAAGTGAACCATTTCTTTTTCATTATCACTTCATTAAAGATACTTTCTCATATCTTTCAATACCTGTGAAAGAAAATGTTGAAGAGATTAAAGAACTTTCTAAGGGTATGATGTCTATATTCATTATCGATACAAGTTTATACCATCAATTATGTATCATTTGAGGAGCCTATAGTCTCCTGATTATATAGTTAATATTTTCCTATCCTGTAAACTTTATTTTTTTATTAGGTACTGAACACACTACTGTATTAGTGGTTGGAAATGAAAGCTCTAGTGATGACTTTGTTGATTTTCCTTTATTATGTAAGTTATTAATATATGACTCATCGATCATTTTCTGTTATTATTATAGTTGAAACGATTACCACAAAACACGATATTTTAGAGCAATTGATTCCTATTGATGCAAAATGGCGTGAACTTGGTAACGGTTTGAGATTAAGTTCCAATTATCTTAATGGATTAGCTCAGTCTAATATGACTAATCAAATAAGACTGGAACATGTCCTTCAGAAATGGATAGACTTAAATACTCAAGAGTCTGTTGTCAATTGGAAGACAATCATAGATGTTGTTGAAGGGCCACTTGTACAAAACAAAGCTCTAGCTATGAAGATGTACCAAGATTTGAAAGAAGTCTTTAAGCAGCAAAGTACTATACATAATATTTATTCCACTATACATTTCTATCATGTCATTGTCACAGGTAGCTATCAAGAAGATAAGCAGCATAAAGTAGACACCAAACCAGCTCCACAGGAAACCAGTAAGCTCACTTTAATAACCACAAAAATGTTTTGATAGGAAATGAAAATTGTTGTCTTTTGAACTGTGTTTGAGTATATTCTTGCTTTACTTGGAATTATAATAAAAATATTCTAAATGTTCACACTTCAAAAGACTGATTGGTTGATTTAACCATTATATGGTAATACAGATAGTATGATGTTTACTTTAAATAAACATATTACAGGTTTGATTACTATTGTCGTATTGATGTGACTATTTACAAAGTGATAATGCTTTTTTAAAAAGAAATCATTATTTGTTTTAACATTTTGTAAACAGTTTACATCATGGAATCTGTATAACCATGCATATATTATTATTGTCCAGCTTCTAATTGGTAAAGTACTGACATAGCAAGTAGGTGTTAACACATCAATTTGTTATTTCAGATTCGTTGTCTACTTATTAGTTATGTAGTGATAAATAGGATACCTAAACAGATTTACAATGTATATGCACACATTCCTCCTATAATTAGTTCATTAGTTTTCTAGACTATTGACTTTAATTGTTTTAACACTGTAGAATTAAGCATCTATAACATGGCTTCTAATAAAATTCAATTCCATACTACTAGATTGTTAATTAATATATGTTAGTATATTAAGTATATAAGCATTACATCTGATGGTGTTTCTTAGTAAGCACTTGCATATAGCTAGTTTTAGTGTCTATGCATACATATCTCTAGTAAATCTATATGCTTTCCAAAAGTCAGTAAATGTACTCAACAACTTAAGAATTTAAAACTGATGATAGTTATTGTAATTCACAGAAAGATTATGTATGCATGTATGGAAAGATTCTACAGCTTGAGTTTTCAAATACAATGCATGATGGTTGGTAGCCAGTGTTTGATTAATAGTAGATTGCTGTAAGAAGCAAAGAAGCTGTTTGCTTGCTACTAAGGTGAAACTGTTATGTCTCTGTTCCTATGAGTTTTAAAGTGTATTTATTTTCAAATGTAGCTCATACATCATGAAAAGTGAGAGTAACAGTTTCTGTATGGCTTCATCAACTTATTTCTTGTAATTAATCGAATTTCTGATGTGGCCTTTGCTCGCACATCAGCTAAGAGAAAGATTTAGTTTGATGGATTAGTTATGGAGTGGCTGTAGTGACTTGATTAACTATAGAATAAATAGAAATTATAGTTTGTAAATTGTTAATATCTAAAAAAATGTAAACATATAATTAGATGAAAGATATATCTACAAGGGAACATGACATGTTATGTAGTTTGCAAAATTATAAAATATGTAATGGTTATGTTTCTACTTTGTCATATTGTATTTATTTCTATTTTCATAATTGCTAGGGAAAATAACAGTATTACCTCAGTCAGTTCAGTCTTATGCTAAGTATCTCAGTAAACTTTATTTACGAGAGATTCACAAAAGGTACTCAAAATGGCCTCCAATGTTGATGAATGCTTACATCAATTTACTGTGGATTGATAAAACAAGTTTTACAATAGGTGAATCAGATGTTATGTATCAACATATAATCCAAGGTGGCATTGACTATGTTGAGGGATCTAAGACCAAAATGACATTTGCTGACTTAGCTAATCTGAAAGATGGTAGACAACCTCAATGTATTGTTGTAGTGGGTGCTCCAGGATCTGGTAAAACTATGTTTTCTTGGGAGGTATGTAGTCGTTGGGCTAAAGGAGAGATCTTACAGCAATACTCAGTATTATCATTGTTACAACTACGAGATCCAGAAGTTCGTGAAGCATCAACAATAGCTGATCTCTTCCCAAATAGCTCTGCAGATCTCCATAAAGAGATGAGTGAGATTTATGGAGAAAGCTGTTGTATACTCTTGGATGGTTTTGATGAACTTCCTGAGGACAAGAGGAAGCAACAATCACTTTTCATTAAGCTACTTACTGGTAAACTCTTGCCTTTAGCTACAGTAATTGTTACTAGCAGGCCCTGGGCTACTAATAGTTTTGTAAGGAGATACAGTCACTGTATATCTCAACACATTGAAATAGTTGGGTTCACTAGAGAGAATGTTGATACATATGTCACAAAAGCTTTTCCAGATGAAACAGAGAGATCTACCTTTGAGCAATACCTTAAACGATATCCTTACATTCATTCTGTCATGTACATACCTCTCAATTGTGCTATAGTAGTGGAAGTGTTTCGTCAATCAGGTTCAATTGAAGATGCTCCAAAGACATTGACTCAACTCTACACAGAATTAGTGAAGACAGCTTTTTTACGTTATCTTGAATGTCATTCAATATATAAAGAGAAAAGTTGGTATCTTGGTAATGATTTTAAGACAGATTTACCAAATGAAGTTTATCAGCAGTTCCTTTCTCTATGTCAGGTAGCTTATGAAGGTATTGAGAAAAGACAGCTAGTTTTCAGCCATCTTCCTGCAGATTTTGAATGTTTTGATTTAATGCAGAAAGTAGAACATATTCATATTAGTCGTGGTCAGTCTTATAGCTACAATTTTCTTCATTTGTCAATACAAGAATATTTAGCAGCATATCACCTTTCATTAATAGGTTCTAATCCATTGCAAGTTGAGTTAAAAGTGGAAAAGTTTCTTTGTGGCTTGACTAGAACTCATAAGTTCAATCCTGTTAAATTGCCATTGGAATTACAAGATGATATCCATATGCTTCACTGTTATTATGAGTCTCAGAAAACCACTTTGTCAGGAGAATTAATAGACTATAATATTACATGTTCACGTAAAAAACGCCTGTTACCCTCTGATATGTATGTTATTGGATCATATTTAGCACTCACTAAACAGCAATGGAAATTGATGTTTGAAGAAGAGTTTCTTAGTGATGAGCATTTTGAAATGTTATGTGCTGGTATCAATGCTCAAAACAAATGTTGTTACATCAAAGAATTAAATCTTAAGCATTCTTATATCACTTCTATTGGTATTGATTATTTTATGACACTTCCATCTTCTTTGTGGCAGTTTTTTACTAGCTTAAATCTTTCACACTGTAATCTTGGTAATGAAGGGTGTGACAAATTAGCTGAATTTATTTCTCTTTTGCCTCAGTTGAACTCTTTGAAAATTCACAAAAGCAAAATAAATTTTGGTGGTCATATCAATCTACTTAAAGCTGTTGCAAATCTTCCAGGTTTTAGTTTGAAGTTATCATCACCAAGTGAAGAAGAGTACCAATTATTGGCATCATTAAAATATCTGACTCACCTCACTATTAGGGAAGGTTATCTAAGAGAACAAGACACTGATGTGATAGATCTTATTAAAGAAAATCGTAGTATTGTACGTTTGGATGTTCATGATATCAGAGTGAGTAAGAACAATGTCTTAAAACTAGCTGAAAGTCTTAAAGAAAACCAAATTATTCAATGCCTGCTTTTACCTACAACATATTGTGACCAGATTAACGATTCAAGAGTGTGTTTTGATTTTTTAGATTTTACAAGTTTCCCTAAAATAACACTTTTTCCTAAAACAATTGCTTATAGTTGGCAGTAGCCAACTGAATTTTGTGCAGTCTTTGTTATTTAAAACTAAAGATCCTTCATTACTGTTAATCCCACCTGGTTTCATAATTCAATGACTCTATATTGATTTTCAAAGCCTTGCAATTTGCCCAATTTTGATGTTTATGGTTGACAAAACTTTTTTTGATAATGTCTTATTTTTTGATAATACTTGTAGAATTAAATTTTGATAAAGATTATAAATCATCTTGATAGAATGCATTCATGGGAATATTTAATCAAATCCCCACTCCATTCATTTATACTTACTGATGATCATTTTGAGATGTCAGATGCTGGTGTCAATGCACAAAATGTAGTTAATGAAAGTATTGAAAAAAGATATCTCTCCAACAATTTTATCAATCTGGTGGTATTGACCATTTAATGAAGCTCCCATTACAATCTATTTATTACTTGAATTTATCAATGAATGAAATTGATTATGAAGGATGTGACAAACTAGCTAATCTTGTCCCATTATTGCCTCATTTAGAGTGTCTGTGTATATCCCAAAATAACATTACTCCTGGTGGTCATATCAATTTGCTCAATGCCATTGGTAAACTTTCTCATTTGATGTTGTCTTCTCCAAGTGAAGAGGAATGTCAGTTACTGACGTCACTCACAAATTTTCAATACTTTATTATATATAACCTAATAATATATAATATATTATATATAATGAAATAGAAGCATTAACAACAGGACTGGTCTCAAATACTTTACTTCATTCACTATACATTTTTTAATTACCCAGTAACAGTAAATACTTTATATTATTATTTGTATAGTTCACTTACTGCCAACTACATTCTCAAGGGACTTGAGCTTTTGATATTGAATACTTATCTCGAGTTAGACCCTAATGATATCACACCACATGATGACATAAGAGATTAAAGAAGAGATTGAAGAATTCTATCTTGCTGATCTTATTAAAGAAAACCGCACTATTGAAGAATTGTGTCTTGTTATTGATACATTAAGTGAAAAGTACATCTCCAGTCTACAGCTGACAAGTCTTAAAGAAAACAGAACTTTAAAGAAGTTAATGTTCTGTGAGTCTTATCATAGAATGATCTGTGATGACAGAATAGAATTTGTTGATCATCAAAAGATTATGTTGTGTATTGATGACATATGATGTTTATAATTATAAAAATATTAGTATCTATTACTTTAATCAATAATATTATCAAATCACTATGACAACAATAACAATTAATACACAATATTTATTACATAAATGATTAATGAAATGGATAATAACAATAATTATATAAAATGTAAATATTAAAACACACTCTGATATGGAGACTCAGGTTGACTACTGACTGTTCTAATCTGAGAAATGTGGTCTGCCATGCCTACTCCATTCCCCTTCTCCTTAGCTTTCTGTTTCAATGTCACCATTCCAGAGATTTGTTCAAACAGTTCTCCTAATTCAGGTTGTAAAGTATTTGTAGTGTCCTTTGGAAACTTGGCTGACATCTTGGGACTTGTTTGAAATACTGGCTACTTTTCTTCTTGTTGCATCTGAAAGCAGAATGAAAGAGAGAGAGAGAGAGAGAGAGAGTCATCATTTATAACTTGTATTTACATCTACAAGTACATGTACTTACATCAGTTGCTAAGTTGCCCTGTTTCCAAGCATCTTTGAAAACAGCTGCCAACACATTACGTTATTGATTATGTTTCAGAGAAGCTGTTTTCATCTCTTGAGGTTATATTTTCTTGTGCTTTTATGATTTTGACAGCATCATGTTGTTCTATCTTAGTGAGGTTGTCAACATTGTTCCCTGTTAAAAACATCAATTGATAAATTTATGGTGACTTGTTTATTGTTTATAGTAGCTAATATTGGGAAATAAGTGTTTCTAATGTGAGTCCATTAATCATCATGATCAACTATCCAGTATAGACTGGTATCATTTGATTATACTGGTAATACACAGGGTTGACCACTATATATTTACTGGTACTAGTGGTAGTAATAGTTCTATCAACTTGTTATTGGAATGATCTGTTTGTGCATAAAAGAAAGAAATCCAAGGTTTGGTATAATTTACAAACTATCTAAACAAAAAACTACCACAGATATGAAGAGACTGATTCACCTAAAGTTGTTATCATTAACATTATGTCTAGAAATCCAGGATTTACTTTTTTAATTTAAACTATTACAACATCCTGTGACTATATCATTATGTTTCATTTATCTCTTCTAGTATAAGCTCATCTACCTTTAACAAGGTAAAGTCAAATTCCACAATTATTCCTCACCTTAATGGAACTCATCATTTTAATCTGAACAAGATTGTCAAAATGTGCGATTCAATACTACCTATTAATATAATGTCATTCCAATCCTTTAAAGTATAATAATTAGGTTACTATATTAGGGCCACTTCATTCAAAATTATGACAGTAACAATCCCTGCTCTGTGGCCATGGTATAGAGTCTGTCCATGTAATATTTGTTCAAAGTTACCTCAATTGTAGTTTTACTATTGAAGTTAACTTCATTTTCTGTTTAATTCTCTTGATATGACCCTGCCTCAGTGTCCTCTTTAACTGTTGTTAAATTTCATTCTTATTTCCTTCATATTCTGTACTCAGACACTGTAAAATCATATATTACTACTATTGTAATTATTAGGTGTTAATATCATAACTAATTAAAATATGTGTGCTTACCTTATATAGACAAAATGATAAAAACACTAAATTAATAATTTTACTTATGAGTAATAACACTAACAACCATTTCCTTTTTCTTTGTTGCTTTAACAATAACGCTGCCTTTGTGTAGTCATGATTGACCTCTCTCAATGGAGGGTTTGTATTGGGCTATGGTATTGTTATCGGATACCAGCTGCTACTAAAAGTCTGCCACATAGAACTCCTGTGGATACCTGGGTGGAGTCACTATGGTTAAGAGAATGGGGAAATGATGTTGGTGATAACCTGACCTTCTCTCTAGTGTTGTTTTTCTTACTTCTTCTCGTTTTATCAGGTGATGTTGAACTCAATCCTGGACCTAAAACAGGTAAACATTAAAACATATAACTGTCTCATTTGATTTCTGTGATCAATAGAATTAAACTCAAGCAGTGTTTTAAGACTTCTTGTTAAAAGTGGTTTTGTTGTTAAAGAGAAATGGACTGAGCTTACTAGTCTTCTAGGTGTCTCATTGGAAGAGAGGATAAGACTCAAGAGAATGGCCAAGAGAGGTATGTAGTCGTTGGGCTAAAGGAGAGATCTTACAGCAATACTCAGTATTATCACTGTTACAACTACGAGATCTGAAAGTTTGTAAAGCATCAACAATAGTTGATCTCTTCCCTAATAGTGATGAAGATTACTGTAAAAAAAGTAAAAGATACACATGGACAAGGTGCCTTTATATTACTAGATGGCTTTGATGAACTTCCTGAGGACAAGAGGAAAGATGAATCTTTTTTTATGGAGCTACTTACTGGTAAAATCTTACCTAAGGGAAGACATAATGTCAGGGTAGTTATTGTGTGAGAACATTAAGGAGAAACTTATTGGACAGGACAGTGTTTAATGAACATTAGGAACCACAGTTGAACAGTCCTAGATTAGCATATTTTCATACTGATTCCTTCTCCATAAACCCTAAACATTAAGCCTTAAAGTATGGGACCCGAGGTTCAGATTGTCCTACTGCACCATGCCAGAAAGTTGGACTGTCCGAGTGGGCTACTGTAGTATGTAGTGTTATATCACAGATTATATTAACAACCTTTAAATAAATATGTGAACTGTAGTGCATATCATCAATTGTATCACTTTATTAAGTATGATGTCCAGTCTCATATATATACATATACATATATATATATACTGAATTCAAAATCATCTGGTCAATAAACCGAAGGGCACAAGCCTACTCCAACACAACAAAGCGGTGCGACCTTTGCCTAACGGAAAAACTCTCTATCATCAACGCCGACAAAACCACCACCCTGAATAAAAGATCCGAACTCGTTTCAAAATGCCGACACGAAAACAAGTGCTATTTAGCACATTTCTCTAGGGATAAGACATAGTTAACACCTCGATGCTATATAACCAGCCTGTAAATAGAGTAGTATCCAGCTGTCTGACGATCGCATAACGCGTGAAACTCGGAGTAACAGCAACATAGCGAGAGCTCTGTTCTTTTGTCCTTTAATTCTGTTCTACATATATATATATATATATATATATATATATATATGTATGTATGTATGTATGTTTGCATATATATATATATATATATATATATATATATATATATATATATATATGTATGTATGTATGTATGTATATATGTATATATATATACATCTGAAAAAGGGGTCTTTTCATAACAAAAACCTTCAAATGAATGCTTCTGTTAAAATGATTGCTACATACTCATTTTATATGGGAGGTTTATGAAACTTTGTATACAAGACACCTTATAACTGTACTACCAACAAATAAATAATTTTAAGTGTTTCTAAAGCGAGACAAGATGACAGCTGCATAGTAATTGTTCAAACAGAAACATTTGTTTGAGAGTTAGAATTCCAAAACAACCCTTTCTGTACATCATTTAATATTATTATGATGTTTAGTACATACAATGGTTGCTATGACAATATCTCATCTTTACAGCTGCAAGACGATGACTCAGATGAAGAACCACCTCTTCAACCACCAGAAGAGAAAAATCCATTATATTCTCAGGATCAGTTTATTGCTGACTTCAATAATCCTGCGTACAGACAACGCCAAGATCCTAGAGATTTAGGGAGTAGATTCATTGGGACTTCTGTGCTGGGAACAGAGTCTGTTGAGATGGATGAACTAGTCCCTCTATCTCCCCAAGAGATGGCAAATATGCAAGATGAACAACGAGACGTTCCCATAGGACAGTCAGACACTTTATATTAACTTGTACAGTATGTAGTTACTTCTATTTAGTCCTCGTATTTTATCCCCACCTTATTTATAATGATATTTTTAAAATTAACTCTGTTGTTTAGGCTCCATTAATTTAGTTATTGTGTATTATAACTATTAATTTTAAAACTTTTAATATGTAATACGTCCCAATTTTAAAATGAAAGGTACCCATTACCTATCGCGAAGGCATATTATAGGACTACAAATAGCATTAGCACTAACACTGGTGTACTTCTTTGTTGGTCTTTCCAAACCTACCAAAATGACAACAATCATGATGCCAGCTTCAAGCTCAATCGAACAGACATTCTTCACTTCTACAGTTCAACCCAATACATCAACTGTGAAAAAAAGAGTGATCTTTGAGACCATGGGAAGAGTAGGTGTGGTGCTTCGCTAAGCAAAAATGAAAAATGTAGAAAATTTTATTTTTGCTAATCTATTAAGGTGTTTAGTTGATTGTACTGTTAATGTTGTGATGAATCCCTGATGATTAACCCTATTGTATCCTATTTATAGATAGCACTGATGGAACGAGTTTAAACACCTGCTTGCAATAATGAAGTACTTATATTTGAAATAGTGTTGATAAGCACATGTAATGGAATTGGTAATATCAGAATCTCTGAGGATTAACATTTATCTATTGTGTCTTAACAAAGACATGAATTGGTATAAAATCAAATGAAGGTATTTTCAATGTGATGATACCTTGCAAAATACATTAAGAAAAAGGTTAAAATAACTTTAGGTGTTCATTAAATCTATCTGAACAACCATGTATTAAAGTGACATTAAATTAAATATAATAGATATATAATTAATAATCAAGATATGAAGAAAACACTAGATCATATCACATACTTGTACAATAATTAAGGATGCGTGTGTTGTGTGTGTGTGTGTGTGTGTACTTGTGTATCAGAGGACCCTAGTCCTGGTTTCAAATTACTCTTAAGAGATATAAAATTAAAATCCTCGTATGATTGAAGTATGGGAGAGCTGTGACTTTTGTACTTTACATAATACAAGACATTAGTTGAGGTACATTATATTATTAGTATATAGTTAATACACTATTTAAATCACAGAAGGAGATATATTTGATAGAGCTCCTGTAGCAGATACCATTGTATATAAAAAACAAAGGTATAGTGGACTTATAATCATCTCTTTCTCTCTCTCTCTCTCTCTCTCATACACCCACACCCATACAGGTATCTCCAGCAAACAGTTTTGGTTTCATGATATTGATATGACATATTCAAGACATTTTTATTGGCAGATGTAAGCATCATTATTATAACTATTTCTACAAAATGATTTCTATCAATTTATTTACTAAAACCTTTTATATGATCATTGAAAATTTTTTAACTTTATAGGTAAGAACATTTACAAGAAGTTATAAAGAAAGATCATGGTGGAGAACTATTAGTGGTAAGCTCTATAAATTGTATTGAGTGAGTGAATAGGATAAGGCAAAGTAAAGCCCTGCCCACCAACTCTATTAAATATAATTGACTAATGTATACTGAAGTGCTTTAGCATTTAAAAAACACGGACATCAAAAGTGATCTTTTTATTAATAGAAATCTTGTGATTAAAAGGTTATAGCTAGTATGTCCAAAGAGCAAGCTTTAAGCTAGTACACCTTCTCTGAGCATCAGAACTTGAAATAGGAGTGGCTTATATATTATCACAAGAATTCAAATAAATCACAGTTGACCATTGATTAAATATTCTTAGACTAAGGTACTTATATAATTTTAATATTCTTTTGTGTCTCATAGCTTAGATTCAGACAGTATACATACGCTGAGACTGATATACCAATATTTTAAAATAAATAATGATATTAATGGACCAATCTACCTCTACTCTCAATAATTATTGTGGCAGCTACAACTGTACTAGTAAAACCAAGCAAAACAGTGGGAGAACCATTGTGCATATATCTTTTTAAACTGACTGAGAGAGAACAAAAAATTTTCAAATTACATGGTGCAAGACATATGACCTACTGATAAATTGTTGTATAATTAGTGTAAATTATTAGAAATATAATTGTTGCATCAAGATTGTGTTAAAATGGTATTAACATTGCTTTAAATTGTGCTAAGACTGTTAAAAATAGTGTTAAAATTGCATTAAAATTGTTCTAAGACAGTGTTAAATAGTGTTAAGATTGTGCTAAAATTATGTTAAAATTGTGTTAAGATTTTGTTAAAATTGTTTAATATTGTATTAAAATTGCATTGAAATTGCGTTAAGATTGTATTAAAATTGTGTTAAGACTATGTTAAAATTGTGTTAAAATTGCATTAAAATAGTGTTAAAATTGTGCTGAAATAGTGTTAAAATGGTGTTAAGATTGTGATAAAATTGCATTAAATTAGAGGTAAAATTGTGCTAAAATTATGCTAAGACTGTTAAAAAATAGTGTTAAGATTGTGCTAAAATTGTGTTAACATTTTGTTAAAATTGTGTTAAAACTGTGTTAAAGTTGCGTTAAGATTGTGTTAAAATTGCATTAAATTAGTGTTAGAATGGTGTTAAAATTGTGTTAAGACTGTGTTAAAATTGCGTTAAGATTGTGTTAAAATTGCATTAAAATTGCATTAAGATTGTGTTAAAACTGTGTTAAAATTGCGTTAAGATTGTGTTAAAATTGCATTAAAATAGTGTTAGAATGGTGATAAAATTGTGTTAAGACTGTGTTAAAATTGCATTAAAAATAGTGTTAAAATGGTGTTAAAATTGTGTTAAGACTGCGTGAAAATTGCGTTAAGATTGTGTTAAAATTGCATTAAAATAATGTTAGAATGGTGTTAAAATTGTGTTAAGACTGCGTTAAAATTGCATTAAAATAGTGTTAAAATGGTGTTAAAATTGTGTTAAAACTGTGTTAAAATTGCGTTAAGGTTGTGTTAAAGTTGCATTAAAATAGTGTTAAAATTGCGTTAAGATTGTGTTAAAACTGTGTTAAAATTGCATTAAGGTTGTGTTAAAATTGCATTAAAATAGTGTTAAAATGGAGTTAAAATTGTGTTAAGACTGTGTTAAAATTGTGTCAAGATTATGTTAAAATTGCATTAAAATAGTGTTTAGTTTGTGATAAAATTGCATTAAAATTGTGTTAAGACTGCGTTAAAATTGTGCTAAAATAGTGTTAAGATTGTGATAAAATTGCATTAACTTAGTGGTAAAATTGTGATAAAATTGCATTAAAATTGTGCTAAGACTGTGTTAAAATAGTGTTAAAATTGTGTTAAAATTGCATTAAAATTGTGTTAAAACTGTGTTAAAATTGCGTTAAGATTGTGTTAAATTTGGATTAAAATTGTGTTAAAAATTGCATTAAAATTGTGCTAAAATTGTGTTAAGATTGTGTTAACAGTATTTAAATGAAGAAAAATGATAGATTTCATCTCTTAACACTACAATATTACAATGTCATGTACTACACAAGTATCACATATCATGAAAATGTGACACTTGTGTAAAAAAACTCTTAATTTATTGTAACATTACCTATATAATATAACCTATAATTACATACCATATACTCTCTTTATTTAGATTAAATGCAAATCTTATTATAATCAGATCAAATTGGACTTGTATAGGACCAAATCTTGCTGCCAAAAGTGGACTCAGGACCAAATTTTGCTGCCTAAATATTAAAACAGACCTATCTCTGGGAACAAATTTGGCCGTATAGGTCCAAATTAGGGACCAAATTTTACTTGCATAAATTGGACCTAGGTCCAAATTTTGCATGCAAAAAATGGACCTTTATTAAAGATTTATGAATTGATTTTTTAAATGTATATACAAGCATGCTAAAACATTAAGTATTGACAATATGGAAAGAAGAGCTCAAGGTGGAAGAAAATTAACTGAGATTCTATCAGCATCACACATGTCAGCACAAATAGATTCTTGTCTATCAAGCATAAGAATATTGTAAAGAATTTTTATTTGTCGTTAGTTACATGTCATCACATTAAGGAGAAACAATTTCAAATCCTTTAGTTAATTCAGAAGAATAAGAAGAGTTCCATTTTTGAAACTGACTACTATGAATACTGTTTAACATACACACTGTTTGAGAATCAACAGGAACCAATTTGACAGTTTATAGCCATTTTGTCTAATCCCATTTTTTGGAATATAATAGTCTACATGTTATGACTATCAAGACATATACTCCCTATTTGCTTACACTTACAGATTTAATGTTGACAGTAGATGATTTTTCATTGGCTGAGATATCATTCATTTAGACAAATTGATTCATGGAATTGTTAGTACCAAGAAGGTTAGTTAGTATCAGGTATAAGAGGTAATAAAGGTATATTTTGTTTTTTGCTGTAGTACATGTATTTTGCATATGTAAATACAGTTGAGACCATGGGAAGAGTAGGTGTGGTGCTCCGCTAGGCATAGAAAATTTTATTTTTGTTAATCTATTAAGGTGTTTAGTTGATTGTACTGTTAATGTTGTGATGAATTCCTGATGATTAACCCTATTGTATCCTATTTATAGATAGCACTGATGGAACAAGTTTAAACACCTGCTTGCAATAATGAAGTACTTATATTTGAAATAGTGTTGATAAGCACATGTAATGGAATTGGTAATATCAGAATCTCTGAGGATTAACATTTATCTATTGTGTCTTAACAAAGACATGAATTGGCATAAAATCAAATGAAGGTATTTTCAATGTGATGATACCTTGCAAAATACATTAAGAAAAGGTTAAAATAACTTTAGGTGTCCATTAAATCTATCTGAACAACCATATATTAAAGTGACATTAAATTAAATGTAATAGATATATAATTAGTAATCAAGATATGAAGAAAACACTAGATCATATCACATACTTGTACAATAATTAAGGATGCGTGTGTTGTGTGTGTGTGCATGTGTACTTGTGTGTTATGCACTAGTTCCTTAATCTTGATCTCTTCCACATTTACACACAAATGTAGTCGAAACCATTCGAGTGAGTAGATGTGGTGTCTCCTCCACCCAGCAAATTTGAAAAATGTCGAACATTTATTTTTATTGACCTATTAAGATGAATAGTTGATCATATTAATCATATTTACATGTATTTTGTATATGTAGGAATACAATTGTCTCCTCCCCGCATAGATGAAAAAATTATGAAAATTATTTTTGTTAGCCTATTATGGTCTATAGTTGATTGTTATAGTTGTAAATTGTTGATCATAAAAATTAATAAACTTTGATAATTACTGATTGACAATTGTTTTCCTTAAGTATTATCTCTAATGTATCAATCTAGGGTAATGAGTTCTGCAGCAATAAATTCGAAGGTATAATTAAATGCTTATTTCATTTATTAAGTTTGTGTTGATGTAAAAGCAGTCTTTGTTATAATGTCTTTGTTTTATATGATATGATAATTTTTGACTTTATTTTGTTATAACCAAATTATCATACTATACACAACTATGTATATTACTGATGTTATTGCTCAGGCATCTTTGTCTGGTTTATTTAAATAAATGTAAAGTTTATCTATATATTCTGAATCTTTTAAAATAAATACATAAATAGTATAGACTACGTAACCTACGTATACTAGCCCCACCTCTTAACATGGTAACGCCCAAGCAATAACAAACCACAAGAATGTCAGAAATGTGAGGCTAACGCTAACTTCCACAGTGATGACGAGTGGCCATTACCTATCGCGAAGGCATATTATAGGACTACAAATAGCATTAGCACTAACACTAGTGTACTTCTTTGTTGGTCTTTCCAAACCTACCAAAATGACAACAATCATGATGCCAACTTCAAGCTCAATTGAACAGACATTCTTCACTTCTACAGTTCAACCCAATACATCAACTGTGAAAAAAAGAGTGATCTTGTTTTGGACGGATTGGTTTGGATATGATTTCATGTCATCACTTAAAGTGCCCAGTGGTAATGTGGAATGTGGTCCCAAAAAACACATTTGTTACACAACTAAGGACAGAAAATATTTTTCCAATAGCAGTGCTGTGATATTTCATCTTCAAAGTCATAATTTAATGTCCAATCGACCTTATCTCTTATCATTAAAACGACCACCTGAACAACGTTGGATTTTCTACACCAGGGAGGCACCACCACTAAATCCAGGACAAGCTACAATGCGACAGTGGAACTCTTTATTTAATTGGACAATGACATACAAATTGGACTCAGACATTAGATTTACTACGGGTGCTGAAATAATACCAAATCAGAAATATCAAGGTGGTTTTGATCCAAACAAGAACTATCTTGAAGGTAGGAAAAAAATGGCAATTGCTTTAATAAGCAAGTGTCATCAACATCGTTTGACTGTAGTGAAAAAGCTGAAAGAGCACATAGATATTGACATCTATGGAAAATGTGGTAAGCGTTGTAAACCATATGATAGTTGTTATTCATTGATACCACAATACAAATTTTACTTGGCTTTTGAAAATGCAGTCTGTCGCGATTATATTACAGAAAAGACACTAATAAATGCATTTGAAAAAGGAACAGTCCCAGTTATTATATCTGGAGCAAATTTGTCTAATCCTGTTTTAATTCCTCCTAAATCATATGTCAATGCTCGTGATTTCAAAACAATCAAAGATCTTGCGAATTACTTAAAAAAAATTGGAAGTCAACCAAAGCTTTATAATGAATTCTTCAAATGGAGAGATCATTGGAGCCTATACCCTATAGGGAGAAACCCAAAGGACTTTCCATGTCATGTGTGTGAGAAACTCTATGAACCAAATCAACAAGTAAAGGTTTACAATGACATTGCTAGTTGGCATGGTCTTAAGGAAAACTGCGAATCATATCCAGTTTGGAAATAAGAAGTGATTACAACATATATACATGAAAAAACATAATAGGCATATATTACCTATAAAATTATAGGTAATAATTACACTTGTATATTTTAGCATGTGGTGTATGTTATGTTGCATCCATGTGCTAATAAATGTACAAATTTAATGGAATGCAATTACTGCATTCTGCATCAATTAATACTATCTAGAGATACAGGCTATTACTTTACATAATAACAAGAACCTTTCTTTAAGAAAACAATGCATAATACTTATTGTGAAAAATTCTCAGAATTCATGAGACATGTTTCTCTCACCAAAAACGTGGTAACAATTACAAATTCAATTTATGGCAAGAACTCTTTTGTGTTGCCAGACCTACATATACTGATAATACCATGATTGAATATTATAAAGCTCGTTAAACAGTGTCCCAACAATATATAGTAATTCCAATATACTGCTGATTGCCTTGCCACACAGAAAAAAGTAAAAACTGTTTAGAAACCTAGAGAATCTCAGTGAGTTTATATTGTATTTAACAAATAAAGATTTAAATTAATAATACTTCACAAAAATTAAGTGTATTTATTATTAATTCTTTTAAGTATACAAAGATGAAAGATCACTTCGTGGCTTGGGAAGATCACTGGTAGCCATAGTTTTGTCAGCTTCTGCAAGAGACTAAATACACAATGTGAGATTAATTGAAGTGTTCAACACAAAATAACAATAATATATAATTGTAAAAATCATTATAAGACTATTTTGATAACACAATTGTTATTAAAGGATTGACTTTTTGTGAAGTCTGAAAACAGGAGAGTTGGTATAAACTATGGGTTTGCTAGATGTTTTCTCAAGTTACAGAACTCATGAGATAATCTAAGAGTTTTGAGGGTGAAGAACCTACATTAAGTAATTGGTGATATATATATTATATTACGTATTATTACTTTTATAGCAATAGAACAAATGATGTGAAATACACTTTAAAAAGTACTGTGTCATTTCAATCAAGGTAGTAGTTACCATAGTTACATCAACACAATGTAACACCAATACTGACAAAGTTTATTGCCCAATAATTAATGACACATAAACAAGATACTGGTAGTTCACTTGCTCATGGCTTCAGTTATTGAGCAAGTTTTTGGCTTCTATTTGGTATTTGGTTTATACATATTGAATTAGACTACTTTTAATTGCCTTGTGGTATTGCAGTACTGGACTTACATCATATTAATGAAACCAAAGACTTGATTGAAAGACATAGTATTTTATTGAACCAATGCATCTATAAAATTATATTTGTATACAACTTCCATTTATCAAGCACTAGTTTAACATTTTCTGAGCTAGTTAATTCAATAGTTCTTGGCAATTAGTACTATAATACATTGTGTACATTAATCATGTACTCTAGCTTGTATTAGTTATACTTGGTCAGGGCTTACATGTAAAGGGAGACATTGAGAAAAGACAGGAAGACGTAGTAGTGGTCTAAATCCTTTTATCTGTTCCTTTGTGGTCAGTATCGATAAGGAGGTGTATAGAGTTACTAGAGAACCTGGTATGGCTAACAACTGACACCGAGTTAATACTAAATAGAGAAAGAGATGAATAAGTTCAATGTCCGTCTCTCCCATACAACTAGACTCTATTTAGTTTGACTTTGCAGGTTTATTTTTAACTATAGTTTTGCTTGCTTGCTACAATGATAATAACATTATTGCATATTGTTGCTATGGTAATGCTGTTATGGTAAATGTTGCAATGGTTACATACATTGTTTCCATGGCAATTTTTACTCTAATGAATAGACTTAATGTCTGTCTGTTTGATTTTGGAAATTGATTTTTTACTATAATTTTCCTATTTGCTAAGTGTTATTTTTGACACTTCTCTATATACTACTGTCCACAAAGTCAAAACAAAAAGAAAGGATAATAGTCCATCCATCTAGTCATCCATTCATTTAATAACATCTATGATTTATCCATCCATGTGATGGCCAATCCAATGTCCTATGTCATCAATCCATAAATATATATGTCCATCCATTTATCCATAACACATACTAGCAGCAGGTTCTCCGGAAACAGTATTAGGTGGTCTTAAAAATGGAGCAAGAGGTTTTTCAGACCATGCCCTTGTCTGTAAACTCGCTAAAAACTGACCATCTTTAGACTCATCATCGTTATTGGTATTATAATAGTCATGAATGGAACATGAATGAAAGATAACTACCTTTTTGGGTTGGGTGTGGCTTAACAACTACAAAAATAGAGATGAAATCCTCAATCTGAAATCATTCATGTCATTACTACTTATTAATTAGAATAATATAAAGTTACCAAGAAGGTACATTTGTTTTCATCATAGAGACACCATACCTTTTAACACTTAGACAAGTAAATCAATAAATGGAGATTCCACTTATGTCATAAGTACTGATCTATAACGTGGACATATTAATTAATAACTTAATATAATTTTCATCAGGACACTTGTAATAGTCAGTGATCCTATGTCACAAGTGGAAACCAACATTTACTAACAAGGTCACAATCATTGCCTCTACTGTTATCTTACTTTTCGGCTCAATTCATTGCAGAAATCTTCCTTCAAGTTGTCCGTCATTACACAGACGCTTACATCAGACTGACCAGCTGTCTCATATAACTCTGCCAGCTTTACTTGTTCTTCATCTATGTCACCCATGTCCCGCTCCTTGTTGCCATAGAAACAACGACCTTTTAAAGTTTTAACTGGTTGTCGACAAGTTATAACAGAAACTGGATCTAAGGGATTTAACATCACGTGACTTTTCAAGAAAGCTCCGGCTATTTTTGATGTTGAAATAATTAATAAATTTGTTATACATTGTGGATTTCCAGAGATGGAAATGAACTCTTGATTACTATCTTGTTCTTCCTCATCTGAATCATAGAAGCAGTGCCTTTGTGGAATAGAGTAAGGATCGAGAGACAGACCAAACTGTAGATCATTAGCCATCCTTAATTACACGTGTGAGTAAAACCATACAAATCAATAGAGTAATTAAATTAATAATTAACCCTTTGTTTACCACTTCAGGTTGTTTATTTTTTTGGTAAGAAAACACTGGTTGTTGTCACTAATCGTTATCATTTGCTCTAGAATTGCGTAAGTCCATATATTAGCGTTATAATTACACGTAACTACTTAACTAAAATAGTACTATCGCTCCTTTAGTTTATGTAACTGTGTAGACATTTTTAGCAGATTTAAAAGTTTTAAATATAATATTGTTCACAGTTTAGACTATTTTAAGTATATCTCATACAGTGTAATATGTACCTTGATGTATCTTGGTAGTTTCTAGAGTGTCAGTAATAGAATGCTGTATTTTAATACTAATCTAATAACTACACCCCAGACTCTAAACCTAAATGTATTAATTTGTGGCATTCCATTACTACCACTCTAGACACTTCCATGTCGTTAATTGACCTATCCCCAGATCTACACTCCTAAAAACTATAGGTTAGTGGATAGTCTCATATAGCCCTCTACAGGAGAGCAGTGGCTATGAGGGAGTCTAGTTGATAGAGGTGCTGTGTACTTTACAGGGTGGTAACATCATTCTAAGGCCCAAGACATAAGTTATTTTTATTGATTTAGGGATTGTGTGAATGTTCCTGGTCTCGTAATGTCATCTTTAACTCTTCCTGAGACTGTTACCGTGTTGGACTGTCCCAATGGATCTAAAGTATACATTGTAGGCACCGCCCATTTCAGTAAAGAAAGTATTGAAGATGTCCGAACCACAATACAGAAGGTCATATTAATAAGAACTCACAGTACATGTATATTGTACATGTACATACGAGATAGAAAAGCACTATCTATTGTTTTAACTATTGGTAGTGATACTCGACATATTTGTTTGGATTGCAATGAACAAGCCTTAGAAATAGTACCAGACCCTTTATAGGAAAGGGTGTAGACATCTTGCTATATATTATAAGAAAGGGTGTAGCCAAAGTAGATACTGGCTAATAATATAGCCCCTGTCTTTCAAAATTAACCCCTTAGTAGCTATCAATAGTAAACCACAAAAATCCTAAACAACTGACCAATCCAAATCATTTTGTCTATAGTTTTGGGCGGTATATGAGGGTGTGGTTATCCAGACTAAATATAAACTTGTTATATTACAATTTTTTACCTCTAGTGCATGATAATCACATGACTGTCACAATCTACGATGACCTCTATTGTTTTAGGTTAAACCTCAAACTGTCTTATTAGAGTTATGTGAAGAACGGCAAATGATATTAAAAATGTCCGAGGAGCAAATATTGGAACAAGCACGTACCCTGACATGGGAAAAAGTTCGAGAGTACATGGAAAAGGAGGGAGCAATAGCAGGATTAACACATGCTGTCTTTATCAAAATATCTGCTAATTTAATGAACAAATTGGGTGTTGTACCTGGAGGAGAATTCCGTGCCGGATATGAAGAGGGACGAAGAATACGAAGTGTGATTGTTTTAGGAGATCGAAGAATTAGATTAACATTTAAACGAGCTCTCAATTCTTTGCCATTGTGGCAACAATTAAAGTTTTTCCGATTATTGACCTCATCTGTTCTATTTGATCCAGATATAACTCTTGAAGATGTAGAGAAAATGAAGAACATTGATATGGTACAAATGTTGACAGGTAAGAATGGATGGATGGATGAATGTATTATGAATTGCTAGATCAATGAATGGACAAATGAGAGAGTAGATGAATGGATGGATGAATAAATAAAAGAATAGAAGGACAAAATGGATAAATAGAGGAGATAAAATATTTTCTTTTATTATAATAGGGGAATTAGCTTCAGAGTTGCCTGCCCTATCACATGTCTTTGTTGACGAGAGAGACAGGTTTTTAACCCATTCACTAATGGTAGCAGCAAATACCATCAATGGACCTAATGGACCTCCAATAAAAGTGGTTGGCATAGTTGGAATGGGTCATGTGATTGGAATTAAGAAATTATGGTTGACTGAGGAATCGCGAGACATCACTAGTTTATTAACTATTCCAACACCTCACTGGAGCTGTCGAGTGTTCTGGGGATACTTCCAATGGACAATGCAGACTTTGTTTACATTAGGACTGTACTGGATGGGTAGGACATGTGTTAAGTTTATCTATCGGAGATCACCTGTACAATATACAATTTAACACTCTCAAAATAATAGTGTAGATAACTTATTTATTGCAGTACAAGTATTATTTATTGTATCATAAAATCTATTAATTATAATTATATAATTAATTAATTATATAATAAGATGTTCAGCTGATCATTACCTGAATTAAAGTTTGCATTATCAGAAATTATAGATTAATGCTGTTATTTCAATGAATATTGTTAGTTTAAGATAATTTTTTAATAATGCTTTGAGTGTAATAATAATTATAGGAGACAGATCATGAAGTAAGTGATGATCACACAACACTATTAACTATATATATATATATGTATGTATGTATGTACAAAATTATATTTATTAAGATTCAGCCTTGTCAAACGAAGTCCCTAACTTAAGAGGCAGTACTGACAAGTTCATGAAGTTTAAAAAAAGAAATATTGTCTAGATGTTGATGTAGTTCTTTGTAAGTTACTCCTTTACCAAATACATGTTGATAAGCTTCATTAAGTTTTTCTGACAATGACCGAGTTGAGTCATTTTTGAAAGACTCAATAACAGCTGTATTAATTCCAATTCCTGCAAGAAGGAGACAAAGTTTTTCTAACTGAAGTGCTAATCCAATACTTTCAAAGAAATCAAAGTTGATTGTTTCATTAGGATGAGGAGGGTACAAGAGAGTTCTTCTTAGCTCATCATCCATGTAGAAGTAAGGTTCAAAAGAGAGAAGGTTCTCTACTGATGAGAGTGGCTGTGCTGAGTGGATAGGTTGTACTTGTGATTGGTTAATAATTGCTTGCTTAATTTTCTCTGTGCTATATTGCAGATCAACACTTCGAAGAAGCAACTGACATTTTGGAGGTTTAACAACAGGGTAGTATTGAGCATTGTCACCAGAAATGGGGATAAGAGCTTCAACTGGTGATACGTTTCTCTTCATATTGGGATCAATGAACTCAATAATCTTAGTTATTTTGGAAATCAAATGATTTCTTTTTACCATACACATAATTTTACCCTTGTCTGACGTATCACATGACTTCATGCTAACTAAGATGGTTTGATTTGAATGGATATGAACAACTAACTCGAGTCCAACTAAAGGAAAGCTTGTCATAAGGGTACGTCTAGCCCTATTACATTGCTCGCCTTCGCTGACTTCAGGATCTTGAGAAAGATCAAGAAGAAAGTGATGTATGAAATGAGGCATGAAATAGTGATAACGCTCTACACTAAATGACCATGCAAACATCATTTGATGATTGGGAGGAAATTCTGATGCTTCAGGTAAGAGATGTGGGAAGAAAAAGTGATCCTCTTTTACCTCATGAAAAGGAGAAACAGGAACTCTACGGTCATGTACTCCAATACAATATCGATAATGAATCATAAGTTGAAGAATAAGATCTGGGTCAACTCGTTTACTTATGGGTAGGTTACGAAAGAGACCATCAATCTCATATCTACTTAAGATACCATCACTTCCATGATGTTGAGTGTCAAAGAGCACCTCTTCCACTATTAGGAGCAAAGGGTGACTATTAAATATGATCCAACTTCTTTCCTTTTCATGTTTGTCTTTTAAAACAACGAGAAGGTTGAGTTCAGATAGTGGATGACATAGTTCTAGCACCTCATCTACGCTATTGTTGAACATTTTGCAGTGTAGATGGTCTGAGCAGAGTTCAGCTAAAAGGTCAATCACTTGTACTGCACCTTTGTTTTTTGGTTGGCATAACTGTTTGAAAAAAGCATACAACAAATAGCACTTTGTTGGCAGCTGGGGACGGTGAATTCTAAGGCGTTGAAATACAGAGGAAAGATATTGTCGTAGTATGACATTTGAGAGGGAACTGTTACGACAATCCATCAATACCTTAGCTATAATATTAAATTGATCTGTGTCAATGTGACTACGTGCTATAGGGTATGCATAGTGATAAAATCGTTCCACATGTCCTAGGCGACCAAACTTGGTTTTGTAAAGGTTGCTACCCACTATAATGACATTAGGACGAGGTGTAGTTTGACCTCTTGCTCTTTCATGATGATATCGTATAAAGCTAAGCCAATATACAATCTGCTTTGCTATCTCATCAATCTCATTATACAAATTGACCACCACAATAAACACAGCATCATGCAGATCCAGGATAGCCTCGTGTACAAATTCACGATGACTTGATAAATCATAAAAGACAACATTTCCAAACCAAGCACTGTCAAAGACAGTAGGTATGATACCAGCTTTGTGATCATCTACATTTTGAACCTGAAAAAAGAAATGCCACAGATGATTTTTAACTCCTTGAATTTGCAGAGATTTGATCAATGTGCTTTTCCCAACACCTGAATCACCAACTACCACAACTGGAATGGTGTGTTCTAAAGCTGTAGTGGGAACATTCAGCTTAGGGAAAAGCTGTGGAAAGGTTGGGTAGAGAATCAAGGGGTTACCTTTTGAATGGTTTAGTATTAACTTGGCCATTTCAATACTTCGTTCTGCATTATTATTGAGATTACTAAGAGCAAGAGGAAGTAGATTGGTATAATTTGGAGGGATAATCACTGAAGTAGGATATGTGAGAATAGTTTTAAAGATATCAAGATTTTCAGCATCAACCGCCAACTCTAATGGTGTCATATCATTAGCATCAGATACCCATATGAGTTTCTTCATTGAACAACGATCAATAGCAGACAAGATAACTTTAACTATCTCTAACTGGTTACATTTGACAGCAAAATGTAATAAAGAAGTATTCTGCTTGTCAGTTTGTTGTAATGTGGTCTGAAGACTGTCTTCTGGTAGATCAAGTGAAATATGAACTTGATCAACATTTCCATTATAAGTGGCCTTCCAAATTGTGTCAAATAATGAAGATGAAGTGGTAATTGATATATTGCTTTCTGAAGAACTGAACTAAAAAATAAAAAGTTTATATATATTGGATGTGATTTGAGTTTGACTTACTTCTCCAATAATGATATCAGGTCCCAGTTTTAATGCAAGTATTCCAATATCATCCATCAGGCTCTTTCTTTCCATGGCTTTTCGACTCAGGTGTTCTACAACTGATATTGCAGTGTACCATGTTAACTGAAAAGTACTCAAGTTCGCTTCAGCTAATGTTAGTACGTAATCCTCACATTCAAAAATTGTAGAAATATCATCATGTAGTTGTTTCAGTGTTTTCCCTTTGTAGTTGACATCAAATTCCATCATGATGGTTGCAGGATCAACCCTCCTCAAAACTTCTCTTCCCTCATCTCTACATTCTTTTTGCTGTTTTTCCATTACCTCCATCAGCTGTCCAACTGTTGTTTGCTGATTAAACTCTTTAACTTCTTCAATATATTCTTGAAGCTCTGCTTTAACATCAGATCTACCAAATTGTTCAACCAAATAGACCAATAGACTATACTGGTTAAACGAGATAAATGGACTGGTCAGTGCAAAAATTTCATCAAATGTAGTCGCATTTCGTAATTCAGGAATGAAATCATCATTTGTAAGTGTGCAAAGATAGTTAGCTACATCAGTGACTTTGACATTGAATAAATTTTGCTTAAGATTACTGAAGAGTTCGTCAAATTTTTCAACAAGTTCTTTCTGTTTTTCTTCAGTAACTTTATATTGTTCTATATCAAAGAGGATAAAGCATTCAATAGCAGAACACATGTTACATATATGGTATAAAAATTAAATAATAACACTGAATTTAAAGTATATTAACTAGTTGCTACAAGGAAATAATATCACATGACTTAAAATAAATTGATATTCATAATCAAAGTAGAGCAATGCATGAATAACATTACTATATACAAACTTTTCATTCATATACTATATTGAAAGTTCCTATTATGATAACAGCCAGTCATAGTATCATCATTTACATAATGGGATACCTATTTTAACAGAGCATAGACTTTAAATTTATCAAAACAATACATAAGTACTAAACCTAATTGATTATAATATTGTTTGCTAACTTAAAGAGTACATGTATACAGTACTATACATTCCCTATGAGATGTAGCATACTATTGGGTAGCAAATATAATAACATTTACTCCCATTTGCATTGTTTCATTTCAAACAAGTTTTGGCTGCCATGGTTTCATCAATATAACATGCAACCTAATATCGATTAAGTCATCCACAAATTTTACCAAGACTAGTACACACATAATCTAAAAAAGTAATTTTGTGTAGTATATTGTTGGTAGTAATTGAAGCCATCAGCAAGAGATGGATAACATTTCAATGGAGCATATGCATACCAGCAAGCTTTCTAGTAGCATTACATATTTGACTGTATTGACACATATAATGCAAACTATGTTATCACACAGCACTAGCTGAGATATAAGTAATTTAAAACCAACACACTTCTTTATGTCTAAACACTGATCAAATTATAGGCCTAAGTTAATGTATAATCCACTGTTTCAATTCATATTAACAATAGTGTATTGTTTTCATCATCAATAGGTTTGATATTATTTTCTCATTTATATATAGACTTACCCATTATTTCTCTCTTCCTTGTAGTCAGAGCTCTTCCAATTAAAAGGAAAGGAATCTTTGTTGTATCAAACAAGACTATATCAAAGACTAACTTCAATCTACTCAGTCAACGATAGCAAAGCTGATACTATACTATCCATGGAAATCAAAACCTCCTGGGGGCCAAGGTCTGGCCTCAACTATGAATATTATATTGTGGGCGTGTAGTTATATTATAGGTTAGTGGGTACTCTAGAGTAGTGATATCACTACCAATATTTACGCTGATAACTTTTGTAGTTTGAGTATGAAAACCCCTTTAACCCAAATTCAGATGCATAGTTTGACGTTGGCCAACGTGATTATGATAGGCATTAATTTAGGTGTAAAGACCCAAAAGGGCATAAAGATCTAATCAATATATGTAATGAAAATATGATATTAGTCTATAACTAGATCATTCTCTGTTATTAACTTTAAAGATTAAAAGTTCCAATATATACAGTTGTATAGTTATTAATAACACAATCACATACACACACTAATGATATCAATTACAAGAGATCTTTAAGTTTAACAAAAGGAGGTTAAATTGCAAAAGTATACCACACAGCTCTAGTACTTCTACATTTTTGCTAAACATTTTACAGTGCAAATTGTCTGAGTGTAGTTCATCTAAAATGTCACCCACTCTCAATGCATTTTCATTAAAAGAATTAAACTTGCTACTTAAAAGATTGTTCTTTTTTGTTGTTCCTATAAAATAAATAATGACAAAAATTAATATAATTAGTAGTGTTGTTATAGTTTGCTTAAGCAGGACTAGTTTTATTCTTGACCTCTAAAAATATAGTTTAATTTTAGTTATTTAAATAGCTCACAAATGCTAACTAGCGTTAATGATATTCATAGGCTAAGACAGCGCGCCCCACAAGAGCATGAAGACAAAATCTTCAGTACATATAAAAGGAAATGAAAACCAACTTGGATAGGTTGTGTTGTGGGCCAGCGTTCTGCAATGCATCAGACCTCTGAGATGGTTACCAGCATACTCTACGGAGTATCCGAAAGGCCGACTAGGATAGGGCTGGTAGTCTCCCTTTAAACGAGAAGAGGCTGGTGTTTTAAGTTAGGGCGATGCTCCAGCCAGGATTACCTCGCGAAGACGAGGGTTACCAAGCCAGGTGGCGGTCCCAGCTAGCAATAGCAGGGAATCCTGGAGCCTAAGTGGAAGCCTGAGTGGGTGAGCGAGTAGGAATCGTTTGGGCAACACAACATGTTTTTTTTATTTTTAATAAATGTTGACTTTATTTAAACTACCAGAAATGTCAGTCAATCCAAAGTTAATGTTAAGTTTTAGTTGTTAAAAGTCAAAAGTAAAGGACATATTGGAAGTTCCTTTAATGTCAGTTCAATATAACACTAACTATATCATAGATATTTGGTGACAACATCCATGATGTCTCACTGACTGAAGATCTTCTCCTTGTGCTATCATCACAACATTGTCAATATTATAGTTTTCAATGGATATTGGACAATGTTAGTGTATTAGACACGATAACCTATATTCTCTCTCTCTTTCTAGTGCACTATAACTACAGTTAATGGTCTGGCATATCCTTTTGATAATGGCATACAGCAAGTAGCATTTTGTTGGCAGCTGGGAACGGTTAACTCTAAGGCGTTGAAATACAGAGGAAAGATATTGTCGTAGTATGACATTTGAGAGGGAACTGTTACGACAATCCATCAATACCTTAGCTACAATATTAAATTGATCTGTGCCAATGTGACTACGTGCTTTAGGGTAGGCATAGTGATAAAATCGTTCCACATGTCCTAGGTGACCAAACTTGGTTTTGTAAAGGTTGCTACCCACTATAATGACATTAGGACGAGGTGTAGTTTGACCTCTCAATTCCTTTTTCTTCTCATCTACAATAGGTCTAACTTCCTATATATCAATAAACAACACATGTAGTAACTGTTGTCTAATAGTACTCATCTCTTACCTTGTCTCTTCAACGTTTATCATAAATGAGTTAAGACTAACTTAACAAGCATTAACAGGCTCTAGGAAAATCAAATGTGCAATTAAGGAATTGGAAAGTCATTAAGTTCTTGGAATTTACTATGTGCCTTCCACAGTTCCTTTTAAGTTTGTATTCTCTCCAGCCACTGAGCATCATTGAAAAGGCAAAACTCAGTGACTTGGCCAGCATGTGCACTATTACTAGTAACCAAAATATAATCTGCATGGTGTGTGTACACGTAGTAGTCAGTTCTAGTCTCTGTTCCAAACCTATGACTTCAAATCCCCTGCAGAGTTATTGGAATTCAACCATACAGCTAGTACAGCTCACTGAGTCCATTATGAAACTACTATATTCATTAATGCTAGCAGTACTGATAATATAAAATTTAAAGAAAGAGATGCATCCATATGTGTTAGTGTAATTCTGTAATTTATTCCTTTACCGAATGCTTGTTAATGGCTTTATGGAATTTTATTTTTTAGGATAGATTACATGGAGTCACCATAATGTCACTTACTGAGTTCAAAATTTTCACTCTATTGAGCTGCATACAAATGCTAGACTCAGTCACTTATTCTATCTGAGAGTGTACCGTGTACTGTAGCTGTGTATATATGGTGTGATTGAGTGAATAGTAAATTGATTTGTTGGTTTCTGGTCTTAGTGACCTACAGCTGCAGTTGTGTAACATAACTAGGCTACCGACTGAATCAATTTATGAAAGCCAAGACTGTTTACAGCCAAAAAAAATGTATATATATATATATACAGAAAATAATTATATAAGATATTTTCAACCTTGTCAAACAAAGTCCCTAACTTATAATTATGAGGCAGTACTGACAAGTTCGTGAAGTTTAAAAAAAGATATGGCATCTAGACGTTGATGTAGTTCTTTGTAAGTTACTCCTTTAACAAATACATAATGATATGCTTTGTCAAGTTTTTCTAAGAATGATTGAGTAGAATCATTTTTCAAAGACTTAATAACAGCATCGTTAATACCAATTGCTGCAAGAAGGAGGCAAAGTTTTTCCAATGAAAGTGCTAATCCGATACTTTCAAAGAAGTAATGGTGGATGGATTTATCAGGATGAGGAGGGTACAAGAGAGTTCTTAGTTCATCATCCATGTAGAAGTAAGGCTCAAAAGAGAGAAGGTTCTCAACGGACACAAGAGGCTGTGATGAATGGACAGGTTGTACATGTGATCTTTCAGCTATTGCTTGCTTAGTCGGTTCTATTGCATAACGCAAAGGAACATTTTTAAATATACAATTTTTCCTAGGATTTTTTAGAACAGGATAACATTGAGCATATCTACCAGAAATGGGAATTAGGGCTTCTACTGGTGATGTGTTGATCTCCAAATTGGGATCAATTTTAGTTACTATTTCTTTAATCTTGTAAATCAGACGGTTTCTTTTTATCATACACTGGACTTTAATCTCATCCGATGACTCATCATGTGACTTCATGCTAACTAAGATGGTTTGATTTGCATGAATATGAACAACTAACTCAAGCCCAATTTCAGGAAAGTTTGTCATAAGGGTGCGTCTAGCTCGACCACGTTGTTCTCCTTCAGTGACTTCAGGATCTTGAGAAAGATTAAGAAGGAAGTGATGAATAAAATGAGGCATGAAATAGTGATAACGCTCTGCTGTAAAAGACCATGCAAACATCAGCTGACCAGTTTGATCTGTAATGTCTAATACTTCAGGTAAGAGATGTGGGAAGAAGAACCAATCCTCTTGGGGTTCAAAAGACGGGGGAACAGGAACTTTATTACAATAACAATAATGAATCATCATTCGAAGCATCAGGTCTTGATTTAATGGTTCTGGTAGATTACCAAAAAGGCCAACAATTTCATTTCTACTTAAGATACCATCACCTCCAACTAGATGTTCAGTTTGAAAGATCACCTCTTCCACTTTTTGTAATAGTTGGTGACTGTTAAAGATGACCCAACTTCTCTCTTTCTCTTGGTCATTTTTTAAAATCACAAGAAGGTTGAGTTGTGAAAGTACATCACATAGCTCTAGCACTTCATCTACAGTTTTGCTAAACATTTCACAGTGCAATTTGTCTGAGTGTAGTTCAGCTAAAATGTCACAGACATTCAATGCACTCTCATTAATGGTCTGGCATACTTGTTTAATAATGGTATAGAGCAAGTAGCATTTTGTTGGCAGTTGAGAACGGTTTATTCTAAGACGTTGAAATTCAGCAGAGAGGCTACTTCGAAATAAGACATTGGAAAAAGTACTATAGCGGCTATCTATGGGTATCCTTGTAATCACATTAAACAGACCAATATCTATATGATTCTTTGCCTTTTGACAAGCAAGGTCTAACAATTGGTTTGAATTGAGGCCAAAGTTACGGTTATACAAATAGCTACCCACTATAATAACAGTTGGAGGATGTGTCATTTGACTTCTCACCCTTTGATGATGATATCGTATAAAGCTAAGCCAATATACAATCTGCTTTGCTATCTCATCAATCTCATTATACAAATTGACCACCACAACAAACACAGCATCAGACAGATACCCAAACTGCAGGATAACCTCATGTACAAATTCTCGATGACTTGACAAGTCATAAAAAATAACATTTCCAAACCAAGTACTGTCAAAGACAGTAGGTATGATACCAGCTTTGTGGTCGTCTACATTTTTAACATTAAAAAAGAAATGCCACAGATGATTTTTAACTCCTTGAATTTGCAAAGATTTGATCAATGTGCTCTTCCCAACACCTGAATCACCAACTACTACAACTGGAATGGTGTGTTCTAAAGCTGTAGTGAGGACATTCAGCTCAGGGAAAAGCTGTGGAAAGGTTGGGTAGAGAATCAAGGGGTTACCTTTCGAATGGTTTAGTATTAACTTGGCCATTTCAATACATTGTTCTGCATTATTATTGAGATTGCTAAGAGCTAGTGGAAGTAGATTGGTATAATTTGGAGGGATAATCACTGAAGTAGGATATGTGAGAATAGCTTTAATGATATCAAGATTTTCAGCATCAACTGCCAATTCTAATGGTGTCATATCATCTATATCAGATACCCATATGAGTTTCTTCATTGAACAACGATCAATAGCAGACAAGATAACTTTTACTATCTCTAACTGGTTACATTTGACAGCAAAATGTAATAAAGTAGTATTCTGCTTGTCAGTTTGTCGCAATATGGTCTGAAGACTGTCTTCTGGTAGATCAAGTGAAATATGAACTTGATCAACATTTCCATTATAAGTGGCCTCCCAAATTGTGTCAAATAATGAAGATGAAGTGGTAATTGATATATTGCTTTCTGAAGAACTGAACTAAAAAATAAAAAGTTAATATATATTGGATGTGATCTGAGTTTGACTTACTTCTCCAATAATGATATCAGGTCCCACCTTTAAGGCAAGTACTCCGATATCACCCAAAAGGTTCTTCCTTTCTATGGCTTTTTGAGTCAGGTGTTCTAAGGCTGATATTGCAGTGTACCATGTTAACTGAAGAGTACTCAAGTTTGCTTCAGCTAATGTTAGTACGTAATCCTCGCATTTAAAAATTGTAGAAATATCAAGGTGCAGTTGTTCCAGTGTTTTACCTTTGTAGTTGAGATCAAATTCCATTATGATGGTTGCAGGATCAACTCTCCTCAAAACTTCTCTTCCCTCATCTCTACATTCTTTTTGCTGTTTTTCCATTACTTCCATCAGCTGTCCAACTGTCACTTTCTGATTAAACTCATCAACGTCTGCATTATATTCTTGAAGCTCTGCCTTAACATCAGATCTACCAAATTGTTCAACCAAACATTTTAATAGACTATACTGGTTAAACGAGATAAATGGACTGGTCAGTGCAAAAATTTCATCAAATGTGGTCGCATTTTGTAATTCAGGAATGAAATTGCCATTTGTATGTGAACAAAGATAGCTAGCTACATCAGTAACTTTGATATGAAGTAAATTTTGTTTAAGATTACTGAAGAGTTCAGCAAAATTTCTAACAAGTTTTTTCTCAGCATCTTCACATTCTTCTATATCAAAGAGAATAAAGAAGTCAATATATAGTATAAAAATAAACAATAACAATGAATTTAAACTATACTAACTAGTTGCTATAAGTAAGTAATATCACATGTTCTCAGATAATTTGATATTTATAATCAAACTAGAACAATGCATAAGTAAAATTACTATGTACAAATTTTTTATTTGTATGCTATATTAGAAGTTCCTGTTATGATAACAGCCAGTCAATCATAATGGGATACCTATTTTAACAGACCATAGACTTTAAAATTTGCTTATCAAAACAATACATTAGTACTAAAGCTAATATTTGTTTGTTAACTTAAAGAGTATAAACATATTCCTTATGACTACATCTTTGTTTTATTGGTATCACGGAGTGATTGTTAAAACAGTAAAACAAAGAAATAGTCACATCACCTCAAATAAGTTAATGTCCATATTTAAACTAGAGCAAAACATGAATAAAATTACTATATACAAATTTTCATCCTGTATTGAATGTTCCTATTACATCAAGTTAGTCACAGTATTATCATGCCCATTATGCCTGTACCTTCACTTTATTGGATAACAGATGACATTTGTATAGTCTTTTCATTTATTTTATACTAGATCTAATATTATTAACATGCAATGAGAAGTGATAGTTATCTTTTACCTCTTAAGCTCTGCTTGAACTCCTTAATCTGTTTGTCTCTATCGATTAAACATAAAGTCAATGACGTTTTGACCTCCTGCAGTGTCTGTAGCTCTCTCTGTCTATCAGCTAACACAGACAGCAACTCTTTCTCAGTAACTAAAGAGGGAAACAATGGTCATATATTGACTATGTTAGTGATAGCTATTGTATGATACCTTTCTTCAGTTTTAGAACTGATGTTAAATCTTCAATTATTCTTTCCTTCTTTTGTTTCCTTTCTATATAGAATATTGAGTTATAAATCATATTAAAAGACAGCAATTGTCTAAACATATAATATATGTACAAAATTAATAGACATCTATTATATGGGATTAGACAGCCATATTCTGTAGTAAATGTGACTATAAATGAACTCTATAGTATGATAATAGCGTACTGTGTACTTTTAAATATAGAAATATTCACATCAAAAAATTGCTTCTAACAGTTATTACCATCTTTGGAAATAGTGTTAAAACCATACCATTAGTAGGTCTGTACCTTCACTTTGTTTGACAATAGATGATACTTGCAAAGTCATCTTTTCACTGATGGTTTGTCGTAGTTCTAGTCTACCTCTCAATTTCTTTGTGTTCTCTTCTACAATAGCTCTAAACTCCTATATATATCAATAAACAACACATGTAGTAACTGTTGTCTAATACTATTCTTCTCTTACCTTGTCTCTTTGACATTTGTCATAAATAGTGTGGTAGCCTATTGTTAACTTGAGCAATCCCAACTGCTTCAACGAATCAAGATTTTCATTTGCTGTCACTAATAGAATATCCATCATATGTTGTGGAGCATAGCAGGTAACACTGATAGAGTTGCCTTCATTAATAGCTCTAACTTGAACAGACTCTGCCATATCTTCGAAAGCTTTTGACAGCAAATCTTTAATGTGTTTGAGAGTATATTTGTCTACCTCCCACTCCAATACAAATTCAATTGTCTCACAGATGAGATGATGAGAATCTGAAACTAACTTGAAGTTCTGTTTAAGGCATATACTAGCTTTGACAGTTTCACAAAAGGTATCAACTGCCATCTTGAATTTTGTGATGTGTGATTTAGCCTCACTGATGTTGTAGTGATTAACAACAGCCTCTAAACAGCAAATATTAATAATGGTACATTTATCTTGTACAAGATCCATGACATCATCAAATGATTTAGCTATAGACAATTGAGATCTTAGCTCTTGGAAACATCTCCGAAGATACATTTTCAAATCATCTAAAGATGGAATAACAGCTTTAATGAGTGGTGTAACAGCAATGATAAGATTTCCAAAGGTCACTTTCATTTGATCAAAATTGTATTGATATGTCCGACGAAGTTTGATTTTGGAAGGAAATGTTTGGTCTATGAAATGTTAGTAGGTTAAAGTAGTAGAAAAAAATACTTACCATACTCTTTGAGTATATCATTAGCAACAGGTACTGTTTGTTCAGATTTCAATAAGATGCTACTGAATACCTTTAACTTGTAAGGATCTTCAGACACTGTAGTACATAGTGCTCTCAATGGACCATCTCCTAGTACACCTCCTAATCTATTGACTTCATCTAATGTCTCCTTAGAGATCACTCTCTCTGTATATAACATCTGAACAATCTCCATAGGAAGTGAAAGTGATAAGAGCCTGTCAGAGTGTTTCTGCAATATTTGACAAGCTGGAATGGATAAAAGTTCAAAATAAATAATAAATATTAATATTATAATTATATGTACTATTAACATTAATTTATACCTGTATTCAAATCATGTTTTTCATGTTTTTGTTCTAATTTCTCTTTCTTATCATCTTGTTTTCTCTTTCTTGAACTTGGTATGTCAATGTCCTCTATTAATCACATAACATTGTATAAAATAATAATATTTACCTACTAAAGTCATTTATTTTTTCAGCTGTGAAAACTTGCCCAATCTTTTCAAGAGCACTAACTAGTGAGTCCAATGTAGCACCTCCACTCTTAGTAACATTGTCAGCTTTACTCAACCACAGATTTAAACACTCTTGAATACAGTTTTCTGGATCATCTCGGTACTTGGCTCTAATGCTTGACAGAGTAGGTTGTAATAGACCCAGTTGTAGACCAAGAGGAGCCCATCTATCATTTGGAAAGTAGCCTTGTTTCAAAGCTTCAATGATATCTTTCAGATTACTAACGTCTAAAGTAACAATATAACTAAATTGACCACAGATATCATAGTAAAACTTACCCAGTTCGCGCTGACTTGTTGCCATAGCTGGGAGGTCGCTAGCTAGTCTAGACAGGGTGTGGCTGTATATATCAATATGAATATTGTAGTAATTTTTAACAACACATGAATAATAATATATTATACAGTAGAGTAGGAACAGGGGGTCCAGTTGCACCCCCAATAATTTTAATGTGGGAGCAATGCACCCATATACAATGTAAACTCCCTGTTATATTAAAAACTGTCAGTGTGTATGTGCCTCTTGTATGATGCAATAGAACAATGAAGTAGAGGCTTATAAAGCTGGTCAATTATGCATACAATTAACACTAAGCCTAGGTGCTAAAAAAACACATGAATAGACAGTGTCATTATTTTATATGGTGGAAGACAGCCTGGACTGGAGATTATTCTTGATATCATGAGTCAATCTTGTATTGACACTAAGGACATTGTATCTGAATTTATTCAAAATTACAGTACCCCTACTGCATAATTTGGATCTTTTTGATTATAATATTATATACAATAATAATTACATCAATAATTTTGCTCCCCCTAAGTAAATATTGTTCCTACTCCAATGTTATACTATAGGAACATGTAGGGACTAGATTTAATGACAAATGGGACATTGCAACTTTGATTTCTAGTCAGTCCACAATAATAATAAACATTATCATTTGTAACCTAATTTCTGTTTACCTAGCATCTAACTTAGTTAGTCATTGATTTTATTCATCCTCTTACTGCTCTAGTCGTCTTATGCAAATCTTTTAATATGTCTGTTTTTTTCCTTTCTATAGTTTATTGCATCACTAAACATTAAAGTAATGGGACTAGTTAAAAGGTCATGAGGTCCTCTTCACATTTAAGGAAATTATTATATATTCATTAATACTATTAATTAAATTATACATACATAATAACATTTAGAACAATATAGAAAATGATCAATAAAACAATAATTATAAAATAATTGTTGTCGAAGTCACATGATAATCACATGTATATTACATGTTGTCATGTGTGATAGTTACATGAGTTACAATGATGGTCATATGATAATCACATGACTGTCACAATCTACAGTGGTACTAACTGTGATTGCATATTTTGTATTTGCTTTACAATATTAGTCGCTATTGGTACAAAATCTGTCGTCCAAAATTGATGGGTGGAGTTAGAGGTGTGGTCTTCAGTCTCCTCTTCTTCCTCTTCTATCATATATGCAGTAAAAGCAGTAACTGGATCTACAATGAAAGATAACAATGTCAATTTATATACGACATACTAATGACCTTTAACTTAAAGGTAAATCTCTCTATATACATGCACATGTAATGGGTATTTGAGACCCTGAAAAACGTCCTTTATTAATATACTATAAATGTAGTAGTGTCCCTAATATAGAGGTTGCTAAAGTATTAGTATTGAACTAGAGCCATTTTACAGTATATATATGTTCATTTATATGTACAACATTTTACCCAGATATTCTTCTAATAAATGATATAACATTGTTGTCTCTTCATCAGTAAATGATGTAGTGACATTGTTGAGGCCCTCACTATCCAGTGTAGTTTTAATAGAAGAAAAAGAGAGAAAGGCTATAACTAAAAAGACAATATCAATAGTATTTATTTAATACCTATAATTCCACAGAACTTTACACACTAAACTAGATAACAGCCAATCTTGTCTACCAAAATGACTCAATACATCCAGTAATCTATAAAGTTTGAAGATAAATAAAAGATCATCTCTCTGTCCACCTCTGTACTAATCCATCTGTCCATTCACCAAACCATGCATAGCGCCCATTCATCTATTGACTCATCCATACATCTATTCTTACTTTTTTACTCCATTGTTCTTTAATAAAACAGTTCTATGTTGTTTATCTGACATTAGATTTATAAGTACACCACATGTCGAATAAACTAAATCAATATGTTTGGAGTCTAATAATGTCACTAACAGTTCATCAGCTAAACAATGGATTAATGGACTAATGATTGGATGGATGAATGGTACCTCTTTTGTCAGAGACTATTGTTCTAACTGATGTATGTTGTGTGAGATTACCAAGAACTCTGATAGACTCTAATAAAACCTCATGACATTCTGGAATGAGTAAATTTATAAGTACTGGATGAAAGAGAGTGAGTGAGAGAGAGAGAGAGAGAGAGAGAGAGAGAGAGAGAATTCAAAGGATGGTAGATCTATTTGTTGCTTATCCATCCATCAATTAAACCATGTCCTTCCATCAATCCATTTGTACTCAGAGTTATTTTCTCCTGGTAAGTCAATATTGTATTCTCATCTTGTGAATAAAATGACAAGTTATTTAGAGTTGCTAATGTTATAACTAATAGTTCCTCAGATTGTGATATAGATACTGACTCTATAGAAAGAGATATACCAAGGAATCATGTTATAGCATCTTTATAGAACTTATTAAGAATTGGAGACAGAGCTTGTAAGATATTTTCTTACCAAGGATATGAAGTAATTGAAGTATTCTTACTTCATTTCTACTAATTATAGGAGCCACAGTTAAATGAACTGAAAGATTAGCTAACAGACTAACTGACTGTAATGAGAGAGTTATGGAAAATATTATGAATGTATATGTGTAAGCCATGTCTAAAGGTACAAATACATGTATATGTGAGTGTGAATATTATATAATATATAATAGTATTGTAATAATATATATATGTTATTAGTTCTAACAACATGCAGTGTAAGTATGATCATCAGTATCAAAGAGGCAAAGAAGCATGATTGAACAATCTGTTTAAAAACTTTGGATTTGATCATGCACAATATGTGAAATGTCTATAAATATATATATATATGTTCCAGTAAGATTGTGTATACAGGGATTTTGTGAAATTCCTGAAACTTTTAGGGAGTTTGTGAAATCACTTTTTAACTTAGAGACTTCAGGTTAGGGTTTAGGGTTTTATGAAGTCTCTAAGTAAAAAAGTGATTTCACAAACTCCTGAAAGTTTCAGGGATTTCGCAAAATCCCTATATACACAATCTTACTGTAACACACATATATATAACTTGTATATGTAATTATTACATGTATTTAAATGTACATGTATATATATACTTGCACACACCATAAAGATACATGTATCATCACTATGACAACTTACCTTTATTAACACATCTATAATCTTTGCCATTTCTTCTTCCTTGTTGTCTGTATTATATTGTAACAAGTACTTGTCTAGTATCTCATCAAGAGATGTGAGAAGAGAGTGAGAGTAACAGAGTTCATAGCTTATTTGAGAATTATCTGATGAAATATTACTAAGTATGAAACAGAGACGAACAATAATGTCCTAAAGAGAGAGTGAGAGAGAGAGAGAGAAAGAGAATGAAAGAGAGAAAGAGAGAGAGAGAGAGAGAGAGAGAGAGAGAGAGAGAGAGAGAGAATGGATGAAGGCATCACAATATCATCTTTACTTATTACTATATAATATTACCTTATTGTTCACATGTGTTGACATCAATTCAGGAAAGAGAGTGAGAAAGAGAGTGGTTTCTCCTACAACATGTCGACATTGATCAGAGAGTGTTAGTTTACTAAATCAAGTGAAAAGACAGATAATATCACCATCATCACTTCTTTTACATTATTGATCATTTTACCTTAGTAGTCTTGAGGCATTAAATATCACATCAGTATTACTACTGTGTTGTTGTAGTATAATAGAGAGATATTGTAGTATTCTTTCACTAATGAACTGATCATAGACTATAACACTATCTGATAGATTACGTAATGCTGCTATTAACTAGTGTGTGTGAGAGAGAGAGGAGACAGAGAGAGAGAGAGATACAGAGAGAGAGAGAGACAGAGAGATAGACAGAGAGATAGAGAGAAACACAGAGAGAATAAAATGGATAAAAACAGTAAGAGTACCTGAACTAATATATTAGCAACTGTGTCCTTGTTTTCTAATAACTGAGATTCCTGTAATACAAAAATACAGCACAGATATAGTACATCTTTAATTCAACATGTTGTGATAGGTGTCTTCTACCTCTATACATGTTGTCATGTACCTCTGAGCATTTTTGAAGGCATTCTGCTAACATGATGACTCCACCATTCTCACTGAGTTCTTTACGAATATTAGCATTACTAGCTAACAATTTAATACTACCCAATCCATAAACCATAACTTCGTGATGTGTATGTGGGTTAGTCTGTGAGAGGAGGCCTATTAGATGAGCTGAGAGAGAGAGAGACAGAGAGACAGAGAGACAGAGAGAGACAGAGAGACAGAGAGAGAGACAGAGAGAAAGACAGAGAGAGAAAACAATGATATTATAGATAAGATAGATGACATAATATCTAGTCCTATACTTACATACAATTTCTTCTTTTAAGAACAGACTATCATTTGTTTCCTCTCGACTCAACAAGAAGATCAACTTACATACATTCAACAAATTACTTCCAGTTACCTGCATCTAAATAACAACAAGAACACATTACTACAATATATAAACATGTTTACTTACTCCTAAAATGATCTTTGCAATCTTCAACAATAAGCCAGACTCCTTACGAGACAGCATATTGAATACTGCCTTTAACAAGGTACTCCTTCTTTTAGCACCTAGAGCTTTTCCCAACAGATTATGACTCTTTAAAAGAATCCAAAGTTGATCACACAAACTACAGAGTTGGTCCAAATCTGTGTCTGCAGGATTTAATGCATCAAGGAGAGGCTTGACTTGAGTGTCCCAGACTTGGCCCACTTGAGATTTAGCTGACATCTTCTCTGTTGATGGGAGAGATTTGGTATTTGGCAAGTCTGCATGTGTTCGTGCCACAGAGTTCTTCTCTCTTTGACTCCCTTCCTTTAATTTCTGTTGAGTTTTATGTGATTTGATGTCACCAGCTGATGATGCACGTTTGAGATCTTCTGGTAGCTCTGTTCTTTTACCTGCCGATGTGACTCTACGACTTGTAGTAGGAGAGGATTGACTGGATTGTAGTTTAGGCATATCATCAGGTGTCTGTGAGGTGATGGGAATATTAGCGGAATGATAACCTTGAGTTGTTTGTGAAAAAGGAAGTGATGTATTAGTATTGACGAGAGGAACTTCAGGAATCTAGCGGATTGAATGAATATGAAAGATATGAATCCTGTTTGTTAAAATTAAATACAGCTAGCTTTAAAGGAAAGTGAAGTATTAACTAGAACCAGTGGTGGAGAACTAGGGGGGGGGGGGGCAGGGGGAACTAGAGCCCCCCCCCCCCCCACTTTTCAGTAGCTGTCTCCACCCCTGAGAACTGGGTGTACTGTAGTTAGATTTTAAAGGGAGTCTTACTGTAGGATGTATTGGGGCTAATACATGTCCACTTGAAGGTCGACTGAACTGAAGTTGTTCTTCAGTATATTGTCCATGACCAATACTAAAGTATAAAGAGATGAATAAATGAATAATACAATGGATAGATGGATTGACGAATGGACAGATGAATGGATAAATGGATGGATGGAACCTCTCATTGAGGACACCATAATGAAGATACTGTTATGACAATATAGTTATATTTGAAACACATAATGTCCACTATCCTTTGATAAGAGAGGTTCTACTGCACATAAGTACATGTACTGCATATAGATTCACTCTAATGATATTTCATTACCTATATACAGATGGTGGACGACCTACTCTTCCAACGGTTCTACTGGTACTGTTAGTTCCAAATAGATATCGTCCACTAGCTGGAGTGTTTGGTCTTTTAATTGGAATAGCTCTTAGAGACCTTCTTGCCTCTTCAATAATTTCAGTACTAGTTGTAACATTGGCTGGTACTTCATAGAATGGAGTAGAAGTTGATTTCTTCTCCAATTTTGAAGACATTTTTGGAACTTCTAGAAATAAAGAATACTGTGTTTAATATCTACTTTAATTAATTGATTTGTCGACTTACAATTTTGATTATTTGTCTTTCTTTACACAAATTGAAACTATTCAAGCTAACATTTAAAATTATGAATCCACTATCAAAATTTGTTGTTTTGTTGCTATGGTAATCGAGTAGGCGTGGTTTAATGATCAGGAAACTGAGGAAAGGGTTAATTATAAGTCTCACTTTGTTCATCTTGAAAGAAGGATAAACTCTCATTCTGAAAGAGATATGGCAGAACTCGATCGAGTCTCGTCACGAAAGGAATCTACTGAAAGGTCTAGTTCCTGGTTTCGTCGTATATGTTGCACAGTACTTCAATCTGGTGCTATTCCACGTCATGTTGCTATCATTATGGATGGTAATCGTCGATTTGCAAAGAAAATGAAACAAGATAGGTCATTTGGACATTTATTGGGATTTGAGAAACTCACTGAAGTAAGTACAACACACAATATATATTGATGGGTGTGGTTATAAGTCTACCATTATACCAATATAATATCTACCATTATACCAATGTAATATCTACCATTATACCAATGTAATGACCTACCATTATAACAATGTAATATCTACCATTATACCAATAATATAATATCTACCATTATACCAATGTACTGATCTACCATTATACCAATGTACTGATCTACTATTATATCAATATAATATCTACTATTATGTTGTATTGTCTTCCTATAGACTCTAGAGTGGTGTCTAGACTTGGGTGTAACTGAAGTAACAGTTTATGCATTTAGTATTTATAACTTCCAACGATCACAAGATGAAGTTGATGGACTTATGGAGTTAGCAAAACAAAAACTGGCAGTACTAGTTGAAGAGAGGTACATAATAAAACTTCATGAATTAATACTATTACATGATATACTTCAATGTAGTGACTTAATAGAACGTCATGGTGTTTGTATAAGAGTATTAGGGGACTTAGAGCTGTTACCACGTGATGTACAAGAGGCTGTTGCTCATTGTGTTAAGTTAACGAAAGACAACAATAAGTGAGAATGGATGCATGGAGAGAGGTTGAAAATGGATCTATAGATTGAATGCATGAATTAAAAATTGGATAGACATTTAAAAATTTGTTTTGTACATTTAAAATTTGTATTGATTATTTTTAAAATTGTTTAGGGTATTTTTGAATGTTTGTTTCTCATATGCATCATGTTATGAAATAACAGAGGCTATTCGTGGACTGGTGGATGGATCTAAAGAAGGACAAATATACCCTAGGTATGGTTAGATGGATGGATGGATGGATGGACGAATGGATGGATGGATTAAGGGGAGGACAGACAAACAGACAGACAATGTGAATGAATGACTTTGTTTTTCTCGTAGTGATGTTTCTGAAGACTTGTTGGAACGATGTCTGTACACTGGTGATTCTCCTCCTCCTGATCTTGTCATAAGAACATCAGGAGAAGTGCGTCTAAGTGACTTCTTACTGTGGCAGGTAGACAATTGATTCATCTATCCATTCATCTATCTATTTGCCCATCAATCCATTAATCTAATCCATTCATCCATTGGTCTGGTCATTGCTCTCATGTAGTATCTCTCATTCTATTTAGAGCTCACTTTCATGCTTATGTTTTCAAGATGTTCTATGGCCGGAGTTTTCTATATGGAACTTTTTCTCATCAATAATAACTTACCAACAAAATCACGAAGCTATCCAAGTAAGTACTATTGTAGTATGCTAATATACTGAGTTAAAAGTTATATATATAATATATATATATATATATTACTGAAGTATCTAAGTCTGTTGAAGAGTGCTCCATGTTGTTTAGACAGAGCGGGTTAGAACAGAATTAAAAGACAAAAGAACAGAGCTCTCCCTGTGTTGCTGTTACTCCGAGTTTCACGCGTTATGCGATCATCAGACAGCTCCGAGTTTCACGCGTTATGCGATCATCAGACAGCTCTGTCTGATGATCGCATAACGCGTGAAACTCGGAGTAACAGCAACACAGCGAGAGCTCTGTTCTTTTGTCCTTTAATTCTGTTCTATATATATATATATATTATATATATAGTTCAACTGATTTATTGGAAAGTATTATATTATATTATAGGAGGCTCGGCAATTCATGTACTCTGAGAGACAAAGAAAACAATTTGAATCTGATAAGCAGTGTGTTCTAGAGCAACTCCATCGAGATGGTCGACAAGAAGTGTCTCCATCGGAACTTGAGGGATTGGTTGCTGAATATGCTGTCGAGCGACAAAGACGGACTGATTCCTTTGTGAACTATGTTCGTAGTAAGAGAGTACTATATTTAGAACAATTTGGTTCATTGTAATTATTATTGTATTTTATTTATAATTTTCAATTGTTTATTTAACAGTTATTGCAGTTATCTCACCCACGCGCATAATTAGAGGGCGGTAACTATAATAAATATTAAATTTTAATAACTTGAACATGCTTCAAAAATGAATGAAGACCGACCGCCAAGTGGTTGGGTGAAACTGGACTATAGTGGTAAGCACCGATATTCAAGTGCCTTGTTCTCTGTCTCCCGGTTGCCAATAAGCTTCAACTGTTCATCTCCTTTTTCTGTTAGAACTCTACTTTATTATAGCAAGATTTCTCGAGGAGAGTCCCTGTCATCGCGCTGCTAAGGTGAGTTAAAGTTTGCTCCAAGTTCTCCATTGGTGCTGTTAGCGTTAGTACGAGCCACGTGGGTAAGTATAGTGTTAACTGTTCTTCTTTTCTACAGGTACTATGCGAGGAGCTCGAGGAGAAGCAGGTGAGAAAACGAACTTATGAGCTATCACAGAACACGCTCTCGATTCTACTAGCTTTGTGTTTGTAGGACGATTAGTTCGTACTACATGTCATTTTAGTGTAATAAATAAACGATTATTGTGATTACTTCGCATTCGCGAATGCAGCTTAAGCGTTGTTAACTAGTTATGGGAGCTTTAAGAGTGACGCGTGAGTGTATTAACATATCTTCTTGCTTTTTTGCAGCTCTTGATAAGAAGCAAAACCTGGGAGGGAGAAGATAAAGTGCTAAACTATGAGGAAATTGTGAGTAGACAAAAGCAATAAACGGGGCGGAACCACAAACATCACGGATACGTCCGGATATTATTGCATTCTTTAGGTGAAACGGAATCCGCATATCTCCTCGGATTACTTGCCGTTAGTATGCTCTGAGCTTTGCAGTCGCCTAGAATCAACTAGACAATGCAGAGCACAAGGAAAACATTCCTTAATAGGAAATGGAGTATCTACATGTATTTATAATAAAAATTTAAGTAAGTTGATATTGTATTGCATTTCAATGTACATATATTTTCATGTAATACATCAGCTCCATTATCAATCTATTCATCTACTAATCCTCTTACTTCACACAGGTAGTAAAAAAGGTAGTAGTCTATATTCTATTGTTAATGAACGCATTGGTTTCTCCACAAGTCACTTAGAAAATTCCTCTACCGTTAATCAATGTGAGATTGTACGAATAAATGGATGGATGGTTGAATGAATGGATGGATCCTTAAATGGATATGTGAATGGATGTAGGATATATACACTTACAGATTTCTCTTTCAGGTCATATTTTATCTACTCGACATATTTCCTCCCACTTTAACTATACCACACAACTCTACCAACCACAACTATTCTTTAGCATGAAAAAAGTAAGTCCTTATTATTTATTCATTGAAAATCACCATGGATACTTTTTTAAAGCATCGAGCTATTCTAGGTCACCTTGCCCCTGTTTTTTGTGTTGCTTTTGATGTGACAGGTCAACGTATCATTACAGTGAGTTCTAATTGATAATCACCATGGAAATGTAATTACATGATCTATGAATATATAATAAATTGTTCTAGGGTGCTGATGATGATCTGGCTAAGGTGTGGTGTGCACAAACAGGCCAGCTGCTAGCGACACTAAGAGGACACAATGCAGAGATTACTGATGTTAGTATTAGTTGGGACAACGGGATGATAGCTACTGGTAGTCTTGACAAGACTGTTAGGGTGTGGTGCGGAGAAAGCTCCACCCCTTTAGCTGTATTATGTGGTCATGCTGGACACATCACATCTGTACAGGTAATGGACAGATGAATGAATGGACAGACAGATGGTTGGATGGGTTCATTTACTTCCTTAATAGATATATTGATGTTAATGACAATGATGATTGGCAATAATCCTAGATCACACCCATGTGATAATCATAGACCACACCCCTGTTATAATTGTGTATAGTTCTTGATACATATCATATGAAATAAATGTGTGTGTTATAATTTTGTGCAGTCGGTGATTCTTGTAAGATCAATCCAATATTATAAGTAATAGTGGACTAGTTTAATAGTACGTGTTGTAAGTGAAGCTATTGTTAGTTAAGTTATGCTTGGCAAGACATTTTGAACTTTTGCTAGAATTTCTAGTGGTTCTTTCTTCGTAGTGGATATCTTGACTTGCAAAAAGGGCTCGAGTTTTTGTCGATTAAGCAATTTAATAGTCCAATTGTTTACTGCTTTTACAGAAACTTTTACATAATAATAGTAGTTAGCCATTATAGACCATTGTGTAAAAGTCTGTTAGAAGTTACCCTGTTTGGATTGTTGCCAAATCTGAGAACAATTGGACAAAGAAAGTCAATAAACTTTATTATGTCACAGTACACAAGTTATTAAAGAAACATTTAGGAGCTCACATTTTGTCTTACCAGACAAAGCTGATTGACCTCTTTTTACTAAAAACTTAAGCACTTAAGAACTTTAACAGTAAAGTAATTGTTTTCTGTAATGGTCAGTAATATTATCTGTGAAGGTTCTATGACAAAGCATTCTATGTTCATGAGACCTCATAGATCTGCCAACTTTGAAATAATCCAGTACAACAAGATATTCTTACAACATTAACTTTTTCTTTGTTTATAGTTTTCACCTTCTCCTATGGAAGATTGTAGGTTAGTAGTGATGTACTTACATGTATTTTGATAATTCTCTCTCTCTCTCTCTCTCTCTCTCTCTCTCTCTCTCTCTCTCTCTCTCTCTCTCTCTCTCTCTCTCTCTCTCTCTCTCTCTCCCTCCCTTCCTTCCCTCCTTCTCTCTCTCTCTCTCCCTCCCCTAGATATTTAGCATCTACTGCTAAGGATGGTTGCCTGTGTTTCTGGAAATGGGATCCTGATATATTTAATTTTATGTATGATAATTATAATGATACTTTATGATGTATGATTAATTTGTTGATTAGGAATGTTCCAGTGAAATTTATGGAGAAAAATAGAGTCGGTGATCAGACTCTTTGCTCTGCCTTCAGTCCAGGTATATATGACTGTGTGTCATAACATTGATACAAACATTTATTACCATGGTTACATACAGTAATCTTCATTATATATTGTTTAGGTGGTAAATTCTATGTTACTGGCGGTACTGATCGTATTGTTCGTGTTTATCAATGTAACCCAGACCCTCCCATTTTGTTGGCTGAATTATCTGGTCATCAAGACAGAATAATGACAATACAATTTAGTAACACTGGACAATGGTAAGCATACATATCTCTATATCTCCTTCCATGTGTCCAGTCATCAGTCTATCCATTCACATGTGTCCAGTCATCAGCCTATCCATTCACTCACCCTCTTATCCATTCTTATATTCATCTGTCCATTCTTATAGTCAATTTGCTACTGGGTCTTGTGATGGGACAGCTCATCTCTGGCAATACAGACAATGTAAATGGACTAGTATTGTCTTAGTTGCTGATGTAGATCGTGCAAAGTAAGTACATTGTAACATACATGTACTCATCTTGAGGTCAAATCATTAGTACAATATTTGACCTCATGTCAGAGTCCTGTACCCCTAGTTGAATGTATTCTTAATTGAAAATAATCCAATATAATTGAAATTTTATTTTTATGCGTAGGTGTACTAAAAAAGATAAGAGTCTTGCTCATCAAGTTACAATGGTTGGTTGGGAAAGGACTGATACATATTTGGTGACTGCCCACTCACCTGATTGTCATCTTCGAGTCTGGAGAGCAAGGACAGGAGAATTAGTCTCGGTTCTCAAGGTACAATAATTATACTTGTAACAATGTCATGGTAACTATTGTCATAGTTACTATTGTCATGGTCACTATTGTCATGGTTACTATTGTCATAGTTACTATTGTCATGGTTACTATTGTTATAGTTACTATTGTCATGGTTACTATTGTCATGGTTACTATTATCATAGTTACTATTGTCATGGTTACTGTTGTTAAAGTCTCTTGAATTGATCATTTCTGTTTCTTTTTGTTTAGGGACATAATGAAGAAGTGTTTGTTGTTGAATGTCATCCTAAAGAGTCTAGAGTCTTGTTAACTGCTGGTTAGTGTGTATCTCATGTTCAATTTGTGATTTATCAGCTACAACACTCTGCACTTTGATTTTTTAGTAATGTCAAAACTAATATTGTTCATTTTTATAATATTTAATTGTTGCTATGGTAATATAATATGTTATTTTTGAAGTACATGTATTTTAATGTACATGTATATTACTTATTTTACTTATAATAAATGTGTTCTTTGTTCTTATAGGACATGATGGTTGTATAATGATATGGGACATGTTGTCTGGAGATCATCTAAAGATGTTTAAAATTGAAGTAATTCATATTCAATCACGTCACATGTATTAACATGTACTCTATCTCTATTGCATCTTTAAATACCTTTACCTATATTTGAAACAGGGTTTCATTTAGGGGGGCGGGAGGGGGCATTTCCCCCCCTTGCCAGAGTCTTGCCCCCTCTTGGACATTAGGTTAACCATTTTTTTTTTCAAGGGGTAATTGGATGTAATGAATACAGAACTGAAACTCAACACAAGGAATATACAGCATAAGATAACCTTAGACTAAACACAAGGAATATACAATATTATATAATCTTAGGCTAAACACAAGGAGAATATACAGTTTTTAACCTAAACAGCTATTCTTCTACTCTTTCTGTTCCATGTCATTTGGAAACCACAAATGGTATGAAAATGTGCTAGAAGCGATCTCAAAGGGTCTAAAATTCAAACATTTTCTGGGGCACATGCCTCCAGACTCCCCTAGAGGGCACACTGTCGCACGCAATCCCCTTGCCCCCCCTAAATTTTCTCTAAGTATTATTTTGCCCCCCGTCCATTTTTCTAAATGAAACCCTGATTTGTATTTTATCTTTCTATCCATTCATCCATTATCCATCCATTCATCCGTCCATTGTCTATCTCTTTATTTATCCATTGACATCTAGTATGAGAATGAAGGTATCCCCTGTATATTTGATTGTAAATGGTCTCCTGATGGACTAAGTTATGCAGCTGCTGACAGTTTTGGATACCTCACCATCTTTGGATTTGGTTCAAGTATTCCCTATGAGCAAGTGGGTGTGGCTAATAATACTGTATAGTAATAGTAATAATATAAATGTGAATTGTTCTGTCTTTTAATTTAAACATGTAAATTAGTACATTATTGTTATATTGTTATATTATATTGTTATATTGTTATATTATATTGTTATATTATTGTATTATATTGTTATATTGTTATTTATGTTTTTCTTAGCATCCTGATGAACAATTTTTTCACACTGATTATCGGCCGTTGATGAGAGATAGAAATCACTTTGTGATTGACGAACAGGGGCAACTCCCTCCTCATCTCCTTCCTCCACCTTATCTTGTAAATGGATAGATACATGAATGGATGGATGGACAGATAGATTAATGCATTAAAATTGATAGACACTCTTACAATTGTAGATATCCACTAACTAACTATATAGATATTATAAGGTTTTCTTTTTACAGGTTGACATTGATGGTCATCCTCATCCTGCAAAATATCAAGAAGCAATTCTTAAACTTATCCGACCAGCCAAACTGGTTGAACAAGATAAACGAGCTGAAGATTTAGAAGATTATGATGAATATATGAAGATGCATTTTGCCAAATTTAGAGAACATGGACATACTTTTGAACGAAATAGAGAACCTCGAGACAGAATCAGTTTAATAGGAGAGAGAGGGCAATCCCTTAATGACGTTAGCAATGCAGTTGGTGGGGATGTAGGTATGTCTACTCCACCTCCTCAATTGAGTCCTCATGATGATAATGAATCACGTCAGTTAACTGGTTATAATTCTATGAGAGAGACTGAAGAGAACAGACGACCTCCTGTAGTACAAGAAAGTCAAAGGTAATTTGACCACACCTATTTGTATTAGTTCTACCTCTGACCACACCCACAGTGATGAGGTAGTAGATGTTATGGAGGACAATGGACAGGAAGATAACATCAAGAACATGTTATCAAGTATTGTGTACTCATTAGGACTGAACGAGGAAGAAGCTCGTGTTGCTATTGGTTACTGGCATAGTCGTGTTATCATACCTTCTCTTGATAGTTCGATTGTCAGGTATTAAATATACAAGTACATATACATATATTATATAATACATGTACAAGTACATATACATATATTATATAATACATACATGTACAAGTACATGTAATGCATCTAATAAATTTAATAAATATAATCAGTTTATATATGTATGTGTGTGTGTGTTTGTTGACTTAGTTCTGAGCAAGCTCGTTTGACTGACATACAAGAAACAGAGGAGATGTGGTATAGACAAGAATCTGAGAAACCTATTGAATTACCTAGTCTGGTTAGTTCATTCATCTGTGCTATAGTTTGATTCTCTCTCTCTCTCTCTCTCTCTCTCTCTCTCACACCTTCTACAAACACACATACTAGTCACCTCCAAGTGTATCCACACCTCAAGGTAGAGCTCTACGTAGTGGTCGTACTATTGATACTGAAGAAGTCTTGCCTTTGTTTTCACCATCAGTCAAAGAAGATGCAAGTGACCAAGACAGTGAAGTAGAAAGTATTAATGGAGCATGGGAGTCTGGAAGGTACATACATAGGAATAGTACATGAGATTGTGTTTGTTTAGTAAAATGTGTGTGTTATAATTCTCTCTCTCTCTCTTTCTCTCAGTACTGCATCAAGTGATATTTCTGACTGGACAAATGAAGCAGGATTAAGTATTATTTCTCCTTCTCATAAGAGAACTCGAAGAATTCACAGAAGGTAGGTGTGGTCTGTGTAATAAATCTCGACTACAGTCAAATTCAAAATCTGAATATTTTTTAAAAAATTAATTTTATTAACTAAATTTCTAGGTACTGCAATAATATATGTAAACTTTGTTTTTGAAGTCATTATATTATACAAGTAAACATAATTTTTTACATGAAAACACAGTACTATTACATGAAAACATTAATAAATCATGTTCTTTAGAACAGCTGATAAGTTACCTCCATGTCTAGTGGTCATTATAACAATATGACTATATAATATCGCTATAGCAACGAACTTGTTATAATTGTTATGGTAGTAGTTGTTGTTATACTTTGTTATATTTTAGAGAGTCTACTATCTCTGAGGCACCATCAGAGATGACAATTGATAATGAGCAGTCAGACACTGCTGGGGAGGAGTCAGGTAGAAGGAGGCGAGCTGCAAAGAAGAATGGATCAGTTAGTAGTGATCAGACCACCACTGATGAAAGTAGGGAGAAGAAAAAGAAAGCTATGAAAACACCAGTGAGTAAGACATGAATAGAATTGATTCCTGACTCCATTAACTTTTATGGCATATTGATTTCAAATGATTGCATTTGATTCTACAGATCAGAAGAGAAGTAGACTACACAGTGTATTGGCCACCTGACTGGCTCAAAATGACACGCCCACAGATAACGCCATATTTTCCTCAAGTTGGAGATATTGTGAGTATATTACATTGGAAGTAGATTATGTATGACCTTTGACCTCTCTAGGTGATCTATTGTTTTCAAGGTCATAAGTTATATCGGGATGAAGTCAGGAAACAAAGAATTTATCAGTGGAAGAACCAACAGATGCCGTGGCAGAAATATCACCTTAGGGTATGGATGAATGAACGATTGAATGGATGGTTGAATGAATGTACAATGGATGGATGAATGGACACGTACATAAGTGATAGATGGATGGATTTGTCTACTGGATGGATAAGGAATAGAATGGACATATTTATGACGATGAATGACTTGAGGTCACTCCTTTTCCCACAATAATTTTTGTTGTCAAGCCTCTTCAAAGGATGTTATATAAACAGCTTTGTTATGTCGGTTTATAGTTGGGAACAACTGTTTACCAAGAAACTCCCAATTTGACCTCAGATTGAACACAATAAATTTAGACTCCTATTGGAAGGATTAGCTAGTTTGTAAGGTATCTCCCCCTCTTGCTCCAGATATTGTACACCATAAAGAATGTGGTTTCATCCTATTATGTAACACAACTAGACCTGGTTAAGTCTGCTGGAGTCTGGTTTACAGTTTTTTAGAAGATATGCTCTTATGTTTTTTTTTAGCCTCAAGAGATTTGTCAGGTAAAAAATGTTCATTTTGTTGTAGGACCACCAACCCTTTGCTCTATTACGTTAAGTGAGTTGTTTGTTGATCATTTTAATATGTAAACATACTTTCTATCTTTTCTTTATAGTCCTTTTGTCACCATCTTCAAGTAACTATGATGGACCTTCTACTAGTCAACAAGACAATAAACCCATTACTTTTACTTTTAAGTAAGTTAGTTCAGAGACTAAAGGTGGATGGATCCTCTTCTCTCTCTCTCTCTCTCTTTCTCGCGCAGATATCATGATATGGATGGAGTTTTGGACTTTTTAATTCTAGAAACCACTTACAAAGCTGGTATTAGACGTCAATGGACTCAGGGTGATCGTTTTAGAAGCATGATTGATAGCTCTTACTGGACAGGAAGAGTAAGAAAATAAAATAAACCATAACATAGTTGCCATAGAAACAAGTTTCATATACATGTAGTTGCCATAGAAACAAGTTCATGTTCATGTACTACATATTATGATTCCAGTCTGAGCTTAACTAATACATGTACTATATGTCGTGTGATAGTCACGTGTTTATTATGCAAATATCATGTGATCTTCAGGTGCTCAAGAAGCAACCATACCAAGATGATCTACCCAACAGTCACTGGCAATGTTTTCAAGTGAAATGGGATGATGGAGCGACTGATCTCCTCTCACCATGGGACATGGAACCTGAGGGTACTACTCCCTCCTCTCCGGTTCTTCCAGCTCCAGAGGAAGTGATTTCAGCTTGGGGTGGAGAAGAGGAACAGGCGAGGATTATACGTGGGTTAGAAATGATCATGGAGGAGTTGGAAGAAGCAGAGATGTATGTTAATTCCGTTGACTTGGAAGAGGAAGCAGTTTACTGCACTGTAGTACCATTTCCTACTGATTTAACAACTATAACACAGCGATTAAAAAATAGTTTTTACAGGTTAGAGAATGGCCTCAGTCTACTTACCACTGGGTGGTTCACAACCACTGACCACAAATTGACGGTGTAAATAATATTCATATTTGTAAGCCTGAGAAAACAAAACCTCGAATATTTATGAACAATTTCATGTTGTAGTTAATGTAGCAACTGTACATATGTATGTTACTATAAATAGTAAGTGCTCTTGTATTGTTGTATGTATGTTACTATAAATAGTAAGTGCTCTTGTATTGTTGCTATGTATGTTACTATAAATAGTAAGTGCTCTTGTATTGTTGCTATGTATGTTACTATAAATAGTAAGTGCTCTTGATTGTTGCTATGTATGTTACTATAAATAGTAAGTGTTCTTGATTGTTGCTATGTATGTTACTATAAATAGTAAGTGCTCTTGTATTGTTGCTATGTATGTTACTATAAATAGTAAGTGCTCTTGTATTGTTGCTATGTACTGTAAATGTCAAAATTTTTGAGGTAGTTATATTTTTGCGGCTGACACAAAACACGAAAATTAGACTGAGAATAATTACTAATCAAATTTCTGCAGTTGACACAAAACATGAAATTATGAGTTCTGGAAAATTTTATGTGCAAAAGTTTGAGTGGTGAAAATTTTGACATTTACGGTATGTTACTATAAATAGTAAATGAACTTATATTGTTGCTATAAATAGTATTTGAGCTATACATATTACTATAAATAGTATTTGTCAGTCATGTTACATGATTTTGATTCATCCTAGCTTATTTTCTCTTTCTTAGATTGTTTACTGAATTTCTAATTCTATTGTATTAATTGTGTAGACTGATTCTCTCTCTCTCTCTCTCTCTCTCTCAGACGTAAATTAGCATTAATATGGGAGGTTATATTGCTACATAGAAATGCAGCTTCCTACAATGAAGAGGACAGTCTAATTGTCAAGCATAGCAAGATACTGACTCAAACTCTATTGAAATTCATCAAGTAAGTAATTTAACTTCCCCTATCAAGATTAGTATATTTTAATAGTTTACCCTTGATGGTCCATGTAGCCCTCTTGTATGATTAGTGTGTGTGTGTGTGTGTGTGTGTGTGTGTGTGTGTGTGTGTGTGTGTGTGTGTGTGTGTGTGTGTGTGTGTGTGTGTGTGTGTGTGTGTGTGTGTGTGTGTGTGTGTGTGGTGTAGTGGTAACCTACTTACACAAGTTTCTTAGAGGCTTCCCTCCTCTATTTCCTCCCACTACTGACTGCTAAGTCGTCTTTATAATTGAATTTGAACCTACAGCTACTGCAGTTAACAGTTGAGTCCTTTAACAAATACTAGTACCTTTCTTCCGGCAATATGTTTATACATGACTATAGTCCTTATATCAATATAAATGTTCCTCTATATATATGTATCTATCTATCTATCTATCTATATATATATACAGTACTCCTTCAATCTCTGATCCATTGGAGTGTTATGAGCCTCGAGTCAATGATGAGGGTACACCTCAAGATGTTACTGCACCAGAAGTCGAAACTGTGGAGTACCTTGAAAATGAAGACGTCTTTACTGTATCTAATGATACTATTGTGTCACCACGGAAACGAAGAATTAAGGTATAAGGTTACTATGAACTATCTAGCATTTACTACATGTACAGTGTTACTATGGTTACTATAAGGTTACTATGTACAATGTAGTTACCTAGGATACAATTTAAAAACACAGTACTTACTGTTTTTTCTTTATCAAAAGTTATCCAGTGATGATGAAGATGCTGAACCATTCTCTCAACAAGAAGTATGTATAAATATGATCACATCTAGTTTTATTCTATTTTCTCCTGTTAGTCCTGGCATGTAGCAGCTGAAACTATACTTAATGAATTATGTTCTCATGAAGACTCCTCCCCTTTCTTAGAACCAGTAGATATTGTATTAATTCCGGTATGTTCTAAGCAGATTAATAGAAGGAATATGGAGAGATTTGTCCTGTTATATGGACAGATAGATGAACATATGTGTATGGATGGATGGATGAATGAATAGATGGATGGATGGATGGACAGATAGATGAACGGGTAAATGATAAGATGGGCACACATCATTTTTACATGTTTGCTTTCATTTTCCCTTTAGGACTATTCTTTTGTGATTCACAATCCAATGGACCTCAGTACTGTTCGTGATAAATTACAAAACGAAGAATATTTATTACCTAAAGATTTTATACAGGATGTTCATCTAATTTTTAACAATGCTAAACTTTATAATCAAACAAGATCTCAGGTAAAAACTGGTATAACCTGTTTTCAATACCTGTTTTCATTACCTGTTCACTATACCAGTGTTTTAGTTTTGTGGTGGAAAACACTACTAAAGCACTTTAATCTATTAATTCAGCTGCTTTTAATTAAGGGTTTGTGTATGAGAGTGGGCTAATACCAGCTGCTAATGTAACATGTACTACATGTGGTATTAAGTGGCTATTGTTGTGATTTTAATATAAATTCTTTTTTTAGATATACAAAATGGCAACTGAACTTCAAAAATTTTTTGAACAAAAAATTGTAGAAATTCTCAAGGTGTCACCAGACCACACCCCTGTCTATAACACTCGTCAAGCACTTAAAAGACTTGCTACCAGTTTGAGTTCGTTGGACAGGGGAGACCCCTTGTCAGAACAGGATCAACCAAACAGTCCAAGTTCATTGACTAATGGACAAGGTTCAAGTGAAGGTAGTGAAAAATGTGAAAGCGATATTTCTTATGTGGAGGAGAAGGTGAAACAAGAGGAAGACGAGGGGGAGGAGCTGGCAGAAGAAGAGGAAGAGGATGGGCTAAGGGTAGAGCTTGAGGAAGTGGAAGAAGGAAAAATGGAGGCTACTGATAGCAATCATTATATGGTTACTCGTAGTAGATCTAAACAAACAGTAGTTTTTGAATCAAGGTATAGTGAGGAGGAAGAAGAGCAGTTTGATTTTGACAATAAAGACAATAATTACAATAGTCGGAAGAGACACATGCAGACTAGATCAAGTACCAGTAAACGTCGAAGAGTTCAGAACTACGAAGAGTTAGACACTGATGAAGAACTAGGACTTTCATCTGACAGATCTGTGACTGTGTCTAGGGTTGGGCGGGTTTCTCGTCCAATTTTGAGGTACTCTTAAATTAAAACCTTTTTAGAAAACTGGTTTTTAAAACTGGTCATGTCAGGTTAACATGACTTTCTTAGTCCAATGACGTAAGTGTTTCGATCTTTTAATTATTTCCTGGATATATTTACTTTTTTGTAGGATAATAAAAATTTTTAACATGTAATATTCATGTAAACTATTACTAGTTAATTAAATTATTATTATAAAATACCACGCCCTTTCATCATTCAAAAATGGCTGCTACTGGCATTTGTGGTACGCATTATCTCGAACTTAGCCAAGTCCCGCTGGCTTTCGATCCATTGGAACAAACGAAAGGCGCTTTCTTCGATCAGAATAATTTCCAGATGTTCTGCGTCCAACAAGGTTTCACAAACGTAAAGGTAAAGGGACTTAACGATGAAGACAGTTATAATATCACCATACCCCAACGAGGCCCTGTTAAGACCATTAAGTTCTCTGGAGGTTCAACTAAAATCCTTTCTATACAGACACGCAATACCAGCGTGGAATTTGTGAACGTGTTCAAGTCAGACTCTCGGGAACAGTCTTTGCCGTTAAAACAACATAATTCTGATATTATTGGTTTCTATTGGGTTTTTCATAATGAGTATGTCGTTGTCATAACAACCTCAACCGTTGAGTTTTATCAATGCAATCCACTTACTCTCATGTTTAAAAATTTAAAAACTTACAACATTAGTATTTCCTGGGCCATTTTTTCTTCTTCAGAAACCATCCTTGTGGTCTGTAGTAAAGGCAGCAACGTACTACATTCATTTTACTTTCGTTCTGGAGTATCTTTGCCGATCATCCGTTTACCCAAAATTGAAGTGGAACTTGGACTCTCTCGAGACCAAAAGGCCACTCTTAAAGAGCGTGATGTTTTCATCATGAACCTCTACAGTACAGTATATGTCTCTGTTATCAGAAATTCTTCTCAAGGACCAGGGTTAGGGTCAGAAATTCTTTTATATCAGCTTTCCCATGATGGTCAGTCTAAGCTCACCCATATTCTGAATGTCGACATTCCTGGGCGTTGTACCTTGAGTGTTGTCGATAATTTAGTAGTTGTTCATCATCAAGGCTCAAAAACCTCAATGATATATGATATATCGTTTGGTGGAAGTGTATTTGGGACTATAATGAAACACAACGCTGTACTGGCACCGTTACCTGTAGCACCAGCTGTCATCTATGTCCGTGAAAAAACTGGAAGCAAGACTCCCAGTCCTCGAGTGCTTTATGACCAGACAATGGCGTCTAGCGACAATCCTGTTACTTCCGTTAGTCCCGAGCTTTACTCCTCAAAATGGATCTTTTTCCAACCTGATGTAGTCATTGACGCACAATATGGCGTCATCTGGTTGTTAAAATTGAACCTCAAAGCTATCAGTAATATGATGACTGACAAGTGCAATGTCATACAATTGCTACTCATGCGCAATGGAGGCAAGGATGTCATTATCGATGTTTGTCGTGAGTGCCTTGAGCCCGGTCGACAAGCTAACCTGGCTCTTTTAGGTGCTATGTTTGATCAATTGAATCATGCTTACAAGACCCTGGGTGGTTCTGCCAATGACCTTACTCCTGGTCGTCGATATCGTAATGCGTTAGGTCAAAGAGAGATCTACACACAAGTATTAGTGCCTTTTTCAGATCGTGCTGACATGCCTTATCATTATCTAGTTGCCGTGACGATAGAATATATCCGATCACTTCACAAATTCTCAATAGCTGTTGAACATTTTTTGTTTGAGCTGGTGATGACTGTGTTAATTGAGAACAAATGCTTCTATCAACTTCATCAGTTTTTACAATATCACATTATCAGTGATTCTAAGCCTTTAGCCCTGCTCTTACTCTCCAAAGAATTAGTGTATTCCCCAGCAACACAACTAGCAATGGATATGTTTAAACGTCTAGGTACAGCTGACAGTGAAATTATTGATATTCTAATTTCAAGAGGACAAATATTGTCTGCTTTGAGATTTGTTAAGTCTTCTGGTAAAATCGATACCATTTCTGCCAGAGTTTTTCTCGAGGCAGCTGCTAATGAGGACGATCGTATGCTCTTTTATACAGTATATAAATTTTTTGAGGAACGTAATTTAAGACTACGTAAGCGGAAAGATTTTCCAGCTGATGAACAATGTATGGAATATGAACAGCTGTTTAGGAAATGGTTTGAAAATGCTGAACTTTCTATTAATTAATCTCTTGCTTCATTTTATACAATAGTGTCATTATGTAGTATTAATTAATTGCATCCTATAATTACTTAATATTCCTCTCTTTAATAATTGATGAATTTTAAGTCATTATATACAATTATGATAAATTTTTCTTCTTTAAATTAAAGAAATGTATTTTTTAATTTTGCCAATGATAGACAGGCAACCTCAAGATCTCCAATACTGCAGTAGGAAGTTTAAGACTTACTAATAATACTAAATGGGTACCTAATGTCACCAGATGTATGTGTGACATTTCTGTTGAATAAAACAAACCTTTAAAAGATGTCACTGTAGTACATATAGTTAAAAGTGTCTATTGATATCTTATAATTGATGCTCGGTTTTTGTTCTAGATATAATATATATAATGATTTATTTAAAAGATTTCACTGTAGTACATATAGTTAAAAGTGTCTATTGATATCTTACAATTGATGCTTGGTTTTAGTTCTGGATATATATTATTATATAGATTTTAATATATAGTAAATGTGCAAAAATAAGTTACAATTTTATTGGCCTAAGAATTGATATATCACCCATTGGTTGCTATAGTTACAGTCTGTGAGTAACTTAAACTGTAATTTCACTTCTTGCTAGTTCTAATTATGTTAAACAAAGATAGTCACTATATTGTAAAATCATTCTTGGTCAGCATTTTAGTGATATAAAAAAGTGTTATTATATGAAATATGTTTGATTGTTTGGTAACTTAATGATCATTTTTGGTAAAAAAAGTGTTAGACTTGATAGCTGATCAGTTTATTGTTACAAACAGTCATGTGTGTGTGTGTGTGTGTGAATTATAGATTATCATACTTATATTATACTTCATCATATTCGATTTATCAAAATATATAGTACACATGTATGGTATAGTTCTGTTATACAGTATTCAGTTATTACCACATAATAGAATTCCCAACACTTACCATTAATAACATAAACCTGTTATTTCATACAACATAACACAAGATTGTGTATAATCTAAAAATATAAATTTAAGTAATGAGTGTATTATCCATTTCTTTATGTTCATATACAGATATAAAAAAATCTTAGCAGATCTAGATAAAGGCACTTACCAGTAAAAACAAATAAAAGTCTGTCTAAATGTGTCAATACACATCACAATAGTATCATAATCCACACCTTTGCAAACTCACATCCACACATATAATAGGTGACAAACTCTGTATTAGTGTATTATTTTAAGTTGGTATGACCAATAAAATTGTAACTAGACAGATCATAGACTCCACCTCTTACATCAAATTTAATGATTACATAATTTTTGCTTTTAATATAATATTTGCCTGACCAATTACAGGATACAGTATAATTTTAGCTAATCTGACTAAATATTTATAGGATTAGCATTTTGCAGTATAAGAAAAAAAACAAGGGCAGATCAATAGTCTTAAATTTACAGATTATGTTGTCAATGATAATTAATAATGCTAGATTTTAGTTTTTAATTTCAATTTACCGGCACAAATATAGGGGCGTGGATGATCAGTTTGGTACCCACGTGGTGGGAGATTGTAGTGTAGTGTAGGTCAATGTGAGCTGTAAATTATGTGCGAGCTTGTGTCTTTGAGATGGTGTAATTCGGTGGAGTTCTGAAAATAATAGCAGAGATTGAACGATAAGCAAGGTCAGTGCATTTGAGTCTGTATATATAATAGACTACTTACCGCGTGTGAGCTGTTTCTATCCAACATCTTCTTATTCAACCTATGTTATTTGCAGCATTGTATAATCATCTGTTTCAAGTATATTCTCGGCTTTGTCGTATTTTTGTGATTTTTTTGTTGCAGCATGCGTGCGTTTCAATTATCAGTGATTGCATTCTTGTAAAAATCCCATTTTAGCTTCTGTTTAATTCATAATTATATATAATAACATTTTGTTAAACTGTTGAGCTTTTAGTCTTTTCAATGAGTGATTGGACACCTTACAGTATTTCTTCAGAACAGCATCAACCTACTGCTGCTAGTACACCATCATTTCCATTACCTGATCCACAAGTGTGTCACTCTGCCCAGGTAGGCAGTCAAACTTCATTACCTTTTGAACATGTAAATCCTTCTTGTCAAGACTCTCCATATACATACCAACTGACACATCAGCCAATTATTGTTCCAGAACATGCCTCAATTGAAAGCCCAACTGATCAATTTCTTAATCTAAATCCTCAACCTTTTTTAAGCCCAAATCCTTCTCCCCACAACCTGGCTCAGCACATTCCTAGTCCCCATGACATACACATGCCTCCACCACCTTGTGCTTTAGTTTCTCCACGAAATCAAACATTTACTCCTCCTCCAGGGCTCATGGCTCCGCTAAATTCACCTGAACAAAATACGCAATCTGTCTATGCTTATTCCGACCCATTGAGTCACTCTCCGCATTTTTTGAATCCTCAGAATAGCCATCATCATGTTTTAAACCCTTCTCATCATGACTTATTTATTCCTCCCACCATTCAACCTGTAACTAACATCAGATCAACACCTTCTCCTTCAAAGCAATCACATTTGATATCTTCACAAATGACTTATGGACAAAGAGTTTCCTCTCCTTTAACTTATTCTCAGTTAACTTCATTAGCACCTTCAGAATGGTCTTCAGAAGTACCAAGAACTATGTCACAAACTGATGCATATTCTCAGTGCATGCATCAGAATCAACCTCCACATATCCAGGCAATCCAGACACTGCCACTGCCTGTGTCTCAGACAGATTCCTCTACTATACAACCTTGTTTTTCTTGGTCTGGAAATACACCAACTCTTCACTCTCATTCTCAGCCATTACAGCAGATTTCAGACGTGTACCAACGTAGCTCTCCTCTTACTCACACACCATTGTCTCCTCCTACTTTTACATCTGGAGGACAATGGCTTCCGATATCAGGATACTCGTATGAAGAAGCAACCCACAGCAATCCTCAACACCCTGTTCAATTACAGACTACCTACCAATATGGCAATAATCCTATATCTTCACAGTGGACTAATTTGGATTCACATCAAAATGTACCCCCAGAGTCAGTTGCTATTTTACAATATCCTCAACCATTTGTTCAGCAGCCACGTTTCTGTCCAGTGCACCATGTTCATGTCACCCTCCCTTCTCAGCCAACACAAATACCTGACCCTATTCATTCAGCAAATATTGCTACTCAGAGTAGCAGTCACAGTGCTAGGCAAACTCCTATACAATGTGTTATGGATTATAATGATTATATCCAAAACAAGGTCTTCACATCTGCTGACATCAAACGTTTAAAATCTTTTGCTGAGCACTTTAAAGAACAACGCCTCAAATTTCGATACACTCAAGCAGATGTTGCTCATCAAGTCTCAATAAGATATGGCTTTTCACTCTGTGAAGGACGTGTGGCATTATTTGAATCAGGCTCTCTTTATGGCCACGAAATGGCTAGCATAAAATCACACTTGGAGTTGTGGTTGATGGACACTGCTAGAACGAGAGGTTTTAGTGAATCCCAGCTCAAGGAATTGTCCCAGTGGTTGTCTGGATCCAAGAAGGGTAAGAGACATCGGACTTCAATCGATTCTCTGCAGAAGAAACTGTTAGAACGCGAGTTTAGAGAAAACTACAAGCCATCTACTACTCAACTTAATGACATTGCAATTCGTGTTGGAATTGACCGTGCTGTTGTACGGACATGGTTTTGTAACAGGAGACAAAAATATAAAGCTGATTTTGGTAAAAGTAGCATATATGATGATGATGAAGAAGAAGAAGAGGAAGAAGACGTAAACATAAACAGGACAGGTCCGCAGGAACCTGGAAGTCCTAGCAGCTCACAAGATGATCTTAAATCATCATAATAATGTTAGTTCCTATATCATATGACTATTCATTAAAGTAATATGTTTTTGAAAGTGTTTGAAAAATATTGTAATAGACTGAATTGATGCAGTTTTAATGGCTGTCCCCTCATTTTTTGGTATCACTGAAAAAGTTCATTTATTTTGTGTTTGTATGTCATCCAATTTATTGTTCCATTATATCACTTTATTTTATCAAAAATTATATTTATATCAAATTTATTATATTTTGTGTATTATATTTTTGTAGTTTGTTGTTATGTTAAATTATTTCTGTCAATGTAAATAATGATGATTTTTGAGAGATTATCAAATCTAATTATAAATTATTGATTCAAATTATCGTTTCTTATTAATTTTTGTCTCTCATCATTTTTCCATTCAGTAAGATTTCTTTAATTCATAATAAAAAGAAACTTTTATATCCTAAATATATCTTTCAATATACTTAGTATATCAACAGTGCTGCAGGATGTAGCTACTAAGAGATATAGACAGTGATGTCATGATCATCATACTACACTAAGTATAATGACATTTGAGGCTTCAAGATTTCCGGTTTCAAAAATTTTTTACTAAATTTGTATGATAGATTTTTGATCCTTGCACAAAGTGCACATACATCCTGAGAGACACTATTATGCGAAATGATTATGTTCAGTCTGCATGTCCACAATTCTTATCCCATATGTATGTACTTATTATGGTATTATTAAAATCAGACATGAAAACTTTAAGTGTCTTTGTCGTTTTGTTCTTATTTCTAGCTGACCTAAGCTTTGCTATTTCTTTGCATGACATTGATCAGTGCATATAACACAATCATTCTCTCCATATAGCATCTCCTTTTTATTTTTTTACTATTAATTTCTATTATTTTTAGATTTACAATTGCATTATTTAATGCATTAAACAATAATGAATTATACATTTTTGCTCACTGATCTTCAATACACATTTATTGAACATCCACAGACTTACAGTCATGTGTTTTATTTTGCATTTTATCATGCAAGTTCTCTTCATATACATACACTGCTGTCAATATACTAAACACTGCATAACTAAAGAGATAGAATGTTCCAAAAGTAGAAAGGATTGACTAATATGCAAATATATATTCAAAGTAATCGTCTGTTTTAACACAGTTAAAATTTCAATTCAAACTAGCAAAATGGCGGTAAAAGCTAGTAATAGCTACATAAACAGACGACAATGCAGTGACCACATAGCTGATACAAAAATAACCACAATGTCAATATTCATACTTAGCTAACTATACATACTTTGCCCTTTACAAAGTATACAAGAGCCGGTCCGTACAGTATACACTGTTATGAATGGTATGCATATTAAGGGATAGTCAACTATTGTGCTTATAATAACAACAGCCCCGAAATCCAACCTACGCAAATTGGATGATGTACGTATGACCAGTTATAATATCTTACAATATAATAATACGGACATCATAATTTATAATGATTGTCCTGTCTTATTTTTAATTCTAATTTTTGTACTGTGTATATAATAATCCTGTACAGACCAAATTTAGATTGTTCGTAAGAGTATTATGAGATGATATCAGTGATGCATCAATTAATGTACAAGTTAGTCTCTCCTGTTTAGTATGGTCAACACAGCTATAACTCAGTAATGAGTGATATGAAGCCAACTGGCCTGCATCAGTTAGGATCTCTTAGTGATGCTAATAACTTTTAAACCACATCTGTGATATTTAGGTTAGTAGTATTAACTGATTATTTTAATAATATAAGTATAACAATGTGAGTTTGTTGTCAGTGTTCATTTTACTGGCTGACTACTTCAGTGAAGAAATGACTACATCATCAATTATTTGGGACATTTCAGTATGATTATATTAATAGTACATAATTATATTAATTTATAGATGATTGGAATTCCAGGCAATTATCATGAATAATTATATTATTAAACTATTATTATTATTATTTGGTGTGGGGTGTGGTTAGAAGTCTTAAATTCAACAAGGGTTAAAAATTGTTTAACTATGTATGTCACTCGTTTATTCCTCAATGTCTCGATAAAGTGCTTGTCTGTAGATACATTGTCATCCCATCCCCTTAGACTGTTGCTAGGCAACTATAAACAAAGTCTTTCTTATTGTAAGTGAATATAAGTACTAACTACATCTATGTTTTATTTCTCTCTCTCTCTCTCTCTCCTAGTTACACAGCAATATTCAACTCTTAGTGAAAGATATCAGAGTCTTATAGCAGCTGATAATTTACAATATGATAAACATCAATATGAAGTAGTTACTCAATTAGAACAATTACAACATGATTTAAAGAACTATGCACCAACGCCATCATCAACTCAATCTAATATTCTTCAAAAGGTTAACAAAAGATATAATAGTTCTATAATATAGTTCTCACCATTTATACTATATATCTATTAATCTGTTTAACTGTGATCCTTCAATGCATCTATCCAATTATAGAGTTACAAGTCCATTTTCATTCAGTATATTTTCAGATTATCATTTGTCGTCCATTAATCAATTCTATTCATCTATCTCTTCCACTTACTTTATGCATCCATTCCACTTACACTCACATTTATGTGTCCATACAATGAATGATGCATTTGTCCATTTAGGTTTTTGGTTCTAGGTCTCAGGAAAAACCCAAACAAATTAAAGGTGTTTATATGTATGGTTCTGTAGGTAAGATATGATTATATGAGCAGCTGTATTTGTTAATGATTTCTTTTCTATTTGATAGGTAGTGGTAAGACAATGCTGATGGATATGTTTTATGAGTTAGTCCCTCTCGTTAAGAAACAACGAATTCATTTCAATGCATTTATGTTAAGAGTTCATGATAGTGAGTAATGGATGTATGGGTAGATGAGTAATGGAGACAATGGATGTATGGATAGATGAGTAATGGAGACAATGGATGTATGGATAGATGAGTAATGGAGACAATGGATGTATGGATAGATGAGTAATGGAGACAATGGATGGATGTATGGATAGATGAGTAATGGAGACAATGGATGTATGGATAGATGAGTAATGGAGACAATGGATGTATGGATAGATGAGTAATGGAGGCAATGGATGTATGGATAGATGAGTAATGGAGGCAATGGATGTATGGATAGATGAGTAATGGAGACAATGGATGTATGGATAGATGAGTAATGGAGGCAATGGATGTATGGATAGATGAGTAATGGAGACAATGGATGTATGGATAGATGAGTAATGGAGACAATGGATGTATGGATAGATGAGTAATGGAGACAATGGATGTATGGATAGATGAGTAATGGAGGCAATGGATGTATGGATAGATGAGTAATGGAGACAATGGATGTATGGATAGATGAGTAATGGAGGCAATGGATGTATGGATAGATGAGTAATGGAGACAATGGATGTATGGATAGATGAGTAATGGAGACAATGGATGTATGGATAGATGAGTAATGGAGACAATGGATGTATGGATAGATGAAGAGATGGTTGGATGAACAGAGCAGACAAATGGATGAATGATGATGATGATGGATATATACATATTAATGAGCATTATAGAAATGATTTTTTTTGTAGGGATTCATAATTTTAAAATGAATTTACCAAAACCTTCTGGACGTGAGAAACCCCATGCTTATGATCCTATTGGACCAGTAGCAAGAGATATTGCTCGACAAGTACAGCTATTGTGCTTTGATGAATTTCAAGTTAGTATGATAGATGGATGGATGGATGGATGGATGGATGGATAGATGACAAATGGATTAATTCATCTTCTGTGAAGGTACATTCCCATATCCATAGGTGACAGATATTGCTGATGCTATGATCTTAAAAAGATTGTTTACAGCATTATTTGAAGATGGTGTGGTTGTCGTGGCAACATCCAATCGACCACCAGAAGGTTAGACAGACCACTCCTTAATCTATTAATTATCTTAATAATTAATTAATTAATTAATTATCTTAGTATATTAATAAATTATTATTAACACATAATATTTTTACTAACTGTGTAGCTAACTAATGCATTCTTGTCATTACTTAGATCTTTATAAACATGGTCTGCAAAGAGGTAATTTCCTTCCATTTATTGATATATTAAAAGTAAGTAAGTATACACTAGAATAATAAATCAAGTACATGTATATCATTCCCTTTTGTCTCCTAGCAACATTGTCATGTGATCAAACTAGACTCAGGTATTGACTATAGGCAGTCAATACTAGCAACAGCTGGAGGTGTATATTTGACGTACGTTGATGACATTGTAAACCACAAAACCACACCCACAGACACACATTAACAATATTATACATGTATTTTATGAGAATAGGAAGTCGATGGGTGGCAATAATAATATTAGTGTTAATGAATGATAATTTTGATGACTCTTTAGTCTACTTAGTTACTACAATGTGTGTTGTCATAGCAACTATTACCATGGTAACAATCAGCATTACACCATTACCAATGCAACAACATTCAAACTGAGTCACAGCTAACATCAAGCATATTAACTGCAGCTGTACTACATTAACTGGAAGTACCACTTGACTAATTAATTAATTTAAATAAAAAAATGTTAAAAATGTTGTGATAGAAAAACAATATTAAAATGAACAGACTTTATTTTAGTATTCTAACTTTGTAGACCAAATTCAACACAAAATAATGAGAAGCTGAAGAAAATATTTGAAGAATTAGCAGAAGAAAATGAATCAGGTTAATTAATTAATAACTAGTTAATTAACTAGATAACCATATAAATTTACTGTGTTGACTGTCCAATCAAATTATTGCAAGTTTGATGTCTGTAGTTGTTATATCTGGTTAATTGATTGGTTTGTTTTAGTTTTAATATTTATATATTATATTAAATTGAAGATACCAAATCACAGCTAGGAGATGGACAGACAAGCATTTGAACAATACAGATATGTAGTACAATAGATTTAACTGTAGACAACATGGAAACCAGAATTGATAAAACTCCATTGTTAATAACCATAAATAACCATGGTAACCAGAAATGATAACTGTAGATAACCACTAATAATATCCATGGTAACCAGAAATGATAACTGTAGATAACCACTATAATAACCATGGTAACCAGAAATGATAACTGTAGATAACCACTATAATAACCATGGTAACCAGAAATGATAACTGTAGATAACCACTAATAATAACCATGGCAACCAGAAATGATAACTGTAGATAACCACTAATAATAACCATGGCAACCAGAAATGATAACTGTAGATAATGATGATAAATATAAAACCCATTGATGAGAACCATAGATAACACCAGATTACCATGGAAACCAATAATGACCATAGATCATTATGATAACACTTGTTTAAATTCTTTTTATTTCTACAGAAATTGTTCCCAAGACTCTTTACTTTTTAGATCGTAAATTATATATAAAAAAAACAAGTAATAATTTAGTCTATTTCAACTTTTCTGAGCTCTGTGACCGTGTAAGTGAATAAATGGACAGATGGAAAATTGACAAATGGATGCATTATGAAGCAGATGGATGGACTACCATACCAATAAATGGATTAATATATTATGTAATATCCAAAGCTATTACATAATCATCTATCAAAGAATAAAATATATTAAATAACCTTATTACATTTATAGCCTCTGAGTGCAGCTGACTACCTTGAATTATGCTGCCATTTTAACACCTTTTTTCTTCAAGACATTCCTCGTATGACTTACATGATGAGACCTCAAGCTCGACGCTTTATCACCCTCGTTGATACCTTGTACGATCATAAGGTACTACATGTAATATTACATTATAGATACAGTACATATAGAGACTTCATGTACTTTGACTATGTCTGTTTTCCCTTGTAGGTCAAGTTAGTATGTACTGCTGAAGGGTCTCCAGCTGAATTATTTCGAAGACAAAGAGGATATGCTACTAATGACGAGACACGCATTTTAATGGATGATTTGGGGATTAATCAGGTATGAATGGATGGCGGAATAATGGACAGATAGATGAATGGACAATAAGACAAGCTTTACCACAATTGACTTCATGACTGATGAAATTTTTAGATATTACATATTACCTGGTCTTCTTCCTCTCTAGTCGGATGCTGAGTCGCATAGTCTCTTCACAGGAGAGGAAGAGATGTTTGCGTTTGATAGAGCAATCTCTAGATTAGTCGAAATGCAAAGTGAGGATTACTGGAATGCTGACATAACATGACATCATTATTTATTATAATATAACAGTCATCATTATAGACCAGGTACAGTCTATTGTATTCTACTGTGTATACACAATGGTCATAAAAACATCTTTAGAAATTGTTTTTTATTATTCATTTATAAAGAAATTACAAGTGTATTTAAAAGCAAAAAATGATCACTTAAAGACAAGTGAACAATTAATACTAAGTGTTATTTTAACTAGGGTGTGTAACAAACAACAAACTGTTAATAAACTTTTAATAAGGAGATATATCTAATGGATCTCTGAGTCCTGAGTGACCACCATCTGTCTCAATTTCATTATCGCCAATCGGCTCATATCCATCTTTTTTATTGCCTCTTATCCACTTCATCTTTATCACATCATAACAATAACTCAGCGCATTTTTAAATTCCTGAGCTTGACGTCTAAGACATCGCATACGATGACCAGCCAGCATAATGTGATACAGGATGATACCAATTGTTGGTATCAGAGCTAACAAAGGAGTCACATTCACAGTGATGTAGTTTTCTGGTCCAAATCCTAACAAAGTTATCAATGGTAGTACTAGAAGGAATTGAAACCATAAATCTAAATAATTGATAACTGTATTTTGAAAAGGCATTTGACTAGCCTGGATCATTGCAAAGACAATTAAAATGATTATAGAGACTAATACTTGTATTTTGCCTGTTCCTAACACAGGAATAAGTAATTGGAGTAGACACATCATAGCCAATCTAAGTCCAAACCAATAATACATCCCTGATTTGTATGGTCCTTGAAAAGCATTAACAAATGGTCGACAATAGTGTGCGAAACAGGGATTTCTTAACAACATTGCACCGAAAAATCCAATTAAAAGACCAGGTAATGTATACACACATACTGCCAGTAAACTGACTATTACCAATACAAGATGTACAACGTTCTCTCCATACATTATCTCTCCATTAGAATACCATATCAGACTTGGATCAGAGCAGCTGTCGTAGTAGGCCTTTGTTGGTAAAATAATATTTAATGAAGCAAACAAGACTTCACTGTACGAGAAATACATCAACGTCGCAAGAACTTGGACTGAAGATCCAACAGCCCAATTTGCAATTGTTGAAGAACAATTACTAGCCAGAATAATAATACCAACAAGAACCCAAAGATAAAGAGGAAAAATGAATAGAACAGCTGCTTTTGATAACGAATCCAAACCATTCCATAGACATACAGGAGCAAATAGCCAGTAGTTTAATGCAGATAACATAATGAAGGGTATTGTACCCAATGTTCCTGTTTTGTAAGGGCTTAAGATAACTATAGAGAAGATATCAAGCCAGAATACCAGACCACCTATTGTCCCCAATTCAATAGTGAACTTAAAAATATACAACAACAGCACAAAGACGACTCCACTTAGTAGGTAAACTGGTATCTCATACATTATTGGCCTGTTTGTACATTTATAGCAATCTTGTGAACCCATCACATGACTGTAACCCTTTCTACATTTTCCACAGAGCATGCCATGACGATTACCTCTGCAGAGGTCGTCCATGTTTGTAATTGAGATGGTATGTGCGCTTCTTTCATTGATGCAATAATCCGGAGGACAACTAGGAGAAAAAATGATATCTCCATTTTTCTTACCAATCCAAACACCCTTTGGAACAACTATTGTGAGTGATTGTATATCACAATGTTCTATACCATGTTGTCTAAGAAATGGACTACATTTGCATATGCCTGTCTCATTATCAATGGAAAAACCACTAGGGCAATGTGGTGTTATGTTTAGATTGAGTGACAAGTTAGATACTTGACCAACGACAGCTAAATGCAATTCCAAAAGAACACCGTGTTCTAATCTTTGACTTTGCAATGTATAAATCAATTCAGTACAACTGTTGCTGTATACTTGTTGTATTCTCTGGCTTAGAGGAATGAGATCGCTGAAATCTTTAACCTTCTCATTTAACCTAAGCAAGTATGCTTCAACTGCTCCATAGGTAAATGATCCATTCAAATCACGCACAAAGACACCATATTTTATAGTGGAACCAGGATAAGCCACAGTTTCTGTATATTCTTGTTGTATGCATTGTTTGCTGATTGAATTGGTGCTTTGATTGCAAAGACATATTTTCACTGGTACACTAGCCACTGATGGTAGTCCATTATCAACTTCATCATTAAAACTGAATATACTTAAGTCAAACAAGTTGATATCATTAGGCTGGAGAGTTTGTTGGGAACATTGATACAAGGGTACAGCGTAGATAGAATTTCCCGCTAGGATTGCCGAGTTGTTTATGAATTTGATTGTAGTATTGATATCAGATTTGTTATTTTCACTTACTAACTGAATTGCACAAATTTCTCTATTTGCAAACAAATTGGTATCATCTTCAGCATATATTGCACCACCAGCAAACAATGCATGATTCTCTTCAAACAGAATCTTTGAATAATAGTAAATGTATAAATGTGATGATTGTTTTAAATTAACTGCAGCACCGTAATTAGCACGATTGTTATAAAAATATTGCGTTCCTTTAAAATAGATATCTGTATTAAAGGCTTGTATAACAGATCCACTTTGACTTGAAAAATTATTCGAAGTTCCCTCAAAACTAACAGAAGATATGTCTTTGAATATCATTTTACCTAAATTGAGAGTGCTAAAGGTCGATGGAAAACTGCTTGTGGCATCAAGTGTACAGTTGGTTATAATAAGATTGAATTGCTTTTTAAGGGAACAGATGTCACTACATGATTTTGAAGAACGTGTCTCTGCATACAGAAAAGGGTACTGGTAACCGATGAATATTCGTTTATAGTAGGTATCTGTTAAGAAAATAGTGACTTTAACATTTTCATATGATTGGATACACCCTGTAATTCCCATGTAAATAATGCCAAAATTACTTAATTTATTTTGGTTTGAGGTTTCAAATGTACTGAAACTATGATGATAGAAATTACAACCTCTAAACTTGACTGGTTGCCACTCTGTCTTTTTTTTGTTAATTCTAGTGTGATTGCGATAAATGCTAATACCTATTGAATTCGTAATGTATTGAGGAGCACCATTTGTGTTGATTTCGATATGAAATTCACTTCCAGAAACTTCAAGACTTGATTCAAGTGGTGCATTGTAAAAAATTGCAGCTAAGCTACCAAAATACTTTGCAACGTTCCACCTAAAAATTGTATTATAAATTGTGATTTTAGCAGCATAAGTTCCTTCATTGAAGACAGCTGTAATTGTTCCACCAAAGGTGCTTATTGGAATATTGTTTGAATCCATAATGTTAGGAAAGTCTGCATACAAACTTTCTGTTTTTGGGATATTAAGGTTATATTCAAAAAATGACTTTTTTATTGTAAAAGTGGAATTGATGTTACTTTCTGTTGTCATACAATGATGTGTTGATGATGAGTGTTTTAATGGACATAATTCAGGGGTCCTGTAGTAAATGATTATTCCAGAACCTGAACAACTTATAGTATAATTTGATTGGCATTCTCTTCTGTGATAGGAGACATTCATTGTGATAGTCTCCAGAACACTTTGACCAGTTGGGTTGATAAAAATAGTGGCAAACCCCAAATAATTGGTGATAGTGATGTTAGTGAGGTATATATTAGAGCATTCTCTGAATAGCAAGGTTGTGAACTGGTTGACATGGAAATACAATTGGTCATTTGGTGACTGAGAAAAATATTGACTTGGTAATCTACCACCACATGAAGAGAAACGAATATTCTGAAGATTTAGTGTGTGTATATTAAAGAAACCTAGTCCAGAGTTGGGTCGTGTTGAATTATCATCACCACAACTCACAGTAACTAGTTGAGTTGAGTTACTGGTTAATGTTAGATTCTCTTTGTTTCTGATGAGGCAGATGTGTGACTGAACTGGTAGGATATGTTCTTGTGAGTCTAAAAGATACAAAGTTGTATGAGGTTTCAATTCTTTCTGACCTTCTTCACAGAGGTAGTACTGAAGTGAAGATTTGGGTGAGGACTCGTTGACAATGATAGTGTGAGCATAATTTTTTTCCTCTATAATAATAAAGAGCAATAATAGTAGAAGCTTCATTTTGATGACAAAGATAGAAAATGTTAGACTTTTGTTGTGGTTGAAATTGAAGGTCTAAGGAGTGGATGTTTTTTTTATACTGAAACTCAAACTGAGCAATAATCATAACTTTATATAAACAGATGAAATGTTGATTATTTGACTGACTTGAGGGGAATTATAGTAAGTATTAAACTTTTTGATTTGTTGTTATAGCAGCCAAAATAATGTTTATATTCTTAATAATACCAACCAAATTTGAGTAGCTTCTTCCTAAGTTAGTAATTGTTTGTTAGTGTGGAGGGTATTGACCAGGACTTGTTTCTGTAACTCTTGATGATCATTGGTAGCTGGAGGTAAGAAACGGATGGATAGATTAATGGATGTATGGATGCACAGCATCAATAATGGATTAATGAAATGATTGATGATGGTTTAATGGATACATAGTCAGTAAATGTTCAATTAACAAAGTAGCCATTGAGCAATTATATGTTTTATTTAACTTATTAAAGCAACATCTTGTTCTATATTATATGTGTGTAATATGTATGTATCATATATATATATATATATATGATATTTGCTCAGATATGATACATATATTATTAATTAATCATAGATATAATATTATGTGCTACATCTATACCCTATAGGGTAAAGATATATATATATATATATATATATATATATATATATGTGATTAGTGAATACAGGTGTCTCAATGTATTAATTTAATGTGTTATACATACATGAGTAGGAGGCCTAAGGACAAGAATAAAACCAGTTCACTGAGCATTATTATAATATTAATTATAGAAGACATGTGTATACCCACACCCACACACCTGCAGCTTTTCAAGTATGTCTTTAGGTCACCTTCTCTCATTAGTTCTATAATTAGAAGAGGCTAGAGTGGAAAAACATTATTAAGATCCATAAAGGTAAGTAACTGTAATACACTATATTCTATAGCCCATAAGAGATCTATACTTTGTATTCTGTATATAATTATAATATATAATTGAGTATACTTACTGGATCTCTTATAGTTACTACACCATATAATTTTACAACATTTGGATGAAAAAAATGCATCACACATGCTCCTTCTCTTAGAAACTTTGCTTGTTCTGATTCATTTGCAGATGATTTTAGTTCCTTTATTGCCACAGCTTTCTTTCCTCCTCTAGTATTCCAAAATCCACTTTTCACTGTACCAAATTGACCTTCACCAAGTTGTGATGAAAATCTATAATCGAGAAAAAAATGTTGCATTTTATAGTTTCATGTAGTTATAATCTACTTAGAAGATATCAACAAACGGGATCTCTCTACATTTAAATTTGCTTAGTTGTTCGTATACGTGTTCTGTGTCAGCAGCTGGTTCTTTGTATTGTGGTTGGTTCACAAAAAAATTTTGTTCAGAGGGATTCTACAAAAAAGAGAGCGATTTTGTATTCAGTTTCTATGACAACCTCATAATTGATCATGTTAGAGTAGAATAAAAACTGACAATAAAATCATTGTCAGCATAAATAATTAAGGAGGTGCTTACCGAAAATGATTATTGCATGGTAGAGCATTACTGTAAGGGCTAATGACTGTGATAATTGGTTTAGTGAAGTCCTCATCCTATGAGTGTCATGTGATAGTCACATGATAGCATTGTATTATGCAATTAAACCTTAAATCCTGCTCCTCTAAGATGAGCTCTAGCTGCAGACTGTTCAATATATAATATTATAATATAATTATTAAACACTCACTCTTTTCACCCACAAATGATGATCTTCTTTCTTTCCAGTTAATGCATCGCTATTTACCTGCAAATTATAATACAACTGTGAAGAACAACTTAATGGTTACCTTTAAACTAAGAGAAGTGTCTAAAGACAGGAATGTTTCCATAGGAATGCTTCCAAAAGAATGATATATCAGATACTATTATTCATAGCATGTGTAATTGCAACACCCATTTCATGAATTTCTGATAAAACATTCCTGCCATATCATACGTCGTCAAATGTCTCTCGATATCTCTAACTTCTCCAATTCGTAGTTCTATGTTATTATGTATTGTTGTTCTCTATTTAGTAGTAGTTCGACTAATCTTAGCTGGCTACTAAAACTTAACAGTAACTTTACTTTGGATTGACTGACAAGAAAAGTTAAGATTTATTAAAAAAAAAAAAACATGTTGTGTTGCCCAAACGATTCCTACTCGCTCACCCACTCAGGCTTCCACTTAGGCTCCAGGATTCCCTGCTATTGCTAGCTGGGACCGCCACCTGGCTTGGTAACCCTCGTCTTCGCGAGGTAATCCTGGCTGGAGCATCGCCCTAACTTAAAACCAGCCGTACGGGATTCCAGCTCTTAGGGAATGTCGCATTCAGGAACCGGGAACCACAAATACACCAGCCTCTTCTCGTTTAAAGGGAGACTACCAGCCCTATCGGCCTTTCGGATACTCCGTAGAGTATGCTGGTAACCATCTCAGAGGTCTGATGCATTGCAGAACGCTGGCCCACAACACAACCTATCCAAGTTGGTTTTCATTTCCTTTTATATGTACTGCAGATTTTGTCTTCAATCTCTTGTGGGGCGGCTCTGTGTACGCTTATGAATTTCATTAACGGTACCGATGAATATGATTACTATCATCGATGAATTAAAAAGACTGTTGAAAATTAGTTCTACTTAAGCAAACTAGAATAACATTACTAATTATAATAATTTTTATCATATCTTAATTTTATAGGGCTTAAAAAAATAAAAATCATTACCTATTCATTATCTAAATTTATAACAGCTCATTTAGTTCTTCAAGTCCTCCAGCTTTGGATAACTTTATACTATCAAAACTGTATCATATATTAGACATGTGTTATCAAAAATCATACATGAATTAAGTACATTATTGTTATTCTACTGTATCATATATTAGACATGTGTTATCAAAAATCATACATGAGTTAAGTACATTATTGTTATTCTACTGTATCATATATTAGACATGTGTTATCAAAAATCATACATGAGTTAAGTACATTATTGTTATTCTACTGTATCATATATTAGACATGTGTTATCAAAAATCATACATGAGTTAAGTACATTATTGTTATTCTATTATAAATTGTGACCTGTTTTTGTAAAAAAGGGCCACTTCTGTCAAAATAATTGTGACCTTATTTGTGTACAAACCATTGTTAAAACATCTCAGTTTGGTATACATATAGTTGATATATTATGCATAACTATTCTATATGTATTCAGTTGTTCTATTATAAATTATTTATAATTAATAGTTTATAAGTTGTTGTAGTAAGTGTTCTAGCATATAGATAAACCAGAGCCAGCCAAGCACAGTATAAATTAATTACATTGTTTTATTAAAAATAGATTAGTAAAGTTTCATAGCATTAAAAGAAAAAGTACATAAACTATTTATTATGTATAACACACTGATCAATTCATCCAGTCTACAACTATCTTCTCTTTGTCTCGTTTCCTTCAACTTCCAGCTTCTGATAAATCCTCTTTAAACGAGCAAGGTCTCTCACAGCTTCTTGTTCCATTACCACAACAGCTAGTCCATTACGTCCCATTCTACCAACACGACCAACAATATGTAAGTACTCGCTAGCATTACGAGGGACCTCCATTAAATACACCATCTCAACAAAAGGGAAATCAAGACCACGGACAGTTTCTTCAGTTCCCACAGCCATCTCTATATCGCCATTCTCAAATTGTTCCAAGAACTGGCCATAATTCTCTACTTTTGTGGCTTCTAAATAGAGAGGCGTTGCTCGGATACCCATGCTAATTAAATCATTAACAAATTGATTAATAGGAGCACCACGGTGAATAAAAACTATAGCTTGTTTGAAACAATGTTCACGAAAGTGTTCCACCATTTTTTCAAGTTTGCCACACCCAACAATGCCTTCTTTACATACAATGTATTGATGACATATACTAGCAGGTACTGTCATGTTAATGATTGTAGATATAATTCTTGGAGAGTCACCCCAGCCGATCTCTGCTAGCTCCTCCGTAAACTGGTTAGGAATGGTTGCTGAGGTACATATCAATTGACAATGGGTCATCTTTGTTAAATGTTCCACAAGGACTCGTGTTGGTTTAGGATGTAATTCTCGAGTCTTTTTTAACCGCCACGATGTTTTCGTTGATAATGATCTCAAAAGGTGATCACCTTCGTCAAGAACTAATCTTCGAAGACATTTAAATTTCTCTGTTTCCCTTTCTATTAATTCTTGTAACAATTTAGGAGTTCCAATAACAATATGAGGTTTAGTTTTACGATATATGTCAAACAGTTCCTCTTCATTATGGCCTGAGAATAATACACTCACACGACGTCTGTCCTTCTTTTTACCTGCCAATTTTTTTGCCAAATGGAATATTTGAGTAGCTAGTTCTCGAGATGGAGTTACAATCAATGTCGTCAGACCGGATCTTGTATCTTGTAAAGCTGGTATGAGATAGGTGAGTGTCTTTCCTGAGCCTGTTTCAGATTGTATTATACAAGGATCATGTGAGTTTAATGTATGTGGTAATGCTAGTGCCTGTATCAGAGTGGGTGTGATCAATTTTTCTCTTGCTAAAGCATGACATAGACGTGAAATAACTCCAATGTCTTTAAACGTTGTAGTCTCGGAGGTTGTAATTGTATGAGGTAAATCATTTAGGGTGGTCTCCTCAGTAATTGGGATTCCTTCACTGATATAGTTAATTGTAGTATTAGCATTCCTCCTGATAAGAGAAGAGGTGAGATATCTGATAATGACGTTCTGAGTGAGTAATCTTGTGTACATCTCAGTACTCCTTGAAGGCCACCAATAAAGCACGTGTTGTTGCATGGCGTATAAGTATACAGCACTTTCCGTATACTTTCCGTATAAATTTCAGTCAAACTACCTCCCACTCTAACACAAGGAGTGCCTCCCTTGTTAGGACCACCGTTTCGATAACTTAAGGCTAAGATGCTGTTTTATTTACTCACACCTAAAATGTCAGTTGATCCAGCTGCTTTGAAAGATCCTCAAAGATTTGTACCGAACCATGTAAAAGGTGGTGTCTATCTATGACATTTTTTGGTGCTAACTTTTTCTATCAGGTATTGCTATGTTTCCAGAATGGTTAGAGGAGAAACTACGTCCAATTGATGACGCTATTATTGAGTTTGTTCAGTTCTTTCATAATCCTTTTATCATTGTTGTAACACAATGCATTAGTAGTAAGTTGAATGGATGATGAATGAATGTATGGATGTATAAATGAGATGGAAGGTTGGTTGAATGGATGAATGGATATTTGAATTGATAGACAAAAGGATGGATGTCTTAAATAATCCTATTTTAACAAAAGCAGTTGAGACAAATGATTGTTATAAAGTCAATTGTGAGACAAAGACCAGATGAACAAAAAACAGCTGGTCCCCATATAACATATGTAATAATGTTTTCCTTTGGTTTTCCCATAGTGATCTATTCAGTAGAAGTGGCAGCCATTATTCCTTATTTTCTTATCTTTCTTGGTTGGGATCGAGCTATATTACCAGTATTAAGTCAGTCTGTTGTCTTGCTTATCCTCTCTCAATTACCCAAGCGATTTATTTGGAGATATCGACCATATATGGTCAATAGAGCGAAAATGGTAATCTCAGTATACTTCAGTATATTTCTGTATACTAATCATGTTCTGTACATAATTATACTTGTATATTGTGTAGTTTGAAAATATACTAAATAACATTTTGTCTAATTTGTAATGTCTGTGTATTAATTCATCCATTAATTCAGCAATCCATTCATCCATTTATGTATAGTGTCAATTTATGTATCCATCAATTCTATTCATCTCTCTAGTCATCTATCTCATTGTTTCATCATTTCATTCTTCCATATATCCATTCATTCATTCTTCCATATATCCATTCATTCATTCTTCCATATATCCATTCATTCATTCTTCCATATATCCATTCATTCATTCTTCCATATATCCATTCATTCATTCAGGGTGCAGTGGATAAAACATCGTCATTTCCAGCAAGAACTGTTACTTGCGGTATTGTATTTACTCATATCATCAATTTGATCTACAATGCTTATTATGATCCTTCTGAGAAAGCACTATTTATCTTCTATATGGTATTAACATGTGTTTACATTCTGACTGCCATTCTGACCAGCTGGAGTCGAGTGAGTTTCTTAATTGTTCACGTTAAAACCATAGTAACAATTAAATTAGGCATGTGTGGTATATTACAAATGGTTTAGTATAAGAATTATAAAAATTTCTCAACTATTCTTATTAAGATCAGAGATCAGATAAGAAGGAAGAAGGTGTTCATTGTATGTTACTATGGAAACACTGTGTGGAAAGTCATATGACACACACATGATATAGTTCCATAAATTAATACGTAATATCAGAGCAATATTATGTAATAATTTACGGAACTACTCCAATACATGTCTGGATTGTCATCAGAATACACCAATAGAATATCCTATAGGAAGATTCAATCCTGTCCATAATCCCATAGTCTCATATGAGATGGGATTGTGGGATCACAAAGGAATTTCTGATGGCAAATCTAGGCAATGTTGAAATTACCTCATTGGTAAATCTGGATAACACTGGAATTATCAAGAGGTAATTCCAGTGTTATTCAAATTTACCATCAGAAATTCCCTTACATCTGATGGTAACTTTCACAGTCTATTGAAGTTATTATTGTAAGTGTAACTAAAAATTTATTAGAACTGAATTGAAGCTATAAATTACTACTAATATTGTAGTGACAGTTAATTACAAGGAATTTAGCTATTTAAATATTAATGAAGTGGACATGTTTATCTTCACAAAGAAGTCTACATAGTGTGTTTATGGTTGTCATTGAAAGCTTACAGCACAATACCATAAATAGTACAGAATAAGCACATACAATGATACCACAGAACTGTCTCAATATAGTAATTATATACTTAATATCATACTCTGATATATATACCGTAAATGTCAAAATTTTCGTGGCTCAAACTCTCGTGTGTAAAATTTTCGCGAACTCATAATTTCGCGTTTTGTGTCAACCGCAAAAATTTGATTATTAATTATTAATTATTCGCGAGTCTAATTTTCGCGTTTTGTGTCAACCACGAAAATATAACTACCTCGAAAATTTTGACATTTATGGTATTGGAATATACTGAAATATACTAAACGAAATGTATATTGGAATATACTGGAATATACTGAAATATACTTACTGAAATATATATTGGAATATACTGAAATATACTGAGCAAGCTGTGAATTAGTAATATGATGTTAATGCATTGATATGAACCTACACTGACCAAAAACAAAACCAGTGTATGCGAATGATCATTAATTATTCATATATTTTTGTCATGGTAACATCTTAATTACGTGTACATGTACTGTTGTGCTAATATACATAATGGTAATATGAATACTATTAGTTTCCATGGTGATATATCTTATTTCATTTAGATTACTTTGGGAGCACACTATCCTTCAGACTGTCTTGTGGGAGTATTTCAGGTATTAATATATTGGCCATGTATCCATTAGACAATTTATATATGCATAATTTTCTATAAATTTATCTATTATTCCTGTCCATCACTTCATATAAATATTCATCCATATATCTATTGGACTCCACCCATTCGTCTGTCTATTAGATTCTGCTCATCCATCTATCTGTTTGTCCATTAATCAGTTTATCATCCATTCATTCGTGATCCATTCATCCATCTATTGTATTGTATCTATCCATCAGGGTATCTTATCGTGTCTATTAGGAGAAGTGTTCAATATATTCTACTCATGTCCTAAACAACTCTTAAGAGCAAGTGGTAATATTATTTTTATTATTATATTAACATATTTACAAATATACTCATTGTTAGTACAGAGTACAATGCACTATGATTACTCATTTAGTTACATTATACACTTAATATATCTACAATACTTGACAGTTGTACCTGTGATCATCATGTGATATTCAATCCTACTCAATTCCTGTTATTGGATATGCTTCAATGATACATAGTGTGATACATGGATTCCTTCAAGTGTTCAATAATAAACTGCGATATGTAATATGATAAATTGTAGAGTATATAATTGTTGTTTCTACTTGACTTGCTTGCTTCCTAAGATTGTTTTGTACCAAGTGAGAATTTATATAGATATAATTGATGTTGTATGTTTGGAATTGTTTTGTTATTGTTAAAAGATACACTTTTTTTGAAATTGAAAAATGAAATGTATAAATTATAGTATGAGAACGATAAACAAAGACCCTTGGTTTGAAGTATCTTGTAATTCATCAAAAAACCAGTACCTATTTACTTAATAACTCAAGTAGTTATAAAGTATACTTAATAACTTGCTATTAATAAAATATTGTTATGTTGTTTGTTATTGTTTTATAGCTATTGTTCCGTGGTCATTTGATAACATTGACTATGTATCGTTTTTACAAACAACTTTAATTGGACTTGTATTAGTACTTATCTCATCTATAAGATTTGTGTCTCTATGGAATAAAATAACTCTTATTTCAAGGTGAGGTTACTTGTGGTATTATATTACTATGGTAAGTTACTGATGTTTAATTGTATAGAGCTTACTAATGGTAGCTATCCTAGGTTACTATGGTAACTACTGATGTTTAATAGTATAGAGCATACTAATGGTAGCTATCCTAGGTTACTATGGTAACTACTGGTGTTTACTAGTCTAGAGCATACTAATGGTAGCTCTATCCTAGGTTACTATGGTAACTACTGATGTTTACTAGTCTAGAGCATACTAATGGTAGCTATCCTAGGTCACCATGGTAACTACTGATGTTTACTAGTCTAGAGTTTACTAATAGTAACTATCGTATGTCACTGTGGAAAATACTGATGTTTGCTAGTCTAAGAGTTTACTTATGGTAGCTATCTTAGGTCACTTTGGTAAGTACTGATGTTCTTTTTTTAGTCTTCTTTTCCCAAGTCTTGCCTTTGCTAAACTTGTATGTACGACAACGTATCCATCAGCACCTGAAGAAAAAGCATATTATTTAGAAGATGTAACAATATTTGTTCAACATTACATCATATTGTTTGGAATATTTGGTTGTGTTTTGGTACGTTTGACAACTTAACCTATTATACTTGTCTTCTTATACATCCATTATTGATTTATACATCCATACTCTATGAGTCATGTATCCATTTATATTTTTATACATCCATTATTGATTTATACATCCATGCTCTATCAGTCATGTATCCATTTATATTTTTATACATCCATTATTGATTTATACATCCATACTCTATCAGCCATGTATCCATTTATATATTTATACATCCTTATAATTTTATTTGTACATTTATTTATTCATACGTCCATAAACCATGATTTTTTCACAGGTGTCATACAAGTACTTAAGGCCAAACAAAGTGGGAATAGCAGCAGCTGCTTATTACCTTGTCTTCCATACCACTCTCCTTGCTCTCCTCATGTTCCATAGACTAGTTAATGTTGTTCCGGAAACAAATGACTTTAAAATTGAGAATGGGATTGGAGATTTAGACTTAAATTGATATACTTAGGTTGGTATGAGACTGAGACTAAGTTGTGTTGGTACAGGAATGAGTCCTCTAGTATATATACATGCGTGTATAATTAAAGTTATAATTTAGGTTAATTTAGATGAAAAAAATTATAGGCTTTTTTCATTGTTTTTATTCACTCATCATTTACAAATTTAGGTTATATATATATTATAATATTATTATTATTGTTAATATATTTTATTTTCATTTTTATTATAATATAAAACATACAATGAAAACCTTCTTTCTGTCTTTATGATGTGTTTTTACAATTAAGTGTCTTAGTGCTTCATTTTAAAATGCAGGCATATGATAGCTAGTTATAAATGTACATTAATCTTCCATTGGCTTGGAGAGAAGGTCTAATAGATTTGTAAAGGCAGTGGGAAAGATTTTGTGCAGTGTAGCATTGTTACTGTTCATACTTGTATTCACAAAGTCCATATGGATTTTTGAAGACTTTATATTAGTGATAATTTGACTACCTTAACTGCAATTAAACCAGCCAGTGCTAGCTTTGTAAAAATCTGGACTTTGAAATGTACAATTTCATGCACTCAGTTCAGTTCTATAATTAGAGCAAACAAATTATAAGTTTACATTTTTATTTTTATTATTTTTATATTATATTTGCCATTAATAAAATTGTATATTTACACATGTTGCTGTGTTACATGTAAATATACTGCTACTAGCATATTATGTCAAGTATCACTATACAGAGTGTAAGATTCTTTGAGCTTGAAGGTGACTGCAATTTGTGAAGTCTCTCTCATTTGTACAGATCCCATCAAGTTTGTTAATATCTTGTGAGAGTATTGAACTCTAAACTTTAAAAAAACAACAAACAAATTAATTGAAAAATAATTAAACACAAAATAAAAAAAATTGAAAAAGAATTTGATTAGAATGACTGATTGGAGAACTAGTCGAATGTTAAGTTTCTAACATGCTATCTCAGCAATCATTGTTTTGTTCATCCATTGACCAATCATGACTACATAACATCCATAACTATAAAGAGTTCCTTTGACACTCCCTCTCAATACTCTTGTTCTTGGCACATTCTATGATAAAGTAAGTGAGTGCAGAGTAACACTAAATCAGAAAAAAACTGTCTCAATAGATGAAGATCTTGAGAGTCAGTCAAAGAAGAGAGAGAGTCTACTCAAAGGTATGCAAATTCACAGACAGGTTGGCTAGGCGGGAAAATATCACGAGCACGCACACAGCAAGGAACAGCAAACGCGTGACCACTACTATTTTGGCGGGAAAAGATTACATTGCACGCGTAAAGAGAACAGCAAGACAGTAATAGTTTTTAAATTAATTATTAAAAAAAAAATTATTAATTAAATGGTATATTTTTTGCTAAAAAACATTAACGATAATATTATACAAACTAATAAAGTTCTTTTAATTTTCCAAAACTGTTAACAATCAAAATTGTTAACAATAAAAAAATGATCTATAATTATTGGTATAATAATGTATAAGAATTCAGTGTCATTGTAGAAGTTAAAAAATCTATAATGTTTGATTTGAAGATTAATTAACTTAAAATAATTGAAGATAAGATGATTGACTTTTGACAAAATTTAGATAAAAATGTTTTTGAGAACTTCAATATAATAAATTAAAAACAATATAATAAATTAAAAACAAAGTATAACAAATCATAAAGAAAAACATTAAAAAAATACAGAAAAAAGAAAATAAAAAAAATACAGAAAAAAGAAAATAAAAAAAATTAAAATAAGACAGTCTTAGTAGTTGAAGAGTCCCCAAGAGTCCTCCAGTAAGTCCCCAAGAGTCTTCCAGTCAATCCCCAAGAGTCTTCCAGTCAGTCCACAAGAGTCTTCCAGTCAGTCCACAAGTAGAGAACATAGAGGAAGAAAAAGAAAGTTATCTGGAACAACTGGATTACTAAAGAATGGATGGTTGGATGGAAAGATAGCTCACCTTTTTCAACAGTGCTGCTCCTGCAGGGAAAGAAAAAGAGTAGTCAAAACTGAACTGATGACAATGAATGGATAGAGAGTGAAGAGAGACAGAGGAAGTGAAAAGGGACTACCAACCTACACACACACACAGCACACACACACACGCACCCTAGAAGATCAGAGGTTCCCCCCGCCACCTGGCGGCCTTGGATATTAAAAAAAATTTTTTTTGGCCGCCAGGCGGCAGGGGGAATATGATTTTTAGAGATTGTGTGAGTGTGTGTATGGTGTAGATAGGCTAGATAGCCCAAAATAAAAGTAAAAAAAAATAAAAAAGAAGAGGAAAGAAGGCTTGAAGGAAGACAGGAAAGAGTCCAATGAGCAGGAGAGCGACTCATCTTTTATATCCAGAGAACATCAGAGAAGACCAGTCAAGAACATCAGAACAGTCAAGAGAACATCAGAGAAGAACAGTCAAGAACATCAGAACAGTCAAGAGAACATCAGAGAAGACCAGTCAAGAACGTCAGAACAGTCAAGAGAACATCAGAGAAGAACAGTCAAGAACATCAGGCCAAGATCTTCCAAGTTGAGTCCTGAAGAAAATGAAGAGTGAAAATAAAAATCTTTACACAAAAATAAAATAAAAAAGAATAAAAAAGAAAAAGAAAGTAAAGAAACAAAAGGATGACATAACTAAAACAAAAAGATGATCCAACGACGAGGCGAGTCGATCCAACGAAGTGACGAGACGAGTCGTAGAGAACATAGAAGCATGAAAAATGGAGTATCTTTTATATCATCAAGAAGTCTTCATCACGCTTCAATTTGACAATCAGTCAAAAAAACTCGTGAAACATTTGTCACCTCTACCGCCATCCACGTGACTAACGTTAATTGATTATTAATTGATTTAAATTAACAATTAATTAAAGGTCTTCATAATTACTTTAACTACAACTTGTTACTAGAAAGAACGAAAATGATTTTGAGACCATTAAACTGACTAGTTTGGGTTTTTCGGACAGAAATATTGTAACCTATATCACATATAGACATTGTATTACAAATATACTTTAGAAGTATATTTGTAACACAATGTCTATATGTGATATTACAATATGTGTATATCAATATATATTATAAATTAGTAAAACTAGTGTATGTAGGAGACAGCTATCATAGTGTATCCCACTAGTTGTATGGACTCAAATCTGTCAGTGCTATATATTAGCTTGGAGAAAAACCCTATATTTGTAAAGACTGTGGGAAGGTTTTGGACAGTGTAACATTCTTACTGTAACTAATGTGTTAAGAATTTATAAATCCTACAATAAATATAATAAATACTAACAGAGATTTATAAAAACGTTTTATGGAACTTATGTATAGTTATCGTCAGTACTATAAGCCTATTGATTTAATTATGTATCAATGTTGGCATTGTTTAAAAAAACATTAACAACACTAAAAATATATGTAAACCATTAATATAACAGTATGTGTTACTATTAATAGCATGTTACTATTTATAGCACAAGCACATGGTCTATAGTACAAATTTTGACCTTATATGGAGGTCAGACGTGTATGTGTTATTGTTGTACATAAAGATGGATATTTGACACAGGAGTGTATAGACCGTATCCTTTGGAACTGGACAGGGGGAAGGAGAGAGAGAGAGAGAGAGAGAGAGAGAGAGAGAGGGAGAGGGAGAGAGGGAGAGAGATAACATAGGTTTATTTGCTAGTCCTCATCTTACCATTCAAAATATTTCTTTCCATCTTTAAATGTTCCATCATTGTTCTTTCCTTGTCCATCTTGCCCTGAAAAAAGAAGGTATATTAAAATATAAAATGGAATAGATGGTCAATTAATAACAATGGATGCATGTTAAAATATCAATAGATGTATAAACGTTACAATGGATATATATTGTATGTGAATGAAACATGGTAATGGATCTATAATTTATCAATGGATCTATAAGTGTGGTAATGGATCTATGACATAGTAACAGATCTTATCATAAACAATAGATCCTTCTTTAACTATATTGTTTGGTTCGACTTTGCAGGTTTATTTTTAACCCTAACTTTGCTATACTGCTTGCTAAATAGTTAATTTTAACAGCAATGGATTCCTTTTTTTAGTTCTTATTATACTATTCAAAAAGTGATTGGTATTTTCCACAAATGGAGGACAGACTTACTTGGTACTTCCAACTCAACTCCACACATTTCGTCTCCTTTCCATTGTACACCCACACATCTAATAACACCAGCATCATAAGTTCCATCACGTCTCTTTACAATAATACTATCACCAATATTAACTTGATGAGGGAGGGCAGGTTTTACATACGTGAGTATTTCCCCTTGTCCTGTACGAACAATGACTGATAGTTTGGTACCCTTTGGTACCTTTGTACCTATATCTGATGTACCTCCTCTCGGCAGTGAGGATATTTTTATAGGTTTGGTTGGAGGGGGGGTACCTTTAGCAGTAAGCGCTTGTGTTGTTGCTCTTTCAGTCTTCTCTCTAGGGAGGTGTGGTTTATCTGACAATAAACTAAGTGTTGAAGTCATGTGACTGGTGGTTGGCAAAATGGGATCACCAGACGAGGGTAACACTTCACTACTATCTTGAGTAGTTGAAATATTGGCTATCATAGGAGGTAAGGAATGTGTTGATCCCATGGAAAAATGGCTAAATGATTTAGGTTTTGTACGAGTAAGTGAGTCAGACAATACATATGGCACATGTAGCTCCACCTCTCTGTCATCGGAACCACTCCCCTGTTTATAATCGTCATTTAAATGATCTTGATCAGAATAACCACCAGTATATCCCTCATTGTGGGCGTGGTCTTCTTCATCTTCCAGATACTGGACCCGCTGGTGTAGACTATCAATAATCTCATCTTTTTGATGGAGTTCCAAAGCTAAGTCATCTCTCTCTTGTTCTAAACGTCGATTTATTTCACGATATTTTTGCCTTTTAGCTTTGTACTCTTCAGCCTTTGTCATTAATGCTACAATATCTTCTTCCTTTTGCTTCAAACTGTTTTGGAGTTCAACCATAGCTGCATCATGTTGTGTTTGTAAGTGTTGTAGTCTTTCTTCATAACTTATTTTGAGTTGTTTCAAGTTCTCCTTTGCAGTGTCTCTTTCCTTTTTGTATTTATCAATTCTTGATTCAATTTGTTGAAGAGTTTTCTCATTTAGCGCTGCATCAAGATGTTGTTGTAGTTCTCTGCTACCCTCAGAATGGAATCGTAGGGATTCTTGAAGTTTTGAGATTTCTTTTTCTTTCTCTTTGAGTTTGTTGCTAAGAGAACCCACCTAGTTGAATGGATGGATATATTGATAAATGGATAGATATGTCGATTAATGGACAGATAGGTGATCAGTGGATAGAGTGATGAGTACATAAACAGATGATTGGTGTGTGGATGGATGCATAGATAAATAAATGGACAGATGGGTACTTAGATCGACACATGTAATGTACAAATGGATTGTTAAAGAAAGAGACAAATATTTACCTCTTTCTGTAATTTTGCATATTTTTCAGGATCACAAGCTTCCAATAATTGAGCATTTCGTTCCAATGTCTGTGTCCTCTCTGATCTCAGACCAGAGAGATCTGTCTCCATTTTAACTCTCAGATCTTGAAGATCTTTTAACTGCTTCTGACCTTCCTCTATTTTAAGTTGTCGAGTGTTACTTTCCATAGTAACCAACTAAAAAAATAAGTTCTCTTATAAATATTATTAAATTAAATATAATTATAGTAGAGAGTCTAACCTCAAGACGATGGTTTAGTGATTGTTCTATAAAGTGTTTGTCTCTTTGTGTCTGTTCTAAGAGAGCCTGGACACTGTCGAGTTCACTGGACAATTGATCAGCCCTCTCTTTCCAACCTTCACATTTCTGTTTAACAGTTTCTATCTCTAGTGCTTCCAACTAAAAATGGACAAATAGATTGATTAATGGATACATACATAGGTGTATTAATGGATTAAGACATGAATGGATTAATAGATAAATAAAATGACAGCTAATTAATTAATTAATTATGTAATCAATGGATGGATAGTGATTCAAATGGATACTACTATATGATATGTCTTGATAGACACAATTTGATGTTAACTTACTTCAGAGACACTTCTGCTTTTTTCAGTTCTCAGTAAACGTTCTCTTATTATTTCAACTTCTCTAGTTTTAGTTTCTAAATCTTGAACAAGTGTTCTAGCTTGTTTCCGATACTCCTCTATTTCTGAAGAGAGCTGATTAGATATTTGATGTAAAGTTTTGTTCTCTTCTTCAAGTTTGGATAATCTAAAAATATGAGATTTAAATTTTGAAGTATCTATCAGTTTCTATCTATGAGAATGAAACATGAGGATTGGAAATGAGACTTCTTTTTCATATAATCTTTATGATATGGTATGAGAATCAATCTATGATATAGGAATGAGACTTTATTAAAAAGTCTCATTCTCATGCTAACTATTACTGCTATATACAGTAGTTATAGAGAGAAGAGAGCAACAAAAAGAACTATGATAGTTTTTCCTTTATCTTACATACGAGACCTTCACATAATACATTAACTAATATACATGTGTACCTATTGAGGTTAGTATCCATACTATTATTATAATATTATATGTACATGTACATGTACCCATTGAGGTTAGCTTCCATACCATTATTACAATATTACATGTACCTATTGAGGGTAGTTTCAAAAGTAGACAGTTTCTCTTGAAATTCTATTTGTTGCTTTTTAGTGAATTCCACAGAATTTTGATATAATTCTTCTATTTTAGTATAATGATGTGTTTGCTGGTGAGATTGACGTATAACCTGAAATGATCAGAATGATAGTTCTAAAACATGGGAATCAAATTATGAAAATCAATCTTAACAGAATGAAACATGAGAATGAAACATTACTAGCAATATGCTTACCTTAGATTGGTCATTCATCATGGTAGCATACTCCACTAACTGGTTCTCCAGTGCTGTGATACGATCTTTACATTCTACGAGTTCCCGTTCCTTGGTGTCTAGGTCTGAGTCTTTAGCCTCTAGATCAGAATGTAACTTTTCTATTGTCTCTTCTAATTCTGTTAGTCTCTCGTCAGAGGCTGCATCAGATGACAGCTAGATGGACAAATGTAATGTTGAATGGATGTATGGTACGTTGAATGGATATATGGTATGTTGAATGGATGTATGGTATGTCAAATAGATTCATAGTAGAACATAAAAGATGATGAGTATGGATTAGATTTTTAACCACACCCACCAAACTTACAACTTCTGATGGTTCCTTTCCACTTTCATATTGTTTTAATTTTCCTTCTAATCGTCTGACACGCCCCTCCCATTGAGCAGAGACTCGTTCTAAATTAGTTTGAAGACGTTTGTTCTCCTCTTGTAAAGTAACAACATCAACTTCAGATGATCCCTACAGAAATGGACACACCAGATCATGTGACTATCATGTGACCAAATCTTGACAAACTATAACTACCCACTCACATAATGAGAGAAGTACAAGGTATATATAAAAACTACATGTATTAAGACATAACATGTACATGTACATGTATAGTTGATAAGAATATTAAAATGGCAACAAAGACACCCAATATAACTGTACCTGTATGTCGGTTACTGAAAACCCAGTGTTACCAGTAGTTGCTATAGATCTATTCTGCTTTGCAAAGCTTGTTTCACTGGTCTGACCAGTTTTAGAAGAAGCAGTTGTAACGGGAGGATGGTGTTTGGTGACTGAGGATTTGGGAAGGGTGGAAGTAGGGAGGGTGGAAGAGGAAGTGGTACTTGCTTGTTTAGGATGTACATGTATATGTGAACTAGGTAAACGAAATGTAAGTGGTATGAGAATGGGAATGAAAATGGTGGTATGGAAATGGGACTAAAGTATGTAGTATGGGAATCAGACTGTAACAGTGAGGAATGAACTTAATATACATACATATCTATATTGAGTATGAGAATTAGACTATAATGAGGACAAGGTATAGGATTATAACAATACTGGACATGGGAATCAGACTATAGTGATGAAGTATAGGAATCTGTCCATATAGTATTGGGCATGAGACTAATATGAGTCTTACCTTTTAGACGAGCTTCCTGTTGGAACTTTAGATTTAACTTTAGCAGGACTAAAGCCTTCTGCACTAAGCTGCCGAGAGAATTCTTCAGAATCAGTGGGTGTGGCTTCTGTGTCAGAACTGGATGGAGATTCAGACAAAACTCGTTGCTTTTGAGTAATAGATTTTGTTGTTGTTGGAGTAAGGTAAGTTGTAGTAGGAGAATATAACTCTATGATATGGATTAATAGGTAACATTAATGGATAAATGGATGGATATATTGATAAATGGACAGATTGAGATATAAAGATGTAGTTAGAACTATATATATATATATATCTCCTCACAAAACCACACCCACTTACCTTCGCTATCCTGATTAGTAGGATAAAAAATATAAGCATATACTTTCTGTCCTCCTTCTCCAGCTCTAGCACTACCACTATAAGTCTCACTCCCACCCACTCCAGCGCTTTGATCTTGTATTTTGTATGCAGGATTAAACTTAACTTTGATAGTAGGATCACTATAAGTGATAGTAGATTGAGTAGTAGCTGGGTAGCTTGTATCGTAAGTGTATGTGGTATCTATGGATGAATGAAATACAAAATGGACGAATGGGGATTATAAATGGATATATGAAAGTGTAAATGGATAAATAAAAATACAAGAAAACAACAATTTGAATTAATAAACATTAGTACATGTACTTAACAACAACTATCATCTAATGAGAGTTAATAACTACTAACTCACTGATCATTAACTAAATTAGACATGCTATTTGTTGTAAGAATTGTCTAAAATAAGAGTGTACACATAGTTTTAATTCCGAAAGTGTGGCATGAAAATTATATAAAAAATGTCAACACTAAAAGTAAAACTGTTAAAATCAATAGATACACAACTGATAGTAACCTCAAGTATATAAGTAGAGAAGACATATGTAATTATGTACATGTACATGTATTGTTCCTATAGTGTTTTATTAACAATACCTTCTTGTGTTTCCATATTTCTTACATCAAGTTCTAATTGTATCATCTCTCCATCATGTTCAACAATAAATTTCTTTAAAGGATAACAATAATTACTTCCTATTACTAGTTGTCCATCATACTCTCCGACAGGAACATCAGTAGGATTAGACGTGTAATGGATACCATTGGAGATCAACTCTACAGACTGTGGGTAATGACATGTAATAAATTATTGTTGTGGTCTATGAATATTTAATAAGCTTGTAAGTGTATTATATATATAATAAAGCAAATTACAAGTTTTCATTGTTGTGATCTATGAATTTTAAATAACTCTTGTAAATTAATTGTATATAGTTGACCATATCATTCAATATTTGTACAATACTTCATTGAGAACACATGTAAAATAACTTACATTGAAGGCACTTAACAAGGTTACATTCTTGAAACTCATGCCAGACACCGGAGTCCACGAAAACCGTACTTTAACTGTATTTGATGGTAAATGAGTGGCCACGCCTTCTTTTGTTCCTTCATTGAGTTGAGTCGCTAGATTGGAAATGACACATATCATTCGTCCATTCATCCATGATCCACCTGGCTATGTACGACTACCATTCATCTCCATGCATCCATCCACCCACCAGACTCACTTTGATGTCCATATCCTTTACATTTTGACATAAAATGTACTTGCATACTACCAACCACCTCTTCCCCACAAATACCACAAACATTTCCTATCGTTGCCATAGTAACATTACAAGACACTAATTAGAATATATCCTGTAAAATTAAATACAATTTCAATTATGAACATGAAGTTAATCAGATATTCAATTAAAGATCAAATATTAGATTAATGGCAATAAATGATTATTGATGCTAGACTCCAATTATAGTGATGTCTGTAAATGCTACTGTTAAAAGATACTGTTTATCACTAGACATTATATACCTATACAAGGCTCGTATTTCAATATCTACAGATGTGAAGCCATAACTTACTGACTGGAGGAGTTGTAGAGACTTGAAGATCAAATAATACAGACCGTCTCCTCCTTTCTTCAACGCTAATTAAATTGGAAATTCCCTTACCGGAAATCGTCACCTCAAATGCCCGCGTCAGCATAAACTATGAATCTCATTAAAACCTCTCGCGGCGCTTTGTCTGCCATTGTTCCATGACAACAAAAGTGCATTATGCAGAAATAGTGGAGGATTTGCTAAGAACTTGGTAAGTTGTTAATAGTTAATATTTTACGTAATATTTAAGTTATTTGTATTCTTTTATATTTAGAAATTATGAACAAAACCACAACGACTACAGCAAATGAATCCCTGCCTCAACCAACTTCAATGTCAGCTCCAAAATTCAACTTGCAGCATTCTCTACAAGCAATTCGTCAGAAAATAAAAGTTGTACATGTAGTTGCTGTTGTTGGAGTATTGTCAGTCTTTTTGGGGTACTTGAGTGTAGCTCCACCTACCGATCTCCCAAATTGGCCTTTATATTCACTCAATGCTAGAACATGGCAATTTTTTGAAAGATGGGTTAGTATCCTGTGTGCGCATGTGTGTGTGTGTGTGTGTGTGTGCATGCCAGGGGTAATACTTATGTATTGGTCAATATATTGAAGTGTCAAATGGATGTATGGATGGATGGATCTATTGATGGATTGACATAATTGATGGATGGATGGATAGATAGATACAGACCATACAATGTGCCAAGATTGTTTTCAAATAGTCCAAAAACAATACATTAATTACATCTCTTTTTACATAATGGTAGGGTCAACATGTTAAACCTTATCATCTACGTGTCATGACAACAGCATTACAACACATTGAGTCTAGAGCACTCTATGTTCTCACTTATCTCAATATACCAGATATTATAGAGAAATCAGGCAAACCAATGAGCTGTGAAGAAATAAAAACAATAGTTGATGAAGAGCTAGGTACTAATATTATTAATATAAACTTTAGGACCATATCCTTAGTGTGTCATTGATATAGAGGTTAAATATTATGCTAAAGTATTATGATATGCTCTTAAATAAAAATTATAGAGAGTTCTTCTAGTGTCCTAATAACAGATGCTTACATTGAGACCTTGCTAATTCAATATCTTTATTAGTATAACTTTCAATATTAATTCTGTATTCTCATATTTAATAATATTTATTTTAAACAAAAACAGTATCTATTGTCATTGTCTTTGTTCTAGAATATTCCCAAAATATACTAGCTATCATTTTATTCATTCATTGAAGCTGTTTATTCTTATATCAGGTTATCAACCACTTGATCTTTCTTATCTGTGCCGTTTTCTTCATGCTGCCGCCCACTTTGATCTCTTAACAGAAACTAGTGATGATAGATATACATTAACTCCATTGAGTGAGTATTTGACAGCAAGTCATCCTAAAAGTCTTAAAGGTTTTGTAAAGTTATTCTCAGGTTTGTATTATTAACTCCTGTCTAACCACCCATTCATTCATCCATCCATCAAATCATCTATCCATCAATCCATTGAGTTATCTATGTATCTATAAACAGGTGATGAGGCACTTATAGTCAGTACTGCATTGTCTAGAAGTATCTTCAGCGGTAATTCAGGTTTTAAAGAAGTTTATCGTAAAGAGTTACTAGATCATTTAAAACTTGATAATCAGTTACAAGTGATATATGATGCTGGAACAGCTGATAGTTCCCGCCTTCATGCCCCAGCAATTATTGCTGATTATCCATATTTTGGGTCCTGTAAACATATTTGTGATATTGGAGGGGGTCTAGGATCATTTTTGAATGCGGTACTGAAGAATTATGGATATAGAATTAAAGGAATTAACTTTGATCTTCCTGATGTTATTGAAAATTCAAAGTAAGATGTTCATCCATTTATCTGTCTGTCTATTCATCTATTCATTCATCCATCCATTCATCTGCTTTTACCTCCCTTAGTCTGTTCATTCATCCATTTTGTCTTATCCTTCTCTCTTTGTAGACATTATATTAAAAGTATGAACATTGAAGACCACATTACATTGGTAGCTGGGAATTTTTCAGACAAGCTACCAAACTTTGAGTAAGAGTTAATATCATTATTACCATTAGTATCAAAAATGGCTGTCATTATTATTTTAATGTATAATTCATTGTATCTTCTTTAGATGTGATTGTTATATTCTCAAAGACATTTTACAAAACTGGTCTGATGAAGATGCTGAAGTTATTTTAAGAAATCTTCGTTCTGTTGTGAAGAAAGACAATAAAGTGATTGTTATTGAGAATATTCTACACACTGGAAGACACTCTGAAGAGAAGGTAAGAAGGCTGATACCTAGTTCATTAGTCTCATACTCAAACTGCACATTAAAACAATGGTTTGAGTATGAGACTTCATAAATGAATGATGTAGCTATTAACAACAGATTTTTTGAAATTTCATACCCAAACCTAATCTAACTGGTCTGGGTATGAGACTAAAATGCATTCATTACCCTCATACCTAAACCATTCCTAGTTCAAGTCCTTGCTGGATCTAACAATGATGGGCTTCAATCCATCTCACTCTCGACTACGAACAGCAGAAGAACTTTACTTTCTTTTGGAAGAGGCGGAGCTTGTCAATCCTCAGCTATACTCAACAAGAGCTGGTTACAACGTCATTGAATGCTACCCCACAGCCTGAAAATGGGAGCAGTTAATGACACTATAATTATGATACCCTCACTCATTCTATAATTCACTTTATACTATTCAGATAACAATCATTACAGTTATCATGTTATTCATTAATTGTTATTGTTATTATTGTTGTTGTTTTAAATCTATTGTTTTTAATATCCTTTGAAAGGAAATATAACAATTAAACAATAAACACATGTACAATCACATGTAAACAATAATAATGGCATCGATACGATACAATATAAGAAATAAACTACATCAATAATAGTAATTATAATAATAATAATTATAAACAATTATTAACAAACAAAATAAATCAATATTTAATATCATGACATCATTAATAATTATTTAACAAATCAATTATGCAAATATAAACGACAATTTATTACAGCTGCAAATGAATAGAATTTCAATTAACATAAAATTAGTGGGGTATGATTGTCATGGTAACTAAACACTCAACTAACAAGGGGGCGTGTGTGTAAATAGGGTGTTCACATACAATACACACAACAAGTGACATAAGGGTTAAGAATGACCTCTTAATGATTGACAAGCTTCACACACCATCATCACGTGACTATTGCTCCAATGACATTTGGAACACTTCCAACCTATGTAGGAGAGAATGAGAAGCCATTTTTAATGTGACTGTTTAGATATATCAACAGAATTGTTGTCCCTTGTTGGCCCTCCTCTGTCTATCTGTCTCTTTAAACTTACTTTGTCTTCTGTGTATTGGTATCTCCCTTGGTACTGCTTCTGGCTGCCATTTTCTTGGATCACCTTCTTTCTTTTTCATTCTGGCACTTTCTACATCATCTTTAAGAGTCTTATTAATGGACTCAGCCATATAAAAATCATCATCAGCCTACAAGAAGGAGATAATTAAACTAGTAATAACTGTTCTTTACTTTCATTAATAATCTTTAACTTATAAAGAAAGAACATAATGGATACTCTTTATGACCTTGTAAATTATTGTTAATAATAGAGACTTGATACAAAAGATGAACAATACATTAACTTATTAGTATTACTCTAATTCAACTATAATGTTTACTAAATTAATCAATTTTAAAATATTCACATTTCACAATTAATTTGAACAATTTCCTGGGCAATGTTCATTTCAAACAAATATTACTAATAAATTGAAATGTCAGCATATACAAATTTTAGTAGTATTTGCTAAAATTTGTACAAGCAACTAATAATACAATAAAGTAGGCCTAGTAGGCCACAATATTTTAAGATGCCATTTCTACCTTTACTTACCACTTTTGTGCCCGATCTGCTGTTGTATCTCTTCAGATCTGATAAGCTTCTTTTCTTGTCTTGTACTTCTCCTTTTGCTGCCGAGAGTTGTCGTAGTAACTGCTCATGTTGCTATGGTAACAGAGAATATGGACGTGATTAAAATAAACTACTCTTCTGTTGCTTACTGCTTTTGCTTTTTGCAGCTGTTGTTCTTGATAATGTAATGTTCTCTCTCTCACTAAAATGACAAAGATATCGTAATAGTATCCTCAGTTATTACAATTACTACTGATGTACTGACGTTCACTAGTCTAGAGCTTACTAATAGTAGTTATCCTAGGTCACTGTAGTAAGTACTGATGTTTACTAGTCTAGAGCTTACTAATGGTAGCTATCCTAGGTCACTGTGGTAAGTACTGATGTTTACTAGTGTAGAGCTTACTAATGGTAGCTATCCTAGATCACTGTGGTAAGTACTGATGTTCACTAGTCTAGAGCTTACTAATGGTAGCTATCCTAGATCACTGTGTTAAGTACTGATGTTCATTAGTCTAGAGCTTACTAATGGTAGCTATCCTAGATCACTGTGGTAAGTACTGATGTTCATTAGTCTAGAGCTTACTAATGGTAGCTATCCTAGGTCACTGTGGTAAGTACTGATGTTTACTAGTCTAGAGTTTACTAATGGTAGCTATCCTAGATCACTGTGGTAAGTACTGATGTTCACTAGTCTAGAGCTTACTAATGGTAGCTATCCTAGATCACTGTGTTAAATATAGACAAACTTACATGATGTACCCATATCAGGTTGATCAAATGATGATGATAAACCTCCAGCTCTATACTGATGATCATATGGTATAGGGTTTGGACCTAATGAGGACAGATTTGAACCTGATGACGAATGCTGAGCAGGCATAGATACAGGGAAATGACTTGACGAGTGATGATGGTTACCAGGAGGAGAGTGATTTGGATGTTGATATGGTGTCAATACTTGAGGACCCACTAAACTTGAAGGAACTGGTTGAAAACCTCTAGGTCCTTCTTTAGGAAAAGGAGGAGGAGACACTTTTAAAGGACTAGGTCCTGTTTGATGAGAACTTAATAAATCAATATTATGGTTTGGTTCCATTGGGAATTCAGAAACAAAGTGGTCCCTTCGTGGTACTAATACAGGAGATGTACTAGGAGGATTAGTACGTGGGAATGTAGCTGAACCTGTATAGTGGGGTGTGTGGTCGGTGGGACGTACTGTTGTGCCTATTGGTTGAGGTGTCGTCGGTGTAGGTCTGTTACTTTGTTGAAGTTGTACACTACGTTCTGGAGGGAGATTGTTAGTTAACCGAGGAGGAAACCAGCCGTCGTCTTTGAGAAGTGCAACACACCTATTAATATCTCCGTTACTCTGAGAATGAATGGACGAGAGGGTAAACAAAACGGATGAACGAAAGGTGATCAAGGATAGAAAGAGTAAAGAAGAGATAAGTGAATTGATGGATGGATAGATTAATGGATATATAAAAAAGGGGATCTAATAAATAATTGGAACTAACCTGTTTTAAAAAGTATTCTAAGACGTTGTCTTTAACACTATCACCTAATCGTCTTCTCAGAATGTCTAACTTGTCGTAAAATGTCGGATCATAGAATGTGGACATACTCAAGGAAGACTGAACCCAATACACACAAAACTCAGACCCCAAACTGACGACAGACAACTCAACGAAACAGACAAAAGGCGCACTTTATCTGCAAGTGATTTGCTGTTTGATACAGTCGTTAAAACAACTTAAACAAGACCAAGTTCTGGAAGTAAATCGCTATAAGGAAGCCATTTTTCTAGTCGTACTATGACGTAATAGTGCTCCAGGGACTCCCCTAGTCACGCCCTCTGTACCACATATGGGATACAATGAATAAATACATATGACGTTAATCTGACGTTTATGGAGACGGTCTGACTCTGACTTAATGGTTCTTTCCCAATGATAAGTCATTCTTCTTTCAAATCAATGTGTTGTAATTCTTGGGACTCACTCTCCCTTGCTCCTATTAATTATCTTCCTAACGAGATCCTACTTCAAGGGGTCTTCCCGTATTTGCACCCAGTTGAGATATGGCGATGCCGTAGAGTCTGTAAAACGTGGTTACATCTTGTGACAATGTATTTTAAAATGTTGAAGACTTTAGAACTAAACGACAACTTATCAGAGTACTATTTTAACAAAACAGGTTTAAACGCTGTTATCAACTCGTTACAATTACTACGAGTTGCCAATTTAAATCGTTGCCATAGAAACCTGACCCAACCCACCCTTAGCACCCTAGTGACCAACTGCGTCTATTTGGAGATGCTCAGTGTTGTATGTTGTAAAGGAATGACTGATGAGGTGTTGAAAGATTTGGCGAGAAATTGCCACGGTTTGAAGGAATTGGTTTTGAATCAATGTTTCCAGGTCTGAAAATAAGTTTCTAAAGTGAGACTGTATCAGTTTATAGTTGTAGTTCTGGTAAGTAGTAATTTTTCTGCACCTGTACCTTTAATTAGAGCAAAAAGTAGGTCAATGTGTTACTAAAAATAGCACTAATATAATGACTCACTGTTACATGTTTTGACCCTATGTTAATTGTTACTAAAAATAGATATGACTATTAGTGTTCCTGTTGAAATTTAATATTTGGGATGAAATCAGTTCCTATATTTAGTGTTACAACTATTCTATATTTAGTATACTATAGTTTACAAATGATGACATCATTTAGGTCTCTGATCATGGATTATTGGACATAGCTCATAGCTGTCCTGATCTACGATATCTTGCTGTTAGTAGATGTTATGGAGTCACTGATCGTGGAATAAAACAAATTATATTGGTAGGCTATGAATATAATTAATAATTATAATAAACAACTGTTATTAATATTTAATAATATAACTGATTTCCTGTACTGGAGTAAGCATTTCCACTATATGTACTAGAACAATAGAGCCATTTCCACTACATGTACTAGAACAATAGAACCATTTCCACTACATGTACAGCCCATTTCCACTTTATGTATTGAAATATATAACTTGTTTGAAGGTTCTAATCTATCCTATGAATATTTAATGACCTAGTTATCATATATTATTATTATTAATCATTATTACAGCATTGTCCTCGTATTGTGGCACTAGACTTGGGACATTGTTATCATGTCTCTGATGTCAGTCTCTCTCTTATCCCTGGAAGGTTATGGGAGTTGCGAGAATTACGTATCAAAGGGTGTGGCAAAGTAAGATGAGATATTAAATAGAATCAGGTCAGAGACAACACATGCACACATAATATGTATTTACTCAACGTCAATAATTTTTAGTAATGTTTTGTTTAAAGGAATTATACTATGATATAAATTTAAAGATAAAAATAATAACACTTGATATTGTTCCTATAATTATTTTTATGAATATCAGATATTTCTTTAAATATGATCGTAAACAATATACTTTTCTAGTATTAGTATTTTTATTGTTTAATTGTCAGTATAATCCATTAAATCAACATTTCTTTTTAAAATATTTTTTTAATATAGGTAACTGATCAGTGTATTGAGAGGTTAATGTCAGCTAGTGTGATCATTAATACCTGCTTCTAAATATATATATAACTTTATTTTTCATTTTATAATGTTATTGTTTATGTACATTTGAACTCAATTGTTTTATATCTATAATATCCAACTATTAAATGTATTGTTTATATTAGAAGTAATATTGATTACATTGTTACCAGAGTACCAGAAAGATTCTCTCCAGAGTGGACTGTGTCCACCCAAAATACCTTTAACCAGTTAAACAAACATTCTTGTTGCTGTTTTATGCAATGGTGGGACGGTTTCTACATACCACTCGTCAGGTCATTTAAGAAATTATAGAGTTTGTCACTAATAACTCTTTTTTTAACTGATTTTAATGGTGACAATAAAAGTGAACAATACTACAGAGGTCAACCTCAACAGAACATGATAACTAGCGCTATTCTAGATATCATTGTGGAGGATGTTATTCCAACTTGCATAGTAGAAAAGCCTGGGTTTTATATAATATCATATGTAGTCTTGTATATGGTCATCATATACAATACTACATATACTATTATATAAAACAATGGTTATTAAGCTTCAAAATGTCATATACAATAGACTTATATAAATGGAATAGGACAGTTATTTTTTTAAGTAGGTTCATATTAACTTCATAAATATTCACATTAACAGTTGCAATCTCCACAACTAATGTTATAACCACACCCACATGGTCTATACCTTGACTTTGTTGCACAATAGATGACATTTGCAAACCTTTGTACTTAGTCTAGCTAATAAGAGAGTGGAGACGTAATAATTAATGTCTTCAATTATTTCAACTTACATCACATAATATTTCACCTCTACATCTAGTGATCTCATGTCCATTATACTGTATTCAGTTTAGTTCCTCTCTTATTATCAATAAAGTATCCAATCCTTTCTATAGGGATAACTACATTATTAATATATCAATGTAGTGTATAGGACTAATAGAGTTGTCTATTAATATCATCTCACCATTTACTATGTGAGTGAGCAAACGTCTCTACTTCAGAAATATGTATTGTTGGACTTGAACAGTTGACAATTTTCATTATTCAACTGAACTGATCTCATTATTATAGTTAAATTGTAGTCTTCAATATCTTCTGAAAATAAGATAGACCATGATGACTTCTTTAGTTTGTTAGAAAATGGGATACAAGTACGTTCCTTACTGCATGACGTCTTCATATACTCTACTAGAACTGCATATATACAAGTACAAAGGAGTTAAAAATAGTGCTCCGCCCACAAATAATAATTACAGGCGCCAAGTAACCAGCTGTTAGAGAGACAAAAAAGTGCGACGTTAGAGAAGTAAGTGTCAAGGAAAACTGCTCTATTTTTATTGTCTACTAGTTTTGTTAGAGAAATAAATTGTTAATAAAAGAAGATAAAAAAGTGAAGAGTAATTTAAAGAGAAAATAAAAGTGAACGAGAAGACAAATTAAGAATAAACAACAAACTACTTACTATTACATGAACACAAGTCTGTCTTTAATAACTTGATAACTGTCTAACTTCTTACAATACTCTTCATGTTGTATTGATAAGTGTAGTTTCCTTATTGTAGTATTTTTATTAAGTGATGTACATATTGTCTTGATAACATCATTGCTCAGTGAAGTCTTGTAGAGATATAGTGTTGCCAATGTAGTTGTTTGTATTAGATCTGCTATTGTACTGGTACTAACTGAAGTGATCTGACGATTACCTCCGATGTTCAACGTAGTCAATGTTTGGTTTTTAGTAAGTCCTTCACAGATATATCGGACTCCATTATCAGTGATGTTACAGTAGGAGAGATATAGTACTTTTAAAGTTGTATTACATGATAACATAGTAGATAAGTGAGTTATATCTTCATCTGTGATACCAGTAACATTAGACAACACTAACTGTTGAAGTGTTTTATTATTAAAGAGACTATCACTGACTTGTTTGATACCACCAGTAAGTGAAGAGGACGACAGCCATAGTATCTTTATTGTTTTATTAGTTTTTAGTATCTCTGATAATATCGATACACACTTACTGTCCAATGAAGTGTTGTATATATTAAGACTCCTCACTGTACACTTATTAAGATTGTTTATAATAACTGCAGTACTTTCAGGAGATGATGAGAAGAGACTAATACTCCATTCTTTTCCTGTTTGTTGTTCTTTTATTAATTTACTTATAACATCTTCACTTTCTAATACACTTGGTCTAGTGAGTCTAACACTATTGTCATCGTCATCATCTCTCCAATGAACACTTCCAGTGTCTCCTGTTATAAAACAGAGTTAGTATATAATATAGTACACACATAGTAATATGTACTATAACACACTACAAATACACAGACAACAAACTGAAGAAGAAAGGAAGCCATTATTGTTTACTGAATATAGTTACTATGGCAACGAGCTAATAGGAGGCGGGGCTTATTAACTCGTCAGTGGAATCATAGATAGTATAGACTACGTAACCGGGATTGGAAACGGATCACGTGATCCCATAGAACTGAATGAACATTCGAAAACGCACTCCGTGTCCAAAAAAATCAATTAATTTTTATTACCTGACATTGTAAACTAGACACACTCTTACTTCTATTGTATTACTCTACAAAGACATTAGTGTTATTTTTATTTATCAACACATTGACTATATATTCTTCTTTATATTCTATTATTAAAATAGTCAATAATACTGACATTCACTTTTAAATTAGTTATTTTCCGATGAAAATGGCACTAAAAATACTTTTGTCGCTCTTTCTTCTTACAGCAATGTTACCACTAAAAGCCTTAGGACAAATTATTTAGAACAAATAAGAATACATTGGTTTAGACTGTTTTTATGTTAGTAAAGTCGCGCTATTCTTATGGAAAACACTAAAACAACATAAGATATAGGTCCACTTTTGGGACTATAGCCATTGTTTTAAGTTATGTAGGCATAAATTACAACTTTTCATTTAAAGATGAAAGATTTCTGTGTTGGTTTAGCTTGTTATTATTTACTTTGGCAATCTCCTGTCATATTTATGTAAGATACAAAATACGCGTACATATTCAGTACTAAATAATTATCAATAATTAATTTCCTTCAGATGTGTAAGAGACTGTACTAATATAGAAAGCACAGATCAATTTCCAGGTCTTTAATTGTAACTCTTCCAATGCAAAGTTAATTTATTATGTTCATGCTCCTTTCTATTCCTTGTCTGCGCTAAAAGAGAGATTCCATTCCTTGGGATTATTGCCTAAATAATCAGATGACAGGTCATTTATTAGATTGGTTGCAAAAGTTGATACAATCTCCCTGGTTCAGGCCTAGAGCACCATTTAAACAGGAGGTCTGCACTATCTAATACTTGTGTAGCAACTGATGTACATATTTTAAAACCTACATCTGAAAGAGCTCCTTGTAGTATAATGTATATTATATTATACTAGCAAAAAGACATTTGTCTTACTGTGACTGTGACCTAACATTATCAGTAAAATTAATTGTCAGATAAATAATAATGACTTCAAATAAGTATTTTATTATAAAGTAACACTTAATTAAAGTAAAATTCCAAAATACTACATGCTTGTTTCAGAAGAAACAGGAGCACTGAAATCAGTTTATATGCTTAGATGGACAAGGAGTGTACCGGAAGTGCGTGGGCGTTTCCAATCCCGGTTACGTAGTCTATACTATCTATGGTGGAATCATAGACTACGTAACCGGGATTGGAAACGCCCACGCACTTCCGATACACTCCTTGTCCATCTCAACCTGACAAGCATAGCTTGCAGTGCTCCTATTTCTTCTGAAACAAGCATGTAGTATTTTGGAATTTTTACGTTAATTAAGTGTTACTTTATAACAAATACTTATTTCAAGTATATAATTATATATATTTATCTGACAATTTTACTGATAATATTAGGTCACAGTCTCAGTAAGACAAAAGTCTTTTTGCTAGTATAATATACATTATACTACAAGCTCTTTCAGATGCAGGTTTTAAAATTGGTACACCAGTTGCTGCACAAGTGTTAGATAGTGCAGACCTCCTGTTTAATGGTGCTCTACACTGTAAAAATTAATATGTCATTTTAACAACTAATTTGTAGTTTATGTGGGTGGATTACTATGGAATGTAGAATTCTTGCAAATTACTCACTATGTAATTTGTTGGTATGTTGTACTGGTACATACTAACAAATTATACAATGAGTAATTCACATACATTCTACATTCCATAGTAATCCACCCACGTGAACTACAAACTAATTGTTAAAATGACATATTCATTTTTATAGTGTAGGCCTGAACCAGGGAGATTGTATCGACTTTTTCAACCAATCTAATAAATGACCTGTCATCTGATTATTTAGGCAATAATCCCAAGGAATGGAATCTCTCTCTTAGCACAGACAAGAAATGGAAAGGAGCATGAATATAATAAATTAACTTTGCATTGGAAGAGATACAATTAAAGACATGTAAATTGATCTGTGCTTTCTATAGTACAGTCTCTTACCATCTGAGAGAAAATTAATTATTAATAATTATTTAGTACTGAATATCTACACGTATTTTGTATCTTACATAAATATGACAGGAGATTGCCAAAGTAAATAATAACAAGCTAAACCAACACAGAAATCTTTTGTCTTTAGATGACAAGCTGTAATTTATGTCCAAATAACTTAAAACAATGGCTATAGTCCCAAAAGTGTACCTATATCTTATGTTGTTTTAGTGTTTTCCATAAGAATAGCGCTACTTTACTAACATAAAAACAGTCTAAACCAATGTGTTCTTATTGGTTCTAAATAATTCATCCTAGACCTTTTAGTAATAATATTGCTGTAAGAAGAAAGAGCGACAAAAGTATTTTTAGTGCCATTTTCATCGAAAAATAACTAATTTAAAAGTGAATGTCTGTATTATTGACTATTTTTAATAATAGAATATAAAGAAGAATATATTGTCAATGTGTTGATAAATATAAAAATAACACTACTGTCTTTGTAGAGTAATACAATAGAGGTAAGAGTGTGTCTAGTTTACAATGTCAGGTAATAAAAATTAATTGATTTTTTTGGACACGGAGTGCATTTTTGAATGTTCATTCACTTCTATGGGATCACGTGATCCGTTTCCAATCCCGGTTACTTAAGTCTATACTATCTATGGTGGAATTTACTGAGATACTTCTTAAATTACTACCTTTACTCTTAGTTGGTTTTAAGGTCTAGCTACAGTAAGTCATGTTGTCTAGCACACATGTACTTTTCTTGCTAATAGTAAGTGAAATGTGTGAAGTTCATTTGATAATAGTTGTCAATAGGTAAAGAATAGAGACTGAAATGAACAGTCTGAGTTGTCTTGTCTTGTGTGGTCCAATGTTACTGTAATATCAGGTGACACAAGACTACAATGTCTTTATAGTATGTATTGTAAACATTATTACATTCTATTTCATTGAGTTCAGAATTGAGTTGATATGTTTTGTTACACGAGGAAATTATGTATCTCTCTACCTACTAATGTTGTACATAGGAATGGTCTAAATGTTTGGTGGGTGTGGTTAAGTACAGTAACTAAGTACATGTTAATAGATATAAACAAAAGTAGAAGGAATTACAAATAAAATGAGTTATCAATTGATTTGACTCTTTCCTTGATATATTACATCATCTTAATATGTGAATTTATTACAGTTATAGTAACAGATAGTCTGGTATGGCCAGCTCCTTTGCTTAGAGAGGAAAGGTTTGGTAGTCCATACTATAGTACAGTTGTCTCTTTCACTAGTCTATTGAGCTGACAAACCACATTGTTTTTATAGTGGGCGTGGCTGAAAACTGCTTTGATCTAAAAAAGTGCAGGATCTACAAACAAGCATCATTAGATGTTTCATTCTGAAATATTGACTTCTTTGTCCTTTCTTGTTTTATTGTGTTACAATAATCCTTCATTTAGTCATGTTGAACTAAACAAATCTACATTTTGTTAAACTAGCTGTCATACTTGCACCATGTCTAAATTATGTTGCTATGGTAACTATTCATACTGGATACCTTAGTCTCACCCCCAGACTACCAAGTAAAAAGGTAGTCTGTTACATTTGCTTCAAATTCTTGTTCCTAGTGTCATTAGTGTGACATGTTAACTCCATCTAATCATATATTAATGGTCACATGACAAGTAGCTGATAGTCACATTATATAGTGTAATATGATAACACTTAATATAAACATTTTATAGATCTTATCATAATCATAACTCTATCATATTATACTGACACTAAGGGAGTGTATAGTAAATATGGAAATTCATTTTTTATATATTATGAATTTAATTATTGTGGTTTGAGAATTATGAATATAATTTACACTATAATAATTTGTGGTTACCTGTAGTTACATGTGTGGACTCTCCTTGGCTAGATTTTGTTTGTGTTTCCTCAAGTCCTTGATTAGTTACTGCCTTTGGTCTGAATGTTAGATCTAGTAACAATGTCATATAATGAGAAGTCGACGTCACTAATACCAACTACCTTTTAAGCTCTGCCTTAATGTCTCAAACTGTTTGTTTCTCTCTCTTAATCGTAACATCAATGATGCTGTCACTTCCTGTAGTGTCTCCAACTCTTTTTGTCTCTCTGTAGACACTGACAGTAACTCTTCCTTAATAACTAAATAATTATTAATTATAATTATGTATTGATAAATCAGTAACACAGACTATGTTAGTGATAGCTATTGTATTAATAATACCTTCCTTCCATTTCAAATGTGATGTCAAATCTTTGATTGTTTTTTCTTTCATTTGTTTTCTTTCTACATAGAAACATTGAATTTTAAATCAGATATATCATATAATAGACAGCTATTAAATAAACAGTGATTATTGACTACATGGACAAATACCTTCACTTTGTTGGACAATAGATGATATTTGTAAAGTCATCTTTTTACTGATGGTTTGTCGTAGTTCAAGTTGACTTCTTAACTCCTTTGTGTTCTCTTCTACAATAGGTCTAACCTCCTATATATCAATAAACAACACATGTAGTAACTGTTGTCTAATACTACTCATCTCTTACCTTGTCTCTTTGATGTTTATCATAAATGATGTCATAGCCTATTGTTAACTTGAGCAATTCCATCTCCTTCAATAAGTCAAGATTTTCATTTGCTGTCACTAATAGAATATCCATCATATGGTGTGGAGCATAGCAGGTAACAATGATAGAGTTGACTTCATTAATAACTCGAACTTGGACAGACTCTGCCATATCTTCAAAGGCTTTTGACAGCAAATCTTTAATGTGTTTGAGAGTATATTTGTCTACCTCCCACTCCAATACAAACTCAATTGTCTCACAGATGAGATGATGAGAATGTGAAACTAACTTGAAGTTCTGTTTAAGGCATATACTAACTTTGACATTTTCACAAAAGGTAACAACTGCCATCTTGAATTCTGTGATGAGTAATTTAGCCTCAGTGATGTTGTAATAATCAACAACAAATTCCAAACAGCAAATATTAATAATGGTACATTTATCTTGTACAAGATTAATGACATCATCAAATGATTTCGCTGTTGACAATTGAGGTCTTAGGCCCGGGAAACATCTCCAAAGATATCGTTTGAAATCTTTCAGTGAAGGAATACTAGTTTCAATAAGAGGTGCAACATTGTGAATTAGGGTTCCAAAGGTTGCTGTCATATGAACAAAATAGTGTTGGTATGTCTGATGAAGTTTGATTTGGGAAGGAAATGTTTGATCTACAAAATATTAGTAGATTAAAGTAGTATAAAAATTACTTACCATACTCTTTGAGTATATCATTAGCAACAGTTACTGTTTGTTCAGATTTCAATAAGATGCTACTGAATACCTTTAACATGTTGGGATCCTCAGATACTGTAGTACATAGTGCTCTCAGTGGACCATCTCCTAATACATATCCCAATCTTTTGACTTCATCTAATGTCTCCTTAGAGATCACTCTCTCTGTATATAACATCTGAACAATCTCTATAGGAAGTGCAAGTGATGAGATCCTATCAGAGTGTTTCTGTAACATTTGACAAGCTGGAAAGAGTTTAAAATAAATAATAAATATAAATATTATATATGTACTACTAACACTAATTTATACCTGTATCCAAATCAAGTTTTTCATGTTTTTGTTCTAATTCCATTGTTTGAACATCTCATTTTCTCTTTCTTAAACTCGATATATCAGTGTCATCTATTAATCATATGACATACTATAAAATAATAATATTTACTTACTAAAGTCCTTTATTTTTTCAGCTGTAAAAACTTGCCCAATCTTTTCAAGAGCACTAGCTAGTGAGTCCAATGTAGCACCTCCACTCTTAGTAACATTGTCAGCATTACTTAACCACAGATTTAAACTCTCTTGAAGACAGTTCTCTGGATCATCTCGGTACTTGGTTCTAATGCTTGACAGAGTAGGTTGTAGTAGACCCAGTTGTAGACCAAGAGGAGACCATCTATCATTTGGGAAGTAGCCTAGTTTCAAAGCGCCAATGATATCCTTTAAATCACTAACATCTAAAATAAACAATGTAAGATATAGAGCAACTCGAAATCTTTTTCTGTTAATATAAACTCACTTAGTTCACGCTGACTTGCAGCCATAGCTGGGAGGTCACTATGTAACTAAGGTGTGGTTACATTCCAGCAATATGAAATTGTTCTGTGTACATGAATAATATCACTTTGATATTAACAAATTATATTTTTCTTATTTGAAGTAAGAAATACTTTATAGTAGACGATGTTCTACAAAGATGCTAAAATCTGTGTCATTATTCATCATTCATTTTTTTTCACCACGCATTTATTACTGGATCAATAAGTCAATGATACAACTTGTATCATAGTTAAGTCAAGACTATTGTCTTGGACTATATATGCACGTACAACTTGTATGGCTTTTGACAACCATATTCTGAAGCAGATACAAACAAACTTTATAATGTTATAATGGTGTACTGTGTAGTTTTAAGTACAGTATATGATACAAAAATTCACATTAATTGATAGGCTATAAACATTGTCATAAATACGTAATAACCACACTCATTAGGTCTGTACATTCACTTCATTGGACAACAGATGCTATTTACATAACATGCATCTTTTTGCTCTTTTGGTCCTAAGATTGTTTTGGACTATATATGCATTAACTGCATGTGTTTTCATAGTTTTAAATGTATCTTTTGAAGTTGACAAATAGAATTAAGGATGAAATAAGTTACACGAAGTAACTGTCAATGCACATAGCAACTATTGAATTTAATTACTGCTACAATGAGTCCTTTGAATTGATGAAGCTTATTTAAAGATAAAGTATATCTTTAAACTATTATGACCATAATACAATACTACATATACTATTATATAAAACAGTGGTAATTTAAGTTTCTAAATGTCATATACAATAGACTTCATATATAAATGGGATTGGACAGTTATTTTTATAGTAGGTTCATATGAATTCTACAAATATTTACAATGTTAAAACCACACCCATATGACTTGTACCTTTACTTTGCTCCACAATATGACAAAAAGTTTAATAATAGTCGCTTTACTTACTTTAACATGACGTTAAATAATGCCTTTAATGATATGTACAAAATCCCTAGGTACTTCCCCTCTAACATTTTGTTGTCTTAGAGGTTATAGGTGACTAAATTTCTAATCTCCCCCTGTAACAACAGTTTTACACATTTCCCTTAACACAGTGGTACTAAGGTCATGATCATAGTCTTGTAATTGAAGTGAGGCCATCCTTGCTAGTCTGGTCATTGGACTAACTTAAAAGTATACCACTAACATTATGTTGTTGTAGTGTTGTTATTTGTTTGACTAGTAGAATTACAGGTGTGTAGAGCTTATTGATTGTTTCTACTTCTTAAGAATTTAAATATTTAGGACTATCATACAAATATGTTATCTGTGACTATTTGTATTATTGTCATTAATTTTATTAATGACAATATAAAATACCACAATACTACATCGGAATGTAATGTCTGCATAATTTTTCTTTCTCTCCTGGGTCCGGTGTTCTCAATTACATTATACATAATTATTTTGTTGGTAGCTATCAGTATGACTCAACAGACTATAGTTTGAATATTTCCCTTTAGAGTACATTGGACAAGGGCCTCTTCATAGAGCTGAAAAAATAAAAAGACATGAGCTTGGTTTTCTTAAGACTACAGGGAACATAGTAGCCATTGACTTTGGGACTACCTTCTGTGTGTTGGCCTTCATGATCCGAGGTGATACAGATGTAAACACACTCAAAGTAAATGATCATCATCAACGAGTACCTAACAGTATATTGCTCCATAAAGGAACTAATAGATGTCAAGTAGTGGCATTTGGATACAGAGCAGAAGATATATTTCCCAAAATAAGACCATGCAAGCTTAAGTGAATGTGTTAATCATATCTACTTTAAGAGGATAAATATCTTTGAAAAAGATGAGGTGAGCTATAATGACAATTATAACTGAAGGTTTGTGTAGTCTCATTCCCAGACCTACTGGGAATGAGACTACACAACTACTATACACAACTACTATGTTGACTATCAGAATACGTGGGTGGTATTGTTTTGTGAAGTACAATGAACCGAACCCTCACATATCAAAATTCCCTTAATCTATTGTCTGAACTAATAATTACTCCTTTAATAGACAGTAATTGGTGTTATTTGCTAAAAATGAAGTCAAATATTTGCACTAACATTAGTTGTTATCTTTTAACTAAACTCTAACTGTTATTATTAATTGCTAACTTTTATTCACCTCTTTGGAAGAAATGAGCTATAAAAGAGAAACATGGTTTGGACATTCCTTACTGTCAGCACAATTGATGAGTATGGGGCTGTAATGTAAAGTATACAGGCGTATGGCCCCTATATTAGTCAATGAAAATAGACACACTAATAACAAACATGTTAATTAATATATACATACATTGTAGATGTGCTTGTTTACATTAGTTTATTATGTTACTATATGTGACTAATTATAGAAGCCTCTGCTTAGCTTGGTTCCTTACCATATGTGACATACCAAATAGAAGTTGTTATATTAAATATTATAGTACTTTTATATAATGTATTTTGTTTTTAGGATATAAGTCGTGAGACTATAATACAATTATTTACTAATAAGAAGTACTATCTGATAGAAGTTATTATATTTGCTTTAAAATATCTTAAGGATCAACTAGTTGAACATTCATATAGAACAATTACTCCACTCAATGCTAACAACTTTGATTGGGTTATCACTGTACCTGGTAATTTGAAGGCTAGAGGAAAGAGAATGATGAGAGAAGCACCATATATGGTAAGATATGTCATGACTTCTCTTAATATAATGGAATACACTTACCCTGTAGTTATTATAAACATGATATATTCATTATAAACATGGTTACTATCATTTTAACTGTAAATATTAAATACTACAAAGAGGAGACTTTGTAGTTAAGTATTGTGTCTAGCATTGAAGCATTAATGCTGTTCCAGTATATGTTGACACTTCTTAATTATATATATATATATATATATATATATATATATATATATAATTACATACATATAGTTAGAGCTTGTATATATGTGAAATTCAAATTCTATGGTAAATTCTAAAATCACTATCATAAGTACACACAATACTATGTTAGTTACAACATAACTTTTATGTTCATAGGCTGGGCTGTTGTCGCCACAAGAGGAGATTAGTACATTCTCAGAGGTGGGACGTGAAATACCTCAGCCTGAGGAATTAAATCCTGACAGACTATCCCTTGCTATAAAATCAGAAGTGGCTGTTATATATTGTCAACTAGCTACTGCTAAAGAGATAGCATCAAAATCCAGTAGTTGTCTTAAGCTCAACAATATTATGGTCATTGATATTAAAGGAGAGAAAGTAGATATTATTGCATATAATAATAATTCTGGTAAGTTTGATCCAATCATCCCACCTATGGGGAATGACTGGTCAATCAACAATTTGCAAAGTTTCTCTCAATTATTGTGGATGATGAAGACTTTGCTAAGTTTACTTCTGTTGGTGATGCAAGAAAATGTGAAACTAAACGTGCTGCTATCAACAGATTGATTTACAATGAATTTGAACACCATAAAGTTATATTTGCTGAGAATGTTGGGAATATTAGAGAATTAAAAGATGCACAAGGTTTTGATAAAGAGATGGGTATCAGTCTACCTCAATCATTTATTGATTACTACCAGGAAGAAAAGATACATGTTGGTATTGAAAAGTATGAAGGTCTTAACTGATGTCCTGTACATGACCTATCAAACAATGGCTGAATTATTTCAACCTATTATTAAAGGCATTATTGAATGTACAATGGCTGCTTTAGAACAACTACAAGGACAAATTGAAAATATCTATTGTCGATATGTCCATGGCAGAATAAAGGAGAGACTTAAAGAATGTTTTCCTCAACGTAACTACCAAGTTATCACACCTACTTCACCTAATCTTGCCATAGCTTCAGGAGCTGTCATGTGGCGTAAAGACCCCTCTATTATCCAGACCAGATGCTCTGATGCTACTTATGGTATCGGTATAAACATACCATTTGATACAGCAAAACATGATCCATTCTATAAAGTTGTTCATCCTGAAACTGGTGAGCCACTTTGTCAAAGTGTGCTGAGTGTCTTTGTACAAATTGGAGAAATGGTTCAAACCAGTGAACTGTTTAAAACATATCTTATTCCATACCAACAAGCCCATACTTCAATGGGTATACCTATCTATTGTACCAGAGACCAGGCAGTGCTGTATTTAAAAAATAAAAATGATCAATTTTGTGTTCATAAAATTGGGGAACTTGTCATTGATATCTCAAATCCTGATAACATTCCCAGAGAAGATCATAAAGTGTTTGTTATAATGGACTTTAGTGGTATACGTACAGAAATACAAGTCAAAGCTAGGTACTCAGTTACTGGAAAAGAAGTTGAAGTTGTATGTGATTTTTTGAGTTATTTACAATGATGTTTTATTAACCTTTGTGTGTTGTTAATTCATTATATTTCAATATTAATTTTATAGTTCTTCTCAACAATCAACATCCCTTGGAATTCCTCATACTATACTATATTTGATTATACTTTATAAGTGATGTAACAATTGACATTGGACTATTGACTATAGCTTTTATAATTTAGCTTACACCTAATCAAGTGAATAGGCTCAAACTAGATTGTGTCCATGAAGAAGTATGTAACTCATGATAAAAAGAGTGCTAATTTTATAGTAGAGTTAACACAGAGCATGTGATCCCTGTACAGTGAGCAGAGGCCATGTCATCATGTTTTAATAATTATGATAATAAACAGTGCACTTTTGTTGTTTATATGTCAGTATAGTCCTTTAAAAATAATGTCAATAATCTTTTTTCAATGAATTTTTGTTTATAGATAAACCAGTGAGTATATATTCATAATATTAGCTACATGGGTCACTATTTAAAGTATTTCAAAGTGAAAAAGAGAAAAGGAAGCAATCAAAATCATATTCTGTCAGTCTTAATTCTTCCAGTCATCAAACACAAATAACTGATTTTAATGGTGACAATAAAAGTGAACAATACTACAGAGGTCAACTTCAACAGAACATGATAACTAGCGCTATTCTAGATATCATTGTGGAGGATGTTATTCCAACTCGCATAGTAGAAAAGCCTGGGTTTTATATAATATCATATGTAGTCTTGTATATGGTCATCATATACAATACTACATATACTATTATATAAAACAATGGTTATTAAGCTTTAAAATGTCATATACAATAGACTTATATAAATGGAATAGGACAGTTATTTTTTTAAGTAGGTTCATATTAACTTCATAAATATTCACATTAACAGTTGCAATCTCCACAACTAATGTTATAACCACACCCACATGGTCTATACCTTGACTTTGTTGCACAATAGATGACATTTGCAAACCTTTGTACTTAGTCTAGCTAATAAGAGAAAGGAGACGTAATAATTAATGTCTTCAATTATTTCAACTTACATCACATAATATTTCACCTCTACATCCAGTGATCTCATGTTTATTGCAGTTATAGTAACAGATAGTCTGGTAAGGCCTGCCCCTTTGCTTAGTGAGGAAGGGTTTGGTAGTCCATACTAATAGTATAGTTGTCTCTTTCACTAGTCTATTGAGCTGACAAACCACATTGTTTTTATAGTGGGCGTGGCTGAAAACTGCTTTGATCTAAAAAAGTGCAGGATCTACAAACAAGCATCATTAGATGTTTCATTCTGAAATATTGACTTCTTTGTCCTTTCTTGTTTTATTGTGTCACTTCATTTAGTCATGTTGAACTAAACAAGTCTACATTTTGTTAAACTAGCTGCACGGTTGCACCATGTCTAAATTATGTTGCTATGGTAACTATTCATACTGGACACCTTAGTCTCATCCCCAGACTACCAAGTAAACAGTAGTCTGTTACATTTGCTTCAAATTCTTGTTCCTAGTGTCATTAGTGTGACATGTTAACTCCATCTAATCATATATTAATGGTCACATGACAAGTAGCTGATGGTCACATTACACATGGAGTTTGTGAGAAAAGAAGTCAGTAGATATCTTTAAGAAATACACAAACAGTTTGTTATATTAGTCATTCTTGAGAGACATCATATTAAAGTAATGATGTGTTTTTCTACATGATCATATGATCACTGATGTCACACTGATGATATGAGGACCTAGAATTTGAATCAGATGCACCATGTACTATCTATTTATAATCCTCAAAATCAAAGTATTCAAAAATGTTTAGATCTATTATATTCAAAACTATTGTAGTTATCTGAAAGGACAATGTGATTGAGGATCTGAGAAGGAACTATACCATATAGCCAATATGAATAAAACTTGATAAACAGTTTCAGATTTTGTTAAAATTTTATCATCAAAATAGTCTCAATGTAAATAGTGAAACAGTCACCACAATGTATCATTAAGAAAGGCTACATCTCTCTTATACACATACAATGTGGTTCTATCATAACAAGGTTATAATGATATCATTATTACTTATGTCAACTATAGGTGGAGTCAACTAAGACACAGTCAAGTGTATTAATATTTGTCAGTAACAATATATGTAGTACTTAGTCTATTTAGTTGCTATTCATGTCAATAAAGTTACATTATAAATAACAATACTTGTAGTGTATGTGTATTTTATTATATTATAATTTTAATAAACTAATATAACATTCACTGAGTCTTACCTTCTTCGTCTGACTCTTCATCCTTTGTCTCTTTATCATCATAGTCCTTTAATATATCATGTAATACTGGAGACTCTATATAAGATACTTATATTAAACATGTACATGTATATAGTGTAATATGATAACACTTAATATAAACATTTTATAGATCTTATCATAATCATAACTCTATCATATTATACTGACACTAAGGGAGTGTATAGTAAATATACTAATTTATTTTTTATATATTATGAATTTAATTATTGTTGTTTGAGAATTATGAATATAATTTACACTATAATAATTTGTGGTTACCTGTAGTTACATGTGTGGATTCTTCTTGGCTAGATTTTGTTTGTGTTTCCTCAAGTCCTTGATTAGTTACTGCCTTTGGTCTGAATGTTAGATCTAGTAACAATGTCATATAATGAGAAGTCACTAATACCAACTACCTTTTAAGCTCTGCCTTAATACCTCAAACTGTTTGTTTCTCTCTCTTAATCGTAACATCAATGATGTTATCACTTCCTGTAGTGTCTCCAACTCTTTTTGTCTCTCTGCAGACACTGACAGTAACTCTTCCTTAATAACTAAATAATTATTAATTATAATTATGTATTGATAAATCAGTAACACAGACTATGTTAGTGATAGCTATTGTATTAATAATACCTTCCTTCCATTTTAAAAGTGATGTCAAATCTTTGATTGTTTTTTCTTTCATTTCTTTTCTTTCTACATAAAAATATTGAATTTTAAATCAGATATATCATATTCATATAATAGACAGTTATTAAATAAACAGTGATTATTGACATGGGCAAATACCTTCATTTTGTTGGACAACAGATGATATTTGTAAAGTCATCTTTTTACTGATGGTTTGTCGTAGTTCAAGTTGACTTCTCAATTCCTTTGTATTCTCTTCTACAATAGGTCTAACCTCCTATATATCAATAAACAACACATGTAGTAACTGTTGTCTAATACTACTCATCTCTTACCTTGTCTCTTTGATGTTTATCATAAATGATGTCATAGCCTATTGTTAACTTGAGCAATCCCATCTCCTTCAATAAGTCAAGATTTTCATTTGCTGTCACTAATATAATATCCATCATATGGTGTGGAGCATAGCAGGTAACAATGATAGAGTTGCCTTCATTAATAACTCTAACTTGAACAGACTCTGCCATATCTTCGAAAGCTTTTGACAGCAAATCTTTAATGTGTTTGAGAGTATATTTGTCTACCTCCCACTCCAATACAAACTCAATTGTCTCACAGATGAGATGATGAGAATGTGAAACTAACTTGAAGTTCTGTTTAAGGCATATACTAACTTTGACAGTTTCACAAAAAGTGTTAACTGTCATCTTGAATTCTGTGATGTGTGATTTAGCCTCAGTGATGTTGTAGTAATTAACAACGACCTCCAAATAGCAAATATTAATAATGGTACATTTATCTTGTACAAGATCCATGACATCATCAAATGATTCAGCTATAGACAATTGAGCTCTTAGGTTTGGAAAACACCTCCGAAGATACATTTTGAGATCTTTCAGTGAAGGAATACCAGCTTCAATAAGAGGTGCAACAGTGTGAATTAGGGTTCCAAAGGTTGCTGTCATTTGAACAAAATTGTATTGATATGTCCGATGAAGTTTGATTTTGGAAGGAAATGTTTGGTCTACAAAATATTAGTAGATGAAAATAATATTTAAAAATTGCTTACCATACTCTTTGAGTATATCATTAGCAACAGGTACTGTTTGTTCAGATTTCAATAAGATGCTACTGAATACCTTTAACTTGTTGGGATCCTCATACACTGTAGTACATAGTGCTCTCAATGGACCATCTCCTAGTACACCTCCTAATCTATTGACTTCATCTAACGTCTCCTTAGATATTACTCTCTCTGTATATAACATCTGAACAATCTCCATAGGAAGTACAAGTGATGAGATCCTATCAGAGTGTTTCTGTAACATTTGACAAGCTGGAAAGAGTTTAAAATAAATAATAAATATTAATATTATATATGTACTACTAATGCTAATTTATACCTGTATCCAAATCAAGTTTTTCATGTTTTTGTTCTAATTCCATTGTTTGAACATCTCGTTTTCTCTTTCTTAAACTCAATATATCAGTGTCATCTATTAATCATATGACATACTATAAAATAATAATATTTACTTACTAAAGTCCTTTATTTTTTCAGCTGTAAAAACTTGCCCAATCTTTTCAAGAGCACTAGCTAGTGAGTCCAATGTAGCACCTCCACTCTTAGTAACATTGTCAGCATTACTTAACCACAGATTTAAACTCTCTTGAAGACAGTTCTCTGGATCATCTCGGTACTTGGTTCTAATGCTTGACAGAGTAGGTTGTAGTAGACCCAGTTGTAGACCAAGAGGAGACCATCTATCATTTGGGAAGTAGCCTAGTTTCAAAGCGCCAATGATATCCTTTAAATCACTAACATCTAAAATAACAATGTAAGATATAGAGCAACTCGAAATCTTTTTCTGTTAATATAAACTCACTTAGTTCACGCTGACTTGCAGCCATAGCTGGGAGGTCACTAGTTTAACTAAGGTGTGGTTACATTCCAGCAATATGAATATTGTTCTGTGTATATGAATAATATCATTTTGATATTAACAAATTATATTTTTCTTATTTGAAGTAAGAAATATTTTATAGTAGACGATGTTCTACAAAGATGGTAAAGTCTGTGTCATTATTCATCATTCATTTTTTTTTCACCACGCATTTTATTACTGGATCAATAAGTCAATGATACAACTTGTATTATACAAGGATTAGTTAAGTCAAGACTATTGTCTTGGACTATATATGCACGTACAAACTTGTATGGCTTTTGATAACCATATTCTGAAGCAGATACAAACAAACTTTATAATGTGATAATGATGTACTGTGTAGTTTTAAGTACAATATATGACACAAAAATTCACATTAATTGATAGGCTATAAACATTGTCATAAATACGTAATAACCACACTCATTAGGTCTGTACATTCACTTCATTGGACAACAGATGCTATTTGCATAACATGCATCTTTTTGCTCTTTTGGTCCTAAGATTGTTTTGGACTATATATACATTAACTGGATGTGTTTTCATGGTTTTTTAATGTATCTTTTGAAGTTGACAAATAGAATTAAGGATGAAATAAGTTACATAAAGTAACTGCCAATGCACATAGCAACTATTGAATTTAATTACTGCTACAATGAGTGCTTTGAATTGATGAAGCTTATTTAAAGATAAAGTATATCATTAAACTATTATGACCATAATACAATACTAAATATCCTATTATATAAAACAGTGGTTATTTAAATTTCTAAATGTCATATACAATAGACTTCATATATAAATGGGACTGGACAGTTATTTTTATAGTAGGTTCATATGAATTCTACAAATATTTACAATGTTAAAACCACACCCATATGATTTGTACCTTTACTTTGCTCCACAATATGACAAAAAGTTTAATAATAGTCGCTTTACTTACTTTAACATGACGTTAAATAATACCTTTAATGATATGTACAAAATCACTAGGTACTTCCCCTCTAACATTTCGTTGTCTTAGAGGTTATAGGTGACTAAATTTCTAATCTCCCCCTATAACAACAGCTTTACACATTTCCCTTAACACAGTGGTACTAAGGTCATGATCATAGTCTTGTAATTGAAGCAAGGCCATCCTTGCTAGTCTGGTCATTGGACTAACTTAAAAGTATACCACTAACATTATGTTATTGTAATGTTGTTATTTGTTTGACTAGTAGAATTACAGGTGTGTAAAACTTATTAATTGTTTCTACTTCTTAAGAATTTAAATATTTAGGACCATCATGCAAATATGTTATCTGTGACTATTTGTATTATTGTCATTAATTTTATTAATGACAATATAAAATACCACAATACTACATAGGAATGTAATGTCTGCATAATTTTTCTTTCTCTCCTGGGTCCGGTGTTCTCAATTACATTATACATAATTATTTTGTAGGTAGCTATCAGTATGACTCAACAGACTATACTTTGAATATTTCCCTTTAGAGTACATTGGACAAGGGATGAGTATAACTATCTATTGTACCAGAGACCAGGCAGTGCTGTATTTAAAAAATAAAAATGTTGTGTTCATAAAATTGGGAAATTTGTCGTTGGTATCTCAAATCCTGATAACATTCCCAGAGAAGATCATAAAGTGTTTGTTATAATGGACTTTAGTGGTATATGTACAGAAATACAAATCAAAGCTATAGGTACTCAGTTACTGGAAAAGAAGTTGAAGTTGTACGTGATTTTTTGAGTTATTTACAATGATGTTTTATTAACCTTTGTGTGTTGTTAATTCATTATATTTCAATATTAATTTTATAGTTCTTCTCAACAATCAACATCCCTTGGAATTCCTCATACTATACTATATTTGATTATACTTTATAAGTGATGTAACAATTGACATTGGACTATTGACTATAGCTTTTATACTTTAGCTTACACCTAATCAAGTGAATAGGCTCAAACTAGATTGTGTCCATGAAGAAGTACATAACTCATGATAAAGAGAGTGCTAATTTTATAGTAGAGTTAACACAGAGCATGTGATCCCTGTACAGTGAGCAGAGGCCATGTCATCATGTTTTAATAATTATGATAATAAACAGTCCACTTTTGTTGTTTATATGTCAGTATAGTCCTTTAAAAATAATGTCAATAATCTTTTTTCAATGAATTTTTGTTTATAGATAAACTAATGTTATAACCACACCCACACAGTCTACACCTTGACTTTGTTGCACAATAGATGACATTTGCAAACCTTTGTACTTAGTCTAGCTAATAAGAGAGAGGAGACGTAATAATTAATGTCTTCAATTATTTCAACTTACATCACATAATATTTCACCTCCACATCCAGTGATCTCATGTCCATTATACTGTATTCAGTTTAGTTCCTCTCTTATTATCAATAAAGTATCCAATCCTTTCTATAGGGATAACTACATTATTAATATATCAATGTAGTGTATAGGACTAATAGAGTTGTCTATTAATATCATCTCACCATTTACTATGTGAGTGAGCAAACGTCTCTACTTCAGAAATATGTATTGTTGGACTTGAACAGTTGACAATTTTCATTATTCAACTGAACTGATCTTATTATTATAGTTAAATTGTAGTCTTCAATATCTTCTGAATATAAGATAGACCATGATGACTTCTTTAGTTTGTTAGAAAATGGGATACAAGTACGTTCCTTACTGCATGACGTCTTCATATACTCTACTAGAACTGCATATATACAAGTACAAAGGAGTTAAAAATAGTGCTCCGCCCACAAATAATAATTACAGGCGCCAAGTGACCAGCTGTTGCCAGTTAGAGAGACAAAAAAAGTGCAACATTAGAGAAGTGTCAAGCAAAAATGCTCTATTTTTATTGTTCTACTAGTTTTGTTAGAGAAAGAAATTGTTAATAAAAGAAGATAAAAAAGTGAAGAGTAATTTAAAGAGAAAATAAAAGTGAGCGAGAAGACAAATTAAGAATAAACAACAAACTACTTACTAATACCAAAACTGAAGTCTGTCTTTAATAACTTGATAGCTGTCTAACTTCTTACAATACTCTTTATGTTGTCTTGATAAGTGTAGTTTCCTTATTGTAGTATTTTTATTAAGTGATGTACATATTGTCTTGATATCATCATTGTTTAGTGAAGTATTGTTGAGATATAGTGTTGTCAATGATATAGTTGTTTGTATTAGATCTGCTATTGTACTGGTACTAACTGAAGTGATCTGATGATTACCTCCGATGTTCAAAATAGTCAATGTTTGGTTTTTAGTAAGTCCTTCACAGATATATCGGACTCCATTATCAGTGATGTTACAGTTGTAGACATATAGTACTTTTAAAGTTGTATTACTTGATAACATAGTAGATAAGTGAGTTATATCTTCATCTGTGATACCAGTAACATTAGACAACCATAACTCTTCAAGTGTTTTATTATTAAAGAGACTATCACTGACTTGTTTGATACCACCAGTAAGTGAAGAGAGTGACAGCTGTAGTCTTTTTATTGTTTTATTAGTTTTTAGTATCTCTGATAATATCGATACACACTTACTGTTCAATGAAGTGTTCACTATATAAAGTCTCCTCACTGTACACTTATTAAGATTGTTTATAATAACTGCAGTACTTTTAGGAGATGATGAGTAGAGACTAATACTCCATTCTTTTCCTGTTTGTTGTTCTTTTATTAATTTACTTATAACATCTTCACTTTGTAATATACTTGGACTAGTGAGTCTAACATAATTGTTATCATCATACCACTGAACTCTTCCAGTGTCTCCTGTTATAAAACAGAGTTAGTATATAATATAGTACACACATAGTAATATATACTATAACACACTACAATACACAGACAACAAACTGAAGAAGAAAGGAAGCCATTATTGTTTACTGAATATAGTTACTATGGCAACGAGCTAATAGGAGGCGGGGCTTATTATCTGAGATACTTGTTAAATTACTACCTTTACTCTTAGTTGGTTTTAAGGTCTGGCTACAGTAAGTCATGTTGTCTAGCACACATGTACTTTTCTTGCTAATAGTAAGTGAAATGTGTGAAGTTCATTTGATAATAGTTGTCAATAGGTAAAGAATAGAGACTGAAATGAACAGTCTGAGTTGTCTTGTCTTGTGTGGTCCAATGTTACTGTAATATCAGGTGACACAAGACTACAGTGTCTTTATAATATGTATTGTAAACATTATTACATTCTATTTCATTCAGTTCAGAATTGAGTTGATATGTTTTGTTACATGAGGAAATTATGTATCTCTCTACCTACTAATGTTGTACATAGGAATGGTCTAAATGTTTGGTGGGTGTGGTTAAGTACAGTAACTATATTGAGCAGTACATGTTAATAGATATAAACAAAAGTAGAAGGAATTACAAATAAAATGAGTTATCAATTGATTTGACTCTTTCCTTGATATATTAAATTATTTTAATTTGTGAATTTATTGCAGTTATAGTAACAGATAGTCTGGTAAGGCCTGCCCCTTTGCTTAGTGAGGAAGGGTTTGGTAGTCCATACTAATAGTATAGTTGTCTCTTTCACTAGTCTATTGAGCTGACAAACCACATTGTTTTTATAGTGGGCGTGGCTGAAAACTGCTTTGATCTAAAAAAGTGCAGGATCTACAAACAAGCATCATTAGATGTTTCATTCTGAAATATTGACTTCTTTGTCCTTTCTTGTTTTATTGTGTCACTTCATTTAGTCATGTTGAACTAAACAAGTCTACATTTTGTTAAACTAGCTGCACGGTTGCACCATGTCTAAATTATGTTGCTATGGTAACTATTCATACTGGACACCTTAGTCTCATCCCCAGACTACCAAGTAAACAGTAGTCTGTTACATTTGCTTCAAATTCTTGTTCCTAGTGTCATTAGTGTGACATGTTAACTCCATCTAATCATATATTAATGGTCACATGACAAGTAGCTGATGGTCACATTACACATGGAGTTTGTGAGAAAAGAAGTCAGTAGATATCTTTAAGAAATACACAAACAGTTTGTTATATTAGTCATTCTTGAGAGACATCATATTAAAGTAATGATGTGTTTTTCTACATGATCATATGATCACTGATGTCACACTGATGATATGAGGACCTAGAATTTGAATCAGATGCACCATGTACTATCTATTTATAATCCTCAAAATCAAAGTATTCAAAAATGTTTAGATCTATTATATTCAAAACTATTGTAGTTATCTGAAAGGACAATGTGATTGAGGATCTGAGAAGGAACTATACCATATAGCCAATATGAATAAAACTTGATAAACAGTTTCAGATTTTGTTAAAATTTTATCATCAAAATAGTCTCAATGTAAATAGTGAAACAGTCACCACAATGTATCATTAAGAAAGGCTACATCTCTCTTATACACATACAATGTGGTTCTATCATAACAAGGTTATAATGATATCATTATTACTTATGTCAACTATAGGTGGAGTCAACTAAGACACAGTCAAGTGTATTAATATTTGTCAGTAACAATATATGTAGTACTTAGTCTATTTAGTTGCTATTCATGTCAATAAAGTTACATTATAAATAACAATACTTGTAGTGTATGTGTATTTTATTATATTATAATTTTAATAAACTAATATAACATTCACTGAGTCTTACCTTCTTCGTCTGACTCTTCATCCTTTGTCTCTTTATCATCATAGTCCTTTAATATATCATGTAATACTGGAGACTCTATATAAGATACTTATATTAAACATGTACATGTATATAGTGTAATATGATAACACTTAATATAAACATTTTATAGATCTTATCATAATCATAACTCTATCATATTATACTGACACTAAGGGAGTGTATAGTAAATATACTAATTTATTTTTTATATATTATGAATTTAATTATTGTTGTTTGAGAATTATGAATATAATTTACACTATAATAATTTGTGGTTACCTGTAGTTACATGTGTGGATTCTTCTTGGCTAGATTTTGTTTGTGTTTCCTCAAGTCCTTGATTAGTTACTGCCTTTGGTCTGAATGTTAGATCTAGTAACAATGTCATATAATGAGAAGTCACTAATACCAACTACCTTTTAAGCTCTGCCTTAATACCTCAAACTGTTTGTTTCTCTCTCTTAATCGTAACATCAATGATGTTATCACTTCCTGTAGTGTCTCCAACTCTTTTTGTCTCTCTGCAGACACTGACAGTAACTCTTCCTTAATAACTAAATAATTATTAATTATAATTATGTATTGATAAATCAGTAACACAGACTATGTTAGTGATAGCTATTGTATTAATAATACCTTCCTTCCATTTTAAAAGTGATGTCAAATCTTTGATTGTTTTTTCTTTCATTTCTTTTCTTTCTACATAAAAATATTGAATTTTAAATCAGATATATCATATTCATATAATAGACAGTTATTAAATAAACAGTGATTATTGACATGGGCAAATACCTTCATTTTGTTGGACAACAGATGATATTTGTAAAGTCATCTTTTTACTGATGGTTTGTCGTAGTTCAAGTTGACTTCTCAATTCCTTTGTATTCTCTTCTACAATAGGTCTAACCTCCTATATATCAATAAACAACACATGTAGTAACTGTTGTCTAATACTACTCATCTCTTACCTTGTCTCTTTGATGTTTATCATAAATGATGTCATAGCCTATTGTTAACTTGAGCAATCCCATCTCCTTCAATAAGTCAAGATTTTCATTTGCTGTCACTAATATAATATCCATCATATGGTGTGGAGCATAGCAGGTAACAATGATAGAGTTGCCTTCATTAATAACTCTAACTTGAACAGACTCTGCCATATCTTCGAAAGCTTTTGACAGCAAATCTTTAATGTGTTTGAGAGTATATTTGTCTACCTCCCACTCCAATACAAACTCAATTGTCTCACAGATGAGATGATGAGAATGTGAAACTAACTTGAAGTTCTGTTTAAGGCATATACTAACTTTGACAGTTTCACAAAAAGTGTTAACTGTCATCTTGAATTCTGTGATGTGTGATTTAGCCTCAGTGATGTTGTAGTAATTAACAACGACCTCCAAATAGCAAATATTAATAATAGTACATTTATCTTGTACAAGATCCATGACATCATCAAATGATTCAGCTATAGACAATTGAGCTCTTAGGTTTGGAAAACACCTCCGAAGATACATTTTGAGATCTTTCAGTGAAGGAATACCAGCTTCAATAAGAGGTGCAACAGTGTGAATTAGGGTTCCAAAGGTTGCTGTCATTTGAACAAAATTGTATTGATATGTCCGATGAAGTTTGATTTTGGAAGGAAATGTTTGGTCTACAAAATATTAGTAGATGAAAATAATATTTAAAAATTGCTTACCATACTCTTTGAGTATATCATTAGCAACAGGTACTGTTTGTTCAGATTTCAATAAGATGCTACTGAATACCTTTAACTTGTTGGGATCCTCATACACTGTAGTACATAGTGCTCTCAATGGACCATCTCCTAGTACACCTCCTAATCTATTGACTTCATCTAACGTCTCCTTAGATATTACTCTCTCTGTATATAACATCTGAACAATCTCCATAGGAAGTACAAGTGATGAGATCCTATCAGAGTGTTTCTGTAACATTTGACAAGCTGGAAAGAGTTTAAAATAAATAATAAATATTAATATTATATATGTACTACTAATGCTAATTTATACCTGTATCCAAATCAAGTTTTTCATGTTTTTGTTCTAATTCCATTGTTTGAACATCTCGTTTTCTCTTTCTTAAACTCAATATATCAGTGTCATCTATTAATCATATGACATACTATAAAATAATAATATTTACTTACTAAAGTCCTTTATTTTTTCAGCTGTAAAAACTTGCCCAATCTTTTCAAGAGCACTAGCTAGTGAGTCCAATGTAGCACCTCCACTCTTAGTAACATTGTCAGCATTACTTAACCACAGATTTAAACTCTCTTGAAGACAGTTCTCTGGATCATCTCGGTACTTGGTTCTAATGCTTGACAGAGTAGGTTGTAGTAGACCCAGTTGTAGACCAAGAGGAGACCATCTATCATTTGGGAAGTAGCCTAGTTTCAAAGCGCCAATGATATCCTTTAAATCACTAACATCTAAAATAACAATGTAAGATATAGAGCAACTCGAAATCTTTTTCTGTTAATATAAACTCACTTAGTTCACGCTGACTTGCAGCCATAGCTGGGAGGTCACTAGTTTAACTAAGGTGTGGTTACATTCCAGCAATATGAATATTGTTCTGTGTATATGAATAATATCATTTTGATATTAACAAATTATATTTTTCTTATTTGAAGTAAGAAATATTTTATAGTAGACGATGTTCTACAAAGATGGTAAAATCTGTGTCATTATTCATCATTCATTTTTTTTTCACCACGCATTTTATTACTGGATCAATAAGTCAATGATACAACTTGTATTATACAAGGATTAGTTAAGTCAAGACTATTGTCTTGGACTATATATGCACGTACAAACTTGTATGGCTTTTGATAACCATATTCTGAAGCAGATACAAACAAACTTTATAATGTGATAATGATGTACTGTGTAGTTTTAAGTACAATATATGACACAAAAATTCACATTAATTGATAGGCTATAAACATTGTCATAAATACGTAATAACCACACTCATTAGGTCTGTACATTCACTTCATTGGACAACAGATGCTATTTGCATAACATGCATCTTTTTGCTCTTTTGGTCCTAAGATTGTTTTGGACTATATATACATTAACTGGATGTGTTTTCATGGTTTTTTAATGTATCTTTTGAAGTTGACAAATAGAATTAAGGATGAAATAAGTTACACAAAGTAACTGCCAATGCACATAGCAACTATTGAATTTAATTACTGCTACAATGAGTGCTTTGAATTGATGAAGCTTATTTAAAGATAAAGTATATCATTAAACTATTATGACCATAATACAATACTAAATATCCTATTATATAAAACAGTGGTTATTTAAATTTCTAAATGTCATATACAATAGACTTCATATATAAATGGGACTGGACAGTTATTTTTATAGTAGGTTCATATGAATTCTACAAATATTTACAATGTTAAAACCACACCCATATGATTTGTACCTTTACTTTGCTCCACAATATGACAAAAAGTTTAATAATAGTAGCTTTACTTACTTTAACATGACGTTAAATAATACCTTTAATGATATGTACAAAATCACTAGGTACTTCCCCTCTAACATTTCGTTGTCTTAGAGGTTATAGGTGACTAAATTTCTAATCTCCCCCTATAACAACAGCTTTACACATTTCCCTTAACACAGTGGTACTAAGGTCATGATCATAGTCTTGTAATTGAAGCGAGGCCATCCTTGCTAGTCTGGTCATTGGACTAACTTAAAAGTATACCACTAACATTATGTTATTGTAATGTTGTTATTTGTTTGACTAGTAGAATTACAGGTGTGTAAAACTTATTAATTGTTTCTACTTCTTAAGAATTTAAATATTTAGGACCATCATGCAAATATGTTATCTGTGACTATTTGTATTATTGTCATTAATTTTATTAATGACAATATAAAATACCACAATACTACATAGGAATGTAATGTCTGCATAATTTTTCTTTCTCTCCTGGGTCCGGTGTTCTCAATTACATTATACATAATTATTTTGTAGGTAGCTATCAGTATGACTCAACAGACTATACTTTGAATATTTCCCTTTAGAGTACATTGGACAAGGGATGAGTATAACTATCTATTGTACCAGAGACCAGGCAGTGCTGTATTTAAAAAATAAAAATGTTGTGTTCATAAAATTGGGAAATTTGTCGTTGGTATCTCAAATCCTGATAACATTCCCAGAGAAGATCATAAAGTGTTTGTTATAATGGACTTTAGTGGTATATGTACAGAAATACAAATCAAAGCTATAGGTACTCAGTTACTGGAAAAGAAGTTGAAGTTGTACGTGATTTTTTGAGTTATTTACAATGATGTTTTATTAACCTTTGTGTGTTGTTAATTCATTATATTTCAATATTAATTTTATAGTTCTTCTCAACAATCAACATCCCTTGGAATTCCTCATACTATACTATATTTGATTATACTTTATAAGTGATGTAACAATTGACATTGGACTATTGACTATAGCTTTTATACTTTAGCTTACACCTAATCAAGTGAATAGGCTCAAACTAGATTGTGTCCATGAAGAAGTACATAACTCATGATAAAGAGAGTGCTAATTTTATAGTAGAGTTAACACAGAGCATGTGATCCCTGTACAGTGAGCAGAGGCCATGTCATCATGTTTTAATAATTATGATAATAAACAGTCCACTTTTGTTGTTTATATGTCAGTATAGTCCTTTAAAAATAATGTCAATAATCTTTTTTCAATGAATTTTTGTTTATAGATAAACTAATGTTATAACCACACCCACACAGTCTACACCTTGACTTTGTTGCACAATAGATGACATTTGCAAACCTTTGTACTTAGTCTAGCTAATAAGAGAGAGGAGACGTAATAATTAATGTCTTCAATTATTTCAACTTACATCACATAATATTTCACCTCCACATCCAGTGATCTCATGTCCATTATACTGTATTCAGTTTAGTTCCTCTCTTATTATCAATAAAGTATCCAATCCTTTCTATAGGGATAACTACATTATTAATATATCAATGTAGTGTATAGGACTAATAGAGTTGTCTATTAATATCATCTCACCATTTACTATGTGAGTGAGCAAACGTCTCTACTTCAGAAATATGTATTGTTGGACTTGAACAGTTGACAATTTTCATTATTCAACTGAACTGATCTTATTATTATAGTTAAATTGTAGTCTTCAATCTCTTTTGAATATAAGATAGACCATGATGACTTCTTTAGTTTGTTAGAAAATAGGATACAAGTACGTTCCTTACTGCATGACGTCTTCATATACTCTACTAGAACTGCATATATACAAGTACAAAGGAGTTAAAAATAGTGCTCCGCCCACAAATAATAATTACAGGTGCCAAGTGACCAGCTGTAGAGAGACAAAAAAGTGCGACGTTAGAGAAGTAAGTGTCAAGCAAAACTGCTCTATTTTTATTGTCTACTAGTTTTGTTAGAGAAATAAATTGTTAATAAAAGAAGATAAAAAAAGTGAAGAGTAATTTAAAGAGAAAATAAAAGTGAACGAGAAGACAAATTAAGAATAAACAACAAACTACTTACTAATACACGAACAAAAGTCTGTCTTCAATAACTTGATAACTATCTAACTTCATACAATACTCTTCATGTTGTCTTGATAAGTATAGTTTCCTTATTGTAGTATTTTTATTAAGTGATGTACATATTGTCTTGATATCATCATTGTTTAGTGAAGTATTGTAGAGATCTAGTCTTGTCAATGATGTAGTTGTTTGTATTAGATCTGCTATTGTACTGGTACTAACTGAAGTGATCTGATGATTACCTCCGATGTTCAACTCAGTCAATGTTTGGTTTTTAGTAAGTCCTTCACAGATATATTGGACTCCTTTATCAGTGATGTTACAGTTGTAGAGATATAGTTCTTTTAAAGTTGTATTACTTGATAACATAGTAGATAAGTGAGTCATATCTTCATCTGTGATATCAGTAACATTAGACAACAATAACTCTCTAAGTGTTTTATTATTATAGAGACTATCACTGACTTGTTTGATACCACCAGTAAGTGAAGAGGAGTCCAGCCATAGTATCTTTGTTGTTTTATTGGTTTTTAGTATCTCTGATAATATCGATACACACTTACTGTCCAATGAAGTGTCCAATATATAAAGTCTCCACACTGTACACTTATTAAGATTGTTTATAATAACTGCAGTACTTTCAGGAGATGATGAGATGAGAGTAATACTCCATTCTTTTCCTGTTTGTTGTTCTTTTATTAATTTACTTATAACATCTTCACTTTGTAATACACTTGGACTAGTGAGACTAACTCTATTGATAACATCATACCACTGAACACTTCCAGTGTCTCCTGTTATAAAACAGAGTTAGTATATAATATAGTACACACATAGTAATATATACTATAACACACTACAATACACAAACAACAAACTGAAGAAGAAAGGAAGCCATTATTGTTTACTGAATATAGTTACTATGGCAACGAGCTAATAGGAGGCGGGGCTTATTATCTTGTCAGTGGAATTTACTGAGATACTTCTTAAATTACTACCTTTACTCTTAGTTGGTTTTAAGGTCTAGCTACAGTAAGTCATGTTGTCTAACACACATGTACTTTTCTTGCTAATAGTAAGTGAAATGTGTGAAGTTCATTTGATAATAGTTGTCAATAGGTAAAAAATAGAGACTGAAATGAACAGTCTGAGTTGTCTTGTCTTGTGTGGTCCAATGTTACTGTAATATCAGGTGACACAAGACTACAATGTCTTTATAGTATGTATTGTAAACATTATTACATTCTATTTCATTGAGTTCAGAATTGAGTTGATATGTTTTGTTACATGAGGAAATTATGTATCTCTCTACCTACTAATGTTGTACATAGGAATGCTCTCTTGTCACAAAAATGTTTGGTGGGTGTGGTTAAGTACATTAACTATATTGAACAGTACATGTTAATAGATATAAACAAAAGTAGAAGGAATTACAAATAAAATGAGTTATCAATTGATTTGACTCTTTCCTTGATATATTAAATTATTTTAATTTGTGAATTTATTGCAGTTATAGTAACAGATAGTCTGGTAAGGCCTGCCCCTTTGCTTAGAGAGGAAGGGTTTGGTAGTCCATACTAATAGTATAGTTGTTTCTTTCACTAGTCTATTGAGCTGACAAACCACATTGTTTTTATAGTGGGCGTGGCTGAAAACTGCTTTGATCTAAAAAAGTGCAGGATCTACAAACAAGCATCATTAGATGTTTCATTCTGAAATATTGACTTCTTTGTCCTTTCTTGTTTTATTGTGTTACAATAATCCTTCATTTAGTCATGTTGAACTAAACAAGTCTACATTTTGTTAAACTAGCTGTCATACTTTCACCATGTCTAAATTATGTTGCTATGGTAACTATTTATACTGGACACCTTAGTCTCATCCCCAGACTACCAAGTAAAAAGGTAGTCTGTTACATTTGCTTCAAATTCTTGTTCCTAGTGTCATTAGTGTGACATGTTAACTCCATCCAATCATATATTAATGGTCACATGACAAGTAGCTGATGGTCACATTACACATGGAGTTTGTGAGAAAGAAGTCAGTAGATATCTTTAAGAAATACACAAACAGTTTGTTATATTAGTCATTCTTGAGAGACATCATATTAAAGTAATGATGTGTTTTTCTACATGATCATATGATCACTGATGTCACACTGATGATATGAGGACCTAGAATTTGAATCAGATGCACCATGTACTATCTATTTATAATCCTCAAAATCAAAGTATTCAAAAATGTTTAGATCTATTATATTCAAAACTATTGTAGTTATCTGAAAGGACAATGTGTTTGAGGATCTGAGAAGGAACTATACCATATATAACCAATATGAATAAAACTTGACAAACAGTTTCAGATTTTGTTAAAATTTTTTATCATCAAAATAGTCTCAATGTAAATATTGAAACAGTCACCACAATGTATCATTAAGGAAGGCTACATCTCTCTTATACACATACAATGTGGTTCTAGCATAACAAGAATAGTTATAATGACATCATTATTACTTATGTCAACTACAGGTGGAGTCAACTAAGACACAGTCAAGTGTATTAATATTTGTCAGTAACAATATATGTAGTAGTTAGTCCATTTAGTTGCTATTCATGTCAATAAAGTTACAATATAAATAACAATACTTGTAGTGTATGTGTATTTTTATTATATTATAATTTTAATAAACTAATATAACATTCTCTGAGTCTTACCTTCTTCGTCTGACTCTTCATCCTTTGTCTCTTTATTATCATCATAGTCCTTTAATATATCATGTAATACTGGAGACTCTATATAAGATACTTATATTAAACATGTACATGTATATAGTGTAATATGATAACACTTAATATAAACATTTTATACATCTTATCATAATCATAACTCTATCATATTATACTGACACTAAGGGAGTGTATAGTAAATATACTAATTTATTTTTATATATTATTAATTAATTATTGTGGTTTGAGAATTATGAATATAATTTACACTATAATAATTTGTGGTTACCTGTAGTTACATGTGTGGACTCTTCTTGGCTAGATTTTGTTTGTGTTTCCTCAAGTCCTTGATTAGTTACTGCCTTTGGTCTGAATGTTAGATCTAGTAACAATGTCATATAATGAGAAGTCACTATAATATCAGTTACCTTTTAAGCTCTGCCTTAATGTCTCAAACTGTTTGTTTCTCTCTCTTAATCGTAACATCAATGATGCTGTCACTTCCTGTAGTGTCTCCAACTCTTTTTGTCTCTCTGCAGACACCGACAGTAACTCTTCCTTAATAACTAAATAATTATTAATTATAATTATGTATTGATAAATCAGTAACACAGACTATGTTAGTGATAGCTATTGTATTAATAATACCTTCCTTCCATTTCAAATGTGATGTCAAATCTTTGATTGTTTTTTCTTTCATTTGTTTTCTTTCTACATAGAAACATTGAATTTTAAATCAGATATATCATATAATAGACAGCTATTAAATAAACTGATTATTGACTACATGGACAAATACCTTCACTTTGTTGGACAACAGATGATATTTGTAAAGTCATCTTTTTACTGATGGTTTGTCGTAGTTCAAGTTGACTTCTTAACTCCTTTGTATTCTCTTCTACAGTAGGTCTAACCTCCTATATATCAATAAACAACACATGTAGTAACTGTTGTCTAATAGTACTCATCTCCTACCTTGTCTCTTTGATGTTTATCATAAATGATGTCATAGCCTATTGTTAACTTGAGCAATCTCATCTCCTTCAATAAGTCAAGATTTTCATTTGCTGTCACTAATAGAATATCCATCATATGGTGTGGAGCATAGCAGGTAACAATGATAGAGTTGCCTTCATTAATAGCTTGAACTTGGACGTTACTCACTAAATCTTCAAAAGCTTTTGATAGCAAGTCTCTAATATCATTAAGAGTGTGCTCATCTGTCTTCCACTCCAAAACAAACTCAATAGTCTCACAGGTAAGTTGATGAGATGACGAGATTCTCTTGAAGCTTTCTTTACAACATACACTAAGTTTAACTTTTTGGCAAAATGTATCAACTGTTGTCTTGAACTCTGTGATGTGTGATTTAGCATCTGTGATGTTATATTGCTCTACAATAGCTTCTAAGCAACAGATATTAATAATTGAACACTTGTCTTCAATAAGCTCCATTACATCATCAAATGATTCAGCTATAGCTAATTGAGGTTTTAGCTCTCGGAAACATCTCCCAAGATACTTCTTTAGTTTTTCAAGTGAAGGAATACCTTTAGCAATGAGAGGTGCAACAGTTTCAATAAGATTACCAAATGTCACTTTCATTTGATCAAAATCATATTGATATGTGCGTTGAAGAGTGATTTTGTGAGGAAAAGTTTGATCTACAGATATAAAAAGTAATATGAATAATTATTGTTAAATTTATCAACAACACTTACGATATTCTTTGAGTATATCATTAGCAACAGGTACTGTTTGTTCAGATTTCAATAAGATGCTAGTAAGTACCCTTAGTTTGCTCGGTTCCTCAGACACTGTAGCATGTATTGCTTTCAATGGACCATCTCCTAGTACATTTCCCAATCTATTCACTTCATCTAATGTCTCCTTAGAGATCACTCTCTCTGTATATAACATCTGAACAATCTCCATAGGAAGTAAGTGTTTCTGTAACATTTGACAAGCTAGAATAGATAAAAGTTTAAAATAAATAATAAATATTAATATTATATATCTACTATTAACGCTAATTTATACCTATATCCAGATCAATTTTTTCATGTTTTTGTTCTAATTCCATTGTTTGAACATCTTGTTTTCTCTTTCTTGAACTTGGTATATCAGTGTCATCTAGTAATTATATTTGCATTTTATTAGATCTAATGAACACAATGTTCTAATTACCTCTAGTTAAGTACTCCTGTATTTCAGTAGCTTTCTTGATATTATTAACAATAGGACTCTTAATAGCATCAATCACTGTTTCCCAGGTAACAAGATCTGGTTTGGTAGTAGTTAACCAGCTCTCAATGACTTGATCAAGATTGTAAGTATTTCTTACAGGACTACTTGTTAGACCATTCAAAACATTCTGAGAAACCTTTAATGATACACCAATCTCATACCACTTGTCATTAATATCAGCTAATAGATTGAGTAGTTTATATTTAGTAGGAGAAATACCTGAAAATAGATGAAAACATGACAAACAATTCTGTCAAGTCTTCTATCTCACTTTGTTGTGCCATAGCGAGTTAGAGGTCACTGTATAGTCTAGATAGGGTGTGGTTGCATTCCATCAAAATATGAATATTATATAGTGTGTCTATAAATATATTATTCCATAACATTCCATAACTAGCTCTTAGCCTGTCTTCCCAGTTACAATACATCTATTGGTAAAAGCTATGATACTCACATTCTTGATAGAGTTATTTCAGTCAACACCTAATATCAATGTGCTATATATAGAATATAAATTATGTGCTATATATAGAATATAAATCATGTGCTATATATAAAATATAAATTATGTGCTATATATAGAATACAAATAACTCAATAAATTATGATGTAATGTTTAATTCATCAAAACATACTATATTAAAATATAATACTATTATTGCACTCAAAGACACTTTGATTTATATCCAAACAGTTAGTAAAAATAGTCATTAATAATTAAACCTATTATCACTGGATTATCCTCTTATCTGATCTTAGCACCTGTTAGACTGGATACATGAACTTCTCCTTGAGCAGTTTGTAATGGAATATCTTTATAAGTAACTATACAGTTAGGAGATGTAGAGAGGTCAGGCTGGAGAGAGAGAGAGAGAGAGAGAGAGAGAGAGAGAAAGTGAGAATCATCCTTCATCTGTCCTAATATAGTCACACTCTATTATAATACCTGTATAGTTTTAAATATCTTTTTCTTTGTGTTCAGTTGTTCATCAGGTTCTAGTTACAAGGAGAGGACAGAGACAATATCTCCACCAACTCACTTAATACAAAAATCTCATACCTTCTTGGTCATATCCTTCAACAAACACACGTTCTCCAGGTTCAGATTCTAGAGGAGGTTCCAATGTCTCTACCTTGTCATTGCTATAGAGGAAATCACATTATAACATCATAGTTAAGTGAAGTTTGAATAATACATTACCAAGGGGTTCCAACAGGTTATGAAGGGTTAAAAAATGTTATTGAAGTATGCTTAACAATATCATCATTACAACACAAAGTGACATTTTAACTAACCTATCAGCAGCTAAGAGCATTGCCTGTGACTCAATACCTATATAATAATAATAATAATAATAATAATAATAATAATAATAATAGACTCATTTTTATCATGATCATAATTTATAAATAAATACATTGACTGTTATTTTGTCATTTTGCACAGGATGAACTTGGTAACCATGGAAACCGATAATCACTGTATATCTCTTAACTTTATAATTTTAGACAATCATAACAGACAATAGTAATTTTGTATTTTAACTTGTAGCAATAACAACTTTCACTTTCATTATAATAGACATAGACTATGTTATATCTACAAGTACATGTACATGTGTCATAAACCACACCTCTCATCTTGACTGGCTTCAGATTACAAAGTACTACAACTTTTCTTTCTTTTAGCTCATCCATTTTAAAATATTTTACTAAACCACTAACTACAGTACGTGACTCTATAGAAAGGAAATGGTCAGATGACTAAGATATGGACAGATGGATGGACAAATATATCAATCAAATGAATGGATCAATGGTATAAAACAAATGGACAGATTGTTACTAATGAATACTAACTTTTCTCTCCCACGTCAATCTTCTCAACATACAGACTATCAGCATCTGGATGCTAAATGGGCAGACAAGTACATAAAATGGACACATAAACGTATAAAAACGGACAGATAGGAACTAACAGGTAATACCTTTTCAACAGACACAAGATGACCCACTCGGAGATCAAGACGAGATATATCAATTGAACGAGTACCTACTGCAGCCTCACCCCCTTTCTTTGCAGATTCAGACTCTAAAGGAATCATATGATCATCATATACAAGTCATGTGACATACTTTCACCATCAGGATAGGCTAAATCTCTTAGTTTTTGAAGTTTAGGAGATGAATTAAATTTAACCCTTATAGGTTCTAAAAGCTAAACAAAATACATTATGTATATGACATTATACAATATATAAAGATTACTTTATATATTTGCTCTAGCTACAGCATTTTTCAGATCAAGTGGATAGAGTTCTTGTTTAGCATAATCATCTTCAAGATCTTGATAAACAGTGTATTTAATAATCCCTCCATGTTTCTCTTCATGTTCAATGATAAATTCTAACGGATGACCAGATTAATACGGAAGATAATATATAGATATCAAAGAATGGACTACCTCTTCCAGAAAGTATAGGAAATATAACATGTTTGATAAATGCCAGTACTCCATTCTCTGTGATATTACCTGGTTCACAGAATACCTGAGAGAGAGGGAGAGGGAGAGAGGAGAGGAGGAGGAACAGAAGACAATAACTAAAACAGTTAAAACAAAACAAACAAAAACAGTTTAGAGTGTGGTAGTCTGGGGACAAGACTATTAGGTCATAGCCTCAGACAGAGTCTAATTGTATCAGACTCTTTCCCTTGGGTGTGTAAATATCTGTCTGGTCAGTTTAACTGTAGATGGTCCTTACATGTCTACATGTGTGTATTAGATTATGTCATATATAGTTATAGCTAGTTTTAGAAATAGAGTAATTAGTAAAATTATATAGTATATAAGTGTATAGTGTGTTTAGTGTGTGAAATACTGAAAGAATGTGCACTCGATATTACATTATAGGTAAATTATTAGAAAAATCTATATTAAATGAAGTTACTACTAATATAGTACTAAAGGCTCTTCAGACTATTGATGTAACAAAACATGCCAACCTTTATGTATTCACATAACAAAGACTTCAACATCATTAGTCAAACATATTGTAACAAATAACATTTATGACATCAATTGTTATGTTTAATAGAACTAAGTGTCCAGTTGTTCAGGTATAGGTATAAAACATTAGATAAGATGTATGTAGCTAAATCTGTATATTAACACTGTATGTATGAAAACTACATTAAAAGTAGGCAGTGCCATTTATAAACTTGTAAGGATAGTGAAATATCAGAATAGACACAATTCTTCATTCACAGAAAACAATACTTAATAGTTCTATATCAGTAACAGTAATATATGTGCAAAATTGTATTTTGTACACTCAATCACCAGTAACATAGGTTACTACTGTTAATGCAGCAAAATCATTCAACAAGATCCATTCATGCTTTTCTATCAATCAGATGAAGGTTCAAATATACATGCACTTTTTATATAAAAATTGTAAACTGCAGGCAATAGGAACATCCACTGTCTATGTCATCTATTATATGTCTCACTACAATGGACTACCTAACAGATGAGGTGAATACTATCTGTATACTATATGGTCAGTCTGAAGAAAATGATTTCAGGTCATTCAAGTGTATATGGACATCATAATGGCAAAGGCATTAACAAACTACCAAAGATCAGGACATTGTCCCTTCACAAGATCAGTGTACAATTGAGAAGTTAATATTAGAAGTACCTGAAGGACTTACACCTACTAAAGAGAGATAAAATGGAGCCTCACCTCTTTCCTTTATATCTCCACTTCCAGAAGGGAGTTGACCCCTGTCCCTTGTTGCTACTGATAATATAGATTTATTATATCCCAAACCTGTTTAACTGGTATTTTTAACGTTGTCCTTATAACTTATTATTTATCTGACTTCTCTTGATGTACCATTGCACTTTTTAAAAGCTTAAAAGTTATGCCACCACTTCTTATAAAATTGAGATATAAAATTATGAATTTCCATTTCTGTATTAATTGTTGTTATATAAACAGTCTTAGGTTGACCCTATATAATTAGCTAATTATAGCTACGACAAGGTAAGTCAATAGCCATTAACTGAAGAAAGTTATCCAAAGCTGGAGGACTTGAAGAACTAAAGGAGCTGTTATAAATTTAGATAATGAAGAGTGTTTAGGTAATGATTTTTATTTTTTTCAAGCCCTATAAAATTAAGATATGATAAAAATTATTATAATTAGTAATGTTGTTCTAGTTTGCTTAAGTAGAACTAATTTTCAACAATCTTTTTAATTCATCGATGATAGTCATCGGTACCGTTAATGAGATTCATAAGCGTACACAGAGCCGCCCCACAAGAGATTGAAGACAAAATCTGCAGTACATATAAAAGGAAATGAAAACCACCTTGGATAGGTTGTGTTGTGGGCCAGCGTTCTGCAATGCATCAGACCTCTGAGATGGTTACCAGCATACTCTACGGAGTATCCGAAAGGCCGACTAGGATAGGGCTGGTAGTCTCCCTTTAAACGAGATGAGGCTGGTGTATTTGTGGTTCCCGGTTCCTGAATGCGACATTCCCTAAGAGCTGGAATCCCGTACGGCTGGTTTTAAGTTAGGGCGATGCTCCAGCCAGGATTACCTCGCGAAGACGAGGGTTACCAAGCCAGGTGGCGGTCCCAGCTAGCAATAGCAGGGAATCCTGGAGCCTAAGTGGAAGCCTGAGTGGGTGAGCGAGTAGGAATCGTTTGGGCAACACAACATGTTTTTTTTTTTTTAATAAATCTTAACTTTAAATAAACTACAAGAAATGTCAGTCAATCCAAAGTAAAGTTAATGTTAAGTTTTAGTAGCCAGCTAAGATTAGTCGAACTACTACTAAATAGAGAACAGCAATACATAATAAAATAGAACTACGAATTGCAACTTAGAGATATCGAGAGACATTTGACGACGTATGATATGGCAGGAATGTTTTATCAGAAATTCATGAAATGGGTGTTGCAATTACACATGCCATGAATAATAGTATCTGACACAAATAATATATCATTCTTTTGGAAGCATTCCTGTCTTTAGACACTTCTCTTAGTTTAAAGGTACCCATTAAGTTGTTCTTCACTGTTGTATTATAATTTGCAGGTAAATAGCAATGCATTAACTGGAAAGAAAGAAGATCATTTGTGGATGAAAAGAGTGAGTGTTTAATAATTATATTATAATATTATATATTGAACAGTCTGCAGCTAGAGCTCATCTTAGAGGAGCAGGATTTAAGGTTTAATTGCATAATACAATGCTATCATGTGACTATCACATGACACTCATAGGATGAGGACTTCACTAAACCAATTATCACAGTCATTAGCCCTTACAGTAATGCTCTACCATGCAATAATCATTTTCGGTAAGCACCTCCTTAATTATTTACTAATTAAACTTTTATTTTTCAAGTGAACTAACTGATATTATTGTGAAGGAGGTTGAAAAACTAGGAGGTGAGGGTGTGGTTTAATTATTATGCTATTACTAATTAATCTAGGTAAAGCATTCATTTGTGGTACACCTGTTGACAGCTAAAGTATGTAAGATGATACTTAGCTATACAAAGTAACATGAAGACAGAGATGAATGTAAGTTGTTCTCATAAAGATATTTGATTATATATGTACTTTTGTTACTCAAAATACCAGGCTAGAACATAGGGAGGAAAGTAATGATAGAAGCATACCCAATGAATAACTTCTTAGCCAGTGTTATGTGTTCACTTGTATGGTTTTATTCTATGAAAAGGTGGTCACTCCACACCTTCTTCAATCTTTGAAACTCCAGTGGATTACTGTGACATTAACATCTTTAAAGTCAATTATGTTATGATTTTATGTGTTATAGAATACATCAAAAATACAACAATAATATACTTTGATATGATAAGGAACTATTAAAAATGATCAATTTTGTGTTCATAAAATTGGGAAACTTGTCATTGATATCTCAAATCCTGATAACATTCCCAGAGAAGATCATAAAGTGTTTGTTATAATGGACTTTAGTGGTATACGTACAGAAATACAAGTCAAAGCTAGGTACTCAGTTACTGGAAAAGAAGTTGAAGTTGTATGCGATTTTTTGAGTTTACAATGATGTTTTATTAACCTTTGTGTGTTGTTAATTTATTATATTTCAATTTTAATTTATAGTTCTTCTCAACAATCAACATCCCTTGGAATTCCTCATACTATACTATATTTGATTATACTTTATAAGTGATGTAACAATTGACATTGGACTATTGACTATAGCTTTTATACTTTAGCTTACATCTAATCAAGTTAATAGGCTCAAACTAGATTGTGTCCATGAAGAAGTACGTAACTCATGATAAAGAGAGTGCTAATTTTATAATAGAGTTAACACAGAGCATGTGATCCCTGTACAGTGAGCAGAGGCCATGTCATCATGTTTTAATAATTATGATAATAAACAGTGCACTTTTGTTGTTTATATGTCAGTATAGTCCTTTAAAAATAATGTCAATAATCTTTTTTCAATGAATTTTTGTTTATAGATAAACCAGTGAGTATTTTCATAATATTAGCTACATGGGTCACTATTTAAAGCATTTCAAAGTGAAAAAGAGAAAAGGAAGCAATCAAAATCAATTTCTGTCAGTCTTAATTCTTCCAGTCATCAAACACAAATAACTGATTTTAATGATGACAATAAAAGTGAACAATACTACAGAGGTCAACCTCAACAGAACATGATAACTAGTGCTATTCTAGATATCATTGTGGAGGATGTTATTCCAGCTCACATAGTAGAAAAGGGTTTTATATAATATCATATGTAGTCTTGTATATGGTCATCATATACAATACTACATATATTATTATATAAAACAATGGTTATTAAGCTTCAAAATGTCATATACAATAGACTTATATAAATGGAATAGGACAGTTATTTTTTTAAGTAGGTTCATATTAACTTCATAAATATTCACATTAACAGTTCCAATCTCCACAACTAATGTTATAACCACACCCACATGGTCTATACCTTGACTTTGTTGCACAATAGATGACATTTGCAAACCTTTGTACTTAGTCTAGCTAATAAGAGAGAGGAGACGTAATAATTAATGTCTTCAATTATTTCAACTTACATCTCATAATATTTCACCTCCACATCCAGTGATCTCATGTCCATTATACTGTATTCAGTTTAGTTCCTCTCTTATTATCAATAAAGTATCCAATCCTTTCTATAGGGATAACTACATTATTAATATATCAATGTAGTGTATAGGACTAATAGAGTTGTCTATTAATATCATCTCACCATTTACTATGTGAGTGAGCAAACGTCTCTACTTCAGAAATATGTATTGTTGGACTTGAGCAGTTGACAATTTTCATTATTCAACTGAACTGATCTCATTATTATAGTTAAATTGTAGTCTTCAATATCTTCTGAATATAAGATAGACCATGATGACTCCTTTAGTTTGTTAGAAAATGAGATACAAGTACGTTCCTTACTGCATGACGTCTTCATATACTCTACTAGAACTGCATATATACAAGTACAAAGGAGTTAAAAATAGTGCTCCGCCCACAAATAATAATTACAGGCGCCAAGTAACCAGCTGTTAGAGAGACAAAAAAGTGCGACGTTAGAGAAGTAAGTGTCAAGCAAAACTGCTCTATTTTTATTGTCTACTAGTTTTGTTAGAGAAAGAAATTGTTAATAAAAGATGAAAAAATGAAGTTAAAAGAAATTTAAAGAGAAAATAAAAGTGAGCGAGAAGACAAATTAAGAATAAACAACAAACTACTTACTATTACCAGAACACAAGTCTGTCTTTAATAACTTGATAACTATCTAACTTCTTACAATACTCGTTATGTTGTCTTGATAAGACTAGTTCCCTTATTGTAGTATTTTTATTAAGTGATGTACATATTGTCTTGATATCATCATTGTTCAATGAAGTATCGTAGAGATATAGTCTTGTCAATGATGTAGTTGTTTGTATTAGATCTGCTATTGTACTGGTACTAACTGAAGTGATCTGATAATTATGTCCGATGTCCAACTCAGTCAATGTTTGGTTTTTAGTAAGTCCTTCACAGATATATTGGACTCCATTATTAGTGATGTTACAGTTGTAGAGTTCTAGTACTTTTAAAGTTGTATTACTTGATAACATAGTAGATAAGTGAGTTATATCTTCATCTGTGATACCAGTAACATAACACAACACTAACTCTTCAAGTGTTTTATTATTAAAGAGACTATCACTGACTTGTTTGATACCACCAGTAAGTGAAGAGGAGTACAGCTCTAGTCTCTTTATTGTTTTATTAGTTTTTAGTATCTCTGATAATATCGATACAAACTTACTGTCCAATGAAGTGTAGTCTATATCAAGTTTCCTCACTGTACACTTATTAAGATTGTTTATAATAACTGCAGTACTTTTAGGAGATGATGACCAGAGAGTAATACTCCATTCTTTTCCTGTTTGTTGTTCTTTTATTAATTTACTTATAACATCTTCACTTTGTAATACACTTGGTCTATCGAGGCATACACTATTGATATCATCTCTCCACACAACACTTCCAGTGTCTCCTGTTATAAAACAGAGTTAGTATATAATATAGTACACACATAGTAATATATACTATAACACACTACAATACACAGACAATACACTGAAGAAGAAAGGAAGCCATTATTGTTTACTGAATATAGTTACTATGGCAACGAGCTAATAGGAGGCGAGGCTTATTACTCGTCAGTGGAATCATAGATAGTATAGACTACGTAACCGGGATTGGAAACGCCCACGCACTTCCGGTACACTCCTTGTCCATCTCAACCTACAAGCATAAAAATGCGCGTAAACTATGGCTTACTCTGCTCCTGTTCCTTCTGAAATGAGTATGTAGAATTTTTGGAATTTTTACTTTAATGAAGTGTTACTTTATATTAAATATTTTAAATAAATATTAAGTATTTATAATAATAAATATTATTTACATTATAATTTACTGATAATGTTAGGTAACAGTCACAGTAATACAGAAGTCTTTTTGCAAGTACTACAAGGAGCTCTTTCAGATGAAGGTTTCAAAATTGATACACCAGTTGCTACACAAGCGTTACATAGTGCAACCCTACTGTTTAAATGGTGCTCTAGGCCTGAAAACACGGAGATTGTATCAACTTTTGCAACTAGCTTAATAAATGATCTGTCATCTGCTCTTGAACAAGATAATTGTAAGAATATGACAACAAAAAGGGAGAGAGTGTGGGGAAGATATCATGACATCAGGACATCAGAGCACTTTAAGTCTACATGGTGTAGTTTCATTCAAGCATCGATTGGTTGCTCAAGCAATCCCATTTTGTATCAATACATTACTGATCAAATATTTCGTGGGATAATTATCCAGGTCACCGGTGCTAGTTCCATCAAAAGTTGTCATTATGACCATCAATTAGATCTAACATATGAAGAGAAAAATGCATTAAGATACGTAGGTGGTTATGTTTGTAAAAAACTTCAAAAAAAATTTCAATCAACTATCAAATATCTTATTACAGATGAATCAGATGAATCAGATGTTGGTGAGTCAAGCGAATGGATGACAATGATTGATAGGGGAGGTCTTGTTCACATTAAAGAACCCACCTACAAGCTCTTTGAAGCAATAGAAATGGCTGTAAGATGTAAACTTAAAACTGATCATCAGAAGCTAGACATATTGATGTTAAAATCATGTATCCTGAACAATGATGATGTTTTGGACTGTTGGAGATCGTTAGGAGTTGATGAGGATATTTCTGAGCCGTCACTTTTAGAACAAATGAGTGACCTATGGATAAAGATTAGAGGCTTCTCCTATGCTAGTTCTTTTATGGAGCTGTACAAACAACATACTAAAAAGTCCCTTCAACGAGCTAAGCCATTAAGAAAAGGTGTAAATAAATGATTACAATATATATATATAATATGAAAATGTATATATATATAAATGTTGTTTACTGTAATAAATATAAGTAATTATTTGTCATGGTACAATGCCAAATTGTTGTTTTCTTCTTCTTTTGGGAAGAGGTAAACTTTCCTTCTCAAAATCTAAGGACCTTTTTGATGAATTTCCTCTGCAGTTTCCTTTAATTGGATCTCTGCAAAAAGTATTAATTACCCTAAGGGCTTGAGTACCATTGCAGAACTCTTGTACATTTGGATTTTCACTTGTTCTACATCTCTGCCTTTGGCATCCGAAAAACTTTTCAATAGGATCTTGTGAAAGGTTCTCACTTAGAAAGGTTTTAACGCCTGGTATTGTAAACATATATCGTGTCAAATCCACAAACGATTTTACTGCAGGTGCATTGAATATTTTCAATTTCATGAAAATATGATACATACAGTAATGACATACCTGTTATCATTAGTCCAGTTCTTGTCTCAGAACTTAGTAGCATCCTCTTCTTTTCTTCATTAGTAAAACCAGATCTTTCTTTCACTGATTTTTCCCATTCTTCAAGATATTTTATGAAAACTTCTTCTAACCACTGTTAAATATAAACTTTCTTTAATGTAAAATGTTAAATATACTTCAAGTCTGAAGTCAGTAGCAGAGCGATAAGGATCTCTGAAACACTTTCTCTGAAACTTTCCACTATCATAATTGCGAACATTCAAGCAGTCAAAAAATTTATCAAACATATCACAAAACAAGGCTGTTTCAGTTGCCTGTGGACACAGCTATTCTAATTACCTTCAATAATTGATCATTAACATCACCAAGAGATATAAAACCAATTAAAGCTCCAGTATGTTTATCATACACTAAGTCTTCTTTGATATGCATTTCATCTATTAATATACCCACACATTTTTCCCACTCCTCAAGGTTATAGTAATCTGCAGCTCGAAGTAAATCATTGTCAACTTCATTTGAAAACCTGCAGGATGCTTTGATGTAATGAGTATAATCTCTTAATGTGCGTTGTGAAGGGAGCCTTAATATTCCAGATGTCCTAAAAGTTTCATATGCTCCGCTTGACATATGGTGTAAGTAAAGACACCATTTAATGATTAGTGGGTGCCACCTCATTGACTTTGGGTCTGAATAGGATGCTGCTTTTTGTTGTTGTTCCCAAAATATTCTTTGAAAGGAGTCCTTTGCATGAGTATCCTGTATTTGTTTGCTATAACTTGACATTACATTAACTAAATCATTGTGATTAACTACATCAAGTTCGACTCCATTATAAACAAGAGACTGCTTAATCATCAGTAAACGAGTCAATTTAGCTTTGATGGTACGGACAGTATTGTGCATATTGTGTAATCTTTGCTTTAATTGATTTGGTAATAAGTATCTATAATTTGCATGACTTCTTGGAGATGTTACATGATTACTAATAGGGTTACTATGTCGATAAATGGTTTTTCGTAAAACGTCACGATATTTGGTACAGTAGTTACATCGGTTTACAGAACGATCAATTAGTAATTCACAATTCTTGTGACGTACTGTGCTTATTTCTAATGTAGTGGAATCAAGTACATAGGCATCTAAAAACAATCATTTACGTAGAATTATTTTACAGGCAGTACTAACCTGATAAAGTTTGCACATCACAAAATGTAACTTCTGAATTGCCAAAACAAAAATGACTGGTATCTACTGCATCGATGACTGCTAAAACCTCAGATAAAGACTTTATTTGTGCAGGGATATGATTTAGAAGTGAACATTTGATAGGGGTGTTATGTAAAGTGAGCTTCCATGTACCACCATTATAGATTGTGAGTGATATAAAGATGTTGCGTTCAGCATTGAAAAGTTTCCGGAAATTGATAGTGTTTGATATGTCATCATCAATGTCTAGCCATGCTATAGTATAACATTAGGTGAATAAAATGGTGTGATAACATGGCTATGCTCAATGAACCTTTAGGTAATAATCCCAAGGAATGGAATCTCTCTCTTAGCACAGGAAATGAAGGAAAAGGAGCATGAATATAAATTGACTTGGGAAGAGATACAATTAAAGACCTGGGTATTGACCTGTGCTTTCTATAGTACAGTCTGACTTTTCTCATACCCATCTGAAAGGAAATTAATTATTAATAACTATTTAAGTGCACTATACTTAATTTTTGCACTGAATATATACGCGTATTTTGTATCTTGTATAACTATGATAGGAGATTGCCAAAGTAAATAATAACAAGCTAAACCAACACAGAAATCTTTCATCTTTAAATGACAAGCTGTAATTTATGTCCAAATAACTTAAAAGAATGGCTATAGTCCCAAAAGTGGACCTCTATCATATGTTGTTTTAGTGTTTTCCATAAGAATAGCGCGACTTTACTAACATAAAAACAGTCTAAACCAATGTGTTCTTATTTGTTCTAAATAATTAGTCCTAAATCTTTTATTAGTAACATTGCTATAAGAAGAAAGAGCGACAAAAGTATTTTTAGTGCCATTTTCATCGTAAAATAAGTAATTTAAAAATGAATCTCTGTATTATTGACTATTTTTAATAATAGAATATAAAGAAAAATATATAGACAATATGTTGATAAATAAAAATCACCTTAATGTCTTTATAGAGTAATACAATAGAGGTAAGAGTGTGTCTAGGTCACAATGTAAGGTAATAAAAATTAATTGATTTTTTTGGACACGGAGTGCGTTTTCAAATGTTCGTTCAGTTCTATGGGATCACGTGATCCGTTTCCAATCCCGGTTACGTAGTCTATACTATCTATGGTGGAATCATAGATAGTATAGACTACGTAACCGGGATTGGAAACGGATCACGTGATCCCATAGACCTGAATGAACATTTGAAAACGCACTCCGTGTCCAAAAAAATCAATTAATTTTTATTACCTTACATTATGACCTAGACACACTTATGCTGTTATTATATATTCCTATAAAGACATTAATTATCAGATAAATAATAATTACTTCAAATAAGTATTTATTATAAAGTAACACTTAATTAAAGTAAAAATTTCAAATACTACATGCTTGTTTCCGAAGAAACAGGACCACTGCAAGCTATAGTTTATATGATGTTTATGGACAAGGAGTGTACCGGAAGTGCGTGGGCGTTTCCAATCCCGGTACGTAGTCTATACTATCTATGGTAGATAGTATAGACTACGTAACCGGGATTGGAAACGCCCACGCACTTCCGGTACACTCCTTGTCCATGACAACTATAGCTTGCAGTGGTCCTGTTTCTTCTGAAACAAGCATGTAGTATTTTGGAATTTGTACTTTAATTAAGTGTTACTTTATCATAAATACTTATTTGAAGTAATTATTATTTATCTGACAATTAATTTACTGATAATGTTAGGTCACAGTCACAGAAACACAGAAGTCTTTTTACTAGTATAATATACATTATACTCTATACAAGGAGCTCTTTCAGATGAAGGTTTTAAAATTGGTACACCAGTTGCTACACAAGTGTTAGATAGTGCAGACCTCCTGTTTAAATGGTGCTCAAGGCCTGAACCAGGGAGATTGTGTCAACTTTTGCAACCAATCTAATAAATGACCTGTCATCTGATTATTTAGGCAATAATCCCAAGGAATGGAATCTCTCTTTTAGCGCAGACAAGGAATAGAAAGGAGCATGAATATAATAAATTAACTTTGAGTTACAATTAAAGACCTGGGAATTGATCTGTGCTTTCTATAGTACAGTCTCTTACCCATCTGAAGGAAATTAATTATTGATAATTATTTAGTACTGAATATGTACGCGTATTTTGTATCTTACATAAATATGACAGGAGATTGCCAAAGTAAATAATAACAAGCTAAACCAACATAGAAATCTTTTGTCTTTAGATGAGAAGTTGTAATTTTTGTCTACATAACTTTAAAAAATGGCTATAGTCCCAAAAGTGTACCTATATCTTATGTTGTTTTAGTGTTTTCCATAAGAATAGCGCGACTTTACTAGCATAAAAACAGTCTAAACCAATGTATTCTTATTTGTTCTAAATAATTTGTCCTAAACCTTTTAGTGGTAACATTGCTGTAAGAAGAAAGAGCGACAAAAGTATTTTTAGTGACATTTTCATCGAAAAATAACTAATTTAAAAGTGAATGTCAGTATTATTAACTATTTTAATAATAGAATATAAAGAAGAATATATTGTCAATGTGTTGATAAATAAAAATAACACTAATGTCTTTGTAGAGTAATACAATACAGGTAAGAGTGTGTCTAGTTTACAATGTAAGGTAATAAAAATTAATTGATTTTTTTGGACACGGAGTGCGTTTTCAAATGTTCATTCAGTTCTATGGGATCACGTGATCCGTTTCCAATCCCGGTTACGTAGTCTATAGTATCTATGGTGGAATTTACTGAGATACTTCTTAAATTACTATCTTTACTCTTAGTTGGTTTTAAGGTCTAGCTACAGTAAGTCATGTTGTCTAGCACACATGTACTTTTCTTGCTAATAGTAAGTGAAATGTGTAAAGTTCATTTGATAATAGTTGTCAATAGGTAAAGAATAGAGACTGAAATGAACAGTTTGAATTGTCTTGTCTTGTGTGGTCTAATGTTACTGTAATATCAGGTGACACAAGACTACAATGTCTTTATAATATGTATTGTAAACATTATTACATTCTATTTCAATGAGTTCAGAATTGAGTTGATATGTTTTGTTACATGAGGAAATTATGTATCTCTCTACCTACTAATGTTGTACACAGGAATGGTCTAAATGTTTGGTGGGTGTGGTTAAGTACAGTAACTATATTGAGCAGTACATGTTAATAGATATAAACAAAAGTAGAAGGAATTACAAATAAAATGAGTTATCAATTGATTTGACTCTTTCCTTGATATATTAAATCATTTTAATTTGTGAATTAATTGCAGTTATAGTAACAGATAGTCTGGTAAGGCCAGCCCCTTTGCTTAGAGAGGAAGGGTTTGGTAGTCCACACTATAGTACAGTTGTCTCTTTCACTAGTCTATTGAGCTGACAAACCACATTGTTTTTATAGTGGGCGTGGCTGAAAACTGCTTTGATCTAAAAAAGTGCAGGATCTACAAACAAGCATCATTAGATGTTTCATTCTGAAATATTGACTTCTTTGTCCTTTCTTGTTTTATTGTGTTACAATAATCCTTCATTTAGTCATCTTGAACTAAACAAGTCTACATTCTGTTAAACTAGCTGTCATACTTGCACCATGTCTAAATTATGTTGCTATGGCAACTATTCATACTGGACACCTTAGTCTCATCCCCAGACTACCAAGTAAAAAGGTAGTCTGTTACATTTGCTTCAAATTCTTGTTCCTAGTGTCATTAGTGTGACATGTTAACTCCATCCAATCATATATTAATGGTCACATGACAAGTAGCTGATGGTCACATTACAAATGGAGTTTGTGAGAAAAGAAGTCAGTAGATATCTTTAAGAAATACACAAACAGATTGTTATATTAGTCATTCTTGAGAGACATCAAATTATAGCAATGATGTATTTTTCCACAAGATCATATGATCACTGATGTCACACTGATAATACTAGCACTAAGAATTTGAATCAGATGCACCATGCACTATCTATTTATAATCCTCAAAATCAAAGTATTCAAAAATTTTTAGATCTATTATATTCAAAACTATTGTAGTTATCTGAAAGGACAATGTGTTTGAGGATCTGAGAAGGAACTATACCATATAACAATATGAATAAAACTTGACAAACAGTTTCAGATTTTGTTAAAATGTTATCATCAAAATAGTCTCAATGTAAATAGTGAAACAGTCACCACAATGTATCATTAAGGAAGGCTACATCTCTCTCAAGAATAGTTATAATAACATCATTATTGCTTATGTCAACTATAGGTGGAGTCAACCAAGACACAGTCAGTGTGTTAATATTTGTCATTGTGTAGTAGTTATATTATATTATTACCTGTAGTTTTATATGTGGACTCTTCTTGACTGGATTTTGTTTGTGTTTCCTCAAGTCCTTGATCAGTTACTGGTTTATGAGTCTTTGATATGAATGCTAGATCTAGTAACAATGTCATATAATGAGAAGTCACTAATACCAACTACCTTTTAAGCTCTGCATTAATGCTTCAAACTGTTTGTTTCTCTCTCTTAATCGTAATGTCAATGAAGTTATCACTTCCTGTAGTGTCTCCAACTCTTTTTGTCTCTCTGTAGACACTGACAGTAACTCTTCCTTAATAACTAAATAATTATTAATTATAATTATGTATTGATAAATCAGTAACACAGACTATGTTAGTGATAGCTATTGTATTAATAATACCTTCCTTCCATTTTAAAAGTGATGTCAAATCTTTGATTGTTTTTTCTTTCATTTGTTTTCTTTCTACACAGAAACATTGAATTTTAAATCAGATATATCATATAATAAACAGCTATTAAATAAACAGTGATTATTGACTACATGGACAAATACCTTCACTTTGTTGGACAACAAATGATATTTGTAAAGTCATCTTTTTACTGATGGTTTGTCGTAGTTCAAGTTGACTTCTCAACTCTTTTGTCTTCTCTTCTACAATAGGTCTAACCTCCTATATATCAATAAACAACACATGTAGTAACTGTTGTCTAATACTACTCATCTCTTACCTTGTCTCTTTGACATTTGTCATAAATAGTGTGGTAACCTATTGTTAACTTGATCACACCCATCTGCTTCAACAAATCAAGATTTTCTTTTGCTGTCATCAACAAAAGGTCAGTTAGACTTTGTGGAGCATAGCAGGTAACAATGATGGAGTCGCCTTCATTTACTGCTTTAACTTGTACTGACTTTGCCATACCTTTGTACGCTTTTGACAGCAATCGTCTAATGTCAGTAAGAGAATATTTGTTAGCCTCCCACTCAAGAACAAACACAATACTTTCACAGGTAAGCAGATAAGATGAAGAGTTTGTAAAGCTTTGATTACAACATATATCAGCTTTGATCTTCTCACAAAATTCATCAACTGATGTGTTGTAGTTTGTAATATGTACTTTAGCTTCTGTAATGTCATATTGATCAACAATACCCTCTAAACAGCAAATGTTAATAATGGTACATTTGTCTTGTACAATCTCCATGACATCATTAAAAGACTCAGCTATTGTTAACCGAGGTCTTAGCTCTCTGAAACACATCTGAAGATATGTTTTAAGGTCTTCCAGTGAAGGGATACCCTTAGCAATAAGAGGAGCAACAGTGTAAAAAAGTTTACCAAATTTCATTCTCATTTGATCAAAATCATATTGAAAAGTAGGTTGGAGATTGATTTGAAAGGGAAAAGTTTGATCTATAAATAAAACATTATTATAACTTGTAGATATATATATAGTGGTACTTACTGTACTCTTTGAGTATATCTTTAGCAACAGGTACTGTTTGTTCAGATTTTAATAAGACACTTGTAAAAACCTTAAATTTTCTAGGATCTCCAGACACTGTAGTACATAGTGCTCTCAATGGACCATCTCCTAGTACACCTCCCAATCTATTGACTTCATCTAATGTCTCCTTAGAGATCACTCTCTCTGTATATAACATCTGAACAATCTCCATAGGAAGTGCAAGAGAAGAGATTCTATCAGAGTGTTTCTGTAACATTTGAGAAGCTGGAATGGATAAAAGTTCAAAATAAATAATAAATATTAATATGATATGTGTACTATTAATTAACATTAATTTATACCTATGTCCAAATCAAGTTTTTCATGTTTTTGTTCTAATTCCTCCTTCTTATCGTCTTGTTTTCTCTTTCTTAAACTTGGTATGCCAATGTCATCTATTAATTATTTATATTTTATTAGATCTAATAAACACAATGTTCTAATTACCTCTAGTTAAGTGTTTGTGTATTTCAGTAGCTTTATTGATATTATTAACAACAGGACTCTTAATAGCATCAATCACTGTTTCCCAGGTAACAAGATGTGACTCAGTAGTAGTTAACCAGTTCTCAATGACTTGATCAAGTTTGTAAATATTACTTAACTGACTACTTGTTAAACCATTTAAAAGATTCTGAGAAACTTCAAATGACAAACCAATCTCATACCACTTGTCATTAATATCAGCTAATAGCTTTAGTAGTTCATATTTAGTAGGAGAAATACCTGAGAAATAAAAAATTAAAGATAAATTTAAAATAATAAGAACTATTTTATCAAGTCTTATATCTCACGTTGTTGTTCCATTGCTTCGCGTCACTTATAGGACTGGTATGCGCAGAGGTCTGTCTGTCTGAGTTGAGAAGAAGGGGTGCGATATATAATGAGGTATTTATTTCCTCTCTTAATATATGCAATTAGCGTTGAAGTACATTTTAATTTTAAGATGCCGGAGACTGAGGTCACGAAGAAAGGAGGTTGTTGCGAATGTATAATATGACTATTTCGAGGAACTCAGCAGGCGTAAACTGATTCAAGGATCTCTGAAACGAGCCTCTGATGCTGTAGGACTTTCATGTAGCAGCATCAAGAGGCTACTTCAAGGCATTCTCAGTCCTTCTTTGTTAAAAAGTTTTTTTCAGAATACATTCTATCAGTTGGAGACCATTCAATGTTTTACTATACATATGTCTATTATTTTATAGATCATAATATAACTGTTCATTCACACACACATATATAGGAGGTATGAATAATATTATTTTATATTATTATATTATATGACTAAAACCAAACCATGTATTACTTATAACTGACACTACATTTACAATTTTCTAGTTCTATATTTACTCATAGCTTCTGCTAATTTTTATACCTATCATTAGTCCAGCAAGCTAGCCCCTCCTCCTTTTTAACAATTCGATAGTCTAAAAGGAGGTGGGGCTAATTGACTTAATAATTACTACTACATTGTATATATAATAACAATTCAGTAGATTATCATATACTATTTCTATTTAAATTGAATTTTGTTTAGTTAACATGTATGTAGTTGGAAATCATGTGCTATATATAAAATACAATAACTCACTAAATTATGATGTAATATTTAATTCATCAAAACATAATATATTAAAATATAACACTATTATTGCACTCAAAAGACACTATGATTTATATCCAAACAGTTAGTAAAATAATTCATTAATAATTAACCCTATTATCACTGGATTATCCTCTTATCTGATCTTAGCACCTGTTAGACTGGATACATGAACTTCTCCTTGAGCAGTTTGTAATGGAATATCTTTATAAGTGACTATACAGCTAGGAGATGTAGAAAGGTCAAACTAGAGAGAGAGAGAGAGTCATCCTTTATCTGTCCTAACATAGTCACACTCTACTATAATTCTTTCAATACCTGTATAGTTTCAAATATCTTTTTCTTTGGGTTCAGTTGTTCATCGGGTTCTAGTTACAAGGAGAGGACAGAGCCAATACCTCCACCCACTCATTTAATAGAAAAATCTCATACCTTCTTGGTCGTATCCTTCAACAAACACATGTTCTCCAGGTACAGATTCTAGAGGAGGTTCCAACGTCTCTACCTTGTCATTGCTATAGAGGAAATCATGTTATAACATCATAGTTAAGTGAAGTTTGAATAATACATTACCAAAGGGTTACAACAGGTTATGAAGGGTTATTATTGTTTAACAATATCATCATTACAATACAAAGTGACATTTTAACTAACCTATCAGCAGCTAAGAGCATTGCTTGTGACTCAATACCTATATAATAATAATAATAATAATAATAATAATAATAATAACACACTCATTTTTATCATGATCATAATTTATAAATAAATACATTGACTGTTATTTTGTCATTTTGCGCAGGATGAACTTGGTAACCATGGAAACTAATAATCACTGTATATCTCTTAACTTTATAATTTTAGACAATCATAACAGACAATAGTAATTTTGTATTTTAACTTGTAGCACAACTTTCATTTTCATTATAATAGACATAGACTATGTTATATCTACAAGTACATGTACATGTGTCATAAACCACACATCTCATCTTGACTGGCTTCAGATTACAAAGTACTACAAGTTTTCTTCCTTTTAGTTCATCCATTTTAAAATATTTTACTAAACCACTAACTATAGTACGTGACTCTATAGAAAGAAAATGGACAGATGACTAAGATATGGACAGATCACTGACAAATGGACAGATGACTGAGATATGGACAGATGGATGGACAAATATGTCAATGAAATGAATGGCTCAATGGTATAAAACAAATGGACAGATTGTTACTAATGGATACTAACCTTTCTCTCCCACGTCAATCTTCTCAACATACAGACTATCAGCATCTGGATGCTAAATGGACAGACAAGTACATAAAATGGACAGATAGGAACTAACAGGTAATACCTTTTCAACAGACACAATATGACCCACTCGGAGATCAAGACGAGATATATCAATTGGACGAGTACCTACTGCAGCCCCACCCCCTTTCTTTGCAGATTCAGACTCTAAATGAATCATATGATCATCATATACAAGTCATGTGACATACTTTCACCATCAGGATAGGCTAAATCTCTTAGTTTTTGATATTCAGGAGATGAATTAAATTTAACCCTTATAGGTTCTAAAAGCTAAAGTACATACATTATATATATAACATTATACAATATATAATGATTACTTTATTTAACTCTCTAGATACAGCATTTTTCAGATCAAGTGGATAGAGTTCTTCTTTAGCATAATCATCTTCAAGATCTTGATAAACAGTGTATTTAATAATACCTCCATATTTCTCTTCACGTTCAATGATAAATTCTAATGGATGACCAGATTAATATGGAGTATAAATAGATATCAAAGAATGGACTACCTCTTCCAGAAAGTATAGGAAATATGACATGTTTGATAAATGCCAGTACTCCATTGTCTGTAATATTACCTGGTTCACAGAAGGCCTGAGAGAGAGAGAGAGAAAGAGAAAGAGAGGGGAATAGAAGACGAAACTAACAAAACAAACAAAAACAGTTTAGAGTGTGGTAGTCTGGGGACAAGACTTAGGTCATAGTCTCAGACAGAGTCTAATTGTATCAGACTCCTTCCCTTGGTATGTAAATTTCTGTCTGGTCAGTTTTAACCGTTGTAGATGGTCCTTACATGTCTACATGTGTGTATTACATTATGTCACATATAGTTATAGCTATAGTTTTAGAAATTGAGTAATTAATAAAATTATATAGTATATAAGTGTAAAGTGTGTTTAGTGTGTGGAATACTGAAAGAATGTGCACTCAGTATTACATTATAGGTAAATAATTAGAAAAATCTATATTAAATGAAGTTACTACTAATATAGTACTAAAGGTAAAATATGTAAGATGATACTTAGCTATACAAAGTAACATGAAGACAGAGATGAATGTAAGTTGTTCTCATAAAGATATTTGATTATATATGTACTTTTGTTACTCAAAATACCAGGCTAGAACATAGGGAGGAAAGTAATGACAGAAGCATACCCAATGAATAACTTGTTAGCCAGTGTTATGTGGTTATGTGTCCACTTGTATGGTTTTATTCTATGAAAAGGTGGTCACTCCACACCTTCTTCAATCTTTGAAACTCCAGTGGATTACTGTGACATTAGCATCTTTAAAGTCAATTATGTTACGATTTTATGTGTTATAGAATACATCAAAAATACAACAATAATATACTTTGATATGATAAGGAACTATTAAAAATGATCAATTTTGTGTTCATAAAATTGGGAAACTTGTCATTGATATCTCAAATACTGATAACATTCCCAGAGAAGATCATAAAGTGTTTGTTATAATGGACTTTAGTGGTATACGTACAGAAATACAAGTCAAAGCTAGGTACTCAGTTACTGGAAAAGAAGTTGAAGTTGTATGTGATTTTTTGAGTTATTTACAATGATGTTTTATTAACCTTTGTGTGTTGTTAATTCATTATATTTCAATATTAATTTTATAGTTCTTCTCAACAATCAACATCCCTTGGAATTCCTCATACTATACTATATTTGATTATACTTTATAAGTGATGTAACAATTGACATTGGACTATTGACTATAGCTTTTATACTTTAACTTACACCTAATCAAGTGAATAGGCTCAAACTAGATTGTGTCCATGAAGAAGTATGTAACTCATGATAAAGAGAGTGCTAATTTTATAGTAGAGTTAACACAGAGCATGTGATCCCTGTACAGTGAGCAGAGGCCATGTCATCATGTTTTAATAATTATGATAATAAACAGTGCACTTTTGTTGTTTATATGTCAGTATAGTCCTTTAAAAATAATGTCAATAATCTTTTTTCAATGAATTTTTGTTTATAGATAAACTAATGTTATAACCACACCCACACAGTCTACACCTTGACTTTGTTGCACTAGCTAATAAGAGAGCGGAGATGTAATAATTAATGTCTTCAATTATTTTAACTTACATCACATAATATTTCACCTCCACATCTAGTGATCTCATGTCCATTATACTGTATAAAGGTTTAGTTCCTCTCTTATTATCAATAAAGTATCCAATCCTTTCTATAGGGATAACTACATTATTAATATATCAATGTAGTGTATAGGACTAATAGAGTTGTCTATTAATATCATCTCACCATTTACTATGTGAGTGAGCAAACGTCTCTACTTCAGAAATATGTATTGTTGGACTTGAACAGTTGACAATTTTCATTATTCAACTGAACTGATCTCATTATTATAGTTAAATTGTAGTCTTCAATATCTTCTGAATATAAGATAGACCATGATGACTTCTTTAGTTTGTTAGAAAATGGGATACAAGTACGTTCCTTACTGCATGACGTCTTCAGATACTCTACTAGAACTGCATATATACAAGTACAAAGGAGTTAAAAATAGTGCTCCGCCCACAATAATAATTACAGGCGCCAAGTGACCAGCTGTTAGAGAGACAAAAAAGTGCGACGTTAGAGAAGTAAGTGTCAAGCAAAACTGCTCTATTTTTATTGTCTACTAGTTTTGTTAGAGAAATAAATTGTTAATAAAAAAAGATATAAAAAGTGAAGAGTAATTTAAAGAGAAAATAAAAGTGAGCGAGAAGACAAATTAAGAATAAACAACAAACTACTTACTATTATACGAACACAAGTCTGTCTTTAATAACTTGATAACTGTCTAACTTCTTACAATACTCTCTATGTTGTATTGATAAGCGTAGTTTCCTTATTGTAGTATTTTTATTAAGTGATGTACATATTGTCTTGATATCATCATTGTTTAGTGAAGTATAGTTGAGATATAGTTCTGTCAATGATGTAGTTGTTTGTATTAGATCTGCTATTGTACTGGTACTAACTGAAGTGATCTGATGATTACCTCCGATGTCCAACGTAGTCAATGTTTGGTTTTTAGTAAGTCCTTCACAGATATATCGGACTCCATTATCAGTGATGTTACAGTAGGAGAGACGTAGTCCTTTTAAAGTTGTATTACTTGATAACATAGTAGATAAGTGAGTTATATCTTCATCTGTGATATCAGTAACAAAACACAACATTAACTGTTCAAGTGTTTTATTATTAAAGAGACTATCACTGACTTGTTTGATACCACCAGTAAGTGAAGAGTATGACAGCTGTAGTATCTTTATTGTTTTATTAGTTTTTAGTATCTCTGATAATATCGATACACACTTACTGTCCAATGAAGTGTTGTATGTATAAAGGCTCCACACTGTAAACTTATTAAGATTGTTTATAATAACTGCAGTACTTTCAGGAGATGATGACCAGAGATGAATACTCCATTCTTTTCCTGTTTGTTGTTCTTTTATTAATTTACTTATAACATCTTCACTTTGTAATACACTTGGACTAGTGAGACTAACAATATTGTCATCATCTCTCCACTGAACTCTTCCAGTGTCTCCTGTTATAAAACAGAGTTAGTATATAGTATAGTACAGTACACATAGTAATATATACTATAACACACTACAATACACAGACAATACACTGAAGAAGAAAGGAAGCCATTACTGTTTACTGACTTCGGTTACTATGGCAACGAATTGCAGGAGGCGGGGCTTACTAATTATCTGTCAGTGGAATTTACTGAGATGTTTCTTACCATTACTCTTAGTTGGTTTTAAGGTCTAGCTACAGTAAGTCATGTTGTCTAGAACACATATACTTTTCTTGCTAATAGTAAGTGAAATTTGTAAAGTTCATTTGATAATAGTTGTCAATAGGTAAAGAATAGAGACTGAAATGAACAGTCTGAGTTGTCTTGTCTTGTGTGGTCCAATGTTACTGTAATATCAGGTGACACAAGACTACATTGTCTTTATAATATGTATTGTAAACATTATTACATTCTATTTCATTGAGTCCAGAATTGAGTTGATATGTTTTGTTACATGAGGAAATTATGTATCTACTAATGTTGTACATAGGAATGCTCTCTTGTCACAAAAATGCTTGGTGGGTGTGGTTAAGTACAGTATCTATATTGAGCAGTACATGTTAATAGATATAAACAAAAGTAGAATGAATTACAAATAAAATGAATTATCAATTGATTTGACTCTTTCCTTGATATATTAAATCATTTTAATTTGTGAATTTATTGCAGTTATAGTAACAGATAGTCTGGTATGGCCAGCCCCTTTACTTAGAGAGGAAGGGTTTGTTAGTCCATACTAATAGTACACTTGTCTCTTTCACTAGCACAACCACAGTCTATTGAACTTGTATCTGACAAACCACATTGTTTTTATAGTGGGTGTGGCCGAAAACTGCTTTGATCTATAAACTAAATGTCTCATTCTGAAATATTGACTTCTTTGTCCTTTCTTGTTTTATTGTATTACAATATCTTTCATTTAGTCATATTGATTTAACTCAATTAAAAAGATTCATTGTAGTCTCATAAACCAACTCAAGAGAAAGAGGCTGCAGCTGAGTTGATTATTGATATTAATATATTATAATAAAATTAACCACATTCTTTACATAAATATGTGTGTGCTACAAGATCCTTCCTCAAAGAGGCTGACTTGACCATACTATATATGGTACTATATTATCAAATATTAATAATATTAACTTTTTGAAAATATGTACTTGTCAGTTAAAATAATTGACAATGAAGATCAAATTGTAATCATCTTTGTAATATTTATGTTCTATATGCTTAAAGAATATGAGTTTAATATGGAAGACATTTCTCTACTTGAACTAATCAAGTTTGCATTTTGTTAAACTAGCTGTCATACTTGCACCATGTCTAAATTATGTTGCTATGGTAACTATTCATACTGGACACTGAGTTTTAATAGTCTCGTCCCCAGACTACCAAGTAAAAAGGTAGTCTGTTGTATTTGCTTCAAATTCTTGTTCCTAGTGTCATTAGTGTGACATGTTAACTCCATCCAATCATATATTAATGGTCACATGACAAGTAGCTGATAGTCACATTACACATAGAGTTTGTGAGAAAAGAAGTCAGTAATAGAAAATCATGATAATTCTGAGACTAAATACTACCATTTCTGATGATATAGTTATTACAATTATGAAGTTTGTATATGAAATCATAAGATTAAAACCAAGCAATAATCAACTACAGATTATAACAAAATTATAACTACCTATTACTAGAACAAGAGATATATTTAAGAAATACGCTAACAAGTTTGTTATATTAGTCATTCCTGGGAGACATAGTAATATGATGTGTTTTTCCATATGATCATATGATCATTGATGTCACACTGATGATACTAGGACTAAGAATTTGAATCAAATACATCAGACTACTTATTTATAATCCTCAAAACCACAGTATTCAAAATTGTTTAGATCTATTATATTCAAAACCATTATAGTTATCTGAAAGGACATTGTGATTGAGGATCTGAGAAGGAACTATACCATATAGCCAATATGAATAAAACTTGACAAACAGTTTCAGATTTTGCTAAAATGTTATCATCAAAATAGTCTCATTGTAAATAGTGAGACAGTCACCACAAAGTATCATTAAGGAATACCACATCTCTCTTATAACCATACAAGGTGTTCCTTTTACAACAAGAATAACATCATTATTACTTATGTCAACTATAGGTGGAGTCAACTAAGACACAGTCAGTGTATTAATATTTGTCATTAACAATATATGTAGTAGTTATATTATATTATTACCTGTAGTTTTATATGTGGACTCTTCTTGACTGGATTTTGTTTGTGTTTCCTCAACTCCTTGATCAGTTACTGGTTTACGAACCTTTGATATGAATGCTAGATCTAGTAACAATGTCATATAATGAGAAGTCACTAATACTTGTTACCTTTTAAGTTCTGTCTTAATCCCTCAAACTGTTTGTTTCTCTCTCTTAATCGTAATGTCAATGACATTATTACTTCCTGTAGTGTCTCCAACTCTTTTTGTCTCTCTACAGACACTGACAGTAACTCTTCCTTAATAACTAAATAATTATTAATTATAATTATGTATTGATAAATCAGTAACACAGACTATGTTAGTGATAGCTATTGTATTAATAATACCTTCCTTCCATTTCAAAATTGATGTCAAATCTTTGATTGTTTTTTCTTTCATTTGTTTTCTTTCTACATAGAAATATTGAATTTTAAATCAGATATATCATATAATAGACAGCTATTAAATAAACAGTGATTATTGACTACATGGACAAATACCTTCTCTTTGTTGGACAACAGATGATATTTGTAAAGTCATCTTTTTACTGATGGTTTGTCGTAGTTCAAGTTGACTTCTTAACTCCTTTGTATTCTCTTCTACAGTAGGTCTAACCTCCTATATATCAATAAACAACACATGTAGTAACTGTTGTCTAATGATACTCATCTCTTACCTTGTCTCTTTGATGTTTATCATAAATGATGTCATAGCCTATTGTTAGCTTGAGCAATCTCATCTCCTTCAATAAGTCAAGATTTTCATTTGCTGTCACTAATAGAATATCCATCATATGGTGTGGAGCATAGCAGGTAACAATGATAGAGTTGCCTTCATTAATAGCTTGAACTTGGACGTTACTCACTAAATCTTCAAAAGCTTTTGATAGCAAGTCTCTAATATCGTTAAGAGTGTGCTCATCTGTCTTCCACTCCAAAACAAACTCAATAGTCTCACAGGTAAGGTGATGAGATGACAAGATTCTCTTGAAGCTTTCTTTACAACATACACTAAGTTTAACTTTTTGGCAAAATGTATCAACTGCTGTCTTGAACTTTGTTATGTGTGGTTTAGCATCTGTGATGTTATATTGCTCAACAATAGCTTCTAAGCAACAGATATTAATAATTGAACATTTGTCTTCAATAAGCTCCATTACATCATCAAATGATTCAGCTAATGATAATTGAGGTTTTAGTTCTCGGAAACATCTTCGAAGGTAGGTTTTGAGTTCATTTAGCGAAGGAATACCAGCCTTAATTAGATGCGCAACAGCATGAATAAGATTACCAAATGTCACTCTCATCTGATCAAAATCATATTGATATGTGCGCTGAAGAGTGACTTTACGAGGAAAGGTTTGATCTACAGATATAAAAAGTAATATGAATAATTATTGTTAAATTTATCAACAACACTTACGATATTCTTTGAGTATATCATTAGCAACAGGTACTGTTTGTTCAGATTTCAATAAGATGCTAGTAAGTACCCTTAGTTTGCTCGGTTCCTCAGACATTGTAGCATGTATTGCTTTCAATGGACCATCTCCTAGTACATTTCCCAATCTATTGAGTTCATCTAATGTCTCCTTAGAGATCACTCTCTCTGTATATAACATCTGAACAATCTCCATAGGAAGTGCAAGTGGTGAGATCTTATCAGAGTGTTTCTGTAACATTTGACAAGCTAGAGTGGATAAAAGTAAAATTAAATAATAAATATTAATATTATATAAGTACTATTAACATTAATTTATACCTGTATTTAAATCAAGTTTTTCATGTTTTTGTTCTAATTCCTCTTTCTTATCATCTTGTTTTCTCTTTCTTGAACTTGGTATGTCAATGCCCTCTATTAATTATATATTTATATTTTATTAGATCTAATGAACACAACGTTCTAATTACCTCTAGTTAAGTGTTCATGTATTTCAGTAGCTTTCTTTATATTATTAACAATAGGAATCTTAATAGCATCAATCACTGTTTCCCAGGTAACAAGATGTGACTCAGTAGTAGTTAACCAGCTCTTAATGACTTGATCAAGTTTGTAAGTATTGCTCTTCTCACATTCTTTTAAACCATTTAAAACACTTTGAGGAACATCAAGTGACGCACCAATCTCATACCACTTGTCATTAATATCAGCTAATAAATTGAGTAGTTCATATTTAGTAGGAGAAATACCTGAAAAATAGATAAATTAAATAATAACAAAGAATTCTATCAAGTCTTGTATCTCACGTAATTGTGCCATAGCGAGTTAGAGGTCACTAGTCTAGATAGGGTGTGGTTGCACATTCCATGAATATTGTATAGTGTGTGTATTTCATAACAAGCTTTATTTCCCCTAATTAGCTCTCAGCCTGCCTTCCCAGCTATCTGTCATCTGTTTACAGTACATCTATTGGTCTCTGATCGATAACAGTCATGATACTCACCTTCTTGATAGAGTTAGTTCAGTCATTTGATTATACTTTATAAGTGATGTAACAATTGACATTGGACTATTGACTATAGCTTTTATACTTTAGCTTACACCTAATCAAGTGAATAGGCTCAAACTAGATTGTGTCCATTAAGAAGTATGTAACTCATGATAAAGAGAGTGCTAATTTTATAGTAGAGTTAATACAGAGCATGTGATCCCTGTACAGTGAGCAGAGGCCATGTCATCATGTTTTAATAATTATGATAATAAACAGTGCACTTTTGTTCTTTATATGTCAGTATAGTCCTTTAAAAATAATGTTAATAATCTTTTTTCAATAAATTTTTGTTTATAGATAAACCAGTGAGTATATTTTCATAATATTAGCTACATGGGTCATTATTTAAAGCATTTCAAAGTGAAAAAGAGAAAAGGAAGCAATCAAAATCAATTTCTGTCAGTCTTAATTCTTCCAGTCATCAAACACAAATAACTGATTTTAATGCTGACAATAAAAGTGAACAATACTACAGAGGTCAACCTCAACAGAACATGATAACTAGTGCTATTCTAGATATCATTGTGGAAGATGTTATTCCAACTCGCATAGTAGAAAAGCCTGGGTTTTATATAATATCATATGTAGTCTTGTATATGGTCATCATATACAATACTACATATACTATTATATAAAACAATGGTTATTAAGCTTCAAAATGTCATATACAATAGACTTATATAAATGGAATAGGACAGTTATTTTTTTAAGTAGGTTCATATTAACTTCATAAATATTCACATTAACAGTTCCAATCTCCACAACTAATGTTATAACCACACCCACATGGTCTATACCTTGACTTTGTTGCACAATAGATGACATTTGCAAACCTTTGTACTTAGTCTAGCTAATAAGAGAGCGGAGACATAATAATTAATGTCTTCAATTATTTCAACTTACATCACATAATATTTCACCTCTACATCCAGTGATCTCATGTCCATTATACTGTATACAGTTTAGTTCCTCTCTTATTATCAATAAAGTATCCAATCCTTTCTATAGTGATAACTACATTATTAATATATCAATGTAGTGTATAGGACTAATAGAGTTGTCTATTAATATCATCTCACCATTTACTATGTGAGTGAGCAAACGTCTCTACTTCAGAAATATGTATTGTTGGACTTGAACAGTTGACAATTTTCATTATTCAACTGAACTGATCTCATTATTATAGTTAAATTGTAGTCTTCAATATCTTCTATATAATATAAGACAGACCATGTTGACTTCTTTAGTTTATTAGAAAAGTGCGACGTTAGAGAAGTAAGTGTCAAGCAAAACTGCTCTATTTTTATTGTTCTACTAGTTTTGTTAGAGAAATAAATTGTTAATAAAAGAAGAGAAAAAAAGTGAAGAGTAATTTAAAGAGAAAATAAAAGTGAGCGAGAAGACAAATTAAGAATAAACAACAAACTACTTACTATTACCAGAACACAACTCTGTCTTTAATAACTTGATAACTGTCTAACTTCTTACAATACTCTTCATGTTGTCTTGATAAGTATAGTTTCTTTATTGTAGTATTTTTATTAAGTGATGTACATATTGTCTTGATATCATCATTGTTCAGTTCAGTATTGTTGAGATATAGTGTTGTCAATGATGTAGTTGTTTGTATTAGATCTGCTATTGTACTGGTACTAACTGAAGTGATCTGATGATTACCTCCGATGTCCAACTCAGTCAATGTTTGGTTTTTAGTAAGTCCTTCACAGATATATCGGACTCCATTATCAGTGATGTTACAGTTGTAGAGTTCTAGTTCTTTTAAAGTTGTATTACTTGATAACATAGTAGATAAGTGAGTCATATCTTCATCTGTGATATCAGTAACATTATACAACAATAACTGTTCAAGTGTTTTATTATTAAAGAGACTATCACTGACTTGTTTGATACCACCAGTAAGTGAAGAGGACGACAGCCGTAGTCTCTTTATTGTTTTATTAGTTTTTAGTATCTCTAATAATATCGATACACACTTACTGTCCAATGAAGTGTCCACTATATAAAGTCTCCACACTGTACACTTATTAAGATTGTTTATAATAACTGCAGTACTTTCAGGAGATGATGAGTAGAGTTCAATACTCCATTCTTTTCCTGTTTGTTGTTCTTTTATTAATTTACTTATAACATCTTCACTTTGTAATACACTTGGACTAGTGAGACTAACACTATTGTCACCATCTCTCCACTGAACTCTTCCAGTGTCTCCTGTTATAAAACAGAGTTAGTATATAGTATAGTACACACATAGTAATATATACTATAACACACTACAATACAGACAACAAACTGAAAAAGAAAGGAAGCCATTGTTTACTGAATATAGTTACTATGGCAACGAGGTAATAGGAGGCGGGGCTTATTATCTTGTCAGTGGAATTTACTGAGATACTTCTTAAATTACTACCTTTACTCTTAGTTGGTTTTAAGGTCTAGCTACAGTAAGTCATGTTGTCTAGCACACATGTACTTTTCTTGCTAATAGTAAGTGAAATGTGTCAAGTTCATTTGATAATAGTTGTCAATAGGTAAAGAATAGAGACTGAAATGAACAGTCTGAGTTGTCTTGTCTTGTGTGGTCCAATGTTACTGTAACATCAGGTGACACAAGACTACAATGTCTTTATAATATGTATTGTAAATATTATTACATTCTATTTCATTGAGTTCAGAATTGAGTTGATATGTTTTGTTACATGAGGAAATTATGTATCTCTCTACCTACTAATGTTGTACATAGGAATGGTCTAAATGTTTGGTGGGTGTGGTTAAGTACAGTAACTATATTGAGCAGTACATGTTAATAGATATAAACAAAAGTAGAAGGAATTACAAATAAAATGAGTTATCAATTGATTTGACTCTTTCCTTGATATATTAAATTTGGTTTGGTAGTCCATACTATTATAGTACACTTGTCTCTTTCACTAGTCTATTGAGCTGACAAACCACATTGTTTTTATAGTGGGCGTGGCTGAAAACTGCTTTGATCTAAAAAAGTGCAGGATCTACAAACAAGCATCATTAGATGTTTCATTCTGAAATATTGACTTCTTTGTCCTTTCTTGTTTGATTGTGTTACAATAATCCTTCATTTAGTCATCTTGAACTAAACAAGTCTACATTTTGTTAAACTAGCTGTCATACTTGCACCATGTCTAAATTATGTTGCTATGGTAACTATTCATACTGGACACCTTAGTCTCATCCCCAGACTACCAAGTAAAAAGGTAGTCTGTTACATTTGCTTCAAATTCTTGTTCCTAGTGTCATTAGTGTGACATGTTAACTCCATCCAATCATATAATTAATGGTCACATGACAAGTAGCTGATAGTCACATTACATATGGAGTTTGTGATAAAAGAAATCAGTAGATATCTTTAAGAAATACACAAACAGTTTGTTATATTAGTCATTCTTGAGAGGTATCATATTAAAGTAATGATGTGTTTTTCCACAAGATCATATGATCACTGATGTCACACTGATAATACTAGGACTAACAATTTGAATCAAACACATCATGTACTACTTATTTATAATCCTCAAAATCAAAGTATTCAAAAATGTTTAGATCTATTATATTCAAAACTATTGTAGTTATCTGAAAGGACAATGTGTTTGAGGATCTGAGAAGGAACTATACCATATAACCAATATGAATAAAACTTGACAAACAGTTTCAGATTTTGCTAAAATTTTATCATCAAAATAGTCTCAATGTAAATAGTGAAATAGTCACCACAATGTATCATTAAGGAAGGCTACATCTCTCTTATACACATACAATGTGCATGGTTCTATCATAACTAGGTTATAATGATATCATTATTACTTATGTCAACTATAGGTGGAGTCAACTAAGACACAGTCAGTGTATTAATATTTGTCATTAACAATATATGTAGTAGTTATATTATATTATTACCTGTAGTTTTATATGTGGACTGTTCTTGACTGGATTTTGTTTGTGTTTCCTCAACTCCTTGATCAGTTACTGTTTACGAACCTTTGATATGAATGCTAGATCTAGTAACAATGTCATATAATGAGAAGTCACTAATACCAACTACCTTTTAAGCTCTGCATTAATGCTTCAAACTGTTTGTTTCTCTCTCTTAATCGTAATGTCAATGAAGTTATCACTTCCTGTAGTGTCTCCAACTCTTTTTGTCTCTCTGTAGACACTGACAGTAACTCTTCCTTAATAACTAAATAATTATTAATTATAATTATGTATTGATAAATCAGTAACACAGACTATGTTAATGATAGCTATTGTATTAATAATACCTTCCTTCCATTTCAAGTGTGATGTCAAATCTTTGATTGTTTTTTCTTTCATTTCTTTTCTTTCTACACAGAAACATTGAATTTTAAATCAGATATATCATATAATAGACAGCTATTAAATAAACAGTGATTATTGACTACATGGACAAATACCTTCACTTTGTTGGACAATAGATGATATTTGTAAAGTCATCTTTTTACTGATGGTTTGTCGTAGTTCAAGTTGACTTCTTAACTCCTTTGTCTTCTCTTCTACAATAGTTCTAACCTCCTATATATCAATAAACAACACATGTAGTAACTGTTGTCTAATACTATTCATCTCCTACCTTGTCTCTTTGATGTTTATCATAAATGATGTCATAGCCTATTGTTAACTTGATCACACCCAACTGCTTCAACAAATCAAGATTTTCTTTTGCTGTCATCAACAAAAGGTCAGTTAGACTTTGTGGAGCATAGCAGGTAACAACGATGGAGTTGCCTTCATTTACTGCTTTAACTTTTACTGACTTTGCCATACCTTTGAACGCTTTTGACAGCAATTCTCTATTGTCAGTAAGCGAATATTTGTTAGCCTCCCACTCAAGAACAAACACAGTACTTTCACAGGTAAGTAGATAAGAAGATGAAGAGTTTGTAAAGCTTTGGTTAAAACATACATCAGCTTTGATCTTCTCACAAAATTCATCAACTGATGTGTTGTAGTTTGTAATATGTACTTTAGCTTCTGTAATGTCATATTGATCAACAATACCCTCCAAACAGCAAATGTTAATAATGGTACATTTGTCTTGTACAATCTCCATGACATCATTAAAAGACTCAGCTATTGTTAACAGAGGTCTTAGCTCTCTGAAACACATCCGAAGATATGTTTTAAGTTCTTCCAATGAAGGGATTCCCTTAGCAATAAGAGGAGCAACAGTATAAAAAAGTTTACCAAATTTCATTCTCATTTGATCAAAATCATATTGAAAAGTAGGTTGGAGATTGATTTGGGAGGGTAAAGTTTGATCTATAAATAAAACATTATAACTTGTAGATATATATATAGTGGTACTTACCATACTCTTTGAGTATATCTTTAGCAACAGATACTGCTTGTTCAGATTTTAATAAGACACTTGTAAAAACTTTAAATTTGCTAGGATCTCCAGACACTGTTGTACACAGTGCTCTCAATGGACCATCTCCTAGTACACCTCCCAATCTATTGACTTCATCTAATGTCTCCTTAGAGATCACTCTCTCTGTATATAACATCTGAACAATCTCCATAGGAAGTGCAAGAGAAGAGATTCTATCAGAGTGTTTCTGTAACATTTGAGAAGCTGGAGTGGATAAAAGTTCAAAATAAATAATAAATATTAATATGATATGTGTACTATTAATTAACATTAATTTATACCTGTATCCAAATCAAGTTTTTCATGTTTTTGTTCTAATTCCTCTTTCTTATCATCTTGTTTTCTCTTTCTTAAACTTGGTATGTCAATGTCATCTATTAATTATATATTTATATTTTATTAGATCTAATGAACACAATGTTCTATTTACCTCTAGTTAAGTGTTCATGTATTTCAGTAGCTTTCTTGATATTATTAACAATAGAACTCTTAATAGCATCAATCACTGTTTCCCAGGTAATAAGATGTGACTCAGTAGTAGTTAACCAGCTCTCAATGACTTGATCAAGTTTGTAAGTATTACTTAACTGACTACTTGTTAAACTATTTAAAACATTCTGAGAAACCTTTAATGATACACCAATCTCATACCACTTGTCATTAATATCAGCTAATAAATTGAGCAGTTCATATTTACTGGGAGAAATACCTGAGAAATCTAGAGATTCAAAAATAAACAATTCTATCAAGTATTGTATCTCACTTTGTTGTGCCATAGCTTCGTTGCTAGTTTTAGGGTGGAGCTGGTACGCGCAGAGGTTGCTAGTCTAGATAGGGTGTGGTCACATTCCATCAACATATGAATATTGTAATATGGTGTATATGAATATTATTAACAACTTGTGATCATACAATATATATAGTAGACATCTATGGTTCCATAAAATCAGGTATTCCTGCTAATAACTATCTGTTGACCTACATATCTGTCTGGCATTCATCCATTTGTCGCTGATCAATAAGATCCATGATACTCACCTCCTTAAAAGGTTATATTAGTTGAAGAACATTCAATATATACTATACATGTGTCTGGTTGTTTTATGGATAATGTATATACTATTCATACACATATAAGAGATGGCCAATATTAAATTTATATTCAACATATTACTTATAACTGATAAACACACACATATATTATATCATTATTGTTATTCCAGGATTATATTTGTATCACAGCTTCTTTTAATTTATTTCCCATCATTACTAGAGCATTAAGTCCATTTTAACTTAGTCTAGTGAGCTAGTCCCTCCTTCTTTTTAACAACCCGATGGATGATTGTCTAAAATGAGGAGGGGCTAATACATTGTATATCTATCCTCTAACACATGAAGTGATAATTGTGCCAAAAGAAAAGCCCTAGACAATAAACATTTATAGTCATGTGTGTTTAGGAGGTTAGGGTTTAAGGTGTAGGGTCTAGATAGAATAGGTCTATATGTGCATTAATTGTTCACATTGGTACTATGTTCATTTTGTGTTGATACAACATCTAATATCTAACAGACATAGTTCAGTAGATTACCTTCTACTATTCTAATAAAATTCTAATAAAAAGTAGAATTTGTTTAGTTAACAAGTATGTAGTTAAAAATTCTGTGCTATTTATAGAACAGAAATAACTCACTAAATTATGATGTAATGTTTAATTCATCAAAACATATTATATTAAAATATAATACTATTATTGCACTCAAAAGACACTATGATTAATATCCAAACAGTTAGTAAAATAATTGATTAATAACGGTTATAATTAACCCTATTATCACTGGATTATCCTCTTATCTGATCTTAGCACCTGTTAGACTGGATACATGAACTTCTCCTTGAGCAGTTTGTAATGGAATATCTTTATAAGTAACTATACAGTTAGGAGATGTAGAGAGGTCAGGCTGGAGAGAGGGAGAGAGAGAGAGAGAGAAAGAGTCATCCTTTATCTGTCCTAATGTAGTCATACTCTAGTTACTATAGTTCTCTCAATACCTGTATAGTTTCAAATATCTTTTTCTTTGTGTTCAGTTGTTCATCAGGTTCTAGTTACAAGGAGAGGACAGAGACAATATCTCCACCCACTCATTTAATAGAAAAATCTCATACCTTCTTGGTCATATCCTTCAACAAACACACGTTCTCCAGGTACAGATTCTAGAGGAGGTTCCAATGTCTCTACCTTGTCATTGCTATAGAGGAAATCACATTATAACATCATAGTTAAGTGAAGTTTGAATATTACATTACCAAGAGGTTATAACAGGTTATGAAGGGTTAAAAATGTTATTGAGGTATGCTTAACAATATCATCATTACAACACAAAGTGACATTTTAACTAACCTATCAGCAGCTAAGAGCATTGCTTGTGACTCAATACCTATATAATAATAATAATAATAATAATAATAATAATAACACACTCATTTTTATCATGATCATAATTTATAAATAAATACATTGACTGTTATTTTGTCATTTTGCGCAGGATGAACTTGGTAACCATGGAAACTAATAATCACTGTATATCTCTTAACTTTATGATTTTAGACAATCATAACAGACAATAGTAATTTTGTATTTTAACTTGTAGCAATAACAACTTTCACTTTCATTATAATAGACATAGACTATGTTATATCTACAAGTACATGTACATGTGTCATAAACCACACCTCTCATCTTGACTGGCTTCAGATTATATAGAAAGAAAATGGACAGATGATTGAGATATGGACAGATGACCGAGATATGGACAGATGGAATATATCAATCAAATGAATGGATCAATGGTATAAAACAAATGGACAGATTATTACTAATGGATACTAACCTTTCTCTCCCACGTCAATCTTTTCAACATACAGACTATCAGCATCTGGATGCTAAATGAACAGACAAGTACATTATCATATACAAGTCATGTGACATACTTTTACCATCAGGATAGGCTAAATCTCTAAGTTCTGGAGATGAGTTAAATTTAACCCTTATTGGTTCTAAAGCAAAGCACATACATTATATATATGACATTATACAATATGTAAAGATTATTTAACTCTCTAGCTACAGCATTTTCAGGTCAGAGCTCTTGTCATAATCATCTTCAAGATCTTGATAGACAGTGTATTTAATAATGCCTCCATGTTTCTCTTCATGTTCAATGATAAATTCTAATGGATGACCAGATTAATATGGAAGATAAATAGATATCAAAGAATGGACTACCTATTCCAGAAAGTATAGGAAATATAACATGTTTGATAAATACCAGTACTCCATTCTCTGTAATATTACCTGGTTCACAGAAGGCTTGAGAGAGAGAGGGGGAGGGAGAAAGAGAGATGGGAGAGAGAGGGGGGAGAGAGGGAGAGAGAGAGAGAAGGGAGAGAGAGAGGGAGGGAAGAGGGGGAATAGAAGATGAAACTAAAACAGTTTAAACAAAACAAACAAAAACAGTTTAGAGTGTGGTAGTCTGGGGACAAGACTATTAGGTCATAGCCTCAGACAGAGTCTAATTGTATCAGACTCTTTCCCTTGGGTGTGTAAATATCTGTCTGGTCAGTTTAACTGTAGATGGTCCTTTACTTACATGTCTACATGTGTGTATTAGATTATATCACATATAGTTATAGCTAGTTTTAGAAATAGAGTAATTAATAAAATTATATAGTATATAAGTGTAAAGTGTGTTTAGTGTGTGGAATACTGAAAGAATGTGCACTCAATATTACATTATAGGTAAATTATTAGAAAAATCTATATTAAATGAAGTTACTACTAATATAGTACTAAAGGCTCTTCAGACTATTGATGTGACAAAACATGCCAACCTTTATGTATTCACATAACAAAGACTTCAACATCATTAGTCAAACATATTGTAACAAATAACATTTATGACATCAATTGTTATGTTTAATAGAACTAAGTGTCCAGTTGTTCAAGTATAGGTATAAAACATTAGATAAGATGTATGTAGCTAAATCTGTATATTAACAATGTATGTATGAAAACTACATTAAAAGTAGGCAGTGCCATTTATAAACTTGTAGGGATAGTGAAATATCAGAATAGACACAATTCTTCATTCACAGAAAACAATACTTAATAGTTCTATATCAGTAACAGTAATGTATGTTCAAAATTGTGTTTTGTACAATCAATCACTAGTAACATAGGTTACTACTGTTAATGCAGCAAAATCATTCAACAAGATCCATTCGTGCTTTTCTATCAATCAGAAGAAGATTCAAATATACATGCACTTTTCATATAGAAAATGTAAACTGCAGGCAATAGGAACATCCACTGTCTATGTCATCTATTATATGTCTCACTACAATGGACTACCTAACAGATGAGGTGAATACTATCTGTATACTAATATGGTCAGTCTGAAGAAAATGATTTCAGGTCATTCAAGTGTATATGGACATCATAATGACAAAGGGATTAACAAACTACCAAAGATCAAGACATTGTCCCTTCACAAGATCAGTGTACAATTGAGAAGTTAATATCAGAAGTACCTGAAGGACTTACACCTACTAAAGAGAGATAAAATGGAGCCTCACCTCTTTCCTTTATATCTCCACTTCCAGAAGGGAGTTGACCCCTGTCCCTTGTTGCTACTGATAATATAGATTTATTATATCCCAAACCTGTTTAACTGGTATTTTTAACTTTGTCCTTATAACTTATTATTTATCTGACTTCTCTTGATGTACCATTGCACTTTTTAAAAGCTTAAAAGTTATGTCACCACTTCTTATAAAATTGAGACATAAAATTATGAATGTCCATTTCTGTATTAACTGTTGTTATATAAACAGTCTTAGGTTGACCCTATATAATTAGCTAATTATAGCTACGACAAGGTAAGTCAATAGCCATTAACTGAAGAAAGTTATTCAAAGCTGGAGGACTTGAAGAACTAAAGGAGCTGTTATAAATTTAGATAATGAAGAGTGTTTAGGTAATGATTTTTATTTTTTTTAAGCCCTATAAAATTAAAAGGCCGACTAGGATATTATAATTAGTAATGTTGTTCTAGTTTGTTTAAGTAGAACTAATTTTCAACAGTCTTTTTAATTCATCGATGATAGTAATCATATTCATCGGTACCATTAATGAGATTCATAAGCGTACACAGATCCGCCCCACAAGAGATTGAAGACAAAATCTGCAGTACATATAAAAGGAAATGAAAACCACCTTGGATAGGTTGTGTTGTGGGCCAGCGTTCTGCAATGCATCAGACCTCTGAGATGGTTACCAGCATACTTTACGGAGTATCCGAAAGGCCGACTAGGATAGGGCTGGTAGTCTCCCTTTAAACGAGAAGAGGCTGGTGTATTTGTGGTTCCCGGTTCCTGAATGCGATATTCCCTAAGAGCTGGAATCCCGTACGGCTGGTTTTAAGTTAGGGCGATGCTCCAGCCAGGATTACCTCGCGAAGACGAGGGTTACCAAGCCAGGTGGCGGTCCCAGCTAGCAATAGCAGGGAATCCTGGAGCCTAAGTGGAAGCCTGAGTGGGTGAGCGAGTAGGAATCGTTTGGGCAACACAACATGTTTTTTATTATTTTTAATAAATCTTAACTTTATTTTAAACTACAAGAAATGTCAGTCAATCCAAAGTTAATGTTAAGTTTTAGTAGCCAGCTAAGATTAGTCGAACTACTACTAAATAGAGAACAACAATACATAATAAAATAGAACTACGAATTGGAGAAGTTAGAGATATCGAGAGACATTTGACGACGTATGATATGGCAGGAATATTTTATCAGAAATTCATGAAATGGGTGTTGCAATTACACATGCCATGAATAATAGTATCTGACACAAATAATATATCATTCTTTTGGAAGCATTCCTATGGAAACATTCCTGTCTTTAGACACTTCTCTTAGTTTAAAGGTACCCATTAAGTTGTTCTTCACTGTTGTATTATAATTTGCAGGTAAATAGCAATGCATTAACTGGAAAGAAAGAAGATCATCATTTGTGGGTGAAAAGAGTGAGTGTTTAATAATTATATTATAATATTATATATTGAACAGTCTGCAGCTAGAGCTCATCTTAGAGGAGCAGGATTTAAGGTTTAATTGCATAATACAGTGCTATCATGTGACTATCACATGACACTCATAGGATGAGGACTTCACTAAACCAATTATCACAGTCATTAGCCCTTACAGTAATGCTTTACCATGCAATAATCATTTTCGGTAAGCACCTCCTTAATTATTTACTAATTAAACTTTTATTTTTCAAGTGAATTAACTGATATTATTGTGAAGGAGGTTGAAAAACTAGGAGGTGAGGGTGTGGTTTAATTATTATGCTATTACTAATTAATTTAGGTAAAGCATTCGTTTGTGGTACACCTGTTGTCAGCTAAAGTATGTAAGATGATACTTAGCTATACAAAGTAACATGAAGACAGAGATGAATATAAGTTGTTCTCACAAAGATATTTGATTATATATGTACTTTTGTTACTCAAAATACCAGGCTAGAACATAGGGAGGAAAGTAATGATAGAAGCATACCCAATGAATAACTTCTTAGCCAGTGTTGTGTTCACTTGTATGGTTTTATTCTATGAAAAGGTGGTCACTCCACACCTTCTTCAATCTATGAAACTCCAGTGGACTACTGTGACATTAGCATCTTTAAAGTCAATTATGTTATGATTTTATGTGTAGAATACATCAAAAATACAACAATAATATACTTTGATATAATAAGGAACTATTAAAAATGATCAATTTTGTGTTCATAAAATTGGGGAACTTGTCATTGGTATCTCAAATCCTGATAACATTCCAAGAGAAGATCATAAAGTGTTTGTTATAATGGACTTTAGTGGTATACGTACAGAAATACAAGTCAAAGCTAGGTACTCAGTTACTGGAAAAGAAGTTGAAGTTGTATGTGATTTTTTGAGTTATTTACAATAATGTTTTATTAACCTTTGTGTCTTCTTAATTCATTATCTTTCAATATTAATTTTATAGTTCTTCTCAACAATCAACATCCCTTGGAATTCCTCATACTATACTATATTTGATTATACTTTATAAGTGATGTAACAATTGACATTGGACTATTGACTATAGCTTTTATACTTTAGCTTACACCTAATCAAGTGAATAGGCTCAAACTAGATTGTGTCCATGAAGAAGTACGTAACTCATGATAAAGAGAGTGCTAATTTTATAGTAGAGTTAACACAGAGCATGTGATCCCTGTACAGTGAGCAGAGGCCATGTCATCATGTTTTAATAATTATGATAATAAACAGTCCACTTTTGTTCTTTATATGTCAGTATAGTCCTTTAAAAATAATGTCAATAATCTTTTTTCAACGAATTTTTGTTTATAGATAAACCAGTGAGTATATTTTCATAATATTAGCTACATGGGTCACTATTTAAAGCATTTCAGAGTGAAAAAGAGAAAAGGAAGCAATCAATATCTGTCAGTCTTAATTCTTCCAGTCATCAAACACAAATAACTGATTTTAAAGGTGACAATAAAAGTGAACAATACTACAGAGGTCAACCTCAACAGAACATGATAACTAGCGATATTCTAGATATCATTGTGGAGGATGTTATTCCAACTCGCATAGTAGAAAAGCCTGGGTTTTATATAATATCATATGTAGTCTTGTATATGGTCATCATATACAATACTACATATACTATTATATAAAACAATGGTTATTAAGCTTTAAAATGTCATATACAATAGACTTATATAAATGGAATAGGACAGTTATTTTTTTAAGTAGGTTCATATTAACCATGATGACTTCCTTAGTTTGTTAGAAAATGGGATACAAGTACGTTCCTTACTGCATGACGTCTTCATATACTCTACTAGAACTGCATATATACAAGCACAAAGGAGTTAAAAATAGTGCTCCGCCCACAAATAATAATTACAGGCGCCAAGTAACCAACTGTTAGAGAGACAAAAAAAGTGCAACGTTAGAGAAGTAAGTGTCAAGCAAAACTGCTCTGTTTTAATTGTCTACTAGTTTTGTTAGAGAAATAAATTGTTAATGAAGGAAGATAAAAAAGTGAAGAGTAATTTAAAGAGAAAATAAAAGTGAGCGAGAAGACAAATTAAGATAAACACAAACTACTTACTAATACCAAAACTTAAGTCTGTCTTTAATAACTTGATAAGTGTCTAACATCTTACAATACTCTTTATGTTGTGGTGATAACCATAGTTCCCTTATTGTAGTATTTTTATTAAGTGATATACATATTGTCTTGATATCATCATTGTTTAGTGAAGTATAGTAGAGAGATAGTGTTATCAATGATGTAGTTGTTTGTATTAGATCTACTATTGTACTGGTACTAACTGAAGTGATCTGACGATTACTTCCGATGTTAAACGAAGTCAATGTTTGGTTTTTAGTAAGTCCTTCACAGATATATCGGACTCCATTATCAGTGATGTTACAGTTGGAGAGTTCTAGTACTTTTAAAGTTATATTACTTGATAACATAGTAGATAAGTGAGTTATATCTTCATCTGTGATATCAGTAACATGAGACAACACTAACTGTTCAAGTGTTTTGTTATTAAAGAGACTATCACTGACTTGTTTGATACCACCAGTAAGTGAAGAGAAGTCCAGCACTAGTGTCTTTATTGTTTTATTAGTTTTTAGTATCTCTGATAATATCGATACACACTTACTGTCCAATGAAGTGTCTGATATATTAAGTCTCCACACTGTACACTTATTAAGATTGTTTATAATAACTGCAGTACTTTCAGGAGATGATGAGAAGAGATCAATACTCCATTCTTTTCCTGTTTGTTGTTCTTTTATTAATTTACTTATAACATCTTTACTTTGTAATACACTTGGACTAGTGAGTATAACAATATTGATAACATCATACCACTGAACACTTCCAGTGTCTCCTGTTATAAAACAAGAGTTAGTATATAGTATAGTACACACATAGTAATATATACTATAACACACTACAATACACTGACAATACACTGAAGAAGAAAGGAAGTCATTACTGTTTACTGAATATGGTTACTATGGCAACGAGCTAATAGGAGCCTGTGCCTATTATTCTGTCAGTGGAATTTACTGAGATACTTCTTAAATTACTACCTTTACTCTTAGTTGGTTTTAAGTTCTAGCTACAGTAAGTCATATTGTCTAGCACACATATACTTTTGTTGTTAATAGTAAGTGAAGTGTGTGAAGTTCATTTGATAATAGTTGTCAATAGGTAAAGAATAGAAATTGAAATGAACAGTCTGAGTTGTCTTATCTTGTGTGGTCCAATGTTACAGTAATATCAGGTGACACAAGACTACAATGTCTTTATAATATGTATTGTAAATATTATTACATTCTATTTCATTGAGTCCTGAATTGAGTTGATATGTTTTGTTACATGAGGAAATTATGTATCTCTCTACCTACTAATTTTGTACATAGGAATGCTCTATCATCACAAAATGTTTGGTGGGTGTGGTTAAGTACAGTAACTATATTGAACAGTACATGTTAATAGATATAAACAAAAGTAGAAGAAATTACAAATAAAATGAGTTACCAATTGATTTGACTCTTTCCTTGATATATTAAATTATTTTATTTATGAATTTATTGCAGTTATAGTAACAGATAGTCTGGTAAGGCCAGCCCCTTTGCTTAGAGAGGAAGGGTTGGTAGTCTATACTATATGTCTTTCCAGCATTCCTGATACAACCACAGTCTATTGAACTTGTATCTGACAAACCACATTGTTTTTATGGTGGGTGTGGCTGAAAACTGCTTTGATCTAAAGTGCAGGATCTACAAACAAACATCATTAGATGTTTCATTATGAAATATTGACTTCTTTGTCCTTTCTTGTTTTATTGTATTACAATATCTTTCATTTAGTCATGTTGATTTAACTCAATAAAAACATTATGTTGTAGTCTTACAATGCAAACTAACTCAAGAGAATGGGGCTGAGTTGATTATTAATATTAAGATATAATAAAAATTAACCACATGGTTTACATAAATATGTGTGTGCTACAAGATCCTTCCTCAAAGAGGCTGACCTGACCATACTATATATGGTACTATATTATCAAATATTAATAATATGTACTTGTCAGTTAAAATAATTGACAATGGAGATCAAATTGTAATCAGCTTTGTAATATTTATGTTCTATATGCTTGAAGAATATGACTTTAATATGGAAGACATTTCTCTACTTGAACTAAACAAGTCTAAATTTGTTCAACTAGGTGTCATAGTTGCACCATGTCTAAATTATGTTTCTATGGTAACTATTCATACCGTTGACACTGAGTTTTAATAGTCTCGTCCCCAGACTACCAAACAAAAAGGTAGTCTGTTGTATTTGCTTCAAATTCTTGTTCCTAGTGTCATTAGTGTGACATCTCAACTCCATACAATCATATATTAATGGTCACATGACAAGTAGCTGATGGTCACATTACACATGGAGTTTGTGAGAAAAGAAATCAGTAGACATCAGTAAACAAGTTTGCTATATTAGTCATTCTTGAGAGACATCAAATTATAGCAATTATGTGTTTTTCCACATAATCATATGATCACTGATGTCACACTGATAATACTAGGAGTAACAATTTGAATCAGATGCACCATGTACTATCTATTTATAATCCTCAAAACAACAGTATTCAAAAATGTTTTAGATCTATTATATTCAAAACTATTGTAGTTATCTGAAAGGACAATGTGTTTGAGGATCTGAGAATGAACTATACCATATAACCAATATGAATAAAACTTGACAAACAGTTTCAGATTTTGCTAAAATTTTATCATCAAAATAGTCTCATTGTAAATATTGAAACAGTCAACACAATGTATCATTAAGGAAGGCTACATCTCTCTTATACACATACAATGTGGTTCTATCATAACAAGGTTATAATGATATCATTATTACTTATGTCCATTATAGGTGGAGTCAACTAAGACACAGTCAGTATATTAATATTTGTCATTAACAAGATGTGTAGCAGTTATATTATATAAATACCTGTAGTTTTATGTGTGGACTCTTCTTGGCTAGATTTTGTTTGTGTTACTGGTTTATGAACCTTTGATATAAATGCTAGATCTAGTAACAATGTCATATAATGAGAAGTGACTAATACCAGTTACCTTTTAAGTTCTGCCTTAATGCCTCAAACCGTTTGTTTCTCTCTCTTAATCGTAATGTCAATGACTTTATTACTTCCTGTAGTGTCTCCAACTCTTTTTGTCTCTCTGTAGAAACTGACAGTAACTCTTCCTTAATAACTAAATAATTATTAATTATAATTATATATTAATAAATCAGTAACACAGACTATGTTAGTGATATCTATTCTATTAATAATACCTTCCTTCCATTTTAAAAGTGATGTCAAATCTTTGATTGTTTTTTCTTTCATTTGTTTTCTTTCTACATAGAAACATTGAATTTTAAATCAGATATATCATATAATAGACAGCTATTAAATAAACAGTGATTATTGACTACATGGACAAATACCTTCACTTTGTTGGGCTACAGATGATATTTGTAAAGTCATCTTTTTACTGATGGTTTGTCGTAGTTCAAGTTGACTTCTCAACTCCTTTGTACTCTCTTCTACAATAGGTCTAACCTCCTATATATCAATAAACAACACATGTAGTAACTGTTGTCTAATAATACACATCTCTTACCTTGTCTCTTTGATGTTTATCATAAATGATGTCATAGCCTATTGTTAACTTGAGCAATCCCATCTCCTTCAATAAGTCAAGATTTTCATTTGCTGTCACTAATAGAATATCCATCATATGGTGTGGAGCATAGCAGGTAACAACGATAGAGTTGCCTTCATTAATAACTTTAATTTGGACGTTACTCACTAAATCTTCAAAAGCTTTTGATAGCAAGTCTCTAATATCATTAAGAGTGTGTTCATCTGTCTTCCACTCCAAAACAAACTCAATAGTCTCACAAGTAAGGTGATGAGATGACAAGATTCTCTTGAAGCTTTCTTTACAACATACACTAAGTTTAACTTTTTGGCAAAATGCATCAAGTGTTGTCTTGAACTCTGTGATGTGCTGTTTAGCCTCAGTGATATTATAGTGATCAACAATAGCCTCCAAACAGCAAACATTAATTATGGTACATTTGTTTTCCACAATCTCCATCACATGATCAAATGATTTAGCTTTACCTAATTGAGGTTTTAGCTCTCGGAAACATCTCCCAAGATACTTTTTTAGTTTTTCAAGTGAAGGAACACCTTTAGCAATGAGAGGTGCAACAGTTTCAATAAGATTTCCAAATGTCACTCTCATCTGATCAAAATCATATTGATATGTGCGCTGAAGATTGACTTTGTAAGGAAAGGTTTGATCTACAGATATAAAAAGTAAGGTGAATAATTATTGTAAAATTTATCAACAACACTTACGATATTCTTTGAGTATATCATTAGCAACAGGTACTGTTTGTTCAGATTTCAATAAGATACTAGTAAGTACCCTTAGTTTGCTCGGTTCCTCAGACACTGTAGCATGTATTGCTTTCAATGGACCATCTCCTAGTACATTTCCCAATCTATTGAGTTCATCTAATGTCTCCTTAGAGATCACTCTCTCTGTATACAACATCTGAACAATCTCCATAGGAAGTGCAAGTGATGAGAGACTATCAGAGTGTTTCTGTAACATTTGACAAGCTGGAAAGGATAAGAGTCCAAAATATATAATAAATATTAATATTATATATATACTACTAACATTAAATTATACCTATATTAAGATCAAGTTTTTCATGTTTTTGTTTTAATTCCATTGTTTGAACATCTTGTTTTCTCTTTCTTAAACTTGGTATATCAATGTCCTCTATTAATTATATTTGCATTTTATTAGATCTAATAAACACAATGTTCTAATTACCTTTAGTTAAGTGTTCATGTATTTCAGTAGCTTTCTTGATATTATTAACAATAGGACTCTTAATAGCATTAATCACTGTTCCCCAGGTAAGAAGATGTGACTCAGTAGTAGTTAACCAGCTCTCAATGACTTGATCAAGTTTGTAAGTATTACTTAACTGACTACTTGTTAAACCATTTAAAACATTCTGAGAAACCTTTATTGATGCACCAATCTCATACCACTTGTCATTAATATCAGCTAATAAATTGAGTAGTTCATGTTTACTAGGAGAAATACCTGAAAAATAGATAGAATCAAAACTAATAAACAATTCTATCAAGTATTGTATCTCACGTTGTTGTGCCATAGTCTCTCTTTTCCAGTTTTAGGGAGGAACTCGTACTCGCAGAGGTCACTTAGTCTAGAGAGGGTGTGGTTGCATACTATCATAATATGAATATTGTATAGTGTGTCTATGAATATAACTAAATCTCAACCTGCCTGTCCAGTTATCTGTCATCTGTTTGGATGTAGTGGCCTCTGATCGATAAGAGCTATGATACTCACCTTCTTGATAGAATTAGTTCAGTCAACACCTAATATCAATATAGTCTCGCGTAGCTAGCCCGAGAGGGAGGGGCTGGGCTACGCGAGACTACATTATATCAGTTGAAGACCATTCAATGTTTTACTATACAAATGTCTATTATTTTATAGATCACTGTTCATATACACACATATATATATAGGAGATATCAATAATATTATTTTATATTATTGTATTATATGACTAAAACCAAACCATATATTACTTATAACTGATAAAGACATTACATCTACAATTTTTAGTTTTATATTTGGTTCATAACTTCTTTATACCTATCATTACTGGGTCACTAAGTTTAGTCCAGCAAGCTAGCCCCTCAACCTGATAGTCTAAAAGGAGGTGGGGCTAATTGACTTAATAATTACTACATTGTATATATCAAACAATAATAACAATTCAGTAAATTATCATGTACTATTTCTGTTTAAATTGAATTTTGTTTAGTTAACATGTATGTAGTTGAAAATCATGTGCTATATATAGAATACAATAACTCACTAAATTATGATGTAATGTTTAATTCATCAAAACATAATATATTAAAATATAATACTATTATTGCACTCAAAAGACACTATGATTTTATATCCAAGCAGTTAGTAAAATAATTCATTAATAATTAACCCTATTATCACTGGATTATCCTCTTATCTGATCTTAGCACCTGTTAGACTGGATACATGAACTTCTCCTTGAGCAGTTTGTAATGGAATATCTTTATAAGTGACTATACAGTTAGGAGATGTAGAGAGGTCAGGCTGGAGAGAGAGAGAGAGAGAGAGAGAGAAAGAGTCATCCTTTATCTGTCCTAATGTAGTCATACTCTAGTTACTATAGTTCTCTCAATACCTGTATAGTTTCAAATATCTTTTTCTTTGTGTTCAGTTGTTCATCAGGTTCTAGTTACAAGGAGAGGACAGAGACAATATCTCCACCCACTCATTTAATAGAAAAATCTCATACCTTCTTGGTCATATCCTTCAACAAACACACGTTCTCCAGCTACAGATTCTAGAGGAGGTTCCAACGTCTCTACCTTGTCATTGCTATAGATAAAATCATCTTATAACATCATAGTTAAGTGAAGTTTGAATATTATATTACCAAGGGATTATAACAGGTTATGAAGGGTTAAAAAATGTTATTGAGGTATGCTTAACAATATCATTACAACACAAAGTGACATTTTAACTAACCTATCAGCAGCTAAGAGCATTGCCTGTGACTCAATACCTATATAATAATAATAATAATAATAATAATAATAATAATAATAATAATAATAATAACAGACTCATTTTTATCATGATCATAATTTATAAATAAATACATTGACTGTTATTTTGTCATTTTGTGCAGGATGAATTTGGTAACCATGGAAACTGATAATCACTGTATATCTCATAACTTTATAATTTTAGACAATCATAACAGACAATAGTGATTTGTATTTTAACTTATAGCAATAACAACTTTCACTTTCATTATAATAGACATAGACTATGTTATATCTACAAGTACATGTACATGTGTCATAAACCACACCTCTCATCTTGACTGGCTTCAGATTACAAAGTACTACAACTTTTTTTCCTTTTAGTTCATCCATTTTAAAATATTTTACTAAACCACTAACTACAGTACGTGACTCTATAGAAAGGAAATGGACAGATGACTAAGATATGGACAGATGGATGGACAAATATGTCAATGAAATGAATGGATCAATGGTATAAAACAAATGGACAGATTGTTACTAATGGATACTAACCTTTCTCTCCCACGTCAATCTTCTCAACATACAGACTATCAGCATCTGGATGCTAAATGGACAGACAAGTACATAAAATGGACACATAAATGTATAAAAACGGACAGATAGGAACTAACAGGTAATACCTTTTCAACAGACACAATATGGCCTACTCGGAGATCAAGACGAGATATATCAATTGAACGAGTACCTACTGCAGCCCCACCCCCTTTCTTTGCAGATTCAGACTCTAAAGGAATCATATGATCATCATATACAAGTCATGTGACATACTTTCACCATCAGGATAGGCTAAATCTCTTAGTTTTTGAAGTTCAGGAGATGAATTAAATTTAACCCTTATAGGTTCTAAAAGCTAAAGTACATACATTATATATATAACATCATACAATATATAAAGATTACTTTATTTAACTCTCTAGATACAGCATTTTTCAGATCAAGTGGATAGAGTTCTTCTTTAGCATAATCATCTTCAAGATCTTGATAGACAGTGTATTTAATAATGCCTCCATATTTCTCTTCACGTTCAATGATAAATTCTAATGGATGACCAGATTAATATGGATGATGAATAGATATCAAAGAATGGACTACCTCTTTCAGAAAGTATAGGAAATATGACATGTTTGATAAATGCCAGTACTCCATTGTCTGTAATATTACCTGGTTCACAGAATGCCTGAGAGAGAGAGAGAGAGAGAGAAAGAGGGGGAGGGAGAGAGAGAGAGAGAGAAAGAGAGACAGAGACAGAGACAGAGACAGAGAGACAGAGACAGAGATACAGAGAGGGGAGAATTGAAGATGAAACTAACAGTTAAAACAATTTCTCACTTTTTTCAGTTTCTTCTTAACATCTTCAGCAGAATCCAATAAATCAATTTTAGAATCCTATATTATTATTAATATTAATATTAATTAATATTATAATATTAATATTAATCCTATATTATTATTAATATTAATATTAATTAATATTATAATATTAATATTAATCTTATATTATTATCAAAATCATAAAATAATGATACATTTAATTAATATTACTTACTGGATCAGAAGCACTCATTTTAGCACCAGTTAAACCAGGAACTAAAAGATGATTATAATTAATATAATATACTGATAATATACTGATAATATTGTAATTATATGTATTACTGTAATATAACTAATATAATATACTGATAATATTGTAATTATATGTATTACTGTAATATAACTAATATAATATACTGATAATGTTGTAATTATATGTATTACTGTAATATAACTAATATAATATACTGATAATATTGTAATTATATGTATTACTGTAATATAACTAATATAATATACTGATAATGTTGTAATTATATGTATTACTGTAATATAACTAATATAATATACTGATAATGTTGTAATTATATGTATTACTGTAATATAACTAATATAATATACTGATAATATTGTAATTATATGTATTACTGTAATATAATTAATATAATATACTGATAATGTTGTAATTATATGTATTACTGTAATATAACTAATATAATATACTGATAATATTGTAATCAGTGTACATACCCATAGGGTTCATTAAATGAATACGTTTTTTATATCCTAAGTGAGGTAGATACTGAGAGAGTGAGTGAGAGAGAGAGAGACAGAGAGAGAGACAGAGACAGAGAGTACATGTACATGTGTGTTTGTGACTTAACACCAGGGTTGTGTCAAGCACTTTTGGACTTAACCACTTTCTGGGCTTAAGCACAGTTTTTGAAGTGCTTCAAAGCCCTTTGTCAATTTAAGCACAAGTGCTTGTGCTTAAGTCAAAAAAAGATGATGAAACTCATGCTCAAACGAAAAATAGATACTTTGACTAGAAAAAGGTTTTCAAAAATATCAAAAAATTGTACTTGGTATCCCAGCTTCATCTGCTGCCATTGAGAGACTTTTCAGTATTGCTGGAAAGATATATTGCCCAGAAAGATGTTGACTTAGTGACACAAAATTTGAACAATTAATGTTTATTAGATCTAATTAAAATAGTGAAATGACTACATGTATTATAACTGTTGCTAGTTTAGATGATTAGAGTGAAAGTGCTTTAAAGTAATTAAGTACTCTAACAAAGGGCTTGTGCTTGTACTTAAGGACTTTTCCAAAGGGCTTGACACAACCTTGCTTAACACACAATACAGTATAGATTAACTGACCTTTTCAGCAAAAGTAAAAATTTTTCGTTGATCTTCACCACCAAATTGAGCATCAACTTTCAAATATTCTTCATCAAGAGCCTGAGATGTAAAGAGAAGATATTATCATAAGACATAATCTAGTACCTGAAGTCCAGGGTAAAGAAGTCCACTCAGTAAAGGATTTTTAACTTGCTTTACAACTTCAGTTCCAGCTTTTTTAGCATCATGCTAAAAATAGTACTTTGTTACTAAAAATAAAGTGAGAACTTTTTAACATACCTCAGTGACAACTGATGTCATCTTGTAAACATCTAATGTGTATTCTCTGTAGATAAAGAACAAGATAACCAAGTAGCCACACATCCAACCCTCTCTTCATCTTTCTTTAGCCCTTGTCACATTCTCCCCCCTTCTCTCTCTATCTCTTACATCTTTCCTTTTGCTACTTCCTTACCTGCTCAGTTGGTAGTCTGTCCCTCGTACAAATTTTAAATTGTCCAAAGGAACACCAATGGATTCCAACATACTCTAAAATGGATATACATAAAATGTACACACTAACCAAAATGGATGAATAAAAGAAAATGGATGTACAATAGGCCTAAATGACAGCTGCATATCTTAATATCTCACTTTAATAATAAACTCATAATATTTTACACGATGAGCCAACAGTTCCCATGGAGCTTTCAGGTTGTCAAGGTAACCATGGAGATCAGCCAACAATACTGTCACCTATATCATAACATACATATATGTACACATAGCCATAACTGGAATATAAGCCACCATGAGCTTAACAGTTTGCATATATTACCACTGATACACTTTATTTAAGCTCATGTGCTTATAAGCTGTACAGGAATTACGCAATGTGTCCTACCTCACATCCAGCTTTTAAAAAGTCTGAGATTTTGGTCACACCCACATAATAAGCAATGTGTGGTTTACCAGTGGTCGCTGTACCCCAATAAATTGCAATGCTACGATCTTTGAGTAACTCACGAAGACGTTCATCACCTAAGACTTCCTGGAATTAAAACAATGATAAGATCTTCTAATAAATGCCCACTTTCTCCTTTCAATCTTACCTGTAAATTTCTGGTTATCAAGTGATATTTTTCATCTGGTGTAAGAGTACTGGGGTCAGGACTGCGTGAAGTCTCAGGTGTCGTCATGGCGAAGAGAAATCGTCTCACTAAACGTTGTAACAACAACTCTTTGTTCAGCTGAAGCAACAGTACTACTTAATGATAACAATTGCTTGGAAGCCATACCACGTGGGTAGTTGCTGCGCATGCGCATAAAAAACGCCTGAGTATTGAAAATTACTATCAATTAAAAGGTGAGTCAGTTATTTTAATTTCAAAAAATAAAGCTTTAAAGTAGTTGGACGATGTATTTGCTATAAATTATATCTCTGTTATATACAGATATTTTGACGCTGAGAAAAGTGCTGGATTGAAGTTACTTTCAAAGTTTGACCTTTTATACTAAACTGCATATCATCATCATACTGACCTTTTGTCACTTATTACATAATGGGAGTTAATAGTTTTTTATTGAGATGGCTACGTCAGTTAGTAATGTTGCTGTTTATTTTTTGTTTTCTGATGAGTGGTGTTTTATTAAATATTTTACAATTTATTGTCTTACCACTTTATTGGATTAACAGACGACTCTATAGAATATTGAATTGTAAAATCGTTTATTTTCATTGGGCATGTAAGTGAATGTATTAATAATTGATGAATGGATGGATGATTCGTGCGTTGGGTGAGTGGATGAGGTGACAAGATAATGTTGTTTACTTTAACTGAGCTAATGTCAACTCATACATAAATGGACTAATGTATGATGATTAATGGATAGATATTTTATAGATGGATGGGTGGGCAGAAGGATTGATTGATGAATTCATAATCTCTCTTTGCATCCCCCTCCTCCTCCCCCTTTTTTATCTTTGTCTCTGTGTCTGTTTGTCTCCCTCCCTCCCCTCTCTCTCTCTCTCCCTCCCTCCCTCCCTCCCTCTCCCTCTCCCTCTCCCTCTCCCTCTCCCTCTCCCTCTCCCTCTCCCTCTCCCTCTCCCTCTCCCTCTCCCTCTCCCTCTCCCTCTCCCTCTCCCTCTCCCTCTCCCTCTCCCTCTCCCTCTCCCTCTCCCTCTCCCTCTCCCTCTCCCTCTCCCTCTCCCTCTCCCTCTCCCTCTCCCTCTCCCTCTCCCTCTCCCTCTCCCTCTCCCTCTCCCTCTCTCTCTCTCTCTCTCTCTCTCTCTCTCTCTCTCTCTCTCTCTCTCTCTCTCTCTCTCTCTCTCTCTCTCTCTCTCTCTCTCTCTCTCTCCCTCTCCCTCTCCCTCTCTCTCTCGCTCTCTCCCTCTCCTTGTAGTAATACCTTGGGCAACAGAGACGTGGGCTGGATACAATATTAGAATATTTGTTAAAGATCCAAGTGAATATCCTAAGTTTGCAAACAAAGAACATGCTCTGTGTGTGTTGAATCATCGAGGAGATATGGACTGGATGATAGGATGGTGTCTGATTGATAGAATAGGAATGTTAGGGGTAAGTAATGTAGGTTACTATGGTGACCTATGTCACCATGGTAAGTACTGATGGTGACTAGTCTAGAGCTTACTAATGGTAGCTATCCTAGGTCACTGTGGTAAGTACTCATGATTAATAGTCTAGAACTTACTAATAGTAGCTCCCTCACATGTCATTATTGCTCACACAGGGAACTAAAGCAATTATGAAGGATGTTGCTAAGTTTGTACCTGGTATTGGATGGATGTTTCATTTCTTGGAGTATCCAATAATTAAGAGAACATGGGACAAAGACGAAGCACGACTCAAAGCATCTTGTGATAGTTTAGCAGACTATCCTGTTAATATGCTAGTTAGTAACTATATCTACCTGACTTATTGTATTGTTGGTCTATCCTTCATTTCTCTCTCTGTCTCTGTCTCTCTCTCTCTCTCTCTCTGTCTCTCTCTCTCTCTCTCTCTCTCTCTCCCTCCCTCCCTCCCTCCCTCCCTCCCCCTTCTCCTCTCTAGTTATGTTTATTTGCAGAGGGGACCAGATTCACACCAGAGAAGCACAAAGTCAGTTTAGAAATTGCCAAAAAGAAAGGGTTTCCACAATATAAACATCATCTCTTACCAAGACCTAAAGGTTTTACCTTCATTTTAAAGAATATGAGAGATACAAGTATGTACATGAACATGTACATATTTTACATGTACATGTAAAATGTCCTTCGTTACTATTATATATTCAAATCATTACATCATCTACCCATTTATCTATTAATGCATATATCCTTGTAGTTCCAGCTATCTATGATATAACATTTGCTTATCGTGAGGGTGAACCTAGTATATTTGGAGTTATTGACCAAATCTCTTGTTCTTGTGATATTCTTATCAGGTATGTACATGTGACCACTGGTTATTAAATATTTAATATGTTGGGTATGCACATGTGACCACTGGTTATTAAGTATTTAATATGTTGGATGCGCACATGTGGCCACTGGTTATTAAGTATTTAATATGTTGGATGCGCACATGTGACCACTGGTTATTAAGTATTTAATATGTTGAGTATGTACATGTGGCCACTGGTTATTAAGTATTTAATATGTTGGGTATGTACGTGTGACCACTGGTTATTAAGTATTTAATATGTTGAGTATGTACATGTGGCCACTGGTTATTAAGTATTTAATATGTTGGGTATGTACGTGTGACCACTGGTTATTAAGTATTTAATATGTTGAGTATGTACATGTGGCCACTGGTTATTAAGTATTTAATATGTTGGGTACATACATGTGACCACTGGTTATTAAGTATTTTATATATAATAATTATCACTAATATTATTTATATTGAGTTAATACACTGAAGATTTAAGTGGTCCATGTACAAGTGGCTCTCAAGTAAGACACTGTAGATGACTATATAAGATAATGGGTGTGGTTTTCCCATGGTCCTTCTTAGTAAGACTCTCCTGATAGCAATTTTTTTAGTGTTTGACTGTGATGTCATGTGATGTCATCATCTTCAAAACAACTATTGAACTTTTGATATTTCATTTAAAATTTTTAAAATATTTTTTAGTTCAACTTCTCTCTATATGTGTTAAACCATTTTGTTATGTTACACTAAACAACATATTGTAATGTTCTTTATGCAAAGACTCAAATCACAAAGAGTGGCTCTATATGTGTAATGTGATATCTCCCTGAGGACAATAATTGTATTATTAAGACTATACAGTTATATAATAACTGTAATGATAGAGCACTATGGTTTAGACAGTCCATCCTCAGAGTATTGATAGTTTTGCTTTGATCTTTAGCTCTATTATAAATGAAATTTAATCTATCTCATCCTGTTATTCTTGTTAGTGCTGATTTCACAATAGTACACATGAATTTAGAGAATAGGAACTATACAACAATTATCAATTGCAGTAGCAGCTGGAAAGATCAGCCACACCTATTGTCATAAAACTTGTGGTAGAGGCTAATAAAATTTATTAGTTGATTGTATAGGAATTTTTAAGTAGTTTTGTTACTTTAAATTGTCATATATAACAATAGATTGCCTTAAGATAAATAATTTAAATTGATGTACTTTTGATGTAGTTAACATATATTATTATACCTTTAACAACTACAAACTACTTGGAACAATGTGTGTACATTATTATTACAACAATGTCTGTTGTTATAATCTCTTATTTTAATTCTTTCTCACTAGACGTATTTCAACACGTGATGTACTGATGTACCAGTTGACAAAGATGAAAATACTACCAAATGGCTTAACCAACTTTATAAAGAAAAGGTATTGTGTGTGTGTGTGATTAAACCTATCTAATACTTTTAAGGAATGTTCTGTGGGTGTGGTTTCATGTACTAGTGTTGTAAATGATTGTAAATTACCTCTGTCTTGTCTCTCTCTCTCTCTCTCTCTCTCTCTCTCTCTCTCTCTCTCTCTCTCTCTCTCTCTCTCTCTCTCTTCTCTCTCTCTCTCTCTCTCTCTCTCTCTCTAGGATGACTTTGTTGACTATCATATTCATAACAAGACCTTCCCTCCTCCATACAAAGAGTTCCCAGTTCCAAGAAGACCCTGGCCTAATGTTGTCATGGCAATGTGGTTTTTACTATTGTTTGTACCTATCACTGTGTTTGCAGGTTATTTGGTCTGGACAGGGGCGTGGTATCTTGTGGGCGGTGTGATTGTAACATTATTAGTTGGTAAGTAGTGATAATTATCAATTATAACAATTACAATATTATTATTGGTTATTGTTATGGTGAGGAAATTTCAAACTTTCTGTGACAATTGATGATCTGTAAATGTTCTAATTATCAGTAATTAATATTCTATTATGAAAATTTAAGTAAAGGGCGTGTATGTGTCACAAAGAAACTCCACCCCTAATCTTTCTAAACGCTAAAGCATAAACATGTAATACACTCAAGAGTACTTTTTATTTTATATAGGACACTATGATACTGGCATCATAAAACCACCAACATTTTAACAATTTTACTAATTTAATCTTATAGTAGTAATTATTGTTGTAATAGATAGCATCCACTTTAACACTAGATTAACGTCTACGTACTAACCTTATACAGGTTGTGTCCCTGACTCTTTGATACTTACCAAGCATGTTACAAATTTATGAAAGGCTGAACTATAATTATTATAATTATTTCTTTAATTTATGAAAAGTATAATAAATTTTTATCAGGTCATCAGTTTAAATTTGTAGTCTAGTTAACTTGTTGTATAATTATTAATGATTTATTTTTTTATTTATTTCTATATTTTTAATAGCTAATCAGGCCTTTTTTATGATTGTTAAACTCACTGAAGTACGTCATGCATCACAACATGGATTAGTTGATACATCTTCCAAAAAGAATGCTACAATAATTAATGGTATTATAGAGAAGAAACAATTGTGAAATACGAAAATTAATCAAAAAATCATTTCCTTCAATTTTCCCATTGTTATTAGATATACTATAATTATCGTGTGTAAAACTATTTATAGAAATGTTCTATTTATAGTAACAAATGTGTTATAGATTTTAAGTTTTTGAGAATGATGTGTGTAGTGATTGTTTTTGTTATTTATATTCCTCTCATATTTTATGATTTTCCTCAATCAAAATAATCAATTACTTAATAACTGACTTCTCATTTGTTAATTGTTGCTCGTGGGTAGTAATAACCCTATCATTAGTTTGTAATTAGTTTGTAAACATGAGGATAATTTACCACCTGGTTGGCTCTCTATGCTGGGTCGTCCTACAATTGTTTGAACTCAACGATATCCCTACATGTCTTAATAAGTCATGATATTGATGTTGCCTCTCATAGTGCTTGTGGGCAGAGGTTTGGCCTCTCATAAGACTTGTCTTGTTCCAATAGTTGGTTTATAAAGACAATTGTCTAGTTTTATATCAGCTGTTGTTATTTTGATAAACAAGACTTGATTTGTGCTTCTATAATGGATGTATGATTGGACAGATGGATGGATGGATGGATGGAGGGAGGGAAGGACAGATAGATAGATAGATGCATAGATGGATGGATGATTGGACAGATGGATGGAGGGAGGGACAGATAGATCAATAGATGCATAGATGGATGGATGATTGGACAGATGGATGGAGGGAGGGACAGATAGATCAATAGATGCATAGATGGATGGATGATTGGACAGATGGATGGAGGGAGGGACAGATAGATCAATAGATGCATAGATGGATGGATGATTGGACAGATGGATGGAGGGAGGGACAGATAGATCAATAGATGCATAGATGGATGGATGATTGGACAGATGGATGAATGCATGGATGACTAGTAAAGGAACAAACAGAATGATGTATGGGATAGCTTCCATTAACAGGAGCAGGCTAGCTAGGTAGATACATAGTGTGTGAATAGATAGTTTGGATAGCACATCTGTATGACATTCAATACTTACAATACACATGTCTAAACATTATGTCATTCTATATTGTATTATACCTACTATGGGAGAATAGCCAGGAAATGTGTCTAAGCAATTTACTTCTGTAGTAAACACAGTATTGTAATTAAGGTAGAATCCTGATAAAAACATGTTCATGTACATGTACACGGCAAGCAGATGAGAGGAGTGGTATTATCTTATCACTATCTTGTGTACTACATTGTGTTGTATCAAAGGATGATCATGACTGTTAACAACAAGAAAAACTAATGGTATTGTTCATTATGGACTTGCAAAATGGTGGGAAGTTAATATATACATGTTGTAAATCTCATTTTCTTATGGTGCATTAGTATAGTGACTATGAATATTTAATAAGTTGTATTGCACTTATGCTACAAATAGTATTGTTGTGGTCTATGAATATGTAATAAGTCTTGTAAGTGCATTGTATGCAAAACAATACCAAATTACAAGTTTTCTTACAAAACAATGGTGAATTAAAAAGTTTTTGTTATTGTGGTCAATAATCTTGTAAATGTATTGTATACAAAACAATAGCAAATTACAAGTCTTGTTGCTATGACGATGAATATGTAATAATGGTATAATTGACTGCAAAACAATAATAACACAACTGTGGTTATGCTGTGATCAATGACCATGTAATAGGTCTTATGATTGATTGTATTACGAAGTGTCATGATTGTAGTGCAACAAGTGTTGTAGATATTGTTTGTCCTCTTGTTTCCATAGTTACACGTATGTTGTGTTCAAGAATTTATAAACTTGTTAACTACTATAAAGGATATCTTTCCCATTACATGTGTGTATATAACATAGTTGATTTAAGGATATTACTAAGATTTGCCCTAATATAGAAGTCATTGAGATCAAAAACTATGTTACTACACAAACTGTAGATACTAAACAACAAACTTACAATGTAAATTGTCTCTAATTGTGCATGAGTGTGTATGTGTGTGTGACCTCAATAATGTTATCTATTTAATTTGAACTAGTAGCAATAAACCCATCATTTAAACTTATACATTTTTATTATGAAAAAAGGAAAGTTTGAACAAGTACATCTACCTTTCCATCTATCCATTCATCTATATATCCATTCTATTCATCCATCCATCCATTCATTAATCAATTCATTCATTCACCATAACATGTTAACAGGGTCCATTTACCACAGGTGTTATGCCTGTCACCAGGTAATAATATTACTCTATTAATTAGTAAGAATCCACTCAAGTTTCTCTCCAGTGCAAACATCAGGGAAGCTGTACACCTGACTCGACTTTAGTTCCCACAATTCAACAACCTTACAAGAACTTATGTATCATTGTGGTTAATAACATATAAAATTTTAATTGAATTAGACAGTGAACAGGTTAGTATGGTTTGGTAATGCATGTATGTACTGTGTAAGACTTATATGCGTATATATTTAAATGGTAAGTGTCACAATATTAACATAACGTCATTTTCTTATCGTCTCTGATCTGATTAAGGTTTTCAATTATGTCATTTAAAAGATGGCTATCACACATATGATCTCATACTTGTTTGTGTGAAATTGTATAACCAATAGCAATATTATTAATATAATTGTCTATGTAAATATTAAATTATATAATTATCTTGTACAGTTTAATTAGCCATCCATTCTTTCTATCACAAAGCCATCTGGACCATTCATCATTTGTCAGCTTCCGTTCCCTGCATAATAACTAGTACTCTTATAATTGCATACTCTATTCAACTGCCAAATTCATTCAATCCAAAACAACCTAGTCCTTTTTTTCCCCTTCAACTATCCCATGATGATATTATATTACATTTATTCAATCTTTAACATGAATGGACTGTAAGTACACATGATATCACTGTGAGATCACATCCCTTAACATGGACTTCAACAGCTGCAACCTGATGTCACCAATACAACAGCTATATATATCAAATTACCATATATTGTATTGTTAAATTAATACAGAGAGTATAGTACATTACTCTCTGTACTTGAGGTCAAGATAATACAAGGTTTAAAGTATAGCGTATTATTGTTACTATCAAAATTGTTTTTATATTTTATCTAGATTGGAAAATTCATTTTTATTTTTTGTGGTCAACTGAAAGTTAATCTTGTATATATAATTGTTTTGTCGTTATGTACGTTATTAGTATCATAATTATGTAAACAATTGATATATTGTAATTGTGGTGTAATGGGATGTATGATCTTGTAATGACTAATGACTATAATTATTGCATGAAACAATGGGGTCTTTTAATTGTAATCAATGAATATATAATGAGCATGTTACCTTGTAAACAAGTAGATTATGAAACAATGGGGTCTTTTAATTGTAATCAATGAATATATAATGAGCATACTACCTTGTAAACAAGTAGATTATGAAACAATGGGATCTTTTAATTGTAATCAATGAATATATAATGAGCATGTTATTTTGTCTTGCAATTGTGGTTAATGACTCATTGTATTATGTAATACATCTTTTGTAATGTTTTGTAAAGATTGTTATCAATGTATTGTTAATCATTAATTGTCTTGTTAATTGCAATAATTAATATGTGTGACTTATTGTCTAGTATTATTAAGTCATCTTTGTTATTTAATTCATTTGAAAATAGCAAAATCACAAAAAATGAATGATTGATTATGACATTATGAGAAAATGGTTGACTGAAAAATAATTACATGATATTATACTTATAATTAGAAACATTATGACATACAGGAATACATAGAAATGATAGTAATAGTAGTACATTATTGAATAATTTAAAAGCAGTTAATTAACCAAGTTAATTAACTATTATTTTATAAACCTAGCAAAGAGTGATAGTTGTCAGTATAATAACAATAGACTGGGTGAGAGGGAATTGGAAAAACTAGTCAAAGAAAATAAAGAAATCAAAAAGAAAACAAACGTTCATTGGTACAAATGATACCTAAATGTTCATGGACAAAAAGATCATGTTGACTTACATAAAGGGTCTATAAAACCCTACAAATTAACAGATGAAAACTTGATTGAGAAGGAAAAAATACAGATATTATAATACAGACGTATGGCAAAAAACAAGTGACAAGAATACACTGTCAAAGATAGAAATACAAATGGTTGCCTTTAGTGCAACTCTATTTCTTTACAAGGGGAAGGTGATTTAATTGGGTATTGTTTGAAACGATATATGATACATTGAAACAACAAAAGTAAAATGGGCGGAGGCTATGGGTGTGGCTTAACAGTTCCTTAAGTGAAGAGGAAGTTTAAATTTACAAGTGACTTGCACAACAGGAGAAAATTGAGAAAGAAAGAGAATGAAATTGGAGACTGCCTGTGCTGTTTGTGTGAAATATTGGTGAGTGATGGAATGGGTTTCAGCCTGACTGGTTCTGGAATGAGGATGAAAAGAAGACATAATTAAAGAAAATTTACTAATACTTCAAAACTATTTAACAAACAAGATCCATGAGAACATATGATAATACAATTTTAGTTGAAACAATAAACAAACCACAATATAGAAAAAGATAAAGTTGGTCTCAACCACAAACTACACGACCAGAACTACTTCTATCGCCATAACAACCAAATTTCTCAAGCTATGCAATATATTAGACGAGCAGTCATTAGTATTGTTAATATGACATATAGGTGGGACCCAGGAGTGACCAGTTATTGCTGTGACAAGACCAAAACCTCAAACAAGGAGACCAAAACCATGTGTCTAATAAAAATTGATTTTCATTATAGTAAGCCACTAGACTAGCCAGTTTGTTACTCTAGACTACCGATTATAATCAATATGTTAATATTACTAAAATCTAGACTAGTGAACATCAATACTTACCCAAAAGGTACCATAGTGACTTAACATTACTAAAATCTAGACTAGTGAACATCAATACTTACCCAAAAGTTACCATAGTGACCTACCATTAGTAAAGTCTAGACTAGTGAACATCAGTACTTACCCAAAAGTTACCATAGTGACCTATCATTAGTAAAGTCTAGACTAGTGAACATCAGTACTTACCCAAAAGTTACCATAGTGACCCACCATTAGTAAAGTCTAGACTAGTGAACATCAGTACTTACTACAGTGACCTAGGATAGCTACTATTAATAAGTTCTAGACTAGTAAACATCAGTACTCACCACAATGACTTAGGATAACTAACATATGCCTATAGACTAATAAACATCATTAAAACAACACTTATCAAGTTCTGAAAAACATCTTTTAGTCATCAGATTAGCTTTCACATGACACATAGTAAATACAATCAATACAAGGTCAATATCGTATAACAATTAACACACAATATAGCTCATGAAAGTTGGCTAAGGAGCTAATTGCCTTAAAGCCACACCAAGAACCAGTAGTAACCAGAATACATACAAATGACACAGCAACAGTTTCCATGATCTTGGCATATATAGATAAAAACACGCTTAGTTATTATGCTAAACTCATTGTGTTTGGAGATGAGATTTGGCTGTTAAAAGCGATGCAAGCGTTTGACATGCGCTAAGTAATTCACATATTGATATTAACTCAAATATGCTTGCCATATGCAGAGATAATAATAACACTACATATAACATTTATAGTAATGCAGAGGATGTGCAGATGGATATGTACATGTTGTATGCAAGATAAGACTATAACAGGTAGACAGATAATTAGCAAGATGGTACATAATTTAGATAAATACAGACATAATGACAATGCTTACAATGATAAGACAAGCAGACAGACAGTTTAAGAATAAGCACAGACATACTTACAAAGATAAACCACGTCTAGTCATGTGGTTTCTTCTATGTAACAATGTTGCTGAGGAGATGAGACTTCTCGTTTTACCAGTGGAGAATCAGTCGAATGCAAACTAGCATCATCCGGTGTCCCTGCCATTCGTTCATGTATTGATCCGTTTAAAGGTGCAAACTTCGCTTCTCCACTTGCAGTAATAGTTGTCGGGAAGAAAATCGTAGTACTATTTGGTTTTCTGTTTGGGGAGAGACTAGGAGAGACAATAAACGGAGAAATACTGCCTATTTTCGTAATGTCATCTAAAAATGAGGAACCTCCTTTTTGGAACGGTGAACCTACTAAAGCAGCTGTATTTGCTGTTAAACCTTGATGAGTTATAGCAGTCAGAGGAAAGGAGTTGCTTACAATAGCATGTGGAGAGGGAGGGGGAAGAGTAGGGGTACGAGGGAGGGTCCCAGAGAGACCTGTGTGAGGTGTTAGAGTGAAGGGAGAGTAGAGTTGACCGTGTCGAATGTAGGGTTCTGAGAAACTAACAGTTGGAGTCAGAAGGGTTGGGGTGATGGGTAAGTTATTTGTTGATGGGTTAAAGAAAGTTGGGGTACCAAATAATCCTGGGGAGAGAGGTATTGGATTTCCAGGGGGAAAGATGAATTTTGAATCGGACCCATTTGAACTGTTAGGTATTTGTTCCCCGTTGCTAACATTTGGGGGCGTGGAACTTCCATTACTTAGGGTATCTGTGCTTGGCGCTACCGAGCCAGTACTACTTGTGTCAACTTGAGGGGGTCCAATAGCTTGACTGGTAATGACGCTGGGATATTGCCATACAGGTGAACGAATACCTATTAAATGAAGAAAAAGAAAAATATTTCAAAGATGTACGGAATAACAAATAGGAAACAGTCGCTATGCAATAAAAATCAAACAATTAAAACAAATATTTAACAAAAATTTACTAAAAAAATGTTTTGTTATAGAATTCTTAGAACATGCTATGACACCCACAAATTTAATTGACCTGTATGTGTTTTCCTTCTGATTTAAGGAAACAGCTGGTACCATTGTGTACATATTAAAAAGAACAAAGAGGAAGCTAACAAAAGCTAGCTTTCTCAAAAGGAAAGGGTATCCATTAATAAGCTCTAGACTAGTAAACATCAGTACTTACCACAGTGACCTAGGATAACTACCATTAGTAAACTCTAGACTATTGAACATCAGTACTTACCACAATGACCTAGGAAAGCTACCATTAGTAAGCTCTAGACTAATAAACATCAGTACTTACCACAATGACCTAGGAAAGCTACCATTAGTAAGCTCTAGACTAATAAACATCAGTACTTACCACAATGACCTAGGATAGCCACCATTAGTAAGTTCTAGACTAGTAAACATCAGTACTTACCACAGTGACCTAGGATAGCTACCATTAGTAGACTAGTAAACATCAGTACTTATCACAGTGACCTAGGATAGCTACCATTAGTAAGTTCTAGACTAGTGAACATCAGTACTTGACCCACCTTTAGCAATGAAGTACTCACCTGGTATGTGAGGTGATGAAGGAGGCCATGCTGGTAAAGGTACATCAGTAGGAGTTTGGAATGCTAAAATATGGAGAAAATGAAAAACAGAAATGATCATGAAATAACAGTATCGAAGATGAAAGAAAATCAAAGACAAAACAGAGCATAAAAAAAATGTATTCATGTGAGTGTGTGCGCGTGTGTGTGAGAGAGAGATAGCCTACAATATCAGTTAAGTTACATAACATTATTAAGTTATAAATGTCTCATTAATGATCATATTAAACAATAGAAAACATAGCCAACATTCCTACACTCAATGACAATACCATTGGGAATACAATGATTATTTATATCAAAACCTAAACTATGATAACATAGATTATCACACCATGAATACACATTTAATATATATGTACCAATATATGTTATATACAGTCATTAAACATTACTTGGTCTCTGTGAGGTCTATATGCTATGGGAGTGACACCTCTACAATTTACAAACTTGATCATATTCTAGCTATCAACATAGCACAGTTACTACTATCTCTCTGTGTATGTAGTAATATGTTTGTCAATTCTCAAGGCTATAATAACATCACCTGCAAAGATCTACCCAAGACAGCTATTACTAGAAGGTTTTAAAACATCAACACTTACCACAATAGCTACTCTAGTAAGCTTTAGTCTTAGCTAGTTTACCATGACAAATTAGGTTAAAATAGTTAGAAACATGTGTTACTTTTAATAACAAACTTTTATTGTTTGAATTAGACTAAAAACTAATTGTAGCTATTCTAGGTCACTGTAGTAAGTACTGATGTTTACTAGTCTAGAACTTACTAATGGTAGCTATCCTAGGTCACTGTAGTAAGTACTGATGTTCACTAGTCTAGAACTTACTAATGGTAGCTATCCTAGGTCACTGTAGTAAGTACTGATGTTTACTAGTCTAGAATGGTAGTTATCCTAGGTCACTACTGATGTTCACTAGTTTAGAACTTACTAATTGTAGCTATTCTAGGTCACTGTGGTAAGTACTGATGTTCACTAGTCTAGAACTTACTAATGGTAGCTATCCTAGGTCACTGTAGTAAGTACTGATGTTCACTAGTCTAGAACTTACTAATGGTAGCTATCCTAGGTCACTGTAGTAAGTACTGATGTTTACTAGTCTAGAGCTTACTAATGGTAGTTATCCTAGGTCACTACTGATGTTCACTAGTTTAGAACTTACTAATTGTAGCTATTCTAGGTCACTGTGGTAAGTACTGATGTTCACTAGTCTAGAACTTACTAATGGTAGCTATCCTAGGTCACTGTAGTAAGTACTGATGTTCACTAGTCTAGAACTTACTAATGGTAGCTATTCTAGGTCACTGTGATAACTACTGATGTTTACTAGTCTAGAGTTTACAATAATACAATGTGGATTTGTTTAACTAACAAGAAACACTCTTGAGAATACACAGAATGCTCAATAAACTAACAAACAAACAAACAAGTAAACAAATAGAGAACAAAAGACAAGAAGATACAGAGAAAGGAAGCAAAAACAAACCACACAACTATTATTTTAAATAAATACAGCCCAAGGCTTACCACAGCTAAAGTATTATGCTACCACTAATTCTAACCTAGACAAAACTTGAGGCAAGACAGCTACTTAAAACTTAACCATACACAACACCACTTAAAGAACAATGTTATCAGAACACAATCAAAATGTAGCCAGTAGGGAAACCTTATAAAAGACCACAAGAGAGTAAAAAGGGGAAGAGCTTAGCCATTAGATACAGGAGACAGAGGAAACCACAAGGCAGGTCCTAGACCAGGGCCTAAATTGATAAGAGCAGTACAGGTTGAGTAAATGTATACACATTCCCTCTATTTAGCTGGCTTCAACTAATGGGGGAGTACTCATTAGTGGCTTCCAGTTGCCTGGCAACAGTTGCTATGGAAACAAAATCATGTATTTGATGTAGCAGCTGTTTAGAGTGCTAGGAGGGCAAAATATGGAGTTATAGCATGCGATTGAAATTATCAGTTACAGAAATGGAAGTCTGTTACCATGTTGCATTTATTTACTGGCTGATCAAACTCTACAACAATCAGTGAATATGTACAACAACAAAAGATCTATTAGATAAGAAAGTACATCTGTTCCATCTTAACAATAATCTAGATATAGTAAACATTGATTAAAGAGAACTCTATATACTCTACCAAGAGATAAAATGTGTACTCAGGACATCGTGTAAGTACCAGGTCATAGTACTTCTATTGAGTGGACATTGTATTCAAGGCTCAAGTCCTTCCTTTTTCTAATCTTATCTCAGCAAAGTTCAAACCTGAATGTAATTGTTACAGGTATATTTACTTGTTCTCAATGTCCAAGTTCAATGCAACAGTATCACAAACAAAACCTTATATTGTTTGTATACAATAAAAATGATAAGATAACAGTTTCATTAAATATTTATTTATGTCACAAACAACTTATAAAATGTTTTTGTTTGTATCTAATAAAGTTACAAGATAATCACATATTCACAAACCACAAAAGCAACACTAATAAGTTGGTCTCATTAATAGCTAATTAAAAAATCTAATAGCTTATTAATTCAGAACCAATTAGCGAAGTTTATTATCACTTAAGTAAATAGGCATAATGAGAAAACAATACCTACTTCAAAATTGTGGTTACACACTTACAGCTGCACATTTTACTATATAATGAAATATGAAAGGCACTCTTATTATGCAGATCATTATCTTAACACCTGGTCCAAATATAACCACACAACCTTGCTACAATACAACCACAAACCCTAAAATAATAAATTAAGACAACTGTAAGTTATGCCAGCTCTTTTTAATTTTAAAACTGGTCACACACACTAAGTGAATCTTGGTTTCACACAGGATTTCTGAATTCAAAATTCTCACACAATAACATCAAAACATGTTGCTATACAATTCACAGTATAAATGATATTTCTAGTAGATAATTAATTATAACGTCCAAAGTGCAATAAGAGAAGGTAATAGATGAAACACCTTTGAATAACAATCTATGATCTATTTGTATATAACTAATATAGATATGATATCATTAGACTGTGTAAGTATTGTCTTTATGCAGATATATGATATATGTGATGATATATTGTTAATGTGTGCAAATGAGATAATTGTTTTGTGATTCTTTATGTTGAAATCAACACAGAAACCATAATAGATTAGTTGTAGTAAATTAAGCCATATAAATGCTTCAGTGTGTGTGTGTGTGTGTGTGAGAGAGAGAGAGAGACATACCACTTGGAAATACGTCAGCCATGTTAGGTGGACGGCAACCTGGATCAGCTACCATAGCTCCATTTAGATCTAGACCACTCGAAGGAGCCAATCTTGAGTCTTTTATAAGAGGAGGGATTTGTCCAGGATGGAGATGTCCCATAAAGGGATTGGGACGAAGGTAAGGATGATCTGAGTCAGGCCTATTAGAGGCTCTATTTCCTAGGAAAACGACAATAAAACAATGTTAACAACAGCACCAGACATATTAAAAGTGTAAAAACCTCTTTCCAATAAGTTATTAAAATAATAGCAAGATTTGTTATAAAAAAATAAAAATAGAAAGTCAAGGACAGATTCCTTATTCAGAACACCTGCTCTGGTTCCAGACAATATTTCATCATCCTATTCAACTGCCGAATAAAAAGCACCTTTATACTGAAGATAATCCCTAAGGTCACTGTATCCATTTAAAAAGAGGCTTTACTAAGACATTAATTCTGTACAGCTATTGAGAAACCAATCTACACTTCTGTCCTTGTATGTTAATGAAACACACCTACAACATCATTGACATGTCAGTCATTCATTCAAGGAACGATTGCCACCAATGTTAAGTTCATTCACCAACAAAGAATTAACCAGTTATCATTACAAGACAAGCCATTGACATCACAATGCTCTCAGATACATCGAAACTAACTGATTTTACACGCTATTAATGAGAAGAACTACTCGATCGAGGTTAGCAGGCATTCCACAGATGTCCGTTAACTAGGAATGTTGCAGGAAACAGCTGGTATGAACAAGAAGGATTAGAATTAGAGAGTTTACAAAATGATACTTTGAAGGTGAAAAATAATTTTGACACAGAGTTGACAGAGTGATGATAAACTCCAAACAGTTAAGTAAAGTAATCTATTATGTAAGAACACTAGAATGTCTAATGTTCGAGACCAACAAACTATCATTGAACACTGTAACAAGTCCTACTAAAGCATACAGTACTTTTAAACAGACACATTTAAATTTGTTGGAGTGATCTACATCTAAATGCACTCATAATATAATTGTATTACCAAAACATTTAGTAGTAATTAATATACAACTCTTCATCAAAGTAAATATCTACAACAAATGTAGTCACACACTCACACATGCAAACTTCCCATGAAACTATTAAGCCACCCGTCACTATAATATCAGATCTAGTACTATCTTAATATTAACAATCATCACAATGACATTAAAATAATTCTACAATACATCTGTCTCAAAAAATACAAATCATTACCACCATCTAACAAGATTACTATCATGCCTATAGAGTAACAAAGCTTAACAAAGCGTAACAGGAATTTAAAATCACACCGCAATTTGTTTCAATACAAACACGCATGACAGAATCCATGTATATTAAATACATTCTATTATTATGTACATGCTATTGTCACATTGTGTTGTAAAATAATATATTATCTTTAGTACATGTTATCACGTAAATATTGGAAATGTGATGTAGTACTGTTTTATGCATGCGTGATTTCTTCTTGGGTGTATTCTAATGCCATAGTAACAGAAAGGGTACAACAGGTTTTTCTTTGTAGTATGAGGGTGGTCTAAAGAGATCATATTATCATTGGTATTCATTGGTATTTTACTAGTAAAAAAAACTATACAAGTTATTGTGTCATTGATAAAGTTTATAGAACTATTAATGACTTATTCATACTAGAAAGATTTCTCCAATCTTAAGTATAGTTTCCTCTAAGAACAAGTCTCTATAAAATCTCAACTGTCCAGCCAAAAACATTGATACAGTGATACAACACTCTAAGGCCAATTTGAAACATTTCACGTCAAATATCTCTAAGGAGATTTGCTGGTTACCTTAAAAATATTAAGTATTCCAGACAAGCGACTGTTTACACTTCCTTAGTTATGATAGCTATATCATCACAAAGCATGTTACCAGGTACTCCTACATGATATGAAGCTTAGTCCAGCCTCCTCTAATAGTCAATAAAAAGAGCCCATAGATACTGCACTTAATGGTAATGATATTAATGGATAAGGGGAATATTGTCTAGGAATCTTAAAAGTGTTTTCTTAATATCTATAAGGGTTCAACTATAAACCTTAAGATATAAAGGTTTAACAGTATGCAACCTGAATTTGGCAGTTATTATGAGACATCACTGTAAAAAACGACAACACATTGGTCATACTTTGTATAGAGATTGAACATACACTCAAATATTAGTATGGGACTAAAACAAGTGTCCAATATACAGATTACATCCCCAATACCATCATTAGATCCACTATACAAAAGGTAAATATCTCAACATATTAAATATAACTTGTTCAATACACAAGTCACAGATGGTTATGTAACTAGAAAAAGCTCAAGTAACTTAAACCTTTAATATACATTGACATCATTGACTGTGTACTGGGAATATGTCTAAAGTTACTAGCTCACGTAACTATATTATTTCTAGTTTGTGATTTTTTTGAACAACATCCTTGATTGCATGTACACAGAGCCTGTATCATGTATACACACACATACACACACACATATATAGATATATGTTAAAACTGTGATGACAAGCTTTGATGAAGAGTATCAGTAGTTGAATGACATTTTAAAATTTTATCAATGAGAGCATCAAAACATGATAAGATGAAGCTACATTTATAAACATGGAAGGGAAAAAACACCAGCTGTAGCATTGAGTCTCAAAATGTGATCATATCATGTCTTAGTTTGAGCCTCTCTTGTTATCTCTATTACATCTGTTTAATAAACTTGCTGCTTTGTTCTCTCACTCATTCTCTCTCTCTCTCTCTCTCTCAAACTTACTCCTTGGTTCTCTTGGTCCATCAACAGTCACTTTGATAGCATGAGAATATGTAGCATATTGGACAGGCTCCGTAATAATAGTGATATGTACGGTCAACATTTTCCCTAGAGAACACAAAATACAATCATGTTATCGTTCTCAGGTGACAACATATGACAAGACAACCCAACCTAATCAAGCAGAATTAATAATTAATACTAACTTAGGAAAAATCCAATAAGACAATTATAGCCTGTTTATTAATTAGTTATTATATATATATACTACTATTGTCTACTTTGTTTTTCAATCTTAGCTTAGATTTCTCTAACTATGCATCAAGTAAACCTTCATTTCTTTCATCATATATCCATTAAATGGTCTCTCTCTCTCATAATGGACCCATTGGTTTGTCTGTGGCTCCAGTCTTTAGTTATGCATCAATGATATAACCATTAACTAGATGCACAAGCCATTATTGTGTACTTAACCAGCACATCCCTTTAAAACAGTAGTCAATTATATTGGCTTCCCTTATAGAAATGGCACTAACTTAAGACCAGACATAACATAGTGTGAACAGTAGAGATAGCACTAAGTGGTGCCAATAGGTGAGAAAGCAATACCATTACTACATCTATCCACTTAATAGTACAAGACTGACAAGGTCATTATTTTTAAGTATATTGAGTTCATAAATCCATCAGTTTATCAGATGAGCTAATGCAACTGGAGAGAGCTTTTTGGAGCGTTAACTTTTAAAATATGTCTATTAGTCCCAGCTGAGCCCGAGCTGGAATGGTTACATTTAAAACATATATGCCACAATACACAAATAATTTTTTAAAATTAATGGCATAATTGTAATATATATATATATTACGACTTACCTCTGCCTGATCGCCCAACAAATCTAAGGTCGTTGAATCTGGCTACTTGGTTCTTAAAAGTTGCACAAGCATTTCTTAATTCAGCAGCTGAGTTTTCATCATTGCCGGCTGTCAAGATTACTTTAGTACCATCAGCTATGTCACTTAAAGATAAAACTTTGAAAGGGACTGGCAGTGTCTTGTTGCAACGCCAGTGCGATGGCAATATAGTACATACGAAGTTAGGACTGTCAGTAGTGACTAGTTCTCCAGGATGTTCTGCCAGGAGCTCTGAAAAGGTGCGTTCTCCTCGAAAGCGTTTTGAGGAGTTGGGGTGACCATCACCGACTATAGGATCAGAAGCCATAAGAGGCATAGGACGAAATGGGGAGAGTGAGAAATGGAGAATTTAAAAAAGGAGATTCAGAAAGAAAGGTTGTTTAGTTTGGCCACGAGGTATGTGTCGACAATGAAAAACGGTGGGAGTCGGTGCTATGTTGATTGCGGTCAACTGGTTTATACCGCAACTTGCAACAAAACTTACTCGAACACACAAACTTTGTAGAGTAAAACAAGTAAACCTCTAGCTATGGCGGAAAATGAGTAGTCCTCGAGAGCTCGTAACTGTAGGCTTGCGCTCCAGTCTCTGAACTCAATGGAGATAGCCGTGACTGGATTGGCTTTCAAATGTACTAAAGTCGGAGAGATTGAAGAGAAGAGGTCCTGACTAAAGAAGAGGTGCAGAATGGTTGGTCCCTGAGGGTAAAAAGCCACACACAAAAAAATAGAGAGAACTGGATGATATTGGCGCACATGAGCACACGATTAATGCTTTAGTCATATTTATCACTTGGCTTCATAATATTTTAATTAGATTCATAGGTGATCACGTGACCTAAAGTACTAAAAGAGAGCAGTACAAGGTAACTAACTAGTTGTTAAGTTTGTTTCGATTGTTTTGTTAATTGTAATTGCTTTAAATTACTGTATACACTAGTTTTTATTGGATTTAGTTATTGCATAATTCATTATTGTCATAACAACTTTAATTATTTTAATTGACATGGGTTACACTCATCAATAATATATATATATATTAATTTTATTTATAAGATTATTCATACTATCATTATTTTGCAGCCATCTTTTATTTCATATACTATATTTCTTATCTGTAACTATATTTAGTAACTACTACAATAATCATATTACTTTTGTTAAATGTTTAAAAAATGTCATTACTAAATTCTTTCACATCCTTAACAATGCCCAAAAGAGAAGAGTACATATTTCTCGATATACTTTAAAGACACTTTTGGTTGCTATGGAAATACGCAACAAATATCTTGATTAAATATAATTACATTTTTTTATTGGGTCCTCTAAGTACAACGTTGGTCGTTTATTTGGTTACTGGTTCAATTTTTTTGCAACAACAGAAGCTCTATTATTGACTTTGAAATTTAATGGATAATTTTCAAGTTTTAAAATGTATCAGATTCTATTTCCATATTTGGGCATCTTACTATCCAGAGTTTATCAAATGGTAGTTAATTTGTGTTGTTTACTAATGTTAGTAAGACACCTGATGCTCAGTAGTTAAGAGTTTACTAATGGTAGCTACCCTAGGTCACTGTGGTAAGTACTGATGTTTACTACTCTAGAGCTTACTAATGGTAGCTATCCTAGGTCACTGTGGTAAGTACCGATGTTTACTAGTCTAGAGCTTACTAATGGTAGCTATCCTAGGTCACTGTAGTTAAGTACTGATGTTTACTAGTCTAGAGCTTAATAATGGTAGCTATCCTAGGTCACTGTGGTAAGTACTGATGTTCACTAGTCTAGAGCTTACTAATGGTAGCTATCCTAGGTCACTGTGGTAAGTACTGATGTTCACTAGTCTAGAGCTTACTAATGGTAGCTATCCTAGGTCACTGTAGTAAGTACTGATGTTCACTAGTCTAGAGCTTACTAATGGTAGCTATCCTAGGTCACTGTGGTAAGTACTGATGTTCACTAGTCTAGAGCTTACTAATGGTAGCTATCCTAGGTCACTGTAGTAAGTACTGATGTTCACTAGTCTAGAGCTTACTAATGGTAGCTATCCTAGGTCACTGTGGTAAGTACTGATGTTCACTAGTCTAGAGCTTACTAATGGTAGCTATCCTAGGTCACTGTAGTAAGTACTGATGTTTACTGGTCTAAAAGTTACTAATGATAGTTATAAATCTAATGATAGCTATCCTAGGTCATTCTGGTAAGTAATATTAATATTAATATTAATATTAATATTAATTTTATCAGTTAATTGTTATTCATACTTGTTTTATTGTTTGTTATTAATTTATTTCTTATTTGTTAAAGTGTTGTCTTTGTTATGAGTACAAATCATGAGAGTACCACGGGAGGAGGAGGACCCATTGGAATGTTCCAATCTGAAATCACCAGTATGATGTGGGTAGTACGAGTATATAGTGTATTTGATGAATGGATGGATGGATCAATGTATTGATGGATGGATGGTTAACAAAGCAAATAGATGGATGAAATTATGGGATAGATGTTAGAATGGATGGACGGAGAGATTAGTGGATGAATAAATATGTACAAGTATTTGATGAATGGATGGATGAATTAGACAAGTAGATTTATATATGGACCTATAGATGAGTAGTTAGTTATATCTAATGATGCATGGTCTACACTTTTCTTAACGACTTCTTTTATTAATATTATACTTATATTAATAATTATACCTCCTGCATTATTGGACACCCATATATATTAACTGTAAACGGTATTATGTTACATACTGGTACAACCCATAGTCTGAACATGAGACATATGTACATGTAACATATCTACATGTATATCATGTATTGTTAACATGTTCTAATCTAATTAGTTTGGTGTACACAACTACCATAGTAATTATTGAAATATAATAGTAACTGCTTTGATACTCTATTGTTTGATTGAGTAAACAACAGATATATTTTATCACAGGTGTTCAATTAATGAGCTATCATTAATAAGTTCTAGACTAGTGAACATTAGTACTTATTATAGTGACCTAGGATAGCTACCATTAGTAAGTTCTAGAGTAGTGAACATTAGTACTTATTACAGTGACCTAAGATAGCTACCATTAGTAAACTCTAGACTAGTGAACATCAATACTTACCACAGTAACCTAGGATAGCTACCATTAGTAAGCTCTAGACTAGTGAACATCAATACTTACCACAGTGACCTAGGATAGCTACCATTAATAAGTTCTAGACTAGTGAATACCAGTACTTACTATAGTGACCTACGATAGCTACCATTAGTAACCTCTAAACTAATGAACCTGTCTAGACCAGTGCTATATATGATATAAGGACAAGTAATATCATTATATTAGTACTCTCAATACTAATGAGTATTAATAAATATTTGAAATAGCTTAAAGATTAGCACATCAAATTGTCTTCATCTCTACCATTGTTAGGTACACTTTTGGAGATATAAAATCATGTAACTCGGAGACAGTTGCTCTTGTTGAACATATCACACATCGACAGATTGTGGAAATGGTTAGAAAGAAAGGAGGGAAATATTCAGATACATGTCATAATCCTCATACCCAAACATTCAGCAGAGGAATGGGTATGAGGCTAACTGATACATGTCATAATCCTCATACCCAAACATTCAGCAGAGGAATGGGTATGAGGCTAACTGATACATGTCATAATCCTCATACCCAAACATTCAGCAGAGGAATGGGTATAAGGCTAACTGATACATGTTCTTTCTGTGTACTTTTAGATCCAGCAAACATCACAAGTGACTGTTTTAAGAGGCGGGAAATCTATGAGTGTGTCCGATGTTTTGTTTCTTTTCAGAAAAGATAAGGTACTAGTGTTTGTGTGTTTGTGTGTGTGTGTGTGTGCCTGTGATGTTATTTTCTCACCTCTTGTCCAGTTTATTATTTTGGGAATGTACCAATACATGTGTTCTCTGATGTACATGTAAAGATACATGTACATGTACATGTATTTATACATGTACACATAAATGTACATGTATAATTATATATTCATGTACATTTGCCTGATAAGGAATTTGTTGAAACGTTTTGTTAAAAGGAGTGATTTGTTATGGTCATAATCTGTTTAATAATATAACTATATATAAACTCTTTGTCTCTTAATGGATCATTTAACTCAATGTATATTAACTCTGAGATATAAAGAATCACGACAGTTTTATTACTGAGTCCCCAAGGTGTCCAGAATAGAAGACAGCTGTTATATTATTTACTAATAATTCAATTCGTATAATTTGTACATAATGGATATCGTGGTACTTTATAAGCTCTCTTTCTGAGACAGGAGGTGTCCTTATTATAGAGGTTAATGCATATCCCTATGATGGTACTAGAACTGAATGATCTCAGTATAGAGATGTCTATAGTACAGATTATATAGGTTTAAATTTAGTTAGTTAGGATTTAAAGATATATATATATATAACTTGTGTTTTTAGATACCCAATATTAGCTGACCTTACTTTTAGATGTATCTGCTCAATTCTAATGTAGATATGATATTGTACTGGGATTTAATAATTACAAGAGTACAGTTATTATTAAGTATTCTATAATAACTTTAATTATGCCATCCAAAATTGGCTTCAGACCCAGATATGGTTATATAACCATTCAGGACACCTTGTAACTAATAAAACTGTCTTGATTATAAGAGATATGTCCTTACTTCAGACTGTTCACATCAACAAGTCATAATATAATATGTCTTACTGTCTAATATGAGGATGATATCCTTACTATTGGCAGCTGTGATATCAGAAACATGTTCATTGTGTATGAGGAATCAGAGTGAACACAAACACAAGGAATGTTTATTAAAATAGGGTAAACTATACTACTCTGTAGGAGGAGCTTTATATCATGTTTCTCTTTAACTTGCCCAATATGTAGATGATTTAACAACACCACTTCCTGGATACTCAATGTAAACTAGTCTCCAAGTCTTGCCTTCACTTTCAATGCAACCTTACATCTGCTCTGTACTATTCCTCATAATAAATATAATACATGTACATGTATACCTTATATATGTACATGTACATGCATACCTTATATATGTACATGTACATGCATACCTTATATATGTACATGTACATGCATACCTTATATATGTACATGTACATGTATACCTTATATATGTACATGTACATGTATACCTTATATATGTACATGTACATTTACATGTAACTTATACATGTACATATATATCAGGTACTTCTGTATGTAACTGCTTTCTGTCTCTATACTGGAACTCCTTCAGACTCTATATTCATGACACTTATTCTAGTCACATATAGATTATATATTACTCAATCTTTGTATTGAGAACACATCTATATTTTTCATGCTCTCAAAATGTTTCTTATAGAGTTCATTGAATAGTTACAAATAATGAGCTTCTTATATGAAGACTCTAAACTTCCTACACAACCTCTATATTGTGGATACCTTTATACTAAGGACATTCTATACTGTTCTATTATGAAACAGATCACATGAGTCTCCTTTATTGTAGATCTAAATATTTAACTCTATGATACTAGTATTATGTCAATGTGTTTATCTTCAAGTAAAATAGTACTTTGACACTTATGATTTATACTGACAAACATTGGTGCTAGTTACCATAGCAACCAAGGATAGCTACCATTAATAAGTGCTAGACTAGTGGACGTCAGTACTTACCACAGTGACCTAGGATAGCTATCATTAGTAAGCTCTAGACTCTAGACTAGTGAACATCAGTACTTACCACAATGACCTAGAATAGCTACCATTAGTAAGCTCTAGACTAGTAAACATCAGTACTTACCACAGTGACCTAGGATAGCTACCATTATTAAGCTCTAGACTAGTAAACATCAGTACTTACCACAATGACCTAGGATAGCTACCATTAGTAAGCTCTAGACTAGTGAACATCAGTACTTACCACAGTGACCTAGGATAGCTACCATTATTAAGCTCTATACTAGTAAACATCAGTACTTACCACAATGACCTAGGATAGCTACCATTAGTAAGCTCTAGACTAGTGAACATCAGTACTTACCACAGTGACCTAGGATAGCTACCATTAGTAAGCTCTAGACTAGTGAACATCAGTACTTACCACAGTGACCTAGGATAGTTACCATTAGTAAGTGCTAGATTAGTGAACATCAGTAGTTACCACAGTAACCTAGGATAGTTTACAGTAGTATTTAAGTAAGTTTCCATTACTCTGAAGTCTGTGTTACTGGTATTAATTGTTCTTGGAGTAAGCTGAAACCATATAGGATAACTTTTCTATTTTTTACATTGTTACTGTGAAGTCTTAAGTATGATGACGATGTCATACAACATCATCATAACAAATTACTGTATTATTGGATACTAATGAGGACAATGTAAGTAGAAACAATAATTGAATACTTAAAAGTTGTTAATACTTTGTAGTGTCATAATTATGTCAAACTAATGGATGGATGGATGGATAGATGGACAACCTATTTTTCTTAGACTTTGTAAATGGATGGATAGATGGATGGATAAATGGACAACCTATTTTTCTTAGACTTTGTAAATGGATGGATAGATAGATGGTTGGATGGATGGATGGATGGATGGATGGATGGATGGATAGATGGATGGATGGATGGATGGATCAATTGACTAGATATGTTGAACAGATTAATAGATACATTGCTACACAGACAGACATAATGTGAACATCACATGTTACAAGGGTATCTTGTGGGTTGTCTTCCCAAACATCTTTCCTTTCAATATCATTAAACACTTTAATAATTTGTACATTTTTAATATGTTATCATTAAATTTAATTACCTTATCATCATCATTATTACAAATTAACAAAGGTTCTAATTAAATAATAATTAGATAAGAAATATATATAAATATACAATATATACAATATAAATATATATATATATATATATATATATATATATATATATATATATATATATATATATATATATATATATATATATATATATATATATATATGTAAACATATATAATATATATGTTTATATATATATATATATGTATGTATGTACATGTACATGTATATAACAAAACTTTTTGTGGTTATGATAATTTATTTTTGATGATATGGCTACGTTTAGTTATTTTTCAATCTTTTTTGGAGTTCCTAAACAGTTGGTCAGTGTTTATGGATGTGGGGACACCTGGGCCTGTAGAGCCTGACCGACTGGTCAATGTGTCTCGCTGCATAAGTTTATTTTCTCATCGTACACTTAATATTCAAGGTAGTATGTTAGAACTAAATCGTCCATCTGTTTTGCGTGCACTGTTGTTTACAGTAAAAACTCCAAACGACTCACCTCATGAGTTTATTTTCTCATCGTACACTTATTAGTTAAACTAGTATGATGTTGAAACTAAATTCTCCATCTGTTTGGCGTGCATTGTTGTTTGCAGTTAAACTTCAGACCACTAAGGAACATATTATGTTGTTAAGACATGTTCTTAAGATAGAAGATAAATAACAATAATCATAGTCTACTTATATTATATTGGAAATACAACTAAATAAAATGCACCTGCATTAATTGTATCTATCATTTCAATATCCTAAGTAGAATAGCTCATAAAAAACACTCACTGTATATTGAGGGCATCCTCTATATTCAGAACAATAAGGACATTTGTTCTAGTCCCATACTAATATTTTAGTCTATTATACAACCTCTATATTAAGGACACTTGTTCTAGTCCCATACTAATATTTTAGTGTATTATACAACCTCTATATTAAGGACACTTGTTCTAGTCCCATACTAATATTTTAGTGTATTATACAACCTCTATATTGAGGACACTTGTTCTAGTCCCATACTAATACTTTAATGTATTATACAACCTCTATACTGAGGACACTTGTTCTGGTCCCATACTAATATTTTAGTCTATTATACAACCTCTATATTGAGGACACTTGTTCTAGTCCATTACTAATATTTTAGTGTATTATACAACCTCTATATTAAGGACACTTGTTCTAGTCCCATACTAATATTTTAGTGTATTATACAACCTCTATATTAAGGACACTTGTTCTAGTCCCATACTAATATTTTAGTGTATTATACAACCTCTATATTAAGGACACTTGTTCTAGTCCCATACTAATATTTTAGTGTATTATACAACCTCTATATTGAGGACACTTGTTCTAGTCCCATACTAATACTTTAATGTATTATACAACCTCTATACTGAGGACACTTGTTCTGGTCCCATACTAATATTTTAGTCTATTATACAACCTCTATATTGAGGACACTTGTTCTAGTCCATTACTAATACTTTAGTATATTATACAACCTCTATATTGAGGACACTTGTTCTAGTCCATTACTAATACTTTAGTATATTATACAACCTCTATATTGAGGACACTTGTTCTAGTCCATTGCTAATACTTTAGTATATTATACAACCTCTATATTGAGGACACTTGTTCTAGTCCATTACTAATACTTTAGTGTATTATACAACCTCTATATTGAGGACACTTGTTCTAGTCCCATACTAATACTTTAGTATGTGGACATTAATGAACCTTAGAAATTGTGCACATCTTCAGTAAGGGGTTAAAAATGCACTTAGTGTTAATATGAGACTAGAAAATGTTTGTAGAGTGTCCTCTGTGAGTGTTACAAATTTCTATTATTTTCTTTTCTATCAAAGCAAAAATTGAAACAGATTGTTCGCCATCTCCAGTTAAAGGAAATGATTCAACGAGCAAGATCACAGAGTAGATCTGATGATGAAGAGTCATCAGGATATGGTAGTAATGATGGATGGATGGACAAGCAAGCCTGTCCATTGTTTTGTGGTTATAGATCCATTTCCAGGTATTGGTAGTGATAACAAAAAACAAAAATTCACTCTTGATTTCTTATTAGAGTCAGATCAAAAAGGTACAATGAATAGATTGACATTATAACAATAAACAATTGTAATGGATTTATGAATTATAAATAGACATATAAAATAAAGAAATGGACAGACAGTTAATATTAATGGAATACATTACGTCAATATATCATTTACTATAATCATGTATCCATGTAACAACACTGTTGTTATGACAATATGAAATGCTATAAACAAGCCACACACCTTCCCATCTAACTGGCGCTCACATCGCAAATAAGGGTTAAACCACAATGCATTCAGTATGACCATATGTCATAAACCACACCAGTTAACAATACAGTATATTATATTATTGCTCTAATGGTCAGTGCACCTGGTAGTGGCTTTAGCCTGTGGTCACTATGGAGACACCCTACACATAATGAACATGTATATACATGTATTAAAAGTACGTCTGTAATTTTAAACAAGTTAATATGCACCCGTACACCATGTAACGTCTCCAGCTAATATGTACATGGACATATGTACACATAGCAGTAAAGATTTTGGCATTATAATAATAATTATAATTAATGACAACATGTACATGTACATATGCACACTTACCAAGACAATGGTTGGTGTTATAACAGTTATTATGTAATAATGATGTCATGTACATGTAGTCCTCCTGTTTCTGTAATGTGTATTATCATGTTTCCATGGTTACAGATATTTTGAATGAAGATGATGTTGATCTAATACACCAACAACGTCAAGAAGTTTGTATTTAGAAAATATGATGATTATAGTTATTAGTATATTTATCTAGAGACTAGATTCTCAAACAAAGTCAATGGATCTTGCTCAATATGAAGAGTTTGCTGAAATGAGAAGAATGAACTTCAGTATGTATCTGATGTTTATCTATGGGATACATTGATGGATGGAGATTTGATGGATGAATGAACAGATGGATGGATGGATGGATAGTTGGACAAACAAACGTAGGAAGTGATCAGTGAACAAAGACGAGAGAAAATATAAACAGTAACTTTATCTGATTCTCTGATCATTCATCCATTAATTGTCTATATGTCCATTTATGTACCTACCTGTCCATTAATTCATATATCTGTTTATTTACCAATCAATTTGTTTTCAGATAAGAACACTGCAAAGTTTAAAGAGTGGCTAGATATAAATACACTTATACCATCTTACAAACCAAGTCAAGCTGTCATTGAGTTGTTTGGGTATCTTGCTTATGAAACTGTACAAGAGGTCAGTGTATGGACTAATATATATATACTAATGGATGTATAAACAAATTAATGGACACATGGATAAAGCAAATGGACATATAATTTATTGAATGGATGCATACTCTTCCCAAACCAGATTGTTGAGTTAGCTCTTCTGGTTAAACAAGACCAAGAGCCTAAGTTACATGATCCAACAAGCACCATAACACCTCTTACTAATGCCACGCCCATTCCATATGGTGCCACACCCACTTTTGTTACAACACCAGCAAGTATGACTGGTGGAGGTATTTCCTCTCCAGGATCACCTAAGAGTCCATTTTCATCAGGTGATTAATGATTTTAATTAATTAAATATGATTCTTAATTAATAGGAATATCCTCGCCCACTCAATTAATTATAAAAGCAAAACCACGAAAAAGGGGACGACCCTCCAAAGTAAGAATATAATGGAAAACTTGTACTATGATGATGACATCACTATGTGTCATAAGGTTTGGTTTAGGGTGTAGGTAATGGATTTAGATGATGTCATCATATATGATGACATCACTACCTGTCATTTAATGATGATGTCATCAGAGTGAAGTTACCATTAATGTGTAGCGAAATTTGAATTGGTACTTATTTCTTTTTAGACTTCAGTCAGTGAACTAGCTCCACCTACTGCCACACCCACAGCTATCCAACCAGCCCACATACATGAGGTGTTGAGACGTTGTACTATGGCCCCTGTAGGACCACACCTACCTTTAACAGTAAGAGTAAAACCCTATCATTATAAACAGTTTATATTATCTTTCATATCTTTTTAGTCTCATTTTATTAAACCAAGCTTCATCAATCGTACAATTTGTTTATGACATGTACATTTGTATTGTTATTGTGATATTAAGATACTTACCAAAATGTATAGAATTGTTAAAAAGCAGAAGTAAAGTAGTTAATTTATACACAAAGTGTCTAACTGATAACATTCTAAATTCAGAAATGAATTCAGAGACAAAAATTTAACTATACATCTAAAATTCAAAAAGGAAGTCCTAATTTGAATTCAAATTTTGTTTTAAACAATATCTATACCAAAACCATCCAATGAACTTCGTGTCTGAACTGTTTTGGTATCATACAAGTTTAAAATAAAATTTGAAACATTCACATATATCACATCAAAATTAGAATTGTGACATTAATATTATCACTTTTAATTGTAACAATATTTAAATATCTGAAACATATCAGATTTCAGTTAATAAAATGTTGTTAAAAATGAGTACATATTATATATAAATATATTTGATAAATACTATTATAATTATATAAATACATTTTATATTAGGTTTAAAAGATATATTATTATGTAACTATATCTGTCAAATCATGTGCAAACTGGGTCTTATACTGGTCTAACCGGTCTATCCACTTTTCCCAGTAATAATGACACTGGGTGGAGTCAAGGATATGGGTGTGTGCCTGTGCACCAGTTGGATACACTACGGCTATCAATACATTCTCCACCTACATTGAGATAAAATCTCTTTATAGCGGACATTAGGAGATTTTAGACACTGTCCTTATAATATTGAGGTGTCCTCAATATTAAGGCTGAAAATCGTGGTTAATGATGTAATCATGTGTCATGTTACATTATTAACTGATCCTTATAACATAAAGCTTAAAACCTAAAAATAGTAACATATGATGGCTTGTTACTATTTTTAGAAGCTATACAGTCATATGGAGAACGACTCTAAAAAACAGTTCCAGATTGTTACCATGGTGATCCAATTCTACCTAATTGCAGTACTGAAATACACATGTATGTATAACAACCACCCATCATGCATAACTCCACCCACATTACCTTAAAAGGATATCTACTGTCGTTGTTAATAGCTCCAGCATAGGCCACTGTTTGTAATGGATAGTCATAAAGGTCATCTAATGTAGGCTTGGGTTTAATAGAAGTTTTCCAATCGATAACATGTAACTGATCTCTGGAGAGAGAGGGGGAGAGAGAGAGAGAGAGAGAGAGAGAGAGAGAGAACAAACATAAACAATCATAGAGGAACTAGAAAATAAATCCAATCTTTATAACTAACCTGTACTTTGCTATACAATCAACTGTACCACTATAACCCAACTCATCATGTTTGATCACACCCTCTGTTACCATGACTTCAGATATCTGATCCAAGACACTTTGAATACTTTCCCAATAACGATAATTCTTATAAAGTTCTTCATAAGAAACAGTATTAGTCGGAGATAAAGAAGAACGGAGAGAAGAGAATCCTTGATCTAATGAGTGCAACATACTCCATTCATCTTGATATGATAGTTCAGAAGAAGAAGTGGTAAAAGATGATTGGACTTCAATGTTATTAGAGTTACTAATAGTATTACTAGTTGTCTTGTTAATAGTACCATTTGATACATGGTGTATTGGTTGAAGTTTGTATGTTACGTCTCCTCTCTTTCTTCTTCTCGCATTGTATGTACTGGAAGGAGTGTTTGGATGTCTATCTTGTAATTTATCTTCAAGTAACTATAAAATAATGATCTGTTATATCTCTACATCATATCAACCAATGTTAATTATATTGTATATGTATATTAGAAATTCTAGAGAACATCAGTACTTACCTTAGGATTAGACTCATACCTATGTGTTTAGTGAAGCGAATGTCTGGGTATGAGGCTAATCTAAGGATAAGTTAGTTTCACTTAATGGGAAAATAGATGTCCTTTTTCACATTAGGCAAGTGAGATCTGGACATGAGACTTAGGATAAAGTTACATGTAAATATATTTACAATAGTAACCTTAAATATGTACATATACATGTAACAACCATTACATTAGGGTATGTACATGTAACATCCATTACGTTAGGGTATGTACATGACATACCTTGATGTGATGATTGTAACATGTACATACCCTAATGTAATGGTTGTTACATGTACATACCTTAATGTAATGGTTGTTACGTTATAATCATCACATTAAGGTACTCCTTTCTTTCAATGTTTGTACCTTATGAAACTTTTTTCCACTTTGTATTACTTCTTGTCTCCATTCCTGATATCCTTTCTCTCCATATTCCTGTATCATACTCTGACGCCAGTTATGTAAACCAAACCAGCTGTTACGTGGCATAGTATCTCGTAAAATGGTAGTAACACTCGGCAACTTGTACTTCTCTTGAGAAGGTGACCGAAAAACATAATATCGACCATCTCTGCTATCCTCTTTATTGATATAGGTATCTGGAGCAGCTGAAAATTACAAGAAAGGATATCATATGAGAGACACATTTCTATTAAAGATGTGGGTATTCTACTGGTATTGCAATGCCATACTTTAATGTGAAATTAATACTGTCTAGGACCTTATTCTAAAATTTGAAACCCACATGTAATTCATGTTCCATTGAATAATGGTATCCATTACTGTGAGGATGAGCTAATGTGTTCTATGAAATGATACTAAGTAGATGTAGTAGATATAATAATGTTCTTCTTAACATTGTATTAGATAATAGAGAGTAGTAATTCTATGAAATTGATATGCCAATATTGCTATTAAATGAAGTCATAATAAGGTTACATGAAGTACATATACATTGTACATATATATACACAAGTAGGCCATATATTATAATATAGGTTATTAATATACAATATAATGACAACTATACTATGACAAGCTAATAGATGTTTCTGTTAACTAGACTATAAATGTTACCAGAAATCTGAGAGTCTGTAATAAAAAAGAGGCTTTAATTTGGTGTTATTAAGTCAATTAAACACATCAGTAACATCAGTGTAATGAGTACATAATATGACAATGTTAGATGTACATGAATTAACACGGAACCAACTAACCTGTTGGACAATTTTCATTATTACTGCTATATAGATCATTAAAATTTGTATGTTGTGACTTCTCTTGTTTATAAGTATTTTCATTAAGTTCTGCTACAGGAGGTTTGATCGAGTGGAATTGGCCGAGAAATGGGTAACTTGTACGTGGTGGTTTGTTGTTGTCTTCTACCTGAGCATCAGAACAAGACACTTCTTTTTTCTTTCTTCTTTTCACCTTATTACTCTTTGTTGCATACCCAGCCAATGGAGGGAAGCTGGAGGCAGTCTGGAGTAGTGGTAGTTTAGCTCGACCCACTGCTAATTGTCCAGTTGTCTTGAAGTAGAGAGCTGGTACATAACGCCTCCAATTGATCCATGCCCGCCTCATTGTTATATCACTCAGAAATGAGTTGATACAACACTGCTGCTCAGTTCTGACAGCAGTCTCTCCCTCATATATGCAAAACCAAGTCACTAAAGGGTTAATTATTGTGTTACTTATCGTAGCTCAGTATATTTATCCGTGTTATTTCCGTTCATCTTAACAACCAGGGTAGCAACGTTTTCAGTCCATTATGGGAAAGGACTATTATGTTATTTTAGGCATCACAAGAAATGCCTCATTATCTGATGTACAAAAGGCGTAAGCTCCTGATAACGAAGACAACATTGAAAATGATTTTATCTTTATCTTTGTAGATATCGTAAATTAGCACTCAAGTATCATTCTGATTGTAATAAGGATCCTGGTGCTACAGAAAAGTCAAAAGAAATAGCAGAAGCTTATGATGTATTGTGTAATGGTATGTAATACTTTATCATGATTCTGTGGTATCTCATGTCTATGTTCATTAATAGCATCTAGAAAAGCTATTTATGACAAGTTTGGAGAAGAAGGTTTGAAAAGAGGAATTCCTAATGCTGAAGGAGGTACTGAACGAAATTAGTTAATACATGAATGGATGGATAAATAGATGATGAATGGATTAATGAACAGATAAATGGATGAAATGATGTTTAATTTTGTTATCTGTATTTACTACAGAATTCTCAGAGGGTTACACTTTTCATGGAGACGTCAATAGAGTTTTTAAGGAGTTCTTTGGTGAAAATAACCCTTTTGCAGGTTTGTCATCATTAATTCTGTTTGAACTCTTGATATTACATCTTTCTCTTGCTCTCTCCAGATTTCTTTCATCTTGAGAATAACACTGATATTGATGGTCATGTCACCTTTGGTGGTCTCAAAGGTCGTGCTCAACCCAAACAAGATCCACCTGTTGAACGAGATCTACCACTTACATTAGAGGAAGTTTATAATGGCTGTACAAAGAAAATGAAAATATCACGAAAGGTAAGTATATGTTAACACTATTGTCATTATAGTAATGGTAGCTATCTAGTTCATATAGTATTGTATACAATACACATAGTTATGTACATGTATCTACTGGTATTAAAGGGTATGATAAATTAATGTACTAGTTATCCTATATACTTGTAGTGTATTATAGTTAATACATGTAGTGATGTTCACTAAGATATTGTGTAAGTTAATTGTTTTATTTTGATAGGTTTTAAATGATGATGGTCATACAACAAGTACACGTGAGAAAATATTAACAATTACAATACAAAAAGGTTGGAAAGAAGGTACTCGTATTACATTCCCAAAAGAAGGAGATCAAGGACCCAATAAAATCCCAGGTAACGACTAATATATTACATCTATTTATCATCACACATAGTAATCATTCTTCCATTGTATGTACATGTACATAACTACATGTATTAGCTCATACCTTCATTAATTCATTCTAAATTTTCCATTCTCATAGCTGACATTGTCTTTATAATAAAAGACCAACCACACCCCCAATATCATCGTGAAGGTCCTGACATTATCTACCAACCTATCATACCACTAGTCACTGTAAGGACATATAATATCTCTAACAATATAACAATATACTTGTAACAATAATACTAGTAACATTAGTCATTATTTACTTTAATATTACTCTCTATTAACTTGTATTATCTCTATAGGCTTTGACAGGAGGTGCCATTGACTTAACCACTTTAGATGGACGTCAGATAAGAGTACCTGTTACAGATGTTATCAGTCCTGGTCATGAGACAAGAGTAAAAGGAGAAGGCATGCCTTTAGTGGATGATCCAAAGAATAAAGGAGACCTGGTCATACATTATGATGTCTCATTTCCTACTGTACTTAATCCACAACAGAAAACACTCATTAGACAAGCACTAATATAACATGACATATTATATTATTATAGTATGTGTATTTTTTTAATAATAATATACACTTCTAAAATCACAATACAACATTGTCTATAGTATTTAACTGATCTAACTACTAGACAACAAAATAGATTTCTGTTCTCTTTATACACAAAAATAAGATACTTATAAGTTCAGTCTTTAGTTTAAAACTAATTTAAATCACTTCAACTATTAACAGTTGAACTACATCCTGTTTACATAATATTGTTAGTATAATCTACTGTAATTAAACCACTGTGTCTATTACATATGATACTAGTGATAGTATTATTAAAATCATTAATATGAACACTTATTATAAAAACTATAGTCACTGGATCATAACTAAGTTGCTGCTAGAGTTTCTTTCTTTAGCCAGACTTTGAATATAGTGATGTTGTCTTGTGTAGCTAATAAATATTTATTAGCTACACAAGATCACTATTTAGGTCCTTATAATCTGAAGGGGATATATAGACACTGAGGAAGTCACAAGATATCACTACTTTTATCAATTTATCTTGTCTTTCAATAACTTACTCTTTATACTTTTCATTATCTTGTACAAATAATAAAAACAAATTTTAAACACTTTAAAATCAACAAGTGTTCAGCCATTTACTTTTATACATGTACATGCAGATATCATTCCATTTAGGGTTAATATTATATATATTATATATGTATACAATCTTTAAAATTTGATGACAATTTATTATCTATATGATATTATACTCCTATCATCTATGTAAATTATCATAGTAGTAACAAGTATAGTTCATCTTAAGTACATTTATCATGTAGATATACTACAGATTACAATTTGACTGTAATTATCAAATTTGTTGATTATAACATTAATAATAATAATATGGATCACACGTACATTTATATGATCATTACACCAGACAATTCATAACAACTATTTCTATAATATATATGTAGAAGACAGAACAATGTATGAAGATCAAGTTTATCAATGCAGGCAAAAAATCTGTGATGTGTGTAATTAGTAAGTTTGTTAATTTAAAAGATGTTACAGTCTACAAAACATATTTTAAGTTTGTATAGAATGTGTATTTTTTATAGGAGCAGTAAGTAGTCTGCATGTTTTAGAGATATCGTTGCTCTATCTCAGATGCAAGCCTTTCATCGGAGACAGTACGAGAGCGAAGACAAGAGACAATTGTCTGCCATGTGTATGGTTTAGTAGGCTTTGGATTATTTTTCCAGAAGTCAAGAACATCATATAGTTGTTGTATAACATCACAGTTACGAGTTCTGAAATACTGCAAACGATAGTCTGGTACTTCAAGATAAATACCAATCTCAAACCATTTATGTGATGTTTCAATTAATTCTTCAAATAATTGTATTGTTGTTAGTTCATTGGAAGAGGCTGGATAAGGACCTAACCAGAGACTTTCATCCTCACTAGGTGCATAAAAAACAACATGAGGACGTATAGAACAGGTAAGTTCACCTTTTTCATCTACAATAGCAACATGAGATTTATTGGTAGGTTGACGACATTTATCACCTCGGCAGAAGAATGCTTGCTCTGGAATATTGATCTTGTATTTCCTATTCTTGATTACTTCCTTTAAACTGTCTTCAAGTGTTTCTTGTATTTCAGGAAGATATTTCCTGAGGTCATCTACTCCAGCTGCAGAATGATAATGAACCTCAAGTCGATAAAATGAGTCAATTATTGTGATAGCAATGCGACGCATACGAGGTATTTCAAACATAACTGCATTGTTATGAGGAGTTTTTAGAGGTAGGTCAGGATCGTCAACAAGTACCTTGTATCCTTTATTTGATAACAAAACAACTAATGCACAAAACAATCCAGCAGGAACACATCCCTCTTGGAAGTGGTATAGCAGTGGAGATGAAAGAGAAATCTTATTCAAGTTGTCGTGAGTAAGAGGGAGCAAAAGAGCAGGCATGAAGAATTTTTCTTCATCTAACTTTGAACAAATGTAGAGGAATTCAAAAATGTTGACAACTTCTGTTTCTGTGAACACTCCTCGTCTGTAATGCTTAGGGAAATCTTTCAAAATTTGCAGTGACACAATACCCTTTTTCACCATTTCTTCATACTCCCCTCGATGTGGTGGATACATTTTCTCTGTAAGTTCAGTCACTTTGTCAAGGAGTACTTGTGGTGTAGTGAAGATTACATCTGGTAGTAAGTTGGGATAGTAAAGGATAAGGTTGTATTTGGCAAGAAAGGTTAGAGCATCAATTACTTCATCTTCATTTTCAAACTGGTATCGTTGGGCTATTTCGTTAACTTCTGCAAATGAGAAGACACAACGATTGAGTGCTTGACTTTCCTTTTGAAGTGCTAGCTCTAGCACATGCCATCGTATTGGAATATCAACTTCTTCTGATATTGATGATGCAATACATTTTCTTAGCTCACAAATTACAGGATCATCAAATTTACCTTCTACAGCTTGTAGACCATTAACAGGATATATACACTGTTTGAAACTAGAATCTCGAAATATCACTTGCTTCTTAGAGCCAGAGAACACTTCCACTAAATTTATTTCTTTGTCCTCTATTTTTTCTTCAATTTGTGATATTTTAAGTGCTTCCTGGTACTTATCATAGTAAGTACCAACTAAGGCTATCTGCATTTTAGCATCTGGTGTACAATGAAGTATTCGTGCTTGTCGCTTCAAAATTTCTTGATTAGATAGAGCATGAACACCAAGGCTAAGTTGTCGTCCATCACTTGTCTCAAAATCCATGGAAGGGCTATCTGATAATTTCTCTGTTAATTTGAAGACTTGGAGAATAACTGATGTATCTGGAATAAATGCTTGCAACACTTCATGAAATTGTGGCTGGCCTCCAGAGTCTATGAAATAGATCCATTTTTGTTGGCTGTGAGAAATGGATTCTGATTCTCCTACAAGGGTAATTAATTCAGAGATAGTTGTATCATCTACAACCAAATCTGGCTCCTCATTTTCTTTGTCAAGATATTTCATTTCACTTGCAATCATGTTCATTAGTAAAGTCTCATCCATTAACTCCCACTTCTCTCCATCGATCTGTCGATATCGACCGGAACACACCGCTCGTATTGATCGTTCAGCACAACGTGTACTAGCTGATGACTCCACTGCAATACTAAGTAGAAGACATTTGAGAAGTGTCTTACCAACACGAGGAGGACCTTGACAGAGACACTTGGTAAGATATAATCGTACTCTTCCATTTTTCAATGATTTTTCAACAGTAAATGCTCTTCTAGTTATAGAGTAAATATAATTTATTATAACTTATAAAATATTTTGAAAATACTTAAAATTGTGATTACACATCATGTGACATATATGATCTACATGAACACTAACCTATCAAATTCGAATATTCCCAAACTAAATAAATGATATCAATACAATTAATCAAAAATAAATACTAACTTTGCTAATTGAGGTTGTTTCCTTTACGTATATAATTTATACACAATAAAAATAAGTAAATTATAAAGTAATTACTAACTTTAAAAACTTGAAAAATTGCCTATTTGAAGATAGATAACATAATTATTATACATATAATATATATATATATATATATATCTAAACGACATCGAGCACTCTTCAACAGACTTAGATACTTCAGTATATATATATATATATATATATATATGACCTGATTTGCAAAAAGGGACCACTTCTCTTAAAACATTTGTGACCTGATTTGCAAACAAACCACTGTTAAAACATATCAAAAAGCAGTTTTACAATAGAATAGTTATGCATTATAGCAACTGTATGTATACAAAACTAAGATGTTTGACATGTTTTAACAGTGGTATGTTTACAAATGAGCCACAAATGTTTTGACAGAAGTGGTCCCTTTTTGCAAATCAGGTCACACACACACACACACATATATATATCATTTACTAACCTTGTCATATCTGGGCGTTTCCTATTAAAACAATAATTTACATGTACATGTAAATTTGTATCATTGAATCACTAACCTTGCTGATTCCATACCTATCCTAATAGTTAATTGATCATATATATTTACTTATACAGAATCATTGCTAACCTTTCCAAATCTGGGTGTTCCCTATTAAAACAATATTGTACATGTACATGTAATTGTATCATAAAACCACTAACCTTGTCATTTCTTGATATATACTAAAAGTAAATTGGTCATATAAATTTACTTAAATTTATACAAAATCACTGCTAACCTTGCCAAATCTGGCTGTTCCCTATTAAAACAATAACATACATGTACATGTAAATTTATATCATAGAATCACTAACCTTAGCAATTCCCGAAAGAGCCTAATAGTAAATTGGTCATATAAAATTTACTTAAATTTATACAAAATCACTGCTAACCTTGCCAAATCTGGGTTTTTCCTATTAAAACAATAATGTACATGTAAATTTGTATCATTGAATCACTAACTTTGCCGATTCCAAACTCATCCTAATAGTAAATTGATCAAATAAATTTAGTAAAATTTATAAAAAATCACTGCTAACCTTGCGATAGCTGGGTGTTCCCTATTAAAACAATAATGTACATGTACATGTAAATTTGTATCATTGAACCACTAACCTTGCAAATTCCTGATACATCCTAATAGTAAAATGATTGTATAAATTTACTTAAATTTACATAAATCATTGCTAACCTTTTGAAATCAAGGTTTTCCATATTACAACAATAATGTACATGTACATGTAAATTTGTATCATTGAATCACTAACCTCATTGACCCCAAACTCATACTAATAGTAAATTGGTCATATAAAATTTATACAAATCACAACAAACCTTGACAAATCAGGGTGTTCACTATAAAACAATATTGTACATGTACATGTAATTGTGTATCATAAAACCACTAACCTTGCAAATTCCTGAAGCATCCTAATAGTAAAATGATTGTATAGATTTACTTAAATTAATACAAATCACTACAAACCTTGCCAAATCTGGTTGGTCTCTATAAAATAATATTATACATTGACATGTTATTAAAACCACTAACCTTGCAAATTCCTGAAACATCCTAATAGTAAATTGATCATATAATTTTACTTAAATTTACACATCACTGCTAACCTTGCTAAATCTGGGTGGCCCCTATTAAAACAATAATGTACATATGAATGTAAATTTGTATCATTGAACCACTGACCATGGTAATTCCTGATTCATCCTAATAGTAAATCGATCATATTAAATTTACTTAAATTTATACAAAATCACTGCTAACCTTCCCAAATCTGGTTGACTTAAATGTTTCCTATTATAAATTAATAACAAGAAATAAAAAAAAAACATAATAATAATTATAAAAATCATCCTAAGATTATTTTTAAAGAAAATCTGTTATATATAAACTGTAGTGGTAAGACATGGAGAGTTATAAAAGTTGCAGTACATTACCAGTGTACTAGAAATGCTTCACTTTTTTATAATAACTATTAGTCACCTTTCATTGTAACACTCAAAGGATTCATAATCATAGTTGTTATGTACCTTGGCAATCAATTGGAGTTTAATGTAATTGATCATGTTTAAAAGAATCATACAATTTAATAAAACATATCCTTGTCATAACATGTGATTTTAAAACAATCTTAGGACTTAAAATATTTAAATATTTAAATATTAAATATGAAAATCAATGTATGGATGATGATAAAAAGCAAGGAATAATACTATGTTTCTTTGTATAATATAATAACTATTATTATTGTATTATTATTATATTGTATAAACACTACTTTATTACATCATATATTGTGGGAATGTACTCTAATTATTGTTATCATAATGTTGGGTTTCTTAACAAAACTTATCTCATCATAGAAACTACTACATAGTATCTAAAAAGGGAGTAAATAGTAGGCTGGATGAGGGTAGACTGGGCTAGACATATAAATAATGAATTTTAGATAATATCTATATAAACTATTGACACAATCAGCTAGCCAGATCACTTCATTTGTGATTAATTATTTTTACAGACTTTTTAAAATTAAGTATTGTAGTGCTCAATGTGAAAAGGTAATGGAATTGAACTTTCTTCTATAGTAACAGTAGTCCATCACTTTAAATATATTCAGGTTATTAATAATTCATATTTTATTAGCTTGAAATGCTCTACATCAATACAAAAGTCTCTTATAATAGATCTTGATCCTTTGTTTGGATTGTTGCATCTTGAAATAATATCAGGTCATGTCTCTAAGCAATGGTACATCATGTTCAAAAGTGGCCAAGTGGTGTTTATTAAATGTCTCAGTATGTCATCATCTTTATGCAATGAAACAAATTTGTTAAATCAATCATTTTTACAAATGATATAAAATTTTACTTATATATATATATATATATATATATATATAAGTGCATTTATGATGCAGGGGATTATACATTATCTGTACTACCTGGGAATACAGCCATGCACTGAGTTTATTGTAATTGGTATTATTTTAAAACTTTATTGAAATCTAGATTGCTTCAATTTTAGATGAAATGGGACATTAGTACATTTTATTAGACAAAATGGCAATAAACTGATCAATTATGAACACTTAATGTTAGAAACACTACAATTATGAGTGAACAAACAAATTAACATTATTTTAGTACATTAGACATCAGTCTCTAACAAATATAGACTCACTAACCTTTGTTGTCCTTCTTGATCTTGTTCTTCCCTAATATTACAATATATTAACATACATTATATAATCATAAATTACTAACTCATCTAGTTGTTGTTGTTCTGCCCTAATAACAAAAAAATGATAATTACATAATATATAATTATATTAACCTCAACATTAACATATCTAGGTGTTCTAGCTCCATCCTAATTAATAAAATGTAATAAAACAACAATAAGAAAATTAATATAATTGACACCTTACCTTTGACGCTCCTGTTGTTCCTGTTCTATTCTAAAATAAAAAAATAAGGTTACATGTCATCAATAGAATTATTAACCTTTCCATTTCCTCATAATCTTTCCTAAATAATGAAGAAATAATTTGTTATGACATAGAAACACTTACCTTTCAATTTCTTCACTGCATGTAAGAATTAATAAAGAGCAATAAAAAATGTAGAAATGTTAAATATAATGTAATAAGTTACTGCAGCCTTTTTTGTACAATATAATAACTATTATTATTGTATTATTATATTGTATATATAAAATACACACTACTTTATTACATCATATATTGTAGGAATGTACTCTAATTATTGTTATCATAGTGTTGGTTTCTTAACAAAACTTATCTCATGATAGACACTACTACATAGTATCTGTAAAATGGAGTAAACAGTAGGCTGGATGAGGGTAGACTGGGCTAGACAACCTAATGACTGTTCTACATGTTTTATTTACTTGTAATACTCTACATTAATACAAACTCCTTAGAGCACACTTTCTCCTTTGTTTGCATTGCTGTATCTTATAATGATATCACGTCACTCTAGGGTAGTCTGGTGTTGCTGATCCTTTGCAAAGAGAGGAAGGGTCTGGGGACAAGCTCGTATAGGACTTGTATAGCCTGTAAATATCTTGCAGGCCACTGAAATGCTTTGTGGCCTTATGAGCTCCTCCTTTTCACTTAACACCTATTCCACATGAGTCAACCATAGTTCCTTGAAGCTGCTCAAAACTCTGCTCTAAAGCAATACATTACTGGAGGCAGTGCTAATTAGTAAAAGATAAGGCAGCTCTAGTTAGTAAAAGATAGTCTGTGCTTCTATTTGAAAGATCATTACTACAACTAGCATATATCATAACAACTGTTTTGCATTTTTCACTCTCTTAACACATGTTCAGGTCACATGTTCAGGTCTAAGAATTGCTCTACTCACATCCATATTCTTAATGTACAAGTCCTATATATACGTATTTGTCCTCAGATCATTTCTCTCTTGGTGAAGGCTTGGCAATGATAGACTATCTCTAAGCAATCAAAAATTACTTTCTATATTCCTGGTTATATACTACTAATATTATTTTAATATTGCATACTATCTAATATGCTGTGATATTTCCATCTGTCATTGTTGTTGATATCTACTTACTCATTGTCATGAACTTCTTCCTCTTCGTCATCTTTATCATGATGACTGATGATAAAACCAACAGAAACAAACACAATGAGAAATTAAATAATGAAAACATTAACTTACAGTTCAAATTTCGTTCTCTTGACCGCCACTTTTTTATTATCTTCATCAGGACTGTTGCTTGCCATCTTGCTGGAATCGACTAACAAAACGTGATTGAGATGGTGGGTGAGGTCACTTGAACATTGATTTGATTAAGTAACCACTAACCAGTGTCAGCTGGTGTTATAATATCTATCCAGTATCTACTATCAAGGTTCCTGTTACATTAAACTATTTATTGGACAATATCGACCAGCTCTCTGTACGAAGGTAGTCAGATACAGGTCAGTCTTACCAGGAAACAGGACTTTTATGAAAGTCAAATTCAAATTTATAATATGTATTTGTATATAATAAAGTACATTATAATAAAATGATCAAGCCCTTAAGAACTCAGGCAGTGTATTTTATATACAGTCCATTGCAGATCGATATGGTGACCCACTCTTTAAACTTGAGGGGCCGGGTCCAACAAGGTAGTCAGAATTAATGATATATGAAATAATTTAGATGATTTCTCTGTGCTTTCAAAATTTACTTGATTTTCTAATATTATTTTTTCCAGTGACTTCAGACAATATTTCATATCTTAACACTGACAATATATGAGATTTCTGGCTCATTTTGGACCCCTCATGGAAAAACCAACCTCTTTAAATTAAAGTCTGGTACTATGTTGTTGCTCTCTAAAATTAACATAGCCAGCCCCTCCTCATGAGACTCAATGGTCTGACATAATCATTTGATTGGAATGTTAAAATTTTAATAGAGAAACCTCAACCATTAGACTTATAAGTGTAATTTGTAACTTATGGAAACCTTTACCATTTTCATGATGTAGACATTGAACATTTTTATACTGTTCATGTACCCCATATAATCAATCCTAGTACATGTAGTACATGTACTATTATTAAAGATAATAATGACGGTTACATTTCTATTATAATTATAAGCTAATGTACATGTATTCCCAGATGAACAACTTGGTGAGGTACATTACTATATAGATTTTGGTTCAATATATTTCATTCTTGTGATACTTCAATTCAAGTATTCTCTCATCTTTTTCTTTACAACATAAACTTCCAGTCTACAACTTTAATCCTTTATATAAAGGTCAGTCAAATGTCTCTTATATCAAGTGGACATTTTAGAAGTTATTCTGTCAGTATTATCTATGTATACTCTGGTCTTTATTATTTATTTAAATATTTCTAGAGAGATTATGTACAGAATTTGTGTAGTTTGTGAATTTTTCAAAGAGAGAAGTGTTCTACTAGTTAGAAAACATAACATAATAGATTGGTCCAGTAATATAATTTATTTAATATTAATAATTATTGATTTTGTTTATTATTAGGATACTCTTGTATACTATAATGATGTTATTCTAGAATGTAAATATTTCAATACAAATATTCATTAATATATTTGCATAATATTATATTAGTTATTGTTGTGTCTAAATATAATATGGTAGACTTTTATATCTAGTATTATAATTTGTTGTCTTTTTCAGGTACATAGCTATGACATGACTCGGATTAAAATAGAATGTCAATTGTTCAATCTCTCTCATTGTTGCTATAGCAACCAGTGTACTGATAGAGTAGATGTCTTATTAAGATAAGTAATAGCCAAAGCAGTATATTGTATTAGTGGGTGTATACATGTACATGTACATAACTTTAATTTATGTGTAAAATAATTACTATTATTCTATTGTTAAGATAATATCAATGCAGTTTGTAAATGATAATTGATTTACTTAACAATGCTTACATAAAGTAATAATAGGGTCGATTATCTTGGTAATATCTCTATAGGTATTGACAGGAGGTGCCATTGACTTAACTGCTTTAGATGGACGTCATATAATACGGTACCTGTTATGGATGTTATCAGTCCTGGTCATGAGACAAGAGTAACATTTTGAGTTTCTAGAATTTCTTTTAGCATCTGACACGAAATCTATATAACAGTATAATCCATTCCCTTTAAACATAGATATACAGGAGTAAGTCTGAAGTGACACTTCATATTATAATAGTTTTACACCTCACTTGAGATATTTTGTTAATTTTGAAATTGTTAGGTTGAGCTCCATTGTGTTCTTTTGAACATGAGGATAAACTCAAACTGCAGGACACAATGATGTTGTAGGGACCCTCATAACCAGGTTCTAAAAGAGGTGGGTCACTGCATCAATCACAAGGTATCACTTCTTTCACATGTTTTCTTAACTCATCTTGCTTCTTGAATACTTCTCTCCTTTGTCTTCTAAGTCTTGAACAACATATTTGAAGAATGGTGTAAAATCAAATGAATCAGGTTCTTTATCTAACCACATTTGAAGAACTTCTCTGTTTCTCTCAGTATATTCAGCAAACACTATCTCTGATGCATATGGTATAGCACTATAGTGATATACTGATATAGGACCACAACCAAAATCTAGTACTTTCAGACCAGCAGTAGTAGTTCTATAACATTGGAACAAGCTATGTAGAACCTTTAGTGGGTGAGAAAGCCAAGCTATGACTTCAGTATAATACTTTAGGTTGTCTTATGGGTCATTAGTTAAAGTAGGCGTGAAAGTGTATTCATGGCTAAGAAATCTGCTACTCCTGCTGCTCTGACCTAAGTAGTAAACGCAAAGATCACGTTATTATAAGAAACAAGAACGATGAATGTTCTTGTATATACTCTATAGTTGTAGATATGCTAAACAATGAGAAACTTGAAATGAAAATTCACCAAAAAATAGACAAAGTCTTTTGTAAATCCTGCTGGAGAATTCTAAATAGATATTCAAATGCACTAATTACTTCCTTTTGTTTCTCTTTGAGAGTAAATTAATCCAAATAATTCTTTGGCAACTTCTATCAATTTTAAAGACAATGTTTGCGCAGTAGATATTCAATTTAATGATATTCATATTTCACACTACCTCTAATTGCATACCAACACCTTCGCCACATTCCTTCAAAGTCTGACCAGACCTACATTCACTTGAAAGTAGGTCTGGGGACGAGACTAGACTGGAACAAGCCATATACGGCCAAGCTGAGACTTCAGTATAATACTTTAGGTAGTCTTGTGGGTCAAATTGAGTATGATAATCCTTCAAACGCAATCCTTAGCAGCCATGATTAACAAATTTTAGTTTATACAGTTAGTTATTAAAATAGCAGGCTCCTTTAGTTAATAAACTGTTTTATAACTATTATTTTAAAATTAATTGCTAAGAGCTAATAATCAACATAGTGGGGTAAACTAATAATAACTAGTATGAATTAATAGTAGTCTTTTTGTTTCTAAAGTTCAACACCTTCTGTGTCACTTTTTAGTGGCAATCGCAAATATTGAAGCTACAGGATTTATAGTTCCTGGAATATTTAACTCCTCGTGTGGTTTACGAGAAATATTCACATCAGTGTACCCATTTTCTTTGAAAGCAGATGTAAGTAGGTCTGGAGTAATATAAAGAACTGGAAATAGCTCTTTTCCAACATAATAATATCCTTGAGTCTCACACTCAGCATCAAATATGACTAATTTTCCACCTGTTTTAAGATACTTTGTTAATTTCGTAATAACTTGATTGAATTCTTCTTCAGTACTTGCTGCTGCTGATAAACTTAAACTGCACAGAATGATGTCATAAGGGCCCTCATAGCCAGGTACTAGAAGAGGTGGATCACTGCGTACATCACAAGGTATCACTCCTTTCACATGTTTTCTTAACTCATCTTGTCTCTTAATAACTTCATCTTCTCCTTTGCCTTCTAAGTCTTGAACAACATATTTGAAGAATGGTGTAAAATCAAACGATTTAGGATCTTTATCTATCCACATTTGAAGAACATCACGATTTCTCTCAGTATATTCAGCAAATACTATCTCTGATGCATATGGTGTAGCACTACACTGATATACTGGTATAGGACCACAACCAAAGTCTAGTACTTTCAGACCAGCAGGAGTAGCTTCATAAGATTGGAACAAGTCATGTAGAGCCTTTAGTGGGTAAGAAAGCCAAGCTGAGACTTCAGTATAATACTTTAGGTAGTCTTGTGGGTCAAATTGAGTTTTATAATCCTTCAAAACGTGGTCCTTTGCAGCCATGATTAACAACTTTAGTTTACACAAGTAGTTATTAAAATAAAAAAAACCTTTTTAGTTAATTAACTATTATAATAGTATTGGTTATCGATAGCCATTTTATAACCTGTCATTAATAAATGTTAACCACTGATCAGGAACTATTCTCATGTTGTGGTTTCTAGTAACTATAGCAACTGATTAATTACAAGTGATATAGTGGTTGGTTATCTTGCATGCAAGCAAACCAACTCAGGATACTTTTATAATTATGAACATTCTTCAAAAAAACATAATTATTAATGATATTATATTGAACCACTAACATCAAGAATTATAGTTTATTTGTGTGTCAAAGTGGCCATGATAGTCCTTCAAATCAATATTATTTATAGTTATTTTGAATTACTTGTCAAGAACATCTCTTAAAACTGATTTATAGATTTAATATATAGATAGACTACTTTATGTAATCCGTGTGAAAAATCATTTGTAGTATAATTCAGTATAGACGTCACTGGCTAGCAGTTTATAACAATCCACTCCTTTAACTATCTAAAATGCAAATCCTTACAATATCAACAACATTCTAAATTATACTGTATAATTATATATTTATTTTAAAGAAATTTATCACAGTTCCCTTAAATTTTGTCAACAAATATTATATCATAACTTATTATAATAGTACAATCGTAACTTAGTTTAAATTTTCACACCAACTGTAACAATACGAGCCACAAAATTACCAGATTCACTGATTAATTGTGTTAGCTCAGCATCATCACGTGCCATACAAGTAACAGTAATATTCTTATATCCATCTTTTCAAAGACTGACTTAAGAAAATCCACAGTAATCCTAAGAGAAGAAAATTTCTTACTACCAATATAATAATAGTAATGATCGTTATCACTAGGACCTTCTGCACTGTTGAGTAATAATACTCCACCTGGTCTGAGGTATGTTGTTAGTTTTTTAAAAGCTTTGTCAAAACCTTTGAGGCTGTCAATTGCCGCGCCGAAGGTAAACAACAAATAGAAATGATGACGTCATATGGACCCTCATAACCAGGGACTATAAGAATGGGATCACTTAATATATCACAAGGAATAACTCCCTTTACAAGAGCTCTTAACTCATTTTGTCTCTTAATAACGTCATCTTCTCCTTTGCCTTCTAAATCTTCAACAACATACTTGAAGATGAAGGTGTAAATCAAATGCATCAAGTTTTTTATCTAACCACTTTTGTAGAACTTCACGATTTCTCTCAGTATATTCAGCAAATACTATCTCTGATACATACAGTGGAGTACTACACTGATATATATATATAGGTACTGGGCCACAGCCAAATTCAAGGACCTTCAGTTCAGCTGGAGTAGTACCATAAGACCGGAAAATATCATGTATTGCCTTTAAGGGAAATTTATGAATGGCTGATACCTCAGTATAGAAAACTTCAGATACTCATGAGGGTCAAATTTCAGATCAACGCTGTCCATAGCCACGTACTAGGGCGTCGTTCTAATAGAATGAATATAGCGATAATCCGATGGCGGAAATATACACGTAATAATTATTTCTGTGTTACCACAAATCATGTCAGTCAGAACCATAAAGGTCAATCACACCATAAAACAAGGGAAAAATTTACATGGTGCAGCACTATAGCTACAATGATATGCTGGTATAGGACCACAACTAAAATCTGGGATTTTCAGACCAGCAGGAGCTAGTAATAGTTCCATAAGATTGGAACAAACTATAAATTACATTCAGTAGTTGAGAATGTGATTTTGTTACTCTATGAGAAAACTGAGGAATTTACATTGGTCACAATCAAAGTGGCTATGATATTCCTTCAAATCAGTATTTTTACAGCCATTTTGCAAATTGTCAAGATCATCTTTCTTAAAAACTGATTTATAGATTTATTATATAGCTAGACTACTTTACATAATCTACGTGGAAAGTTGTTTGTAATGCAATTCAATAGACGTCATTGGTTACCCATTTATGTAAGTTGATGTAACACAATCCATCTCCTCCAGTTCTAAATCACTGGCTTATATTAATTACATAGACATAATGAGTGCCATGGATAGTCTAGAAATCACAAAATTTTATATATTTTACACTGTCTCATTACAACTAGAAGAGGTGATCTGATTGCAAGTGGAACATCAGAAAGATGGTAAACAATGGAATATTATATCATTCACTAATTTTTGGTTTAGAGAAGAATGCATTAATCTTAAAAATCGTGTTGACATCTCTCTCTCTCTCTCCTACAACATCAGGCAGTATTGTAAGGGTATGTCCCTTGTAATTATCATAACTTATTAATACTTTAATTTATTAGTGTTGCTATCATCAAATTACATTGTAAATAATTATGTCATTTTATACATCAATCAGTGCCTCTAGAATTTGCCAATAATTCAATTTGTAATATAATTATTATAATTTATGAAGGAACAAAAAGTAATCTTTTATTTACAATTATAAATAATTAATTCTTATTGTCACACCCACTACAACAACACAAGTTATAAATCAATTTATTATTAAAGTCATTATTAGATAATTCTCAGTCGATCAATTTTTAGTAGCTATTGCAAAAATTGTTGCCACAAGATCTATAGATCCTTCAAGTTCATTGTTTTCACGAAATTTACGAGATATGTTCACATCTGTATATCCATTTTCTTTGAACACAAATGTCAAAAGATCCACAGTAACATTAAGACCTGGAAACAAATGTTCTCCAATATAATAGTCTCCTTGACCCTCGATATCAAATATGAGTAATTTTCCACCTGTTTTAAGATACTTTGTTAATTTTCTAACAACTTGATTGAATTCTTCTTCAGTACTTGAACCTGCTGATAAGCTCAAACTGCACAGAATGATGTCATAAGGGCCATCATAACCAGGTAACAGAAGAGGCGGGTCACTGCGTGCATCACAAGGTATCACTCCTTTCACACGTTTTCTTAACTCATCTTGTCTCTTGATAACTTCATCTTCTCCTTTGCCTTCTAAGTTTTCAACAACGTATTTGAAGAATGGTGTAAAATCAAATGATTTAGGATCTTTATCTATCCACATTTGAAGAACATCACGATTTCTCTCAGTATATTCGGCAAATACTATCTCTGAAGCATATGGTGTAGCACTACACTGGTATACTGGTATAGGACCACAACCAAAGTCTAGTACTTTCAGACCAGCAGTAGTTCCAGAAGATTGGAACAAGCTATGTAGAGCCTTTAGTGGGAGAATATGCCAAGTTGTGACTTCAGAATAACTCTTTAGGAACTCATGTGGATCAAAATGAGTTTTGTAATCCTTGAAAACGCAATCCTTTGTAGCCATGATTAACAACTTTACAAGTAGTTATTAAAATAGCAGGTCCTTTAGTTAATTAACTGTTTTATAACTATTTTTTTAATTAGAGCTAATAATCAACATAGGGGGGTAAACTAAAAAAACTATTATGAATTAATAATAGTCTTTTTGTTGGATGATTTTGTAAATAGTTAAAGGTCTTCTCGTTTTGTCACTTTTTAGTGGCAATTGCAAATATTGAAGCTACAGGATTTATAGTTCCTGGAATATTTAACTCCTCATGTGGTTTACGAGAAATATTCACATCAGTGTATCCATTTTCTTTAAAAGCAGATGTAAGTAGGCCTGGAGTAACATTAAGAGCTGGAAACAGCTCCTTTCCAACATAATAACCCTCTTGACCCTCAACATCAAATATGAGTAATTTTCCACCTATTTTAAGATATTTTGTTAATTTTCTAACAACTTGATTGAATTCCTCTTCAGTACTTGATGCTACTGATAAACTTAAACTGCACAGAATGATGTCATAAGGGCCCTCATAACCAGGTAACAGAAGAGGTGGGTCACTGCGTCCATCACATGGTATCACTCCTTTCACATGTTTTCTTAACTCATCTTGTCTCTTGATAACTTCATCTTCTCCTTTGCCTTCTAAGTCTTGAACAACGTATTTGAAGAATGGTGTAAAATTAAATGATTTAGGATCTTTATCTATCCACATTTGAAGAACTTCACGATTCTTCTCAGTATATTCAGCAAACACTATCTCTGATACATATGGTGTAGCACTACACTGATATACTGGTATAGGACCACAACCAAAGTCTAGTACTTTCAGACCAGCAGGATCCCGAGTAGCTTCATAAGATTGGAACAAGTCATGTAGGGCCTTTAGTGGGTAAGAGAGCCAAGCTGAGACTTCATTATAATACTTTAGGAACTCTTGTGGGTCAAACTGAGTATGATAATCGCGATCCTTTGCAGCCATGATTAACAATTTCAGTTTATACAAGTAGTTATTAAAATGGAAGTCATTTTTAGTTAATTAACTATTATTATAAGTTATTAGTTATTAATAGTACAAACAGCTTTTTTATAACTTTTCATTTTTGTATATTAACCACTGATCAGGAACTATTCTTATGTTGCGGTTTTTAGTAACTATAGCAACTGATAGGATAAGACCAGAGGAGATTGGAGTGAAATAATACATCGCAAAAAAGAGACACTATTCATAAAATTGAAGAAGAGAGTAGTTTTAGAATAATATGTATGAGTCAATAAGGGAATCAGATTACAATGTTGAATGTTGTTGTTATTATCAGTTTTGAGTACCAGATATAATATATGTCTTATAGTTTAGGGATCTAATTAACAAATTATATCAAATTTTACTTAACTAAAACCAAGCTAATATATTTAATTATAAGTAAATTACTACTGTGCATTTAGCAAAAGTGATATATTATAAAATTCTCTCTCTCTCTCTCACACACACACACACACACACACAAACACTCATTTTAGTGGTACACTTGTATATATTCCCAAAACATCTGTTATATTAGGTATTAATGGAACTATAAACAATGAGAAAATGAGAGACTGGTGTATTGAGAGGTAAGATACCTTCAGATACTTGACATATATCTTATTCTTATGATTAATGTCTCAGTATGGGCAAGGGTTCTAGTATAGTTCATTGATTCTTTTGTTGTGTGTGTGTGCATGCATCATTTGTTGTATATTAAAACAATTTTATATTTTGTCTTTGATTTGGTGGGAAGCAAAAAGGCAGCTGGCATGTTATGCAACAAAGCCACACCCTCAATATTTATTTCTCACTTATTAGAAGGTATATTACTACTAGTAGTCTCTTTAATGATGATGATATCACACTCTCTATAATAATAAGAGCATTACAAGTGAGTTACAAATGATATATCCAAAATTGACCAATATCTATTATTTTGATTGGATATTATATTTGAAGAACTCGTTTGGAACCAGTAACCATCACTATCATAGCAGCAGTAATGGGAACGTCATCCCTCCAAATTATTACCACAACTATTGATGACATGATTAGTGGCTCCATTGACCTTAATATTAATGGGTTTTCAGATACAATATGACTATCATTATTAAATCAATACTGTTTTATCTGTGTTTCCAAATTATTGCGGAAATATAATTATTGTTAAGAGAAACAGCATCTCTGAAATTAGCCGAGTCAGCGCAAGTGTCAGCCACACCCGGCCCTAGAGCAATGGCTACAAGCAACTCATCTGACTTGAATGTAAAGAGAAGTGATTCTAGTTCACATATAGAGCTAGTTGACTATGACAGGTAAGGAAGACGATGTACTTTATATCAAAACTAGGTAAATTCTCCTAAAAAAACGAAGACTTCATTTACTGTCGCAATATATACTTACAATGTCTTCCCCACAGTCTTATACCTGTTTGTGACTCCATTTAAAATAAGCCCGATATGGACCTTTAAATTGACAAACTATTGTTGATACATGTTTCTTCTATCCCAATAATTCCAATCTTCTTTGTCTCAATTTTGTTTATTAGTTTTAATAAATACATATGATATATATACACGTAGTCAGTCTGTTAGTGTTTCTTTCATTTGTAGCACTCAGACGAGTTCAATACCTCTTGCTCCACTTACATCACTATCTCCAATGGTTGAAGTGATAGGACCATCCACTACACACATGACACGTTCCAATGCTAAATGGGATCAAGTCTTCCCATCTGATGTGGAGAAACCTGATAAGGGTAAACGGAAGTGGTCACAGTTCGGAACGCGACCCCGAAAGGTGAGACTATATTATCAGCAGCTAAAAGGAGACATGGAAGTTTTAAAAGAGGCAGAAACAGCTGGAAGAGAGAGTATCGAAGATGAAGGCGAAAATGGAGAGAACACAAAGAAGATACGATGTAAGAAGTGTCACTGTATCCAACTGTCAGCTAGCACAGCTGCTAGACTTACCTTGGCTGCTAATTTTTTACTTTTATTCATCAAATTAGGAGCTTCCATTCAATCTGGATCATTATCAGTCATTTCCAGTCTCATAGACTCCACCCTTGACCTGTTCTCAGGGGCAGTCATTGCTATCACCAGTTACCTCATGAAGCATTACAACCCCCTTCATTATCCAATTGGAAGAACTCGTTTGGAACCAGTAACCATCATTATCATAGCAGCAGTAATGGGAACGGCATCCCTCCAAATTATTACCACAGCCATTGAGAACATGATTAGTGGCTCCATTGACCTTAATATTAATGGCTTTTCAGGCACAATAATGGCATTGACTATCATTATTAAATCAATACTGTTTTTTCTATGTTTTCAAGTGGATAATGCTTCAGTACAAGCTCTTGCCACTGATCATCGCAATGACATAGCTTCTAACTTGGCTGCTTTAATTTTTGGCTTACTAGGAACCTACATTTGGAAATATTTGGACCCTATAGGCGCTATCTTTTTAGTTTTGTATATTGTTATCAATTGGATCTCTGTCGGTTATGAACAGTTGAAAAATCTTGTTGGATACCGAGCAGATCGGCGGTTTATCAGTAAAATTATTTATATTGCTAAAGAGCATAGCAATGAAATCTTAAAAGTGGATACAGTAAGAGCCTATACGTTTGGTATTAACTATCTTGTAGAGGTACATATTGTGTTGACTCCTAATATGCCGCTGGAACAAGCACATGATATCGGAGAGAGTCTTCAGTTGAAGATTGAAGCGTTAAAAGAAGTGGAGAGAGCATTTGTACATATAGACTTTGAAACAGATCATTCCCCATTAAAAGAACATTTATTACCATCACCAGATTAATTAACAACATAATAATTAATTTGATATATAAATATACTTACATAATTATATTCTTTATTATTGTATGTAATGTTTGTACAATATATTACACTGGTAATTGGGTTCAAGGTTCACAAGGTCAAGGATTAATTCCACTACAGTTGTAACATTAACTGACATACGTACATGTTTTATTAGAAAATGAAGCTGGTAACCAGTTAACCCTTAATTTCCTTATAACTAAACATTTTAAATCAGTAACTTTGTTGTCTCACTGCAAACTATTTTTTTTTACGATTATCAATCAAAAATTATTTTGATCAAAACAAAATAATAGAACACACATGTACATTTAATGGTTGTAACACAAGTACACACTAAAGATGTATCATATGTTATATAACTAAAATAATCCAAAAGTTAAAATTTTAAAAAACCATACTAACACTCAATCGTGTATAATTGTAGCCTTTAGTCATCATCGCTGCTAAGTTCCCAAATATGGTCATCAAGAGTCTCTGCATATAGCTGACTAAGGCCAGTAAGATCCTCTAAAAAGTTAGGACAATTAAAAACTTTACACAAGAATTCAAAACCATTGCTACGATACTCTTCAAGAACTACATCAGAACAAGCGGTACACTTGTCAAATCGCTTGCTTGCAGGGAGGACGTTCTGATAACGAGAAAGGAACCCACGGATCTGATGAGGTACCAAACCTAAAGCACTAGCAGTATCAATGTCATCTTGATCTGCATTACTATCAGCTGGAGCTAGCCCCTTGTCAGGATGTTGTATAATAGTTGTGAGTAACTCAACAGCTAGAGCACCTGCAACCATTGACAGGCCAGGACGTGAGACGGTACACTGTTGGTCCAATGTGCGCTCCCGTGTTGAGTCAGTTGGAGCTACAACATCGTTACAAAAATAACAACCTAATTCAGAACCAGGAATATGGGTTAATTGTGATTCAGAAAGACTTGGTTCCAGACCAACTTGAGGAGGCAGAAACCCATGTCGCATGATCATGAAAGTATCAAATCCAAGGGCTGCATTGATACAAAGTTTGGAATAGTATCTGCAAAGAAGAGTGGGAAGCCATCGGCTCTCTCGTGTATCCATAAGCAGAAAGATAGTATCATGAGATTGGATCAGCTCCTCTAGTTTCATCACACTAGCTCTGACTTCATCTACAGCTGCTTTCTCTGAGCCAATAGAGTGACCAGGCATTGGAATAGTTAGCTCCACCCCTTCAGCATCAACCCCAGGGAATACGTTCTTCAAAGCTTCAGCTGCTGCTTGAGCTTTCTTGATGCCTCCATTGAAACAGTCTGTGAACTGGAAGAGACTTTGTCTAACAGGATTACTATAAGAGATCTTGCTGTTATCAACAAGAGTGATCTTTCGTATACCCCAACCGAGAAGACAGCGAGCCACATTGCAACCTAATGTCCCTGCTCCTAGAAGGAGGCATTTACATTCACGAATAGAAACTAGATCTAAAGATGGAAGAATACGCCATCGCATCAGTTTTAAATTGAGATCAACCGCTGACTCAGCAAGACGTTTGGGATCCATGCTAGCACTGAGGTTAACAAATCGTGGTGATAACTTGTTCTTTTCATTACGTTCCCAACCGATAACCTTTGGAAGATCACTTGAGTCTCGTTTCGGAGGTAGTGTAACACCTTCAATTAGAAGACTGTGTCCAATCTTTCGGACGCCTTTTTGAGTATAATCTCGATAGCAAAGAACATTAATTTCTTTCAATTTATCGCCCCAAGTTTGAGCTAGGAGGAAGAAAAAGTTCCGTAGAGGCCAGCCTGGGTTTGTATCTAGCATACTAGGATCGCAAAATCCAACAGTAAATGATTCATCTACATTAAATATTTCATCAAATGCTGTGAGTGGTTTTAATGAAAAAATGTCTGCATCTCTCTTTACGAAAAAGTATCCACAATTAGGGTATTCTTTCTGAAAAGTATCATATGCATTGTGTAAGGATACCAAATCTTCCGTTTTGAAAACTTTATCTATCGTCTGGAGGTTTTTAAATGTCACTGGTTCTTCAGGTGTGAGAGCTGGAAAAGCAAACCAATAATTGAAATTGTATTTCTTCAGATCAGCATATGTAAGCAAAAGAAAGGATGATAGGAAGGAGGGGTCTCCAATTGCAGAGCCAGAGTTAATAGCATTCCAAATTTTACGTCCACTACTCTCTAAAAGTGATTTTTTGTCAGAGCTAGTAAATGCAACTAAAGTGTTCGTGTTGTAAAGAACTCCAGGTGCTGAGAAATCTAAATTTGAAAATGATACAACCTCATCAAAAGCACAGTAATCCAGGGAGAAGAAAGGAGACGGTATAGCTCGTCCGTTGCTGTAAGAGCCTGTCAGATTAACTGGAGCTTCACTCAATTGGTACTGTTCTAGTTTTCTCTTTCCCAGCTCATGCCAAAACCCGGAATCGAGGCTACTTTGGAAAGGTACAAACTGCAAAACCTGACCCTTGGAAGTGGCCATTTGTAGGAGTGGCTGGAGTGCCCTCACTGTTAATTTTTGATTGATAACCGTGAAAAAAATAGCTTGCAGAATAATGGCTGACTTAGAAGAGGACAATCAGAATCAAGCTGAATGGTACAGCAACCCTCAACAGGAACAAGTGAGTATATAAAATCTTTACTTTAGAAGGTGTTCATTGTATGCTACCAGAGTTTAAGCACATAATGTCTAGTCACGCCTTCTACCACACCCATTTAATGATGAAATGTTAATGTCTTTGATTTCTTACTTTGTTAGGATGTTTTCATCAATTTGGATGAGGAAGGAGGTGAGGTTACGGAGGTACAATTAGGGGAAGTACCTAGTGGTATTATTGAAGATCCTATGTTAACTAAATCACGACATCAAGTTGAAACCACAAAGTAAATTTTTAACCCTTAATGCAAAGACCTAAAACTATTCGTTTTGTGCAGTTCTTCTCAAACACAATTTTTCGATGACTTTAAGTCTAATTTGAGTCAAGAAATGGCAGGACAGGTACTATTACTATTAATATAACTACTATTATTATGTTAATATCATTACCATAATAATCACAGTTTTTATTCATGTATTATTTACAGGATAATGGTATAATATTAACATATCATTTATCATTAATTTAATATCAAGTACTCTTATAGTCACATGACAAAGTTGATTTTTTCCCATACAAATATAATAGTCATTATAAAGTGTTTTAAAAGAAGCTAAGTCATGTGATAAGCTATGTCATAGTGTGTGTTGTTATTAAAAGCATTATCATTTCTTTTACATATTTATGTTATGACTTATTTGGTCACATGATACATGTATATGGTCATGTGACTAACATTACTACTACCTACAATATAATGAACATTTATTATTATTACATATATCATTTGTTATACAGTTATGGCAAGCTGGTAAGCAGTCAACACAGAGATTTATTAAAACATATGCACATATTGATATCTTGAGACCTTACTTTGACGTAGAACCCTCTGAATTTAGAAACAGGTACTTTGCAATAGATGAATAATTTGATTGCTGGATGGATTGACAGATGAATATATAGAGAGAACAATAATGACATATTAATACTTTATTGGATAGGTGTGTCCATATTATATTATGACACACCCATAAATACTGGTATTTAAATATATTTCTTTTATTTTTTAAGATTACTTTTCTCTTTTATTCCTAATATTAAAATTGGAGAACCACAAGTAAGTAACCTTTTTATTATCTCAATATCTTCTTGAATTATAGGAAGCTCCATCAGAGCTATATGGACCTACAATGTTAGTATTCACGTTAGTAGCAGTACTGCTATATGGAATGAAGACATCAGGACATGTTGTGGTAAGTAGACAGACAGACAGATGAACAGACATTTATTTTTCATTCACACATAGGAAGATGGTACTCTGATGGGGACAGCTCTTGTAGTGTGTCTAAGTTATTGGATGGGTGTGTCTATGTTAGTATTCTTTATATCATACCTTGTAACAGCTCACCTCTCATTATTACAAGTTCTTTCTCTTGTGGTAAGTAATATGATATGATGATACTAGTAGAACTGTGTACTAAATATTGAGTTCACACTGTTTATAATTTGTCTAGTAATATATTTATTTGTTAATATATTCTCTGGCTTAGACATAAGGGGGGGGTAGCCCTCCCCTTATTTGAATGATTCAGCAATTTCAAAAACCATTATCAAAAAAAGAATAGTGTCAAAAAATTTAAAAGTTTTGCACCTGACAGTATAAATGATGTACATGTGTTTGTAAGCAATTGATCATGCATGCATAATACTAAATAATTATTAATACCAGCTGTACAGTAGTTAAGTAATACTGTTAGTGATTCAAGTTATTCACATGTAACATATTTAATTCATTGTAATTTTTTTCGGTATGGTAGTAAAAAATATCAAGTTAATTTGAGTCCCCCCCCCCCCCCCCCGATTTTTTTTGATGTCTAAGACCCTATTAATACTGTCTAATGTTTAGCTTTATGTACTGTTTAATAGCCATAGTTTGTGTAATATCCAGTTAGTTTTTGTTATAATATATGTGACTACTCTATTGTTACATTTATTATTATTATTATTATTATTGTTATTGTTGATAGGGTTATTCTCTGACAACACATTGTCTAGTACTAATGTTAAGTACATTTTTTGATCATATTGGTATGCCCTCCATGTTCTATTTGTTTTGGATAATATTTGGTTTACTCTCAACAATGAAAATGGTACATACACATGTACACGCACACACACACACACACACACACACACACACAGTCTAGTTAGCGTCAATGTTAACAAATTAATACTAAATATTACATGTACTACATGTATTGTGTATGTATTATAACTTGTCTCAAAAGAGAACATTATCTGCCCAGGAGGGTGTGGCTACTTTATCCCTTCTCTCTCATATAGGCTGGTGTCTTGTTATCAAGAAGTTGGACAGTACGAGATGGTCTTATTTTAACAGGCATTGTCGGTATATTTCATATCTTGTCTCTCTTGTATTTGAGATTAGCCTACCATAAAGTATATGAAGGTAAGTATCTATTCTATGATGTCATTATGATGTAACACTTATGACATCATATTGCAATTTTTGTGACATCATTATTTCTTTCTTTTCTAGCTATTGCTAATGTTATCTGATATGATGTCATTATGATGTCATTCTAACATTAAAGACAGCAGTATCTTTTGATATGACTATTCACTTATAACTCATACACACAAGCCTTGTATTTTATGACATAACACTTCACCAATCTTATTATAATATTTTCATGACTATACTATTCTAATTATAAGTATAGGAACAGAATTGCTGGTACTCTTAAAGAAAAAATTGAACTTAAATTAATGCAATACAGAACTGGATATGTAGAGAATCAACTCTTAGGAATGGAGTGGAATGGGAACAGAATTTTTAAATAGTACAATGACTAGTTGTTTAATTGAGCTAGAACATTTAATATTATAATTTATAAATTAATGGCCCTATTTAATAAGATGGATGAATTAACTCTCATATAGTTAGACTGGAATGGTCAGCCATGCCAGACTAACAATGGATGATGTCATCATCATGATGAATCAGTCAGGACATTGTCTATATTATGACATAGACCATAGATAATTTAATAAAGCAATTATAATGAGAATGTTAAGGGTTATTTTATAATTAAGACTTTTGTAAACATCACGATATTCTTGTTGGGCATAATTTATGATTTCATAAAGAGACTTGATACTACTACAAGCAATATCAGTTATTCTTAATTAATATTAATTGATTAATTAATTGCTATTATAATAATAATTATAATAGTAGAATTATTAATATCTATTATATCACAACAAGAATTAAAACATTTCTTTAGTCAATAGTAACAATGTTGTCACAAAATAGTGACTTCAAAAGGTGAGCTTACAAAAGTAAGTATGAAATATACTACCTATAGCCATCAGAATACCAATGATATTGTCGTCACTTTCAGCAATAATTGCTGCGCCAGAATCACCAATATCTGGAATAGGACCTGGCAGACTAATCACTGCTACATCTTGAAAATAACCATATTTATTTTTACCATCAACTTGAACCTTGAGGATCATGCTGGCTAAAATATCTTCAACACCAACTCTTCAAATAGGTCTTCTGACTTTCCTCCATAAAATTTTCTCCCACTACAGGATTACGAATTGGTCCAACCTTTCCAATTCTCTCAATTTCAGGGGAGCCTTGTGCTTCAGTGATGTTAGCCCAGGCAAGATCTTGTTTAGCAAATGTAGGACTTGGCTCATTACGTGAGTCATACAATACAACAGGTACATGACCAGTAACTGTAGCACCAGTATCAGCAGGTTTATCGAAGCTATCAGAACGAGCAAAAATTTTCTGACCAATGTTGTTGGGATTAAAATTGGTTAGCACGTGAGCTGCAGACAGCAGGCGATACCTTCCTTTGTATTGAGTATTAACACCCAACGTTCCCATCTTTAATACTGTTGGTGTCGCAACTTGACTTCCTCCTTTATAAGGTGCACCACCTTCTAAGGCCTCAATTTCTCCCTCTTCGATAATTCAAACATGGATCTCCACTTTCATTTCATCTTCTGTTTCAAATACAACAAACTTTGGTAGAACTACATCTGGTTTCACAATATCTTGAAGTTTTCGCTTCTTTATCACACCAACATGTAATGCCTTTTGCCCTGTCTTCTTACTATCTCTCTTCTCATCACGATAGCTAAGACTAACCACATTAGGAGTAGAGAGAAGATAATGATGACTTTTGATAAGTCTCTTTGTATCTGAAGCAGACAGCTCAATCGCACGTAATCCTAAAGAAAAATAATTGAAATTTCATTGTCATAACCTAAGACTGTAACTTTTTCAATAACTTGGAGAAAAACAGTATTTGTAGCTTACAATTCTCTTGTCTGTGCTACAACATGGTCCATCCTAGACAGAGGTGCACAGCCCACAATTCTATGAGGTATACCAATATGTTATAAAGATATTACACTGTTTCTTATTACCTTCCTGAAAGACAAGCATTGGTTGTGTGATGGGCATTGACAGTCAAGGTGTGTCGTACATCAGTTATGACCAACAGTTGGTCTAACAGCTAATTTAAATTGATAATGTCACAATAATAAACACATATACTATTTGTTGTGTACTCTGGTGGAACTTTAATTTCATCAATCGCTTTCATCATATTAAACTGTTCAGGATAGAATCTCATAATCTCAATATATTTTGAAATCCCAGCACATGTGAAAGCATGAACACATTTACAAAACAAAACATTTGAGTGATATAACAAATTTTTAGTAAGCACAAACTTTAGGTTGACCAAATAATGCCCTTCTAACATTCTTGAACTGGCCCACCATTGTTTAGCTTGATAGATCTGATATTGAAACTCAACTTGCAGTATGTGTCCAATCTACATGAAAGATTAAATGGCCTAAACATTGTAATATGCACGAATCATTGTACCTGAACTAGAGATAATGTTGCCAAACAACCATCATCAAAAGGTGGAGTTGCTTCTATTGTCAATTCATGAAAGGTCTTTTGCTCACAAATAAACATATGTGGATTGTTAATCGACAGTATTGCTGACTTGACTCGTTCTAGTTGTTCAAGCAAATCTTTTTCGTTAACTTTATTTGTAACATTCAGTCGCACATGACCAACAAGAAAAGCAGCCATTTTCAGCTCGATCATATGGGTTCTTCCGGGTTCGCCTACTCTGATTTTAATACAATAGTACGTTTTCGCCTACGGATACCGTAATTCTAATTAAACAAATATTGCGATTTTACAAATTACAAAGTAAAGATTTAAGTTAATGTGATAGTGTTGTCCTTTAGTAGTAAACTCCATGGCTTTGGCTTTATTGTAGAAAATTTTCTCTGAACTGAAATGACTGAAAGTTATCTGAACTTAAATTTATATTGTATTTATATATGCATTTGCTAAACTCATCAAAGTATGTTTCGGTTGGTGCATAATTGATCCAAGAAATCAATAGACCTTATGAAATTTAGGTAAGTCTTTGTATTATTTAACAACGAGATTTAATTTTTGAATTTTTCATTGTAATTAACATTAGAAAATTTGATTAAATCTCTTTGCAAAATACATAAAGAGAGATATGTAAGTACAGAGGTTTCAATACAGCACCTTGCAGCAGGTGCACGTCCACCTCGTCAGGAAAAGAAAGCTATTGAGAAAGATGAACACATTAAGAAACTCAAAGCACGCAGTAATATAATCACTTATCAATATATATCAATAATATAATCACTTATCAATATATATAGTAATATAATCACTTATCAATATATATCAATATATATATATATATATATATATATACACGACTGTCATTAACAGAAGCAGCTACAAGATAGCTAAATCCTGACATATAATCTTCTAAATTAATTAGAAAAGTCCTCAAATTGCTGCACCAGTCAATCAATTTTTCTGTCTATCTCAATAGACCTTTTTGATTATGGCATCCTTCCTCCAGCTGCAAGCTACATAACAGTGAACTGTGTGATGAATTCTTGCTGTTGGAACGTTTTTATGACCTCATAAAGATAAGGATATGGCTTGCTAGCAATTTTGTTAATTATAATACAATATTCCATGGCCGTAGGAAGCGGGTGGTGTCACGAAAAATTTGGTCCGGGTGCAAAATTTGGACCTAGGACCAAATTTGGCAACAAAAAGTCTGCAAAATTAATTTCGCCTTGCAATACAGTATTCTAATGTTAATTACAATGAAAAATTCAAAAATTAAATCTCGTAAACCCGGCCAGACAGTATAATTTCGTAAAGAGAAGTGGAATTTGACACATACAAATCAATTTATCACTTCTTATGTTGTGTGTACTTAAATGTAGAGCTTTAGCCAGCTGGTGAAGATTTAAAAGTGTCAAAAAGCGATGTCACAGCAGAGAGAAGATGGGAACCTGACAGAGGAAGCAATAAACTACATAGAAAATGGAACTTATGGCTCAGATTGTTCTGCTAACAGGAAGAGAAGCATTAGGAAAAAGGCTGGCAAACTAGCAATGAAAGAAGGAGAACTACTATGAGAAGAAGCCTGGACAAGTTTGTATTATTTTCTCAGTTTCTTTTTTTATTGTCTTACAATAATTTATGATAATATTTTTGTTTTCAGAGGGTGAGGTATGTACAATCAAAGATTATGTGTCTTTAAGAAAGTCAAGGAAAATATTTGAAAGCCCGGAGTAAGCAAAAAAGGCTTTACAACCAAAAATATGCCATTCCCATTGCAAAGCAATATGTTGCTGATATGAAATTCGGAGTATACTGCAAGTGTCGTCAACCAGAAGAGGGTAGAATGATTGAGTGCGAAGACTGCAAATAATGGTATCTTGAAGATTGTGTTGAAGTCCCAAGTGTCATTTGGCAGACCAAGAGGTACATATCATGGATATGTGACACTTGTATTAAAAAACTCTTAATTAATTGTAACATTACCTATACAATATAACCTATAATTACACTGACTTTATTTAGATTAAATGCTAAATCTTATTATAATCAGATCAAATTGGACTTAGGACTAAGTCATGCTGCCAAAAGTAGACCTAGGTCCAAATTTTGCTGCAAAAAGTGGACCTATCTCTAGGAACAAATTTTGCAGTATCGGTCCAAATTAGGCAGCAAAATTTGGTCCTAGGTCCAAATTTAACTTGCATAAATTGGACCTAGGTCCAATTTTAACTAGGAACAAATTTGCCGGGCTGGGTAGGCCAGAGCCTCACCACTTTCAGATAAGAATTATTATTGGAAGACACACCTCCTTCTGTAAAGCATGACAGCACATGTCTGATGATGGCATCAACAGCTGTGACACAAGCACCCTCAGTGCCAAGCCTAACCAAACAACTTCTCAAGACCCCACCACTTTTTGTCTGCTTCCTACAGCCCTGCTTTCTATATGGTTATTAGTACAAGGTCTCAAACTTAATATATTCAATATTCATATCACATCTATTCCTGTTATCCAAGTGTCTTTCATTTACTGGTTGAATTCATCCATATCAGGTTTTTCAAATAAAGCTATAGACCCTGTCTGATGTAACTAACGATTCTAGTCTAGTTATATGAGACTATTATTATTCTGTCTGCTTATCCAATCGAGACCATTTATCCTTTATCAAAATATTAATAAACACAATGTAAAATGAAAATGTGAACTTTATTCAAAAGTACATAACTTTAGTAGCTTTTGTTCTAACAAGGTTCGCTAAATTCATGTGACTTAATGTATGATGGATCAGTCATGACATTGTCTACTTGTCACATAGACCATAGATAATTTAACAGAGCATTATGTAACTAAGGCCTTTGGTAAACGTTATGATATTTCTGTTGGACATAACTTGTGATTACATAAGATATTAGAATAGGTTTGATATGCACTTCAAACAACCAGATTATCAGTTTTTATTAAAGCTAAGTGAACAATTTCTGGCCACTGTTTTTGGCATCAAAATTAGTTAGCACATGAGCTACAGACTATGGAGCACTGTTTGTGTCAAATTTTTTATTAATAAGTAACTGTTGATTTTACTTATTTTTTATTTAATAAATCATGCTGCATTATTTACTAAATCAAAAGTTATTTAACAAATCATGAGTATTAAAAAGTAAATCATAACATGTTAATTGTATCAGACACAAATGGCACCCAATAACAGACAGCAGGTGATAGCTTTCTCTGTATTGGATATTAACACCTAATGTTCTACTTTTAAATACATTTTTTGCTGCTATTTTGACTTCCTCCTTTATAATGCCTCAATTTCTCCCTCTTCGATAATTCGAACACGAATCTCCACTTTCTTTTTGTCTTCTGTTTCAAATGCAACAAATTTTGGTAGAACTATATCTGGTTTTACAATATCTTGAGGTTTTAGCTTCTTTATCACACCAACATGTAATGCCTTTTGCCCTGTTGTCTTACCATCTTTCTTCTCATCATGATAGCTAAGACTAACTACATTAGGAGTAGAGAGAAGATAATGATGACTTCTGATAAGTCTCTTTGCATCTGAAGCAGACAGTTGGAAATATTGACTTGCCATTCTTGTCCCGGAAATTAATGTTATGCTAATTAGTGTATAATTATATTAGCACAGGAAATGAGGAAAGGTGTTATATGTTAACTATATAATTATATTAGCACAGGAACATGTTAACTATATAATTATATTAGTACGTTGTATGTTAGCTATTGGATAAGAATTACCTTCCATGTTTTCACTGTACATTCAGGAAAGGCAGGTCATATGTTTGCACTTTATTCTGGTAATAACTTGGCAATCATAATTTACTGACATAAGAATTTCTAAATATCACGTTCAAACAAGAACTGGTATGGAGCAGAATATGAACAGAATTTTAATCATTAAATTTTAAGAGTGCAATAATTTTAAAATCAATTGTTTGACTGTACTGTTACCATAGTAATGAGATTTCTATTGTCTCTTTTTTTAATATAAGCATTACATAATGTTTCATAACCCGTAATTCTGCAATTTGATTGGTCTATTCTAATTATGTATATAATAATAGTATTTATAAATGGATGTCCTAATTAGAAAAGACAAGATTGAATAATAAGTTCATATAGCCAGACTGGGAGGGTCAGTTACACCAGACTGATAAAGGATGATAGGTATAAGTTAGGAAATGGACTGTATTATCACATAATTGATTAATTAGGTGTTATTATGCAATATGCCACAAACACCATTATTAGTTTTAATTAATTAATATTAATTATTATAATTTAGCTAGACTAATCAATTGCTATTATTATAATAGTAGATTATAACAAACTACTAACAATATTATATCCACAACAATAATGAATGCATTATTTTAATAACAATGAATTATAAATAAATCATTGAAAATAGTCCATTCAAAAGGTCAGTTTACAAAAGTAGGCGTGGACAGCACTACCTGTAGACATCAGGATACCAATGACATTATTATCTTTTTCAGCAATAACAGCAGAGCCAGAATCACCAGGAACTGGGGTAGCACCTGGCAGACTAATCACTGCTACATCTTCAAAATAACCATATTTATTTTTACCATCAACTTGAACCCTTAGGGTCATGCTGGCTGAAATATCTTCAACCACCAAATCTTCAAATAGGTCTTCTGTCATTCCTCCATAAAATTTTGCCTTCTCTTTCACTACAGGATTACGAATTGGTCCAACCTTTCCAATTGTCTTAATTTCAGGGGAGCCCTGTGCTTCAGTGATGTTAGCCCAGGCAAGATCTTGTTTAGCATAAGTAGGACTTGGCTCACTAGGTGAGTCATACAATACAACAGATACTTGACCAGTAACTGTAGCACCAGTATCAGCAGGTTGATCGGAGCTATCAGAACGAGCGAAAATTTTCTGACCAATGTTTTTGGGATCAAATTTAGTTAGTACATGAGCTGCAGACAGCAGGCGATAGCTTCCTTTGTATTGAGTATTAACGCCCAATGTTCCTCCTTCACCTATATTTTGTGCTGCTATTTGACTTCCTCCTTTATAAGGTGCACCTAAAGCCACAATCTCACCCTCCTCAATAACTCGAACACGGATCTCAACTTTTCTTTTGTCTTCTGTTTCAAATGCAACAAACTTTGGTAGAACTATATCTGGTTTCACAATATCTTGAGCTTTTCGCTTCTTTATCACACCAACATGTAATGCCTTTTGCCCTGTCTTCTTACTATCTCTCTTCTCATCACGATAGCTAAGACTAACCACATTAGGAGTAGAGAGAAGATAATGATGACTTCTGATAAGTCTCTTTGCATCTGAAGCAGACAGTTGGAAATATAGAGTAGCCATTTTTAGTGGCGTTAGTGCTATCTGGCAATTCTACTACCTTTTATATACTCTCTGTTGTGATCAGTGGAAGTAGTGGCTACAACATGACAATTATATAGTTAACAAGCAGCACCTTTTCCTGTGAAAACAAGAGGTGGTAATTCTTATCCTATAACTAACAAGCAACGTCTTTCCTGCAGCTGAATTTTTCAGTGAAAACAAGAGGTAATTCTTATCCTATAGCTAAGAAGCAATGTCTTTCCTGCAGCTGAATTTTTTACTTAAAACAAGAGGAGGTAATTTTTATCCCATAGCGAACAAGCAACATCTTTCCTGCAGCTGAATTTTTCAGTGAAAACAAGAGGAGGTAATTTTTATCCTATAGTGAACAAGCAACGTCTTTCCTGCAGCTGAATTTTTCAGCGAAAACATGAGGAGATAATTAAATGGAGGTTAGAAGTCCATGCTCAACTAATTTTGTTATGATTAAAGGATTGTAATGATTATTATAATAATTATAGTTAATAGGATCTATAGAGAAACGACTTTTCACAAAGTCTTAATTTTAGACTTCTAATTCAATTTTTTTCTGATATTGGAAATAAAATTAAATTTCCTATTTATTATTTTATACAATAAGAACTACATGTTTTCACTATAAATCCAGCAGATTCCAGCTGTAGGAAAAGTTTTGCATATTAAGTATATCTGACAAGAATTATCTTCTCATGTTATCACTATACATAGGAGACGGGGAACGTTGTTAAAGAATGCATTTTATTCTGACACTCACTAATCAATTATATATTAATATAAGATTTTATAATTAATCTTTTTTATGATTTAACAATTTGAAAACATCAACTTAAAAAAGGAATTGGTATAGAGCAGAATATTAATAATAATAATAATAATAATAATTAATAATAGTAACAAAATTTTAATCAATAAATTTAAAGACTACGATAATTTTAAATTATGTTGTTTGACTGTACTGTTACCATAGTATTGAGATGTCTATTATCTCTTATTTTAATATAAGCATTACATAATGCTTCATAGTCTTGTAATGTTAATTGTTGAGCTCTTAAAGTATCCTGGACACCACTAAGTTGAAATAGCTCTGATGACAAGTCAGGATTGTCAGGGAATAACAGTCTAAGGAGTTAAAGTAAAGAGAGAGTTAAAATAAAGTTATTTTTAATAATAAAATCACTTGAATCACTATTTAACTTAATATCATATAGTCTATAGTCTTACATAATAGTTATAATAATAACTATCTTTTGATGAAATTATCATAACTGTGACTAGTGAGTGTCTTGTGTCATGCTAAGGACATCACTAATTTTACAGTTATTACTAAATGAGATAACGTCATAATAGATGTCTTTGATTACATAATAATGAAGGTCAACAGTGATGAAAAGGAAGGTTCAATGTTACTACAAAGTTTAAGGGTACCAGAATAGAAAAAGAAAATTTTATGGAAGATAAAATATGTGCATGACTGGTGTTGTCATTGTTCATTGCAAACCTTTGATGTAAACTAGTGGGCATGACAGATGTATATTTTATTGTAATGGGTGTGACAGTTATTATACCTGGCTCCTCTTCTGATATACTTCCTTCTATATTGAAATAATGCTTTTACTAACATTTCTAAAATGTGATAGTCAATATTAATGAGTGGTTCAACTAATGGAGTCAACTTTAACACAACGGCATCTACCTAGAACAAGAGAAGTATTGAGGTTTTAATATATATAAGTAGCACTTGCATTAATCTCATTCTCAAACCACAAGTTATCATGTATTCATGACAACTCTTGTACAAATTCATGTTTTAATGTACATATTAAGTAATGATTTACTTTAGGACGTGGTACAAAGACTGAAGATCGAAGAAGGAAGCCCCACTTAACATGACAAAGGTGTTGCACCATGATGGAAAGACGACTCCTCTGTTGATGACCAGGAGGAGCAGCTATTCTCTGAAAATAAGATATAGAGATACTGTTTAAAATAAATGAGTTACCTCAGCTACTTCCTTTTGAAATGTCAATGTCATTTGAGTGCGGCCATATTTAAAAGGTCCTTTGTGATGTGGGATCTCTGCTAACCATTGTAAGAGAAGAGGTATGGACACATTGAATGGTAAGTTCCCAATGATGTGAAAATCAGGAGGATCTAAGGAGAGGAATACAAGGTAAAGATATTAAATTGTTATGTAATACCTACTACCTTCATTCCATAGTTTTGGTTCCACAATATTGTCACATGCAACTGACCAATCAAATTGTAGCACATCCCCATGGTGAATTTTCAATCGTCCATCACTAGCATCAGCAAGTAACTAAAAGAGAAATAACGTTCAACTCCTTAATTAATTAGAGTAATTAATTAATTAATTAATTAGACCCTCCTTAACAAAAAATATTAATCATATTATTAAGGCAGACTATGACAACAGGTTGATAAATCTCTCTCCCTCACTTCAAGTGAAGGTAGAAATCGTCGATCCTTTTCAACAACAATCACACTGCTGGGATTGGCAGCCAAGATTGATCGAGTTAATGTCCCTGGTCCTGGACCAACCTCGCACACATGACTTCCAGGGGACACACCAGCTAATCTCACAATCTTATCTTTTAAAAGCAAAAAACACGTGACTGAACACATTTGATTGGTCAGACATTTCCCTCCCTAACAAGTATACTATTTTTTACCTGTCACATTTAAATCTAGCAAGAAGTTCTGACTGAGGTGCTGTCGAGCGGAGAGACCATAAAGCCTTATGATATCAGAGACAGTCGGGAGAGGAGGCAAACGCTTTGGCATATTACCACGTGTCAACTTGATGAGAGTCAGAGGTATGTTCCTAGTAATTACTAATAATTAGAAGTTATTAATAATAATTTTTATAATAATTAATAATTATTCGAGCTATAGCAACATATATATTTACACAATACACATCTCTCTCTCATCCTATCATGATTCTCTTACGTCCTCTCATTCTCACTTCATCAAGTTTACTAATAACAGCCTCAGTATGTTTTGATGACGCACTATAATTCTCTAATACCACTTGAAATAGTTCTTCAGTTTTAGGGTGAGTACTTAAGAAGGCACGTTCCAATACATACAAGTCCACACCTTTATCTTCCGCTAAACTTGACGTAAAACTTAGACCAAAATCTATCATTGTCAACGATGATGTATCAGGATTAAATATCATATTAGATGTGGTCAAATCACCGTGAATGATATCAACATTGTGCATTGTTGCTATGGTAACACCTATTAGCCTCATGACGTCCTCTAACATTTTCCAGTCAGTGTCCAGATTGAGTTGATTGATGTAGTCCTTCATGACCACACCCTCTTTAACGAATTCCATGTATATAAGATGGTGCTCAAAGTCAAGGTGATAAACAGCAGGTGCTTTGATACCATGCTTTCTACAACGAGCCATTGAGCGTGCTTCTTGATTCATCCTCCGATGAGTTAGCTTCTTATCCAGAGCTGGTACACGATATGATTTGTTAAATCTTTCTTTAATTATAACAGGGGTACCTAGGAACATCCCCCTGTATATTTTAGCTTCAGCTCCCTGCTTAATTAACTCCCAAGATGATTGCCTTTCCTCTGATATAGCCATTTTTATCAGTCGATTTTTAGCTTACATTACACGTGATTGAAGGCGTGGCAACTACCACGCATACTAATACCATAGATAGTATAGACTACGTAACCGGGATTGGAAACGGATCACGTGATCCCATAGAACTGAATGAACATTTGAAAACGCACTCCGTGTCCAAAAAAATCAATTAATTTTTATTACCTTACATTGTGACCTAGACACACTCTTACCTCTATTGTATTACTCTATAAAGACATTAAGGTGATTTTTATTTATCAACATATTGTCTATATATTTTTCTTTATATTCTATTATTAAAAATAGTCAATAATACAGAGATTCATTTTTAAATTACTTATTTTACGATGAAAATGGCACTAAAAATACTTTTGTCGCTCTTTCTTCTTATAGCAATGTTACTAATAAAAGATTTAGGACTAATTATTTAGAACAAATAAGAACACATTGGTTTAGACTGTTTTTATGTTAGTAAAGTCGCGCTATTCTTATGGAAAACACTAAAACAACATATGATAGAGGTCCACTTTTGGGACTATAGCCATTCTTTTAAGTTATTTGGACATAAATTACAGCTTGTCATTTAAAGATGAAAGATTTCTGTGTTGGTTTAGCTTGTTATTATTTACTTTGGCAATCTCCTATCATAGTTATACAAGATACAAAATACGCGTGTATATTCAGTGCAAAAATTAAGTATAGTGCACTTAAATAGTTATTAATAATTAATTTCCTTTCAGATGGGTATGAGAAAAGTCAGACTGTACTATAGAAAGCACAGGTCAATACCCAGGTCTTTAATTGTATCTCTTCCCAAGTCAATTTATATTCATGCTCCTTTTCCTTCATTTCCTGTGCTAAGAGAGAGATTCCATTCCTTGGGATTATTACCTAAAGGTTCATTGAGCATAGCCATGTTATCACACCATTTTATTCACCTAATGTTATACTATAGCATGGCTAGACATTGATGATGACATATCAAACACTATCAATTTCCGGAAACTTTTCAATGCTGAACGCAACATCTTTATATCACTCACAATCTATAATGGTGGTACATGGAAGCTCACTTTACATAACACCCCTATCAAATGTTCACTTCTAAATCATATCCCTGCACAAATAAAGTCTTTATCTGAGGTTTTAGCAGTCATCGATGCAGTAGATACCAGTCATTTTTGTTTTGGCAATTCAGAAGTTACATTTTGTGATGTGCAAACTTTATCAGGTTAGTACTGCCTGTAAAATAATTCTACGTAAATGATTGTTTTTAGATGCCTATGTACTTGATTCCACTACATTAGAAATAAGCACAGTACGTCACAAGAATTGTGAATTACTAATTGATCGTTCTGTAAACCGATGTAACTACTGTACCAAATATCGTGACGTTTTACGAAAAACCATTTATCGACATAGTAACCCTATTAGTAATCATGTAACATCTCCAAGAAGTCATGCAAATTATAGATACTTATTACCAAATCAATTAAAGCAAAGATTACACAATATGCACAATACTGTCCGTACCATCAAAGCTAAATTGACTCGTTTACTGATGATTATCCCACGAAATATTTGATCAGTAATGTATTGATACAAAATGGGATTGCTTGAGCAACCAATCGATGCTTGAATGAAACTACACCATGTAGACTTAAAGTGCTCTGATGTCCTGATGTCATGATATCTTCCCCACACTCTCTCCCTTTTTGTTGTCATATTCTTACAATTATCTTGTTCAAGAGCAGATGACAGATCATTTATTAAGCTAGTTGCAAAAGTTGATACAATCTCCGTGTTTTCAGGCCTAGAGCACCATTTAAACAGTAGGGTTGCACTATGTAACGCTTGTGTAGCAACTGGTGTATCAATTTTGAAACCTTCATCTGAAAGAGCTCCTTGTAGTACTTGCAAAAAGACTTCTGTATTACTGTGACTGTTACCTAACATTATCAGTAAATTATAATGTAAATAATATTTATTATTATAAATACTTAATATTTATTTAAAATATTTAATATAAAGTAACACTTCATTAAAGTAAAAATTCCAAAAATTCTACATACTCATTTCAGAAGGAACAGGAGCAGAGTAAGCCATAGTTTACGCGCATTTTTATGCTTGTAGGTTGAGATGGACAAGGAGTGTACCGGAAGTGCGTGGGCGTTTCCAATCCCGGTTACGTAGTCTATACTATCTATGCTAATACGTTATAGATTATCTAAGATAATTTTTATTATGATAAGAGTAGTTATGTACATGCAAAGAGCTTGATAATCACAGCTGTACAATTATTTTAAAAAAACGGTTGTAAGTCAGTATCTGCTGACTTCAGCACAAAATGTCTGGTTCATTGTTTCTTTTAATTCTTTCTTGCTAAAGTTCTGAGCTGTCATTTTCAGATTTTTCATTTTCGAGCAGAACTTGTGTCTCATAACGGAGAGATCGTTGCCTTTTCTTAACATAACACTGGACACAAAACTGAACTATTGTATAAAAGAGGAGCATTCCAATAATTACACACAATAACTGCAGCAGAAAAAAACCAGAAAGAAACATTCTCTCATTCATAGTACCTGTCCATTGGTGCGGTCCATACAGGACCACACCTATTATAATGAACCATATACCCTGATGTATTGAGCCAACAGCTATTCCTATATTGAACAGTATATTAGTAGGTTGCCATATTCTCAACACAGCAGAGAAGATACAAATAGCAATACTGAGGTTCAATAGGACATGAGCTAGAATATTAAAGTCACTCCGATCATCAGTGACATGAAAATAAAATGCAGTGAACTCGACTGAGAATGCTATTGCCAGTAAGATATGTGGAGTGCGTTTAGGATAACGAATACACAATGATAGACAATCGACTATCCCTGACAATACAAAGCTGACTTCCATTGCTATGTGGTGAAGTCTGATCATAGCATTAAGTTGGTGATCATCTCCATATATTTTCCAGACTTCTGGCTTGACTTCCCCTACTTTTTCATCTCTAAAGAAAAGCTCCAAGCATAAACAAATACTTCCAAATCCTATTTTCATGATTGGATCAACTGGACAACGTGGTATGCAGGACAATGGAATGTAAGCTTTACGATTAAGGTTGTTTTCTCCATAAACACCTGTTTCCCTGCTTTTTAAGTTAAACTTGGTACTGATGTAGAACCAAATAGATGACCAAGTCCATAGACCTCCCCAGATGACAAAAAACACTCCTGGGACAACATGACCTCCTAGAGTACCCATATTGGGCAAAATAACAATGAAACTTGTAGAGAAACAAACTGTTATTGTAAATGCTAGAATCAGCTTTTCTTGTGAGGTATTGTTTACTCATCATATGAATATTGTTGAGCAAGTTAATGATATATATAACTTGTTTACTTTACCCCATAAATGCAAGCCTGTGCATGGATTGTACACTATGAGCTATCGTATTATATTAGAAATAATGGTAATTAATTATTATCAGCCTTTTTAATCAAGGACATTTATTATTACGCTGTAAAATTAATATAGAGTCCAGACAGAAAAAACGCATTTTAATGTGAAATTAATACAATTGTATTACAACGTTTAGGGTCTGCGGTATCACACATGAGGTATTGCCGCGACTACAGCGTTAATATTAACGGTTTGCTGTCAATCATTCGCGATATATAGTAATTATACCTGAAGTTATTTAATTACAAAATATGCAGCAATTAGCTAAGTTAACAATATTCACTGAGTGAGTAATCATCCCACTAACGCCAATAGAGGAAACCCTGCCATTGTTTTGTCTGGTCATATCTAGCTATCCTCATATCAGTCAATATGGGTAGTCTAGGAGGCCATGTTATCCCTGGAGTGTTCTTTATCATCTGGGGTGGCCTGTGGACCTGGTCATCTATTTGGTTTTATATCAGTACCAAGTTTAACTTGAGGAGCAGAAGGACAGGTCCATACAGTGATGATAATATTGATCGTAAAGCTTATATTCCTTTGTCCTGTGTACCATGGTTACCAGTTGATCCTTTAGTAAAGTTAATTTTTGGAGGTATTTGCTTTTTGTTGGAGCTATTCTTTGTTGATGGGAATGTTGGAGAAGTTAAGACACAATTATGGACAATGTATGGTAAAGATCATCAACTTGGTTCAATGGTCAGACTACATCATTTAGCAATGGAATGTGGTTATTTGGTGTCAGGAATAGTTGATCTCTTATCATTGTGTATACGTTATCCTAAACGCACTCCATATATCTTTTTCGCACTAGCGTTTGCTATTCAATTCAGCGTCTTTCATTTTCATGTTGACGATGATCGTAGTGACCTTGACATTATGGCTCATGTTCTATTAAATTGTAGTGTAGCTATTTGTTTGATCTTCTCTTTACTACGTACATGGCAACCAGCTAATGTGCTCTTTAATACTGGACTAGCTGTCGGTTTAACGCTTCAGGGTACATGGTTTATTCAAGTGGGTGTGGTCATTTACGGTCCGCACAAATGGACAGGTACTATGAATGAGAAAATGTTTCTTTCTGGTTCTTTCCTTTTTCAATTATTGGGTATAATTGTCGGAGTCTTTTTCGTTTACACAATAGTACAGTTTTGTGTCCAGTATTATGTTAAGAAAAATCAAAGACCTCTTTATTATGAGACACAAGATCTTATAACAAAATCTGAAAATGATGAACTTTAATGAAGTAAGAGAAGTACCTCCCATTATATATGATATTTTAAATTTTATTTATGATAAAGATTTACACAAAGTATTTTATTACATATCATCATGTCAGTCAGTATTGTTTTATTATGAAATATATGCAGTTTTAATTAATACTGAAAAATATTGTATTTATAATTTACACAATATATGTTATTACTTACATATAATACATAACTGAAATATTACAGCTGCTTGTGCACAGCTAGTTATTAATAAAAGAATTATTAATTAACTAAAGAAAACTAATTTGTAATTAGGTTCAAAGGTCATGTATCTTGTATGTTATCAGCCACGCCCGTCAATTATTTTTAGTAGCTAGCTACATGGATGAAGGATGGAGGAAGACTTTGAGTATCAGCTGAAGGTACAAAAGGAAGTAGAGGCAGCTCAGGCACAATCTCAGACTGAGGAGGGTGGGCAGACATATACAGATCCCACAGATGGCACTGTGTACGAATGGGATAGTGAAAAGAGGGCGTGGTTTCCTAAAGTGAGTCACATGATCAAAAGAGAGCTTCACTATGTATTGTATGCATGATATTTTTACAGATAGACAATACATTTCTTGCTATGTATCATGCAAACTATGGATTGTATCCATCGGATAACCCTGAAGAAGCTGAGAAACCTCAGGAGTCAACTGCTGAAACTAAAACTGAAGAAAAAGTTGACGTCAGTGATATAGTATTTTTATGACAATAATTAATAGTGTTTATTGTATGTAGATACCTGAACCAAAAAAGAGGAAACCTTCTGAACCAGGTGAGAGTTATCAAGATTAGTTGCAGCCTACACACACACACACACACACACTCTCTCTCTCTCTCTCTCAAAGGTTGGTTTGACATCGATGATGCTCACAATACTAATGTGTATGTCTCTGGATTACCTGTGGACATTACAATGGATGAATTTTATGAACACATGTCAAAGTGTGGTCTTATAATGGAAGACGATGATGGTAACCATAGCAACATTATCACAATATGCTGATTCTCTCTATCTCTCTCTCTCAAAGGTCATCCTAAAATAAAGTTATATTATGATGTTAACGGACAACCAAAAGGAGATGGTCTCTGCTGTTATTATAAAGTGGAGTCAGTTCAATTAGCTATTGACTTACTTGATGAAAGTGAAGTGAGAGGGTCGAAACTATCCGTAGAAAAGGTAACTATGACATCATCATAGTATACATCATCGTATTATTACATCATCATATTTCTATGACATCATCATAGTATTACATCATCATATTACTATGACATCATCATAGTATTACATCATCGTATTATTACATCATCATATTACTATGACATCATCATATTGTTATTATTATTACAATTGTTTAGTTTAATAATTGTCTTTATTGTATAGGCACATTTTCAAATGAAAGGTACTTATAATCCAGCTTTGAAAAAGAAACCAAACAAGAAGAAAAATAAAAAGAACATTCAAGAAAAGTAAGTTTTATAACTTTATGTCATTCATCTCTACATCCATTGATGTTTCATTCATCCATCATCTTCCTATATGTCTTTCCATCATGTGCCCGTCCATCCATTTATCTATTTGTCCATTCGTCAGATTGCTAGACTGGAGAGAAAGGAAACAAGACGGCCCTTCAAGGACAAAGTATGAAAAGATTATTATTTTCAAGCACCTCTTTGATCCAAAGGAATTTGAAGTAAATTGATTTCATATTGATTTCATTTGATTCTTTTCACCATTATTTTTATTGTTATATTGATGTAGGATAATCCCACGTTGATCAATGATATCAGAGACGACTTGAGAGAAGAGTGTGAGAAACTTGGAGAGGTGAAGAAAGTTATCATTTTTGACGTAAGGGAACTCATCAACAAATCTATCAATCATCCATTGATATGTGTATCCATCCATTCACTCATCTATTAATCTATTGAGCAATGTGTTTATTCATTCAGAGACATGTTGATGGAGTAGCCTCAGTGGCTTTCAAGGACTTTGAACCAGCTGAAAAGTGCATAGCAGCCATGAATGGACGATATTATGGTGGGAAACAGCTAGAAGTCCATGTATGGGATGGGGTTACCAACTATCAAGTAAGTTGCTATGCCAACTGCAAATATTAGATGTATACATGTATGATAATTAATGTTGATAGTTTGACTTAACTACCCTTAATTAATGATGATAATTAATTCTAATAACGTGTGATATTAATACACTTATTTTTAGATTGAGGAGACTGAGAAAGAACGAGAGTTGCGTCTTAAAAAATGGGAGGAGTATTTGGAAAGTGAAGGTGGTAAAGAATCGTCAAGTTCAGACGTTAAAGAACCTACTGAAGACCCGCCCACATGACACTATCACTTTTTAATAAAGAAAACAAAATCCCTTTTTCTTTTATTGATTCGTGATAAATTAATATAGGCGTGGTTGTCTTTCAGGCCCGCGTGTTTCCACGTGTTACATGGCGAAAATTCACAGTATTTTACATACTGATTTCTTTTGATTTACTCCCCTATCCTTTTGTCTTTCAAATTAATTTATATTATTATAGTAACCTAGAGACGAAACACATTAAAACAGTGCGAATATCACCTCGCCTCGCCTCTCTTTGATGATTATCATCGCTAAGAGATAGTGCAATGTTAGTACTATGTCGTGGCGTGCGATAAGTAGTGAATACGGAGTAAACAATAGTTATACAATACTTATTAGACTTGAGTAACTGAAGAAAGATCTCATAATAGCCATCCACGTCAGGTGGTCTTTGTCAACTTAAGATCCTCGAGTGAACTGCAGCAGTGACTATTGTCTAAGCGGTATAGTAGCTACAGACACTAACTTTTAGTTAAGGAAATCAACTGTGAAATGTCTGGCAGTAGTACAATTTCTAACGAACTTTTTTGTTCAGAGAACGAGTCAGCGATCGATGATGTCAATTCTACAGACACTCGAATAATTACTTTTTACGAAGATCTCGGCAACGAAGTGGACGTTCATTTCGCTAGAGCATTGTCTTCAGAATCAAATGGAAGCAATTCTCAAAGTATTTCAACACCACTGAATGAAATAGGTTTGTAAATTTTGCTTATATTAATTACACAGCAATAGAAGATTATTTATCTCTTTGTATAAATTATTAGGTTCTAATTTGCCATCTTCTCTCTCTCTTTCTCGCTCTCCCTCTCCTGTTCCAAAGCAGTCTTCTCAACCACAAATACCATTATCTCAAGCAGTCTCTTCAACGGATGTGTCTTCCTTGTCCCCTCGTCCTACATCACCATCTGGATCCACCACACCCTCATTTGTTACAAAACGTAAAAAGCCAAGTGTCATAATTTATCCAGAGCTAGCTAGCTTCCTAATTCATCCTGATGTAGACTCGTTCTCTGATGCTCCTCGTGTCCCAGGTCAACCATCATCCACAAGAACCATACCATCATACATAGATTATATTCCTAGTATATCCTTTACATATCAAACTACATCATTACCTCAATATACTCAATTAATAAATCAACCTCATCAAGGAATAATGGACTTTACACAAACTAGTAAGTTTTAGCATGTTATAAATTGATCATAATTACAAATCTAATGAATTAAGACATTATATTTAATTCATTAATTTTAATTGATTGATTTTTAGTTAAATTTTCAATTAGCTATACATTCCTCAATTGTATTACATAGTAATATAATGTATTATTATTATTATTATAGATACACCTCTTACTCATTTCAATGAACCTGCCCCTATTAATCAAACTAGTAAGTTTTAATCTAATAAATCATTAATATAGGATTATCATCTAATTATCTAGATCATTCCTTGATACCTCCAAATGGAACAGAGTATCCTCCTCATCCCATTAATATAACACAATATACATCATTATATCAACCACATTATTATACATTACCAGGTCCTTCAATTTATAATAGTACAAATACATCAACTTATCTCTCACCTGCTACTTCCCTTCATTATGATGATATTAATGGTCATTTAGTTCAATCTACTCAGTCATTACCATTAACAACATCATCCTTTGAAGTAACAAATCAAGATTTACATCATATTTTGAGACTTTAGTGCTATTATGTACCAGTATTGTTTAGTATTTTGTAATGGAACTATTTAACAGTTGTATTACTATGAAACACACAGTAACTTAAGACTGTCTATTTTGAGACTAGTGCTGTTAGTGCTATTCAGCCCCACCCTAAATATTACAGAACACTATTATATAATGAGCTCCACCTAATAAAAGGTCAACTATAGTGCGTGTCAGCATTCAATTTATAAGAATTCATAAATTATAAATATTCATAAGGCGCTAAACAGCCACACCCTAAATATCAGAGAGACACCTCCTCTTCGCCCAGTTCGCTGATTCTTATAGTTCATTAGACTATATCTCTCATAATATTAACTATGGCTGCAAAGGAACTACCTCAAACTCAACATCTAGGTAACATACAAGACCTGATATAACTGTTAGTTATTTAATATCTTACTTCCCTTTGTTTAGATATTTCAGATCTTTTGAAGAAGACTCCCACTGAACATGAACTACTCAATCTATTAGCTGATATTAGTAGCTTGTGGCATGAGATTGGCTCGAGTCTCAAAGTTTCTCACAATATTTTGGATGGTTTAAAACGTAGCCAAGAGAGTGATGCCATCAAACTCTCTGAAGTCATTCATAGCTGGTTAACTACTACTGAGTCTTCCTGGGAAACAGCAATTGATGCCATCAAGGGTCCTATTGTTAATAATATCAAGAAAGCTACTGAAATACAACGACATTTAACTGAATGTAAGTTGATATAACATTTATTGATGTAGTCAATGAACACGTTTTCGATTTTAGTGAAAGAAAAAGCTCTCCAAAGTTTTATTGGAGAGATGTCACGATCTCAGATCAATCCTGTAAAAGTGTCCCAGCTCTTATTTAGCGAGAGATGTATCTTTGAAGAAACACTTGATAAAATGGAGACATTGAAAGGCACTTTGGATGAAAAGAAGACAACTCTGTTATCTGCTATACATACAACAATATCTTCAGATCATAAGAAGTTGAAAGTGTTAGCGACAGTACTATCCAAGTTTGAAGAGACAAAAATGCTATCTGAGAAAATTATCAATGAATATAGTAAGAGGTCAATTAAATAATTTATAATTAATACATATTGTTAATAGGTCAAACATTTCCAAATGACCAGACAACAGTAGCTAATGTTCAAGAGGTAGTAATGACAAGTTATAGTAGTCATGAAGATCATGCCAGTGACATTTTACGTTGTCATTATGGTACTCTCTCTCAGTCTCTTCAATATCCTGTTGAAGTAGCACGCTACCTCTATAGAGAGGGAGTTATTACAAAAAATAGACTAGCAATTATAAAATGTACTGTCAAGTCTGGAAAAGGATTATTCATCCTATTACAAGCTGTACGTGATGCTGTACATACCAGCTATCATAATCTGGAGGTCTTTGCTAGTGTACTCTTAAAACAAACTAGCAATGTACCATGTGCTAATGCTATCATACAGGATTATCGTGAGTACTGACATAGACTTTACTGTTGTTATAAGTCTATTTTAATAGGTAAAGCATTTCCTGATACTGGAAGTAGTGAAGGGAGTCAAACATTAGGTAATTACTAGGAGAGATATTACCTCCACTTAAATTATTTTTAATGTATAGATCGTATTCCAATTCCTCGAAAGTTAGACTCCACATTTGGGTCAATCCGAAAAGAATTTGGAATAGTCTTTAACAAAATCCGAGAAGAAATTAACAAAAGTCCTCCACCTCTGGATAAATTGAAACAGTTTCTTAGAGATGGTTACTCTTATCTCAAATCTCAAATAGCTCATTCTACTTCCATTGATGATGTCCTAGATGTTGTTAATGATCATTGTACACTGATTAATATCAGTTGTTTGGAGGGTATTGTGGAGCGATATGATATTAAAGAAGCTAAGACACATATACAGGCATACAAAATTTTCGTTCAGTCATTTTGTAAGGAAACAAAAGCTTCTCTTTGTTTAGAAGAAACCTTCAAAGAAAGGAAAAGTCATTCTCTTCTCAAATGTGAGACAGCTGTATTTATCTTAGACTGGGATCCTACCAACTACACATTACAAGATATACGAGATATTATTGCTGAATCAGTTGAGGATAATGTACAGATTCGTGTCATTAGAGAGGGCAAGTCTATCATTGTCACTTGTTTTTTTCCACTCAGTCTAACCACATTAATTATTGCAAGAGCTCAGGAGACACTTGAATCAGTGAAGAAAAAAGGATTAATTCAACTTACAGTTGGATATTGTACCATTTATGATAAACATCAAAGAGACAAGGTAAGAGATGAGTAGTATTAGACAACAGTTACTACATGTGTTGTTTATTGATATATAGGAGGTTAGAACTATTGTAGAAGAGAATACAAAGGAGTTAAGGAGTCAACTGGAACTACAACAAACCATCAGTAAAAAGATGACTATGGAATTATTATCTGTTAAAAAACAAACTGAAGGTATTTGTCCATGTAGTCAATAACCATTATTAAACTGTCTATTATCCTATTGTGTGAGTGTGTGTGTGGGTGTACATACTTAAAATTACTTCTTAACTATATTCATGAAATTATGAATTTGATTTGTAATTTTAATTTACTAAATATAGTATAACTGTTTTACAACTCAATATTATTACATAGAAATGAGACAAATGAAAGAAAAGGATATTGAAGATTTAACATCACAACTAAGAGATAGAGACAAAGAAATTGAGACATTAAAACAGAACTTGAAAGGTAATTGATATTAATAAAATAAATTAATAATTAAGTGAGAAATTAAAGGAAACACTAAAAAGAAAGAGACTAAATCTATTAGAGTAATTGGAGCTAACATTATGTTACTCATTAATTACACAATAGTATGAAAGACTAGTAGGACTGTATCAGACTATATACTTTAACACTTAATATTTTGGGTTTATGAGGTAAAGATCATTATAAATATCTTAATATAGGACTGTCTCACTAGGTACTGCTTTCATACAATAGACATTAGTCTGATGTAGTCTGTGAGTAGAAAGGATCTATATTTTATAACTTGTTTCTGACATCCAAACAGTTTAAAATCATTTTAAATCAAGGAAGATTTAATTAATACATGTAATATTGACATACTCTGTATTATTTATTTGTTAGTATATTTTGTGAATTCATTTTTAGTTATTGAGAGACAAAGAGAAATAGAGAAACAGCAAGAGGTTACAACATCATTGACATTACAACTACGAGAGAGAGATGAACAGATTGAGGAATTAAAGCAGAGTTTAAAAGGTAACTATTATAATATGTACATGTAGATATTATAATATTGAGTGAGTGAATCTAAACAAGTGAGAATGTGGTCAATTTATATAGTCTTAGTACTATGAGTTCAGTTATAATTGTAGTAATGAGATTCATAGCTGACTGTATTAGATTAGTGATTGGTATATCAATTAATGATAAAACTCACATTCCCACACTTTGTAAGCTTGTCTTCTGATAAACCTTCCATACAGTGGGAGACAAGTCTATTTGTAATTAATTAATATTAATGTTAAATTAATTAATATACAATTATATAATATTAACACATCATGTGCCACTTGTCAATACTTGGACATTATTTGTGAATTTTTCATTTTAGCTACTCAAAAAGAATTATTTTCAGTTGAAAAACAAAGAGAAATAGAAGAACAACAGAAGATAACATTGACATTACAACTAAGAGATAAAGACAAAGAAAATGAGACATTAAAACAAAGTTTACAAGGTAATTAATATTAATATAACAGAAAATATTTGATGAGAAAAGATTATAAAAATGGAAGTCAATAAATAAAGATAGTAATATTTGTTAATAGTTGTCTAGTATCCTAAATTTGTACATGTATATTTAAATTTTGTTTCTAACTTATTCTATTTGAGATCATGAATATAATTTATCATACTGAGTACATGTATAATATAATATATTGTATAATATTGTTATATATAGAAATGAAAGAAAAACAGGTTAAAGATATGACATCACTTCCAAAAAGAAAGGAAGGTATTATTAAAACAATAGCTATCACTAACATAGTTCATGTCACATATTTGTCAATAGTTATATATACATTGTGATCACTTGTTTTCTCTTAGTTATTGAGAAGGAATTTGTATCAATGGCTGCTGAGAGACAGAAAGAAATAGAGAAATTACAAGACATAACCACATCATTGACATTACAACTACAAGAGAGAGATGAACAGATTGAGGAATTAAAACAGAGTTTAAAAGGTAACTATTATAATATGTACGTGTAGATATTATAATATTGAGTGAGTGAATCTGAGAATGGGGTCAATTTATATAGCCTTAGTACAGTGGTTTAGTTATAGCAGGGGAGTAGGAATAGGGGGGGCAGGGGGGCAACTTGCCCCCCAATATTTTATCAGGGGGGGCATAGCCCCCTCAATAGTATTGCAACAGCAGATGCAGATGTACATGACTCATGAAGCGTGAAGTGTGATAACACAAATAGTGCTAATGAACTAGGTGATAGCACATGCTTCAAAATGGATTCTACATGATTCTACATGTTCACCGTGAAGAAACAGATAAACTTAATCTAATAGAAGTTGCGAAAGAATTTGTAGAGAAAAATGATAGGAGGAAACAGTTTTTTGGACAATTTTGTTGACTATTCATAACTACATGTAGCTCATTTAATATAGTTGCCCCCCCAATATATAAATGATTCCTACTCCACTGTATAGTGTTGTAGTAATGAGATTCACAGAATACAGTTACTATAAAAAGGTTATAAAAGGGTTGTATCTGGGATGTCAAAGCAGTGATGGTCCTCAAATACATTGTCACTATTGACTATCACTTGTCATTGTATATTACTTGATGTAGCATTAACCTCAAAGACTCATAAACCACTAACTGATCAAGGACTTGAAGAGACCCAAACAAAGTCTAGTCAAGAAGACAAGTCCACACCATCTAACATTGAAACTACAGGTAATAATGTAAATTATATTTTATAATTATTTAATATTATTGTCTAGAGTTAAAAAATAAGATGAGTTCAGCTGATGATGTCAAAGAGTCAGATAATGAACAGTCAGATATAGAAGGTATGTCATATTATAAACATATAATAAATCATCTTATAGTTCAGTCTCTATAATAATACTCATTTTAAAGTTCTAACTTGATAAAATGATTTATTGAACCACAATTATTAAAACCTATAGTAGGTTTATACACACAACATCTCTCCTAATGTATCATATCCTCCATTTGATAAAACGTGTCTATTAAGTGTCTATTAATGATCACATTAGAATTTTCTTATACCAAAAGTTGTCATTATCTGTCATGTTATGTGGGTGTGTCCACATAGATCTATTTCCTATATTTAATTATGATACATACACATATAGTAATTTATAATATCAACAAAATATTTTATACCTCATATTTTATAGTCTTGTCCTAAGACTACCATGTTCCCTGACCAAAATACCTTTTTGGTTTGGGGACATAGCAGTCTGGGAATGAGACTGAAGACATTTGCAAAATGACATGACTACCTTTTTATTCGGGACACATGGCAGTCTGCAGATGAGACTACATACCACAAACACATTATAGCCCAACCCACATCATATTATATTCTTATAGTGAGCTGTGAGTTATGTCATAACCAGTAATGTAGTCAGACTTGATCATAGCATACCTATTATATCTGTAATACAACTTTACTTTGACTAAGTTATCTAAAGATACCTACCAGTTCACAATGTTTGTAATAATAATAATATTATAAATTTTTATTATTATATTTTGAACACTACAATCAGTCAAGTCCCTTAATATAACACTAGTGTAATCTAGTAAGCTAGCCCCTCCTACTTTTGACAATCTGCTATTACAAGATCCATTAATAGTGTATGTTAACATTAATAATGTACTTTGTTTCCTCTTCAAGTCTATTATGATATGTTAATACTTGAGGTATTAGTATATACATTAATATGATGACAATATTATGGGTGGAGTCAACATAAGCTAAAACAAGATTATCTCAACTAGTACCATATAACATAATAATCATGAGATATTACTTGTTTGCACATAAGGAATTTAACTTTATGTAAACCATGTGGTTAATTTTATTATATGTTAATATCATAGAGCAACATAATCAACTCAATCTCTTTCTCGAGTTGGTTTATAAGACTACAACATAATGTTTTTATTGTGTTAAATCAACATGACTAAATGAAAGATATTGTAATACAATAAAACAATAAAAGGACAAAGAAGTCAATATTTCATAATGAAACATCTAATGATGTTTGTTTGTAGATCCTGCACTTTTAGATCAAAGCAGTTTCAGCCACACCCACAATAAAAACAATGTAGTTTGTCAGCTCAATAGACTGTGGTTGTATTAGGAATGTTAGTGAAAGAGACAACTGTACTATAGTATGGACTACTAAACCCTTTCTCTAAGCAAAGGGGCAGGCCTTACCAGACTATCTGTTACTATATCTGCAATAAATTCAGAAATAAAATAATTTAATATATCAAGGAAAGAGTCAAATCAATTGATAACTCATTTTATTTGTAATTCCTTCTACTTTTGTTTATATCTATTAACATGTAACATTTCACTTACTGTTAACAACAAAGTATACATGTTAAGAAACAAGAAACAGGACATATTCAAACAGGAAATGTCTAAAGAATAATTCATTTCCAGATCTTGTATTAGATCAAAACAGTTTAGGAAAAGGTTGATAGGCTACCAGACAATTCCTCTCAAAGCAAAGGGGTTGATCTCACCAGACTAAGTTGATATACGAATACCAGAAACCATTATAGTATTGTTCTGTTATTTAACAGTAAACCACGCCTCCTGTAATTCGTTGCCATAGTAACCATATTCAGTAAACAGTAATGGCTTCCTTTCTTCTTCATTGTATTGTCTGTGTATTGTAGTGTGTTATAGTATATATTACTATGTGTGTACTATACTATATACTAACTCTGTTTTATAACAGGAGACGCTGGAAGTGTTCAGTGGTATGATGATGACAATTTTGTTATACTCACTAGTCCAAGTGTAATAGAAAGTGAAGATGTTATAAGTAAATTAATAAAAGAACAACAAACAGGAAAAGAATGGAGTATTCGTCTCTACTCATCATCTCCTGAAAGTACTGCAGTTATTATAAACAATCTTAATAAGTGTACAGTGAGGAGTCTTGAGATATGCTACACTTCATTGGACAGTAAGTGTGTATCGATATTATCAGAGATACTAAAAACTAATGAAACAATAAAGATACTAGTGCTGTTCTCCTCTTCACTTACTGGTGTTATCAAACAAGTCAGTGATAGTCTCTTTAATAATAAAACACTTGAACAGTTAGTGTTGTCTGATGTTACTGATATCACAGATGAAGATATAACTCACTTATCTACTATGTTATCAAGTAATACAACTTTAAAAGTACTATCTCTCTACAACTGTAACATCACTGATAATGGAGTCCGATATATCTGTGAAGGACTTACTAAAAACCAAACATTGACTGTGTTGAACATCGGAGGTAATCCTCAGATCACTTCAGTTAGTACCAGTACAATAGCAGATCTAATACAAACAACTACATCATTGACAACACTAGATCTCGACAATACTTCACTAAACAATGATGATATCAAGACAATATGTACATCACTTAATAAAAATACTACAATAAGGAAACTATACTTATCAAGACAACATAAAGAGTATTGTATGAAGTTAGACAGTTATCAAGTTATTAAAGACAGACTTGAGTTCGTGTAATAGTAAGTAGTTTGTTGTTTATTCTTAATTTGTCTTCTCGCTCACTTTTATTTTCTCTTTAAATTTCTTTTAACTTCATTTCCTCTTCTTATATTAACAATTTCTTTCTCTAACAAAACTAGCAGACAATAAAAATAGAGCAGTTTTGCTTGACACTTACTTCTCTAACGTCGCACTTTTTTGTCTCTCTAACAGCTAGTCACTTGGCGCCTGTAATTATTATTTGTGGGCGGAGCACTATTTTTAACCCTTTGTGGCGAGAGAAGACCTCAAGCAATGAGAAATGTACTTGCATTACATTTTAGACCACCTAAAGAAGTCAACATGACCTGTCTTATATTCAGAGATGAAAATATTCTAGTATCAAAATGGCGCGCGGTCAGCTGTTTCTGATGTGCTTCTTTTTTCTGTCTTTCCACTCGTACGCTGCCTTCTCTCAGAAACTGTCTCTCGAGGAAAGAAGTCTACACATCACCTGTTACATGTATGGTCTTGTTTTTGTACCAAATCGACCCAGACATCGTAGATATCTGACAAAGTCTTTTTCTCACCTCCATCGTTGTAGTTCATCAACGTACCAAGCTATAGTTCTACTTCTTCTACTCTCTGGTGACATTGAATTAAATCCAGGTCCTGGAAATGATAAAGAAGATGTTGTGAAGTGTGTTTGTTTGACCCAAGAAGACACTGGCCACATGATAGAATGTGAGTCTTGTTGGTCTCATAGTGAATGTGTTAACATCTCTCCCACTGTTGCTGCTAACTCTCCCTTCATTTGTCCTTACTGTGTGAAGTCTCTAGTCTCCTCAGTATCTGTCCTTACTGTGTGAAGTCTCTAGTCTCCTCAGTACCTGTCCTTACTGTGTGAAGTCTCTAGTCTCCTCAGTATCTGTCCTTACTGTGTGAAGTCTCTAGTCTCCTCAGTATCTGTCCTTACTGTGTGAAGTCTCTAGTCTCCTCAGTATCTGTCCTAACAAGTGATATTACTCAGCTAAAAGATAGGCTAGTAAAACTTGAAAATACCTGTAAACCAATGTCTACTATTATTCCTGAAATAAAAGCTGTTCAATTGACTCTATCTCTCACAAAGTACAAATGTTATCCTGCTCTGCTGTCAGTTCTATTTCCATTCTTACATCTAATCATTCTTCTGAGTCCAGCTTTTCTTCAACTTCCTCTATCATTACATTATCATTACCTCCAATTCTTCACTCTTTCTCTACCACTCCTTCTCCAAAATTCCACCCTCCTTACAGTACTCCTTCTCAAACTCTCAACCCTCCCTCTATAGTTCCTCCTCCAATTCTCAACCATCCATCAATAGCTCCTCCTCCTCTCTCAGTAAGTTTATTCTAATTTTTATGTGTGATTTCATTATCTTACACAGATAATTGATCAGAGACTCTTCATTTAAATTTAACTCTTCAGCTCTTTATAGATATCCCTACACTGTTTTTCCCATTCAGTCATAACATAATGTAGTAGGTCTATTACTCCATTATCAAACTGAACCTGTACAATGTATATACTCTCAATAAGTAGACGATTATCATTCCACAAAACAAACTGTACCTCTTCGTTATTATCAAAAAGTCCTTCATTAGAATTAACTTTGTTCAATTTCTCTAGCAATTTATAGACTTGTCCAAATCAACTCTTGGATGAAACAAAACTCCAGGTATCATAAAATTGGACTGTACCAATTTAGGAGCTAAGTAAGACTTATAACATAATAAGTGGGGTCACCTCTTCTCTACATATATACATTATAGGCTTGTCCAAACTTGTCATGTCCTTCTTTTTTTCTTCCTCCATTGTTTTGTAATTTGTTATTGTTCATTGTCCCTTTAAGACAACATTACATACCATCCTCTAAGAACCTTTGTAATATTTGGCTTTATAATAAAGGTGACTTTAAAACAGCTAATGTAATCCTCTCTTCTCTCCCCTGAGACTCTCTCTTATCCTCCATTGATGTCAATTACTCTTGGTCCATGTTTAAAGAAGTCTTTATTGAAGTAATGAATCAGACCATTCCATCTAAATTAGTGTCTATTAAAAATTCACCACCCTGGGCCAACAACCACCTCCTTTCTTGTATTCCCAAACATAATGCTCTATTTACTAAAACCAAAAGAACTAAATCATCATCTCTGATGTCTCAATATCACATTTGTAGAAACAACATTCTCCTACCAACATCATTTGAAATCTACCTTCTTCCACAAGCTATCCTCTTCTTTGTCTTCCAAGGACTTCTGGTCTCTATTTAAAAAATGAATAAGAAGTCTTCCACTGTTTGGGATCCATATTCTATTTCTAATTCCCTTCCCTCATCATTCAAAGATCTCAACTCTGTTCTCACATGTTCTCGTTTAGCTTCTCTTAGGAATTTCAATAAATCACCCCCTGGCATTAATTCCATAATGATATAAATAGGATCATTATCAAGACACACCCCTAACACCTTAACAATGTTTTGATGATTGAAGTTACTGTAATTGAGAGAAATGAACTGAGAGAATATAAACAAAATATAATTACCTCATTAGAGCTGCTTCTGACAGGAACCTCTGATCTGTTCTTCAGTCATACTGCCTTTCCTCAGTGTCTTAACAGCCACAAGGGTGGGGCCTGTACCTTGACCTAGGATATCTACAGCTGTACCTTGGTATACTTCACCAAATTCACCTCGATCAATAAACCTGAATGGGAGGGGAGAGAGAGAAAGATACAATTATAATATAATTAAATAAGACAGAACATTGTTACGATATTAAGACATATTTTAATATGATAAAGTATTTATAAATGTTTATCTAAAATACATGTATACATGTAATAAATGTATAGTATATTAAATAATTGTCAGTAAATATTACATCTTGTTAATTCAGTGATACTTAAACTCTCAAAGACTCCAGCTGTATATTCTGTTCCATTGTACTCTACAGACTTGTAGGTCCATCGAATGTACAAGCTATAATTAGTGTAGGCGGAGAGATTAGTGAATAAGTTGATGAGGATAGCCAGATACTGAGGATGAGTTTTCACTACGTTGGTTGGTTGGGCTATAAATAGAATATAACAATAGATAGATGAAAAATAGATTAACATTATGTATATTGTCAGAGACATAATGTTCTTACATGTAAACCACACCCACATACCTGATCTTCCATAATGTATGCATCAATCATCTGCAAGCAGCATGATGTTCCTCTAGAGTTATTTCAATAAAAGAAAATGTTATCAGGTCCATAGAGAAGAGATTTGAGTCCAGTTACTGGATCAGGTACTACAGATAAAGAACAGACATGTTTTATAACTTGATATGATCACAATTTATAAATTTAATACATTAATTTTAATATGATCTTATAACTATTATTAACATAACATTATAATAGTAGTAACATTACTTTACCTCATCACATGTTAGCTCATTATTAGTATGTGGATGACTTTGAGGTCTACTATTTGTTGTTTTAAAGAATATTAGATTATTGATCTTTTCTACATTATACACCTGTTATAATGTTGTGTTATTGATAGGTAGTGTTTGTATTGTTTGTTGCTCATGTCCAATGAAGTAGTCTGTAAGAACAAATAAATGTATTAACATGTTATTGTCCAATAATTTGTTTTATTGTTCTATTAACTGTACATTAACATGTTCCTATATTGATAATGTATACATTGATCTGTACATTATCTTACCTATTAAATGGATTAATGATGACAGACATTTCAATATCAAAAGGAACATCATTACCACTAACTATTCTTGTAATACCATCATGATATAATATGAATACTCTCCATATGTTAGTTTTCCTTGAATAGTTCGACCAACAATGTATAATGTCTGTGCAATCCAATCATATCCAAATCCAAGTGGATTAAAATTAGACTCCATTTTAACAAACAACTATAAAATAAATTAAATAGACAAAGAGAAGGATAGTTCTACTAACCTCATCTTGACTATTAATATCTAATGTTCTCTTATATACAACATGTTCTAATGAGTTATAATAGTAGACAGTCCTATCCAATGTGTCCAATGTAATAGGGGGAGTGACACGAGAGAATGTGACATTCCCACTTTCATCTTGGATTGATCCACCATTAGATGAAGAGTATTTCAAGAAGGGGTGTGATTACTACAGATTAAAAAGAGATGTATTATTGTCATAAATATACTAGTCCTGGATCAATTACATTTGTAATGAATTCATTATGTCCAAATATAACAACAATATGATTCACATATCATTAATATAGGATGATGAAGTACTTGAATATAAATTAATACAGCCAGTACTGAACAATAGAACATTATAATATTGTAATATAATATAGTTACATGTTAAAATACTAGATACATAATATTGGAGGATAGATCAGATAACAAGAGATGAATATAATACTAACTTGTAATACTTAACAGTTCAAATTTAACAGCCACTCACGTTATGATTATTATTAAGATGGGTGTGGTCATTATATTTCATGTGATGAGCCCCACCCAAAAGGTCACCAAATTCACTGGGCGTGTCACCATACAAAGAGCAATGGCTACAAGAAACCTATCTTTTGAGGAGATTCTAGAAGAGAAACCAACACTTGATGAATTATGTGAACATATTCGTATTGGTAGTAAATGGTATCAGTTGGGAATTCAGTTGAAACTGAACGCTAAGAAGTTAGAAGATATTCACAAGCTACCAGATAACTCCACATACAAAACAACAAAAATGTTTGAGTTGTGGTTAGATACCAAACTTGATGCTACTAGAAGACAATTGATAGATGTTTTGAGGAAGGAATTAATGACTGTTGCCCATGAGTATGAGCAGACATTGTGGAAATCCTGTAGTCTCCCTACTAGTAAGTACAAGACCTTTTACATGTACATCATGTTATAAATGTTATATTATTAGTTTATTAATGGTTATGTGTATTGTTCTTATTATAGGAACGGATATCCCAAGTACTGAAGCAAGTGCTATTCTTCAATCCCATACACACATACTACCTCAAACTCAAGAACCAGGTAACATACAAGACTTGATATAACATTCACTATCAGTTGTTTTAATGTATTACTTCATTTAGATATTTCATATATTTTGAGGAAGGCTCCTACTGAACATGAACTACATTATCAATTAGCTGATATTAGTGATATGTGGTATGAGATTGGATTATCATTGAAAGTCTCTTGCAATATTTTAAATGGTTTAACAAACAGTGAAAAGAGTAATACTTACAAACTAGCTCAAGTCGTTCATAGCTGGTTAACTACTACTGAGTCACATCTTGTTACCTGGGAAACAGTGACTGATGCTGTCAAGGGTCCTATTGTTAATAATATTAAGAAGGCCAATGAAATACATCAACATTTAACTAAAGGTAAGTTGATATAACATTTATTGATGCAGTCAGGGAATAAGTGTTTGTTCCTTAGTGAAGGAAAATACTCTCCAAAGTTTTATTGAAGAGATATCACAATCTCAGATCAGTCTTGTAAAAGTGTCCCAGCTCTTATTTAGTGAGAGATGCATCAATGAAGAAACACTTGATAAGATGGAGTCATTGAAAGGCTCTCTAGATGGGAAGAAGACAACTCTATTATCTGCTATACATACAGCAATATCTTCAGATCACAAGAAGTTGAAAGTGTTAGCAACAGTACTGTCCAAGTTTGAAGAGACAAAAACACTATCTGAGAGAATTATTAGTGAATATGGTAAGAAGTCAATTAAATAATTTATAATTAATACATATTGTTAATAGGTCAAACATTTCCAGATGACCAGACAACAGTAGCTAATGTTCAAGAGGTAGTAATGACAAGCTATAGTAGTCATGAAGATCATGCCAGTGACATTTTACGTTGTCATTATGGTACTCTCTCTCAATATCTTCAAAATCCAGTTCAAGTAGCAGAACTACTTCATGGAGAGGGAGTCATTTCAGATGATACACTAACTATATCTACTCAGCCATTAATGTCACTATTAAAAGCTGTACGTGGTGCTGTCCATAGCAACTATCGTAACCTAAAAGTGTTTGCCAGTGTACTTCAAAAATTCACTGATAATATTAAATTAGGTGATGTCATAATGACTAACTATAGTAAGTTATTAAGTTTATTACATAATGTAATTTTAAAATATTATTAAAATTATAGAGCAAACATTTGAAGATAGAACAACACACACTCAACCACTACTACTCAGTGAAGGTATATTGTGTTAATATTAATATTATTATCATGTTATATCTCTTATTATAGGATCTACTCATAGTCTATCTCATATAAACAATGAGTCTATTCAAGGTAATATCCTTTATATTCATCTAATAATATTTACTATATCATAGATGGGATTTTTGTTCCAAGAAGTATGAGTCCCAAATTTAATTCAATGAGAGTAAAATTTGGAACAACTTTCAACAAAATTCGAAATGTTATTAAAGAGACATCTATAACTTCTGAAAAGTTGAAAACATTTCTCCGAGATTGTTATCCTGACCTCACCCCTCAGTTAGCAAGTTCCAGCATTAATACACTTGATGATGTACTAGAAATTGTCAAAGTTAAGTGTACATTGATTGACATTGAGATTTTAAAAGCCATTGCTGACGAAATTAATGTTGAAAAAGTTTATGTTCACATTAAAGCTTATGAAGATGCTATTGAGGAGTTTTGTCGCACAGTAACAACACGTCTAAGTCTCCAGGAATCTCTTGTGGTGTCAACCAGTTCTCCTCTCAAATGTGAAACTGCTAAATTTGTTCTTGAATGGGATCCTGACAAGACTTCATTAAATGACATTAAAAACCTTTTGTCAGTTGCCTTTGAAAAATTAAATAAAAGAGTTAAAGTAATTATTGTGACTGAGGGTAACTCCATCATTGTGACCTGTACCTTTCCACTCAATCTGACAACTCTACTTATTACCAAAACTCAGGAGACTCTTGAATCAGTGAAGAGGAGAGGATTACTTCAACTTACAATTGGTCATTGTACCATTTATGACAAACATCAAAGAGACAAGGTAAGAGATGAGTAGTATTAGACAACAGTTACTACATGTGTTGTTTATTGATATATAGGAAGTTAGAACTATTGTAGAAGAGAACACAAAGGAGTTGAGAAGTCGTTTGGAACTAGAACAAACCATGCGGAAAAAGATGACTATGCAAATGTCATCTATTATCAGACAAAATGAAGGTATATTGTGTACAACTATTGTTTTATTTAATAACTATCTATTATATGATATATCTGATTAATAACTTAATGTTCCTTTATATAGAAACAAGAGAAATGAAAGAAAAGACAATTGAAGATTTAACATCACTTGTGAAAACAAAGGAAGGTAAATTAATACAACATCAATCACAAGTCCAATATTGTCAGTATTTTATAATATATTAGTGATCAATTTTATTCTCATTTTATATAAAGCTTTTGAGAAGAATATACTGTCAGTGTCTACTGAGAGACAGAAAGAACTAGAGACACTACAAGAAATAATAACGTCATTGACTTTACAAGTAAGAGAGAGAGACCAACAGATTGAGGAGTTAAAACAGAGCTTGAAAGGTAACTGGTATTAGTGACTTCTCAATATATGATATTGTTACTAGATCTAGCATTCATACCAAAGGTTCGTAAACTAGTAACTGATCAAGGACTTGAGGAAACACAAACAAAATCCAGCCAAGAAGAGTCCACACCTGAAACTACAGGTAATAATATAATATTGTTACTAATATATATGTCTTAATTGTGACTACTAGAGTCTCCACTAATATTAGAGTTAAAAGATCAGTTAAAAGGTTCAGCTGATAATAAAGACAAAACCACTCCTCCAAGTAAGTTTATATGATAATATTCTATCTCTTACAATCAATAATGTTAATAATTATTAAATTTATAAAACATGTTTATATTAAGTGTTATCATATTACACTATATACATGTACATGTTTAATATAAGTATCTTATATAGAGTCTCCAGTATTACATGATATATTAAAGGACTATGATGATAAAGAGACAAAGGATGAAGAGTCAGACAAAAGAGGTAAGACTTAGAGAATGTTATATTAGTTTATTATAATTATAATATAATAAAATACACATACACTACAAGTATTGTTATTTATAATGTAACTTTATTGACATGAATAGCAACTAAAATGGACTAACTACTACATATATTGTTACTGACAAATATTAATACACTTGACTGTGTCTTAGTTGACTCCACCTATAATGGACATAAGTAATAATGATGTCATTATAACTAATCTTGTTATGATAGAACCACATTGTATACTATAATACCATATATAGTCTGATGAGGTCAGCCCCTTCGCTTAGAGAGGAAGGATCTGGTAGCATATTACAGTTGATGAAAAAGAATTTAATTTTATGTAAACCTTATTATATGTTAATATAAAAGGAACATAATTAACTCAGCCCCTTTCTCTTAAGTTGGTTTGTGAGACTACAATGAATATTTTTACAGAGTTAAATCAACATGACTAAATGAAAAATATTGTAACACAATAAAATAAGAAAGAACAAAGAAGTCAATATTTCATAATGAAACATCTAATGATGTTTGTTTGTAGATCCTGCACTTTTAGATCAAAGAAATTTCCACCCACACCCACTGTAAAAACAATGTGGTTTGTCTGATACAAGTTCAATAGTTGTATCAGGAATGTTAGTGAAAGAGACAACTGTACTATAGTATGGACTACCAAACCCTTCCTCTCTAAGCAAAGGGGCTGGCCATACCAGACTATCTGTTACTATAACTGCAATAAATTCACAAATTAAAATGATGTAATATATCAACATGACTTACTGTAGCTAGACCAACTAAAAGTAAATCAGTAATTTAAAAGGAACATCTCAGTAAATTCAGGATAATAAGCCCCGCCTCCATTTGCTCGTTGCCATAGTAACCGTATTCAGTAAACAGTAATGGCTTCCTTTCTTCTTCAGTGTATTGTCTGTGTATTGTAGTGTGTTATAGTATATATTACTATGTGTGTACTATATTATATGCTAACTCTGTTTTATAACAGGAGACACTGGAAGTGTTCAGTGGAATGATGGCAATATTGTTAGACTCACTAGTCCAAGTGTATTACAAAGTGAAGATGTTATAAGTAAATTAATAAAAGAACAACAAACAGGAAAAGAATGGAGTATTACTCTCTGGTCATCATCTCCTGAAAGTACTGCAATTATTATAAACAATCTTAATAAGTGTACAGTGTGGAGTCTTAATATAGAGAACACTTCATTGGACAGTAAGTGTGTATCGATATTATCAGAGATACTAAAAACTAATAAAACAATAAAGAGACTAGAGCTGGAGTCCTCTTCACTTACTGGTGGTATCAAACAAGTCAGTGATAGTCTCTTTAATAATAAAACACTTGAACAGTTAGTGTTGTCTCATGTTACTGATATCACAGATGAAGATATAACTCACTTATCTACTATGTTATCAAGTAATACAACTTTAAAAGAACTAGAACTCTACAACTGTAACATCACTGATGATGGAGTCCGATATATCTGTGAAGGACTTACTAAAAACCAAACATTGACTACGTTGGACATCGGACATAATCCTCAGATCACTTCAGTTAGTACCAGTACAATAGCAGATCTAATACAAACAACTACATCATTGACAACACTATATCTCTACGATACTTCACTGAACAATGATGATATCAAGACAATATGTACATCACTTAATAAAAATACTACAATAAGGAAACTATACTTATCAAGACAACATGAAGAGTATTGTAAGTTAGACAGTTATCAAGTTATTAAAGACAGGCTTGAGTTTTTGTAATAGTAAGTAGTTTGTTGTTTATTCTTAATCTGTATTCTCGCTCACTTTTATTTTCTCTTTAAATTTCTTTTAACTTTCTTTTCTTTAATAACAATTTCTTTCTCTAACAAAAATTTTGTTAATTAGTAGACAAAAAAATAGAGCAGTTTTGCTTGACACTTACTTCTCTAACATCGCACATTTTTGTCTCTCTAACAAGTAACAGCTGGTCAATTGGCGCCTATAAATTGCTGTAATTATTATTTGTGGGCGGAATATTATTTTTAACCCTTTGTGGCGAGAGAAGTCCTCAAGCAATGAGAAATGTACTTGCATTACATTTAGACCACCTAAAGAAGTCAACATGACCTGTCTTATATTCAGAGATGACAATATTCTAGTATCAAAATGGCGCGCGGTCAGCTGTTTCTGATGTGCTTCTTTTTTCTGTCTTTCCACTCGTACACTGCCTTCTCTCAGAAACTGTCTCTCGAGGAAAGAAGTCTACACATCACCTGTTACATGTATGGTCTTGTTTTTGTACCAAATCGACCCAGACATCGTAGATATCTGACAAAGTCTTTTTCTCGCCTCCATCGTAGTAGTTCATCAACGTACCAAGCTATAGTTCTACTTCTTCTTCTACTCTCTGGCGACATTGAATTAAATCCAGGTCCTGGAGATGTTGTGAAGTGTGTTTGTTTGACCCAAGAAGACACTGGCTACATGATAGAATGTGATTCTTGTTGGTCTCATAGTGAATGTGTTAACATCTCTCCCACTGTTGCTGCTAACTCTCCCTTCATTTGTCCTTACTGTGTGAAGTCTCTAGTCTCCTCAGTATCTGTCCTTACTGTGTGAAGTCTCTAGTCTCCTCAGTATCTGTCCTTACTGTGTGAAGTCTCTAGTCTCCTCAGTATCTGTCCTAACAAATGATATTACTCAGCTAAAAGAGATAGGCTAGTAAAACTTGAAAATACCTGTAAACCAATGTCTACTATTATTACTGAAATAAAAGCTGTTCAATTACAATCAATGATAATTACTACACAAGTATCATTATCTTACTTCTCATTAAATATGTTCTCTGTTTACAATTCTCAGGACAACCAGTATTCTCTATGAAATATGGGTGTGGTTTTAACGCTGTGTGTGCGTGTCAGCATACGAGGCTAACCGGATCGTTTTACCCCGGAAATACGTAATAAATGTATTGTTCCCTAAACATAGAATATGACGTAAGTGATCTCAAAGCATGAAACAATGTGGAAGAATTATGAACTTCACTGAATTATGATTTGTAAGTGTCTATAACTCTATATCTTATCTTAGTCAATATATCCAATTGTCTATTCCTTTGTGTGTGTTCTAGAACTTTCTCTATCTATGTATGTATATATATATATATATATATTTTAGTCCTTTCTAAGAGAGTCGGATTAAACTCTATTTATTATCAAGGATATGACATATACGTCTATGAATGTACACAGCAAAAAATTCTTGAAGGTGTTTTAGCATTGGACAAGTTTAAAATATCTAGATCAAGAAGTAGGAAAGTTGAAGAGAATGTGAAGACTTTACTGACAGCAATTATTATCAATTGAAACTGTGATTTCTGAAATGACTAAAGAAGTTACTACATGATAATTATTTCATTTATTTTATCACTTCATAGATTCGTGTACTGCTAAAATTTAAAAAGAACATTTATTTATTTACAAGAGAGACATTTACTTAATTCTAACGATCTTGTTATAACAAATGGCTCAATATCAGGGAAGGTATCTCTCTGTACTACTGTGAATAAAGATATATCTTCCTCATTCTGTAGCACTATCCACTCTTGAGAAAGTGATATTACTTCCTCTGCTATAGCTTGAAATGGTGCCTGAATTGAAACATGACAAAATTATCACAGCAAAACAAACATGTGACAAGAGGATTGTGAGCCATTGATGTTGTGCACAACTGTCTTTTAAGAACATGTCCTATGTGCTTTTTTCTCCACAGTCTCTTAGGTTTCTAAAAAGTGAAAGTTATGTGATGTCACACTAGCTCCTTTATCTTCAATAAATGATGACATTTTGGGAATAAATTTCTTGCTTATTTGAAACACCTACAACCTAATTTTTTTGTCTAATTAATGCACACTATTACACATTGGCAATACACTGCCAATCTTAAAACCAGTTTTATTAAATATCATATATCTCTGCTATACTTCCATTTACGACAATAAAGCCAAAGCTAATACATGGAGGTGGTTGTGAACTTTCTCTCAATATAAGCTTTGCTATGATCTAACACACAGTGGTCGAGAAAAATTGGCCAGACCGTTATTTTTAACCAATATATATTTATATTAAAACATATCTGTGACAAAACTTAAGCTTAAAAAATATTTTTGAATATATTTTCTAAAACCTTAATCTATATGTCATATCGTAAATGACTACAAAGCTTCTACAATATACAAAAATTACTAAAATAAGACCGTTTACTTACCACACTCGCCATCTTTACCCGTAAAATTAAACGCATAGAGACAAACTGAAATAATATTTATACATGTACTTTATATTAGCATCCGGTCGAGTTTCACATCCATATCGTATAGTATCTAGCAAAGAAGCAATGGCTACAGGAAACCTATCTTTTGAGGAGATTCTCGTAGAGAAACCAACACTTGATGAATTATGTGAACATATTCGTATTGGTAGTAAATGGTATCAGTTGGGAATTCAGTTGAAACTGAACGCTAAGAAGTTGGAAGATATTCACAAGCTACCAGATGACTCCATATACAAAACAACAAAAATGTTTGAGTTGTGGTTAGATACTAAACCTGATGCTACCAGAAGACAAGTGATAGATGCTTTGAGGAAGGAAGTTATTGAAGAAATCACTGTTGCTCATGAGTATGAGCAAATGTTGAGAAAATCCAGTAATCTTCCTACTAGTAAGTACAAGAACCTTTTACATGTATATCATGTTATAAATGTTATATTATTAGTTTATTTATGAATTGTGTACTGTTCTTATTATAGGAATGGACTCTCAGTCTTTAGCTAATGAAGCAACTGCTATTCTTCAGTGTCATAATGATACACTGTTACAGTGTCTGATTAATCCTGTAAAAGTATCCCAGCTCTTATTTAGTGAGAGATGCATCAGTGGAGAAACACTTGATAAGATGGAGTCATTACAAGGCTCTCCAGATGAGAAGAAGACAACTCTGTTATCTGCTATATATACAGCAATATCTTCAGATCATAAGAAGTTGAAAGTGTTAGTAACAGTACTGTCCAAGTTTGAAGAGACAAAAATGCTATCTGAAAACATTATCAGTGAATATAGTGAGAGGTCAATTAAATAATTTATAATTAATACTTATTGTTAATAGGTCAAACATTTCCAGATGACCAGACAACAGTAGCTAATGTTCAAGAGGTAGTAATGACAAGTTATAGTAGTCATGAAGATCATGCCAGTGATATTTTACGTTGTCATTATGGTACTCTCTCTCAGTCTCTCCGATTTCCTGTTAGAGTATCACACTATACCTCTATGGAGAGGGAGTTATTACTAAAACTAGACTAGCAATTATAAAATATACTGCCAAGTCTTTGTCAACAAATAAAGCATTATTGATGTTGTTAGGAGCTGTACGTCATGCTGTACATACCAACTATCATCATCTGACGATCTTTGCTAGTGTATCGTTAAAATTTACTAGCACTGTACCATGTGCTAATGCTATCTTAAAGGATTGTAGTAAATACATTATTATGTACTCATTATATTAAATGATATTTTATTATTAATTTTTAATAGAGAAAGTTTTTCCTGATGTCATCATTCCTGAAGTACAGACCAGAGTTAAACACCCATTGACCACTAAATCAGTAGATAGCACTAAAGCTTCAAGACAAGGTTAGTATATACTGTGTGTGATATATTGAAGGATTATTTCTTGATCTTATTGTAGATGATGTAGTAAAGGAAATTATACTTCCTCAAAGTTTGAGTCCTATTTTTGGATCAATTAAAAGTGAATTTGCAATAGCCTTTAGTAATATCCGAGAAGCTATCAATACCACACCTCCACCTCTGGATAAGCTGAAACAATTTCTTCAAGATGGTTACTCTCACTTCAAATCTCGAATAGCTCATTCTGCCTCCATTGATGATGTCCTAGATGTTGTAAATGATCACTGTACAGTTATCAACATCAGTTGTCTGGAGGGTATTGTGAAGCGCTTCAAAATCAAGGAAGCTGAGACACATATACAAACATACATACAAAGATATTGTTCAGTCATTTTGTGAAAAAACAAAAGCTTCTCTCTGTTTAGATGAAAGTTTTAAAATAACAAATACTCCTTCTCTTCTTAAATGTGAGACAGTTGTCTTTGTGTTAAACTGGGATCCTAAAGATTGTACTTTGAAAGATATCGAGGACATTCTTTCCATATCACTTGACATAAATGTGGAGATTCGTTACATACAAAGAGGCAACTCCATCATTGTCACCTGTTTTTTTCCACTGAATCTAACAACTCTACTTATTGCCAGAGCTCAGGAAACTCTTGAAATAATGAAAGAAAAAGGATTACTTCAACTTACAGTTGGTCACTGTACCATTTATGATCATAGAAGAGACAAGGTAAGAGATGAATAGTATTAGACAACAGTTACTACATGTGTTGTTTATTGATATATAGGAGGTTAGAACTATTGTAGAAGAGAACACAAAGGAGTTGAGAAGTCATCTGGAACTAGAACAAACCATCCGGAAAAAGATGACTATACAAATGTCATCTATTATCAGACAAAATGAAGGTATATTGTGTACAACTATTGTTTTATTTAATAACTGTCTATTATATGATATATCTGATTAATAACTTAATGTTCCTTTATATAGAAACAAGAGAAATGAAAGAAAAGACAATTGAAGATTTAAGATCACTTGTGAAAACAAAGGAAGGTAAATTAATACAACATCAATCACAAGTCTAATGTTGTCAGTATTTTACATAATATATTAGTGATCAATTTTCTTCTCATTTTATATAAAGCTATTGAGAAGAATATACTGTCAGTGTCTACTGAGAGACAGAAAGAGCTAGAGACACTACAAGAAATAATAACGTCATTGACTTTACAAGTAAGAGAGAGAGACCAACAGATTGAGGAGTTAAAACAGAGCTTGAAAGGTAACTGATATTAGTGACTTCTCAATATATGATATTGTCACTAGATCTAGCATTTATACCAAAGGTTCGTAAACCAGTAACTGATCAAGGACTTGAGGAAACACAAACAAAATCCAGCCAAGAAGAGTCCACATATGAAACTACAGGTAATAATATACTAATATATATGTCTTAATTGTGACTACTAGAGTCTCCACTAATATTAGAGTTGAAAGATCAGTTAAAAGGTTCAGCTGATAATAAAGACGAAACCACTCCTCCAAGTAAGTTTATATGATAATATTCTATCTCTTACAATTAATAATGTTAATAATTATTAAATTTATAAACCACAAATTCTTAAAAGTGTAAATTATATTCATAATTCTCAAACCACAATAATTTAAATTAATAACATATAAAAATGAATTTCCATATTTACTATACACTCCCTTAGTGTCAGTATAATATGATAGAGTTATGATTATGATAAGATCTATAAAATGTTTATATTAAGTGTTATCATATTAAACTATATACATGTACATGTTTAATATAAGTATCTTATATAGAGTCTCCAGTATTACATGATATATTAAAGGACTATGATGATAAAAAGACAAAGGATGAAGAGTCAGACAAAAGAGGTAAGACTTAGAGAATGTTATATTAGTTTATTAAAATTATAATATAATAAAATACACATACACTACAAGTATTGTTATTAACCTTGCTGTACGTGGGCGCACTATAGTGGACAGTAGCAAAACTTGTGTACTTTTTAAGAATACTGCCAAAAGGAGCGTCAAACGAACAAAAAATTTTAAAATCTGAAAAACATTTGAAAAAAGCACAGCTTTCAGCAAAGACTCGAGAATTCAATAAAAACCTTCTGCATACAGCTTATGACATTTTCCAACTTTTTTAAGTGAGAATTTTTGCCAAAATACTTCTTTGGAAAGTTATGACAGTTTTACTAACTTTTGGCAGTTATCTTTATCAATACATTGAGTGTGAACTAAAAATACAACTATTATCAAATGAACTTTACACATTTCACTTACTATTAACAATAAAAGTATAGATGTTAAGAAACAATAAACAGGACATATCATATTCAAACAGGAAATGTCTAAAGAATAATTCATTTCAGATTTTGTATTAGATCAATTGTCACATTAAAGCTACCAGACAATTCCCCTCAAAGCAAAGGGGTTGATCTCATCAGTTGATATATGAATACCAGAAATCTATTATATAGTAGTGTTCTGTTAGTATGATAGGATTGTTCCTAACAGTAAACCACGCCTCTTGCAATTCGTTGCCATAGTAACCGTAGTCAGTAAACAGTAATGGCTTCCTTTCTTTTTCAGTGTATTGTCTGTGTATTGTAGTGTGTTATAGTATATATTACTATGTGTGTACTATACTATATACTAACTCTGTTTTATAACAGGAGATACTGGAAGTGTTCAGTGGAATGATGTTAACAATAATGTTATACTCACTAGTCCAAGTGTATTAGAAAGTGAAGATGTTATAAGTAAATTAATAAAAGAACAACAAACAGGAAAAGAATGGAGTATTCATCTCTACTCATCATCTCCTGAAAGTACTGCAGTTATTATAAACAATCTTAATAAGTGTACAGTGAGGAATCTTGATATACGGCGCACTTCATTGGACAGTAAGTGTGTATCGATATTATCAGAGATACTAAAAACTAATAAAACAATAAAGAGACTACAGCTGTTGTCCTCTTCACTTACTGGTGGTATCAAACAAGTCGGTGATAGTCTCTTTAATAATAAAACACTTGAACAGTTAGTGTTGTTTGATGTTACTGGTATCACAGATGAAGATATAACTCACTTATCTACTATGTTATCAAGTAATACAACTTTAAAAGAACTAAAATTCCTCTACTGTAACATCACTGATAATGGAGTCCGATATATCTGTGAAGGACTTACTAAAAACCAAACATTGACTTCGTTGAACATCGGAGGTAATCATCAGATCACTTCAGTTAGTACCAGTACAATAGCAGATCTAATACAAACAACTACATCATTGAAAGAACTACGTCTCTACAATACTTCACTGAACAATGATGATATCAAGACAATATGTACATCACTTAATAAAAATACTACAATAAGGAAACTATACTTATCACCACAACATGAAGAGTATTGTATGAAGTTAGACAGTTATCAAGTTATTAAAGATAGACTTCAGTATTGGATATAGTAAGTAGTTTGTTGTTTATTCTTAATCTGTTAATTTGTTAATTCATAATTTATTCTATTCTTTCTCTTTAAATTATCTGTCACTTTATTTTCACTTCTTTTATTAACAATTTATTTCTCCAACAAAACTAGTAGACAATAAAAATAGAGCAGTTTTGCTTGACACTTACTTCTCTAGCGTCGCACTTTTTGTCTCTCTACCAGCTGGTCAATTGGCGCCTGTAATTATTATTTGTGGACGGAGTATTATTTTTAACTCCTTTATGAAAGTATCTATGTTCCAGTTTCTCGAGAGAAGACCTCAAGCAATGAGAAATATACTTGCATTACATTTTAGACCACCTAAAGAAGTCAACATGACCTGTCTTATATTCAGAGATGAAAATATTCTAGTATCAAATGGCGCGTGGTCAGCTGTTTCTGATGTGCTTCTTTTTTCTGTCTTTCCACTCGTACGCTGCCTTCTCTCAGAAACTGTCTCTCGAGGAAAGAAGTCTACACATCACCTGTTACATGTATAGTCTTGTTTTTGTACCAAATCGACCCAGACATCGTAGATATCTAACAAAGTCTTTTTCTCACCTCCATCGTAGTATAGTTCATCAACGTAACAAGCTATAGTTCTACTTCTTTTCCTTCTACTCTCTGGCAACATTGAATTAAATCTAGGTCCTGGAAATGATAAAGATGTTGTGAAGTGTGTTTGTTTGACCCAAGAAGACACTGGCCACATGATAGAATGTGAGTCTTGTTGGTCTCATAGTGAATGTGTTAACATCTCTCCCACTGTTGCTGCTAACTATCCCTTCATTTGTCCTTACTGTGTGAAGTCTCTAGTCTCCTCAGTATCTGTCCTTACTGTGTGAAGTCTCTATTCTCCTCAGTATCTGTTCTTACTGTGTGAAGTCTCTAGTCTCCTCAGTATCTGTCCTAACAAGTGATATTACTCAGCTAAAAGATAGGCTAGTAAAACTTGAAAATACCTGTAAACCAATGTATACTATTATTACTGAAATAAAAGCTGTTCAATTGACTCTATCTCTCACAAAGTACAAAATGTTATCCTGCTCTGCTGCCAGTTCTATTTCCATTCCTACATCTAATCATTCTTCTGAGCCCATGCAGCTATTCTTCAACTTCCTCTATCATTATATTATCATTACCTCCAATTCTTCACTCTTTCTCTACCACTCCTTCTCCAAAATTCCACCCTCCTTACAGTACTCCTTCTCAAACTCTCAACCCTCCCTCTATAGCTCCTCCTCCAATTCTCAACCATCCATCAATAGCTCCTCCTCCTCTCTCAGTAAGTTTATTCTAATTTTTATGTGTGATTTCATTATCTTACACAGATAATTGATCAGAGACTCTTCATGTAAATTTAACTCTTCAGCTCTTTATAGATATCCCTACACTGTTTTTCCCCATTCAGTCATAACATAAAATAGTTGTAGCATCCAGACATGGGGCAAGCATTTAATGAAGTGCTTGAAGCACAAGTACAAGCATTTATGCTTCCAAAAAATAAATGCTTGAAAGCACAAATTCAAGCACTTAAAAATGCTTGAAGTACAAGCACAAGCACTTTTGACCAAAAATTTCCTTTAAATAAACAATTTTATCTAAGTCATTTTTTAAAATTCTTATTGTTAGATCTTATAAACATTAGTTTATAGAACATAGCATCTGTCAATCGGCATCTCTCTGGCCTAAACACAAGATCATAGCAGAAGATTATTAATGGATGTGCTAAGTGCACAAAGTACTTGCAGCATTTGTGCTTAAAAGTGCTTATAAAGTGCTTTAAAGCGCTAATACTATAAAGTGCTTAAGCACAAGCACAAGCATAAATGCTTACACATAATAAATGCTTGAAAGCACCTCCAAGCACTCCAAAAAATGTACTTAAAGTGCTTTCAAGCACAAGCACTCAAGTGCTTGCCCCATGTCTGGTAGCATCAGTAACTTTGTCTTCTATTTCATCATATTCATATGAACTCTTTGCCTATAATGTAAAAAGAGGATGACCCTTTTAATTACAACAATAATTTGGACGTAATAAGTTGTAGTCAGACAACAGTAGACTCTGAATACCATCTATTTATAGAGTGATATCTACAATATTGTAGTTAATATAGAACTAGTTAGTGGGTGTGTACTAAATAACAATATAATAATATTCATGACCTAATTACTTATCACTCACAGATTACCTTAACAAAACTGTCTAGTCTAACAAAATAGGTGACCTCAGTATTAGGAGGGACACCTTTCTCTGTATCTCCAGTAGCACCAAATGCATAACCAGGTTGTATTGTTAATATGACCTCTTCTTTCTCCTTCATATTCTCCACTCCTTTCTTACCTCCTCAATTACATTGACCTCTGAACCTATAGGAGAGGTGTTACCACATCGTATTAGTGGTGACTCACCTTCTCCTACAACAAACTCCACTTCTCTATCCTCAATGACATAGTCACCAATAGTACCCTTAATATATACTGATAATGAAATAAAATTAGATTATATTAGAATATTATACTAAATTTAAAAGAGAGCCACACCTATACTAATTACTCACTAGTACAGCAGATATACATCAATTACTATTACTGTTGTAGTTGCTATAGTAACTTGAGTTGCTATAGTAACTATATACTATTAATAGTAGTCTTAATATAATACATTAACAATACAAGCTATTTCTATCACTTCAGTCAGTATATACATATAATATTATATATGTAGATTATAATGTATTATGTTAGTTAGTATTAAATATACTATTTACTGTTGATCCCTCTGTGGGTTTCTTGTATCCTGTTCCCTTGGTAACCACACTCATTAGAACACCTCCATCTTTTGTAATGTCCTTTCCAGCCCAATGAAAGAGTTCAACCTCAAATTGAAGTGTAGAATTAGGAGGAATCTTCTCACCAGAACCACTTTCTCCATAAGCAAATTCTAGTGAGTAATTAATGAACATTTCTCTCCTTTCTTCATTGTGGCCACCCCCACATCCCATCCTTTTATGAATTGGTACCATTTTGCCTACTCCCATTTCGCCTACTCCTGTTTCACCTACTAATTGACGACCAGTGCCATTTCGCCTACTCCTGCAAAACGTGATGAAAATGATAGAAGTAAGTTTGTAAGAAAATAAAAAAGGTTAAAAATCATCTAATAATATTAAGTTCCAACAAAACTATGCATACACATATAGTTCAAATGGCAGTCTTCCTAACAAATTTGCTCACATCAGGATTTTGTCTGTAAGCGCATTGCAGACAAAGGGTGGCTTGTGCAAAATGAAAAAAGCACCCTTTAACCTCTGTAGTTGGAAATGTCAACTCTACTGCTTGAATTATAGCTAGTTCAAAGTCAGTGAGGCAAGTGTGTAGCCTAGGTCTTCTGATTTCTGCTTGATAATCTCAAGGGTTCTCAGATAAACCGCACAAGATTTTCCTGGTAGCAAACAATAAACACATCAAAACTTGTCGTGCAACCCTTGTTTTTAGCAATTAAAATCAAAGACTGGCTTAGGTAATATATATGTGAAACTCACATCAAAACCATCATGTATTTATGGTATTCCATGAATTGTATAGCATTTTGCATGAGTAGGCAAAATGGCACTGGTTGTCAATTAGTAGGCGAAATGGGAGTAGGCAAAATAGGAGTAGGCGAAATGGGACTAACCCCCTTTTATAACCTATGATGTCATAATGATGTAATTTATTAAACAGCTATTCAACTTACCTGTCCTTAATCAAGTTTAAATTAAAGAGTTCATTTCTCTTAATACTATAGTCAATATTGTTCCATCCAATAGTCTTCTAAGACACTACAAATGTACAATGATATTTCACTGTGAATTTAATATATACCATTTGTCTAGTGATAAAAGATGCCACGCCCCTTTTCATGTGACACAGTCCCTCCCATATCCCATAATTCTACAAAGAAACTCGTTGGAGTTGATGATAAAGATCTCGTATACTCATGTAACTAAAACAATAGAATAATGTGGGTGTGGTCAATAATGAATGAATGTGGTACCTTGACTTCTACTGAACATCCTACAGTTGACGTGGGATTAGTGAGGACTTCCCCTTCAGATATTAGACTCACTAAAGAACTCTTACTTACTCCTAATGGCGGCAATATATAATATCAACGTGTATTGTATAATACCTGTTGTCTGAACAGATTGACATAAAGGGTTAAAAACACTAGAAGGTGTGGTACTAGGCTAGGTGAGCCCCACCCAAAGGTCACTAGTGGGTGTATTGTCTCCGACAAAGAAGCAATGGCTGCAATAAATCTTTCTTTTGAGAAATTATTAGAAGAGAAACCAGCTCTTGATGAATTATGTGAACACATTCGTATTGGTAGTAAATGGTATCAGTTAGGAATCCTGTTAAAACTGGATCCTAAGAAGTTACGAGATGATATTCAAAAGTTACCAGAAGATTCTATTTACAAAACATCAAGAATGTTTGAGTTGTGGTTAGATACCAACCCTAATGCTACTAGAAGACAAGTGATAGATGCTTTGAATAAGGAAATCATCAAAGAAATCACTATTGCTCATGAGTATGAGCTGGTCCTATTAAAAAAATGTTGTATCTCTACTGGTGAGCGAATCTGGTTGATAAGATAGTATGTGTCATTATTTTTATTACAGGAATGGACTCCTTATCTACTGAAGCCATTATTATTCTTCGGCATCATAATGATACATTATCACAGTCTATGATCAATCCTGTAAAAGTGTCTCAGCTCTTATTTAGTGAGAGATGTATCAATGAAGATACACTTGATAAGATGGAGACAATGGAGGGTATTCTAGATGAGAAGAAGACAACTCTGTTATCTGCTATACATATAGCAATATCTTCAGATCACAAGAATTTGAAAGTGTTAGCAACAGTACTGTCCAAGTTTGAGGAGACAAAAATTCTATCTGAGAAAATTATCAGTGAATATAGTGAGAAAACATTTTCATATTATCTGGATTAATAGTGGTATTTTCTCTTGAATATCTACAGCTCAGATATATGACCAAATGAAGACTGATATTGCTCAAGAGGTAGGAACAGCAAGTCATAATGATGCAATGGAGGTTACAGAATCTGAAAATCATATTACATCAGAGGGCACTATTTATAAGGTTATTATTATACTATGGAGTTCTACTAAATGTTACTATGATTTCATAGGAATCTAATGTGATGACAAAATGGGATATGTCAAATCCAAGTAGAAAGCGACCACTAGAAGATAAAGAGATATCAGATGATGACTTAAAAAGGAAGAAGAAGAGACATGATTTAGAACTAACATCTGATTATAATGGTACATATACTGTTGACTAACTGAAAATGTATTTATAAATATTATTTATTTTATTACAGTCTGTGCCAGTGACATTTTACGTTGTCATTATGGTACTCTCTCTCAATCTCTTCAAAATCCAGTTCAAGTAGCAGAACTACTTCATGGAGAAGGAGTCATTTCAGATGATACACTAACTCTATCTACTCAGCCATTAATGTCACTATTAAAAGCTGTACGTGGTGCTGTCCATAGCAACTATCGTAACCTAAAAGTGTTTGCCAGTGTACTTCAAAGATTAACTGATAATATTAAATTAGGTGATGTCATAATGACTGACTATAGTAAGTTATTAAGTTTATTACATATTGTAATTTTAAAATATTATTAAAATTATAGAGCAATCATTTGAAGATAGAACAACACACACTCAACCACTACTACACAGTGAAGGTATATTGTGTTAATATTAATATTATTATCATATCATATCTCTTATTGTAGGATCTACTCATAGTCTATCTCATATAAACAATGAGTCTGTTCAAGGTAATATCCTTTATATTCATCTAATAATATTTACTATATCATAGATGGGATTTTTGTTCCACGAAGTATGAGTCCCAAATTTAATTCAATGAGAGTAAAATTTGGAACAACTTTCAACAAAATTCGAAATGTTATTAAAGAGACATCTATAACTTCTGAAAAGTTGAAAACATTTCTCCAAGATTGTTATCCTGACCTCACTCCTCAGTTAGCTCATCCCAGCATTAATACACTTGATGATGTACTAGAAATTGTCAAAGTTAAGTGCACATTGATTGACATTGAGATTTTAAAAGCCATTGCTGACGAAATTAATGTTGAAAAAGTTTATGTTCACATTAAAGCTTATGAAGATGCTATTGAGGAGTTTTGTCACACAGTAACAACACGTCTAAGTCTCCAGGAATCTCTTGTGGTGTCAACCAGTTCTCCTCTCAAATGTGAGACTGCTAAATTTGTTCTTGAATGGGATCCTGACAAGACTTCATTGACTGACATTAAAAACCTTTTGTCAGTTGCCTTTGAAAAATTAAATAAAAGAGTTAAAGTAATTATTGTGACAGAGGGTAACTCCATCATTGTGACCTGTACCTTTCCACTCAGTATGACAACTCTACTTATTACCAAAACTCAGGAAACTCTTGAATCAGTGAAGAGGAGAGGATTACTTCAACTTACAATTGGTCATTGTACCATTTATGACAAACGTCAAAGAGACAAGGTAAGAGATGAGTAGTATTAGACAACAGTTACTACATGTGTTGTTTATTGATATATAGGAGGTTAGACCTATTGTAGAAGAGAACACAAAGGAGTTGAGAAGTCATGTAGAACTAGAACAAACCATCAGTAAAAAGAAGACTATGGAATTGTCATCTGTTAAAAAACAAAGTGAAGGTATTTGTCCATATAGTCAATAACCATTACTAAACTGTCTATTATCCTATTGTGTGTGTGTGGGTGTACATACTTAAAATTACTTCTTAACTATATTCATGAAATTATGAATTTAATTAGTAGTTTTAATTTACTAAATATAGTACAACTGTTTTACAACTCAATATTATTACATAGAAATGAGACAAATGAAAGAAAAGGATATTGAAGATTTAACATCACAACTAAGAGATAGAGACAAACAAATTGAGACATTAAAACAGAACTTGAAAGGTAATTGATATTAATAAAATAAATTAATAATTAAGTGGAAGATTAAAGGAAACACTAAAAAGAAAGAGACTAAATCTATTAGAGTAATTGGAGCTAACATTATGTTACTTATTAATTACACAATAGTATGAAAGACTAGTGGGACAGTATTAGACTATATACTTTAACACTTAATGTTTTGGGTTTATGAGGTAGAGATCATTATAAATATCTTAATATAGGACTGTCTCACTAGGTATTGCTTTCATACAATAGATATTAGTCTGATGTAGTCTGTGAATAGAAAGGATCTATATTTTATAACTTGTATCTGACATCCAAACAGTTTAAAATCATTTTAAATCAAGGAAGATTTAATTAATACATGTAACATTGACATACTCTGTATTATTTATTTGTTAGTATATTTTGTGAATTCATTTTTAGTTATTGAGAAAGAGTCTATTGAAAAACAAAGAAAAATAGAGAAACAGCAAGAGATAACGACATCATTGACATTACAACTACGAGAGAGAGATGAACAGATTGAGGAATTAAAACAGAGTTTAAAAGGTAACTATTATAATATGTACATGTAGATATTATAATATTGAGTGAGTGAATCTAAACAAGTGAGAATGTGGTCAATTTATATAACCTTAGTACTGTGGGTTTAGCTATAATTGTAGTAATGAGATTCATAGCTGACTGTATTGGATTAGTGATTGGTATATCAGGTCATGATAAAACTCACATTCCCACACTTTGTAAGCTTGTCTTCTGATAAACCTTCCATACAGTGGGATACAAGTCTGTCTGTAATTAATTAATATTAATGTTAAATTAATTAAGTGCAATTATATAATATTAACACATCATGTGTCACTTGTCAATACTTGGACATTATTTGTGAATTTTTCATTTTTAGCTACTGAGGAAGAATTGTTTTCAGTTGAAAAACAGAGAGAAATAGAAGAACAACAGAAGATAACATTGACATTACAACTAAGAGATAAAGACAAAGAAAATGAGACATTAAAACAAAGTTTACAAGGTAATTAATATTAATATAACAAATAATATTTTAATGAGAAAAGATTATAAAAATGAAGTCAATAAATAAAGATAGTAATATTTGTTAATAGTTGTCTAGTATACTAAATTTGTACATGTATATTTAAATTTTGTTTCTACTATTTGAGATCATGAATATAATTTATCATACTGAGTACATGTATAATATAATATATTGTAAATATTGTTATATATAGAAATGAAAGAAAAACAGTTTGAAGATTTGACATCACTTCCAGAAAGGAAAGAAGGTATTATTAATACAATAGCTATCATTAACACTGTGACAGTAATGTTAAATTAATTAATATACAATTATATGAACAAACTGGAAAAAGATGACTATACAAATGTCATCTATTGTCAGACAAAATGAAGGTATATTGTGTACAACTATTGTTTTATTTAATAACTATCTATTATATGATATATCTGATTAATAACTTAATGTTCCTTTATATAGAAACAAGAGAAATGAAAGAAAAGACAATTGAAGATTTAACATCACTTGTGAAAACAAAGGAAGGTAAATTAATACAACATCAATCACAAGTCCAATGTTTTCAATATTTTACATAATCAGGGTTAATATATAAAAATGAATTTCCATATTTACTATACACTCCCTTAGTGTCAGTATAATATGATAGAGTTATGATTATGATAAGATCTATAAAATGTTTATATTAAGTGTTACACTATATACATGTACATGTTTAATATAAGTATCTTATATAGAGTCTCCAGTATTACATGATATATTAAAGGACTATGATGATAATAAAGAGACAAAGGATGAAGAGTCAGACAAAAGAGGTAAGACTTAGAGAATGTTATATTAATTTATTATAATTATAATATAATAAAATACACATACACTACAAGTATTGTTATTTATAATGTAACTTTATTGACATGAATAGCAACTAAAATGGACTAACTACTACATATATTGTTACTGACAAATAATACACTTGACTGTGTCTTAGTTGACTCCACCTATAATGGACATAAGTACTAATAATGATGTCATTATAACTAATCTTGTTATGATAGAACCACATTGTATACTATAATACCATATATAGTCTGATGAGGTCAGCCCCTTCGCTTAAAGAGGAAGGATCTGGTAGCATATTACAGTTAATGAAAAAGAATTTAATTTTATGTAAACCTTATTATATGTTAATATTAAAGGAACATAATTAACTCAGCCCCTTTCTCTTAAGTTGGTTTGTGAGACTACAATGAATATTTTTACAGAGTTAAATCAACATGACTAAATGAAAGATATTGTAATACAATAAAACAAGAAAGGACAAAGAAGTCAATATTTCAGAATGAAACATCTAATGATGTTTGTTTGTAGATCCTGCACTTTTAGATCAAAGAAATTTCCACCCACACCCACTGTAAAAACAATGTGGTTTGTCTGATACAAGTTCAATAGTTGTATCAGGAATGTTAGTGAAAGAGACAACTGTACTATAGTATGGACTACCAAACCCTTCCTCTCTAAGCAAAGGGGCTGGTCATACCAGACTATCTGTTACTATAACTACAATAAATTCATAAATTAAAATGATGTAATATATCAACATGACTTACTGTAGCTAGACCAACTAAAAGTAAATCAGTAATTTAAAAGGAACATCTCAGTAAATTCAGGATAATAAACATCGCCATCTATTTGCTCATTGCCATAGTAACCGTAGTCAGTAAACAGTAATGGCTTCCTTTCTTCTTCAGTGTATTGTCTGTGTATTGTAGTGTATTATAGTATATATTACTATGTGTGTACTATACTATATACTAACTCTGTTTTATAACAGGAGACACTGGAAGTGTTCAGTGGAGAGATGATAACAATTATGTTAGTCTCACTAGTCCAAGTATATTACAAAGTGAAGATGTTATAAGTAAATTAATAAAAGAACAACAAACAAGAAAAGAATGGAGTATTCATCTCATCTCATCATCTCCTGAAAGTACTGCAGTTATTATAAACAATCTTAATAAGTGTACAGTGAGGAGTCTTAATATATACAACACTTCATTGGACAGTAAGTGTGTATCGATATTATCAGAGATACTAAAAACTAATAAAACAATAAAGACACTAGTGCTGTACTCCTCTTCACTTACCGGTGGTATCAAACAAGTCAGTGATAGTCTCTTTAATAATAAAACACTTGAACAGTTATGGTTGTTAGATGTTACTGATATCACAGATGAAGATATAACTCACTTATCTACTATGTTATTAAGTAATACAACTTTAAAAGAACTACGTCTCATCAACTGTAACATCACTGATAATGGAGTCCAATATATCTGTGAAGGACTTACTAAAAACCAAACATTGACTAAGTTGAACATCGGACGTAATCATCAGATCACTTCAGTTAGTACCAGTACAATAGCAGATCTAATACAAACAACTACTTCACTAACAACACTATATCTCGACAATACTTCATTGAACAATGATGATATCAAGACAATATGTAAATCACTTAATAAAAATACTACAATAAGGAAACTACACTTATCAAGACAACATGAAGAGTATTGTATGACGTTAGACAGTTATCAACTTATTAAAGACAGACTTGTGTTTTGGTAATAGTAAGTAGTTTGTTGTTTATTCTTAATTTGTCTTCTCACTCACTTTTATTTTCTCTTTAAATTTCTTTTAACTTTCTTTTCTCTTCTTTTATAACAATTTATTTCTCTAACAAAAGTAATAGACAATAAAAATAGAGCAGTTTTGCTTGACACTTCTCTAACGTCGCACTTTTTTGTCTCTCTAACAGCTGGTTACTTGGCGCCTGTAATTATTATTTGTGGGCGGAGTATTATTTTTAACCATTTGTGGCGAGAGAAGACCTCAAGCAATGAGAAATGTACTTGCATTACATTTTAGACCACCTAAAGAAGTCAACATGACCTGTCTTATATTCAGAGATGAAAATATTCTAGTATCAAAATGGCGCGCGGTCAGCTGTTTCTGATATGCTTCTTTTTTCTGTCTGTCCACTCGTAGGCTGCCTTCTCTCAGAAACTGTCTCTCGAGGAAAGAAGTCTACACATCACCTGTTACATGTATGGTCTTGTTTTTGTACCAAATCGACCCAGACATCGTAGATATCTGACAAAGTCTTTTTCTCACCTCCATCATAGTAGTTCATCAACGTACCAAGCTATAGTTCTACTTCTTCTCCTTCTTCTACTCTCTGGTGACATTGAATTAAATCCAGGTCCTGGAAATGATAAAGATGTTGTGAAGTGTGTTTGTTTGACCCAAGAAGACACTGGCCACATGATAGAATGTGAGTCTTGTTGGTCTCATAGTGAATGTGTTAACATCTCTCCCACTGTTGCTGCTAACTATCCCTTCATTTGTCCTTACTGTGTGAAGTCTCTAGTCTCCTCAGTATCTGTCCTTACTGTGTGAAGTCTCTAGTCTCCTCAGTATCTGTCCTTACTGTGTGAAGTCTCTAGTCTCCTCAGTATCTGTCCTTACTGTGTGAAGTCTCTAGTCTCCTCAGTATCTGTCCTAACAAGTGATATTACTCAGCTAAAAGATAGGCTAGTAAAACTTGAAAATACCTGTAAACCAATGTCTACTATTATTACTGAAATAAAAGCTGTTCAATTGACTCTATCTCTCACAAAGTACAAATGTTATCCTACTCTGCTGTCAGTTCTATTTCCATTCTTACATCTAATTGTTCTTCTGAGTCCAGCTATTCTTCAACTTCCTCTATCATTACATTACTATTACCTCCAATTCTTCACTCTTTCTCTACCACTCCTTCTCCAAAATTCCACCATCCTTACAGTACTCCTTCTCAAACTCTCAACCCTCCCTCTATAGCTCCTCCTCCAATTCTCAACCATCCATCAATAGCTCCTCCTCCTCTCTCAATAAGTTTATTCTAATTTTTATGTGTGATTTCATTATCTTACACAGATAATTGATCAGAGACTCTTCATGTAAATTTAACTCTTCAGCTCTTTATAGATATCCCTACACTGTTTTTCCCCATTCAGTCATAACATAATGTAGTAGGTCTATTACTACATTATCAAACTGAACCTATACAATGTATATACTCTCAATATATAGGTAGACAATCATCATTCTACAAAGCAAACTGTACCTCTTTGTCATTATCAAAAAGTCCTTCATTAGAATTAACTTTGTTCAATTTCTCTAGCAATTTATAGACTTGTCCAAATCAACTCTTGGATGAAACAAAACTCCAGGTATCATAAAATTGGACTGTACCAATTTAGGAGCTAAGTAAGACTTATAACATAATAAGTGGGGTCACCTCTTCTCTACACATATACATTATAGACTTGTCCAAACTTGTCATGTCCTTCTTTTTTTCTTCCTCCATTGTTTTGTAATTTGTTATTGTTTATTGTCCCTTTAAGACAACATTACATACCATCCTCTACAAAATAAAATGTTTATGTAATCAATAACATAAGTTATAATGTATCCAATTTGATCACTTCCACTTCCGGAATATTGATTGTCCATTGACAGAATGTTAGTAACCACTTTAAGACCTTAAGGCTTTAAGACTTTAAGACTTTAAGGATTATACAGATGATATGTCATTGCACTTTATATTAGGAAAAGATTGACTTCTTGTTTAAATCTAATATAAGTTAGTATAAATTTATATGTGTATATCGACTTTGCAATACTTTAAAATAAATTATAAATTGTTTTTTCAAGGCCTTTACGTCACAAATTTGATGTATTGGTCCTGGTCATTTAAATTTGATAATCACTTTCATATGATCTTGTAGTAAAGTTAGTAAACTTCAGGTAGAGAACTATAACCTATTAATAACACCTAAAGGACTTTTACATATAAAATGGTATGTTACATTATACATTATACATTACATACTTTAAAACAGCTAATGTAATCCTCTCTTCTCTCCACTGAGACTCTCTCTTATCCTCCATTGATGTCAATTACTCTTGGTCCATGTTTAAAGAAGTCTTTATTGAAGTAATGAATCGGACCATCCCATCTAAATTAGTGTCTATTAAAAATTCACCACCCTGGGCCAACAACCACCTCCTTTCTTGTATTCCCAAACATAATGCTCTATTTACTAAAACCAAAAGAGCTAAATCATCATCTCTGATGTCTCAATATCACATTTGTAGAAACAAAACATTCTCCTACCAACATCATTTGAAATCTACCTTCTTCCCCAAGCTATCCTCTTCTTCAACTTCCAAGGACTTCTGGTCTCTATTTAAAAAAATGAACAAGAAGTCTTCCACTGTTTGGGATCCATATTCCATTTCTAATTCCCTTCCCTCATCATTCAAAGATCTCAACTCTGTAAGTCAATTAAAGCAAAATATTTCTTATCTATTTTAGAATTATCAGGAATATAGCACACACATATTGTTCATATTTATTAATTAATTGTTAATAATTAATAATAATTAATCTTTTTACTTCTTATTTAATTTTATTATCATTACAAATCTAGTATTGTTATTGATGTTCTTTATATTAGCTTTGTTATTGAGTGTCTTTTGTGTTTTAATAAAAAACTCTATTAATTCAATTAATCATTAAGAGATTGAAGACTACAATTTAACTATAATAATGACATCAGTTCAGTTGAATAATGAAAATTGTCAACTGTTCAAGTAATCAACTGTTCAAGTCCAACAATACATATTTCTGAAGTAGAGACGTTTACTCACTTACATAATAAATGGTGAGATGATATTAATAGACAACTCTATTATTTCTAATAATAATATGATCTAATCTAGATTTACAATACCAACAAAATGGATGAATAAATAAAAAATGGACAAATGAAAGGACTAAATGGAAGGAAAATGGATGAATGGAGAGTACATGGATTTATGGACAAATGGATGAGGGGAATGGACAGATAGAGTTGTAAATGGACAGATACTTGAGTTGATAGATGAATAAATGGTCTTACCTGATCGTACAGATGATGTTCTTGAAGGTCTAGAGTTTCTTCGTTGTAGGACCTCTTCTAAATCTTCATCATCATCATCAGAATAATAACTATCTCTTTTATTAAAGTGAGGTTGCTCACTGGCATACCTCTTCCAACACATCAACATTAGTTTATATCTACAAATAATAGAATTAACAATTATAATATTAGAACTAAGTCAGTCAGACTATCAATATATACACTTTACTATTCATTAATTTAATATATAGTCATAAATATACTGATATCATCTAATGATTAATACATTTATTAATATATATTCATTAATTTTATTGATCCATTCATTTGTCCATTGATCCTTTGAATTATTTAACTGTCCATTCATTTGTCTCATATCTAAACATTCATCCATTAGTTTATTGATCCATCCATACATCCATTTGTCCATCCATTCAACATACAATCTTCCTGGACAGTTCTCTGGTTTATCTAATCTTCCTCCTCCTGTTACAAACTGGAGAACCTCTTGGTTTATTCTACCAGGATATGGTTGATTACCAAATGTCATAATCTCCCACAGAAGTACTCCATAAGACCTTTACAATAATGATATCTTTATAATAACTACTTCAACTTTCACTTACCAAATATCAGACTCAATTGTAAACTTCCCTTGAAGGAGTTATAAATACAGTCTCTCTCTCTCTCTCTCTCTCTCTAACTTGGTAGTAGTCTTGGCTATACAGATCTTTAGCAAGACCAAAGTCACCAATCTTTACAACACGATCTGCTCCTTTACTTGACACAAGATAATTGCGTGCAGCAAGATCTCTGTGAATAAAATCAGTTTGCTCCTAGTATCGACAACCTTGAGCAACATCTAATGCTATCTGAACAAGTTCTGCTAAAGTCAATAATGCAGGACCCTATAAAAGGAATGAATGGATGGATATATGGATGAATGGTATGTGTATGGATGAATGGATAGACAGTGAAATGGACATTAGGAAAAATAAATGGACAGATAGACTAGTAGATTGAAGAATAAATTGATAGATAGATAGTTTTAATAGAGTGTATAATTAGATCAAGTGATTTTATTTATCATGTGACACTCACATGTTCTCGTTTAGCTTCTCTTAGGAATTTCAATAAGTCACCCCCTGGCATTAATTCCATAATGATATAAATAGGATCATTATCAAGACACACCCCTAACACCTTAACAATGTTTTGATGATTGAAGTTACTGTAATTGAAAGAAATGAACTGAGAGAACATAAACAAAATATAATTACCTCATTAGAGCTCCTTCAGACAGGAACTTCCTGTTCCTCAGCTGTACTGCCTTTCCTCAGTGTCTTAACAGCCACAGGAGTGGGGCCTGTACCTTGACCTAGGATATCTACAGCTGTACATTGGTATACTTCACCAAATTCACCTCGATCAATAAACCTGAATGGGAGGAGAGAGAGAGAAAGATACAATTATAATATAATGAAATAAGACAGAACCTTGTTACCATATTAGGACATATTTTAATATGATAAAGTATTTATAAATGTTTATCTAAAATACATGTATACATGTACTAAATGTATAGTATATTAAATAATTGTGAGTAAATATTACGTCTTTTGTTAATTCAGTGATACTTAAACTCCCAAAGACTCCAGCTGTATATTCTGTTCCATTGTACTCTATAGACTTGTAGGTCCATCGAATGTACAAGCTATAATTAGTGTAGGCGGAGAGATTAGTGAATAAGTTGAAGAGGATAGCCAGATACTGAGGATGAGTTTTCACTACGTTGGTTGGTTGGGCTATAAATAGAATATAACAATAGATAGATGAAAAATAGATTAACATTATGTATATTGTCAGAGACATAATGTGCTTACATGTAAACCACACCCACATACCTGACCTTCCATAATGTATGCCTCAATCGTCTGCAAGACTCTATGATGTTCCTCTAGAGTTATCCCAATAAAGAAAAATGTTATCAGGTCCATAGAGAAGAGATTTGAGTCCAGTTACTAGATCAGGTACTACAGATAAAGAACAGACATGTTTTATAACTTGATATGATCACAATTTATAAATTTAATACATTAATTTTAAATGATCTTATAACTATTATTAACGTAACATTATAATAGTAGTAATATTACTTCACCTCATCACATGTTAGCTCATTATTAGTATGTGGATGACTTTGAGGTCTACTATAATTTATTGTTTTAAAAGAATATTAGATTATTGATATTTTCTACATTGTACACCTGTTATAATGTTGTGTATTGTATTGTGTTATAGTATATATTACTATGTGTGTACTATATTATATACTAACTCTGTTTTATAACAGGACACACTGGAAGTGTTCAGTGGTATGATGATTACAATATTGTTGAACTAACTAGTCCAAGTGTATTACAAAGTGAAGATTTTATAAGTAAATTAATAAAAGAACAACAAACAGGAAAAGAATGGAATATTAGTCTCTTCTCATCATCTCCTGAAAGTACTGCAGTTATTATAAACAATCTTAATAAGTGTACAGTGTGGAGGCTTTATATAGTGGACACTTCATTGGACAGTAAGTGTGTATCGATATTATCAGAGATACTAAAAACTAATAAAACAATAAAGACACTACAGCTGGACTCCTCTTCACTTACTAGTGGTATCAAACAAGTCAGTGATAGTCTCTTTAATAATAAAACACTTGAACAGTTATGGTTGTCTAATGTTACTGATATCACAGATGAAGATATAACTTACTTATCTACTATGTTATCAAGTAATACAACTTTAAAAGAACTATGTCTCTACAACTGTAACATTACTGATAATGGAGTCCGATATATCTGTGAAGGACTTACTAAAAACCAAACATTGACTACATTGAACATCGGAGGTAATCATCAGATCACTTCAGTTAGTACCAGTACAATAGCAGATCTAATACAAACAACTATATCATTGACAAGACTAGATCTCGACAATACTTCACTAAACAATGATGATATCAAGACAATATGTACATCACTTAATAAAAATACTACAATAAGGAAACTATACTTATCACCACAACATGAAGAGTATTGTATGAAGTTAGACAGTTATCAAGTTATTAAAGACAGACTTTTGTTCATGTAATAGTAAGTAGTTTGTTGTTTATTCTTAATTTGTCTTCTCGCTCACTTTTATTTTCTCTTTAAATTTCTTTTAACTTCATTTCCTCTTCTTATATTAACAATTTCTTTCTCTAACAAAACTAGCAGACAATAAAAATAGAGCAGTTTTGCTTGACACTTACTTCTCTAACGTCGCACTTTTTTGTCTCTCTAACAGCTAGTCACTTGGCGCCTGTAATTATTATTTGTGGGCGGAGCACTATTTTTAACCCTTTGTGGCGAGAGAAGACCTCAAGCAATGAGAAATGTACTTGCATTATATTTTAGACCACCTAAAGAAGTCAACATGACCTGTCTTATATTCAGAGATGAAAATATTCTAGTATCAAAATGGCGCGCGGTCAGCTTTTTCTGATGTGCTTCTTTTTTCTGTCTTTCCACTCGTACGCTGCCTTCTCTCAGAAACTGTCTCTCGAGGAAAGAAGTCTACACATCACCTGTTACATGTATGGTCTTGTTTTTGTACCAAATCGACCCAGACATCGTAGATATCTGACAAAGTCTTTTTCTCACCTCCATCATAGTAGTTCATCAACGTACCAAGCTATAGTTCTACTTCTCCTTCTACTCTCTGGTTACATTGAATTAAATCCAGGTCCTGGAAATGATAAAGATTTTGTGAAGTGTGTTTGTTTGACCCAAGAAGACACTGGCCACATGATAGAATGTGAGTCTTGTTGGTCTCATAGTTAATGTGTTAACATCTCTTCCACTGTTACTGCTAACTATCCCTTCATTTGTCCTTACTGTGTGGAGTCTATAGTCTCCTCAGTATCTGTCCTTACTGTGTGAAGTCTCTAGTCTCCTCAGTATCAGACATTTCTGACAAAGAGATCTCTATACCTAATTATCACTGTGTTCGTAAAGATTGTTCCCACCATGGTGGTGGAATAGTTGTTTATATTAAATCTTCACTTTCATTCAAAGTAATCCCATCCTCCTTGAATCTTGAACTCATCCTTCTCTCTGTCACTATTTCTAATTATTCATTCACACTTGGCTCTTTCTATCAGCCTCCAAGTAATAATGGAGCCCTAGACATCTTAATAGATTTCTTAACCTCTCTAAACCATGATCATATGGAAGTTTTTTTTCTTACTGGTGATTTTAACATAAATTTTATGAGCCCTTCTCCCCTTCTCACTAAACTCCTTGACTTTATCAATTCCATTGATCTTTCTCAAATTATCAAAGAACCTACTCATTATTCTTAATGAAGTACATCATCAACTATTGATCTTATCTTTGTTCCTTCAAACTTGTCATGTCCTTCTTTTTTCTTTCTCCATTTTGTCTTGTAATTTGTTATTGTTGATTGTCCCTTTAAGACAACATTACATATCATCCTCTAAGAACCTTCTTAATATTTGGCTTTATAGTAAAGGTGACTTTAAAACAGCTAATGTAATCCTCTCTTCTCTCCCTTGGGACTCTCTCTTATCCTCCACTGATGTCAATATGGGCCTGTACCTTGACCTAGGATATCTACAGCTGTACCTTGGTATACTTCACCAAATTCACCTCGATCAATAACCTGAATGGGAGGAGAGAGAGAGAAAGATACAATTATAATATAATTAAATAAGACAGAACATTGTTACCATATTAGGACATATTTTAATATGATAAAGTATTAACAATAGATAGATGAAAAATAGATTAACATTATGTATATTGTCAGAGACATAATGTGCTTACATGTAAACCACACCCACATACCTGATCTTCCATAATGTATGCCTCAATCATCTGCAAGACTCTATGATGTTCCTCTAAAGTTATTTCAATAAAAGAAAATGTTATCAGGTCCATAGATAAGAGATTTGAGTCCAGTTACTGGATCAGGTACTACAGATAAAGAACAGACATGTTTTATAACTTGATATAATCACCATTTATAAATTTAATACATTAATTTTAATAAGATCCTATAACTATTATTAACATAACATTATAATAGTAGTAACATTATTTCACTTCATCACATGTTAGCTCATTATTAGTATGTGGATGACTTTGAGGTCTGCTATTTGTTGTTTTAAAAGAATATTAGATTATTGATCTTTTCTACATTGTACACCTGTTATAATGTTGTGTTATTGATAGGTAGTGTTTGTATTGTTTGTTGCTCATGTCCAATGAAGTAGTCTGTAAGAACAAATAAATGTATTAACATGTTATTGTCCAATAATTTGTTTTATTGTTCTATTTAACTGTACATTAACATGTTCCTATATTGATAATGTATACTTTGATCTGTACATTATCTTACCTATTAAATGGATTAATGATGACAGACATTTGAACATCAAAAGGAACATCATTACTACTAACTATTCTTGTAATACCATCATGATATAATATGAATACTCTCAATATGTTAGTTTTCCCTTGAATAGTTCGACCAACAATGTATAATGTCTGTGTAATCCAATCATATCCAAATCCAAGTGGATTAAAATTAGACTCCAGTTTAACAAACAACTACAAAATAAATTGAATAGACAAAGAGAAGGATAGTTCTACTAACCTCATCTTGACTATTAATATCTAATGTTCTCTTATATACAATATGTTCTAATGAGTTATAATAGTAGACAGTCCTATACAATGTGTCCAATGTAATAGGGGGAGTGACATGAGAGAATGTGACATTCCCATGTTCACCTTCAATTGATCCACCATTAGTATTTCAAGAAGGGGTGTGGTCACTACGGATTAAAAACAGATGTATTATTGTCATAAATATACTAGTCCTGGGTCAATTACAATTGTAATGAATTCATTATGTCCAAATATAACAACATATCATTAATATAGGAGGATGAAGTCCTTGAATATAAATTAATACAGCCAGTACTGAACAATAGAACATTATAATATTGTAATATAATATAGTTACATGTTAAAATACTAGATACATAATATTGGAGGATAGATCAGATAACAATAGATGAATACAATACTAACTTGTAATACTTAACAGTTCAAATTTAACTGCCATTCATGTTATGATTATTATTAAGATGGGTGTGGTCATTATATCTTATGTGATGAGCCCCACCCAAAAGGTCACCAAATTCACTGGGCGTGTCACCTTACAAAGAGCAATGGCTACAAGAAACCTATCTTTTGAGGAGATTCTCGTAGAGAAACCTACTCTTGATGAATTATGTGAACATATTCGTATTGGTAGTAAATGGTATCAGTTGGGAATTCAGTTGAAACTGAACGTTAAGAAGTTAGAAGATATTCACAAGCTACCAGATGACTCCGCATACAAAACAACAAAAATGTTTGAGTTGTGGTTAGATACTAAACCTGATGCTACCAGAAGACAAGTAATAGATGCTTTGAGGAAGGAAGAAATCACCATTGCCCTTGAGTATGAGCAAATATTGAGAAAATCCTGCAGTCTCCCTACTAGTAAGTACAAGAACCTTTTACATGTACATCTAGTTATAAATATTATATTATTAGTTTATTAATAGTTATGTGTCATTTTTATTATAGGAATGGATATCCCAGGTACTGAACCAAGTGCTATTCTTCAATCCCATACACACATATTGCCTCAAACTCAAGAACCAGGTAACATACAAGACTTGATATAACATTCACTAACAGTTGTTTTAATGTATTACTTCATTTTAGATATTTCATATATTTTGAAAAAGAATCCCACTGAACATGAACTACTCAATCTATTAGCTGATATTAGAAACTTTTGGTATGAGATTGGGTTAAGTGTCAAAGTTCCTCACAGTATTTTGGATGGTTTAAAACGTGGCCCAGAGAGCAATGCTGTCAAACTCTCTGAAGTCATTCATAGCTGGCTAACCACTACTGAGTCTACCTGGGAAACAGCAATTGATGCCATCAAGGGTCCTATTGTTAATAATATCAAGAAAGCTACTGAAATACAACAATATTTAACTAAAGGTAAGTTGATATAACATTTATTGATGCAGTCAGTGAATATTTATTTGTTCCTTAGTGATGGATGGTACTCTACAAAGTTTTATTGAAGAGATGTCTCAGTCTCTGATCAATCCTGTAAAAGTGTCCCAGCTCTTATTTAGTGAAAGATGTATTAATGAAGAAGCGCTTGATAAAATGGAGACATTGAAAGGCTCTCCAGATGGGAAGAAGACAACTCTGTTATCTGCTATACATACAGCAATATCTTTGGATCATAAGAAGTTGAAAGTGTTAGCAACAGTACTGTCCAAGTTTGAAGAGACAAAAATGCTCTCCAAGAGAATTATCAGTGAATATGGTAAGAGGTCAATTAAATAATTTATAATTAATACATATTGTTAATAGGTCAAACATTTCCAGATGACCAGACAACAGTAGCTAATGTTCAAGAGGTAGTAATGACAAGTTATAGTAGTCATGAAGATCATGCCAGTGACATTTTATGTTGTCATTATGGCACTCTCTCTCAGTCTCTTCATTATCCTATTAGAGTAGCTCAATTACTCTGTGAAGAGAGAGTTATTTCACAGACAACTTTGTTTAATGTGAAAACTACTGCACAATCTCATTCAGAGAAAGAAGCAATTTTTCTTCTGCTAAAAGCTGTACGTCATGCTGTACATACCAACTACCATCACCTGGAGATGTTTGCTAGTGTATTGTTAAAATTTACTAGCACTGTACCATGTGCTAATGCTATCTTAAAGGATTATGGTAAGTATAAAATGCTAGTTATAAATACAATTCTTAAATAAATATTCTTTGTAGAGAAAGTATTATCAGAAGATAATACCGTCGAAGTACAACATAGTGTTACTGCAGTTAGTAAAGGTAGTCATTATGTAATTTAGAATGTATTTCATTATATCAAACATTAGCTAACAAATAAATTAAATTAATTAATTTAGATAAATATTAGATAATCCATCTTTGCTTGAGAACCAGTTAACATTAGGTCAAGGTTAATTGTGACATTTAACAGTTTCATTTTTAATATCTGTAGATGAAGCTTCATTGACAAGAAGTATTAAAATACCTCGCAAGTTAGACTCTATATTTGGGTCTATTAGAAGAAAGTTTGCAGTAGCCTTCAGTAAAATTCGAAAAGCTATTAAAGCAAGCCCTCCACCTCTAGAGGAACTGAAACTATTTCTTGAAGATGGTTATTCTCACCTTCAATCTGAAATAGATAACACTAAATGTATTGATGAAGTCCTAACAGTTGTGAGAAATCATTGTACACTGATTAATATCAATTGTCTTGAGGGTATTGTGGAGCGTTTTGATGTTAAAGAAGCAGAGACGCATATACAAACATACAAAGATGATGTTCAAACATTTTGCAAGGAAACGAAAGCTTCTCTTTGTCTGGATGAAAATTTCAAAGTAACAAGAACTCCTTCTCTTCTCCGATGTGAGACAGCCATCTTTGTCTTAGACTGGGATCCTACTGGCTACACATTACAAGATATACGAGATATTATTGCTGAATCAGTTGATGGAAATGTGGAGATTCGTGATTTAAGAGAGGGCAGGTCTATCATTGTCACTTGTTTTTTTCCACTCAGTCTAACCTCATCAATTATTGCCAGAGTTCAGGAGACACTCGAAGAAGTCAAGAAAAAAGGATTAATTCAACTTACAGTTGGATATTGTACCATTTATGATAAACATCAAAGAGACAAGGTAAGAGATGAGTAGTATTAGACAACAGTTACTACATGTGTTGTTTATTGATATATAGGAGGTTAGAACTATTGTAGAAGAGAATACAAAGTTGAGAAGTCATTTGGAACTAGAACAAACTATCCGGAAAAAGATGACTATACAAATGTCATCTATTGTCAGACAAAATGAAGGTATATTGTGTACAACTATTGTTTTATTTAATAACTATCTATTATATGATATATCTGATTAATAACTTAATGTTCCTTTATATAGAAACAAGAGAAATGAAAGAAAAAACAATTGAAGATTTAACATCACTTGTGAAAACAAAGGAAGGTAAATTAATACAACATCAATGACAAGTCCAATGTTGTCAGTATTTTACATAATCAGGGTTTCATTTAGCTTAGGGGGGGGGGCATTTGCCTCCCCCCCCTTGGAAATTAGGTTAGCCATTTTTTCAAGGGGTAATTGGATGTAATGAATACAGGACTGAAACTCAACACAAGTAATATACAATATTATATAATCTTAGGCTAAACACAAGGAGAATATACAGTTTTTAACCTAAACAGCTATTCTTCTACTCTTTCTGTTCATGTCATTTGAAAACCACAAATGGTATGAAAATGTGCCAGAAGCAATCTCAGAGGGTCTAAAATTCAAACATTTTTTGGGGGCATGCCTCCAGACTCCCCTAGAGGGCACGCTGTTGCGCGCAGTCCTTTAGACCCCTAAATTTTCTCTAAGTATTATTTTGACCCCCCCTGGTCCATTTTTCTAAATGAAACCCTGAATGCAATCTATGTGTCCAATGTTGTCAATATTTTACATAATATGTTAGTGATCAATTTTTTTCTCATTTTATATAAAGCTATTGAGAAGAATATACTGTCAGTGTCTACTGAGAGACAGAAAGAACTAGAGACACTACAAGAAATAATAACGTCATTGACTTTACAAGTAAGAGAGAGAGACCAACAGATTGAGGAGTTAAAACAGAGCTTGAAAGGTAACTGATATTAGTGACTTCTCATTATATGACATTGTTACTAGATCTAGCATTCATACCAAAGGTTCGTAAACCAGTAACTGATCAAGGACTTGAGGAAACACAAACAAAATCCATCCAAGAAGAGTCCACACATGAAACTACAGGTAATAATATAATATTGTTAATATTATATATGTCTTAATTGTGACTACTAGAGTCTTCACTAATATTAGAGTTAAAAGATCAGTTAAAAGGTTCAGCTGATAATAAAGACGAAACCACTCCTCCAAGTAAGTTTATATGATAATATTCTATCTCTTACAATCAATAATATTAATAATTATTTAATAAGAGTAAAGGTAACAATTTAAAAAGCATCTCATTAAATTCCACTGACGAGATTATAGAGACACTAACGAGATTATAAGCCCCTCCTCCTATTAGCTCGTTGCCATAGTAACCATTATCAGTAAACAGTAATGGCTTCCTTTCTTCTTCAGTTTGTTGTCTGTATATTGTAGTGTGTTATAGTATATATTACTATGTGTGTACTATATTATATACTAACTCTGTTTTATAACAGGAGACACTGGAAGTGTTCAGTGGTATGATGATAACAATATTGTTATACTCACTAGTCCAAGTGTATTACAAAGTGAAGATGTTATAAGTAAATTAATAAAAGAACAACAAACAGGAAAAGAATGGAATATTACTCTCTACTCATCATCTCCTGAAAGTACTGCAGTTATTATAAACAATCTTAATAAGTGTACAGTGAGGTGTCTTAATATATACAACACTTCATTGGACAGTAAGTGTGTATCGATATTATCAGAGATACTAAAAACTAATAAAACAATAAAGAGACTAGAGCTGTTCTCCTCTTCACTTACTGGTGGTATCAAACAAGTCAGTGATAGTCTCTTTAATAATAAAACACTTGAACAGTTAGAGTTGTTTAATGTTACTGATATCACAGATGAAGATATAACTCACTTATCTACTATGTTATCAAGTAATACAACTTTAAAAGAACTATATCTCTCCAACTGTAACATCACTGATAATGGAGTACGATATATCTGTGAAGGACTTACTAAAAACCGAACATTGACTATGTTGAACATCGGACATAATCACCAGATCACTTCAGTTAGTACCAGTACAATAGCAGATCTAATACAAACAACTAGATCATTGACAAGACTATATCTCTACAAGACTTCACTAAACAATGATGATATCAAGACAATATGTACATCACTTAATAAAAATACTACAATAAGGAAACTACGCTTATCAAGACAACATGAAGAGTATTGTATGAAGTTAGACAGTTATCAAGTTATTAAAGACAGACTTTTATTCGTGTAATAGTAAGTAGTTTGTTGAGAAAAAGACCTGGGTGTTTGGGTAGATTAGTGTTTTCAATATTCATTTTATTTCACCAAACAAAAATAATATATTAACGCCAAACGTTTCAATAGTCAGAGCGACTATCTTCGTCAGTGGCTTAAATAATAAAAAAGTAAAAGTAGAAAAGCTATTTATACTACACGCTAAGGTACAAAGTTCAACAATACAATAAACAATCTTCATTCCTGCACGCGTTGCGTGGGCGGGCTGCTACGTATGCAGTACTTTGATGTTAGATTTCTGCCAGTTTGTCCAATGTAACTTGCCTTACAGTCTTGGATCCTGGCAGAAAGATATTTGAAGCCTGCACTACGAGCAATTTTGTATCCATCAGCGGAGGGAACCAGAGGCTTCTGATGTAGATATCGTGGAAGGATATGGTAGCGCTGGCACCTCTGGTTGAAGGCTAAGTGTTGGCAGAGACAAGCGATCTTTTTTGCTGTCTTGATGTATCGCCGAGATGCTTTCAATGCTTCTACTCCATATAGTTTGTTTATAATGAAACTATATGGACAACTTTGTACCTTAGCGTGTAGTATAAATAGAAGCTTTTTTACTTTTACTTTTATTATTTAAGCCACTGACGAAGATAGTCGCTCTGACTATTGAAACGTTTGGCGTTAATATATTATTTTTGTTTGGTGAAATAAAATGAATATTGAAAACAAGTAGTTTGTTGTTTATTCTTAATTTGTCTTCTCGCTCACTTTTATTTTCTCTTTAAATTTCTTTTCATGTTATTTCCTCTTCTTTTATTAACAATTTATTTCTCTAACAAAACTAGTAGACAATAAAAATAGAGCAGTTTTGATTGACACTTACTTCTCTAACGTCGTCTCTCTATCACTTGGCGCCTGTAATTATTATTTGTGGGCGGAGTATCATTTTTAACTCCTTTGTGAAAGTATCTATGCTTCTATTCCCATTAGTAAGTTCATCTTTCAGCAATTTTATCTTCTCTTCTCTTTGAATTACCTTTCGTCTTTTAGCTTTGTGCAATCCTCCCGCTTGTAGCTGTAAAATAGTGACTTCAGTAGCTGCTTGTTCTTTTTGAAAGAGCTCAAGCACTTCATAAAAGTTAGGGTGTGCCTTTCTCGCTATTCTTTTTAACCTATTGTGCCATCCTTCTAAATGATTATTGGTTCTTGGGCCACTGTGAGCAAAGTAGTTCCACATACGTGGTTTAAACTGACCATTCATCCAGTTTTGGTCAAAATAATCTGAGTAGTTCATCTTTTCATCATCTGGTATTTCAGTTTTTAATCCATCCCAAGCAACTCGAACAAAATTGGATGGCACAAGAGCAATGGCTGCACTCTTTTGTATAAATTGCCTAATACAGCCATCTTCTTTGTACTCTTCCACTAGACCAAGACTCTGTACTTTTCTCCACAGACACTGCGTAAAATGAAAGTAGCAGTCATGAATACAAGCACTGGGAAATTGAAGTTCAAGTGATTGCACTAAAGGAAGCTCAAAATCAGACATGATCTCAGCTGGAGAGATGCGAAGATCACATTTCAAAGCTTCTTCTTTTATACACATAAAAAATCGATTATATACGTCTCTTGACTTCCCAGGTAGTAAACCATACACAAGAGGAAACTGTTGGCCTTGAATAAAAGCATTAATTGTGAATACTTGGAAGAAAAGCCTTGGACAAATCTCAAAAGTACCATCCACATAAATAGATTTTGCTTCTGCTAAGAGATGAAGGTTCTTATTTGTCGCAAAAATAAGGATCTTGTCAGCATCACCTTCTTGTTGCAAAAAGAACTGTTCTCCTGACAATGATTTCTGCCATCTGCCTTCAATGACAATGTCTTCTCGTTGCTGTGGGAGAGGTGGTAGCCGGCTTTGTCGAGCTCGATACAAGGAAGACTTAAGGCTTGGAAATGTTGGAAGCTTTGAAGCGACATCCTCATCTTCTACCAAATTGGTAGCTAAGTCTACTAATACATCGTTGTAGATGCTAGGAATTGGTGTGATCTCCTCTTGGGCTCGTTTACGTAGTGCATGCTTAACTCTTTCCACTTTAGCTTGCACACCATCTTCAGGATGATTATGACCATTTGTTTCTTGCAAGATTTCATCTCCCTCTGTTGTAATTCTAGCTGGGCAGCTCCTCTTTCCACATCTCCAATATCTCTTACCATTAGCCATCTTGCGATTGAGAGTAAATTTACATCCCTGCCAGATAAGGGCTTCTCCACCTTTTTGTGTAGTAATGAACTCCATAACTGCATTTAGTGATTAACTTGGCATGCTGCATTTATATATGCAATAACTGATGTAACACTTTCTAGCTATCTAAACTATTATAGTACAAAAGTCTATTGCTCTTGAAATACTCTGTTATATTAACACCTCAGTTATCACCTTTAGACATTATGGGATTAGACATTTTGGGATTAGACATTCTGGGAATGACTCGCACAAATATTGATAAGATTTTCAAGTAGAGAGGGGTGTGGTTGTTATCCCTAAGAGTGTAACTCCTAAACGTATTAAAGCAAATTATGATGTAAGTATTACATCATAGTATATTATTTATAATATATTATGTTAGGTATTTGATTTTAAACTAACATCAGAAGATATGTCTGTTCTTAGAAGTTTGGAATGAAACTGGAGATCATGTCTTCCTAAAATTGAAGTTAACGGAGAACTGGTTCCACAAGATGCTGCACATCCTTAGTATCCCTTTAATATTGAGTATTAATGAACTCATTTGCTAATGATTAGGTATTAGGTTTATAGTTTTATATTCTAATTATTGGACATTATAGAAAATATTATAACTCAGCAATTCAATTTATAACAGCTAGTATCATAGCTGTATAGTTTTAAACTACTGGTGATGTAGGAGAGCTACTGTCATCACTGGGGGGTTTCCAGTTAGGATCAAATTTCCTTTTCAAATCTTGCCAGCACTTGTAGTAATCTTGTGATAATGTGCCACACTCCTTTTCACCCCATTCTGTGACAGCCATACTTAATGATGACTCAAACATGAAAGCCTGGAATTATGAACGTTGAGATGACAATTCATTGATCCATTCATTAATCCACCATCCATCCATTTATTACCATAGTAGAAGTCATTTTCACTGGTTTTAAGTCTTCTTGACTTGTCTTTTCAAAAGTGGCTGCGTCAGGACCATGTGGAGTCATCATACTATGAAGGGTTGCTCCCCCGGGTAAATTGTCCTTCTTAGCATCATAAACTCCACAGATTAATCCCATAAACTCACTCATGCAATTACCTAATGGGTGTGGTCAGTGGGTATGACCAATATGTTGTAACTTACGGTGATAGTATGGAGGACGGAAGGTATGTTCTTGTACCATCCAACGTGGAGGGAAAATAACAAAGTCAGCAATGGCTACTCCTGGCTTAGTTGATGGACATGTCAGGACCGTGAAAATTGATGGATCCTAACAGACAAAGATTCATACTACCAAAAAACACAGGTTCTCACTCACAGCGTGATCAAACAAGACAGCATTTATTACCATAAATGTACGGAGGTCATATTTATATGGATAATAATTGCCATGCCAAGCTACAACATCAAATGGAGAATGATCCTATCACAATATGACATGACATCAAAATGACATCATTATAATATACCTGAGTAGCCATAAACAGTGCTCCTTGAAATTTGCTAACAACTTCATAATTAGTCACATCTCTGTCTTCATACCAAGCCACTAGACAGAGAAAATCACGAGGATTTGCCAAGCCGTTTGCACCTAACAAAGTTAAATTAATGAGACTAGTGGTATCTAAATTATCCAATTAGTGGTAAGTGTGGTGAGTTGATTATATGTAATTAATGGGGGTGTGGCTAGTTATTATGTTATAGTGAAGAAAACAAGACACAAGCTCAAGTGTCCAGTACAGATAACACTATTAGTAATAATACAGGTCCATTAAAAATAACCACACCCTTTTCTAATGGGTGTGGCGACAATACAGACCAAACTTAATGTTAAAGCCTTACCAATGGGTCCTAAATTTGGTAGCTGAAAATGAGTATTAAATACCTCAAGGATGTACCCACGGCTTGGACCAGTGACATTGACAGAGAACCTCATTCCTTGCTAGAGTAAAGAAGAGATGAGGGAGAGATGTGGGAGAGACAAGGGAGAAATATGGGAGATAAGTGGTTTACATGAGCATACTTGAATGACGACAATTTCATTAGGTTCTACATAAAGTTGACCAAATTCTGTTAAAATATGAAGTGGTCCTTGCTGTGGTACTGTATAGATAAAACAATGGATGCATACATGTGATTAATGGATAGATACACAATGTCAATGGATCAATAAATCAGAAAATGGATACATATAACATACCTATTAAAAAGTCTCCATCAGAATTATAAAGACATTTATTAGTCATTGACTTATTACAGAGATATATATGAACAGCAACCCCATCACGCGTTTTAGGGTCCCCAGCACCACAGATAGTGTTCAGACCCTACAACCTAATACTACCAGAACCTTATAACATTGTACTTTACTTCAACAAAATCTGTTTCTTTGGACGGAATATCAAAAGGACTCCATCTAAACTAAAATTAATTTATTTAATTACTAGGGATGTCCTTATTTCTAAAATACCTGATTTGGATTGGGCGGCCATTTTGAAAAATCATTTGTCAAATTATCCTGTGATACAGGTTTAAATGGCAAATGATTAACTGAAGGACGAATACGATAGAGTCAACTAATAAAAATATATATAATTAATTAATAATATACGTAATTAATTATTATTCATAGTCTACCTTCTTTTATTAGTCTCACGTGGACATGTAAAGGCACTTCCTTGTAACTGCTCAGCATACAGACCATATGGACAGACTTGAGGACTATTCTATAACAATAATATTCAGTATTATCACTATAGAAATCCTAATAGTAAAATAGAACTAACTTGTCCTTTGGGTAGAGAATGGGGTAATGCTTCTGAAGATACCTCGCTACCAAATCCAGGATGATACTGTAAAATATAATATGTAGCTCTTGTCTCGTTTGGCTAGTTGCAGAAGTTACCTTAAGGCTCTTCTTGTCTGCAGACATCTTGGCCACAAAACAATATACCGAGTTAATTATTTTCTCCGTTTGCATTTACGTAGAATGTCTCCGGACACGTCCGTTTATTTATAATTATTAATATTCATAAGTAATTCTAACTTTAACCCACACTCCCACAGGTAGGTACAATACAATTAAAAGTATTTAAATAATATATTTTACTAGACATACGTATACGCAGTGTAGAGCCTCGCGCAGTGAATTGCATACATTTTTGTATGCAGATATTATTTTTATCTTTCTGTTAAAATAGCTGGGCCAGGGAAGATAGCACACATGATTCCATGCACAGCTGGAGAATAATAACAACAGTGCTATTTCAGGAGCACGTGAGCATACGTTTGCGGGTTTGGCTGAAATAATTGCATTCTCAAGCGTGACACATACATACAAACTATCTGCGAGATTCGACGCACGATTATTTGCCTCGCGCTAAGGCGCTCGGCAATAATGTCATCAACATAGTGATATTCTACTTACTAACTAAATTTTGCAAAAATTACTAATAAAAAATTGAGTGTGATCACATGACTGAGAAAGTGATATTACTTCCTCTGCTATAGCTTGAAATGGTGCCTGAATTGAAACATGATCATGACAAAATTATCACAGCAACACAAACATGTGACAAGAGGATTGTGAGCCATTGATGTTGTGCACAACTGTCCTTTAGGAACACGTCCTATGTGCTTTTTTCTCCGCAGTCTCTTAGGTTTCTAAAAAGTGAAAGTTATGTAATATCACACTAGCTCCTTTATCTTCAATAAATGATGACATTTTGGGAATAGATTTATTGCTTATTTGAAACACCTACAACCTAATTTTTTTGTCTAATTAATGCACACTATTACACATTGGCAATACACTGCCAATCTTAAAACGTTCAAGGAAAGTATACTTCTGGCAATAAATTGGCCATAAAATTGGCACTCAAGTTTTATTAAATATCATATATCTCTGATATACTTCCATTTACGACAATAAAGCCAAAACTAATGCATGGAGGTGGTTGTGAACTTTCTCTCAATATAAGCTTTGCTATGATCTAACACACAGTGGTCGAGAAAAATTGGCCAAACCGTTATTTTTAACCAATATATATTTATATTAAAACATATCTGTGACAAAACTTAAGCTTAAAAATATTTTTGAATATATTTTCTAAAACCTTAATCTATATGTCATATCGTAAATGACTACAAAGCTTCTACAATATCCAATAATTACTAAAATAAGACCATTTACTTACCACACTCGCCATCTTTACCCGTAATTATAAACGCATAGAGACAAACGGAAATAATATTTATACATGTACTTTATATTAGCATCCGGTCGAGTTTCACATCCATATCGTATAGTATCTAGCAAAGAAGCAATGGCTACAGGAAACCTATCTTTTGAGGAGATTTTCGTAGAGAAACCTACTCTTGATGAATTATGTGAACATATTCGTATTGGTAGTAAATGGTATCAGTTGGGAATTCAGTTGAAACTGAACGTTAAGAAGTTAGAAGATATTCACAAGCTACCAGATGACTCCATATACAAAACAACAAAAATGTTTGAGTTGTGGTTAGATACCAAACCTGATGCTACTAGAAGACAAATGATAGATGCTTTGAGGAAGGAAGTCATTGAAGAAATCACTGTTGCCAATGAGTATGAGCAAATGTTGAGAAAATCCAGTAGTCTTCCTACTAGTAAGTACAAGAACCTTTTACATATACATCATGTTATAAATGTTATATTATTAGTTTGTTTATGAATTGTGTACTGTTCTTATTATAGGAATGGACTCTCAGTCTCTAGCTAATGAAGCAACTTGTATTCTTCAGTGTCATAATGATACACTGTCACAGTGTCTGATTAATCCTGTAAAAGTGTCTCAGCTCTTATTTAGTGAGAGATGCATTAGTGAAGAAACACTTGATAAGATGGAGACATTAGAAGGCAGTTTAGATGAAAAGAAGAGAACTCTGTTATCTGCTATACATATAACAATATCTTCAGATCACAAGAAGTTGAAAGTGTTAGCAACAGTACTGTCCAAGTTTGAAGAGACAAAAATGCTATCTGAAAACATTATCAGTGAATATGGTAAGAATTTCATTCACTATTAACTTAATGTATAATTGCTTATTTGCTTAGTTCAAAAGTATCCAGATGATGAGATGACAGTAATACAAGAGACAGCACTGACAGGTCATACTGGTCATCAATATCAAGCTACTAGTGACTCAATGGAGAGTATATATCATCATACAATGGAGGAATTAGAATATCAGGTTGATAGTAATAATGTTGTTCATTAAATCAATGTATATGTTGTTGCTTAGCAATCTCATGAAATGACAGAGTTAAGTATGTCAAATATAAGAAGCAACTACAAAAAGACAGAGATACCTGATGATCATGAGGACTTAATACCAAAAAAGGAAAAGCTTGATTTGGAAGCACCATCTGATTCTAATGGTATATATATAATAGTTAATATATACTTAGTAAATTCTATTTCATAGAGCAAACTTCTCTGGCCAGTGACATTTTACGTTGTCATTATGGCACTCTCTCTCAGTCTCTTCAATATCCTATTAGAGTAGCTCAATTACTCTGTGAAGAGAGAGTTATTTCACAGACAACTTTGTTTAATGTGAAAACTACTGCACAATCTCATTCAGAGAAAGAAGCAATTTTTCTTCTGCTAAAAGCTGTACGTCATGCTGTTCATACCAACTACCATCACCTGGAGGTCTTTGCTAGTGTATTGTTAAAATTTACTAGCACTGTACCATGTGCTAATGCTATCTTAAAAGATTATGGTAAGTATAAAATGCTAGTTATAAATACAATTCTTAAATAAATATTCTTTGTAGAGAAAGTATTATCGGAAGATAATACTGTCGAAGTACAACCTAGTGTTACTGCAGTTAGTAAAGGTAGTCATTATGTAATTTAGAATGTATTTTCATTATATCAAACATTAGATAATAAATAAATTAAATTAATTAATTTAGATAAATATTAGATAATCCATCTTTGCTTGAAAACCAGTTAACATTAGGTCAAGGTTAATTGTGAGTGACATTTAACAGTTTCATTTTTAATATCTGTAGATGAAGCTTCATTGACAAGAAGTATTAAAATACCTATCAAGTTAGACTCTATATTTGGGTCTATCAGAAGAAAGTTTGCAGTAGCCTTTAGTAAAATTCGAAAAGCTATTAAAGCAAGCCCTCCACCTCTGGAGGAACTGAAACTATTTCTTGAAGATGGTTACTCTCACCTTCAATCTGAAATAGATAACACTAAATGTATTGATGAAATCCTAACAGTTGTGAGAAATCATTGTACACTGATTAATATCAATTGTCTTGAGAGTATTGTGGAGCGTTTTGATGTTAAAGAAGCAGAGACGCACATACAAACATACAAAGATGATGTTCAGTCATTTTGTGAAAAAACAAAAGCTTCTCTTTGTCTGGATGAAAATTTCAAAGAAACAAGAACTCCTTCTCTTCTCCGATGTGAGACAGCCATCTTTGTCTTAGACTGGGATCCTACTGGCTACACATTACAAGATATACGAGATATTATTGCTGAATCAGTTGGAGGAAATGTGGAGATTCGTTATTTGAGAGAGGGCAGGTCTATCATTATCACCTGTTTTTTTCCACTCAGTCTAACCACCTCAATTATTGCCAGAGCTCAGGAGACACTTGAAGAAATGAAGAAAAAAGGATTAATTCAACTTACAGTTGGATATTGTACCATTTATGATCATAGAAGAGACAAGGTAAGAGATGAGTAGTATTAGACAACAGTTACTACATGTGTTGTTTATTGATATATAGGAGGTTAGAACTATTGTAGAAGAGAATACAAAGGAGTTGAGAAGTCATCTGGAACTAGAACAAACCATCCGGAAAAAGATGACTATACAAATGTCATCTATTATCAGACAAAATGAAGGTATATTGTGTACAACTATTGTTTTATTTAATAACTATCTATTATATGATATATCTGATTAATAACTTAATGTTCCTTTATATAGAAACAAGAGAAATGAAAGAAAAGACAATTGAAGATTTAACGTCACTTGTGAAAACAAAGGAAGGTAAATTAATACAACATCAATCACAAGTCCAATGTTGTCAGTATTTTACATAATATATTAGTGATCAATTTTCTTCTCATTTTATATAAAGCTTTTGAGAAGAATATACTGTCAGTGTCTGCTGAGAGACAGAAAGAGCTAGAGACACTACAAGAAATCATAACGTCATTGACTTTACAAGTAAGAGAGAGAGACCAACAGATTGAGGAGTTAAAACAGAGCTTGAAAGGTAACTGGTATTTGTGACTTCTCATTATATGATATTGTTACTAGATCTAGCATTTATACCAAAGGTTCGTAAACCAGTAACTGATCAAGGACTTGAGGAAACACATACAAAATCCATCCAAGAAGAGTCCACACATGAAACTACAGGTAATAATATAATATTGTTAATAATATATATGTCTTAATTGTGACTACTAGAGTCTCCACTAATATTAGAGTTAAAAGATCAGTTAAAAGGTTCAGCTGATAATAAAGATGAAACTACTCCTCCAAGTAAGTTTATATGATAATATTCTATCTCTTACAATCAATAATGTTAATAATTATTAAATTTATAAACCACAAATTATTATAGTGTAAATTATATTCATAATTCTCAAACCACAATAATTAAATTCATAATATATAAAAAATGAATTTCCATATTTACTATACACTCCCTTAGTGTCAGTATAATATGATAGAGTTATGATTATGATAAGATCTATAAAATGTTTATATTAAGTGTTATCATATTACACTATATACATGTACATGTTTAATATAAGTATCTTATATAGAGTCTCCAGTATTACATGATATATTAAAGGACTATGATGATAATAAAGAGACAAAGGATGAAGAGTCAGACAAAAGAGGTAAGACTTAGAGAATGTTATATTAGTTTATTAAAATTATAATATAATAAAATACACATACACTACAAGTATTGTTATTTATAATGTAACTTTATTGACATGAATAACAACTAAATGGACTAACTACTACATATATTGTTACTGACAAATATTAATACACTTGACTGTGTCTTAGTTGACTCCACCTATAATGGACATAAGTAATAATGATGTCATTATAACTAATCTTGTTATGATAGAACCACATTGTATATTATAATACCATATATAGTCTGATGAGGTCAGCCCCTTCGCTTATAGAGGAAGGATCTGGTAGCATATTACAGTTGATGAAAAAGAATTTAATTTTATGTAAACCTTATTATATGTTAATATAAAAGGAACATAATTAACTCAGCCCCTTTCTCTTAAGTTGGTTTGTGAGACTACAATGAATATTTTTACAGAGTTAAATCAACATGACTAAATGAGAGATATTGTAATACAATAAAACAAGAAAGGACAAAGAAGTCAATATTTCATAATGAAACATCTAATGATGTTTGTTTGTAGATCCTGCACTTTTAGATCAAAGAAATTTCCACCCACACCCACTGTAAAAACAATGTGGTTTGTCTGATAAAAGTTCAATAGTTATATCAGGAATGTTAGTGAAAGAGACAACTGTACTATATAGTATGGACTATCAAACCCTTCCTCTCTAAGCAAAGGGGCTGGCCATACCAGACTATCTGTTACTATAACTGCAATAAATTCACAAATTAAAATGATGTAATATATCAACATGACTTACTGTAGCTAGACCAACTAGTAATTTAAAAGGAACAGCTCAGTAAATTCAGGATAATAAGCCACGCCTCCTATTTGCTCGTTGTCATAGTAACCGTAGTCAGTAAACAGTAATGGCTTCCTTTTTTCTTCAGTGTATTGTCTGTGTATTGTAGTGTGTTATAGTATATATTACTATGTGTGTACTATACTATATACTAACTCTGTTTTATAACAGGAGACGCTGGAAGTGTTCAGTGGTATGATGATGACAATAGTGTTATACTCACTAGTCCAAGTGTATTAGAAAGTGAAGACGTTATAAGTAAATTAATAAAAGAACAACAAACAGGAAAAGAATGGAGTATTGATCTCTTCTCATCATCTCCTGAAAGTACTGCAGTTATTATAAACAATCTTAATAAGTGTACAGTGAGGAGTCTTGAGATATATAACACTTCATTGGACAGTAAGTGTGTATCGATATTATCAGAGATACTAAAAACTAATAAAACAATAAAGAGACTACGGCTGTCATCCTCTTCACTTACTGGTGGTATCAAACAAGTCAGTGATAGTCTCTTTAATAATAAAACACTTGAACAGTTAGTGTTGTCTAATGTTACTGATATCACAGATGAAGATATAACTCACTTATCTACTATGTTATCAAGTAATACAACTTTAAAAGAACTATATCTCTACAACTGTAACATCACTGATAATGGAGTCCGATATATCTGTGAAGGACTTACTAAAAACCAAACATTGACTACGTTGGACATCAGAGGTAATCATAAGATCACTTCAGTTAGTACCAGTACAATAGTAGATCTAATACGAACAACTACATCATTGACAAGACTATATCTCTACAATACTTCATTGAACAATGATGATATCAAGACAATATGTACATCACTTAATAAAAATACTACAATAAGGAAACTACACTTATCAAGACAACATGAAGAGTATTGTAAGAAGTTAAACAGTTATCAAGTTATTAAAGACAGACTTAAATTCTCCATATTCTAAGTAGTTTGTTGTTTATTCTTAATTTGTCTTCTCGCTCACTTTTATTTTCTCTTTAAATTTCTTTTCACATTATTTCCTATTCTTTTATTAACAATTTATTTCTCTAACAAAACTAGTAGACAATTAAAATAGAGCAGTTTTGCTTGACACTTACTCTCTAACGTCGCACTTTTTTGTCTCTCTAACCATAGATAGTAGAGTATCTATGCTATACTATCTATGCTCTAACACCCCCCTGTAATTATTATTTGTGGGTGGAGTATTATTTTTAACTCCTTTGTACTTGTATATATGCTCCTAGTTCCTGAACAAAATATATGAAGACGTCATGCAGTAAGGAACGTACTTGTATCCCATTTTCTGACAAACTAAAGAAGTCATCATGGTCTATCTTATATTCAAAAGAGATTGAAGACTACAATTTAACTATAATAATGACATCAGTTCAGTTTGAATAATGAAAATTGTCAACTGTTCAAGTCCAACAACACATATTTCCGAAGTAGAGACGTTTTCTCTTTCATGTAGTAACTGTAATATACTTAAGATGATATTAATAGACAACTCTATTAGTCCTATACTCTACATTGATATATTAATAATGTAGTTATCTCTATAGAAAGGATTGGATACTTTATTGATAATAAGAGAGGAACTAAACCTTTATACAGTATAATGGACATGAGATCACTGGATGTAGAGGTGAAATATTATGAGATGTAAGTTGAAGACAATAATTATCACCTCTCCTCTCTCTTATTAACTAGACTAGGTACAAAGGTCACCAGTTATACTAGATGTTATACAATCACACACATCAACTGATCCTAATAATTATATTAAATATTATTATTTTAAAACTGTAGGTTTATATTAGTAGACAACAGTAATAAATCATTATAATAGTAAGTTCTCATATTATAATTCTCTATATTATGTTATTCAATAAGATAGATCTAATGAATATTGAGATAATGTTAAAGGACAAACTCAACATTCTATGAACAATATTGATATCTCTAATATAAAGGAGTCTCTACTAAAGACAAGAGAGAGAGAATTAGTAAACTGAATACAATATAGTATGTGGAAATTGAATACTGTGTAAAGTAAAATGAAATATTGAAGACAATTACCACCTCTCTTGTCTCCTCCTCCCCACATAGCCATTAACTAGACTAGGTATAGAGATCTCTAGTATTGATCTTATATCAGCTTGTAATAGATACTGAACAATCACATTAATAGACTGATCCTAATATAAGTTAACTTTAATGTACAAAGTTTATAGTTGCTCTCATTATAATGTTCTCATAACACAAACAATACAACAATAACAATAATTATTATAATGTTGACTTTCTATGAGTTAATTTATTGAACTTGAAATATTTGTGAAGTTATAAAAAGAAATTATTTCAAACAGTTATACTGATAATTAGAATAAAACAACAAATTACATGTACATTAATAAAAGAAAAAAACATTAAATAATACTTACATGTATTTTTAACAAATCAATTAAATCAAGAAATAGTAAAATTAAAATATTAGTATTCAAAAAATTAACAAAGAGAGAAATAAATTATAATCATAAACAATGAGACTAGTCCTAACAAACACTATATCTACATTATAATATTATTAATATTACATAATGTAATATAATGAAGGATATTGGATACAATAATAATAAGTATTGGGCTAAAAGATACATACAAAATTAAAGGAGAGAGACAAAAAATTAACAAACATACATGTACATGTAGACAGTTATATGTATCAAGTATTATAGATATTGAATACATTTAGAAAGGACCTCTCTCTCTAAATGGTTGATCACCCTAAAGAAAATAATATTAACTCATACCAGCTGTCAACAATATAGTTCATTGTTATATTATCATGTTATCACAATATCATTGTTACATGTACATGTATATTAATGTGACATTGTCTACATCTAATGACACTCATTGATATAATGATCACAAGATCAATTTATATGTCTACATTTATTGATATAATAGTCATGTCATTATCACTTAATTATTAAGGGGATCACTGTAACATATTAAAATTATAATAAATTAATCATTGTCTCTAGTACATGTGTATGTGTGTGTGTTGGGTACATTACCTCATTATATTGGGTACATTACCTCTATTATATTGGGTACATTACCTCTATTAAGTTTTCATCACTGTTCATTCCAGTATGATTCTGATGTGACTCAAGTTCTTCTTTTCTATGGAGACTACCTCTCCGTCGGAAACTGTTACGAATTCGCATACTACCTTGACGAGCTAGATGTACAATACCTATAAAATGGATGAATAAATGAAAGAATGGACAAATGAAAGGACTAAATGGAAGGAAAATGGATGAATGGAGAGTACATGGATTTATGGACAAATGGATGAGGGGAATGGACATATGGAGTTGTAGATGGACAGATACATGAGTTGATAGATGAATAAATGGTCTTACCTGATCGTACGGATGATGTTCTTGAAGGTCTAGAGTTTCTTCGTTGTAGGACCTCTTCTAAATCTTCATCATCATCATCAGAATAATAACTATCTCTTTTATTGTTAACATGTTCTAAGAATGATGCTATAACATCTACTATTTGTGCAAAGTGAGGTCACTCACTGGCATACCTCTTCCAACACATTATCATTAGTTTATATCTACAAATAATAGAATTAACAATTATAATATTAGAACTAAGTCAGTCAGACTATCAATATATACACTTTACTATTCATTCATTTAATATCTAGTCATAAATATACTGATATCATCTAATGATTAATACATTTATTAATATATATTAATCTATCGATCTATTCATTTGTCCATTGATCCTTTGAATTATTTATCCGTCCATTCATTTGTCTCATATCTAAACATTCATCTATTAGTTTATTGATCCATCCATACATCAATCTGTCCATCCATTCAACATACAATCTTCCTGGATAGTTCTCTGGTTTATCTAATCTTCCTCCTCCCGTTACAAACTGGAGAACCTCTTGGTTTATTCTACCAGGATATGGTTGATTACCAAATGTCATAATCTCCCACAGAAGTACTCCACAAGACCTTTACAATAATGATATCTTTATAATAACCACTTCAACTTTCACTTACCAAATATCTGACTCAATTGTGAACTTCCCTTGAAGGAGAGCCTCTGGTGCCATCCATAATTGTCATGGTAACCAATGACTCACCATAAATAGTTGGGATTAGCTGCAAAATGAGAATGAGAGTGAAGTGCTCATAGACGATTTAATTCATAGTCTGGACTGAAAGATCCACTTCTCTTACTTGTAGTTAGACAACAACAACAACCTAGAGAGAGAGAGAGTTGTAAATAATGTTGTCATTATTTACAACTCATTGAATTATAATAATGAAAATTAAGAGGATATGATCAGTATTATCACATTGTAATGGTGTCTCATCAAATCCAGCATACATGACTGGGTTTTGTAGAATCCCACGTGCAGCCATAACCCCATCTACACCAGTATAAGTTACTGTTCTATTTATATCAGCCTCAGTTTTAATATCACCATTAGCTAGCACTGGTATACATATATTTTCTTTTACAAGTTTAATGGCCTCTAAACTAAAGCCAAACCGATAGTTTGTTGTGGTTTAGTTTAATTAACTACATTGATGAATTAAAGGATAGAAGTTTAATATTTAGTTCATTATCTTGTGTTGTGATAGAAAACTCAGTGTGTGTCACAAATCTTTAACAACAACTAGAGTACTAAGTCACCATATTAGATCAGAAATACTTGATGACTGTCTTTATTCATTAAGTGTGACCATAGATAATAGAGTAATAGATTTGTAAATATAATGTCACATTTTACACTTCATTCATCCTGATGTGGACTCATTCTCTGATGCTCCTGTGTCCCAGGTCAACCATCATCTACAAGAACCGTACCATCATACATAGATTATATTCCTAGAATCAATGATCGAATACAAGGATTAAATGAACGAATGAATGGATGAATGATTGGATAGATGGAGCAGTCCCAGAGTTGGTTGGACACCTCTCTCTATATATATAGAGAAGTGCCAAGTTGGAGAGACGGTCTTGAGTCATTGTTGACCTGAGATACGTCTTCACGTAATGAAGAAAAGGACCGTTCAGTTGTAGCACTAGTTACACCAATGGTCATAGAAATCTGGACACACTTTATTAATGTCGGAAAGCACTCTTTAGCTGTCATAAGTTCGGAGTAGATATCGTGTTGTAGAAAGGATTTGGCTGTCAAGGCTTCTACTCTGATTTCATTTTCAGGTATATCGTAATGTTTTAAGAAGGACAGAAATGTATCCACATCAAAAAACTTTTCAGAATCAGGCTGCAGTCCCTCCATTGCAGTCATTAATAAACTTCTATAAACCTCCAATTCAGTTCCTCTAATACTATATCTAGAGTACTGTAGTAGATGTGGATACGATACTCGTCTATAATCTGTATGATGTTTTCTCTACCCGTTGTTTCATGTACTATGCTATCATCATACCTCTGTGGTAATTTCTGCTGTCTTCTTGGTCTACTGTGATGTGAAGCATAAGAAATGTCATGTTTCTCAGCCATTGAAACAGCTTCTTCCTATATTTTACCCCATTCTGTTTCAGATCTTATATCACAGATTGTTTGTTTTGGTTTGTACAAGACAACAAGGTCAGCTGTCTTTTGGCCATTTGTAATATTTATAGGACAATTAATTAACACACCCATTTCAATTAAACAAATATTAACACACCCATAATAAATATTAATTAGCTGAAAATCTACCCGGGCTGGCCCGGGCCTTCAGCCGCCTATGCTCCCCATCCCATTAATATAACACAGTATACATCATTATATTAACCACATTATTATACATTACCAGGTCCTTCAATTTATAATAGTACAAATACATCAACTTATCTCTCACCTGCTACTTCCCTTCATTATGATGATATTAATGGTTATTTAGTTCAATCTACTCAGTCATTATCATTAACAACATCATCCTTTGAAGTAACAAATCAAGATTTACATCATATATTGAGACTTTAGTGCTATTATGTACTATAACTATAGTGCGTGTCACCATTCAATTTGGAATTCATAACTTGTGAATATTCATAAGGTGCTAAACAGCCACACCCTAAATATGAGGGAGACACTTCCTCTTCGCTGATGCACAGCAAATAATAGATTCTAGTTCATTAGACTATATCTTATTTGCTCTCATAATACTAACTATGGCTGCAAAGGAACTACCTCAAACTCAACATCTAGGTAACATACAAGACCTGATATAACTGTTAGTTATTTTAATATCTTACTTCTCTTCATTTAGATATTTCAGATCTTTTGAAGAAGACTCCCACTAAACATGAACTGCTCAATCTATTAGCTGATATTAGTCACTTGTGGCCTGAGATTGGCTTTTCACTCAATGTTTCTGACAATGTTTTAGATGGTTTAAAATCCAGCCAAGACAGGGACACTGTCAAACTCGCTAAAATAATTGATACCTGGCTAATCACTAATACTTCTCAACCACATTTCATTACCTGGGAAACATTGATTGATGCCATCAATGGTCCTATTGTTAAACATATTGAGAAGGCCAATGAAATACATCAATACTTAACTAAAGGTAAGTTGATATAACATTTATTGACGTAGTCAGGGAATATATGTTTGTTCCTTAGTGAAAAAAGACGCTCTCCAAAGTTTTATTGGAGAAATGTCACAGTGTCTGATCAATCCTGTAAAAGTGTCCCAGCTGTTATTTAGTGAAAGATGTATCTGTGAAGAAACACTTGATGAGATGGAGTCATTACAAAGCTCCCCAGATGAGAAGAAGACAACTATATTATCTGCTATACATACAACAATATCTTCGGACTGCAAGAAGTTGAAAGTGTTAGCAACAGTACTCTCCAAGTTTGAGGAAACAAGACTTTTATCTGAAAAATTTATCAGTGAATATAGTAAGAATTTTACTCACTGTTAACTTAATGTACAATTGCTTATTTTTTCTTAGTTCAAAAGTATCCAGATAATCAGATGACAGTAGTTCAGGAGATAGCAATGACAGGTCATAGTGGTCATCAATATCAAGGTACTAGTGACTCAATGGAGGGTATAGAATATCATCATACAATGAAGTACTTGGAATATCAGGTTAATACCAATATTGTTCATTAAATCAATGTACATGTTGTTGCTAGCAATCTCATGAGATGACAGAATTAAGTATGTCAAGTACAAGAAAGCAACTACGAAAAGACAAAGAGATATCTGATGATAACTTAATACCAAAAACGAAGAAGCTTTATTTAGAAGCACCATCTGATTCTAATGGTATATATATAATAGTTGATATAATTTAGTAAATTCTATTTCATAGAGCAAGCTTCTATGGCCAGTGATATTTTACGTTGTCATTATGGCACTCTCTCTCAATGTCTTAAATATCCTGTTAGTGTAGCACAGTTACTACATGATGAAGGTGTTATTTCTAATGAAGTATTAGCAAGTATACGAGATGAGGCACGTTCTCAATCTGAAGATAATGCACTATTTGTCCTATTACAAGCTGTACGTCATGCTGTTCATACCAACTATCATAATCTGGAGGTCTTTGCTAGTGTACTCTTAAAACAAACTATCAATGTACCATGTGCTAATGCTATCATACAGGATTGTTGTGAGTACTGACATAGACTTTACTGTTGTTATAAGTCTATTTTAATAGGTAAAGCATTTCCTGATTATGACATACAAGTAACATATACTGGAAGTAGTAAAGAGAGTCAAACATTAGCTAACACTTTGACCACTTCAAGGCAAGGTAAGTACTAGAAGAGAATTATCTATCATTTAAATTCTTTTTAATGTATAGATGAAGTTTTAAAACCTATTCCAATTCCTCGAAAGTTAGAGTCCACATTTGGGTCAATCCGAAAAGCATTTGGAATAGCCTTTAACAAAATCCGAGAAGCAATTAACAAAAGTCCTCCATCTCTAGATGCACTGAAATGCTTTTTTGCTGATAGTTATCCTCACCTTGAAACTGAAACAACTCATTCAAAGTCCATTGATGATGTTTTAAATGTTGTACGTAGTCATTGTACATTGATCAATATCAGTTGTCTGGAAGGTATTGTGGAGAGATTTGATATCACAGAAGCTGAGGCACATATACAAACATACAAAGATGTTGTTCAATCATTTTGTGAAAAAACGAAAGCTTCTCTTTGTCTAGAAGAAACCTTCAAAGAAAGTAAAAGTCGTTCTCTTCTCAAATGTGAGACAGTTGTCTTTGTCTTAAACTGGGATCCTAAAGGTTGTACATTAGAAGATATTAATGTTCTTCTTGCTGAATTAGTTGAGGAAAATGTACAAATTCGTGTTATAAGAGAGAACCAGTCTATCAGTGTTACTTGTTTTTTTCCACTCAGTCTAACAACAACACTTATTACCAGAGCTCAGGAGACTCTTGAATCACTGAAGATGAGAGGATTACTTCAACTTACAGTTGGACACTGTGTCATTTATGATCATAGAAGAGATAAAGTAAGAGATGAGTAGTATTAGACAACAGTTACTACATATGTTGTTTATTGATATATAGGAGGTTGTAGAAGAGAGTACAAGGGAGTTAAGAAGTCGTCTGGAACTAGAACAAACCATCCGGAAAAAGATGACTATACAAATGTCATCTATTGTCAGACAAAGTGAAGGTATTTGTCCATATAGTCAATAATCATTATTAAACTGTCTATTATCCTATTGTGTGAGTGTGGGTGTACATGCTTAAAATTACTTCTTAACTATATTCATGAAATTATGAATTTAATTTGTAGTTTTAATTTACTAAATATAGTATAACTGTTTTACAACTCAATATTATTACATAGAAATGAGACAAATGAAAGAAAAGGATATTGAAGATTTAACATCACAACTAAGAGATAGAGACAAAGAAATTGAGACATTACAACAGAACTTGAAAGGTAATTCACTGTAAAAAATGATTGGTTGATTTAACCATTATTTGGTTATACAGGTTGTAATTACAAACTTATTTTTGCTAGAAAAGTAAGCATAATACTGTTTTCATTACTAATGTCCTACTGTTTATGTAGCTACATAACCAATAATTTCATAACACATTAGTAATCAAAGTAGTATTAAGGTTACTTTTTACACATGCAACCCACATAACCATGTATTGGTTAAATTAACTAATCAATTTTTACAGTGTTGATATTAATAAAATAAATTAATAATTAAGTGGGAGATTAAAGGAAACACTAGAAATAAAGAGACTAAATCTATTAGAGTAATTAGAGCTAACATTATGTTACTCATTAATTACACAATAATATGAAAGACTAGTAGGACAGTATCAGACTATATACTTTAACACTTAATATTTGGGGTTTATGAGGTAAAGATCATTATAAATATCTTAATATAGGACTGTCTCACTAAGTACTGCTTTCATACAATAGACATTAGTCTGATATAGTCTGTAAGTAGAAAGGGTCTATATTTTATAACTTGTTTCTGACATCCAAACAGTTTAAAATCATTTTAAATCAAGGAAGATTTAATTAATAAATGTAACATTAACATACTCTGTATTATTTATTTGTTAGTATATTTTGTGAATTCATTTTTAGTTACTGAGAAAGAGAAACAAAGAGAAAGTAAGAAATTACAAGACATAACCACATCATTGACATTACAACTACGAGAGAGAGATGAACAGATTGAGGAATTAAAACAGAGTTTAAAAGGTAACTATTATAATATGTACATGTAGATATTATAATATTGAGTGAGTGAATCTAAACAAGTGAGAATACGGTCAGTTTATATACTTGTGGGTTTAATAATTGTAGTAATGAGATTCATAGCTGACTGTATTGGATTCAGGCATATCAGTGGAGCTGATTAAAAGAACATATTAACTGATATGAAGTGATGTGGTTTACTTTATAAGGATGTATTGTATAGAATTGTCAACTAGACCTCTAACTGTAAAAACAGCAGATTTAAATTCTAATGACTGATGCAATGGTTTATTACCTTAAATTGAGCAATAAACTTATTCTAAATCTAGTAGAGCTGTATCTGGAATGTCAAAGCAGTGATGGTCCTCCAAATACATTGTCACTATTGTTTATCACTTGTCATTGTATATTACTTGATGTAGCGTTAATCTCAAAGACTCATAAACCACTAACTGATCAAGGACTTGAAGAGACCCAAACAAAGTTTATTCAAGAAGATAAGTCCACACCATCTATCATTGAAACTACAGGTAATAATGTAAATTATATTTTATAATTATTTAATATAGTCTCCACTATCAGAGTTAAAAGATAAGAGTTCAGCTTATGATATCAAAGAGTCAGATGATAAACAGCCAGATATAAAAGGTATATCATATTATAAACATATAATTCTCAGTATCTATAATAACAAGACTACATGTGACATTATTGGTAAAGCTCCTTGTATTATCAATATCATGACTATTGTCTTGTGACATACTTTGTACGGTTGTCTTGGTGATAGTTATAGATTGTCATATATAGTATGGTGAGGTTAGCCCCTTTGCTTAGAGAGAAAGGATCTGGTAGTTGTTATGGTTGATGAAAACTAATTTAATTTTATGGTTAATTTTATTATGTGTTAATATCATAAAAGCAACACAGCCCCTTTCTCTTGAGTTGGTTTGTGAGACTACAACATAATGTTTTTATTGAGTTAAATCAACATGACTAAATGAAAGATATTGTAACACAATAGAACAAGAAAGGACAAAGAAGTCAATATCTCATAATGAAACATCTAATGATGCTTGTTTGTAGATCCTGCACTTTATTAGATCAAAGCAGTTTTCAGCCACACCCACTATTAAAACAATGGGGTTTTCAGGCACAAGTTCAATAGACTGTGGTTGTACTAGGAATGTTAGTGAAAGAGACAATTGTACTATAGAATGGACTACCAAACCCTTCCTCTCTAAGCAAAGGGGCTGGCCATACCAGACTATCTATTGCTATAACTGCAATAAATTCACAAATTAAATGATTTATTATATCAACATGACTTACTGTAGCTAGATCTTAAAACCAACTAAGAGTAAAGGTAACAATTTAAAAAGCATCTCAGTAAATTCCACTGACCAGATAAGCCCCGCCTCTATTAGCTCGTTGCCATAGTAACCATATTCAGTAAACAGTAATGGCTTCCTTTCTTCTTCAGTTTGTTGTCTGTGTATTGTAGTGTGTTATAGTATATATTACTATGTGTGTACTATACTATATACTAACTCTGTTTTATAACAGGAGACACTGGAAGTGTTCAGTGGAGAGATGTTATCAATAGTGTTGACCTCATTAGTCCAAGTGTATTAGAAAGTGAAGATGTTATAAGTAAATTAATAAAAGAACAACAAACAGGAAAAGAATGGTGGATTAGTCTCAGGTCATCATCTCCTAAAAGTACTGCAGTTATTATAAACAATCTTAATAAGTGTACAGTGAGGAGTCTTGATATATACAACACTTCATTGGACAGTAAGTGTGTATCGATATTATCAGAGATACTAAAAACTAATAAAACAATAAAGAGACTAGTGCTGTACTCCTCTTCACTTACTGGTGGTATCAAACAAGTCAGTGATAGTCTCTTTAATAATAAAACACTTGAAGAGTTAGTGCTGTCTAGTGTTTCTGGTATCACAGATGAAGATATAACTCACTTATCTACTATGTTATCAAGTAATACAACTTTAAAAGAACTATATCTCTACAACTGTAACATCACTGATAATGGAGTCCGATATATCTGTGAAGGACTTACTAAAAACCAAATATTGACTAAGTTGGACATCGGAGATAATCGTCAGATCACTTCAGTTAGTACCAGTACAATAGCAGATCTAATACAAACAACTACATCATTGACAACACTAGATCTCAACAATACTTCACTAAACAATGATGATATCAAGACAATATGTACATCACTTAATAAAAATACTACAATAAGGAAACTATGGTTATCAAGACAACATGAAAAGTATTGTATGAAGTTAGACAGTTATCGAGTTATTAAAGACAGACTTAAGTTTTGGTAATAGTAAGTAGTTTGTTGTTTATTTTTAATTTGTCTTCTTGCTCACTTTTATTCTTTCTTTAAATTTCTTTTGACTTTCTTTTCTTTTCTTTCCTTTTATTAACAATTTCTTTCTCTAACAAAACTAGTAGACAATAAAAATAGAGCAGTTTTGCTTGACACTTACTTTCTCTAACGTCGCACTTTTTTGCTCTCTGACAGCTGCTAATTTGCCGCCTGTAATTATTTTTTGTGGGTGGGGCATTAATTTTAACTCCTTTGTACTTGTATATATGTTCTGAAGACGTCATGCAGATAGGAACGTACTAACTTGTATCCCATTTTTGACAGACTAAAGAAGTCATCATGGTCTATCTTATATTCAGAAGAAATTGAAGACTACAATTTAACTATAATAATGAGATAGTTCAGTTGAATAATGTAAAGTCCAACAATACATATTTCTGAAATAGAGACGTTTATAATAAATGGTGAGATGATATTAATAGACAACTCTATTAGTCCTATACTCTACGTTGATATATAAATAGCGTGACTTTTTTGCCTAGTTTCATACAGCTGATGAAGGCCTTTGGCTGAAACATTCTGTACTTTTTTCAGAATATATTTTATCACATTCATAAAGCTCAAATAATCTTTTCTTAAAGATAATAATGTAACTATCTCTATAGAAAGGATTGGATACTCTATTGATAATAAGAGATGAACTAAACCTTTATACAGTATAATGGACATGAGATAACTAGATGTAGAGGTGAAATATTATGAGATGTAAGTTGAAGACAATAATTATTACCTCTCCTCTCTCTTATTAACTAGACTAGGTACAAAGGTCACCAGTTATACTAGATGTTATACGATCACACACATCAACTGATCCTAATAATTATATTAAATATTATTGTTTTAAAATTGTAGGTTTATATTAGTAGACAACAGTAATAAATCATTATAATAGTAAGTTCTTATATTATAATTCTCTACATTATGTTATTCAATAAGGTAGATCTAATGAATATTGAGATGATGTTAAAGGACAAACTCAACATTCTATATGAACAATATTGATATCCCTAATATAAAGGAGTCTCTACTAAAGACAAGAGAGAGAGAATTAGTAAACTGAATACAATATAGTATGTGGAGATTGAATACTGTGTAAAGTAAAATGAAATATTGAAGACAATTATCACCTCTCCTGTCTCCTCCCCATATAACCATTAACTAGACTAGGTATAGAGATTACTAGTATTAATCTTATATCAGCTGTAATATATACTGAACAAACACATTAATAGACTGATCCTAATATAAGTTAACTTTAATGAACAATATTTATAGTTGCTCTCATTATATTGTTCTCATAACACAAACAATACAACTATAACAATATTATAATGTTGACTTTTTATGAGTTAATTTATTGAACTTGAAATATTTGTGAAGTTATAAAAAGAAATTATTTCACACAGTTATACTGATAATTAGAATAAAACAACAAATTACATGTACATTAATAAAAGAAAAAAACATTAAATAATACTTACATGTATTTTAACAAATCAATTAAATCAAGAAATAGTAAAATTAAAATATTAGTATTCAAAAAATTAACAAAGAGAGAAATAAATTATAATCATAAACAATGAGACTAGTCCTAACAAACACTATATCTACATTATAATATTATTAATATTACATAATGTAATATAATGAAGGATATTGGATACAATAATAATAAGTATTGGGCTAAAAGATACATACAAAATTAAAGGAGAGAGACAAAAGATCAACAAACATACATGTACATGTAGACAGTTATATGTATCAAGTATTATAGATATTGAATAGATTTAGAAAGGACCTCTCTCTCTAAATGGTTGATCACCCTAAAGAAAATAATATTAACTCATACCAGCTGTCAACAATATAGTTCATTGTTATATTATCATGTTATCACAATATCATTGTTACATGTACATGTATATTAATATGACATTGTCTACATCTAATGACACTCATTGATATAATGATCACATGATAGTCACATGATCAATTTATATGTCTACATTTATTGATATAATAGTCATGTCATTATCACTTAATTATTAAGGGGATCACTGTAACATATTAAAATTATAATAAATTAATCATTGTCTCTAGTACATGTGTATGTGTGTGTGTGTTGGGTACATTACCTCATTATATTGGGTACATTACCTCATTATATTGGGTACATCACCTCATTATATTGGGTACATTACCTCTATTATATTGGGTACATCACCTCATTATATTGGGTACATTACCTCTATTATATTGGGTATATTACCTCATTATATTGGGTACATTACCTTTATTATATTGGGTATATTACCTCATTATATTGGGTACATTACTTCTATTAAGTTTTCATCACTGTTCATTCCAGTATGATTCTGATGTGACTCAAGTTCTTCTCATTCAACATACAATCTTCCTGGACAGTTCTCTGGTTTATCTAATCTTCCTCCTCCCGTTACAAACTGAAGAACCTCTTGGTTTATTCTACCAGGATATGGTTGATTACCAAATGTCATAATCTCCCACAGAAGTACTCCACAAGACCTTTACAATAATGATATCTTTATAATAACCACTTCAACTTTCACTTACCAAATATCAGACTCAATTGTGAACTTCCCTTGAAGGAGAGCCTCTGGTGCCATCCATAATTGTCATGGTAACCAATGACTCACCATAAATAGTTGGGATTAGCTGCAGAATGAGAATGAGAGTGAAGTGCTCGTAGACGATTTAATTCATAGTCTGGAGTGAAAGATCCACTTCTCTTACTTGTAGTTAGACAACAACAACAAACTAGAGAGAGAGAGAGTTGTAAATAATGCTGTCATTATTTACAACTCATTGAATAATAATAATGAAAATTAATAGGATATGATCCCTCTACAGGATTAGTCAAACCTGGTAAAACTAGTTTGTTGTGGTTTAGTTTAATTGACTACATTGATGAATTAAAGGATAGAAGTTTAATATTTAGTTCATTATCTTGTGTTGTGATAGAAAACTCAGTAAACTCAGTATGTGTCACAAATCTTTAACAACAACTAGAGTACTAAGTCGCCATATAATATGGTGACTTAGTACTCTAGTTGTAGATCAGAAATACTTGATGACTGTCTTTATTCATTAGGTGTGACCATAGATAATAGAGTAATTGATTTGTAAATAAATGTCACATTTTACACTTCATTCATCCTGATATAGACTCATTCTCTGATGCTCCTTGTGTTCCAGGTCAACCATCATCTACAAGAACCATACCATCATACATAGATTATATTCCTAGTATATCCTTTACATATCAAACTACATCATTACCTCAATATACTCAATTAATAAATCAATATATAGATTATATTCCTAGAATCAATGATTGAATACAAGGATTAAATGGATGAATGATTGGATAGATGGAGCAGTCCCAGAGTTGGTTGGACACCTCTCTCTCTATATAGAGAAGTGCCAAGTTGGAGAGACGGCCTTGAGTCATTGTTGACCTAAGATACGTCTTCACCCTACGTAATGAAGAAAAGGACCACTCAGCTGTAGCACTAGTTACACCAATGGTCATAGAAATCTGGACACACTTTATTAATGTCAGAAAGCACTCTTTAGCTGTCATAAGTTCGGAGTAGATATCGTGTTGTAGAAAGGATTTGGCTGTCAAGGCTTCTACTCTGATTTCATTTTCAGGTATATCGTAATGTTTTAAGAAGGACAGCAATGTATCAACATCCAAAAACTTTTCAGAATCAGGCTGCAGTGCCTCCATTGCAGTTATTAATAAACTTCTATAAACCTCCAATTCAGTTCCTCTAATACTATATCTAGAGTACTGTAGTAGATGTGGATACAATACTCGTCTATAATCTGTATGATGTTTTCTCTACCCGTTGTTTCATGTACTATGCTATCATCATACCTCTGTGGTAATTTCTGCTGTCTTCTTGGTCTACTGTGATGTGAAGCATAAGAAATGTCATGTTTCTCAGCCATTGAAACAGCTTCTTCCTATATTTTACCCCATTCTGTTTCAGATCTTATATCACAGATTGTTTGTTTTGGTTTGTACAAGACAACAAGGTCAGCTGTCTTTTGGCCATTTGTAATATTTATAGACAATTAATTAACACACCCATTTCAATTAAACAAATATTAACACACCCATAATAAATATTAATTAGCTGAAAATCTACTCGGGCTGGCCCGGGCCTTCAGCCGCCTATGCTCCTCGTCCCATTAATATAACACAGTATACATCATTATATCAACCACATTGTTATACATTACCAGGTCCTTCAATTTATAATAGTACAAATACATCAACTTATTTCTCACCTGCTACTTCCCTTCATTATATATGATGATATTAATGGTCATTTAGTTCAATCTACTCAGTCATTATCATTAACAACATCATCCTTTGAAGTAACAAATCAAGATTTACATCATATATTGAGACTTTAGTGCTATTATGTACTATAACTATAGTGCGTGTCACCATTCAATTTGGAATTCATAACTTGTGAATATTCATAAGGTGCTAAACAGCCACACCCTAAATATGAGGGAGACACTTCCTCTTCGCTGATGCACAGCAAATAATAGATTCTAGTTCATTAGACTATATCTTATTTGCTCTCATAATACTAACTATGGCTGCAAAGGAACTACCTCAAACTCAACATCTAGGTAACATACAAGACCTGATATAACTGTTAGTTATTTTAATATCTTACTTCTCTTCATTTAGATATTTCAGATCTTTTGAAGAAGACTCCCACTAAACATGAACTGCTCAATCTATTAGCTGATATTAGTCACTTGTGGCCTGAGATTGGCTTTTCACTCAATGTTTCTGACAATGTTTTAGATGGTTTAAAATCCAGCCAAGACAGGGACACTGTCAAACTCGCTAAAATAATTGATACCTGGCTAATCACTAATACTTCTCAACCGCATTTCATTACCTGGGAAACAGTGATTGAAGCCATCAAGGGTCCTATTGTTAAACATATTGAGAAGGCCAATGCAATACATCAATACTTAACTAAAGGTAAGTTGATATAACATTTATTGACGTAGTCAGGGAATATATGTTTGTTCCTTAGTGAAAAAAGACGCTCTCCAAAGTTTTATTGGAGAAATGTCACAGTGTCTGATCAATCCTGTAAAAGTGTCCCAGCTGTTATTTAGTGAAAGATGTATCTGTGAAGAAACACTTGATGAGATGGAGTCATTACAAAGCTCCCCAGATGAGAAGAAGACAACTATATTATCTGCTATAAATACAACAATATCTTTGGACTGCAAGAAGTTGAAAGTGTTAGCTACAGTGCTCTCCAAGTTTGAGGAAACAAGACTTTTATCTGAAAAAATTATCAGTGAATATAGTAAGAATTTTACTCACTATTAACTTACTGTATAATTGCTTATTTTCTTAGCTCAAAAGTATCCAGATGATCAGATGACAGTAGTTCAAGAGATACCAACGACAGGTCATAGTGGTCATCAATATCAAGGTACTAGTGACTCAATGGAGGGTATAGGATATGATCATACAATGAAGTACTTGGAATATCAGGTTGATACCAACATTATTCATAAATCAATGTACATCTTGTTGCTTAGCAATCTCATGAGATGACATAGTTAAGTATGTCAAGTACAAGAAAGCGACTACGAAAAGACAAAGAGATATCAGATGAGGATGAAATGGATCAATAGTAGATGGAGTGTGATTAATTCATACAATAGATATTACATTTAAATGTAATATTGGTATCATCTGTCCATTAGTTGACTATCTATCCATTCATTACAGACTATTGTATGATAACTAATGAACAGATGAATGTATGGATGACTTAATATGACCATTTAAAATGGATGTCTTCTTGATAAAGTCGTGATAAAGATTGGTTTGATCTAAGTCAGCATTAGATATACTACGTGGTAAGGAGACATGAACCATTGTCCAATGAAGTAATAATTATAAAGTAACTGTAAAAGAATTAATAATGAAAATTATATTATGTTATTAAAACAATGTATTAATGAAGTACATGTTTTAATTATTACATATACATGTAATTAGATGTACTATTGTGGTACGTCTAGTTATTAATAATTATTACATAAGAATATACTTAACTCTTTTGTTCTCTTAATATACAAATTTATATAAATTATTATGACATTATTTCATATAATAATAATATAGGGTGAGTTTATTGCAGCTGTGACAAATTTATTTGATCATGTGATGAGCTGTTTATCACATGACAACTGACATCAATATTAGGGAAATATATACATGTACATGTAAATATACATGTACATGTACATGTGGTAAAGGTTCTAAAGTTTTGTTGAGTAGGTCCCAAAATTTCTAAATGATTTGGGAATTAATTGATATTGAAAAAGATACAAATTCAGTAAAACAATGTACATAAAGTCATATAGTCCATTTTAATATCTCTAATAATGTAACTACATGTTATATATATAGTCAATTACTATATATATTACCAACCAGTGTTAAGTTGATAAGGAGAGACCATACAAGACCACTCCCCTTAGTTAAACACAAGTATTGTGTAGTTAGTATGGGAGAACATACTACATATTAACTCTTAAATCATTATATAGTTTGAAAGTATTAAACTGGTTACATTACTATAAGAATATATACAACAAATATTCTATTATCTAGTGATAGAGGAATTAAGTTCAATAAATGTATTATTTAATATAAACTTAATATATTTTTAAGTCCAAGGTTCAAAGGATTTAGTCACTTATAATATCTTAGTATTAATATCACATGACATTGAAATAAATAATTTTAGCAAATTAATAATAAATGTACATATTGTAATATTATACATGTATATGTATTGTCATGGATACAGCTGTATGTTACATATAATATTTACATAATAGCTCTAAATAAGAGTACAATAAAACTTGATATAAGTAATTTTAAAAACGCAATCAGTTAATGATAATTACTACACAAGCACAGTATCTTACCTCTTGTTAAAGATGATCTCTATTTACAATTCTCAGGACAGTCAGTATTGTCTCTGAAGTCTATAAAATATGGCGCAATAACAAATTGTTGATACTGCAAGTGAAGGGGAAGATTTTCCAGGTCATACCACGCCCATCAATTAATATTTTGGGTGTGGCCTTATTTATTAACGCTGCGTAGGCGTGTCAGCAAAGAAGCAATGGCTGCAGGAAACCTATCTTTTGAGGAGATTCTCGTAGAGAAACCAACACTTGATGAATTATGTGAACATATTTGTATTGGTAGTAAATGGTATCAGTTGGGAATTCAGTTGAAACTGAACATTAAGAAGTTAGAAGATATTCACAAACTACCAGATGACTCCACATACAAAACAACAAAAATGTTTGAGTTGTGGTTAGATACCAAACCTGATGCTACTAGAAGACAAGTGATAGATGCTTTGAGGAAGGAAGTCATTGAAGAAATCACTGTTGCCCATGAGTATGAGGAAACATTGAGAAAATCCAGTAATCTTCCTACTAGTAAGTACAAGAACCTTTTACATGTATATCATGTTATAAATGTTATATTACTAGTTTGTTTATAGATTGTGTACTGTTCTTATTATAGGAATGGACTTTCAGTTTCTAGCTAATGAAGCAACTGGTATTCTTCAGTGTCATAATGATACACTGTCACAATGTCTGATCAATCCTGTAAAAGTGTCTCAGCTCTTATTTAGTGAGAGATGTATTAATGAAGAAACACTTGATAAGATGGAGTCATTACAAGACTCTCCAGATGAGAAGAAGACAACTCTGTTATCTGCTATACATATAACAATATCTTCAGACCACAAGAAGTTGAAAGTGTTAGCAACAGTACTGTCTAAGTTTGAAGAGACAAAAATGCTTTCCAAGAGAATTATCAGTGAATATGGTAAGAATTTCATTCACTATTAACTTAATGTATAATTGCTTATTTTCTTAGCTCAAAAGTATCCAGATGATCAGATGACAGTAGTTCAAGAGATACCAATGACAGGTCATAGTGGTCATCAATATCAAGGTACTAGTGACTCAATGGAGGGTATAGGATATGATCATACAATGAAGTACTTGGAATATCAGGTTGATACCAACATTATTCATAAATCAATGTACATCTTGTTGCTTAGCAATCTCATGAGATGACAGAGTTAAGTATGTCAAGTACAAGAAAGCGACTACGAAAAGACAAAGAGATATCAGATGAGGACTTAATACCAAAAACGAAGAAGCTTTATTTAGGAGCACCATCTGATTCTAATGGTATATATATAATAGTTGATATATACTTAGTAAATTCTATTTCATAGAGCAAGCTTCTCTGGCCAGTGATATTTTACGTTGTCATTATGGCACTCTCTCTCAATGTCTTAAATATCCTGTTAGGGTAGCACGGTTACTACATGATGAAGGTGTTATTTCTAATGAAGTATTAGCAAGTATACATTCTCAATCTGAAGATAATGCACTATTTGTCCTTTTACAAAATGTACGTCATGCTGTACATACCAACTATCATAATCTGGAGGTCTTTGCTAGTGTACTCTTAAAACAAACTAGCAATGTACCATGTGCTAATCCTATCATACATGATTGTCGTGAGTACTGACATAGACTTTACTTTTGTTATAAGCCTATTTTAATAGGTAAAGTATTTCCTGACTATGATGTACAAGTAACATATACTGGAAGTAGTGAAGGGAGTCAAACATTAGCTAACACTTTGACCACTTCAAGGCAAGGTAAGTACTAGAAGAGAATTATCTACCATTTAGGTTCTTTTTAATGTATAGATAAAGTTTTAAAACCTATTCCAATTCCTCGAAAGTTAGACACCACATTTGGGTCAATCAGAAAAAAATTTGGAATAGCCTTCAGCAAAATCCGAGAAGCAATTAACCAAAGTCCTCCACCTCTGGATAAATTGATGTGCTTTTTTGCTGATAGTTATCCTCACCTTGAAACTGAAATAACTCATTCAAAGTCCATTGATGATGTTTTAAATGTTGTACGTGATCATTGTACATTGATTAATATCAGTTGTTTGGAGGGTATTGTGGAGAGATTTGATATCAAAGAAGCTGAGACACATATACAGGCATACAAAAATATTGTTCAATCATTTTGTGAAAAAACAAAAGCTTCTCTTTGTCTAGAAGAAACCTTCAAAGAAAGTAAAAGTCGTTCTCTTCTCAAATGTGAGACAGTTGTCTTTGTCTTAAACTGGGATCCTAAAGGTTGTACATTAGAAGATATTAATGTTCTTCTTGCTGAATTAGTTGAGGAAAATGTACAAATTCGTGTTATAAGAGAGAACCAGTCTATCAGTGTTACTTGTTTTTTTCCACTCAATCTAACAACCACACTTATTACCAGAGCTCAGGAGACACTTGAATCACTGAAGATGAGAGGATTACTTCAACTTACAGTTGGACACTGTGTCATTTATGATCATAGAAGAGATAAAGTAAGAGATGAGTAGTATTAGACAACAGTTACTACATGTGTTGTTTATTGATATATAGGAGGTTGTAGAAGAGAGTACAAGGGAGTTAAGAAGTCAACTAGAACTAGAACAAACCATTAGTAAAAAGAAGACTATGCAAATGTCATCTATTAAAAAACAAAGTGAAGGTATTTGTCCATGTAGTCAATAACCATTATCCTATCCTGAGTGTGTGTATATACTTAAAATTCCTTCTTAACTATATTCATGAAATTATGAATTTAATTTGTAGTTTTAATTTACTAAATATAGTATAACTGTCAACATTTTTACATAGAAATGAGACAAATGAAAGAAAAGGATATTGAAGATTTAACATCACAACTAAGAGATAGAGACAAACAAATTGAGACATTACAACAGAACTTGAGAGGTAATTCACTGTAAAAAATGATTGGTTGATATAACCATTATTTGGTTATACAGGTTGTAATTACAAACTTATTTTTGTTAGAAAAGTAAACATAATACTGTTTTCATTACTAATGTCCTACTGTTTATGTAGCTACATAACCAATAATTTCATAGTACATTAGTAATCAAAGTAGTATTTAAGGTTACTTTTTACACATGCAACCCACATAACCATGTATTGGTTAAATTAACTAATCAATTTTTACAGTGTTGATATTAATAAAATAAATTAATAATTAAGTGGGAGATTAAAGGAAACACTAGAAATAAAGAGACTAAATCTATTAGAGTAATTAGAGCTAACATTATGTTACTCATTAATTACACAATAATATGAAAGACTAGTAGGACAGTATCAGACTATATACTTTAACACTTAATATTTGGGGTTTATGAGGTAGAGATCATTATAAATATCCTAATATAGGACTGTCTCACTAAGTACTGCTTTCATACAATAGACATTAGTCTGATATAGTCTGTAAGTAGAAAGGGTCTATATTTTATAACTTGTTTCTGACATCCAAACAGTTTAAAATCATTTTAAATCAAGGAAGATTTAATTAATAAATGTAACATTGACATACTCTGTATTATTTATTTGTTAGTATATTTTGTGAATTCATTTTTAGTTATTGAGAAAGAGAAACAAAGAGAAAGTAAGAAATTACAAGACATAACCACATCATTGACATTACAACTACGAGAGAGAGATGAACAGATTGAGGAATTAAAACAGAGTTTAAAAGGTAACTATTATAGTATGTACATGTAGATATTATAATATTGGGTGAATGAATTTAAACAAGCGAGAATGTAGTCAATTTATATAATATTAGTACTGTGGGTTTAGTTATAATATTGTAGTAATGAGATTCATAGACAGCTGTATTGGATTAGTGATTGGTGTATCAGGTCATGATGAAACTCACACTTTGTAAGCTTGTCTTCTGATAAACCTTCCATACAGTGGGAGACAAATCTGTCTGTAATTAATTAATATTAATGTTAAATTAATTAATATACAATTATATAATATTAACACATCATGTGTCACTTGTCAATACTTGGACATTATTTGTGAATTTTTCATTTTTAGCTACTGAGGAAGAATTGTTTTCAGTTGAAAAACAAAGAGAAATAGAAGAACAACAGAAGATAACATTGACATTACAACTAAGAGATAAAGACAAAGAAAATGAGACATTAAAACAAAGTTTACAAGGTAATTAATATTAATATAACAAATAATATTTGATGAGAAAAGATTATAGAAATAAAGTCAATAAATAAAGATAGTAATATTCGTTAATAGTTGTCTAGTATACTAAATTTGTACATGTATATTTAAATTTTGTTTCTAACTTATTCTATTTGAGATCATGAATATAATTTATCATACTGAGTACATGTATAATATAATATATTGTATAATATTGTTATATATAGAAATGAAAGAAAAACAGGTTGAAGATTTAACATCACTTCCAAAAAGAAAGGAAGGTATTATTAATACAATAGCTATTATTAACACAGTTCATGTCACATATTTGTCAATAGTTATATATAGATTATGATCACTTGTATTCTCTTAGTTATTGAGAAGGAATTTGTGTCAGTGGCTGCTGAGAGACAGAAAGAAATAGAGAAATTACAAGACATAACCACATCATTGACATTACAACTACAAGAGAGAGATGAACAGATTGAGGAATTAAAGGATAGTTTAAAAGGTAATATGCATGTACATGTAGATATTATAATATTGAGTGAGTGAATCTAAACAAGTGAGAGTGTGGTCAATTTATATAGCCTTAGTACAATGGGTTTAGTTATAATTATAGTAATAATATTCATAGATTACTGTATTGGGGAATCAGATGTACTAGTAAAAATAAATTACAGAACATGTTGACTTGAAGTAAACAGATTTGATTTACTTTGTAAGAATGTCTTAAATGGAATTACTAACTTGGCCTGTAAAAACAACAGATTTACATTCTAACAGCTGATGCACTGGTTTAAATGCTTTATATTGAACAATACAGTTACTGTACATCTAAAAGGATTGTATCTGGAATGTCAAACCAGTGATGGTCTTCCAAATACATTGCCATTATTGTCTGTCACTTGTCATTGTATATTACTTGATGTAGTATTTACCTCAAAGACTCATAAACCACTAACTGATCAAGGACTTGAAGGGACCCTCCCACACAATGGGAAAGGGTCGATCCCTCTAATAATACCCATTTTAAAGTTTTAACATGATAAAATGATTTATTGAGCCACAATTATTAAAACCTATAGTAGGTTTGTATACACAACATCTCTCCTAACATATTATATCCTCCATTACTAAAGCACAAAAGTGTCTATTAATGATCATGTTAGAATTTGTAACTGAAACTTCTATCACATTTCGGTATGTGACCTTATTATACCAAAAGTTGTCATTATGTGTTATGTTATGTGGGTGTGTCCACATAGATCTATTTCCTATATTAATTATGATACATAGACATGTAGTAGTTTATAATATCAACAAAATATTTATACCTCATACCTCATATCTTGTCCTAAGACTACCATGTTCCCTGACCAAAATACCTTTTTGGTTTGGGAACATAGCAGTCTGGGAATGAGACTGAAGACATTTTGCAAAATGACATTACTATCTTTTTACTCGGGACACATGGCAGTCTGCAGATGAGACTACATACCACAAACACATTATAGCCCAACAAAAGTATATGTGTTCTAGACAACATGACTTACTGTAGCTAGACCTTAAAACCAACTAAGAGTGTCTCACAAGGCCCGCCTCCTATTAGCTCGTTGCCATAGTAACCATATTCAGTAAACAGTAATGGCTTCCTTTTCTTCTTCAGTGTATTATCTGTGTATTGTAGTGTGTTATAGTATATATTACTATATGTGTACTATACTATATACTAACTCTGTTTTATAACAGGAGACACTGTAAGTGTTCTGTGGAATGATGACAATAGTGTTGACCTCATTAGTCCAAGTGTATTAGAAAGTGAAGATGTTATAAGTAAATTAATAAAAGAACAACAAACAGGAAAAGAATGGAGTATTCGTCTCAGGTCATCATCTCCTGAAAGTACTGCAGTTATTATAAACAATCTTAATAAGTGTACAGTGAGGAGTCTTTATATAGAGAGCATTTCATTGGACAGTAAGTGTGTATCGATATTATCAGAGATACTAAAAACTAATAAAACAATAAAGGAACTAGTGCTGTGGTCCTCTTCACTTACTGGTGGTATCAAACAAGTCAGTGATAGTCTCTTTAATAATAAAACACTTGAACAGTTTGTGTTGTCTAATGTTCCTGATATCACAGATGAAGATATAACTCACTTATCTACTATGTTATCAAGTAATACAACTTTAAAAGAACTAGATCTCTACAACTGTAACATCACTGATAATGGAGTCCGATATATCTGTGAAGGACTTACTAAAAACCAAACATTGACTAAGTTGGACATCGGAAATAATCCTCAGATCACTTCAGTTAGTACCAGTACAATAGCAGATCTAATACAAACAACTATATCATTGACAGAACTACGTCTCCACAATACTTCACTAAACAATGATGATATCAAGACAATATGTACATCACTTAATAAAAATACTACAATAATGGAACTATACTTATCAGAACAAAATGAAGAGTATTGTATGAAGTTAGACAGTTATCAAGTTATTAAAGACAGACTTGTGTTCTGGTAATAGTAAGTAGTTTGTTGTTTATTCTTAATTTGTATTCTCGCTCACTTTTATTTTCTCTTTAAATTATTCTTCACTTCATTTATTAACAATTTATTTCTCTAACAAAACTAGTAGACAATAAAAATAGAGCAGTTTTGCTTGACACTTACTTCTCTAACGTCGCACTTTTTTGTCTCTCTAACAGCTGGCCGCTTGGCGCCTGTAATTATTATTTGTGGACGACTGGACGGTGTATTATTTTTAACCCTTTGTGAAAGTATCTATGTTGTCTGAATTCTAGTTTCTCGAGAAAGTATTTCAAGACCTCATTCAAGCAATGAGAAACGTACTTGTATCACATTTTAGACCACCTAAAGAAGTCATCATGACTTTTATTATATTCAGAAGATAAAAGACTGCAATTTAACTATAATAATGAGATCAACAAAAAATTGTTTGTCAACTTGTAAAGTTCAACAATAGAAATTAATGAGATAGAGAAATTTGCTCACTCAATTAGATTTAGTGAATGTTCAGATGATGTTAATAGACAAACTCGACATTATATGAACAATATTGATATCTCTAATATAAAGGAGTCTCTTGAAGATGAGAGAGGAACAATTGATAAACTGAATACAATGTAGTATGTGGAGATGGAATACTATGTAAAGTAAGATGAAATATTGAAGACAATTATCACCTCTCTTGTCTCCTCCTCCCCATATAGCCATTAACTAGACTAGGTATAGAGATCACTTGTATTGATCTTATATCAGCTGTATAGATACACATTCACAGCTGATCCTAATATAAGTCAACTTTAATGAACAAAGTTTATAGTTGCTCTCATTATAATGTTCTCATAACACAAACAATACAACAATAACAATATTATAATGTTGACTTTCTATGAGTTAATTTATTGAATTCGAAATATTTGTGAAGTTATAAAAAGAAATTATTTCACACAGTTATACTGATAATTAGAATAAAACAACAAATTACATGTACATCAATAAAAGAAAAAAACATTAAATAATACTTACATGTATTTTAACAAATCAATTAAATCAAGAAATAGTAAAATTAAAATATTAGTATTCAAAAAATTAACAAAGAGAGAAATAAATTATAATCATAAACAATGAGACTAGTCCTAACAAACACTATATCTACATTATAATATTATTAATATTACATAATGTAATATAATGAAGGATATTGGATACAATAATAATAAGTATTGGGCTAAAAGATACATACAAAATTAAAGGAGAGAGACAAAAGATCAACAAACATACATGTACATGTAGACAGTTATATGTATCAAGTATTATAGATATTGAATAGGTTTAGAAAGGACCTCTCTCTCTAAATGGTTGATCACCCTAAAGAAAATAATATTAACTCATACCAGCTGTCAACAATATAGTTCATTGTTATATTATCATGTTATCACAATATCATTGTTACATGTACATGTATATTAATATGACATTGTCTACATCTAATGACACTCATTGATATAATGATCACAAGATCAATTTATATGTCTACATTTATTGATATAATAGTCATGTCATTATCACTTAATTATTAAGGGGATCACTGTAACATATTAAAATTATAATAAATTAATCATTGTCTCTAGTACATGTGTATGTGTGTGTGTTGGGTACATTACCTCATTATATTGGGTACATTACCTCTATTATATTGGGTACATTACCTCTATTAAGTTTTCATCACTGTTCATTCCAGTATGATTCTGATGTGACTCAAGTTCTTCTTTTCTATGGAGACTACCTCTCCGTCGGAAACTGTTACGAATTCGCATACTACCTTGACGAGCTAGATGTACAATACCTATAAAATGGATGAATAAATGAAAGAATGGACAAATGAAAGGACTAAATGGAAGGAAAATGGATGAATGGAGAGTACATGGATTTATGGACAAATGGATGAGGGGAATGGACATATGGAGTTGTAGATGGACAGATACATGAGTTGATAGATGAATAAATGGTCTTACCTGATCGTACAGATGATGTTCTTGAAGGTCTAGAGTTTCTTCGTTGTAGGACCTCTTCTAAATCTTCATCATCATCATCAGAATAATAACTATCTCTTTTATTGTTAACATGTTCTAAGAATGATGCTATAACATCTACTATTTGTGCAAAGTGAGGTCGCTCACTGGCATACCTCTTCCAACACATCAACATTAGTTTATATCTACAAATAATAGAATTAACAATTATAATATTAGAACTAAGTCAGTCTGACTATCAATATATACACTTTACTATTCATTAATTTAATATCTAGTCATAAATATGCTGATATCATCTAATAATTAATACATTTATTAATATATATTAATCTATTGATCCATTCATTTGTCCATTGATCCTTTGAATTATTTAACTGTCCATTCATTTGTCTCATATCTAAACATTCATCCATTAGTTTATTGATCCATCCATACATCAATCTGTCCATCCATTCAACATACAATCTTCCTGGATAGTTCTCTGGTTTATCTAATCTTCCTCCTCCCGTTACAAACTGGAGAACCTCTTGGTTTATTCTACCAGGATATGGTTGATTACCAAATGTCATAATCTCCCACAGAAGTACTCCACAAGACCTTTACAATAATGATATCTTTATAATAACCACTTCAACTTTCACTTACCAAATATCAGACTCAATTGTGAACTTCCCTTGAAGGAGAGCCTCTGGTGCCATCCATAATTGTCATGGTAACCAATGACTCACCATAAATAGTTGGGATTAGCTGCAGAATGAGAATGAGAGTGAAGTGCTCGTAGACGATTTAATTCATAGTCTGGACTGAAAGATCCACTTCTCTTACTTGTAGTTAGACAACAACAACAACCTAGAGAGAGAGAGAGTTGTAAATAATGTTGTCATTATTTACAACTCATTGAATTATAATAATGAAAATTAAGAGGATATGATCAGTATTATCACATTGTAATGGTGTCTCATCAAATCCAGCATACATGACTGGGTTTTGTAGAATCCCACGTGCAGCCATAACCCCATCTACACCAGTATAAGTTACTGTTCTATTTATATCAGCCTCAGTTTTAATATCACCATTAGCTAGCACTGGTATACATATATTTTCTTTTACAAGTTTAATGGCCTCTAAACTAAAGCCAAACCGATAGTTTGTTGTGGTTTAGTTTAATTAACTACATTGATGAATTAAAGGATAGAAGTTTAATATTTAGTTCATTATCTTGTGTTGTGATAGAAAACTCAGTATGTGTCACAAATCTTTAACAACAACTAGAGTACTAAGTCACCATATTAGATCAGAAATACTCGATGACTGTCTTTATTCTTTAAGTGTGACCATAGATAATAGAGTAATAGATTTGTAAATATAATGTCACATTTTACACTTCATTCATCCTGATGTAGACTCATTCTCTGATGCTCCTGTGTCCCAGGTCAACCATCATCTACAAGAACCATACCATCATATATAGATTATATTCCTAGAATCAATGATTGAATACAAGGATTAAATGGACAAATGAATGGATGAATGATTGGATAGATGGAGCAGTCCCAGAGTTGGTTGGACACCTCTCTCTATATATAGAGAAGTGCCAAGTTGGAGAGACGGTCTTGAGTCATTGTTGACCTGAGATACGTCTTCACCCTACGTAATGAAGAAAAGGACCGCTCAGTTGTAGCAATAGTTACACCAATGGTCGTAGAAATCTGGACACACTTTATTAATGTCGGAAAGCACTCTTTAGCTGTCATAAGTTCGGAGTAGATATCGTGTTGTAGAAAGGATTTGGCTGTCAAGGCTTCTACTCTGATTTCATTTTCTGGTATATCGTAATGTTTTAAGAAGGACAGCAATGTATCAACATCCAAAAACTTTTCAGAATCAGGCTGCAGTCCCTCCATTGCAGTCATTAATTAACTTCTGTAAATCTCCAATTCAGTTCCTCTAATACTATATCTAGAGTACTGTAGTAGATGTGGATACGATACTCGTCTATAATCTGTATGATGTTTTCTCTACCCGTTGTTTCATGTACTATGCTATCATCATACCTCTGTGGTAATTTCTGCTGTCTTCTTGGTCTACTGTGATGTGAAGCATAAGAAACGTCATGTTTCTCAGCCATTGAAACAGCTTCTTCCCATATTTTACCCCATTCTGTTTCAGATCTTATATCACAGATTGTTTGTTTTGGATTGTACAAGACAACAAGGTCAGCTGTTATTTGTAATATTCATAGCAATTAATTAACACACCCATTTCAATTAAACAAATATTAACACACCCATAATAAAATTAATTAACTGAAAATCTACCCGGGCTGGCCCGGGCCTTCAGCCGCCTATGCTCCCCATCCCATTAATATAACACAATATACATCATTATATTAACCAAATTATTATACATTACCAGGTCCTTCAATTTATAATAGTACAAATACATCAACTTATCTCTCACCTGCTACTTCCCTTCATTATGATGATATTAATGATCATTTAGTTCAATCTACTCAGTCATTACCATTAACAACATCATCCTTTGAAGTAACAAATCAAGATTTACATCATATTTTGAGACTTTAGTTCTATTATGTACTAGTATTGTTTAGTATTTTGTGATGGAACTATTTAACAAGTTGTATTACTATGAGACACACAGTAACATAAGACTGTCTATTGTGTGACTAGTGCTGTTAGTGCTATATCAGCCCCACCCTAAATATTACAGAACACTATTATATAATGAGCTCCACCTAATAAAAGGTCAACTATAGTGCGTGTCAGCATTCAATTTAAGAATTCATAATTTATAAATATTCATAAGGTGCTAAACAGCCACACCCTAAATATCAGAGAGACACTTCCTCTTCGCCCAGTTCGCTGATTCTTATAATTCATTAGACTATATCTCTCATAATATTAATTATGGCTGCAAAGGAACTACCTCAAACTAAACATCTAGGTAACATACAAGACCTGATATAACTGTTAGTTATTTTAATATCTTACTTCTCTTCGTTTAGATATTTCAGATCTTTTGAAGAAGACTCCCACTGAACATGAACTACTCAATTTATTAGCTGATATTAGTCACTTGTGGCATGAGATTGGGTTAAGTCTCAAAGTTTCTCACAATATTTTGGATGGTTTAAAACGTAGCCAAGAGAGCGATGCCATCAAACTCTCTGAAGTCATTCATAGCTGGTTAACTACTACTGAGTCTTCCTGGGAAACAGCAATTGATGCCATCAAGGGTCCTATTGTTAATAATATCAAGAAAGCAACTGAAATAGAACAACATTTAACTGAATGTAAGTTGATATAACATTTATTGATGCAGTCAATGACGTTTTTTTAGTGAAAGAAAAAGCTCTCCAAAGTTTTATTGGAGAGATGTCACGATCTCAGATCAATCCTGTAAAAGTGTCCCAGCTCTTATTTAGCGAGAGATGTATCTTTGAAGAAACACTTGATAAGATGGAGACATTGAAAGGCACTTTGGATGAAAAGAAGACAACTCTGTTATCTGCTATACATACAACAATATCTTCAGATCATAAGAAGTTGAAAGCGTTAGCAACAGTACTGTCCAAGTTTGAAGAGACGAAAACACTATCTGAGAGAATTATCAGTGAATATGGTAAGAGGTCAATTAAATAATTTATAATTAATACATATTGTTAATAGGTCAAACATTTCCAGATGACCAGACAACAGTAGCTAATGTTCAAGAGGTAGTAATGACAAGTTACAGTAGTCATGAAGATCATGCCAGTGACATTTTACGTTGTCATTATGGCACTCTCTCTCAGTCTCTTCAATATCCTGTTGAAGTAGCACGCTACCTCTATAGAGAGGGAGTTATTACAAAAAATAGACTAGCAATTATAAAATGTACTGTCAAGTCTGGAAAAGCATTATTTATCCTATTACAAGCTGTACGTGATGCTGTACATACCAGCTATCATAATCTGGAGGTTTTTGCTAGTGTACTCTTAAAACAAACTAGCAATGTACCATGTGCTAATGCTATCATACAGGATTATCGTGAGTACTGACATAGACTTTACTGTTGTTAGATGTCTATTTTAATAGGTAAAGCATTTCCTGATACTGGAAGTAGTGAAGGGAGTCAAACATTAGGTAATTACTAGGAGAGATATTACCTCCACTTAAACTATTTTTAATGTATAGATAAATCCTTAAAACCTATTCCAATTCCTCGAAAGTTAGACTCCACATTTGGGTCAATCCGAAAAGAATTTGGAATAGCCTTCAGCAAAATCCGAGAAGAAATTAACAAAAGTCCTCCACCTCTGGATAAATTGAAACAGTTTCTTAGAGATGGTTACTCTTACCTCAAATCTCAAATAGCTCATTCTACTTCCATTGATGATGTCCTAGATGTTGTTAATGATCATTGTACACTGATTAATATCAGTTGTTTGGAGGGTATTGTGGAGCGGTATGATATTAAAGAAGCTGAGACACATATACAGGCGTACAAAAATATTGTTCAGTCATTTTGTAAGGAAACAAAAGCTTCTCTTTGTCTAGAAGAAACTTTAAAAGAAAGCAAAAGTCGTTCTCTTCTCAAAGAGACAGCTATTTTTGTCTTAGACTGGGATCCTACCAACTACACATTACAAGATATACGAGACATTATTGCTGAATCAGTTGAGGATAATGTACAGATTTGTGTCATTAGAGAGGGCAAGTCTATCATTGTCACATGTTTTTTTCCGCTCAGTCTAACCACATCAATTATTGCAAGAGCTCAGGAGACACTTGAAGAAATGAAGAAAAGAGGATTACTTCAACTTACAGTTGGATATTGTACCATTTATGATAAACATCAAAGAGACAAGGTAATAATAGTATTAGACAACAGTTACTACATGTGTTGTTTATTGATATATAGGAGATTAGAACTATTGTAGAAGAGAATACAAAGGAATTAAAAAGTCAACTGAAACAACAACAAACCATCAGTAAAAAGATGACTATGGAATTATCTTCTATTAAAAAACAAAGTGAAGGTATTTGTCCATGTAGTCAATAACCATTATTAAACTGTAAAAATTAAATTGTTATTTTAACAATTACTTTGTAGTTTACATTGGTGGATTACTATGATATATAGAATTTTTGTGAATTACTCATTGTGTAATTTCTCGGTATGTTGTACTTTTACATGCCAACAAATTACACAATGAGTAATTCACATAATTTCTATATTCCATAGTAACCCACTGATGTAAACTACAAAGTAATTGTTAAAATAACAATTTAATTTTTACAGTGATTAAACTGTCTATTATCCTATTGTTTGAGTGTGTGGGTGTACATACTTAAAATTACTTCTTAACTATATTCATGAAATTATGAATTTAATTTGTAGTTTCAATTTACTAAATATAGTATAACTGTTTTACAACTCAATATTATTACATAGAAATGAGACAAATGAAAGAAAAGGATATTGAAGATTTAACATCACAACTAAGAGATAAAGATAAACAAAATGAGACATTAAAACAGAACTTGAAAGGTAACTGATATTAATAAAATAAATTAATAATTAAGTGGAAGATTAAAGGAAACTCTAAAATGAAAGAGACTAAATCTATTAGAGTAATTGGAGCTAACATTATGTTACTCATTAATTACACAATAATATGAAAGACTGTATCAGACTATATACTTTAACACTTAATCTTTTGGGTTTATGAGGTAGAGATCATTATAAATATTTTAATATAGGACTGTCTCACTAAGTACTAGAAACTAAGTAGTATGTGATCAGTTTATATAGTCTTAGTACTGTGGTTTTAGATATAATTGTAGTAATGAGATTCATAGCTGACTGTATTGGATTAGTGATTGGTGTATCAGGTTATAAAGATAGTAATATTTGTTAATAGTTGTCTAGTATCCTAAATTTGTACATGTATATTTAAATTTGTTTCTAACTTATTCTATTTGAGATCATGAATATAATTTATCATACTGAGTACATGTATAATATAATATATTGTATAATATTGTTATATATAGAAATGAAAGAAAAACAGATTGAAAGTTTGACATCACTTCCAGAAAGAAAGGAAGGTATTATTAATACAATAGCTATCACTAACATAGTTCATGTCACATATTTGTCAATAGTTATATATACATTGTGATCACTTGTTTTCTCTTAGTTATTGAGAAGGAATTTGTGTCAATGGCTTCTGAGAGACAGAAAGAAATAGAGAAATTACAAGACATAACCACATCATTGACATTACAACTACGAGAGAGAGATGAACAGATTGAAGAATTAAAACAGAGTTTAAAAGGTAACTATTATAATATGTACATGTTGATATTATAATATTGAGTGAGTGAATATAAACAAATGAGAATGTGATATATAACCTTAGTACTATGAGTATAGCTATAATTGTAGTAATAAGATTCATTGACAGCTGTATTGCTAAAGTGGAAATAAATGAGAGAACATATTAACTGAGGTGAAGTAATGTGGTTTACTTTGTAAGGATGTCTTGTATAGAATTATCAACTTGACCTCTAACTGTAAAAATGACAAATTTAGATTCTAACAGTTGATGTAATGGTTTAAATACTTTAAATTGATCAATAAACTAATTGTAATCTACAATGTAGTTATATCACTGTAAAAATTAAATTGTTATTTTAACAATTACTTTGTAGTTTACATTGGTGGATTACTAGAATTTTTGTGAATTACTCATTGTGTAATTTCTCAGTATGTTATACTTTTACATGTCAACAAATTACACAATGAGTAATTCACATAAATTCTATATTCCATAGTAACCCACTGATGTAAACTACGAAGTAATTGTTAAAATAACAATTTAATTTTTTTACAGCTATAGATTTGGGATGTAAAATATAATGACAGTTCTCAAATACATTGTCACTATTGACTATCACTTGTCATTGTATATTACTTGATGTAGCGTTAACCTCAAAGACTCATAAACCACTAACTGATCAAGGACTTGAAGAGACCCAAACAAAGTCTAGTCAAGAAGACAAGTCCACACCATCTATCATTGAAACTACAGGTAATAATGTAAATTATATTTTATAATTATTTAATATAATCTCTACTATCAGATTTAAAAGATAAGAGTTCAGTTGATGATGTCAAAGAGTCAGATATAGAAGGTATATCATATTATAAACATATAATTCTCAGTATCTGTAATAACAAGACTACATGTGACATTATTGGTAAAGTTCCTTGTCTGATGAATATCATGATTATTGTCTTGTGGTATACTTTGTAATGTTGTCATTGTGATAGTTATAGATTGTCATATATGGTCTGTCTGGTGAGGTTAGCCCCTTTGATTAGAGAGGAAGGATCTGGTAGTTGTTATGGTTGATGAAAACTAATTTAATTTTATGGTTAATTTTATTATATGTTAATATCATAAAAGCAACAAAGCCCCTTTCTCTTGAGTTGGTTTATAAGACTACAACATAATGTTTTTATTGAGTTAAATCAACATGACTAAATGAAAGATATTGTAACACAATAGAACAAGAAAGGACAAAGAAGTCAATATTTCATAATGAAACATCTAATGATGTTTGTTTGTAGATCCTGCACTTTTTAGATCAAAGCATTTTTCAGCCACACCCACTATAAAAACAATGTGGTTTGTCAGCTCAATAGACTAGATAAGTGTATGGACTACCAAACCCTTCCTCTCTAAGCAAAGGGGCTGGCCTTACCAGACTATCTGTTACTATAACTGCAATAAATTCACAAATTAAAATGATTTATTATATCAACATGACTTACTGTAGCTAGATCTTAAAACCAACTAAGAGTAAAGGTAACAATTTGAAAAGCATCTCAGTAAATTCCACTGACCAGTTAATAAGCCCCGCCTCCTATTAGCTCGTTGCCATAGTAACTATATTCAGTAAACACTAATGGCTTCCTTTCTTCTTCAGTTTGTTGTCTGTGTATTGTAGTGTGTTATAGTATATATTACTATGTGTGTACTATATTATATACTAACTCTGTTTTATAACAGGAGACACTGGAAGAGTTCAGTGGTATGATGACAATAGTGTTGAACTCACTAGACCAAGTATATTACAAAGTGAAGATGTTATAAGTAAATTAATAAAAGAACAACAAACAGGAAAAGAATGGAGTATTACTCTCTTCTCATCATCTCCTGAAAGTACTGCAGTTATTATAAACAATCTTAATAAGTGTACAGTGAGGAGACTTGATATACACAACACTTCATTGGACAGTAAGTGTGTATCGATATTATCAGAGATACTAAAAACTAATAAAACAATAAAGATACTATGGCTGTGCTCCTGTTCACTTACTGGTGGTATCAAACAAGTCAGTGATAGTCTCTTTAATAATAAAACACTTGAACAGTTAGAGTTGTCTAATGTTACTGATATCACAGATGAAGATATAACTCACTTATCTACTATGTTATCAAGTAATACAACTTTAAAAGAACTAGATCTCTACAACTGTAACATCACTGATAATGGAGTCCGATATATCTGTGAAGGACTTACTAAAAACCAAACATTGACTACGTTGGACATTGGAGGTAATCCTCATAATCATGATAATCCTCAGATCACTTCAGTTAGTACCAGTACAATAGCAGATCTAATACAAACAACTACATCATTGACAACACTATATCTCTACAAGACTTCACTAAACAATGATGATATCAAGACAATATGTACATCACTTAATAAAAATACTACAATAAGGAAACTATACTTATCAAGACAACATGAAGAGTATTGTAAGAAGTTAGACAGTTATCAAGTTATTAAAGACAGACTTCAGTTTTGGTAATAGTAAGTAGTTTGTTGTTTATTCTTAATTTGTCTTCTCGCTCACTTTTATTTTCTCTTTAAATTACTCTTCACTTTTTTTATCTTCTTTTATTAACAATTTATTTCTCTAACAAAACTAGTAGACAATAAAAATAGAGCAGTTTTCCTTGACACTTACTTCTCTAACGTCGCACTTTTTTGTCTCTCTAACAGCTGGTACTTGGCGCCTGTAATTATTATTTGTGGGCGGAGCATTATTTTTAACTCCTTTGTACTTGTATATATGCAGTTCTAGTAGAGTATATGAAGACGTCATGCAGTAAGGAACGTACTTGTATCCCATTTTCTAATAAACTAAAGAAGTCATCGTGGTCTATCTTATATTCAGAAGATATTGAACACTACAATTTAACTATAATACTGAGATCAGTTCAGTTGAATAATGAAAATTGTCAACTGTTCAAGTCCAACAACACATATTTCCGAAGTGGAGACGTTTTCTCTTTCATATAGTAACTGTAATATAGTTAAGATGATATTAATAGACAACTCTATTAGTCCTATACTCTACATTGATATATTAATAATGTAGTTATCCCTATAGAAAGGATTGGATACTTTATTGATAATAAGAGAGGAACTAAACCTTTATAATAATTATTACCTCTCCTCTCTCTTATTAACTAGACTAGGTACAAAGATCACCAGTTATACTAGATGTTATACAATCACACACATCAACTGAAGATCCTAATAATTATATTAAATATTATTATTATTTTAAAACTGTAGGTTTATATTAGTAGACAACAGTAATAAATCATTATAATAGTAAGTTCTCATATTATAATTCTCTATATTATGTTATTCAATAAGGTAGATCTAATGAATATTGAGATAATGTTAAAGGACAACTATGAACAATATTGATATCCCTAATATAAAGGAGTCTCTACTAAAGACAAGAGAGAATTAGTAAAGGACAAATCCAACTTCTTCTAACATAAAGGAGTCTCTTGAAGACAAGAGAGAAACAATTAGTAAACTGAATACAATATAGTATGTGGAGATTAAATACTGTGTAAAGTAAAATGAAATATTGAAGACAATTACCACCTTTCCTGTCTCTTCCTCATATAACCATTAACTAGACTATAGCTAGGTATAGAGATCTCCAGTATTGATCTTATATCAGCTGTAATAGATACTGAACAATCACATTAATAGACTGATCCTAATATAAGTTAACTTTAATGAACAATGTTTATAGTTCCTCTCATTATAATGTTCTCATAACACAAACAATACAACAATAACAATATTATAATGTTGACTTTTTATGTGTTAATTTATTGAACTCGAAATATTTTGTGAAGTTATAAAAAGAAATTATTTCACACAGTTATACTGATAATTAGAATAAAACAACAAATTACATGTACATCAATAAAAGAAAAAAACATTAAATAATACTTACATGTATTTTAACAAATCAATTAAATCAAGAAATAGTAAAATTAAAATATTAGTATTCAAAAAATTAACAAAGAGAGAAATAAATTATAATCATAAACAATGAGACTAGTCCTAACAAACACTATATCTACATTATAATATTATTAATATTACATAATGTAATATAATGAAGGATATTGGATACAATAATAATAAGTATTGGGCTAAAAGATACATACAAAATTAAAGGAGAGAGACAAAAGATCAACAAACATACATGTACATGTAGACAGTTATATGTATCAAGTATTATAGATATTGAATAGATTTAGAAAGGACCTCTCTCTCTAAATGGTTGATCACCCTAAAGAAAATAATATTAACTCATACCAGCTGTCAACAATATAGTTCATTGTTATATTATCATGTTATCACAATATCATTGTTACATGTACATGTATATTAATATGACATTGTCTACATCTAATGACACTCATTGATATAATGATCATATGATCAATTTATATGTCTACATTAATTGATATAATAGTCTGTCATTATCACTTAATTATTAAGGGGATCACTGTAACATATTAAAATTATAATAAATTAATCATTGTCTCTAGTACATGTGTATGTGTTGGGTACATTACCTTATTATATTGGGTATATCACCTCATTATATTGGGTACATTACCTCTATTATATTGGGTACATTACCTCTATTAAGTTTTCATCACTGTTCATTCCAGTATGATTCTGATGTGACTCAAGTTCTTCTTTTCTATGGAGACTACCTCTCCGTCGGAAACTGTTACGAATTCGCATACTACCTTGACGAGCTAGATGTACAATACCTATAAAATGGATGAATAAATGAAAGAATGGACAAATGAAAGGACTAAATGGAAGGAAAATGGATGAATGGAGAGTACATGGATTTATGGACAAATGGATGAGGGGAAATGGACATATGGTGTTGTAGATGGACAGATACATGAGTTGATAGATGAATAAATGGTCTTACCTGATCGTACGGATGATGTTCTTGAAGGTCTAGAGTTTCTTCGTTGTAGGACCTCTTCTAAATCTTCATCATCATCATCAGAATAATAACTATCTCTTTTATTGTTAACATGTTCTAAGAATGATGCTATAACATCTACTATTTGTGCAAAGTGAGGTCGCTCACTGGCATACCTCTTCCAACACATCAACATTAGTTTATATCTACAAATAATAGAATTAACAATTATAATATTAGAACTAAGTCAGTCAGACTATCAATATATACACTTTCCTATTCATTCATTTAATATCTAGTCATAAATATACTGATATCATCTAATGATTAATACATTTATTAATATATATTCATCTATTGATCCATTCATTTGTCCATTGATCCTTTGAATTATTTAACTGTCCGTTCATTTGTCTCATATCTAAACATTCATCCATTAGTTTATTGATCCATCCATACATCCATATGTCCATCCATTCAACATACAATCTTCCTGGACAGTTCTCTGGTTTATCTAATCTTCCTCCTCCTGTTACAAACTGGAGAACCTCTTGGTTTATTCTACCAGGATATGGTTGATTACCAAATGTCATAATCTCCCACAGAAGTACTCCATAAGACCTTTACAATAATGATAACCTTTATAATAACCACTTCAACTTTCACTTACCAAATATCTGACTCAATTGTGAACTTCCCTTGAAGGAGAGCCTCTGGTGCCATCCATCGTACTGGTAACTTCCTCTGTCCTTCCACCTACACAATGCAAAGATATAAATTAAAGTCACTCTCTCTCTCTCTCTCTCTCTCTCTCTCTCTCTCTCTCTCTCTCTCTCTCTCTCTCTCTAACTTGGTAGTAGTCTTGGCTATACAGATCTTTAGCAAGACCAAAGTCACCAATCTTTACAACACGATCTGCTCCTTTACTTGACACAAGACAATTGCGTGCAGCAAGATCTCTGTGAATAAAATGTTGTTGCTCCAAGTATCGACAACCTTGAGCAACATCTAATGCTATCTGAACAAGTTCTGCTAAAGTCAATAATGCAGGACCCTATAAAAGGAATGAATGGATGGATATATGGATGAATAGATAGACAGTGAAATGGATAAATAAATGGACAGATAGACTAGTAGACTAAAGAATAAATTGATAGATAGTTTTAATAGAGTGTATAATTAGATCAAGTGATTTTATTTATCATGTGACACTCACATGTTCTCGTTTAGCTTCTCTTAGGAATTTCAATAAGTCACCCCCTGGCATTAATTCCATAATGATATAAATAGGATCATTATCAAGACACACCCCTAACACTTTAACAATGTTTTGATGATTGAAGTTACTGTAATTGAGAGAAATGAACTGAGAGAATATAAACAAAATATGATTACCTCATTAGAGCTCCTTCCGACAGGAACTTCCTCTGTTCTTCAGTCGTACTGCCTTTTCTCAGTGTCTTAACGGCCACAGGGGTGGGGCCTGTACCTTGACCTAGGATATCTACAGCTGTACCTTGGTATACTTCACCAAATTCACCTCGATCAATAAACCTGAATGGGAGGGGAGAGAGAGATACCATCACACTAAACACAAAATATAAAGTATTTTACGTTTCCAATCTCAATTTGTTTCGTGGAAATTTATTCAACAGATCTAAATCTTCATCAGTACAAGTGTAGTCATCACGTGACCTACAAATATCACAGGTGGTATTAATTGATAATTGTCATGGTAACCAATGATTCACCATAAATAGTTGGGATTAGCTGCAGAATGAGAGTGAGAGTGAAGTGCTCGTAGACGATTTAGTTCATAGTCTGGACTGAAAGATCCACTTCTCTTACTTGTAGTTAGACAACAACAACAACCTAGAGAGAGAGAGAGAAAATAATGTTTTTATTATTTCATAACTGCATGAAATTATCATATCATATTAAATAAAAATTAATAAAACTTACATATTAATAAAATTAATATTACAATTATAAAAATTGCTGCTCCACCACCACCTATACTAGCAATGACTTCTGTTTGTTGATACCCTAGAGAGAGAGAGAGAGAGAGAGAGAGAGAGAGAGAGAGAGAGAGAGAGGATCATTTCATTATTACTGACATAGTTGTCAACTAACAAGGTTGTTGGGTAGTAGGCGATGCTTTGGTATACATTAGAGAGAGAGAGAGAGAGAGAGGAGAGAGAGGGAGGGAGAGAGAGAAAGAGAGAGAGAGGGAGGATCATTTATCAGTAATTGACATTGTAATCAACTAACAAGGTTGTTGGGTACTAGGCGATGCTTTGGTATACATTAAAGAGAGATGGGGGAGGGGGAGAGATACACAGACACAAAGGATCATCTTATTATTACTATTATTGTTGTCAACTTACAAGGTTGTTCGGTACTTGGTGATACTTTGGTGTACATTAAAGATTCACTCTCTTCACTTTGTCCAATAGAATTACGTGCTCTTAAAGTTATTGTGTAGGGCACATCATTGCTCAAGTAAGTAGCTGATTGGAGGTCAACAAACAAATGAGAATTATCAATTGTTTCAGTGTTAGTACCATCCGGTGATCTGAATAAAATAATTAACATATCATATTATGATACACTCTAGTCAATAATATCAAAATGATTAGATGGAGCTTATATTCAGTATAATATATAGGGGCTTATACACAGGAATGACATTGAGGAGCTTATATTCAGTAATAACACAGAGAGGCTTTTATTCAGTAATATAGAGGGGCTTATATTGAGTAATGGATATAGAGGGGCTTAGATTCAGTAATGGATATAGAGGGGCTTATATTTAGTAATGGATTATATAGAGGGGCTTATATTCAGTAATGGATATAGAGGGGTTAAGTATTAAGTTCCTTTTATTTTGATACTCACTCATATTTTAGTATATATTCAATTATTTCTTGTCCATTGTTATCTGGTTTATTCCACGTCATATTTCCATTATCAGATATTTTAATAACAGGTTTGTCAGGGACACCAGCTGTTGAATAAATTAAATAAGACAGAACATTGTTACCATATTAGGACATATTTTAATATGATAAAGTATTCATAAATGTTTATCTAAAATACATGTATACATGTAATAAATGTATAGTATATTAAATAATTGTTAGTAAATCTTACATCTTGTTAATTCAGTGATACTTAAACTCTCAAAGACTCCAGCTGTAAATTCCATTCCATTGTACTCTACAGACTTGTAGGTCCATCGAATGTACAGGTCATAATTAGTGTAGGCAGAGAGATTAGTGAATGTGAAGTTAATTTGACGAGGATAGTCAGACACTGAGGAGAGATCATGTGAGTTTTCACTATGCTGGTTGGGCTATAAATAGAATATAACGATAGATAAATGCAAAATGGATCATTATCATACATGTTGTCAGAGACATGACATGAGTACATGTAAACCACATCCCCTTATACATACCTGACCCTCCATAATGTATGCCTCAATCGTCTGCAAGACATCATGATGTTCCTCTAGAATTACCATAGCAACCAAAGAAACATTCGTGTTTGTTATAATCCTCAATTGAGGTGGGAAAGGCCATGTTGTATTAGTAATGGTAGAGACCTTACTAGAAGTAAGAACACCATTATTAGCGAGAACACTAAGACTATAGCTGGTATTAGGTGAGAGTCCAGTCTTATTAAAATTAAAGTTATTCTTTCTTGTCTGTTCAGTAATGGTATTGTTTAGGATAGCAAAGAAGTTCTGATTTGCTACATTGCCTCTTAACTGTGTTTCATTCAGATTATCCCAATAAAGGAAAATATTATCAGGTCCATAGACAAGAGATTTGAGTCCAGTTACTGGATTAGGTACTACAGATAAAGAACAGACATGTTTTATAACTTGAAAATAAACATTTTGAGATATAAATATAACATGTATATTATAATATGAGTACATGTTTGATTGTAAGTGTACATGATACATGATGATAAATGATGATAGATGACGATAGTATCATCATCTATCATCATTATGATTATATATCACCATCTGTCATCATGCATCATCATTTATCATCATCTATCATCATTTATCATCAAGTATCATCATTATCATCATTGTCATCATGTATCATCACGTATCATCATTTATCATCATGTATCATGATCAATCATTTACATGATGATAAATGATGATAATGATGATAAATGATGATACATGATGATAATGATGATAGATGATGACAGATGGTGATAATAATGATACATGATGATAGATGATGATAGATGATGACAGATGGTGATAATAATGATACATGATGATAGATGATGATAGATGATACATGATGATAGATGATGATAAATGATGATAGATGATGATAGATGATACATGATGATAGATGATGACAAATGATGATACATGATGATAGATGATGACAAATGATGATACATGATGATAGATGATGATAATAATGATACATGATGATAGATGATGACAAATAATGATACATGATGATAGATGATGATAAATGATGATACATGATGATAGATGATGATAATGATGATAGATGATGACAGATGGTGATAATAATGATACATGATGATAGATGATGATAGATGATGACAGATGGTGATAATAATGATACATGATGATAGATGATGATAGATGATACATGATGATAGATGATGATAAATGATGATAGATGATGATAGATGATACATGATGATAGATGATGACAAATGATGATACATGATGATAGATGATGACAAATGATGATACATGATGATAGATGATGATAATAATGATACATGATGATAGATGATGACAAATGATGATACATGATGATACATGATGATAAATGATGATACATGATGATAGATGATGATAAATGATGATATTTTAATTCACCTCCTTCAGGTGTTCTTTTTTCTCTACTATCTCCAAATAAATTACCACCTGTACCAACATATGTAAACTGGTTACGTGCTTCAACTTTAACAATATATTCAGTATAAGGTAGTAAATTTGTTAAGATGACCTCTGGTTTGAAGAGAGTCTGTAAAAAACACAAAATCAAGGGTTACATATAGAATAAGCACTGATGAAAAAGGATGTACTGACAACAACAACAATAATAATGAATTAGACTTACCACAGGGTAGCCAGGAACAGAATGATGAGTAGTAATTCTTAGATCAACACGATATGTTAAAGATAGTGATGATACAACTCTATCAGCACAATTATCTGGTAATTTGGGTACTTCCCATCTAATAGCTAGAGTTGTATTAGTAATGTTGATAAAAATAGGAACTGGACGATCAGCAGAGTCATTTAAATCAGGAGATAGACAATAATCATCATTAGCATTGAAACCATATATATTTAGGTCTGGAGAGAGAGAGAGAGAGAGAGAGAGAGAGAGAGAGAGACAGAGAGAGAGACAGAGACAGAGAGACAGAGACAGAGACAGAGAGAGACAGAGAGTAACAAAGTCAACAATATCCATATACAGTAGTTATCATTACTCACCAGTTTGTGGATATGGTTGTAAACCTGGACTAGTAGCAAGTATTACAGTATTATTACTAGGTAGAGGTAGAGTTAATAAATTGTCTCTATCATTTCTTAAGACATAGTAGATCACATTATCATCACTTTGTGTCCAATAAATACGATCTTTATCAAGTGTTAATGATTCTGCTGGTAAACCTAGCAGATATTGTAATATATAAATGGATCAATAGATGGAGGAATGGACAGATGGTTGGACTGACAACATGTACATGTACATATATCTTACCATTGTCCATATTTGGTAATAATGTATTGTTCACTTCAAGTTGACACTCTAACTGACCACTCCCATTTAAGTCACATGATACAATATCACCACTTGATCGATCACTTAACCATAATCTCTCAGTAACAGTATCCCAAACAAGAGCTCCAGTTGGTTCAAGAGAAGAGATATCAATTTCTCTCTTACGTGAGGAGGAGATGAGTGATGTAATCATGTTATTGGTCAGGTTTAACTGGTATAGTCGTGATGAAGGAGTACTTGGTGAGTACTCTGTCCAATGAAGTAGTCTGCAAGGACATATAAATGTATTAACATGTTATTGTCCAATAATTTTTTATTGTTCTATTAACTGTACATTAACATGTTCCTATATTGATAATGTATACATTATCTGTACATTACCTTACCCATTAAATGGATTAATGATGACAGACATTTCAATATCAGAAGGAACATCATTACCACCAAATATTCTTGTAATACCTGCAGGGTATAATCTGAATACTCTCCATATGTTAGTTTTCCCTTGAATAGTTCGACCAACAATGTATAATGTCTGTGCAATCCAATCATATCCAAATCCAAGTGGATTAAAATTAGACTCCATTTTAACAAACAACTATAAAATAAATTGAATAGACAAAGAGAAGGATAGTTCTACTAACTTCATCTTGACTATTAATATCTAATGTTCTCTTATAAACAGCATGTTCTAATGAGTTATAATAGTAGACAGTCCTATCCAATGTGTCCAATGTAATAGGGGGAGTGACACGAGAGAATGTGACATTCCCACGTTCACCCTCAATTGATCCACCTTTGGATGAAGAAGTTAGTACTTCAAGAGGGGGTGTGGTTGCTACAGATTGATTTGGTATACAATAAACACACAATATAGTATATAATACACATACCGTTAGTATAAAAGGTCACAGTCGGTGAAGAAGTTCCATTACCAGCTGCATTACTAGCAAAAACCTAAATTTTATACGTTAATAATAATAATAATAATAACAACAACAATATATATCATTTAATATATCATTAATATTGAATGTATTAATAGACATATTGAAATGGATTGATTGATGTATAGATAAACAGATAGAGAGACAAATTCACAGATATTATCACTCACTAACATACTAACCTCTACTTCATATATTTGATTAAACTTTAATACATAATAAAGTATATTGTGTTCATTTCCCTGGATTGTGAGAGAAAATTCAGTGTCACTTCCTTTAACATCAAATGGGGGACCATCCCACCTGTGGACATTTGGTGCCTAAGGCAGAGAGAGAGAGAGAGAGAGAGAGAGAGAGAGGGTGAGGGAGATTATATGCTAATATATATGTGTGTCTGTTTAACTTACAAGTACATTCTCTGATGTCAATGGTTTCTTCCCATTAGTGACATCATAAACATTTACATAGTAGTTTTCGACCCCACCTCCTGCATCTACAGTAGACAATCCATCCCAGACAACAAGTCCAGTTATAGCAACTGTATTTCTCAAGGGAGAATATGTGTAGACACGGACATTTTTAACTTGAGCTGGTACTAATAAAGAAAATAATTATTTTAAAAATATAACTAAACACTTTTGTATATTTTTAGAATATAGTCATAAAACTTACAAGCTGGAGGTGATACAAAGACATTAGTAACAGATGAAGAGCTGGTCCAATAAGAGTATCCTGTAACTGTAGCATTGACTGTTGTTGAGAACATCTGATCTGAAATCTGTGCATTGTTTTGAAATACCTGTATAGGAGAAAAAGAGAGGGAAGGAGAGAGAGGGAGAGGGAGGGAGAGGGGGAGGGAGAGGGAGAGAGAGAGGGGGGGGGAAGGGAGAGGGGGAGATATATAATGTACATGTACAGTAAACGACAATATATTACACACAGCACATACCGTACGAGGAGACATTACAGGAACATTAGTACCAAACCGCGAAAGAACTAATAAAACTTGATATATAACAGGAGAAAACATAAAGTTTGATGGGTCCCAAACTATATCAATAAATGTTGTATTAGATGTATCATTGTTAAGATTGGGGTATCCTGGAGGGGGAGGAGCCAGAATAGCTATGTCACCAGTCATGTCTGCTGTAAGACCATCTATAAAATACAAAGTATAATGTATAAGACAATATAATTGGAGGAATGGTTAGAGAGATAGACTAATGAATGGATGGATGAATGAAATATTATAATGGACAGATAAAATAGTAAATAAATGATTTGAAAATAAAAGCTTTAGTCCATATATCCATCCATTCATCCATCCATCTGTCCATTACTACATCAGTCCATCTTGTCTATCCATCCATTCATCCATCCATCTGTCCATTACTACATCAGTCCATCTTGTCTATCCATCCATCCATCTGTCCATTACTACATCAGTCCATCTTGTCTATCCATCCATTCATCCATTATTTATCCAATATGATAAATGCAGAATCAATAACTTACCAGGTAGAGGTTGTACCTCAGGTAAAATAATTGATATAGCTCTAAATTGTTGTGAACTGTCAGACGTGGGATTAGCTCTGACCACGCCCAGAGCTAAAGTGTGGTTAGAGTTTATATTATGAATATCAGCAGAGATTGTGTAGACAACAGTTGGAGAAGATTGTTGAGTTATAAAATAATGAGTAATATAGAGTTTATTAGCAGCATATGACATTGAGACTAAAGCAGATGTCAAGTTGACTAACTGAGAGACATTACGAGTGATATGTCTATAAAAGAAATAAATGGATTGATAAATAAATAAATAGATACATAGAAGGATGAATGGATGGATGGATAGATGAGAAAAAAACAAAAAAGGTATTCATTTTGTTATACCATGCAAAGAGGATGGTCTAAATACAAAATAAAGAAAGAATCAATGTGTCTAGTGTTGGTAATGCCATACTTCAATGCGAAAATAATACATTTAGGTTCTAATGTTTAAGTTTTAGGGTCTGGAGTATAGTATTAAATTCTCATTAAAGTACAGTAATGTAATATTGACACTCCAGACACTGCCATAAAGAAATGGTTTGATGAAATAGAGAAAGTAATGGATATGGTTATTAAACTATAAAACAATTCTAAAGAGATCACTAACCCTCCTGAACAATCAAAGGTGTTATAACCAATCTGTCCGACAGTTACCATGGAGCTAGTTACTACAATATAGTAGAGACGTCTATTAACAGGATCAATAGTTGATGCATTAGGAGAATAGGGAAGATTTATACAATCAAATTGAATGAGACCATTCAAAGTTTTTCCTTTGATGACTGATCCAACAATCCAGAAAAGGACACTAGGAGTTGAGGTAACATATGTTACTAAATATAGCAATGATGTAATTTATTGTTTGCTATTTAAAATAGAAGTTGATAATAAATTTAGTAACATCCAATAACAACGTTACTAAATATAGCAATATTAAGCCAACTCCATTGAGTAGTGTTACTATAAATATCTTGTACTAAAAATAACATTCTAAATTAAGCAAGAGTGATTCGATAATTAACAGACAGTCTATATTTAGTAACACAAGTTATTAGACACAACTTACCCATTTCTACCATCAACTGCTAAATCAGATATCATTTCAGATTCATCAACAAACTTTTCTTTAACACTTGAGGTAATATTGACAGTTGAAAGAGATACAATCTTTTGAGATGACTATAAAGAAAGAAAATTCATAATATTTGACAAATGCATACATTAATTATAGTGTACGCTGTTACTAATTTAGAATATAATTCTATTTTTAGTACATAATATCTATTTATAGTACCTCGACCCAGTACAGTCTACGTGATACCCAATCCAATTGAAGAGCAAAGGGATCTTGAAGACCACTCAATTTTGTCATTGCAGATCCATCAGTTTGTCCAGTTTGAACAAGAAGCTCTCCTGATTTTCTCACAACATAATAAATCCCCAATAATGAGTTATAGACTCCATCTATAAAAGAATGTTACTATATTTAGCAAATGTTCTATAAATAGTAGCAATCAATATAATGTTATTATGGCAAGTAACTAAACAGCATGTGCATTTAGAATGAAGTCATCAATAATAATACTATAAATAGTAGCGGTTACTAAATACAGTAACAATATTCAATACATATTATACAACTCACCAGTGGATTGATCAGTCTGAGTACGAGATATATACCTGGGATTTTCACCAAGATAATCTGATCTGATAATACCTTCGTTACCAGCAATAAGAAATTCAGGTGTTTGATCTAAAAGAGAGAGAAGATGAATCTATCCATGACTTACCAAAGATATTTTACCTTCTGGCAAAGTATTGAACACAAAGGTTTCATCTGTTACTTTACTACCCCCTAATCCAATAGCAGTGACTGTAAACTCATACAATGTACCAGCTGTGAGATTTGTGAGGGTGAGAGAGGTAGAGTTAGTCATTGAAGTTTTGAAGCTATCTGAGGAACCATGTAATCGATAGTCCACCTGGTACTCCCAGCTATTGTATGCATCTCGACCTATACAAAATAAGTGTTACTAATAATAGCAACAATGCATCTTTAAAAGTATGTTATATACTATTATTATAACTGTATTCTGTAGTGTACTATTTATAGTACAGTGTACTATTAATAGATATGATGTCATTCATACCAAATATAACACTGAAGTACACTGGAGGTGACCATTGTATAGTGACTGTTGAATTGGTCGGTTGAGCACGAATGTTTGTGGGCTTAGATGGAGGCACTAAACGAGAACAAACCACAAATAAAAATACCTTTTAATTTTTTGAAGATACTAAATTTATGGAAAAAATTAAAATTTTGTATAGTTAACAAATATTAATAATTATAATATTAATATTATGATGGGAATCAGAAGAGCAAGCTAGTAAGCTTTGAGTCTCAGTTAGCCACACCCATCATTGTAAAAGCTAATAAAATTGATAGATCAAAGTAGGCAATGTCTATTTATTTCTTATTATTAATTGTTGTATACAGAAATAAAACAATTAAAAAATGGTAGGTGTGGCTGAAATATAACCCAGTACAATTATATAAAACTAAAAACTAGATGCTTTGAAAACTTGGAAATTGTCCTTTCATAAACAAGTCTTCATTGAAGAAGTTAAAAGTTACAGAAAAAAGACTAGACTTAGTGTGTGTAATGAATTAAGGAGTGATCTTTGTGATGGCTTTGTTAATACATAAAGACTATTAAAATATATTAGTGTAATGTTTGTACAAATGTATGTGTGATACTTACCAGGTAATGGTTGAAATGACTTGCGAAACATTCTGACATCAAACAATTGATTATTAAAATTAAATAATCCACCATTAAAGTTAGAATCACGTTGTAAATTTCGAATAGCTAAGGACCACATGTTATTAGAGAAAACTATAATATATACATATGTCCCAAAGGAGGTCATTGGCTGGTTAATATTGGCACCAAGATTTCTTTCATTTAATGGAGTTTCTATACTCAATAATTGTAACAAAATGTAGGTTCCAGTCCCATAGAAGAACTGAGAGTCAGCTAAGTCTAAACTAAAAGAACCAACATTGCTTGCAATAATTAAGTTAGCAGTAGATGTAAGATTTATATTGGAGGCAGCATTCTCTACTATAGAAAGATCGGCTTGAGCTAAATAGTGTCCCAATAAAACCCAATAGAAATAACTATAAAAATTATCAGGGAACAGTAATATTATTGTTATAAAGCCTTACCCGTGTATTGGATCAACTGTCAAACTATTTATCTCACCAGAGAAGGGCAATCCAATTGGACGTGGTGTAGTGTCTCCGGACAATGACCCAGAATATATCTGAATAAAACCAAGAATTTTAAAAACATCATAACATTGACTTTAAAAAAGTAAAGTAAAGACCTAGAGAGTTAACAAAACTGTGATGCAGCAGCAGCATAGTAAAAATAAGCATTTACTGACTTGAAGTTAAATAGTGTTTGATATAGGTCTAATAAAATTCATTGGTTGTAATGACCATTGATCTGAACTTTTTAATATTATACATTATTTTTGATACCAATACAACAACTTAATTTTATGTGTATCAAAGGTACCATCCATACATTCTTCACAAGCTTAAGAGTTCTATAATGTGAGAGAATGTCTTTGAGCAACTCCATCACATTACTTACTCTCCAGTCTTCATAATTAACATCAACAACAGAATCATCAATTAATCTTAGGACAATTTTTACAATTATAGTTTTAGTTTGTGACTAAGATAACACACTCACCTGAGAATTATCATCTGTTACAACAACCCAGTAGAGCATATCATTAACCCAGTCAACAGTAATACTACTTAGACCACTACCAAGACCATTGTATATTGTTGATGTATTTGTGACAGTGAGATCTAAGAGACCAGCATTATCTTCTGATACAATAACAGAATATCGTATTATAGAACCACCACCAATATTAGTAGTAACATAAATTTCTTTACGATGATAATGATAGTCAATATCTAAAAACAAAAAATGTAGAAATATTAATATTGTTAAATATAATAATAACTGTTAATATTAATAGTTAATATTGTTAATATTGATTAATGTTAATATAAATAGCTGTTAATATGTTTATAACATTTGAATTAAATTATTTAATAATTAAAGTATTTAACAATACCTAAAGCATTAGCTCCAGACGATATCAATAATCTCTCTTTGTGTTGCAATTGAGCTTGAGTTAGTGAGGACTCACTGATTCTGTAATATGATATGTTGGTTCCATGTGAATACAACAACACTCCAGGATCAGCTAAAAAGTGGAACACAGAAATATATTAAAAATAGATATGAGCATTATAGATTATTAAAGACAGAAGTATTTTATAATATTATTAAAACATTGTGTTTACATTCACAAAAATAGAAATAAAGAATTTATACATGTACAACCATGAGGGTAAAAATATGCCAATTGTTCCCAGTACAGGTGTGTTACAAGTATCGGGAATAAAACAATTATTTGTAGAGTCCTACTTACTGCTAGCAGATGATGCAGTTACGGAGACAACGCCTGATGGGTCACTGGTACCAAATTCATTGACAGCTTGAACAATAACATTATATGTCACACCCGGTAATATATTATCAGATAAAGAAAGTGTGATTTGTCTTTTTTGATTACTACTTATTGTTCTATTTCGTGTTGTTCCATTTGTTTGAGAAGTATAAGACACGATATAATTAGTGATTGGACCATTTGTAACTAAAGGAACATCCCACGTGATTTCAATTGTTTGAGGAGCTGAAGATTGTGCCTCTATGTTGGTGGGTGGACTGGGTTTTTCTAAAAGAGTAAAGTGACAAATATGAACAAACAGATAGTAGAAGGAAAGAATAGAAGGTAATCACATGTGGAATGACGTGGGAATAATAAATCAAAAGAAGCAACATATAAAAAATATATATTATTATTATTACCTTGTGCTTGTGCTGTACGAAAACATAATAAACATCCTCCACAATCTTGTGGATTGACATTGAACAGACAAACTCGGACTTCATAATCCGTAAATGGTAAGAGACCTTCTATTGTGTAAACGTGATCTGACACCTGTAAAAGATATAATGTGTGATATGTGTGTGAGAGAGAGAGAAGGTTGGGAGAAAGGATATCCAGAAGAAAGGAAACAAAGGAGACAGAAAGAGAGTTATCCACAACATACTTCTGATGATGATGTATACACTTGATTCTCTTGTTGCAATCGATGTTGTACTGTATAATTTGAATTAGAATGAGGTGTCCATGATAAAGTGACATTACGAGGCTCAGTAGTAACTATACGTATATCAGATTCAAAATCATTAGGATCTTGATTAGCTGATGGACATACATTAGTACACTACAGGAAAAGAAAGTAAGTAAAATAGTATAACATGAACTCTTCCTCAGTAGAGGAATAACTACACTTATTCTGTTATGAACACATTTATTAATTCATTCATCGTTTGTTTGTCTCCACAATCTAACTGTTGATTGATTCATCCACTCCTCAATACATCATTTCAAAATTGTAATAAAACACATCATATTTATACAGTTAATAAACAAATATACATTTACAACAATTCTTTTCCATTACCAATGAGGAAATAACAATATGTACTAGACACACCCTCATACACAATGTACATGTACATGTATAAACTGAACTCATAATTATGGCCACAAGAATTTCTCACGGGAACAAATTATTTTATTATTAGTAATTTGTGTGTAATTAGATGACTATATGAGTATATGCACATACTACATGATAACATGTGGATGTTATAATAGTAGTTATTATAACGACAAGATTGCCATATGGTTTGTAGCTAACACTTGCTGTTACAAAAGGAAAAATATAGTACAATTTGTAGTAATGGCATTTGACTTTGTTCAGGAAATATGCTGCATACTTCAGTATACTACATGTATACTTTAGTATATTACATGTATAGTCTAGTATATTACATGTATATTTTAGTATACTACATGTATATACCTAATATTACTTTATTTGATTTGTTTAAGTCATAACATTTCATTCTATTGTTGTTAAAGACCTGTCTTCAGTTACTAGTACCAACATAAACAAGTATTTAGCTTAAAGATGTTACAACAGAATTTCTTTGAGACCACACCCATCATGATAACACATATAGCACATGCCTTGTTTATGGTCAGGTAAAGCCTTTGGTATACTTTAGTATACTAGATGTATACTTTAGTATACTAGATGTATACTTTAGTATACTAGAAGTATACTTTAGTATATTAAATGTATACTATAGTATACCAGAAGTATAACCTATAGATAATTATTCTCTAATTATAAGAACTAATCTCTAAAGATGTTATCTCTAAAAATATTTTAAAACCACAAAGCCAATTAAATTGATCAGGTGTGTGCATATCAAGCCACATAGTAAAAGATTAGATCAGGGTTCTGTTGATACTAACTCCAGCTCTTCTCTTTAAAGTCACACACAAGAGTCAAAACATTTGTAAGAAAAAGGAAAGAAGGGAAAGAGTGAGTGTTACTATGGCAACTAAAGATCATCGAAACAAAACACAAGTGAGTAAGTCAATGAGTAATTATTTTAAAAAGTTTTTACAGTTTAAGTTAAAATGTATAATTTCAAAAAAACATCATGGTAACAACTTTGACAACAGGAGACAATAGTACATTTAAAATACAACATACGAAGCCAAAATGAGAGAAATATGTTCCACATTACATGTAAACATACACGTACGTGACTTCAATCCTTGCTTGACGACATGGGCTTACTTAGCAGAATTTTAATTACATATGTACATACAGTGAAACCACACCCAGTACATTATCACTCAATGTGTAGTATGTACAGTAGATAAAAATATAATTAAAAATTACAAAACAAAATATATCATGCAGAAAATCTACTATAACATTGTCACGTTGCCTAGCAACCATTTATAAGAGAATCATTCATATGAAGTATTACATGCCACAAGCTTCCTTCTTGTGTACTTAAGTGTAAAATATGGTTTTATAAAGTTAACTATCTTTGCCTAAACTCTCCATTTGGTTTGACCTTTCAGATTGATTTTAAACCATGACTTAGTAATATTGCTTCTTAAAGAATTAACTATGATACCATTGTCTCATTCTTACAATACTATTATCCACAAAGTAATTGGTGTTTTCTAAGTATTAGTTTTGACAACCCTCCATATAAATTATGTGCATAATATCTCATAAGGAATCACTCCAAGTCAAACTTAACATAGTTATCCGGTCTATCATATCAGACACTCCTCACACTTTAACCTAGAACTGATTCTAGTATTGATTATATACTAAAGCCACTCCTCTTACCAAGTAGTCTTTTTATCACTGTAATAACTGGTTTATGTGTAAGTGTATACACTCATGTTCACAAGTCTACAGCTTACAACTAAGAGTGTCTTTGTCTAACCTGACCGGATATCTATTGTGTGCCTGTTTAGATAAGGCATTCCTTTATCCATGAATTCAGTATTACTGACTTTCTTGTACATGTATCATGTATTGAATATTAACTATAATAAATGTGATATGAGTCTAATAACCTGTACATTCATAAGTGTCTACTATACTCTATAGTGGCTTACTAGTTTGACCATTTAAGTTGATATGCTAAACGTAAGATTAAGTTAATGGGACAGATTAAACATTTAATTAGTTATGCATTCCTTATTAACAATCAGTCAGCTGTTGAACCACTCCTAAAATTTTTAAAAGCTAGCATACATGCTAACACGAAACTATACATAACAAATATGACAAAAAACATGAGACATTCACAAACATGTAACTGGTTTGAATTTTGAAACTAAGCACAACAATTACTTGTAGTAATTGTATGTAAATAACTCCTTTCAAGTTTCTAGGGAATGCTTATCCCAAAAAAACGATAGGGAAGAAGCCATATCACCACATCCTTCCTAAAAATATAACATTAGTTGCAGCTGCACAGAGGGAATGTCCTTTCAATTAATCAGTAGATATTACTAACCATTGTTTGGACAAGGAACACAGCTGGCTGCAGTTAAAACACACCTGCTATACACACATTTATTGTACACATGTTCATAACATGTAGCCATATTACTAATATACTTGTTATTTAAAATACTTAAATACGAGTGCTACATTTTTTGTAAATTCTCAAAATAACAACAACTCGTTATTATTACATGTAGTGATACATACATGTATTTTAAAATACATGTACCTGCAAAGTATCACATGTAACATATTTTGTATAGACACTTCATATCATAACTGTCTCAAAAATTTATAATTATAATAATTAAAGTTATTACAACACTTTATATAGTGGTAGTAGTCATTAGTAAAATAAACTCATAAAGCTGCCTAATACTTTGTTAAACCATTAGACATTAACGTGGATAATAATCATTATAACAACTAAACGTTATCAACAGTGAGTCGAGAAGTAGCAAATAACATGTTTACGTATCGTTATCACACGAACATATGTACTCATGTACTCATGTATACATAAATACATGAAAACATGAAATGTACATATGTATTCATGAGTAAAGGAATATATAATATTATATATACATGTATACATTAGTACATAAATATATCTATAATACATTTTTGTGGACTAGTTCCAGTTCAATTTAACACTGATATACCAAAGCTAGGAGTAGATTTAATTTAATGATTTAAAATATAATCATATTAAAGTTCTAGAAGGTGATACATTTTTTACATTAAATTGAGAAATTGAGAATGTTAATTATAATGTTGCAATTAACATTACAATTAATATTCTCTCTGTTATCTTTCAAACCAGTAATTTAAGTTTCCTTCTATAAAATTTCATTAAAACTTTCCTCTAAGTTTTACAATCACAGTCACACACACAGACCACAACAGACAGCTGTGGTAAGTAAAACACACCACCAAATGTATCCAACAGTAAGGTTGCACCTAATGTAGCCACATGTTATAATGAGTTGAGGTGGCTATAGAAACACCTGCAGTTTGGTAATCCATGTTAAACAATATCCTTCAATGGATATCTGCAGTAATATGCCCAAATAGAGAGAAACATTTAATTCTGATTTACTAAAATGGTTACTTTGATTATGGATACCCTCAAATATTGTCTGTATCAATGTTTTAACAATAGCTCTATTGTCAATACACTAATTACAAACACACCCTATATTTGGGAGATTTAGTCCCATACTAATACTTTAGTGTATTATACAACCTCTATATTGAGGACACTTGTTCTAGTCCCATACTAATACTTTAGTGTATTATACAACCTCTATATTAAGGACACTTGTTCTAGTCCCATACTAATACTTTAGTGTATTATACAACCACTATATTGAGGACACTTTCTCTAGTCCCATACTAATACTTTAGTGTATTATACAACCTCTATATTGAGGACACTTGTTCTAGTCCCATACTAATACTTTAGTGTATTATACAACCTCTATATTGAGGACACTTGTTCTAGTCCCATACTAATACTTTAGTGTATTATACAACCTCTATATTGAGGACACTTGTTCTAGTCCCATACTAATACTTTAGTGTATTATACAACCACTATATTGAGGACACTTGTTCTAGTCCCATACTAATACTTTAGTGTATTATACAACCTCTATATTGAGGACACTTGTTCTAGTCCCATACTAATACTTTAGTGTATTATACAACCACTATATTGAGGACACTTGTTCTAGTCCCATACTAATACTTTAGTGTATTATACAACCTCTATATTGAGGACACTTGTTCTAGTCCCATACTAATACTTTAGTGTATTATACAACCACTATATTGAGGACACTTGTTCTAGTCCCATACTAATACTTTAGTGTATTATACAACCTCTATATTGAGGACACTTGTTCTAGTCCCATACTAATACTTTAGTGTATTATACAACCTCTATAAGTATCACTAACAACAAATAGAGACAAAGGTAGTTTTTAATACAAAGCTTTCATGTATTTGTTCTCTTCTTCTCTTTACTTTTATAACTTTATAAACTTCATTATAAGTTTAAAAGAATTAAGTGGCGATAATTTGTCAATATTTTACAGCAATTAATTATACCAACTAATAACAATAGCATTTTACATTCTACAATCACATGAACTCAAATCTAGAATAAACCTCAATATATTAAATAGTACACCAATACAATAGAAACTCCAGCAAGTGTTGTTGATGTATGAGTGTTCTAACTTCATTGGAGAGCCTCTATTTTATTGTGAGCTATTACATACTGTAGACATACTTGTAAAGACTCTATTTAATGTAGTTGAATGTCTTCCACACAAAGTTTAAATAATACATTAATGTATTAGTATGGGACTAGAAGAGTGTCATTACCTCAGACATGTACGAATTCCTGTGGTAATATAATATAACAGTAACAATTGACATCATTACAGTTTATGTTGGATATTTGTCATAATAATCTTTACAATAAACAAAACAGTCCAAACAAACTGTCAATATCATACATAATAATGTCAGAGTATACCTATGACATTATTTCAGTTACTGTATAGCATGTAAATTATATTTAATAGAAAGAGTGTTGATATTAATACATTCTATAGTTTATCTTGTTGTTGCTAGCTAGTTACTGTAGGTTGTCCTAACAGGAAATATAGTAATTGATAATAACACAGTAACCAAGAACAATTACCTAGATAGACTAGTGAATATCAGTACTTACCACACTAGGATAGCTACCATTAGTAAACTCTAGACTAGTAAACATCAGTACTTGCCATAGTAACCTAGGATAGCTACCATTAGTAAGCTCTAGACTAGTAAACATCAGTAGTTACCATAGTGACCTAGGATAGGTACCATTAATATGCTCTGGACTAGTAAACATCAGTACTTACCACAGTGACCTAGGATAACTACCATTAATAGACTAGCAAACATCAATAAAACAATTAACAATAATTATGATGACATCACAATTTACAGAGGATGTCATATCATACAAGCACAACTACAAACTTACAAGATCATTCGTATTATCACTTTGCTCATCTTCTGTTCAGATTATATCTTCATGTTACCTAATTATAACTCAGCTAGTTAAATTACATAAACTGTTAATCATAACCAAAGGCTGTAATCAGTACAATGCTTGTTGTCATGGTAACACAGTAGTAGTTGTACTAGTAGTAGTAGATCAACATATCAATGCTATGTGGTTCAGCTGCTCTTATATTTAATAAGAGACAAGTGACTATTCTGTGGTATTAGTTTGTATGTCCACTAATATGATTTCCATAAAATTCCATACATTTCTTTAAACTACTCAAGTTTACTAATGGTAGCTATCCTAGGTTACTGTGGTAAGTACTGATGTTTACTAGTCTAGAGCTTACTAATGGTTGCTATCCAAGATCACTTTGGTAAGTACTGATGTTTACTAGTCTAGAGCTTACTAATGGTAGCTATCCAAGATCACTTTGGTAAGTACTGATGTTTACTAGTCTAGAGCTTACTAATGGTAGCTATCCAAGATCACTTTGGTAAGTACTGATGTTTACTAGTCTAGACTTTACCAATGGTAGCAATCCTAGGTTACTGTGGTAAGTACTGATGTTTACTAGTCTAGAGCTTACTAATGGTAGCTATCCAAGATCACTGTGGTAAGTACTGATGTTCATGGTCTAGCTGATAATAGTAGCTATCCTAGTGATGGAGTATGCTATAAGGGCTAACAAATGTCAGACAAATTTATGGTCTAATACTTATATTATAGTCTGTCCTATGTACTGGTAATAGTAATTATTCACACTTATGCTAACAGAAGCCATAATGCTGACAAGATAATGAGGTCTTTTACACCTTCTAATACACAGTTAATTAAAGAATAGGAAAAACAATTGTTAAATTGTTTAATATAGGACCATCAAGCTGTAAGTCATGTGACCTCAATTAAAAAGAGGCTTAGTTAATACCTAAATTTATTAATGACACTGTTATTTACTATTCTTCCCAAAAAGAGACATTAGTCCATTTCACAATAACAAGCGAATAACAAGAGAAAAGAGTGAAGGGAATTGTAAGGAACTTGGATAATAGAGTATATGACATTTCCTTTGCAGATATACTATATTACACTGAAGTATCGTGTAACAACTAAATTAAAATGTATCACTGAACCAGTGTAGCATTACAAAACGCTCTGCAATGTCTTATGAAGCATAGATCATTGGAGAGTACTAAGGTCCCAATATTATTAGAGTAGTTGGTAAGATGTAAAAACGTGAATATTGTTAATAGTAAAGAAAGAAAGACTAAAATTAATAATACAAGACCAGAGTATTAATAATCATTGTCAGAAGACGCAATTAAAAGGTGGGCTTAACAATGGCACATTTAAAGCAGACATAATGATATTTATATTATATATTGGAAGTTAATATGCTGACTGATTTAACACAAGATACTAATACGTTTTGTAAAGATTGACAGATAATATAACAACTTAAAATATCTTATAATTTTTATGGTTCAACTAAAACTTAATATCAAACACGACCGACCATTCCGCCAAGGTAAGAATTTAACACATGCTATGTCATTATTCATTATAACAACACAACACACTTAAAGGTGAGCTCTGGTATGTTTTCTCAAGTACTATAAACTCCGTATGCTTTACTAGTGAAGTAAACCAGTCATGTAGCAAAGTTAACAAGTACATATATGTGTATATCAGCTGACATTATTGGAATCATTACTATAACAATTATGCTAGCAGGAAATAAAATCATAGAAGAGGGAGGGGAGCAATAGAAAACCAGGCAGCAATATAAGAGAATTGAAAAAAGGAAGCAGGGTTAATAAAATGAGAAAGAAATGAAGAGATAAAGAAGGAGACAAGAGACAAGACTAAGGTAGAAACTAAAAACAATACAACCATTTAAGTTAACAGATCATTAAAGACAAAGATAAGACTTTGAAATAAGGTAATGGAACAAAACAAGAAATCAGAAAACATTAGCTATAATATGTACTACACTATGTGAAAAGTAATAGTATACAGCTGTAGATGATTGACTGACTAATTTACAATTAACTAAGTTATTTAGATCAAAGCATAATCCTTTACTCTCCTTTTAGAAAATAAAAGAGATTATAATATTGGATATATTAATAGGAACAAACTTAGATTAAATAAAAGACATAAACAAATATAATTTAACTTCCAAGAAAAGGGAAATGATTTTTTTAATCTAATGCCCGTTAATAACAAACCATTACTACAGTGAAATTTCTTATAAAGGGCACTCTGAATTAAAGACACGTGGTCAAGTCCCATACTAATACTATAGTGTACTATTTATTTAAACTCTATACCAAGGACACCTCATTACCAAGGTCAGTGACCACTATAGAGATGAAATCTTATAGAATTAAACCGACTAACTTAGTCAAAATATTTCTTACTATCTATCATGATAAGCTCAAGGAGTGTGGTGTGTTACAATGAAATGGACATACTGAAATAAAATGTTAAATCATTAACACATTACATAGAAAGTAACAAGATATAGCGCTAAAACAGTATCAAAAATATTACACGCTGGACATGATAATAAGTCACATGATGTATTATTACAGTTAAGTCCAATGGAGTTAGACATATGGAGATAATCTCACTAATAATTATAGTAACTATCATTCTTACCTCTTGACTAACTGTAGCATGAAATACTGACCCAAGTAAAGTAAGTAGAAACAATGTTCTCCAAGAACCCATGGTTCTTTTCAATCGTCTTTAAGTCTGTCTTATTCAAGAAATAGTTTTCCCTTGCTTTGTTTTTTTTAGTATAAATCTTTTCCTTTGGATTGGTAGGTCGGTGTGGTTACTCAGGTAACAACCTAGTTTAGTCTATGAATAGATTATTTCAGCTCAGGTTTGTTTTTCTTTGAGGGTTGCTTTTCCTTCTGTGGTCAGACAAAATGGATAGAAAGTGAAGCTAGGGAGAAAGAAAAATCATAGCATTGGGTAGGGTCTAACAGCACTACCCAATGCTACTTTCTAACTTATAGTACACAACACACAAGCTAGCTTGACTAATGGCATCAAACTAACCACAAACTATAAATAAAATACTTGTTTACGTCTCAAATTCTCTCCCGAATTACTGTTTATCTTCGCAAAGTTTCTTCACTACTTGATACTAACTGCCGAACAGGTCACACAGGACCAAAGGAACACAGGAGAAAGTATTGTTTACCAAACTGTCCAGCACTTTTGGAAGCAGACGAACAACAACGTTAAACGCTTACAAATACTCTTTCCAACTATACGAACAATGATCGGCCTGGCTGATTAGTGCCGATCACAGCAATAAAATGACTTCTTCAGGTTATGAAGATTGCTAATGAAGGCTAATACTCTGTCAACACAAAAGAGTGCTTGCCATTCCTAGACTCAAGATCATCCTCCACACCTCGAAATGAGGCTCAAGTCATGTCGCTTCCGGCCGTATATTGTTCTAATTGTAGTGATCGTAGTACGCGTAAAAAATTATATTATACGCATATGTACCGTAACGCGCGTAAATAATGTTTTGCGAATAACGATACATCACGTCTGTCGTGTTTTAGCATCAAAATCTTCGATATAAAGTAACATAGTCTACTTCATGCTAGTGTCAATGATCACAATGGTTGCCCTATATTAAAAAAAAAAAACATTACCTAATACATCATCATGAATGAACGCTGTGCCTAGAGTCCCAGCAGAAAAAAGCCATACTTTAATACAAAATTAATACAGTTATATTCCAAAGTATTAGGGTCTAGGGTATAGTATTAATCTCACATTGAAGTATTGAATTTCTGCCAGGGAATATAAATGCATGTACAACGAAAAATGAATGCACAAATTTTAGCACCACCCTTTCCCCTAACCAATTTTTCTTCCTACATTGTAATAATCTGACAACACAAGTAACATTATATAATATATAGAGAGAGAGAGAGCTTGAAATTTTTACTTAGATGATAGCAAGATAGCTATAATTAATTTAATTATTATAATTATTATATTATATCTAAATCCAGTTAATTAAAAACACACACAGACAAAACTATTTATATTATAACATTCTCATGTCCATATATAGCACAGACAGGATGACAAATAAGTGTCTCACCATCCTATTAATAGACCGCATGCAGCCATAGAAAACTGTCTGTACTATTGAAAAGAGCTGAGCTCAGTTCTTTAATGGTCAAAATAATTACTATCGACTTTCGGTTATAGCTATCTACTCTCCAGCACGTTCTCTGTCACACTTTTATACAGTGAAGATGCAAATATTTCAGTCAGTACTACTATTAATAGTAATAGTAGTTTCTACCACTGATGCTCAAGAAAGTCACTGTACAACTCTAGCTGGAGATGATCACGTAAGTTTACTATTTTACTCACTTTTTGTAAGTTACTATAACTAAAAACACTCTAGTCATATCTTAGAGGTGTTTAAATAGTTTGTAGAGTTAGCACTGCCTTGCTGTTTACACAATTACTGATTAATCAGAATATTTACCACCTCTAAGAGATTTTTTTTCATTTATAACAAAACTAAACATTATGTTACTACTTATACTTTTATACAACTCCTGCATGTAATGAAAGATTGATTATTCATCTTTTGAAATTTAATAAAGTTTTAATTAAATTATAAATATTTTAGCTGTAAGTGAAAAACTGAAAATGCATATTAAAATAGTTTCAATTATAAAAATATGCAGTAAACAATTAGTTAGAATGAGGGCTATATACAACTTGTATGGTCTAATGTATATAATTAGTATATAATGTTGTTAATTGTGTCAACATAAGTTGTAAGTAGATATTATGTCATGCCATGTTCTCACTATGTTTGGATACAAGGTATAACTATGAGGTTAACGATTGATGATAAGAACAACTCAAATGTTTTTTAATGTTTTAAATGAGTTATCACAGCTCATAGTTGATGAAAAAATACCAGGTTTGTTGCATTGAGTTAGTTAGCAGTTATTTTAGTCTCATAGCGAGAATTATTTACTAGTTAGTACTGTGTCTTAATGATTAACTATTAACATATATATATATTGTCATTTGCTGTTATTAACAAGTTCTGTATAGAATCAACTTATATCAGTATAATTTATACATGATATAAACTGATATGTTTGTAGTCTGTTCGTGATACAAAGAAATATCAGTTGTATTAGAAAAGGTGCCAGGAAATTTACAATAATTTACTAATAAGTGACAAAGCTTTGTAAATTGATTGTTAATGAGTAGTTGTTACATTAATTATAAACATGTTATGCTTATCCTAAATATTATTGTAACAACTAACAACAAGCTATGTATTATAGGATCTCATGTTTATTTCTGTTGTAATCATATTATATGTGTAGCATTTGGTGAAAGAGATGCAAGTAAGACAGTATTATTTGATATTGTTCATAAAGCATTCCTCCTCTGTGTCATACAATAGTCATCTTATGATCTACTTAATCTAAAAGATTCTATTCCTTATATTTCGAGTATTTGAATTCAATTAAATTACATTTAAATCTTAATTGAATTCAAATACTCAAAATATAAAGAACAGACTTGATGAATAGATATCTTAATTAAGAATTATGCATAACTTTATGAAGTACAAAATTTGTTATCTGTGAATTTAATATTTTGCTAATAATTAAGGATTAAGTTAAGGCTTTGCTTATTAAGAATACATTAAATAAAGGACAGCAATAAGTAAATTGTATCTCTTTATTTGTAGAGTCTTTATAGGAACTATTTAAGAGAATACATATATACATATATATATAATCGCTCACCATCGTTATCCATATGAAATGGGAGCTTGCAAACAAGTTATTGATTGTATCAACTATTTGTTCAATATACGTTGCTCCAATGTAAACACACATCATTTTAGTTTGCATACAAACTTTTAATTCCATAATTATATTTGATAAAATAACAGATGTTAAGTTAACCACTGATATATAGAATATTAACAAATCTTTTGGCATCACTTCAATTATATTAAATTCTCAATAAAATGAACTGGAAGATATGATATTCATTGCTCTAAAGTAATTTTTAAAGTTAACCTACCCAGAGCAAATTTCTACTATGCTTCTGCATGCTCTAAGTATTGCTTCCAAAAATTGAACAAAATTGTGTATCAACAGTATCCTGTACAAAGCACTATCTGACTACCTTTTCATTGTCTGTATATGCTTAATTCACCTACTGTAATCTCAGGCTGTGGCTGGCTCTACTTCCTCCCCCCATGGCTTCATTGTCTAACTTATGGCTGCAAAATTTGCATACAACTGACCACCAAAGGCAATAAATTGTTAAATAAACCAAGCCTTAATACCATGCTGTGATCTCATAAGATTTGTAAACACCACACATATAATTATATTAGTAATATATTAGTATGGAGAGAAACCTACGAGTTTCTAGAGGCTAAAACAATTTGGCAGCTTGTCAAAATAGTCTATAATTATAAAGGAATTTGTTTAGAAGGTGAGCTAATTTTGGTCCCACTTGGCTTGATCGGTTACTTTTGTCTTCTTAATAAAGTACAAAGACACAACAGGTTGTAACCCATTGTTGACAATCATGATATAGTGGTTCCAAAATGACGATGTATATAAATTGTGGTCTATTACTTATACAACTTCAATTTTTTGTGGACAATCTGAATAAAATTTGAGGATCAGTCAAATATTCTCATTGTATTTTTAATCAAAAAACAATGAAAAAATTTGTGCTATCAAAATTTTGTCTTTATACATTTAATATCACTTGGAGGTGATAAATGAAAGTTGTTGTCATTTGATGTACCATGCATATACAGACACAGTGACTGCATTTCTTTTATTGTAATTTTGTTTGTGTTGCAGTTAGTATATTTGACATTATAATAAATAATAAAATAATTGCAGTATTCATTTATATTAAATAAATATATAGATATATTTAAGGCATTGTATCAATGGTATATATATATATATATATAATTAACAGCAGTAATACATATGTTATTTACTATCGTAATTAAAGAAATATCTATTTACAAAAAGAGATTAAAGCAGCAATATCCAGTATTACTATTTTATTCTTTATAGACAATACAATTCCTTTATTATTTTGATTATTGAATAGCGTATATATTATCTAATGGTATTTATTGTGACTTTGACATTTAAAAGAACATCAGCATCTTTTAGTTATAGGAACCAGTTGCTGTTTTTGAATCAGATCAGAAATTAATTGTTTATAACTAAAATTATATAAAGATATAAAACCTATTGTTTAGCTAAAAATATTATTGTTAGTTGAAATCATTTTATTATTTAATATTTGTCTTTTCAAAAGATGTGCAGTAATTCAAATTGGCAGTCAGATATTATCATTACAAATGAGTCATCATCATCTTCAGTATTAGTACAATGGAGACACTATACAATGAACAATGGTGTCTTGCCTAATAATAATGGTAGAGAAGGTGGTCTAACCAAAAGACATTCAGAGAATGAAGTTACATATAATATAACATATATTACAACTGGTCATTCTGGTTCATCACAAAAAACAGTAAGCTATTATAATTTTGTTAGATAATCCAATCTTTTTTAAAAATATTCAATTACTATATAAACTAGATATAAATTAATATGACCAATAAACTCAAAGCTTTATCAATTTATTAAATGATATAATTAAAATAATTAATAATAAGATAGTAATAATTACTAATTATTATCTTTACTTATTTCAAGTCAACAAAGCATGAGTAATAATGGTTGGCATATTGTTAAGGGAATTATAATTAATTAAATATGACATGATGTCTAGTTGATAACATTATTATCAACGTTACAAAGGAAGATAAAAGTTAACTTTCATTATGATCAGTCTGCCATTATTAATTCAATAAAGGAAGTCTGGTCACTTTTAATGAACACAAAATGTTGTAACAATGACACAAATGATCTAACAATGACACATATCACAGGTAGACAAAGTTTTAGCCTCATACCCAGGCCTTCACTGAACATCTGGGTATGAGAGTAACAAGGTTCATGTTAGGCTGAGATATAGACATATTAACAATCAGGCACATACATAAGAACAAGATTATATCAAAAAATTAATATAAAAATAATCTGTAATATCAATACGACTGATTTATTATTTGTATTTTCATATATATTAACTCTATATTTCCTCTCTTATAGGAGTTCACTACAAACAACAGTACAATATTAGTATATCTACAACCAAATACTGGATACTGTATAATTGTATGTGTTAATAACACTGTCAATAATACATGCTGTGCCAGGAACTTCAGAACTACTGGTAAATCTAGGAAAAGTATGTATACTCATTGAATTGTCAACAGCCAGGTGGCTTAGCTAATTTGGTTATCACTGAAGTTAGATAAGATTGCAAGATCATTGTTGTGGTTGGTACTGTTCAGTGTTATGAGAAAAATGACTTGGAGTAGACCCAGGTCTGTGTCTATCTAAAAGTCTTGCATGTTGATGTTCTGTTAATAACAAAATCTCCCTGGAAAAGTACTTTCATATCTTGTGGACTGTAATTTATAAATAAAAAGGATTGATTAATTTTATTAGAGCATGTGTCTACAACACATTGTTAGAAATATTAGTGTTATCCATGTAGTTAATAGTGTATTCAATAAGTAGTTTGTTTATAATAACTGTACCATGCAGTTGGTGACCTGTATGGGAAATTCCTGCTACTCTATGTTTAATGAACTTGTAGTATTTATTATTTATTGTTAATAACTGATGTTATCAGTTTATTTAAGTACCTATAATGTCATAATAATGTCTAATAGATTACTAAATAAAGATTCCTTTATACTGTCGATATAAGAAGTGTTTACTATTGTTCTTCCTACCTTGTGTATATAATTATAAAATAATCTCTGTGTCATCATTCTGACATTTGTTTTGTCACATGTCAATCACATGATATTTAATGTAGATCCACATCACATGTCAATCATTTTGACATTTGTTTTGTCACATGTCAATCACATGATATTTAATGTAGATCCACATCACATGTCAATCATTTTGACATTTAATTTGTCACATGTAGATCATAAGATATTAACATAACTCCACATCACATGGTAATCACATGATACATGCATCACCATGCTTTAACTATACATTACATAGTAAAGCATTTATTATGATATTAAGCTCTAAACTCTGACTTCCTAATTACTACTAAACAAATGCATGAAATAAGAACACCCTTTTCAGTTCAGGACACTTGTACTAATATTTTAGTAGGTTTTTTTCAACCTCTACAGTTTTAAAAGGTCGCAAACATGGTGTAGAGCAAATCACTAGAAATAACATTCCATTTCAGAATATATATATATATATATTATTATAATGGAATGTTATTTCTAGTGAATTGATCTACAAAACAGTTTTTACATTATTGTACTTTCATTCTAACATCTTCTAGTAGAACAAAGCAAACTAAATCAAGTTCAAAATGTTAGAGCTCACATATATTATCCATTGTTAAATAACCAACGTGTTATATCAGCTCAAGTAATATGGAAAAGTCTACCTTCTATACTACAACCTACTTCTTATGACATACAGATATTTACTGCTGATGCTGACAAGTTACATATTAAAGTAACTATAATAACTAGTAATTATAATAACTAGTAATTATAATAAGTAGTAAACTACTTTTTATAAGTTTGAAATTGCCTTATTCAAATTATCTAAGCTGGTTAGCTAAGAATTATGTATCGTTTCATAATGTAAATATTGGATAAAAAAGAGTTTAAATTTAATACCTATAACATGATATTCGTTGCTGATGCTAATATGATCCAAATAGAAGTAAGTACATTTAAAGAATAGAAACTTTAAGAAAGACAACATTTCCAATTCTATATTCATAGGATGTTAATATGATTTTATTTCCCAATCTAAGAGGAAATTAATTGCAATGTAAATGTTGATCAGAATATCACCCTAAACAAATAAGATTCTACAAAAGAATTATGTCAATAATTAAATTATTAGGTTTAGTCATAAAATATGTGTGTGAGCTCATAAAACTTAATATCATATATTATGTATAAAGAATTATTTTTTTCTTGATAGGGAAGTCCTTTTATTAATTTATCTCGAACTGATCCATTTAAAACAATTGAGATGAGAAACAATAACAATGAACTTTACTTTCCATTAGCAAAAAATACTGACTACATTGTACAGGTAATAGTATATATTAATGATGTAATTATAAATTAAATAATTCCTTATTTTATTAGGTGAGAGGGACAACAACTAGAAAACAATACCCATTATCAGAACCTATCAAAATTAGTACATTCTGTGAGTCAAATACCAAACAATAAACAATCCTGTGATTACTTACTCAAAATGCATAATCACTTTGTTAATTAATTTGTTTAGATCATGAGTCTGCAGTTGAACTTTATGTGACTACATCACAAGCAGGGAAAGTATTGGTACATCCACCTGGATCCTCTCAAATATTAACTGAATCTATACAAACAAATATAAGTGCTCCAATTGCACTAGACAAGAGAAGAAGACATGTATTTCATGTCAAAGAAATGTCAGAACAAAGAGAGTATGTAGTGATAAAGTCAGATATTGATAATCCATCACAATCAGAAGAGGTAAACAATAGTAATCAATTTTTAACAATGTTAATTATTTGTTTTCTTTTAATACATTAATACATCATTGATATGTAATTTGTTAAGTATATGTTACCATATGAACACAACAACTAATAATATCTACAATAATATGACTTACTTTATAAAACATTAAAATGACCTGAACAAATAAATTCAAACTTTGGAAATTGAAATCATTTATAATTAATTTAAAGGTCAAAGGTCAACCCATTTTCTGACAAGTTACCCTGTGCAATATTGTAAGGCTGCCTTCAACTGGTACTATATAAGATTTACACATTAATTTTATTAATTTAATTAATTATTAATTATACTCTTATATATAATACTTCCTTTCTTCTTTAGTTGTATACATTAACCAATTTAAGACCAGTAGCTATGACCTATGATTGGATAGCTCAAAAACTCTACATTGTTGGACGAAATATAGATAATGATCATTTCAGAATAATTAGTTTGAATGATCAAAATTTGGAAATAGATTTAAAAACTGTCTATGAAGGAAGCAAAGAAACAGACTACAACTCACTACAAGTGGAGATAACTATCAACCCTTTTGAAGGGTAAGAGTGTAGTATATATTATCACTTAATATGTTGTCTAATTCCTATTTTATTTTTTATGCAAGTCCTCATTCTTATTTCTTTATTAGACTCCTACATTGGACTGAATCCTCAACACAAGCTAATTCTCCCAGTTCAATTTATCGTTTAGACTTAAATCAGGAGTCACCATCCTCTTTGTTATTTTATAATGGTAGTCTTACATCTGCTCTAACAGAGGATGTATTAAGGAACTGTCTTTATTTTATAAATCGTCAGCCACTTCAAATTATGTCAAAACCTTATAGAGAAGATGATGATAATATTTGTTTTGGTCCATATTCATTAAGTGAAAATGTTTTGAAAAGTAAGTTTTCTTTATATTTCTGAAATCAGTAATTTTGTTCTTCTCAGATATTCAGGACGCTAAGTTAACTGTTGATGATAATGGTATTTATTTGACTGGAATTAGAACTAGTAATACTGCACAATTTAAATATTATCAATTTGAAGGCAATCAAGCAACTATTATGTCACAAATCAATAGCATTACTACCTTTGAAACTACTAGTCCAGGAACACAGCCATTGCCATGTAAGCCATTCTAACTACAATTCTGAACTCAAAATTAATAATAGCAAAAATCAGTAAAAGTTAAGTGCAATATTTTTTATTATATTAGCTATCATGTGCTTGTCACCTGACTTCTCAAATATTGACAATCGTCCACACCCAAGAGTGGTTAGTAATACTACAACCAGTATTCTATTATCATGGGATGAACCACAATGGCCATCAGGTTGCTCTAGTCAATCAAGACCTCCTCTACTATATAGGGTATATGTCAATGATTCCAATGGAGAAGTTGTGCCTGGATACAATCCTAAGGTAATATTTAAAATCATAAAAATTTAATAGAAAATATAGCACATGGAAGCTCTCTAATGAACAAAAGTATACCACCAACTTTTGTGTGATGCTTGATGTATTTGTGTTGTTTTTATCAACCACCCTTCATTGGTCAATATCTTCAAAGTTATTGCTAGTTTGTAATATTGCTCTGTCTTGTTACATTTACAGCTAACACATAACAGATTTGTTAATGTCACTACTTTAACATCAGGAGTTAACTACATCATTTCAGTATCAGCTAGAACTGAGTATACTGTATCATCTTCAACTGATCTACTTCTGGGGGAATCACTCATGGCAGCTCCATTACAAGGTCAGTTAAGATACTAGATACTATATGAATTATCCTTTATTGTAGACGTTGTACCTCATATGACTATGTCTACATTAAGTGAGTGTATGAATGAAAAATATTTATTTTACTAATTTTTTATTATTTTTATTTCATTTACACACACCTTTTTTCTCTCTTTTTTGTTTGTTCTGCTTCAGTGACATCCCTTACTCACCTTACATCTTCAATACTGTTATCATTAACATCACAATTGCCTACACAATCATCACCATCACAATTGTCACCATCACATTTTACTCCACAATCATCTAACAATGTAATACCACTGCGATCAACATCACTATCATCATTATTACCATCATTATCACTATCAGTTGACGTAACTAGATTATGTAAGTACTTATTAGGAACTATTAGCATGTAGAACCTTAGCAATAGAGGAAGCTGTTTCCATGGTGATTGATTACCTGTTACTCTCAATTTTCAGACACAATGTCCTCTGTTTCTTCACCATCTCCTCCACTTCCGCCCCCAGGTATTTAAGTGTACAGTCATCACTGATGCTTTAGATCACTTACTAAGAAAATAAAGGAACTGACTAACTGACTAAGAACTAACTATAACTTATATATACTCATTAGTATATACAAACAACATTATAATTATATATTTTGAGATAAGAGAATAATAAATAGTAAAATACTGAGAATTGAGTTTCATATAATTATGTTAAAAATAATAAACTAGAATGTGAGGATAAATAAATTACACAATATGTGTTGTTGTTATTGTTGTTATTGTTGCTGTTGTTGTTGTGTATCTATGTGTGTGTATGTGTACTTTATTGATTTTTTACAGATCTGGCTGAGCCTTTAAGTACTACACTAATTGGAGGAGTCTCTGGAGCTGTTGTTGCTATCATATTTATTTTAATTCTTGTTATATTAATTATGACAGTTGTAATCTGTATGAAGAGGTATGTAGTAAATAAAAGCAAAGATAGACTAATAGATTAATAGAAAGATAATTATAGTGAGAGATGTATGGATAGATAGAAGTACACTTGGATAAAATAATGGATGTAAACAATAGATCGATGAAGACAATATCATATGATTGGAAACAGACTGAGATTTTAATAAACAAACAAACAAACATATCAATAGCTAATATATAATTTCTATTTAGTGGGTGTATTTGTTAGATATTAAGCTAACACACAAGGTTTCTATTTACATTGGAATACTTGTAAATATCCTTTACCACATAACTTAGCTCCAAATTTGTACACTATTTACATTCTATGTGGATGTAATTGAAATTTTAAACTTTTCATGTCTCTATAATAAATTTGAAATACTATAATGTATAGAATAGTACACTGCATTTCAAATTTTGAATTATATTTTTTCTAAATATGTACCATTCCATTAAAGTCCTAGTCTTCATTCTCATAGACTTACTCTTTTTTTCTTTTTATAGAAGAAAGAAAGGAACTATGTCAATAGATCGACTAACATCTAATTACAGAACTAATGGTCACGTTGAACAGCAATCACAGAACAATGGTCCTCGACGATATACCCGACAAACTATCAATCATCCTGTCATACAAGTAGAACCAGATTACGAATCAAATACACCTGCTGCTAATTTAGGTGCTGCCTCTGTCCAGCCATATGCTATACCATCTGATTCTTTACAAGAATACCAATCTAGTGTTGGGTCAAGTAAAGCAACACCATCTTTACCACGAGAGTATGAAATTCCAACACAGTTATCAAGTTCTGAATCATCAACTGGAAATGGACGCACACCACGTGTTTACTCAACAGTTGCTTCATCAAATGTAGAAGATACAACTGTATACTCTAATCCTGTGGGTGTGGCCAACAAAGTGGGAACTAATCCTCCCACATACACATCCTTGTATCCACCCACAAAAAATGATCGACATCTGTACACGCCTCCTATCCCCATAAGACGAACTCCTTCACCCACGGCAATCAATGAAGCAAGTCCTTATTCTCTGCCAATTAGTACTTCACCAAAACCTCCTGCCACCCGGTTAGACTCCTCTGACCGGTATTACCAGCCTGGCCATATATCAGGATCACAACAACAATTACCAGATGACAGCTCTCAGTTCCCTAAACCAGAAAACCCATATTTTGTTCTTGAGCCTCAAGGGCATTGTGCAGGAAGCAATACAAACCCTCATGAATTGAACAATGAGGGAAGAGATAATAGACTGTACTTTGAACTTGAACAACGTGATGCTAACGGTTGTTCTAGTGCCCCTTCAACAGATGTTCCACAATCAGGTGGGGGACATTTATATTTTGAATTAGAGAGACGAGAGCAAACGCATTCTGACCACACTTATTTTGAACTTGAGAACTCTGGACATAGAGTTTCTGATGACAATAGTGTATATGCTTCCATTGAAAAATAAATTTTTAAATTGCTCATGTTATACACACTAAAATATTTAACCAAAATGTGACATGCAAAATTGAAAATGAACATTTTATACTTTTTTTTAAATTTGAAATTCAAGTTTATCACCATTTTAATTTATGTTAAGAGTCATGTATTGAACATAAGAAATTTTTATAAATTTTCAAAAAAATCTAATTTAAAGAGAAATGATAAATCACTCCTACATCATTGATCATGAGGATTTAGTCATCACCCATCTACGCTATGTACTTACATTTTTAACTCTCAAAGACAATAATAGTAAAAATGACATCCATCATCCAATAATTAATACAACACTAATAATCATAAAACTATTGTTGAAAGATAGCCTTAGTAAAGTATGTCCTGGCCATGGTCATCTGTGTCAGGAGTAGCTGGTTATGAGGTGTTCTATCAACTCAGTAGTACTAGTGGTAGTAGTTCTGTTAGACCAATATAAGCATATAGTACTGTTGAGTATAGTCTCTTAATACCTGTGGCATATTGAAATGTCAGCAATCCAAGGTATGCATTTGACAAAACTATAAATGTGTGTGTATGTATATAGTCTTGTGATGATAACATCAGTACTAGTGTGTCCCAGATATGACTTAGGTAAGTAAAACAATACCTAATTAATTACAATACCTAATTAATTAAACATGCCTCGTTATTATTGTTGTCATTGTTGTGTACATTAGGTATGAAGAGAGATGTAACAAATGTTACTCAAAGCCACACCTAGTCTGTTCTACAACTGAAGCCACTCAATATCACAGGAAGTCTAGTTGTGTATAATATATATATAAGTGTAGCAACACTATTTAATAGTAGCCTACTACTCTCCTGTTCAGAACTCATTTTATACCAATAAAGAGATGTTGCAAGTATTTAAGACTGTACTATTATTTGTGATAATAATACTTTCTATAATTGCTGCTCAAGGAACTGTATGTACAAATCTATCAAAAAATAGAGTAAGTTTTATAGATGCTTTACAATTAATATTGTTTGTTATTAATTTTCAGAATATGTGCAGTAATTCAAAGTGGCAGTCAGATATTATCATTACAAACGAGTCATCAACTTCAGTATTAGTACAATGGAAACACTATATAATGAATAATGGTCTCTCAACTAATGATAATGGTAGTCAAGGCGGTCTAACCAAAAGACAATCAGAGAATGAAGTTATATATAATATAACTTATAATAGAACTGGTTCAAATGATGCATCAGTAAGCTATTATAATTTTAATTGATAATCCAATCTTTTTTGAAATGATTAATTACAAAATCATATAAGTATATTATATTAGCTTTTCATTAACTTATGAAAAAATTCATTTACAATTGTAAGACAGTACAGCATACAAACCATAGTTATATAATGGTTCTCTAAGGGAATGTGATGTATAGATGATATGAACAGACTTGTAACTATAATTTCAATACGTACACTTTGATGAAAACTATGGTAACCAAGGCTTTGGTTGAAATGACATAACGTCTTTTTAAATGATATATTTATGGCACATGTGCTATTTTCGAAGTCTTTAAATTTTTACCAGTTAATAAATAAATGGTTGATAACTGGTATATGTATATGTCTTGTTTTTGTAAACTCATGCAGCTTCGATAGCTCTTGTACATGGAAACTTGTCATTATTCCCACGTATAATCTTCATATGATATGTGTTATAATTTTTTTTAGCAAAAGTAGGATCACTTCATGGTCCAGCACCTTACACCTGACAATAAATGTCCATGTGGCTGTAACTGTTATGAATACTTGTTATATGTCAACAGTCAAGATTTTTGTATATTATTAAGAGATTGCATTATATCACTACCAAATATATGATTTTAATTGGTGTCTTTGGCAAGATATGTAATAAAACAGTTAATTAATGAATAATATGGACTAACCATGCTAGTAAATGTGATAATTAACTCTATATTTCCTCTCTTGTAGGAGTTCACTAAAAACAACAGCACAATATTGGTATATTTACTACCAAATACTACATATTGTATACTTGTATGTGTTAATAACACTGTCAATAATATATGTTGTGCCAAGAACTTCAAAACTACTGGTAAATTTAGTAAACATTGTTACTACTCTACATAGTACTCATTTATTGTAGCTATTCATTTGTCTTCTCTTGGACAATATATATATAGTTATTAATAATAAAGTAGAACTCATAACTTCTTTACTAAAGTCTGTCTGTCATTATGCGAGTGACCAGTCATGTATTATTAGATGACCACATTCAAATTATAACTATTGTAACCATTATATTAAGTAATTATAGACTAAATCAAACTATTATGATATATATTTCATTCTAATATCTTCTAGTAGGACAAAACAAACAAAATCAAGTTCAAAATGTTAGAGCTCATGTATATTATCCATTATTAAATAACCAAAGTGTTATATCAGCTCAAGTAATATGGAAAAGTCTACCTTCTACACTACGACCTAATTCCTATGAAGTACAGATATTTACTGCTGATGCTGACAAGTTACATATTAAAGTAACTATGACATAAACTTCATTAGTTTAGTTTATATTCCATGTGCAATAAAAGTAGTCCTGTAAATGTTTCCTCTAAAATCCTTTGTATTAGTTATATATCATGATACTTTCATCAATAGGGAAGTCCTTTTATTAATTTATCTCCACCTGATCCATTCAAAACAATTGAGATGAGAAACAATAACAATGAACTTTACTTTCCATTAGCAAATAATACTGACTACATTGTACAGGTAATAGTATATATTAATGATGTAATTATAAATTAAATAATTCCTTATTTTATTAGGTGAGAGGGACAACAACTAGAAAACAATACCCATTATCAGAACCTATCAAAATTAGTACATTCTGTGAGTCAAATACCAAACAATAAACAATCCTGTGATTACTTACTCAAAATACATAATCACTTTGTTAATTAATTTGTTTAGCTCATGAGTCTGCAGTTGAACTTTATGTGACTACATCACAAGCAGGGAGAGTATTGGTACATCCACCTGGATCTTCTCAAATACTATATGAATCTATACAAACAAATATAAGTGCTCCAATTGCACTAGACAAGAGAAGAAGACATGTATTTCATGTCAAAGAAATGTCAGAACAAAGGCAGTATGTAGTGATAAAGTCAGATATTGATAATCCATTACAATCAGAAGAGGTAAATATTAACAAACACTTTTTAACAAAGTTAATTATTTGTTTTCTTTTATTATATTTAAATACATTAATACATCATTGGTATATAAATTGTAAAAAGTGTATGTTACCATATAAATACAACAACTAATAATATCTACAATAATATGACTTACATTATGAATACATTAAATGACCTGAACAAATAAATTCAAGCTTTGTTGAAATTGAAATCATTTATAATTAATTTAAAGGTCAAGGGTCAACCATTTTCTATACTATGCAATATTGTATGGCTGCCTTCAACTGGTGCTATATAAGATTTATAGTTATGTAAGTGTTAATTTTATTCTTATATGTGCTTCCTTTCTTCTTTAGTTGTATACATTAACCAATTTAAGACCAGTAGCTATGACCTATGATTGGATAGCTCAAAAACTCTACATTGTTGGAGGAAACATAGATAATGATCATTTCAGAATAATTAGTTTGAATGATCGAAATTTGGAAATAGATTTAAAAACTGTCTATGAAGGAAGCAAAGAAACAGACTACAACTCACTACAAGTGGAGATAATTATCAACCCTTTTGAAGGGTAAGAGTGTAGTAAATATTATCACTTAATATGTTGTCTAATTCCTATTTTATTTTTTTATGCAAGTCCTCATTTCTTATTTCTTTATTAGACTCCTACATTGGACTGAATCCTCAACACAAGCTAATTCCCCCAGTTCAATTTATCGTTTAGACTTAAGTCAGGAGTCACCATCCTCTTTGTTATTTTATAATGGTAGTCTTACATCTGCTCTAACAGAGGATGTATTAAGGAACTGTCTTTATTTTATAAATCGTCAGCCACTTCAAATTATGTCAAAACCTTATAGAGAAGATGATGATAATATTTGTTTTGGTCCATATTCATTAAATGAAAATGTTTTGAAAAGTAAGTTTTCTTTATATTTCTGAAATCAGTAATTGTGTCATCTCAGATATTCGGGACGCTAAGTTAACTGTTGATGATAATGGTATTTATTTGACTGGAATTAGAACTAGTAATACTGCACAATTTAAATATTATCAATTTCAAGGCAATCAAGCAACTATTATGTCACAAATCAATAGCATCACTAACTTTGAAACTACTAGTCCAGGAACACAGTCATTGCCATGTAAGTCATTGTAACTACATTACTGGACTCAAAATTAATAATAGCAAAAATCAGTAAAGGTTAAGTGCAATACTTTTTATTATATTAGCTATCATGTGCTTGTCACCTGACTTCTCAAACATTGATAATCGTCCACGTCCAAGAGCAATCAGTAATACTACAACTAATATTCTATTATCATGGGATGAACCACAATGGCCATCAGCTTGCTCTAGTCAAATGATATCAAGACTTCCTCTACTGTATAAAGTATATGTCAATGATTCCAATGGAGCAGTTGTGCCTGGATATAATCCTAAGGTAATGTTAATACTGTAGTGAAGGAATAAGAACACCTTATTAGCTATTGAGAATATCAATTATAGAATTAATAATATCAGTTGTCCGCCATAATTCTTGACAAAAATATTGCATTGTATTTTGGATACATCTAAAATTTGTGGAAAAACATTCATTTATCTATTCTTGACCTTACTATTATTTACAGGAAACATATAATAGATTTGTTAATATTACTAATTTGACACCAGGAGTTAATTATAACATCACAATATCAGCCAAAACTGACTATACAATAGCATCACCAAATGATCTATTATTAGGTCAACCACTCATTGTAGCTCCTTTACAACAAGGTCAGTAAAGGAAGACATGTAGTATATTAATGATATAAGGACATCAAGAACTATGATCATTGATTATGACTACATTGTGTTCTTTATTGTAGACATCATTCCTCATGTGTCCTCTGCATCTATATCTTTAACTGGCTCTTTAACTGTTTCTTCTTCTAGTGAGTGTATAAATAGATTGTAAATTCCATAGTTACACATATCTAAGTGTGTTAAAAAAATTTTAATATTATTATTATTATTATTATTATTATTATTATTATTAAATATTATAGTAATTCATTTTACAGTATTTTTTTATTCATTAACTGCATCAATTTCAGAACAATTCATTTCTATTAATCTTTTTATTTTACTATAGTGACTTCTGAGAGTGTCTCTTTTATTTTACCATCATCATCAACAATGTCTAAACCAGGTAATATATTCAATACGTTTTTGAATATTTGGGATTCCCTCTAGGAACCGACTCTCAATCCACGACCACTATGTCAATGATTATTGGAGCATCATTTTCTGCACTAATATTAATAACCATTATGGCCGTTATAATAATAATAGTTGTTAGGTATTGCTATGTAAAGAATAAAAGTCAACCTTCTTCAACTCATCAGACACAAATACTATCAACTAACCTAACATTTGTTGACAATGCAATGAGCTATGATGATCCTCCACTTTATTATACTGAGAATATTAATGCACCCAACCGTCTTACTTCACCCATATTACATGGACATAATTCTATTGCAATATCAGAGGAGATAAGGACAAATATCACTCCATTAGACACAACATATGAAACTATTTCTAATGATGTCACTACATCATTAGAACAATATTATTATGTTAGTAGACCAGAGAGTGATTCCACAGCAGTTTATATAGTACCTAATAGAGATGAAGGTTTATCAGAGCAATCAATTCAATTAAAAAAGAGTGTTGCTTATAACTATTCAACCACACAATCAACATCATCAACAAATATGGGAGATATTTCATTGGAACAATCAATTCAATTAAATGAAAATGTTGCTTATAATGTTGTAACTAAACGATCAGTGGATTATCTCAAAATACTATAATAAATAATTATATTGTTTTACTTTCAATGTGTTTTTATGTACAAAGTTGTTATTACATTCACAATTTACTTCACAATCATCCAACAATTTAATACCACTGAGATCACCATCACTATTGCTGTCGCTATTACCATCACTATTAGTCACTATCACCATCACTATCACATTCACTATCACCATCACTATTACCATCACTATCACCATCACTATCACCATCACTATTACCATCACTATCACTATCACCATCACTATCACATTCACTATCACCATCACTATTACCATCACTATCACCATCACTATCACCATCACTATTACCATCACTATCACCATCACTATCACCATCACTATTACCATCACTATTACCATCACTATTACAGTCACTATCACCATCACTATTACCATCACTATCACCATCACTATCACTGTCATTATCACTACCAGTTGATACAATAACTAAATTAGTTTATGTAAGTACTTAATAGTAAATATCAGAATGATTATACAACATTACCATTACAAGTTGTTTCCATGGTGATTGACTATGGATAGATAGAACACTTGGATGAAATAATGGATGTAAAGGATAGATCGATGAAGACAACATGATATGATTGGAAACAGACTGACATTTTAATAAACAAAGAAACAAACATATCAATAGCTAATATATAATTTCTAATTCAGTGGGTGTATTTGTTAAATATTAAGCTAATACATAAGGTTTCTATTTACGTTGGAATACTTATAAATCTCATAACTTAACTCCAAATTTCTATGTGTGTGTAATTGAAATTTTAAACTTTTCATATCTCTATAATAAATTTGAAATACTACACTATAACTGTGTACTCTAATCTTGTAAGTGTGGTCAACCAAGTGGGAACTAACCCTCTCTCATACACATCCCTGTATTTATCCACAAAAACGATTGGCACCTGTACACGCCTCCTATCGCCATGAGACAAACTCCTTCATCCACAACAATCACTAAAGTAAGTCCTCATTCTTTGCCAATTAATACTTCACTAAAACCTCTAACCACCTGGTTAGAGTTGTCAAACTGGTATTACCAGTCTGGCCACAAATGCTGAATGATAACTTATTCCTATCACATCAATCATAGAATTTAATTACTACATATGTACATATGGTGTTAATGCATTACATATTATTAATTGATACGATTCATTGGTGACAATGATATCATTACCACTAATTAATAATAATAACATTACCATTGTTTAATGAAGCCATGTAATACCAACACTAATATATTGGTCCTCATGGAGTACTATTATAGTCTTTATAGTCCTAACTTAAGATAGATATAGAATAGTCAGTATTGTTGACAGTATTGAGTCATAAGGCACATTGATCTAAGGCCATCATGTCTTTGACTACATTGATTATCAAGTATGTCCCAGAAAGGAGGAGCTATAAATAAACCCGATAACAATACCTAATACAATGTATTTGTTTATTATTCTCACCTTTATGAGGTGAATATGTAAGTTTTGTCAATGTTATGATTATCACACATTGACTAACATGGTTATTCACAGTGCTCCTACTTCATTCCACAACTGAAACCATTCAACATTACAGGAAGTCCATACTTTGTTGTGGATAAAGCCAAATGTATACAAATAACTGAAGTATAGATTTGTGTCATATAACGAGACTATTTAAACTTAGTCTATTGTCCTCCTTCGATCAGTCAGACACAACACTTTGAAATATTTTGTTTATCAAGATGCAACTAGTTCAGATTGGATTGTTAGTGACTGTAGTCATTGTGGTTTCTACAACTGCAGCTCAAGCAATTATCTGTACAAATTTAATTAATGATAAAGTAAGTTTTTAAATATGCTTTACAATTAATATTGATGTTATTAATAATTTTCAGAATACATGCAGCAATTGGCAGTCAGATATCAACATTACAAATGAGTCATCAACTTCAGTATTAGTACAATGGAGACATTATACAATGAACAATGGTGATGAAATTCTATATAATATAACTTACAGTAGGACTCCTGCTTCTGGTACTGTTATGTCACAAACAGTAAGCTATATATTTAATGTATATACTTATTTGATAATCTATTCCTATATTAAATACTCTGACCTCAATTTAACTTTAATTCATAAAACACACAACATTTCAACATATAACGGTATGGTACTACGACACCATCTATTCTAATTTTTGTCATCTCCTTATTGCACGCTTGAAAAGACTCCAAGTTGAAATGTTGTGCAATATATGAAATATATTTTAGTCAATTGAGACTGTTTGATTGGTTGCTGACCCATTCAATATATAATATCATTTTCTTACTATTTTCTGAAGCTGCATTGGAGACTTGTTACTTGTAAGACTCCTTTTGTATTTACTTGTATTATTTCTCTTGATATATATAGAATGCCATGTATTTAAATAATGTAAACACTTTGTGTTATCAGCCATACATGTGCATGTAGATATTAAAAAGATTAAAAAGATGTAAATTGAGATTTAGTGATGTTCAAGGATAAGTGGTAATAATAAAAAGGTCCAGCATGTAAAGAAAAAAATGTCTAATATAACAATTATGTGTTGTACATGACAATATAAGTTAAGATCTCAACAGAAAACGTTATAGTGCAGACTGAAAGATGTTCTGCATAATGATCAAATCATTCAGGGTCACAAGTACTTATTTATATAATGAAAAGAGAAGGATTGTAATGCTCACATGTACATGTCTTAATATTTTCGAAAATAGGTGTGGTTAGTTAGGAATATTAGTGGCCTGTATTGTTGGATGGACTCTTAAATTAGATAATGGAGCAATCAGGTACTAACTGAAGGTTGCTTGTCTGATTCCGGCAATGTCCAATTTTCTTAATTCTCTCAGAAACATTAGGTCACATGCATACTGCAGATATCTTATATACACATAAATATATTATAATATTTAAGTTACTTTAACTTGTATTAGCTATTACAATGTACAATTCTATATACTAATTAACGATTATATTGAATACAACTCTTGAGAAATAATGCTGACAAGATACAATTATTAAGTAACATTTCATAACAATAATTCAATTTGGGAAACCACAATATCATGTGTTGAAGGGAAGTCTTTTAAAGTAAAATATATTACCTCACATTAGCTAACTAGTTTTTATATATAAGAAATTCACCAAATTTGGTATCTTAGGGAAATGATATAAACAGAGATCTTCAAAATTTCTCATAAACAATGATTCACATATGGAGCGAATTCATCAATTAACTGTATATATCCTCTTTTGTAGGAGTTCACTACAAACAACAGTACTATATTGGTATATCTACTACCAAATACAACATATTGTATAATTGTATGTGTTAATAACACTGTCACTAATACATGTTGTGCAAGCAACTTCAGAACTACTGGTAATCAGATAACATTATAATGATAAAGATATATATATATATATATATATATATATAGAGAGAGAGAGAGAGAGAGAGAGAGAAAGAGACTTTATTTTTAGATTCTAGTTGTGCTTGTCATTAAGTGTTCAAAACACAATAATGTAGCAAAAGCAAAAAATGGCTACTCAATTATTTGCCTCATTCACATAATGATATAGCATACATGTATATAAGGACATATGAATTAGCATACTTACTCTGTCACTTATCTACATAGTTACTGGTAAATACAGCACATGCTTGCTATATGTACTTACATGTACTCGATGAAGTAAATTAATTTAAAAAGCAATTAATTATTATATTTTTAATAGACCAAATCAAACAAAATCAAGTTCAAAATGTTAGAGCTCATGTATATTATCCATTGTTAAAGAACCAAAACATTATATCTGCTCAAGTAATATGGACAAGTCTACCATCTACACTACAAATTCGTTCTTATGAAGTACAGATATTCACTGCTAATGCTAACAAGTTACCTATTGAAGTGAGTTTATATATAACTGACAAATTATGGTCTACCGCTCGCTCTTAAGATTTATTTTTGTTTGTTGTTAAGTGTTCAAAACACAATTATATAATGATATAATAGAAAAAAATGGCTACTCTTGCCTCATTAATTAAACTGTTTTATTTAATGCTTACCTGAGTGTGATGTTATCTAAAATTTTATAGGGTAGTCCTTTTTTAAATTTGTCTTCATCTGATCCATTTAAAATACTTGAGAGGAGAAGTGAGATAAATGAACTCCAATTTCCATTGGAAAAAAACAATGAATACATCATACAAGTAAGAGACAAATTAAACATTATTATTATTATTATATTATTATTATTATTATTATTTATGTGAGAACAAACGACTATATTAATTAATTCTTTATTACTAGATCAGAGGAATATGTGATAGAACTGATTATCCTTTTTCAGAACCAATTAAAATTAGCACATTCTGTAAGTACATTATAATGATCATCAATTATACATAATGCTTAGCAATAAGATACACACACAACATATCATTTTAAGAGATGACTAGAAACATGTTCTGGTTTAATGTTACATTCATAATTGTATAGGATGTGATCTGTGTCAGAATTATTAACCCAAATATTAAAATTAGCATAATTAACATACCAATATATATATAATTATATATATATATATATATATATATATGTATAACAGGAATGTCATCATGTCTCTATGAAGCACACATATCACACTCCATATAATTGAGCTGCGACCATTATCTATACTTGTATACTTTTTCTACCTTCATTAGTTCATGAACCTACAGTTGAACTATACATGACCACAGCTCAAGGAGGTCATTTATTAGTACATCCACCTGGACTCTCTGAACCACTTATAGAAGAAGCAGTACAAATAAACATCCATTCTCCCATTGCTCTGGACAAGATGTCAAGAGATATATTTTACATTCAATACACCAATTTGTTTAATATTATTGAACAGTACACAATAATCAAGTCAAACATGGACAATCCATCACAGCAACTTTCTGTAAGTACTTTAATTCTATACAATATTAACAATTTTATGCAATAAATGTCTCTTTATATATCTTAAAATAAATTGAATCTTATAAAACAATATAATTGACTTTGACTATTTAAAATTCTGTTTTGTTATAGTCCAGCATACTAGACTATTATTAATAAAAGTCTTAGTTTTAATACTCTATATAATAATGACTATAATTTTATAACAGATATTTTTATGCAATAAGTATCTCCTTATATTTCTTGAAATAAATTGAATCTTATGAAGCAATAGAGTTGACTTAAATTTTTATGATTTTGTTTTGTTATATTCCAACATACTCAACTATTATTAAATATTAGTAATAGTATTATTAATATTAGTAATAGTATTATTAAATAATAAAAGTCTTAGCTATTATTATATGTATTAATGATATCTATTTTTCTATATATACAGTTTATTATTTGATTTTATTCTTTATTATAGCTACATACTTTTATCAATTTAAAACCACTGGCTATGACATACGATTGGATAGCTGAGGAACTTTACATCATCTTCTATCAATCATTTTTTAATCGTCTTATAGTTTATAGTTTGACTACTCAATACATGTACAATAGTATATATTTAGTTTATAATAGAGTGAGTGGTATATCATACTTAACAGAAGTAGAGATGACTTTTAATCCATTTGAAAGGTAAGTATTTTTCCAATGCATGCTACATGACTGTCACAGATTGTCACATGACTGTCACACTACACACATGACTCAAATAGTTGCACAGTCATCATTTACAGTTTTTTTTGTTGCATGATACATATCTAATTTAGAGTATAACGATTTTATGACGGAAATTTTAGAAAACTTTTATTATTTCTTGTTTCTATGTAGACTTCTTTATTGGACAGAATACAATGCAGCTGACTCCAATAACACCTCAATTTATCGTTTAGCCTTTGATGGTCTTCGATCTTTCTCCACTCTACTATATACTGGTACAATTACATCTGCTTTAACTGAAGATGTACTAAGGAAATGTCTCTATGTTATAAACCACCAGTCGCTTCAAATTATACCAATACCACTACAAAGTGATTCTATTTGTTATGGTCCTTATCAAATAGAGAATGCATTTTCAGCAAGTAAGCACTAGCTAGTCCTAAAGAAATTAGTTTGTTCAATATTGTTATAGTATATTGAACACACCTATAATAATTATTAATGTAATACAATAACAATCAATCTAACACACTATCAAATATCAATGTTCTTACTCCATTTAATTATAGATATAGCCAGTGCTAAACTAACTGTGGATGATACTGGTATATATTTTATTGGAATTCGTAATCAAGAAAAAACAATAACATGTTATAATTTTAATGATAATTCAATGCAACTTGTGTTCCAAGATGGTAATCTTGCAAACAACATTACCGCCATTGAAACCACAAGCCCAGGAACACAGCCACTACCAAATGGTAGGAATAATAAGATTTATAATTTAATGTTCTTTACTTCATAAACAAAATTAGCTCTCATTTGCCTGTCACCTGATTTCTCAAATGTTAATAATCGTCCACATCCAAGAGTAAAAAGTAATACTACAATCAGTATTCTATTATTGTGGGATGAGCCAGAATGGCCATCAAACTGCACTGGGATGTCAAGACCTCCATTACTGTACAGAGTATATGTCAAAGATCTTAATGGAGTATTTCTGAAAGGATATAATCCAAAGGTATGTGGTGAATGGATCCTCATCACTATAAATAACCTCATTGAGGACAAGTCATTATTGTATATTTTCTATCATTCTGTTAAAGGTTTCATTTAGCTATAAATTTATTGTCTATAATTATAAAATGAGTGTATACTAAAGAAAATTGTCTATTATTATCTTAACAATATGTCATACATTACTCCTCTATAGAAAACATACTATCCAGGAATCAATATTACTAAGTTGACATCAGGAGTTAATTATAACATCACAATATCAGCCAAAACTGACTATACAATAGCATCACCAAATGATCTATTATTAGGACAACCACTAATTGCAGCTCCTTTACAACAAGGTCAGTAATTGAAGACATATAGCATATTAATGATATCTGTGTCTTTTGTTATAGAGATTACATCATCTTTACCTTTGCCTACTCAGCATTTTTCTCATTCAGGTATGTCTATAACATAAGAATTATTTAGCAAAACTTTTATAACAAGTACATTTTGTGCTCATAATGAATTAATATAATATTATTTTATTGGCGTCTTGTATAATTCTAAGTATATAGGGATAGCATCTTACCTTTCAAATTCAAGTACATCTAAATAAAACATGTTAATTCAATATATTATTCTTTATGGTGAACATGCACAGTAGTAGTATAACTATATTACCAATATCCTCTACAACTCTTAGATCAGGTAACACATTGTTATGGTCATGCATACACGACGTGTGTGCACACATATACAAACATACACATACGTACTTGCTAGTAGAGCGTGTTGTTATTGAAATAAGACTACTTCGTTTAACAACCACCAAATCTATTCATTACTGAACTACAATTCCTATGGTTTTTCTTTATTAAATAACACACATAACTGTAGAAATATTATTTCAATATCACTGATTATTAATACATTATATCAATTAAAAATTAATGCTAAAATTTAGGGCTTCAATCAATCTTAAGACTTGGTATTTATGTAATAGTCATGACTGATACATTAAAAATTATTATATATTTATTTTTTTACAGTGACCAGTGAAAGTGATTCTTCTCTAGTACCAACATCGTCAACAACTTTATCAGGTATAATGATTATAATAATTGAAGTACAATATTAAATTTCAAATGTTTTTATTGTTCCTCTTTAGATAATAACCCTCAATCGACAAACAATTTACTAATTATTATTGGTGTGTCCCTTTCAATTGCTTTGCTAATAATAGTAATCTTCATTGTAATTGTAATCATATTAATTGTTAGATATAATCGTTGTGTAAAGAGTAAAGGTCAATCCTCTTCAACTCATCAAACACAAACAGTCTCAGATAATCCAATATTTGATGAAAACGGTTTGGTTACAATGATCTATGATGATCCTTCACTTTATTATGCTGAGAATGATCACGACCATCTTACTTCACCTACATCACATGGACATAATCCTGTTACAATATTGGAGGAAATAGGAACAAATATCACTCCATTAGACGCAACATATGAAACTATTTCTAGTGACGTCACTACATCATTAGAACAATATTATTATGTTAGTAGACCAGAGAGTGATTCCACAGCAGTTTATATAGTACCTAATAGAGATGAAGGTTTATCAGAGCAATCAATTCAGTTAAAAAAGAATGTTGCTTACAACTCTTCAACCACACAATCAACATCATCAAGAAATATGGGAGATGTTTCATTGGAACAATCAATTCAATTAAGTGAAAATGTTGCTTATAATCTTTTAACTGAGAAATCAGAAGATTATCTCACAATGTTCTAACTCACATTTGTTATATAAATTGTTTTGATTTTCAATTTCATTTTGTATAATCATAAAATTAATATTTTAGTAAAGATATGTTCTAGTATAAATGTTGTTGTAAGTAGATTTATGTCCAAATAATGAAGTGCGTTTTTATTATAATTTTATTCTTCAAAGACATCAGTGATCATGCTGTAGTGTTAAGCAATAACTTATTCCTATTACATCAATCATAGAGTTTGATTTGGTAAATAGTGCATTGTCTCTATGTAATATATCACATTTTATTTAATTGGTATAATTCATTGGTGATAATAACATCATTATTACTAATTAATAATAATATTAAGCACCCATACGATATTAACACTAATATATTGCTAAAAGACAGCCTTAATGGAGAACTAGTGTATAGAGTCCTAACTTGGGATAAATAAAAGACAGTCTGTACTCTTGACAGTATTGAGTCATAAGGGACATTGATCTAAGGCCATCATGTATTTGACTACATTGATAATCAAATGTGTCCCAGAAAGGAGGAGGCATAAATAAACCTGATAACAATACCTAATAATATGTATTCAACCAACAAACACTTTACTAATTATTATTATTGGTGTATCCCTTTCAAATCATTACCATTACAAGTCGTTTCCATGGTGATTGACTTCTTATTGTCAGATACAATGGCAACACAGTTGATGACATCCTCTGGTACTTCTACAATACAAGCAAACAAACAGATCAATAGTTATTGTGTAGTTTCTATTTAGTGGGTGTATTACTAAAATATTTAGCTAATACATGAGGTTTCTGTGTTCGATGGAACACTTGTACATGTCACTTACCACATAACTTACCTCCAATTTTGTATAACATTTACATTCTATGTGGGTGTAATTGAAATTTTAAACTTTTCATGTCTCTATTATAAATTTGAAATACTACACTGCATTTCAAATTTTGAATTATTTCTTACTAAATGAGTACAATTTTACTATGTCTTTTTTGCCATAAAATTACTTTTTTCTTTTTATAGAAGAAAGGAAGATCACACTGATGTAATACATCACATTTATTTAATTGATATAATTCATTGGTGATAATGACATCGTTATTACTAATTAATAATAATATTATTGTTCAATGCAGCCATACAATGCTAACATTAACATATTACAGACATATTACATGTCATAAATTAAGACAGATATGGAGTAGTCAGTATTGTTGACAGTATTGAGTCATATGGTACATTGATCCAAGGCCAACATGTATTTGACTAGATTGATCATCAAGTGTGTCCCAGAAATGAGGAGGTATAAATAAAATCAATAACATTATGTCATTATAATATATCTGTTTATTATTATCACCATTATGTCTATCAGGTAGCGGAGAGAATGTGCAACTTTTTTGGATGTCATGATCATGACACATGGACTAACATAGTTATTTAAAGCTACTCCTGCTCCATTCCACAACTGAAACCATTCAACATTACAGGAAGTTAATACTTTGTTGTGTATAAATTAAATATATATACAACCAAAGTATAGACTAGTGCCATATAATGACACTACTTAAATACACTCTATTGTCCTCTTTGGATCAGTCAGACACAACACTTTGAAATATTTTGTTTACCAAGATGCAACTAGTTCAGATTGGATTGTTAGTGACTTTAGTCACTGTGGTTTCTACAACTGCAGCTCAAGCAATTATCTGTACAAATTTAACAAATGATGGAGTAAGTTTTTATATGTTCTACGATTAATATTGATGTTATTAATTTTCAGAATACATACAGTAATTGGCAGTCAGATATTATCATTACAAATGAGTCATCAACTTCAGTATTAGTACAATGGAGACATTATACCATGAACAGTGATGATGAAATTCTATATAATATAACTTACAGTGGGACTCCTGCCTCTGGTGGTGTTATATCACAAACAGTAAGCGATATGTTTAAAGTATATTCTTTATTTGATAATCTCTTCTTTTGTTAAATACTCTGACCTCAGTTTAGTATACCTACTAAGTATAATATTAACTTATCCCATTTTGAAAATTTTGACATATTTTGATGTTGAACACTAATGAAGATAAAGGGTTAAACAGCTTAAATACACATAAGTTAGTTCAGGACTTTGGATCAAAGCTATAGGTTCACCTTTAGTGAATGACATTTTGGAAACAATGCTGGTTATTTATATAGCAGTCCTTTAAGTTTGTTATCGTGGTTGATTGCTCTTTACAAAGCTTAATATTGGTTCATTATAAAATATATTAGCTGTTGTGCTTAGGAAATTGAATTCCAACAGTTTTAACTAAAGATAGATGGCTATAATGACATTGTAATTGGATTGTTTATTTATAATAAATATTGAGTGGAGGAGCAACCAATCAATCAGTCCCAATTAACTTAAATTTAATTCAAAAAAACATATGATAGTATTACAACATATGATAGTATGACACTATGACATCATCTATTCTAATTTTTGTCATCTCCTTATTGCACACTTGAAATAGACTATATGTCAAAATATTGTATATTTTATGAATTAAATTTGAGTTAATTGAGACTGATTAATTGGTTACTGCTCCATTCAATATTTAATATTATTCTCTTACTATTTTTGTGAAACTACATTGGAAACTTGTTACCTGTACGGCCCTTTTTTATTTATTTGTGTTATTTATTTTGACGTAGAATGTCACATATTTAAATAATGTGTACACTTTATGTTATCTGCCATACATGTGCATGTAGATATTAAAAGATTAAAAAGATGTCAATAGAGATTTAATAATGTTCAAGATAAGTGGTAACAATAAAAAAAGGTCCAATATCTAAAGAAAAAATGTCTGATATAACAATGATGTGTTTGTACATGATCATATAAGTTAAGATCTCAACAGAAAACATTATAGTACAAAGATGAAATGTATTTTGCCATAATGATCAAATCATTCAGGGTCAAAAGTACTTATTTATATAATGAATAGAGAAGGATTGTAATGCTCACATGTAGATAGAACTATGTCTTAGTGAAACAGATATGGTTCATTAGGGATGTTATAAGTGGCCTAATAGGCTCTTAACTTAGATAGTAGAGCAATCAGGTACTAACAGATGGTTACTAGTTTGATTCCGGCTATATCCACTTTTTCTTCTCAATACTCTCTGGATCATTTAGGTCATATATATATACCACATATATCTTGTATACACACAATATATAATTATTATAATATTTAAGTTAGTTTAACTTATATTAGCTATTACAATGCTGTACCCTAACTGGTGACCATAGTGAATATAACTCTTTGAGAAATAATGCTGATAAGATACAATCATGAAGTAACAATTCATAACAATAAATCAATTTGGGAAAACCACAATATCATGTGCTGAATGGGAAGTCTTTTAAAGTATATTTTATTTCATCATATAGCTAGCTAGTTTGTATATAAGATATTGACCAAATTTAGAATCTCAGGGAAACAGATCGAGGTCTTCAAGATTAACAAGGATTTACATAAGAAATAAATCAATTAATTAACTCTGTATTTCCTCTCTTGTAGGAGTTCACAACAAACAACAGTACTATATTGGTATATCTACTACCAAATACTACATACTGTATACTGGTATGTGTTAATAACACTATCAATTATACATGTTGTGCAAGCAACTTCAGAACTACTGGTAAATCAGATAACATTATAATGATATAGAATATATATATATATATATATATATATATATATATATATGTATAGACATTGTATGTACACTGACAACTTTATTGTGAACTACTTTTTTTTAGATTTTAGTTTTGCTTGTTATTAAGTGTTCAAAACACAATAATATAGCAAAAGCAAAAAATGGCTACTCAATTATTTGCCTCATTCACATAATGATATAGCATACATAAGGACATATGAATTAACATACTTGCTCTGCCAGTTATCTACATAGTTACTAGTAAATACAACCCATGTTTGCTATATGTACTTACATGTACTTGATGAATTAAATTAATTGAAAAAGCAATTAATCGTTATATTTTTAATAGACCAAATCAAACAAAATCAAGTTCAAAATGTTAGAGCTCACATATATTATCCATTGTTAAAGAACCAAAACATTATATCTGCTCAAGTAATATGGAAAAGTCTACCATCTACACTACAAATTCGTTCTTATGAAGTACAGATATTCACTGCTAATGCTAACAAGTTACCTATTGAAGTGAGTTTATATATTTTATGGTGCACCACTTGATTTTTTGATTTATTAAATTTGTTTGTTGGTAAGTGTTCAAAACACAATTATATAATGATATAATAGAAAAAAATTGGTTACTTGACTCATTATATTTTATTTAATGCTTACCTGTTATCTAAAATTTTATAGGGTAGTCCTTTCTTTAGTTTGTCTTCATCTGATCCATTTAAAATACTTGAGAGGAGAAGTGAGATAAATGAACTCCAATTTCCATTAGAAAAGAACAACGAATACATCATACAAGTAAGAGACAAATTAAACATTATTATTATTATATTATTATTATTATTATTATTTATGTGAGAACAAACGACTATGTTAATTAATTCTTTATTACTAGATCAGAGGAATATGTGATAGAACTGATTATCCTTTTTCAGAACCAATTAAAATCAGCACATTCTGTAAGTACATTATAATGATCATCAATTATACATAATGCTTAGCAATAAGATATATATACAACATTTCTTTCCAAGAGAAAACATGTTCTGGTTTAATGTTACACCCATAATTGTATGGGGTGTGATCTGGTCGGAATTACCGGTATTAAAATTAGCATAACCAGCATGCCTATATATATATACATAACAGGAATGCCAACATGTCTCTATGAAGCACACAGATCATGTCCCATATAATTAAACTGGCACAAATATCTATTCTTGAGCAATCTCTTCCACCTTCATTAGTTCATGAACCTACACTTGAGCTATACATGACCACTGCTCAAGGAGGTCATTTATTAGTACATCCACCTGGACTCTCTGAACCACTTATAGAAGAAGCAGTACAGATGAACATATATACTCCCATTGGAATTTCACTGGACAAGATGTCAAGAGATATATTTTACGTCCAATACACAAATTTTTTAAATCTTTATGAACTGTACAGAATAATCAAGTCAAACATAGACAACCCATCAGAGCAACGTTCTGTAAGTACTTTTAATACTCTATATTATAATGACTATAATTTTATAGCAGATATTTTTATGCAATAAGTATCTCCTTATATTTCTTGAAATAAATTGAATCTTATGAAGCAATAGAGTTGACTCAAATTTTTATGATTTTGTTTTGTTATATTCCAACATACTCAACTATTATTAAATATTAGTAATAGTATTATTAATATTAGTAATAGTATTATTAAATAATAAAAGTCTTAGCTATTATATAAATTAATGATATCTATTTTTCTATATATTAAGTCTACTGTTTGATTTAATTCTTTATATAGCTCCGTACTTTTTCTACTTTAAGACTTCTGGCTATGACATACGATTGGATAGCTAAGGAGCTTTACATCATCTTCTTTAATTCATTTTTGAATCGTCTTATATTTTATAGTTTGTCTACTCAATACAATATTAAACATTTAGTTTATAATAGAGTGAGTGACATATCAGACTCAACAGAAGTAAAGATGACTTTTAATCCATTTGAAAGGTAAGTTTTTTTCAATGCATACTACATGGCTGTCACATGACTGTCACATTGCATGCATGACTCAAATAGTTGCACAGTCATCATTTATGGTTTTTGTTGCATGATACATATCTATTTTAGAGTATAACTATTTTATGAGTGAAATTTTAGAAAACTTTTATTATTTCTTGTTTCTATGTAGACTTCTTTATTGGACAGAATACAATACGGCTGACCCCAATAACACCTCAATTTATCGTTTAACCTTAGATGGTCATCAATCATTCTCCACGCTACTATATAATGGTACAATTACATCTGCTTTAACTGAAGACATACTAAGAAAATGTCTCTATGTTATAAACCACCAGTCGCTTCAAATTATACCAATACCACTACAAAGTGATTCTATTTGTTATGGTCCTTATCAAATAGAGAATACATTTTCAGCAAGTAAGCACTAGCTAGTTCTAAAGAAATTAGTTTGCATTTTGTAGTATATTGAACACACCTCTAATAATTATTACTATAATACAATAACAATCAATCTAATACACTATCAAATGTCAATGTTCTTACTCCATTTAATTATAGATATAGCCAGTGCTAAACTAACTGTGGATGATACTGGTATATATTTTATTGGAATTCATAATCAAGAAAAAACAATTATAACATACTTTAATTTTAATGATAATTCAATGCAACTTGTGTTCCAAGACAGTAATCTTGCAAACAACATTACCTCCATCAAAACAACAAGCCCAGGAACACAACCATTACCAAATGGTAGGAATAATAAGATTTATAATTTAATGTTCTTTACTTCATAAACAAAATTAGCTCTCATTTGCCTGTCACCTGATTTCTCAAATGTTAATAATCGTCCACATCCAAGAGTGAAAAGTAATACTACAACTAGTATTCTATTATCATGGAATAAACCACAATGGCCATCAAACTGCACTGGAATGTCAAAACCTCCATTACTGTACAGAGTATATGTCAAAGATCTTAATGGAGTATTTGTGAAAGGATATAATCCAAAGGTATGTGGTGAATGGATCCTCATCACTATAAATAACCTCATTGAAGACAAGTCACTACTGTAGATTTTCTATCATTCTGGTTAAAGGTTTCATTTAGCTATAAAATTTACTGTCTATAAAATTGTAAAATATAGAAAGTATACTCAGAAAAATTGTCTATTATTATCTTAACAATATGTCATACATTACTCCTCTATAGAAAACTTACAATCCAGGAATAAATATTACTAAGTTGACATCAGGAGTTAATTATAACATCACAATATCAGCCAAAACTGACTATACAATAGCATCACCAAATGATCTACTATTAGGTCAACCACTCATTGCAGCTCCTTTACAACAAGGTCAGTAAAGAAAGACATGTATTATGTTCATGATGTCCATCCTTGTCTTTTGTTATAGAGATTTCATCATTACCTTTACCAACCAAGCTTTCTTCTCATTCAGGTATATCTACAATATAAGTATTATCTCTATCAAACTTTACAATAAGTACATTCTGTGATGATTATATATTAACCCTAATATTTTTTTCTGTGTCTTGTTCAATTGCAAATATTTAGGGATAGCATCTAATGTTTCAATTTCAAGTACAACTAAATAAAACATGTTAATTCAATATATTACTCTTTATGGTGAACATGCACAGTAGTAGTATAACTATAATACCAATATCCTCTACAACTAACATAATTATGGTCGAACACAACATACACACACACACACACACACACACACATGCATACACACACATACATACTTGCTTGTAGAGAGTGTTGTTATTGAAATAAGACTACTTCATTTAACAGTCACTAAATCTATTCATTACTGAACTACAATTCCTATGGTTTTTCTTTATTAAATAACACACATAACTGTAGAAATATTATTTCAATATCACTGATTATTAATACATTATATCAATTAAAAAATAATACTAAAGTTTAGGGCTTCAATCAATCTTAAGCCTTGGTACTTAAGATTGTCTTGAACTATAATACTAATTACTAATATGTTAAATATTATAATATATTTATTTTGTTACAGTGACCAGTGAAAGTGGTTTTTCTCTAGTACCAACACCATCTACAACTCCTTTATCAGGTATAATGATTGTAGTAATTTATTAAAGTACAATATTATATTTCAAATGTTTTTACTGTTCCCATTTAGATAATAATCCTCAATCAACAACCATTTTACTAGTTATTATTGGTGTGTCCCTTGCAATTGTTTTGCTAATAATAGTAATCTTCATAGTCATATTAATTGTTAGATATAATTGTTGTGTAAAGAGTAAAGGTCAATCCTCTTCAACTCATCAGACACAAACAGTCTCAGATAACCCAATATTTCATGACAATGGTTTGGTTACAATGATCTATGATGATCCTTCACTTTATTATGCTGAGAATGATCATGACCATCTTACTTCACCTACATCACATGGACATAATTCTATTGCAATATCAGAGGAGATAGGGACAAATATCACTCCATTAGACGCAACATATGAAACTATTTCTAGTGATGTCACTGCATCATTAGAACAATATTATTATGTTAGTAGACCAGAGAGTGATTCCACAGCAGTACCAACTAGAGATGAAGGTTTATCAGAGCAATCAATTCAGTTAAAAAAGAATGTTGCTTATAACTCTTCAACCACACAATCAACATCATCAAGAAATGTGGGAGATGTTTCATTGGAACAATCAATTCAATTAAGTGAAAATGTTGCTTATAACCTTTTAACTGAGAAATCAGAAGATTATCTCACAATGTTCTAACTTACATTTGTTATATAAATTGTTTTGATTTTCAATTTCATTTTGTATAATCATAAAATTGATATATTGGAATACTCTAGTAAATAGTGTCATAAGTAGATTTATTTCCAAATAAGGAACGTTACTTTGTAATTTTATATTCAAAGACATCAGTGCTCATAATCATATTAATTGTTAGATATAATTGTTGTATAAAGAGTAAAGGTCAACCTTCTTCAACTCATCAAACACAAACAGTCTCAGATAACCCAATATTTCATGACAATGGTTTAGTTACAATGATCTATGATGATTCTTCACTTTATTATACTTCACGACCATCTTATACTTCACGTATATAATATCACTCCATTAGACACAACATATATATGAAACTATTTCTAGTGATGTCACTGGATCATCGGAACATTATTATTATATTGGTAGACCATTCTACAGCAGTTTATAGAATACCAAAAAATGAGCAATCAATTCCTTTAAATGAAAACGAAAATGAAAATGTTGCTTACAGCAAACAATCAGAGGATTATCTCCAAATGCTTAAACTTATTTTTGTTATATAAGTGGTTGATTTTCAATTTCATTATGTATAATCATAAAATTAATACACTAGTAAAAATAAACTCTAAGTAAATTTATGTTCAAAATAAAGAAGTTGGCCGACTAATTTTAGTATGAAAGGTATATGCACTATTATTTCAGAAGTTCCTGTTTTTAATTTGTTAAATAGACATACCAATATGCTTATATAAAATACACATGTACACATGCACATGTGATTTATACATTTTCTATACAGGTAAATACTTTATACAACAATTAATTGAAATTTAATGAAACGCTTTTAATTTTTTCCATAATTATGTACATTTATTATTAAGTAAACAATTATTAGTAATTAGTAATTATAGTAGAGAAACAATTATAAAGAGGAAACACAAAGAGGAAATGGAAGTTACATATCTTCCACACTCCATTTATAGGCAAACTCTTCTTGAGCTTTTTTCTCAGCTTTAAGTGCATACTGAGTATTCTCATATCCATTAGATCGATCAATACCATCCCATCTATAACCAGGACGAATACCAAATCTATTTTGTGGCCAAGAACCTTGATAAGTTGGTTTTTCTATAGACACATTAAAACAAAGTAAATAGAAAAGATTTTTACATTTAAAAATATAGTATAATCAGTAATAACATAGATTACTTAAGTCTACAACAACAAATAATTGTAATAATTGATTTGTAATTGTTTCAATAATCACAATATTTTGACGGACCACTAACAGTAAAGAGTGAAACAAATGAAACCTTTTATTACTTTAAAACATGATAGTCATGCTCGTTATTCTAGCACTCATCATAAAAAGAAATAAAATTCAGTGAGCGTCAATATTCAATAAGTATGTATTAGTTTAATTTGTGAAGTTCATAAGTCACATACAACAATAGAATAAAATAATATGAACTTAAACAATCTTAGTATGGCCTGTCATGGGAAGCATGTCAGATAAAAAAGTTGTATTTATTACTTTTCTATATTAGTCTTACAATATATATTGAAGGAGACTGGTAGTAGTCTAATAGATACCAATGCATGTGCTGTAGAATGAGCTTATCAATTGTCATATTATCTTTACCTTTTTTCTGTTTCTTTTTATTTTTAGTGTCTTTATTTCCTTTGTTTTTCTTCTTCATAAATGCTAACATTGGATCACCTTCTCTTTCTCTCTCTTTCAAGAGTCTCTCTAAGTCTTCATCATCACGATATCGAGCTAAAGGTTTTGACATCTCATAAAGGTCGTCAGCATGTTTCTCTTGAGCTGACTGCACTTGTGCTACACTAAAGGGTTAAAATTACACACACTAAAGGGTTAAAATAACACTATGTTCATATTGTAGTAACTCCTATCATATTATCTGTCTAATCATCAATTGATCCCTTTGATACTATCCATCCATCAATCCATTCATCCATCCATCCATCTATCTATCCATCAATCCATCCATTCATCCATCCATCTATCCATCAGTCTGTCCATTTGTTTATCCACTAACCCTCTTCCCCATTGAGCAAATACAGCATCATCCTCTTTCTTTTTTCTCTCTTCTTCTTCAGTTAACACTTTCTCAGTTTTAGGATCTATTCTTCTCCCTTCTTTATCTCTGTACACTGTCTCAGCTTGACGACCTGATATTAATGGATCTAAGGACCTGATAAACTTCTCTCTCTCGGCATTTGCCCTAGCTATTTCTTCTTTTAAACCATCTGCAGATTGTAACCCTACTTTTGATCCTAACAATGTTCTACTACTACTTAGTTCAGTGGCCGGTTGTGTTGGAGGTGAAGAGCTAACAGCTTCATTATGACTTCTTCTAAGAGGGCTTTTATCAAATTCATGCTTCACAGAGGGAATCAATTTTTTGTCAGTTTGGTCTTGACCCTTTCCTTTTGATGGTCTATTTGGGCTTCTTTCTCTTAGTGGACTGAGATCAGGAGAGCCATGTCGACCCCTTCTTGGGGGGCTAAATCTTGATTTTCGTTGTCCAGGTCCTTTTTTGTTAGCATTGGTATTTGGTTGAGATGTGGTACTATTTCTTCTAGGGGGATTTAAATCAGGTTCAGGGGTTCCTGAATCATGTCTAGTTCTCCTCCTGGGGGGACTGACATCAGGTGAGTCATGCCTCTCTCTGATCCTTTTAGACCCTACTTTATCATCGCCATCTTGTGGTCTCTTTCTTCTTGGAGGACTAAAATCTCTCGGAGAAGCTTTTCTATTCTGCCTTGGTGGACTGAAATCAGGTGAGCTATCTCTATCATTCCTTCTACGAGGACTGAGATCAGGAGAATCATGTCGTCTATTCCGTCTCCTTGGAGATGTATCTCTACTTCCAGGAGGGGAGGGTGTTAAATCCTTTTCAACTTTAACAATGGATAAGTTAACTGGATCTACTGTTTGTACAGCTTTCCATTTAAAACTGAATTCTGGCCTGTCATCTGTGATATCTATTACAATAGGGGCATCCTCTGAAAGGAAATAAAAAGAATGATGAGTTAATAATTAATTGATTTGTTACCATACCTGGGTCTTCGTCATCATCATCATCTTGTTGAGGGGTTAAATTTTTCCAGTCCAGGTCATCATCGTGAATAACAACGTTTTTAAGCTTCTTGATTTTCTTTTTCGTCTTCTTGGTCTTGTCATCTCCTCCTCCACTGTCGTTTGAAAGGTACTTCTTCAAGTACTCTATTTTTGATGCCATACTGTTTAATATTACTTTTATACGACTTACTAGAACATTATGGTAGAGTACACGCGTTACTATGGCAACACGAATTCGACGTTTACGAGCCGATGACAGCTTTTCTTCGAAGAGTATAAATTCTGGAGATTCAAGTGATTTAGAAAATATGCCTGCACTGAAAGCATTCAATATAAAATGGAAAATTGGTAGTGACGACTTTGTTTTTCCATACATGTTCTCAATCTTCATGAGATGTCTCTGGTAAGTGTTCAGACAGCTAGCTCATAGTACATCACCGCATACTTAGTGCACTTTGAGTAACCTCCACTTCATACGTCTTCATAAATTATATTACACATATTATATAAATTAATATATGACATAGTTGTCTATCCTAATATATAATATGATGCACTTCCAATTCATTGTCCATATCTGTCCTAGGTTTGCATCAATAGTCTATGTGTTAGTGGATTATGACAAACAATATCAATGTGATGATGAGCATCTACTAAAGATATACATCTGTACTCTTATGGGACTACAAATTGTAGCAGTATTCATACAATTAATAGTGATTATTGTTAGTTCTCGTGGCACAATAGCTGACTCACAACCGAGAAGATACTTAAAATGGATACTTTATATACAAACTGTTGTATTCGTTGTAGAACTAATATGGGATATTGTGGGCGTTATTTGGAGTTTTGATCCAACTATTGATTGCTCATCATCTCATCAAGTTCTTATTTTAGCTCGAATTGTCCTTACATGGAATTTAATATCATCCGTTTCCATAGCAACATATGTACTCATTCGTATTGGTGTCTGTGAATTAGTTTGTCCGAGAACTCCTGATAGACTCCGTTATGAAAAATTAAAACCTTCTAGAAGTTTCGGAGGAAGGAGACTTTCTCGTGTGAGTAGCTATTCAATGAATCAACACAAAAGACAGAGAAAATGGCAATGGTATTTACAGAGTATGTTCTGTTGTATCAATTTGAAAGAGAAACAAAAGAATGTCTTTACTGAAGTGTCTGCAACATTGGCAACTGCCTTTACTAAATTTCGAGGTTATGTACTGTCTGATATACTAGCAGGAATGGCTTTACTAAGAATGAAACAAAGCAACGAGAGGGTAAACTGAAGTATGATTAGACTTGTAAAATAATTTTAGAATTATACTAGGTACTGATCATGCATGTGATATAAAAATATTTACAAAGATTTTGTTGTTATTATATTTAACTTATAGAAAAAAAGAGAAGATTATGGAGGTTTTTCCTCTACAAGAAAGTTGCTAAAATTCTCTGAAAAGGTAGAAAATAATACAATTATTTTCATGTCTTACTCTCTATCTCACCCATTCACTCAGGGAGTAAGCAGTCACACCAAAAGAATGGCACGATATCTGAAATATTCCATGGGAAGTTATGGCTGGATGTTGTTTGTATATACAAAAGGATTGTCTGGTCTTCTAAAGTTGTTGTTTAAATCTTTATGTTGGTAAGATTATTACCATTCTTTCTTATTTCTTTTGGCCATATATCATCATGAATTTGTCAGTCCATCCATTCATTCATTAATCCATTGATCTATCATTCAATCATCCATTTGTCAATTTCTTTAGTTGTCTTAGGAAGAAAGAAGATGGTGAGCTCTCACGAACAATAATAGGTGACAATTGGTTTAAGGGGAGCACCAATTCTATCCTTACTTGGACTGGTATTAATGAAATGGATATAATATATGCTAACTTTAATAGTGAAGTAAGTCTCCATTGATATTGTCAACATAGTTTAATGGTCATATGAAGTTGTTCATATATACATCATCACTATAATCATCTATTTATCTATCTCTCCATCCATCTCTTACTGACTTTATTCTGTTATTATTGCAATATAACAACTATATTTATAATTTGAACAAATCCATTAGGTGTATTGTCCGGCATTTTATGTAGCATTAGATCATAAAGAACGCAGTGTAGTAGTTTCAATAAGAGGAACACTGTCAGTTTTGGTAAGAAAACAATAACAATGCAGTAAATAATATCATCATATGTACATATACATATACATGTACATGTATATGTATATATACATGTACATATACATGTACATCTATAAGTACATGTACATGTATATGTACATATACATGTACATATACATATAATATACTATGGTAACAATTGTTTGTTACATATTAGGATGCTCTTACTGATCTCAGTGCACATCCTGGTCTATTAATGACTAAAGACTCCGTCAAGTTCTACGCCCACCAGGTATTACTGTAATGAGTTAAATGTCCCTTAATATTAAGAGCAATAATTAATATATTTACTAGGGAATGATTAATACTGCTCAGTGTCTTCATTTGAAACTTGAAGGAGAAGGCATACTACAGCGAATATTTCATATCTATCCAGTTAGTAATAGTCTTATTTCACTAGCCATATCATATATTTTGCTTGTCATCTGATTATTATTATGCTCATGTGATAACCATATGACAAGTCAAACATTAGTCATGTGATTGGTCGTGTGATTCATATTCTATTTATTTCTAGTCTTATAAGTTAGTGATAACTGGACATTCTCTTGGAGCTGGTGTGGCTGCATTACTTGCTATGTTATTACAACCTATCTATCCTAAGCTACATTGTTATGCCTACTCACCACCAGGTGGTTTAATTAAGTGAGTGCGTGTGCTATGTCTAGAGTACATTACCATAATTATAGTATATTTACATATAATACATGTACATTGTGGTACATATATGTACAAATAGTTACTTATTTGTTTGTAATTATCTTAGGTCATATACTAATTTTGACTGTCTTTTAATTTCATTAATTTGTTTTATATTCTTTTATAGTATGCCAGCAGTACATCATACTAAACCATTTATAACCTCTATTGTGTTAGGAGATGATCTGGTACCAAGGTATATGATACATACCATTAACTAGTAGTGGTTGGTCGATTGTAACTTGAAATGTATATGTACGTGTATTTATTACAATGTATCAGAGAGGGAGTAATGCTATGTACCAATGAACAACCATTTATAGATTGAACATGTAAAATTAATGTAAAGTAGTACACTCATTAAATTAAACCTCCTACAATGTAAGTAGGTTGTAAAGATATAGTAAGTAGAGTAGCCACATTGGCTCTTAGAGAATGTCCAGCTATCACTAACTTATAAGACTAATTCAGAACATCCTTTGTGATTAACAGTCTACTTATATAGTAACTTATAACTTGGAGTATATCTAGGACACTTGTTCTAGTCCCATACTAATACTTTAGTGTATTATACAACCTCTATATTGAAGACACTAGTTCTAGTCCCATACTAATACTTTAGTGTATTATACAACCTCTACACTTGTTCTAGTTCAATACACTAATACTTTAGTGTATTATACAAACTCTATATGGAGGACGTGTTAATGAGATTCACAGTTTTGACAAACATCACTAACACTATAATAATACAAGCTATAGTGGTACATGTAAATTTACATGTGAACATGTACATGTCTTGTACAAATGAACACAATTAATTTACCAAATCAATTTTATAGGCTCAGTCTACAAAATTTTGAATTGTTCAGTGAGCAAGTACTACATCAACTACAAACCAGCAGAGTACCAAAAGTGAGAAATCATAAGTGTATCAAAGCCCAGCTGGTAGTAACCACAACAAACTACATGTTGATATTAAATTTGAAATTTAAATTAGCCTCACCAGCTGTGATTATATAGAGACATTACCAGCTGTGTCTTTGACACACAGTCAACAGCCAAGGACATTTCATACCAGATGTGCACTCATGCAAGAATCTAAGATTAATCATGTTTAAGCATATGTTATATATGGAGGTTGAAGTAAGAGACATAAGTTATTTGTTGACCTGAAATGGAGCAATCTGATTGGTCAAATAAGGCATAGTATAGTGCAGCATTAATTATTTTTATTACCTAAAATGAGTTGTTATTTGAACATGTCACTGAGTGTAGTAGTCTAAAAGGTTAGAAAGATGACTTACATATAAGTACATGTAACATTAATGGTAAACTAAACAAGGAAGTATATTCATTCACATGTATATGTACACAGTTACATGTACATGTACACATTCATGTTGATGTCATATCGTAAGATCATATATACATGCTTTAGATATTCCTCTGTCTGATGACATTTCCATAATATGTACTACATGTATTGTAGTGAGTATGTTATTAACATTTAATTACAATGAATTATAATACTAGTAGACCAAAGTCTCTCTCTCTCTTTCTCTTTCTCTCTCTCTCTCTCCTTTCTCTCCAGTTTCAAATCTTTATAGACAGTTTCCTTCATTGGGCTGGGCTAAAAACACCCAAGTATCATTGTCATAAAGATAGTACTGAGAACTTAATAAATATTGAAGCATTTACAACAAAAACCAAACAGAATGCACATGGATTAACTTTGGATTCAGACGAGGTATTATGTAAGATCTACTAGTACTTTATAACAGATATATACATGTACTTGTACATGTAATCACTCTCTTATTAGTAGTGACATCACATGCTTTTCCTTCAATCATAGGAATTATTTGATGATGAGGATGAGAATGACATGAAACAGCTCTCAGATCATCATATCAATACTGATCCCATCACTGGTAAAAGGATTGTAGCACCACGAGAAAGACCAGACCTCTTTCTACCTGGTCGTATCATTCACTTAACAAAAGGACCCCCCCTAGCAAAGTATGTAATAATATAACAATAATTTAATTTACAAGAAAACATTTTATATTACAAGATTACAAGAAATCATGTTTACTTGTAATGTTTTCATGTAAATAAAAATTCATATCTGTATATTATATTACCACAACACTAAGATAGGCGGGGCCTGTCCCTACATGTAACGCATGCTAACAATAGTCAGAATATAGTATATAATATCTCATTACAAGACATAACATTAAATAAATGACTTAATACTTAATATAAAAGTGAATTGTAGTGAACCAATTAACTGTCAGTAAGTTTAAAGCAACTACTTTTAACTGCCTGGTGATAATTCGATGACTTTCTTAGTATTACATACACAGTAGTCTACTATACATACTTATGCTTGTGCGACATATGTAGTCATAACAACATCACAAAAGCACTATTCATTCAGCCTGCCTTACTAGTCTATCTCAGTAAGGTGACTTTGTCTCACATTTTGTTCACACATCTACAACGACATTAATGCAAGTCACATGTTGGTACGTCAAAACTAGTGGACACTATACATATTATTATTAAAGTAGACTATTACAGTATATAGTAGTAAGACATAAACGTCAAAACTAGTGGACACTATACATAGTATTATTAAACTAGACTATTACAGTATATAGTAGTAAGACATAAACAACTTTACCTGTATGGACGGTGAAAGGTTTCAGACAATGCACATTAAATTGTTGTTACCATGGTAACATTATAGTATTGTGCCATATAAAGTACAGTGAGAGTGGAACATGGATTATGAGGATCAAGGAACAAAAATATAATTTGCTTAGCCAATTATGATAGCTCATATATCCAGAATAATGGTGTATGACAACATAGTAACAGCATTATCTGTCATAGTAACGTTTTTGTGGATTTGCAATTAGACCATAAAATTTTATGAATGTTGTTACAACACCCACTACACCAAACAATAGCCCTTGTACATGTTTTATTAAAAGTGCATCATGTATGATGTTTGGTATAACTCAGTAGGGTGCATATTTAACTCTCTTATATAGTCCAACTTTACTGGTTTAGGAGCTAACTTGTAAAATTAAACATTTTAAAAGATGAGGCTGAAGGCACAGTCACTTAAGATAGTGATATAAATTATTGTCTTGTCTTCTTTTTATTAATTTTGTATAATTATGGATATGATTAGTTTGTCATTTTGTTTTCTACAGTTGCTTTGGACTTTGCAGATATCGTCCCATTATTGCAGAATGGACTGCACAGACAGAATTCTCTGAAATGTTGCTTGATAAGGACATTGTCTCTGATCATATGCCTAATGCATTACTAAATGTACTTAACAAGTTAATAAAACAAGAACGCATACAATAATAATAAAGATACTTCAAACACAATAATTTTTAAAATTATTATTAAAAATTTATTATGCAGAACGTATAACGATATTCATGATCCAATTCAGTGACGTATTAATTGAGTTATTGCCTTAATAGAATTTTAATTAATAGTTTAGTACATACGTGCTAGTATCACTTCACTTGTTCAGTCTACACAAGTTTACTTTGCTATTCCGTCGTTTGCAAAGAGTACTGTTGTTTTATGCTAAAGAAATGCCTTTAGCTGTACGTTATGTGCAACCGAAACGTCTCTGTAGGGGACCATTGCCGAGAGGCGTCAAGAACGAACTCCATGCAGTTGCTGTCCTTTCACTGGCTGGCACGATTCGTCAGATGAGCAGTCTTGCTAAACACGCAGAGGGTCTTTTGGGAGAACTGTGCGATACTCTTGGCAAATATAACGAACGCACCTTATCCCTACAAAACCGAGTTACTCACCTCAGAAAAAAAGTCATTCCAAGCTTGGACATTCAAGCTGAAGGTACATGGACCAGCTGTAATATTTATTCTAGTTTACTTTCTTTTTTTGAACAGCTGACTATAATGCTGAAGTTATATTAGCAGAGGACCATTTTCAAAGTGATCATCATATCAGTCAGCAATTGTTATGTGTCAAAACTGCACCAGAGGCTCTTCTGGAACAGTACGAATCATCTGAGAAAGTCCCTCCGCTACATCACTTCACTCCTCACTTTGAAGATGGACGAAATGCTATGCACATTTATTCAAACCCTGAGTTCTTCTTCAACAGCTGGAGAGCCAACATGGAGAGAGATGCTATGAAAAGACGATCGGGAGGAAATTTGGACTCAGTGGTACGTCCTTAAAAACTTAAACTATTACTTACAAAATATCACTTAACTCTTTAACACAATGCCCATTTTATTGGAATACACCATTTCTCTTTATTAACAAAATGTACTGCTTCATTGTACATGTACATGTATTATTACAGAATAATATAGTTAATGGAGTTATGCTTTTGCTATAATGAGCTTGTTTGTGTATTGTTTATCTTCACAAGAATCCCTAGGACTCTACATTTGTAAAGTGTCCACTTCCTTTCCAAATCTTTGTTAGGTTTCCTATTTAATTACTCTAGTCTTCATATAGTATTGTTATGATGATCCCTACTGTTGAGAATTACATGAAATGTTCATGTAATAACGCACAGTACATTTCCTTCTTTATAATAAAAGCATAATCTTAGGTTATGTCTAGAGTACTAGTAATGCCATACTTTAATGTGAAAATAATACAGTTAGGTTCTGATGTTTAAGGTTAGGGTCTGGAGTCTAGTTTAACTTCTTATTACAATTCAATGTTCTATTACCAACACTGCCTAAATTTTAATTGTTTAATTTACTCACCACTGAAATATATCATAAATTACTATAATATTGTATCATAAAGATTAAAGGTATATAATAGTTGATATAACATCCTCTCTCTTATGTTATACCTTTCACCTTATAACCATATATCACTATATCTTAATATGGTATAATTACACTAGTGACACGGCAATATGTAAATTCGATATCAACTAACATGTGCATGTATAAATTAATAATTGTGTTATGGTATAGTAAGTTATAGTAAGTAATACTATGACAACCATTGAAGATTAGAGGATTGTATCACTTTTATAGTTTATAGGATATCTCAAAGTTATTATAACAGTGATATGGGATGTCAGTATAAATTATACAAATTTACATCATACTGAATCAGTAACTTTGCTTTTTGTTTTTAACTTCTTAATATCATTACAAGCTTACATAGTACACTTTCTTCTAGTATGAGAAGAATTCTTCTAATATCTTGACAAGAGAGAAGAAATAGCATTATCATAACTCTTCATGTTAACTTATGAATATACTAACATTATATCTTAGCATACTACAGCATTCTCAGTAGTATATGAACCAAAATAGCTTTCTTTATCTTCTCCTACTTGTTTTTATATAATGGCTGACTAAACATCATTTTCATTCTTCCTATTAGCTATTGTCTATTCTCCAATAGGAGAGATATCTCTTATTAACATGACAAGAAAACACGTTACGCTTGTTCAGTTTTTTTCATAGATGCATCAATCACTTACCTAACATATATTACAGAATAGAGCTGTTGTGTTTGTTCATACAGCAATAAAAACTGGGCATGTAGTCTGTGTTATGTATAATTAGTTGCTATGACTATGAGGTAATATGTACATTATTAGTTACCATGGTGATAACATGGTGTGAAACTATCTTTTTGTTTTGAATCGAATTATATTGTATTGTCTTTGATCTCGTGTCAATGAATCAAATCATGAGAAATTCTTTTTTTGGGTGTGTGCATATTAATTCTGTTATGTTTGGTTTTTGTTACTATTGTAAAAATAATGAGTTTAGACTTGTTAAAAAAGTATGTTTAAAGTCTTCTTCTCAAAAATATTGCTCGGTACCTTTGAGGTAGGAATTATCAGTAAAATATAATGGAATCAACTAACTCTAACAAAATGGAGTTACTACATAATCAATTAGTGATTATGATTGTGTCATGTGATCATGATGTATGGTTATTAACCACTATTGTTTACATTATGATAGTGATAATGGTACCTGCCAAAACTGTGAACCACATTAACATGTCCTCACTATAATGGTAAATAATATGTTGAAGTATTAGTATGGGAAGTGTCCTCAATATAGAGGTTGTATAATAGACTAAAGTATTAGTATGGGACTAGTACAAGTGTCCTCAATATAGAGGTTGTATAATAGACTAAAGTATTAGTATGGGACTAGAACTAGTGTCCTCAATATAGAGGTTGTATAATACACTAAAGTATTAGTATGAGACTAGAACAAGTGTCCTCAATATAGAGGTTGTACAATACACTAAAGTATTAGTATGAGACTAGAACAAGTGTCCTCAATATAGAGGTTGTATAATACACTAAAGTATTAGTATGAGACTAGAACAAGTGTCCTCAATATAGAGGTTGTACAATACACTAAAGTATTAGTATGAGACTAGAACAAGTGTCCTCAATATAGAGGTTGTATAATAGACTAAAGTATTAGTATGGGACTAGTACAAGTGTCCTCAATATAGAGGTTGTATAATAGACTAAAGTATTAGTATGGGACTAGAAGTAGTGTCCTCAATATAGAGGTTGTATAATACACTAAAGTATTAGTATGGGACTAGAACAAGTGTCCTCAATATAGAGGGTGTCCTAAATCAGTGTCCATTATTAGTGGTAGTATATGTGTGTAGTATAGTTTGTATTTACAGTGACAAACTAGTAGTATATTTCATAAGATAGAATGATATTAAAGGAGATCTAATTTAATTATAAACAATAACTGTCACATCTTGTACAACAAATTAATGTGTTAATATAACATAACAAACCTACAAATTATTAGTTACTATATAAGTAGATTGTTAATGATAAAGGATACTCTAAATTAACGACATTCTCTGTCTTAGGACACTTGTTCTAGTCCCATACTAATACTTTAGTCTATTATACAACCTCTATATTGAGGACACTTGTTCTAGTCCCATACTAATACTTTAGTGTATTATATAACCTCTATATTGAGGACACTTGTACTAGTCCCATACTAATACTTTAGTGTATTATATAACCTCTATATTGAGGACACTTGTACTAGTCCCATACTAATACTTTAGTGTATTATACAACCTCTATATTGAGGACGCTTGTTCTAGTCCCATACTAATACTTTAGTCTATTATACAACCTCTATATTGAGGACACTTGTACTAGTCCCATACTAATACTTTAGTGTATTATACAACCTCTATATTGAGGACGCTTGTTCTAGTCCCATACTAATACTTTAGTCTATTATACAACCTCTATATTGAGGACACTTGTACTAGTCCCATACTAATACTTTAGTGTATTATACAACCTCTATATTGAGGACGCTTGTTCTAGTCCCATACTAATACTTTAGTGTATTATACAACCTCTATATTGAGGACACTTGTACTAGTCCCATACTAATACTTTAGTGTATTATACAACATCTATATTGAGGACACTTTGTATGTTATTTAAAGAATATCTTTATTCTAAAATTATTTTCTAAAGTTTTAAAGTGTCTAATATAGAGAGATTTTAATATAGGTATAATTATTATATTCATGTAAAATTTGTTTAATCTAATATTTCATCAATGAAGTATTGTTGTTGTTAAGACACCACCTGATAGTGACCACTTCAAACAAGACACATTACTGGTCACTAGATTATCTATTACATGCCTCCACACATTCATTATGTACTTCAAATTATTGTTTATTACTGAAGTATGTCTAACGTAACAACTTAGTGTTACTTGTTGACAATTTAGTATCAAAGGGTTAATATTATAACGCGATACTTTTTTCTGTCTTCACCCTTTCACATTTTACTAACAGCAATCTGGTTGCCATGACAATCTTTGTACATGGACATGTATTTATTTTAATCCCTACTCTGTATACATGCATTTTGTTATAACCACTATCTTTGTGACGACAAAACCATCAGTAAAATATTATAATGTCATATTCTAGGCCTATGTTTTAAGGTTTATGAAACTTCACAGTTGAATTTAAGAAACATAGCTATTACAGTGCTTACATGGGAGTTGTTTCCTAACCACACCCCGAAACATTTCTAAAACATAGGACTAAAGTGTGGCATCGTATAACGTGACATTGAATTTTTTGTCACTATTAAATAACTTAAAATGTACATGCATATGTCTCTGATGATTATAGCACTATGGAATATATACATGTACATATATATGTATATATACATGTACATATACATGTATATGTACATGTATATATTCATGTATATATACATGTATATGTACATGTATATATACATGTACATATACATGTATATTGTGTACATTGTTATAGTAATAAGTAATATTATATTTATATTGTGAAATATTGCCTAGCTGGTTATTGACCCTATATAATTGTAATTCTGTTGACATGTACAAATAAGTTGCTGACTTAGTCTTATCAAGAGTTTCATAACATTTACATACTTATATCTGGTATAATATTTATATATTGAATTTGGAATTCATTTTTTCGTGTCTATTTGGTTAATGATAATTTCATGTACCCAACAAAAGCCATTTAATATGTACAAGTGCAGGTCATTCGTGTGCCTCTTTGTCTCCTAGTACTGTGAACAGTTTTGTCACATTATGTAAGATGATTTTTATAATAGATATCTTATGTCATGATGTTCTATAGAGGTAGCTATCCTAGGTCACTGTGGTAAGTCCTGATGTTCACTAGTCTAGAGCTTACTAATGGTAGCTATCCTAGGTCACTGTCGTAAGTACTGATGTTCACTAGTCTAGAGCTTACTAATGGTAGCTATCTTAGGTCACTGTGGTAAGTACTGATGTTCACTAGTCTAGAGCTTACTAATGGTAGCTATTCTAGGTCACTGTGGTAAGTACTGATGTTCGCTAGTCTAGAGCTTACTATAATGGTAGCTATCCTAGGTCACTGTGGTAAGTACTGATATTTACTAGTCTAGAGCTTACTAATGGTAGCTATCCTAGGTCACTGTGGTAAGTACTGATGTTCACTAGTCTAGAGCTTACTAATGGTAGCTATTCTAGGTCACTGTGGTAAGTACTGATGTTCGCTAGTCTAGAGCTTACTATAATGGTAGCTATCCTAGGTCACTGTGGTAAGTACTGATATTTACTAGTCTAGAGCTTACTAATGGTAGCTATCCTAGGTCACTGTGGTAAGTACTGATATTTACTAGTCTAGAGCTTACTAATGGTAGCTATTGTGGCAAATACTGATGTCTGTTACTCTTTATATGATCGACATATGTCTTTGGCTCTGCGTCAAATACCACAATATATAAATGGGATATTATAGACGTAATACAATCAGTTTTTGATGCCAAACATATGACCTCCTCCACTTCAAACTATTCTAACAAGAGACATAGACACCATTAGTATACATATCATTAGTATACAGGTTACATGTAGGTAGATCTTATTGCTGTTAAATACACATATTACCTACCACAACAACTATTATTATTATAATTGTATTGAATTATAAATTATAACTATTGTGTTAGTACACTTCGTGATGACATATAACTGGACCATTGCCCAGTCAAATGATCTGTAGTTAATTTGGGGGATTGTTGCTTGAACTGTCATATGTACTTAACCACAGTAATGTTGGATAGCTACCATTAGTAAGCTCTAGACCAGTGAACATCAGTACTCACCACAGTGACCCAGGATAGCTACCATTAGTAAGCTCTAGACTAGTTAACATCAGTACTTACCACAGTGACCTAGGATTGCTACCATTAGTAAGCTCTAAAGTAGTACCTACCACAGTGACCTTGTAGTTACTATTATTAGCCTCTGGGCTAACTCATTGGTAAAGTCTAGACAATTATTGTATCATTACATACCACAATGACTAAATGAAAATATCATACATATAAAGCAGTAATGATGTTTATGTCAAGTGTATTGTGAAGTATGTACACACTGGTGCTATGTGGTGTCTACATTTGACTAGTACAATATCCTTAAATAGACATTCTATTTTGTTAATGCACTAGTTGTTAAGGGACTATTTGGTATTGTTGTTAATTACATCATGTTTGTTTATTGGTATGTCTTCAATGAATGTCCCTTTGGTATATACATGTACATGTATTGAATATTAATAAATCAATGATGAATGAGTCTGTAATGGATGGATAGATAGTCAACTAATGGACAGATGATATCAATATTACATTTAAATGTAATATCTATTGTCAGAATTAATCACACTCCATCTACTATTGATCCATTTCATCCATCTATTCATCCATTCATACAATAGTCTGTAATCACTACTACACAATAATATTATAACACATAATATATTTAACACACTGTCATGTTATTATAGCTCTCTCTCTCTCTCTCTCTCTCTCTCTCTCTCTCTCTCTCTCCATAGCAGATAGAGGAATCAACAGAGGTCGTACAAAAACAACCTACTAACAATCGTAAGAAAGGAGCTAAAAATGATACAAGTTATAGTTCTACTCTACCTATCAGAGTAAAAGCTCGTAAACGATCAAGTCCTCCAGTACCACACATATTTAGTTCTGTTCGAGGCAGAAACAATCGTAAACAACGACCAGTTATTAGTGATGACATGTATACTAGTAGTCAGAATCATAGTGAATCCTCAGGATATATGAGTCAGCATTCTTCATACAACTCCTTACTTGATCAAGAGAGTTTTAATAGTTTAAACAGTCAAGATAGAATTAGAAACTACAAGAGTACCTCCTCTCTTTCTTCTACTGCCAATGATCCTAAGAATATCTCCTCAACAACCCCAAAAGCATCCAATGGGGACTTAACACAACCTCCTAATAAACCTAGGGTTCTTAATCGTACTAGGTCATCTTCAAGTGACAGAAGTGGGTGGAGTCATAAGGGTGTGGTTGCTAAGGAAAATGGGATACATCTACTTCAAACTAATGGGTCAGTCTCACCCAATGTCTTTGATGATGATGTCATTGATAACAGAGAAGATACACCACCAATGTCCAAGTATTCACCTCATAAGGAATCCTTACCCACTAGTCTTAATGGCTTAGAGGGTTCACCAATAGTGACGAGGAAAAAATCCTTTCCTGGTAAATTAAGCCCACCTATTATTAGCCCTACAGCCAGTCCTGAAATAAGGCGGAGAGTAGAGATGTTAACAACACAAGTTGTATCTCAAAGTTCTCATGATTCAGAAATTAATGTGTTCAGTTTTCCTGATCCTCTTGAAATATTGAAAACTCACAGACTCTCAACAGAATTGACATTATTAAATGGTATTAGTGACCTTTCACCAGATGATTTCCCACCTATCGATCAAAACGCCTATTCATATGGTCAACCAGACTCACAAAATTTTCAAACTGGTTCTAAAAACCAGCCTAGTCCACCTCGGCATCGTCGGGCTCCCAGTCCACCTAAGGGTGGTTCTCCAAGACGCCGGTCTATGTCTCTGAGCAATTCTAGTCAGGAGAGTCCGCGACCTCGTCTTAAATCTCAAGGTAGTTTAAGTGGGAGCTCACCACATCGTACATCTGACCAAAGTCTCAAAATGTCCCCTAGCATCCCAAAGCGAAAAGCTCCACCACCTCCATCCCCAGGAAAGGAAAAACGTACCTCTAGACATTTAAGTTTAGAAGGAACACCCACTTCTATCACTATTGACAAATTTAAATATCCTCCTGTACAAGACAAGGGTTCTGAAATTATTAAAAATAATCCTTCATCCCCTATTAGAGGATCTGTAGAACTACAGAGGGAGCTCTCAAAGGAACTAGTAAGAAGATCAAGTAAGTTAGTACAACAAGAGGAACATATATATCACAAGATACCAGAGAGACAAATGAGTCAAGAAATTGAAAAAACAAAAAATGTTCCAGGACCTCAAGAAAAAGAACATGTTTACCACAAGATATCTGAAATACAAGCTAGTCGTGATAAAGTGGTGAAGAGACAAGAGAAAGATGCTGTTCATTCCAAAATCAATCTTGTACAAGATAAGAAATCAAGTCACGATAAAGAAAAGAAAAAAGTCAAAAATGCCAATCAAATTTTAAAAGCATCTGGTGTTAATACTGTTATCACATCTGAGCGTAGTAATCTTTTGGCGGCAATTAGACATGGTATGCAGCTGAACAAAGTCAAAAGCGAAGAAGACAAGAGACACGATGATTCTCCCATGCCGTGGGATGTAGCAGCCATATTGGAACGAAGACAAGCATTAGCTAACTCTGATAATGAGTTTGAAGAAGCTGCAGTACAGGAAGCTGAATGGGAAGACATGTGAGCTGTTGCTTAGCAACTAGAAATGGTAAACAAACAAAAGTAACAAGCAACAAATCAAAACAAACAAACAATTTGAACAACAACATTATCATCATCTCATCACATAATCTTGTCTAATATAATTTTGTTAATAACTTATCATTTTATTGATATAATATTATGTCCATATATGGAATTATAGTTCATTTACCTACTCTTCTCTCCATAGCAACAGAGGTAACCAATTCATCCTATCACATCACTTTCTAATTTGTATGACATCTCTCTTTTCTCTTTTATTAGCTATTTAGAGCTAATAAAATAACAATATATACTTATTATAAAAGAGATTTAACTAATATTCCACAGATCATTACCACAAACACTGATAATGTCATTGTTATTTAGTCTCTCACATAATATATCATATTATATTAACACACACACAGACATATTGTATAATATATTATGTCATTATTGTTATTAACAATCAGTTTATTAAATTAAGTTATTAATTATTAATATTAAAATCAAATATATCCATATTAATTATTATAATTATTAATTTGTTTATTATAATTGTTATTATTGTATTATAATAATATGATTTGATTACATGTAATTGATAATTACATGTACATGTAGATCAGTAGCTTTATATGACTACATGTAGATCAATAGTTACATTGTTCTAAATATTGATATATCTATATTACTTGATAGATATAACTGTCTACATGTATATGTATGTTTGTGAATTGTTTTTAGATTTGACCCAGGAAGAGAGAATATTAATGGTAGATTGTGCAAGTGAAAATTCAAAGGATGATTTGAAGGGACACGATAGGAGGATGACATCATCATATAGGATAATGGATGAACTTGAGAAGAAAGATAACTGGAATAATGATATCATGACTAACAGTTAAGAGGTTTAACAGTCAATAATAATAATATGTAATGTTCATTGTTTTATGTAATTTAGTGTGAAATTATTTCTACTACTATTATTAGGAAAGTAATACAATTAGTAAATGAAAAGAATGGAGATCTTTTGTCTAAACATTTACTATATTATTTTATATAATTCCTTCTTTAGTCTACTAGTCTATCTGTCCATTTATTTATCCTAATGTCCATTTGACCGTCTATCCATTCATCCATACATATACCATTCATCCATACATCCATCCATTCATTTCTTTTATAGGGTCCTGCATTATTGACTTTAGCGGAACTTGTTCAGATAGCATTAGATGTTGCTCAAGGTTGTTGATACTTGGAGCAACAACATTTTATTCGCAGAGATCTTGCTGCACGCAATTGTCTTGTGTCAAGTAAAGGAGCAGATCGTGTTGTAAAGATTGGTGACTTTGGTCTTGCTAAAGATCTGTATAGCCAAGACTACTACCAAGTTAGAGAGAGAGAGGGGGGGGAGGAGAGAGAAAAAGAGAGAAACTGTATTTTATATCTTTACATTGTGTAGGTGGAAAGACAGAGGAAGTTACCAGTACAATGGATGGCACCAGAGGCTCTCCTTCAAGGGAAGTTTACAATTGAGTCAGATATTTGGTAAGTGAAAGTTGAAGTGGTTATTATAAAGGTTATCATTATTGTAAAGGTCTTATGGAGTACTTCTGTGAGAGATTATGAATTTGGTAATCAACCATATCCTGGTAGAATAAACCAAGAGGTTCTCTAGTTTGTAACGGGAAGAGGAAGATTAGATAAACCAGAGAACTGTCCAGGAAGATTGTATGTTGAATGGATGGACATATGGATGTATGGATGGATCAATAAACTAATGGATGAATGTTTAGATATGAGACAAATTAATGGACAGTTAAATAATTCAAAGGATCAATGGACAAATGAATGGATCAATAGATTAATATATATTAATAAATGTATTAATCATTAGATGATATCAGTATATTTATGACTAGATATTAAATGAATGAATAGGAAAGTGTATATATTGATAGTCTGACTGACTTAGTTCTAATATTATAATTGTTAATTCTATTATTTGTAGATACAAACTAATGTTGATGTGTTGGAAGAGGTATGCCAGTGAGCGACCTCACTTTGCACAAATAGTAGATGTTATAGCATCATTCTTAGAACATGTTAACAATAAAAGAGATAGTTATTATTTTGTCCATTTTTTTATTTATTCATCCATTTTGTTGGTATTGTAAATCTAGATTAGATCATATTATTATTAGAAATAATAGAGTTGTCTATTAATATCATCTCACCATTTATTATGTGAGTGAGTAAACGTCTCTACTTCAGAAATATGTATTGTTGGACTTGAACAGTTGACAATTTTCATTATTCAACTGAACTGATCTCATTATTATAGTTAAATTGTAGTCTTCAATATCTTAATGATTAATTGAATTAATGGAGTTTTTTATTAAAACACAAAAGACACTTAATAACAAAGCTAATATAAAGAGTATCAATAACAATACTAGATTTGTAATGATAATAAAATTAAATAAGAAGTAAAAAGATTAATTATTATTAATTATTAACAATTAATTAATAAATATGAACAATATGTGTGTGCTATATTCATGATAATTCTAAAATAGATAAGAAATATTTTGCTTTAATTGACTTACAGAGTTGAGATCTTTGAATGATGAGGGAAGGGAATTAGAAATAGAATATGGATCCCAAACAGTGGAAGACTTCTTGTTCATTTTTTTAAATAGAGACCAGAAGTCCTTGGAAGTTGAAGAAGAGGATAGCTTGTGGAAGAAGGTAGATTTCAAATGATGTTGGTATACGTAAGAGAATGTTTTGTTTCTACAAATGTGATATTGAGACATCAGTGATGATGATTTAGTTCTTTTGGTTTTAGTAAATAGAGCATTATGTTTGTGAATACAAGAAAGGAGGTGGTTGTTGGCCCAGGGTGGTGAATTTTTAATAGACACTAATTTAGATGGGATCATTACTTCAATAAAGACTACTTTAAACATGGACCAAGAGTAATTGACATCAGTGGAGGATAAGAGAGGATTACATTAGCTGTTTTAAAGTCACCTTTACTATAATGCCAAATATTACAAAGGTTCTTAGAAGATGGTATGTAATGTTGTCTTAAAGGGACAATGAACAATAACAAATTACAAGACAAAATGGAGGAAGAAAAAAAGAAGGACATGACAAGTTTGGACAAGTCTATAATGTATATGTGTAGATAAGAGGTGACCCCACTTATTATGTTATAAGTTACTGCCAACTAAATGTATTGTGGATGTAGTACTAATAAATGTAAAATGATTAATACTGAGCATGCAGACTTACATGTATTGCACTACTAACACACTTACTATTAGCAGTTCACATATGTACCATGGCTACTAAATACCGTCAACTATCAATTTGTCCTAAGACCTTACTTAGCTCCTAAATTGGTACAGTCCAATTTTATGATACCTGGAGTTGTTTCATCCAAGAGTTGATTTGGACAAGTCTATAAATTGCTAGAGAAATTGAACAAAGTTAATTCTAATGAAGGACTTTTTGATAATGACAAAGAGGTACAGTTTGTTTTGTAGAATGATGATTGTCTACCTATTGAGAGTATATACATTGTACAGGTTCAGTTTGATAATGCAGCAATAGACCTACTACATTATGTTATGACTGAATGGGGAAAAACAGTGTAGGGATATCTATAAAGAGCTGAAGAGTTAAATTTACATGAAGAGTCTCTGATCAATTATCTGTGTAAGATAATGAAATCACACATAAAAATTAGAATAAACTTATTGAGAGAGGAGGAGGAGCTATTGATGGATGGTTGAGAATTGGAGGAGGAGATATAGAGGGAGGGTTGAGAGTTTGAGAAGGAGTACTGTAAGGAGGGTGGAATTTTGGAGAAGGAGTGGTAGAGAAAGAGTGAAGAATTAGAGGTAATGATAATATAATGATAGAGGAAGTTGAAGAAAAGCTGGGCTCAGAAGATGTAGGAATGGAAATAGAACTGACAGCAGAGCAGGATAACATTTGTACTTTGTGAGAGATAGAGTCAATTGAACAGCTTTTATTTCAGGAATAATAGTAGACATTGGTTTACAGGTATTTTCAAGTTTTACTAGCCTATCTTTTAGCTGAGTAATATCACTTGTTAGGACAGATACTGAGGAGACTAGAGACTTCACACAGTAAGGACAAATGAAGGGATAGTTTGCAGCAACAGTGGACATTAGAGAAGTAAGTGTCAAGCAAAACTGCTCTATTTTTATTGTCTACTAGTTTTGTTAGAAACAACAAACTACTTACTATTACCAGAACACAAGTCTGTCTTTAATAACTTGATAACTGTCTAACGTCTTACAATACTCTTTATGTTGTCTTGATAAGTGTAGTTTCCTTATTGTAGTATTTTTATTAAGTGATGTACATATTGTCTTGATATCATCATTGTTTAGTGAAGTATTGTAGAGATATAGTCTTGTCAATGATGTAGTTGTTTGTATTAGATCTGCTATTGTACTGGTACTAACTGAAGTGATCTGATGATTACGTCCGATGTTCAACACAGTCAATGTTTGGTTTTTAGTAAGTCCTTCACAGATATATCGGACTCCATTATCAGTGATGTTACAGTTGTAGAGATGTAGTTCTTTTAAAGTTGTATTACTTGATAACATAGTAGATAAGTGAGTTATATCTTCATCTGTGATATCAGTAACATTAGACAACACTAACTGTTCAAGTGTTTTATTATTAAAGAGACTATCACTGACTTGTTTGATAACACCAGTAAGTGAAGAGGACAACAGCTGTAGTATCTTTATTGTTTTATTAGTTTTTAGTATCTCTGATAATATCGATACACACTTACTGTCCAATAAAGTGTTCCATATCTCAAGTCTCCTCACTGTACACTTATTAAGATTGTTTATAATAACTGCTGTACTTTCAGGAGATGATGAGATGAGACGAATACTCCATTCTTTTCCTGTTTGTTGTTCTTTTATTAATTTACTTATAACATCTTCACTTTGTAATACACTTGGACTAGTGAGTCTAACACTATTGATAACATCATTCCACTGAACACTTCCAGTGTCTCCTGTTATAAAACAGAGTTAGTATATAGTATAGTACACACATAGTAATATATACTATAACACACTACAATACACTGAAGAAGAAAGGAAGCCATTACTGTTTACTGACTACGGTTAATATGGAAACGAGGAAATAGAAGGCGGGGCTTATTATCCTGAATTTACTGAGATGTTCCTTTTAAATTACTGATTTACTTTTAGTTGGTCTAGCTACAGTAAGTCATGTTGATATATTACATCATTTTAATTTGTGAATTTATTGTAGTTATAGTAACAGATAGTCTGTTATGGCCAGCCCCTTTGCTTAGAGAGGAAGGGTTTGGTAGTCCATACTATAGTACAGTTGTCTCTTTCACTAACATTCCTGATACAACTATTGAACTTGTATCAGACAAACCACATTGTTTTTACAGTGGGTGTGGGTGGAAATTTCTTTGATCTAAAAGTGCAGGATCTACAAACAAACATCATTAGATGTCTCATTCTGAAATATTGACTTCTTTGTCCTTTCTTGTTTTATTGTATTACAATATCTTTCATTTAGTCATGTTGATTTAACTCTGTAGAAATATTCATTGTAGTCTCACAAACCAACTTAAAAGAAAGGGGCTGAGTTAATTATGTTCCTTTTATATTAACATATAATAAGGTTTACATAAAATTAAATTCTTTTTCATCAACTGTAATATGCTACCAGATCCTTCCTCTCTAAGTGAAGGGGGCTGACCTCATCAGACTATATATGGTATTATAGTATACAATGTGGTTCTATCATAACAAGATTAGTTATAATGACATCATTATTACTTATGTCCATTATAGGTGGAGTCAACTAAGACACAGTCAATTGTATTAATATTTGTCAGTAACAATATATGTAGTAGTTAGTCCATTTAGTTGCTATTCATGTCAATAAAGTTACATTATAAATAACAATACTTGTAGTGTATGTGTATTTTATTATATTATAATTATAATAAACTAATATAACATTCTCTAAGTCTTACCTCTTTTGTCTGACTCTTCATCCTTTGTCTCTTTATTATCATCATAGTCCTTTAATATATCATGTAATACTGGAGACTCTATATAAGATACTTATATTAAACATGTACATGTATATAGTGTAATATGATAACACTTAATATAAACATTTTATAGATCTTATCATAATCATAACTCTATCATATTATACTGACACTAAGGGAGTCTATAGTAAATATGGAAATTCATTTTTTATATATTATTAATTTAATTATTGTGGTTTGAGAATTATGAATATAATTTACAATATAATAATTTGTGGTTTATAAATTTAATAATTATTAACATTATTGATTGTAAGAGATAGAATATTATCATATAAACTTACTTGGAGGAGTGGTTTCATCTTTATTATCAGCTGAACCTTTTAACTGATCTTTTAACTCTAATATTAGTGGAGACTCTAGTAGTTACAATTAAGACATATATATTAGTAACAATATTATATTATTACCTGTAGTTTCATGTGTGGATTCTTCTTGGATGGATTTTGTTTGTGTTTCCTCAAATCCTTGATCAGTTACTGGTTTATGAACCTTTAGTATGAATGCTAGATCTAGTAACAATGTCATATAATGAGAAGTCACTAATACCAGTTACCTTTCAAGCTCTGTTTTAACTCCTCAATCTGTTGGTCTCTCTCTCTTACTTGTAAAGTCAATGACGTTATTATTTCTTGTAGTGTCTCTAGCTCTTTCTGTCTCTCAGCAGACACTGACAGTATATTCTTCTCAATAGCTTTATATAAAATGAGAAGAAAATTGATCACTAATATATTATGTAAAATACTGACAACATTGGACTTGTCATTGATGTTGTATTAATTTACCTTCCTTTGTTTTCACAAGTGATGTTAAATCTTCAATTGTTTTTTCTTTCATTTCTCTTGTTTCTATATAAAGGAATATTAATTTATTAATCAGATATATCATATAATAGACAGTTATTAAATAAAGCAATAGTTGTACACAATATACCTTCATTTTGTCTGACAATAGATGACATTTGTATAGTCATCTTTTTCCGAATGGTTTGTTCTAGTTCCAAACGACTTTTCAACTCCTTTGTATTCTCTTCTACAATAGTTGTAATCTCCTATATATCAATAAACAACACATGTAGTAACTGTTGTCTAATACTATTACTACCTTGTCTCTTTGATGTTTATCATAAATGTTACAATATCCAATTGTAAGTTGAATTAATCCTTTTTTCTTCATTTCTTCAAGTGTCTCCTGAGCTCTGGCAATAATTACGGTGGTTAGACTGAGTGGAAAAAAACAAGTGACAATGATAGACCTGCCACTTCTTAAATCAAGAATCTCTACATTTCCTCCAACTGATTCAGCAATAATGTCTCGTATATCTTGTAATGTGTAGTCAGTAGGATCCCAGTCTAAGACAAAGATGGCTGTCTCACATCGGAGAAAAGAAGGAGTTCTTGTTTCTTTGAAATTTTCATCCAGACAAAGAGAAGCTTTTGTTTTTTCACAAAATGTTTGAACATCATCTTTGTATGTTTGTATATATGTCTCTGCTTCTTTAACATCAAAACGCTCCACAATACCCTCAAGACAATTGATATTAATCAGTGTACAATGATTTCTCACAACTGTTAGGACTTCATCAATACATTTAGTGTTGTCTATTTCAGATTGAAGGTGAGAGTAACCATCTTCAAGAAATAGTTTCAGTTCCTCCAGAGGTGGAGGGCTTGCTTTAATAGCTTTTCGAATTTTACTAAAGGATACTGCAAACTTTCTTCTAATAGACCCAAATATAGAGTCTAACTTGCGAGGTATTTTAATACTTCTTGTCAATGAAGCTTCATCTACAGATATTAAAAATGAAACTGTTAAATGTCACAATTAACCTGGACCTAATGTTAACTGGTTCTCAAGCAAAGATGGATTATCTAATATTTATCTAATTAATTAGTTTAATTTATTTATTATCTAATGTTTGATATAATGAAAATACATTCTAAATTACATAATGACTACCTTTACTAACTGCAGTAACACTAGGTTGTACTTCAACAGCATTATCTTCTGATAATACTTTCTCTACAAAGAATATTTATTTTAAGAATTGTATTTATAACTAGCATTTTATACTTACCATAATCCTTTAAGATAGCATTAGCACATGGTACAGTGCTAGTAAATTTTAACAATATATTAGCAAACACCTCCAGGTGATGGTAGTTGGTATGTACAGCATGACGTACAGCTTTTAGCAGAAGAAAAATTGCTTCTTTCTCGGAATGAGATTGCGCAGTAGTTTTCACATTAAACAAAGTTGTCTGTGAAATAACTCTCTCTTCACAGAGTAATTGAGCTACTCTAATAGGATAATGAAGAGACTGAGAGAGAGTACCATAATGACAACATAAAATGTCACTGGCATGATCTTCATGACTACTATAACTTGTCATTACTACCTCTTGAACATTAGCTACTGTTGTCTGGTCATCTGGAAATGTTTGACCTATTAACAATATGTATTAATTATAAATTATTTAATTGACCTCTTACCATATTCACTGATAATTCTCTCAGATAGTGTTTTTGTCTCTTCAAACTTGGACAGTACTGTTGCTAACATTTTCAACTTCTTATGATCTGAAGATATTGTTATATGTATAGCAGATAACAAAGTTGTCTTCTTCTCATCTGGAGATCCTTGTAATGATTCCATCTTATCAAGTGTTTCTTCACTAATGCATCTCTCACTAAATAAGAGCTGGGACACTTTTACTGGATTAATCAGACACTGTAACAGTGTATCATTATGACACTGAAGAATAGCAGTTGCTTCATTAGCTGGGGACTGAGAGTCCATTCCTATAATAAGAACAGTACACAATCTATTAACAAACTAGTAATATAACATTTATAACATGATGTATATGTAAAAGGTTCTTGTACTTACTAGTAGGAAGACTACTGGATTTTCTCAACATTTGCTCATACTCGTGGGCAACAGTGATTTCTTCAATGACTTCCTTCCTCAAAGCATCTATAACTTGTCTTCTAGTAGCATCAGGTTTGGTATCTAACCACAACTCAAACATTTTTGTTGTTTTGTATGTGGAGTCATCTGGTAGCTTGTGAATATCTTCTAACTTCTTAGCGTTCAGTTTCAACTGAATTCCCAACTGATACCATTTACTACCAATACGAATATGTTCACATAATTCATCAAGAGTAGGTTTCTCTTCTAGAATCTCCTCAAAAGATAGGTTTCTTGTAGCCATTGCTCTTTGTATGGTGACACACCCAGTGAATTTGGTGACCTTTTGGGTGGGCTCATCACATAAGATATAAGGACCACACCCATCTTAATAATAATCATAACATGAGTGGCAGTTAAATTTGAACTGTTAAGTATTACAAGTTAGTATTGTATTCATCTCTTGTTATCTGATCTATCCTCCAATATTATGTATCTAGTATTTTAACATGTAACTATATTATATTACAATATTATAATGTTCTATTGTTCAGTACTGGCTGTATTAATTTATATTCAAGGACTTAATGATATGTAGATCATATTTGTTGTTATATTTGGACATATTTTCGAAGTCATCCACATACTAATAATGAGCTAACATGTGATGAGGTGAAGTAATATTACTACTATTATAATGTTATGTTAATAATAGTTGTAGGATCTTATCATATCAAGTTATAAAACATGTCTGTTCTTTATCTGTAGTACCTGATCCAGTAACTGGACTCAAATCTCTTCTCTATGGACCTGATAATATTTTCTTTTATTGGAATAACTCTAGAGGAACATCATAGAGTCTTGCAGACGATTGATGCATACATTATGGAAGATCAGGTATGTGGGTGTGGTTTACATGTAAGCACTTTATGTCTCTGACAATATACATAATGTTAATCTATTTTTCATCTATCTATTGTTATATTCTATTTATAGCCCAACCAACCAACGTAGTGAAAACTCATCCTCAGTATCTGGCTATCCTCTTCAACTTATTAACTAATCTCTCCGCCTACACTAATTATAACCTGTACATTCGATGGACCTACAAGTCTATAGAGTACAATGGAACAGAATATACAGCTGGAGTCTTTGAGAGTTTAAGTATCACTGAATTAACAAGATGTAATATTTACTGACAATTATTTAATATACTATACATTTAGTACATGTATACATGTATTTTAGATAAACATTTATAAATACTTTATCATATTAAAATATGTCCTAATATGGTAACAATGTTCTGTCTTATTTAATTATATTATAATTGTATCTTTCTCTCTCTCCCCTCCCATTCAGGTTTATTGATCGAGGTGAATTTGGTGAAGTATACCAAGGTACAGCTGTAGATATCCTAGGTCAAGGTACAGGCCCCACCCCTGTGGCTGTTAAGAAAATGAGGAAAGGCAGTACAGCTGAGGAACAGGAAGTTCCTGTTGGAAGCAGCTCTAATGAGGTCATTATATTTTGTTTATATTCTCTCAGTTCATTTCTCTCAATTACAGTAACTTCAATCATCAAAACATTGTTAAGGTGTTAGGGGTGTGTCTTGATAATGATCCTATTTATATCATCATGGAATTAATGCCAGGGGGTGATTTATTGAAATTCCTAAGAGAAGCTAAACGAGAACATGTGAGTGTCACATGATAAATAAAATCACTTGATCTAATTATACACTCTATTAAAACTATCTATCAATTTATTCTTTAGTCTACTAGTCTATCTGTCCATTCATTTATCCTAATGTCCATTTGACCGTCTATCCATTCATCCATACACATACCATTCATCCATATATCCATCCATTCATTTCTTTTATAGGGTCCTCCATTATTAACTTTAGCAGAACTTGTTCAGATAGCATTAGATGTTGCTCAAGGTTGTCGATACTTGGAGCAAACTCATTTTATTCACAGAGATCTTGCTGCACGCAATTGTCTTGTGTCAAGTAAAGGAGCAGATCGTGTTGTAAAGATTGGTGACTTTGGTCTTGCTAAAGATCTGTATAGCCAAGTCTACTACCAAGTTAGAGAGAGAGAGAGAGACTGTAATTTATATCTCCTTCAAGGGAAGTTTACAATTGAGTCAGATATTTGGTAAGTGAAAGTTGAAGTGGTTATTATAAAGATATCATTATTGTAAAGGTCTTATGGAGTACTTCTGTGGGAGATTATGACATTTGGTAATCAACCATATCCTGGTAGAATAAACCAAGAGGTTCTCTAGTTTGTAACGGGAGGAGGAAGATTAGATAAACCAGAGAACTGTCCAGGAAGATTGTATGTTGAATGGATGGACATATGAATGTATGGATGGATCAATAAACTAATAGATGAATGTTTAGATATGAGACAAATGAATGGACAGTTAAATAATTCAATGGATCAATGGACAAATGAATGGATCAATAGATTAATATATATTAATAAATGTATTAATCATTAGATGATATCAGTATATTTATGACTAGATATTAAATGAATGAATAGGAAAGTGTATATATTGATAGTCTGACTGACTTAGTTCTAATATTATAATTGTTAATTCTATTATTTGTAGATACAAACTAATGTTGATGTGTTGGAAGAGGTATGCCAGTGAGCGACCTCACTTTGCACAAATAGTAGATGTTATAGCATCATTCTTAGAACATGTTAACAATAAAAGAGATAGTTATTATTCTGATGATGATGATGAAGATTTAGAAGAGGTCCTACAACGAAGAAACTCTAGACCTTCAAGAACATCATCTGTACGATCAGGTAAGACCATTTATTCATCTATCAACTCATGTATCTGTCCATCTACAACACCATATGTCCATTTCCCCTCATCCATTTGTCCATAAATCCATGTACTCATACAAGTATCCATCCATTCATTTTTCCTTCCATTTAGTCCTTTCATTTGTCCATTCTTTCATTTATTCATCCATTTTATAGGTATTGTAAATCTAGCTCGTCAAGGTAGTATGCGAATTCATAACAGTTTCTGATAGAAAACAGTTTCTGATAGAAAAGAACTCGACTCACATCAGAATCATACTGGAATCATAAAAATCATATTGTAAATCTAGATACTAGATTAGATCATATTATTATTAGAAAATATTATTATTTAAGATTATATAAAAATTATATACAAAACTAATATAAAGAGTATCAATAATAATACTAGATTCTAAATTCTAGAATAAGAATATAATAAGTAAAAGATTAATGATAAGTGATGATATTGACAGATGAATTAGTTGAGATCTTTGAATGAGGAGGGAAGAGAATTCTACAGGGAGATAGCACTGGGAAGGAAGGAGTTGAGGGTAGCAGAAGATCTGGAGAAGGGCAGATTCAGATTAAATGGATGGAAAGAACGTAAATTATAAGAGGACTGATTTTGAAATGAAAATGAGCCAGCAGGAATGTAGAGATTACTATAAATAAACTTGTATAATAAGTGTGAATGAATAATTAGAAATAGTGACAGAGAGAAGGATTAGTTCAAGATTCAAGGAGGATGGGATTACTTTGAATGAAAGTGAAGATTTAATATAAACAACTATTCCACCACCATGGTGGGAACAATCTTTATGAACACAGTGATAATTAGGTATAGAGATCTCATTGTCAGAAATGTCAGGAGACAATCAGTACTCAGAAATACAAACAATATCAGGGAAGGAAGAGGAATATATAACAGCAAGATCATCTAGTTTAGGTAGAAGACTTCTAGTATTGAAGTGTAAGATTTTTAATGAGCTGGATTTGCAGGAGAGAGAGGTGGACTTAATAGAGTTAACAACAGAGAAGCTATGTACATTAAGTCTTGAAGATATGGAGGATGATGGACAATTTGGTTGAGAGGAAGAGGTTGCTGAGGAGTGACATATTTCAGAGGAAGTTGATTTACAAGAGGTGAGGGAAGAAAGCGGAGGTTTTTGAGGATGAGAGTAAGGATGAGGATTGATGTTGGTGGGGAAATGTTGTGGAAGAGAGGATGATGGAGGATGATGCATGGGATGATATTGAGGAGATGGTACACAGGAAAAAAGTATTGAATACATTCATTGTTTTATTGATGTAAATGAGATGGTTTATACTACAATTACAATAGTAAATATTCCATTCATTTTGTACCATGTTTTTTTTTACATAATATATATATGATGGATTTATTACAATTGTTGTATTAACATTGTAGATTTTACAACGTCTTTACACTGTTGTATTAATGTTGTAAATTATGAAAAAGTAATATTGTAATTAAAGAAAAAACATCTGTAAATAACAAAAATGTATTTAAAATATTCCAACAGTATAAACTTAGTTTAGTAATGTGTGGTCAATGAGTGGAGCAAATATCAAGTTTTTCCTGTTCTCCTAAAACAGTAAAGTTCATAGAAAAGCTCATAAGTAGTGAAGGGTAACTCCCTGAGAACCCTCCAAGTGTTGAACACATAAACAACAAATCTGGCACATCATTTAGATCTATCTGTTGTCTTGATAGATCTTCTATACTTTAGGACACACTGACGTAGTAGCAAAGGTCTAATGTTAGGATTTGTGATACATGAAGTCTCCATGTCTAAAAGTTATTTTATTCACTCCATGAGTTAATTTGATCATTGCTAGAAAACTAAATAAAATTATTACTAATGAAGTATTTTTTTCATAAGGTCAAGTTTGTTTTGTATCTATCTATTCATCCATTCAGTATCCTTACCAGGATAAACATTAAAGAGATAGACATTGATGGTATGATAATTAGGAAAGCGCTAGACTACCAACTATAATGTATTGTTGATGTAGTACTAATAAATTAATTGGGAAAGTGCTAGACTACCAACTATAATGTATTGTTGATGTAGTACTAATAAATGTAAAATGATTAATACTGATCATGTAGACTTACATGTATTGCACTACTAACACACTTACTATTAGCAGTTCACATATGTACCATGGCTACTAAATACCATCAACTATCAATTTGTCCTAAGACCTTACTTAGCTCCTAAATCAGTACAGTCCAATTTTATGATACCTGGAGTTCTGTTTCATCCAAGAGTTGATTTGGACAAGTCTATAAATTGCTAGAGAAATTGAACAAAGTTAATTCTAATGAAGGACTTTTTGATAATTACGAAGAGGTACAGTTTGCTTTGTGGAATGATGATTGTCTACCTATTGAGAGTATATACATTGTACAGGTTCAGTTTGATAATGTAGCAATAGACATCCTACATCATGTTATGACTGAATGGGGAAAAACAGTGTAGGGATATCTATAAAGAGCTGAAGAGTTAAATTTACATGAAGAGTCTCTGATCAATTATCTGTGTAAGATAATGAAATCACACATAAAAATTAGAATAAACTTATTGAGAGAGGAGGAGGAGCTATTGATGGATGGTTGAGAATTGGAGGAGGAGCTATAGAGGGAGGGTTGAGAGTTTGAGAAGGAGTACTGTAAGGAGGGTGGAATTTTAGAGAAGGAGTGGTAGAGAAAGAGTGAAGAATTGGAGGTAATGATAATGTAATGATAGAGGAAGATGAAGAAAGCTGGAATAATAGTAGACATTGGTTTACAGGTATTTTCAAGTTTTACTAGCCTATCTTTTAGCTGAGTAATATCACTTGTTAAGACAAATACTGAGGAGACTAGAGACTTCACACAGTAAGGACAGATACTGAGGAGACTAGAGACTTCACACAGTAAGGACAGATACTGAGGAGACTAGAGACTTCACACAGTAAGGACAGATAATGAGGAGAATAGAGACTTCACACAGTAAGGACAAATGAAGGGATAGTTAGCAGCAACAGTGGGAGAGATGTTAACACATTCACTATGAGACCAACAAGACTCACATTCTATCATGTGGCCAGTGTCTTCTTGGGTCAAACAGACACACGTCACAACATCTTCTTTATCATTTCCAGGACCTGGATTTAATTCAATGTTGCCAGAGAGTAGAAGAAGGAGAAGAAGTAGAACTATAGCTTGGTACGTTGATGAACTACTACGATGGAGGTGAGAAAAAGACTTTGTCAGATATCTACGATGTCTGGGTCGATTTGGTACAAAAACAAGACCATACATGTAACAGGTGATGTGTAGACTTCTTTCCTCGAGAGACAGTTTCTGAGAGAAGGCAGCGTACGAGTGGAAAGACAGAAAAAAGAAGCACATCAGAAATAGCTGACCGCGCGCCATTTTGATACTAGAATATTGTCATCTCTGAATATAAGACAGGTCATGTTGACTTCTTTAGGTGGTCTAAAATATAATGCAAGTACATTTCTCATTGCTTGAGGTCTTCTCTCGCCACAAAGGGTTAAAAATAATACTCCGCCCACAAATAATAATTATAGCGACCAGCTGTTAGAGAGACAAAAAAGTGCGACGTTAGAGAAGTAAGTGTCAAGCAAAACTGCTCTATTTTTATTGTCTACTAGTTTTGTTAGAGAAATAAATTGTTTATAAAAGAAGAGAAAAAGAAATCATGAGTAATTTAAAGATAAAATAAAAGTGAGCGAGAAGACAAATTAAGAATAAACAACAAACTACTTACTATTACACGAACACAAGTCTGTCTTCAATAACTTGATAACTGTCTAACTTCTTACAATACTCTTTATATTGTCTTGATAAGTATAGTTCCCTTATTGTAGTATTTTTATTAAGTGATGTACATATTGTCTTGATATCATCATTGTTTAGTGAAGTATTGTAGAGATATAGTCTTGTCAATGATGTAGTTGTTTGTATTAGATCTGCTATTGTACTGGTACTAACTGAAGTGATCTGAGGATTATGTCCGATGTCCAAAATAGTCAATGTTTGGTTTTTAGTAAGCCCTTCACGAATATATCGGACTCCATCATCAGTGATGTTACAGTTGTAGAGTTCTAGTTCTTTTAAAGTTGTATTACTTGATAACATAGTAGATAAGTGAGTTATATCTTCATCTGTGATATCAGTAACATGAGACAACACTAACTGTTCAAGTGTTTTATTATTAAAGAGACCATCACTGACTTGTTTGATAACACCAGTAAGTGAAGAGGAACGCAGCCGTAGTCTCTTTATTGTTTTATTAGTTTTTAGTATCTCTGATAATATCGATACACACTTACTGTCTAATAAAGTGTTCTCTATACCAAGTCTCCACACTGTACACTTATTGAGATTGTTTATAATAACTGCAGTACTTTCAGGAGATGATGAGTAGAGATCAATACTCCATTCTTTTCCTGTTTGTTGTTCTTTTATTAATTTACTTATAACATCTTCACTTTGTAATACACTTGGACTAGTGAGTCTAACAATATTGTCATCATCATATCTACTCCACTGAACACTTCCAGTGTCTCCTGTTATAAAACAGAGTTAGTATATAATATAGTACACACATAGTAATATATACTATAACACACTACAATATACAGACAATACACTGAAGAAGAAAGGAAGCCATTACTGTTTACTGACTATGGTTATTATGGCAACGAGCAAATAGGAGGCGGGGCTTATTATCCTGAATTTACTGAGATGTTCCTTTTAAATTACTGATTTACTTTTAGTTGGTCTAGCTACAGTAAGTCATGTTAATATATTACATCATTTTAATTTGTGAATTTATTGTAGTTATAGTAACAGATAGTCTAGTATGGCCAGCCCCTTTGCTTAGAGAGGAAGGGTTTGATAGTTCATACTATAGTAGTTGTCTTAACATTCCTGATACAACTATTGAACTTGTATCAGACAAACCACATTGTTTTTACAGTGGGTGTGGGTGGAAATTTCTTTGATCTAAAAGTGCAGGATCTACAAACAAACATCATTAGATGTTTCATTATGAAATATTGACTTCTTTGTCCTTTCTTATTTTATTGTATTACAATATCTTTCATTTAATCACTTAACTCTGTAAAAATATTCATTGTAGTCTCACAAACCAACTTAAGAGAAAGGGGCTGAGTTAATTATGTTCCTTTTATATTAACATATAATAAGGTTTACATAAAATTAAATTCTTTTTCATCAACTGTAATATGCTACCAGATCCTTCCTCTCTAAGCGAAGGGGCTGACCTCATCAGACTATATATGGTATTATAGTATACAATGTGGTTCTATCATAACAAGAATAGTTATAATGACATCATTATTACTTATGTCCATTATAGGTGGAGTCAACTAAGACACAGTCAAGTGTATTAATATTTGTCAGTAACAATAATATATGTAGTAGTTAGTCCATTTTAGTTGTTATTCATGTCAATAAAGTTACACTATAAATAACAATACTTGTAGTATATGTGTATTTTATTATATTATAATTATAATAAACTAATATAACATTCTCTAAGTCTTACCTCTTTTGTCTGACTCTTCATCCTTTGTCTCTTTATCATCATCATAGTCCTTTAATATATCATGTAATACTGGAGATTCTATATAAGATACTTATATTAAACATGTACATGTATATAGTGTAATATGATAACACTTAATATAAACATTTTATAGATCTTATCATAATCATAACTCTATCATATTATACTGACACTAAGGGAGTGTATAGTAAATATGGAAATTCATTTTTTATATATTATGAATTTAATTATTGTGGTTTGAGAATTATGAATATAATTTACACTATAATAATTTGTGGTTTATAAATTTAATAATTATTAACATTATTGATTGTAAGAGATAGAATATTATCATATAAACTTACTTGGAGGAGTGGTTTCATCTTTATTATCAGCTGAACCTTTTAACTGATCTTTTAACTCTAATATTAGTGGAGACTCTAGTAGTCACAATTAAGACATATATATTATTAACAATATTATATTATTACCTGTAGTTTCATGTGTGGACTCTTCTTGGATGGATTTTGTTTGTGTTTCCTCAACTCCTTGATCAGTTACTGGTTTACGAACATTTGGTATGAATGCTAGATCTAGTAACAATGTCATATAATGAGAAGTCACTAATACCAGTTACCTTTCAAGGTCTGTTTTAACTCCTCAATCTGTTGGTCTCTCTCTCTTACTTGTAAAGTCAATGACGTTATTATTTCTTGTAGTGTCTCTAGTTCTTTCTGTCTCTCAGTAGACACTGACAGTATATTCTTCTCAATAGCTTTATATAAAATGAGAAGAAAATTGATCACTAATATATTATGTAAAATACTGACAACATTGGACACATAGATTGCATTCAGGGTTTCATTTAGAAAAATGGACCAGGGGGGGTCAAAATAATACTTAGAGAAAATTTAGGGGGCGAAAGGACTGCGCGCAACAGAGTGCCCTCTAGGGGAGTCTGGAGGCATGCCCCCAGAAAATTTTTGAGTTTTAGACCCTCTGAGATCGCTTGTGGCACATTTTCAGACCATTTGTGGTTTTCAAACGACATAGAATAGAAAGAGTAGAAGAATAGCTATTTAGATTAAAAATTGTATATTCTCCTTGTGTTTAGCCTAAGGTTATATAATATTGTATATTACTTGTGTTGAGTTTCAGTCCTGTATTCATTACATCCAATTACCCCTTGAAAAAAATGGCTAACCTAATTTCCAGGGGGGGGGGGGAAGGCAAATGCCCCCTCCTAAGCTAAATGAAACCCTGATTATGTAAAATACTGACAACATTGGACTTGTCATTGATGTTGTATTAATTTACCTTCCTTTGTTTTCACAAGTGATGTTAAATCTTCAATTGTCTTTTCTTTCATTTCTCTTGTTTCTATATAAAGGAACATTAAGTTATTAATCATATATATCATATAATAGATAGTTATTAAATAAAACAATAGTTGTACACAATATACCTTCATTTTGTCTGACAATAGATGACATTTGTATAGTCATCTTTTTCCGGATGGTTTGTTCTAGTTCCAGACGACTTCTTAACTCCTTTGTGTTCTCTTCTACAATAGTTCTAACCTCCTATATATCAATAAACAACACATGTAGTAACTGTTGTCTAATACTATTATTACCTTGTCTCTTTGATATTTATCATAAACGGTACAATATCCAACTGTAAGTTGAATTAATCCTTTTTTCTTGACTTCTTCAAGTGTCTCCTGAGCTCTTGCAATAATTGATGTGGTTAGACTGAGTGGAAAAAAACAGGTGACAATGATAGACCTGCCCTCTCTAATGACACGAATCTCCACATTTCCTTCAACTGATTCAGCAATAATATCTCGTATATCTTGTAATGTGTAGTTGGTAGGATCCCAGTCTAAGACAAAAATGGCTGTCTCACATTTGAGAAGAGAACGACTTTTGCTTTCTTTGAAGGTTTCTTCCAGACAAAGAGAAGCTTTTGTTTCCTTACAAAATGACTGAACAATATTTTTGTATGCTTGTATATGTGTCTCAGCTTCTTCAATATTCATCCATACATCTATCCATTCATTCCTTTTATAGGGTCCTGCATTATTGACTTTAGCAGAACTTGTTCAGATAGCATTAGATATTGCTAAGGTTGTTGATACTTGGAGCAACAACATTTTATTCACAGAGATCTTGCTGCACGCAATTGTCTTGTGTCAAGTAAAGGAGTAGATTGTGTTGTAAAGATTGGTGACTTTGGTCTTGCTAAAGATCTGTATAGCCAAGACCACTACCAAGTTAGAGAGAGAGAGAGAGAGAGACTGTAATTTATATCTATACATTGTGTAGGTGGAAGGACAGAGGAAGTTACCAGTACGATGGATGGCACCAGAGGCTCTCCTTCAAGGGAAGTTTACAATTGAGTCTGATATTTGGTAAGTGAAAGTTGAAGTGGTTATTATAAAGATATCATTATTGTAAAGGTCTTATGGAGTACTTCTGTGGGAGATTATGACATTTGGTAATCAACCATATCCTGGTAGAATAAACCAAGAGGTTCTCCAGTTTGTAACAGGAGGAGGAAGATTAGATAAACCAGAGAACTGTCCAGGAAGATTGTATGTTGAATGGATGGACAAATGGATGTATGGATGGATCAATAAACTAATGGATGAATGTTTAGATATGAGACAAATGAATGGACAGTTAAATAATTCAATGGATCAATGGACAAATGAATGGATTAATATATATTAATAAATGTATTGACCATTAGATGATATCAGTATATTTATGACTAGATATTAAATTAATGAATAGGAAAGTGTATATATTGATAGTCTAACTGACTTAGTTCTAATATTATAATTGTTAATTCTATTATTTGTAGATATAAACTAATGTTGATGTGTTGGAAGAGGTATGCCAGTGAGCGACCTCACTTTGCACAAATAGTAGATGTTATAGCATCATTCTTAGAACATGTTAACAATAAAAGAGATAGTTATTATTCTGATGATGATGATGAAGATTTAGAAGAGGTCCTACAACGAAGAAACTCTAGACCTTCAAGAACATCATCTGTACGATCAGGTAAGACCATTTATTCATCTATCAACTCATGTATCTGTCCATTTACAACTCCATATGTCCATTTCCCCTCATCCATTTGTCCATAAATCCATGTACTCTCCATTCATCCATTTTCCTTCCATTTAGTCCTTTCATTTGTCCATTCTTTTATTTATTCATCCATTTTATAGGTATTGTAAATCTAGCTAGTCAAGGTAGTATGCAAATTCGTAACAGTTTCCAATGAAGAGTATGCTCCATAGAAAGAACAACTTGTCAGAATCATACTGGAATCATATTATTATTAGAAAATATTATTATTTAAGATTATATACAAAATTATATACAAAACTAATATAAAGAGTATCAATAACAATTAAAATAAGTAAAGGATTAATGATAAGTGATGATATTGACAGAATAAAAATAAATTAATAAATAAATATTAACAATATAACTCTACAATAAATAAGAAATATTTTGCTTAAACTGACTTATAGGGTTAAGATCTTTTAATGAAGATGGAAGGGAATTCTACAGGGAGATAGCACTGGGAAAGAAGGAGCCGAGGGTAGCAGAAGATCTGGAGAAGAGCAGATTCAGATTAAATGGATGGAAAGAATGTAAATTATAAGAGGATTGATTTTGAAATGAAAAAGAGCCAGCAGGAATGTAGAGATTACTATAAATAAACTTGTACAATAGAACAAGCTTGGATGTTGTTCTGTGAGAGGATAGAGAAGGAAGATTAAAGAGTCACAGAACAATCTTTACGAACACAGCAATAATTAGGTATAGAGATCTCATTGTCAGTAATGTTAGGAGACAACCAACACTCAGAAATACAAACAATATCAGGGAAGGAAGAGGAATATATAAGAGCAAGATCATCTAGTTTAGGTAGAAGACTTCTAGTATTGAAGTGTTAGATTTTTAATGAGATTTTTAATGAGCTGGATTTGCAGGAGAGAGAGTTGGACTTAATACAGTTAGCAACAGAGAAGCTAGACTGTTTATTAAGTCTTGAAGATATGGAGGATGATGGACAATTTGGTTGAGAGGAAAGGTTGCTGGAAATGTGTTAACATCTCTCCCGATGTTGCTGCTAATTATCCAGTGTGGAAAGACAGAAAAAAGAAGCACATCAGAAACAGCTGACCGCGCGCCATTTTGATACTAGAATATTTTTATCTCTGCATATAAGACAGGTCATGTTGACTTCTTTAGGTGGTCTAAAATGTAATGCAAGTACATTTCTCATTGCTTGAGGTCTTCTCTCGCCATAAAGGGTTAAAAATAATACTCCGCCCACAAATAATAATTACAGGCGCCAAGTGACCAGCTGTTAGAGAGACAAAAAAGTGCGATGTTAGAGAAGTAAGTGTCAAGCAAAACTGCTCTATTTTTATTGTCTACTAGTTTTGTTAGAGAAATAAATTGTTAATAAACGAAGAGAAAAGAAAGTTAAAAGAAATTTAAAGATAAAATAAAAGTGAGCGAGAAGACAAATTAAGAATAAACAACAAACTACTTACTATTGCCAAAACTGAAGTCTGTCTTTAATAACTTGATAATTGTCTAACTTCTTACAATACTCTTCATCTTGTCTTGATAAGTGTAGTTTCCTTATTGTAGTATTTTTATTAAGTGATGTACATATTGTCTTGATATCATCATTGTTCAGTGAAGTATAGTCAAGATATAGTTCTGTCAATGATGTAGTTGTTTGTATTAGATCTGCTATTGTACTGGTACTAACTGAAGTGATCTGAGGATTATGACTGATGTTCAAAGTAGTCAATGTTTGGTTTTTAGTAAGTCCTTCACAGATATATCGGACTCCATTATCAGTGATGTTACAGTTGTTGAGATATAGTACTTTTAAAGTTGTATTACTTGATAACATAGTAGATAAGTGAGTTATATCTTCATCTGTGATATCAGTAACATCTAACAACCATAACTGTTCAAGTGTTTTATTATTAAAGAGACTATCACTGACTTGTTTGATACCACCAGTAAGTGAAGAGGCGTTCAGCACTAGTTCCTTTATTGTTTTATTAGTTTTTAGTATCTTTGATAATATCGATACACACATACTGTCCAATGAAGTGTTCTCTATATGAAGTCTCTCCACTGTACACTTATTAAGATTGTTTATAATAACTGCAGTACTTTCAGGAGATGATGAGAAGAGATAAATACTCCATTCTTTTCCTGTTTGTTGTTCTTTTATTAATTTACTTATAACATCTTCACTTTCTAATACACTTGGACTAGTGAGCCATACTCTATTGATATCATCTCTCCACTGAACACTTTCAGTGTCTCCTGTTATAAAACAGAGTTAGTATATAGTATAGTACACACATAGTAATATATACTATAACACAGATAATACACTGAAGAAGAAAGGAAGGCATTACTGATTACTGAATGTGGTTACTATGGCAACGAATTGCAGGAGGCGTGGCTTATGGTTAAATTTCAAAATTTGAGGTCTGGTGTGTTCTATGTTTTAATTTACGTTCTACTGGTTATAGAGGAACAATTCTATCACTACATATATAGAACACTACTATATAATTCTGGTATTCATACATCAACTTAGTCTGGTGAGATCAACCCCTTTGCTTTGAGAGGAATTGTAGCTTATCAATCTTTTCCTGACAAAACACATTTTTATAGTTTAGTGTGACAATAAACTGTTTTGATCTAATACAAGATCTGAAAATGAATTATTCTTTAGACATTTCCTGTTTGAATATGTCCTGTTTGTTGTTTCTTAACATGTATACTTTTATTGTTAAGTGAAATGTTATCACAGCATTTCTCTTCAATCAAAGGGAAAAAAGCTTTGCCTTTTAGTGTGTCTACTGGGTACTTTGCACTCTAATTGACAAAAGGTCCAATACTTTCCAACTTCTTAGTAAAAGTTAGTGATTCTCCAATGACAGCTATGGTGCTAGTATTTTTAGTTCACGCTCAATGTATCGATAAAGATAACTGCTAAAAGTTAGTAAAACTGTCATAACTTTCCAAAGAAGTATTTTGGCAAAAATTCTCACTTTAAAAAGTTGGAAAATGTCATAAGCTGTATGTAGGAGGTTTTTATTGAATTCTCAAGTCTTTGCTAAAAGCTGTGCTTTTTTCAAAATGTTTTTCAGACTTTAATAACAATAATTAAGAGGTTAATAACAATACTTGTAGTGTATGTGTATTTTAATATATCATGTAATATTGGAGACTCTATATAAGATACTTATATTAAACATGTACATGTATATAGTGTAATATGATAACACTTAATATAAACATTTTATAGATCTTATCATAATCATAACTCTATCATATTATACTGACACTAAGGGAGTCTATAGTAAATATGGAAATTCATTTTTTATATATTATGAATTTAATTATTGTGGTTTGAGAATTATGAATATAATTTACACTATAATAATTTGTGGTTTATAAATTTAATAATTATTAACATTATTGATTGTAAGAGATAGAATATAAACTTACTTGGAGGAGTGGTTTCATCTTTATTATCAGCTGAACCTTTTAACTGATCTTTTAACTCTAATATTAGTGGAGACTCTAGTAGTCACAATTAAGACATATATATTAGTAACAATATTATATTATTACCTGTAGTTTCATGTGTGGACTCTTCTTGGATGGATTTTGTTTGTGTTTCCTCAAGTCCTTGATAAGTTACTGGTTTACGAACCTTTGATATGAATGCTAGATCTAGTAACAATGTCATATAATGAGAAGTCACTAATACCAGTTACCTTTCAAGCTCTGTTTTAACTCCTTAATCTGTTGGTCTCTCTCCCTTAGCTGTAAGGTCAATGACGTTACTATTTCTTGTAGTGTCTCTAGCTCTTTCAGTCTCTCAGCAGACACTGACAGTATATTCATCTCAATAGCTTTATATAAAATGAGAAGAAAATTGATCACTAATATATTATGTAAAATACTGACAACATTGGACTTGTCATTGATGTTGTATTAATTTACCTTCCTTTGTTTTCACAAGTGATGTTAAATCTTCAATTGTCTTTTCTTTCATTTCTCTTGTTTCTATATAAAGGAACATTAAGTTATTAATCAGATATATCATATAATAGACAGTTATTAAATAAAACAATAGTGTACACAATATACCTTCATTTTGTCTGATAATAGATGACATTTGTATAGTCATCTTTTTCCGCATGGTTTGTTCTAGTTCCAGACAACTTCTTAACTCCTTTGTGTTCTCTTCTATAATAGTTCTAATCTCCTATATATCAATAAACAACACATGTAGTAACTGTTGTCTAATACTATTACTACCTTGTCTCTTTGATGTTTGTCATAAATGGTACAATGACCAACTGTAAGTTGAAGTAATCCTCTCCTCTTCACTGATTCAAGAGTCTCCTGAGTTTTGGTAATAAGTAGAGTTGTCAGATTGAGTGGGAAGGTACAGGTCACAATGATGGAGTTACCCTCTGTCACAATAATTACTCTAACTCTTTTATTTAATCTTTCAAAGGCAACTGACAAAAGGTTTTTAATGTCAGTCAATGAAGTCTTGTCAGGATCCCATTCAAGAACAAATTTAGCAGTCTCACATTTGAGAGGAGAACTGGTTGACACCACAAGAGATTCCTGGAGACTTAAACGTGTTGTTACTGTGGAACAAAACTCCTCAATAGCATCTTCATAAGCTTTAATATGAACATAAACTTCTTCAACATTAATTTCGTCAGCAATGGCTTTTAAAATCTCAATGTCAATCAATGTACACTTAACTTTGACAATTTCTAGCACATCATCAAGTGTATTAATGCTGAGACTTGCTAATTGAGGGGTGAGGTCAGGATAACAATCTCGGAGAAATGTTTTCAACTTTTCAGAAGTTATAGATGTCTCTTTAATAACATTTCGAATTTTGTTGAAAGTTGTTCCAAATTTTACTCTCATTGAATTAAATTTGGGACTCATACTTCTTGGAACAAAAATCCCATCTATGATATAGTAAATATTATTAAATGAATATAAAGGATATTACCTTGAATAGACTCATTGTTTATATGAGATAGACTATGAGTAGATCCTATAATAAGAGATATAATATGATAATAATATTAATATTAACACAATATACCTTCACTGAGTAGTAGTGGTTTAGTGTGTATTGTTCTATCTTCAAATGATTGCTCTATAATTTTAATAATATTTTAAAATTATATTATGTAATAAACTTAATAACTTACTATAGTTAGTCATTATGACATCACCTAATTTAATATTCTCAGTGAATTTTTGAAGTACACTGGCAAACACTTTTAGGTTACGATAGTTGCTATGGACAGCACCACGTACAGCTTTTAATAGTGACATTAATGGCTGAGTAGATATAGTTAGTGTATCATCTGAAATGACACCTTCTCCATGAAGTAGTTCTGCTACTTGAATTGGATTTTGAAGAGATTGAGAGAGAGTACCATAATGACAACGTAAAATGTCACTGGCATGGACTGTAATAAAATAAATAAAATTTATAAATACATTTCAGTTAGTCAACAGTATATTATCATGTACCATTATAATCAGATGTTAGTTCTAAATCATGTCTCTCCTTCTTCCTTTTTAAGTCATCATCTGATATCTCTTTATCTTCTAGTGGTTGCTTTCTACTTGGATTTGACATATCCCATTTTGTCATCACATTAGATTCCTATAACACCATAGTAACACTTAGTTGTATAATATAGTACAATAACCTTATGAATAGTGCCCTCTGATGTGATACGATTTTCAGATTCTGTAACCTCCATTGAATCATTATGACTTGTTCTTCCTATCTCTTGAGCAATATCAGTCTTCATCCGGTCATATATCTGAGCTGTAGATATTCAAGAGAAAACACCACTATTAATCCAGATAATATGAAAATATTTTCTCACTATATTCACTGATAATTTTCTCAGATAGAATTTTTGTCTCTTCAAACTTGGACAGTACTGTTGCTAACACTTTCAAATTCTTGTGATCTGAAGATATTGCTATATGTATAGCAGATAACAGAGTTGTCTTCTTCTCATCCAGAATACCCTCCATTGTCTCCATCTTATCAAGTGTACCTTCATTGATACATCTATCACTAAATAAGAGCTGAGACACTTTTACAGGATTAATCATAGACTGTGATAATGTATCATTATGATGATAAAGAATAACAATGGCTTCAGTAGCTAAAGAGTCCATTCCTGTAATAAAAATAATGACACATACTATCTTATCAATCAGATTCACTCACCAGTAGAGATACAACATTTTCTTAATAGGACCAGCTCATACTCATGAGCAATAGTGATTTCTTCAATGACTTCCTTCTTCAAAGCATCTATAACTTGTCTTCTGGTAGCATTAGGGTTGGTATCTAACCACAACTCAAACATTCTTGATGTTTTGTAAGTAGAATCTTCTGGTAACTTTTGAATATCATCTCTTAACTTCTTAGGATCCAGTTTTAACAGGATTCCTAACTGATACCATTTACCACCAATACGAATATGTTCACATAATTCATCAAGAGCTGGTTTCTCTTCTAATAATTTCTCAAAAGAAAGATTTATTGCAGCCATTGCTTCTTTGTCGGAGAGAAGCGGATAAAGACAAGAATGTTTCCACAAGAATGGATATGTTATATATTCATAGCAACTAAATAAACAGTAGGCGGAGTAACAATTACTAATTATACTGTTAAAAGTAAAAAGCAAGTGATGTCTTGTGTAGTAAACAAACTCAAAAGTAAGTGATTAGATCTAGTGTAGTCATTCTTCTATTTTAATTGACTTTATCTTAATGCAACTTGAGCAGATCCATGCAGCAGTTGGTGGATTTTCAATATTCACACATGTCCTACAAAATAGATGGTAATATTATATGTTAATCTTAGTCTGTATATTGTTACCAAATCTAGTATATATAATATACCATTTAATATACTTACCAGTGAAACCATCTGCAGCAGTCATCACATTCTATCATGTTTCTGTGTGTTGTAGATAGTTGGCAATGAGAGCACATCCATTCAAGACGTTTGGTAGTCACTGTGGTTTTGTGTTGATGATAGTATGGTTGAAGTGTAATGCCACCTTACCTAGTTGTTGTAATACTTCCCATACTTCATTTGTCATGTATTCCTGAATGTTAGAGATATCAAAGTCAATTATCTCATCAGGTAGGCTGTCCATTTTCTTTTTCATTTGTACCAGTGTTAATTTGCATTGTTTGTTGTTCCATTAATGATCTTATCTGCTCTATCTTTGGTACATAACAATATTAGAGTATCTATAAAGGGAAAGTAATTGTTATTTTATTGTTTAATGTTAGATTTAGTCATACAGATATGTGGCTTTCTTTGTCATATCCAATCTTGTGTCATTGTTTAATTGTTTTTCAATTTCTTCTTTTTCAGTGTTCTTTGGCGTTGCTAGTCTAACTGATGGTTTTTTGGTCTTTTTGTTAAAACATTTACCAAGTCTGTTGGTGTCACCTATCATGAAATTTTATGATATTGATACTGAATTAAAAAACTTACCAATGCATCATCAAACTCATACCATCCCTCAGCTGTACGAGCATATGACACATAATGACCTGCTTGTGGGGTAGAGCCAATGTGCACAATAATGGAGGACAGAATATATCGTTTTGTGTTTGCCTAAATATGAACAAGTTAATTATGTCATCTCGTAACTTCAGTTGATAGAAACACCTTTTTATCATGGACTTCTACTGACTCAGTAATATGTACATGCCGACTATCTTTCTTAGCATGTGTACTCTCCCAGGTAAACCTTACATTTAATTTAGTGGTAACACTAGTCATCTAATTTCATAAATTTATCTACCTTCTGATATGAATTATTAGCGTTGATGGCAGGTGGAATATGTCATGCTTCAAAACAGCTTGAGTATCTTTCTCACATCTAGTAGAGAATATATTACTATCAGTCCGAAAATGCTAGGAAATGTACCGTTCGCAATGTACAAGATCATCAAGAGACAACGTTTCTTCTTTATGATTTTTACTAATACCTTTATGTACATTTTCACTCTGAAAAACAGTTACTTCAACATAGCTAGCTGTTGTATTTCAACCAACCTGTGTATCAATTTGAATGTGAGACTGATATGTTTCTGTTATTTTTACTGCATTACATTCTACACATCGAACTGTATTTTTTAAAGGATTTTAATGTCATCAACATATAAATCATTTACTCACCTGCAGTCTCAATGTCAATGTTTATTCTTCAATTTCATCTTAATAAACTTACATTATTCATGGTTCTGTAATCGCCGCGCCTATCTTCATGAATTTTTGATAGAACATTCCTGTCCTCGTCTGTCGGAGACAATACACCCACTGGTGACCTTTGGGTGGGGCTCACCTAGCCTAGTACCACACCTTCTAGTGTTTTTAACTCTTTATGTCAATCTGTTCAGACAACAGGTATTATACAATACACGTTGATATTATATATTGCCGCCATTACGAGTAAGTAAGAGTTCTTTAGTGAGTCTAATATCTGAAGGGGCGTCAACTGTAGGATGTTCAGTAGAAGTCAAGGTACCACATTCATTCATTATTGACCACACCCACATTATTCTATTGTTTTAGTTACATGAGTATACGAGATCTTTATCATCAAATCCAACAAGTTTCTTTGTAGAATTATAGGATATGGGAGGGACTGTGTCACATGAAAGGGGCGTGGCATCTTTTATCACTAGACAAATGGTATATATTAAATTCACAGTGAAATATCATTGTACATTTGTAGTGTCTTAGAAGACTATTGGATTGAACAATATTGACTATAGTATTAAGAGAAATGAACTCTTTAATTTAAACTTGATTAATGACAGGTAAGTTGAATAGTTGTTTAATAAATTACATCATTATGACATCATAGGTTATAAAAGGATGGGATGTGGGGGTGGCCACAATGAAGAAAGGAGAGAAATATTTATTAATTACTCACTAGAATTTGCTTATGGAGAAAGTGGTTCTGGTGAGAAGATTCCTCCTAATTCTACACTTCAATTTGAGGTTGAACTCTTTCATTGGGCTGGAGAGGACATTACTAAAGATGGAGGTGTTCTAATGAGTGTGGTTACCAAGGGAACAGGATACAAGAAACCCACAGAGGGATCAACAGTAAATGGTATACTATTTAATATTAACTAACATAATACATTATAATCTACATATATAATATTATATGTATATACTGACTGAAGTGATAGGAATAGTTTGTATTGTTAATGTATTATATTATTACTATTAATAGTATATAGTTACTATAGCAACTCAAGTTACTATAGCAACTACAACAGTAATAGTAATTGATGTATCTGCTGTACTAGTGAGTAATTAGTATGGGTGTGGCTCTCTTTTAAATTTAGTATAATATTCTAATATAATCTAATTTTATTTCATTTTCAGGATAGAGAAGTGGAGTTTGTTGTAAGAGAAGGTGAGTCACCACTAACATGACATGGGTAACACTTCTCTTATAGGTTCAGAGATCAATGTAATTGAGGGGGTAGAGAAAGGGGTGGAGAAAATGAAGGAGAAAGAAGAGGTCACATTAACAATACAACTTGGTTATGCATTTGGAGCTACAGGAGATACAGAGAAAGGTGTCCCTCCTAATACTGAGGTCACCTATTTTAGACAGTTTTGTTAAGGTAATCTGCAAGCGATAAGTAATTAGGTCATGAATATCATTATATTGTTAATTAGTACACACCCACTAACTAGTTCTATATTAACCACAATATTGTAGATATCACTCTATAAATAGATGGTATTCAGAGTCTACTGTTGTCTGACTACAACTTATTACGTCCAAATTATTGTTGTAATTAAAAGGGTCATCCTCTTTTAACATTATAGGCAAAGAGTTCATATGAATATGATGAAATAGAAGACAGAGTTACTGATGCTACAACTATTTTATGTTATGACTGAATGGGGAAAAACAGTGTAGGGATATATATAAAGAGCTGAAGAGTTAAATTTACATGAAGAGTCTCTGATCAATTATCTGTGTAAGATAATGAAATCACACATAAAAATTAGAATAAACTTATTGAGAGAGGAGGAGGAGCTATTGATGGATGGTTGAGAATTGGAGGAGGAGATATAGAGGGAGGGTTGAGAGTTTGAGAAGGAGTACTGTAAGGATGGTGGAATTTTGGAGAAGGAGTGGAAGAGAAAGAGTGAAGAATTGGAGGTAATGATAATGTAATGATAGAGGAAGATGAAGAAAAGCTGGGCTCAGAAGAATGATTAGATGTAGAAATGGAAATAGAACTGAGAGCAGAGCAGGATAACATTTGTACTTTGTGAGAGATAGAGTCAATTGAACAGCTTTTATTTCAGTAATAATAGTAGACATTGGTTTACAGGTATTTTCAAGTTTTACTAGCCTATCTTTTAGCTGAGTAATATCACTTGTTAGGACAGATAGTGAGGAGACTAGAGACTTCACACAGTAAGGACAGATACTGAGGAGACTAGAGACTTCACACAGTAAGGACAGATACTGAGGAGACTAGAGACTTCACACAGTAAGGACAGATACTGAGGAGACTAGAGACTTCACACAGTAAGGACAGATACTGAGGAGAAAAGAGACTTCACACAGTAAGGACAGATACTGAGGAGACTAGAGACTTCACACAGTAAGGACAAATGAAGGGATAGTTAGCAGCAACAGTGGGAGAGATGTTAACACATTCACTATGAGACCAACAAGACTCACATTCTATCATGTGGCCAGTGTCTTCTTGGGTCAAACAAACACACTTCACAACATCTTTATCATTTCAGGACCTGGATTTAATTCAATGTCGCCAGAGAGTAGAAGGAGAAGAAGTAGAACTATAGCTTGGTACGTTGATGAACTACTATGATGGAGGTGAGAAAAAGACTTTGTCAGATATCTACGATGTCTGGGTCGATTTGGTACAAAAACAAGACCATACATGTAACACTACAGGTGATGTGTAGACTTCTTTCCTCGAGAGACAGTTTCTGAGAGAAGGCAGCGTACGAGTGGAAAGACAGAAAAAAGAAGCACATCAGAAAAAGCTGACCGCGCGCTATTTTGATACTAGAATATTTTCATCTCTGAATATAAGACAGGTCATGTTGACTTCTTTAGGTGGTCTAAAATATAATGCAAGTACATTTGTCATTGCTTGAGGTCTTCTCTCGCCACAAAGGGTTAAAAATAATACTCCGCCCACAAATAATAATTACAGGCGCCAAGTGACCAGCTGTTAGAGAGACAAAAAAGTGCGACGTTAGAGAAGTAAGTGTCAAGCAAAACTGCTCTATTTTTATTGTCTACTAGTTTTGTTAGAGAAATAAATTGTTAATAAACGAAGAGAAAAGAAAGTTAAAAGAAATTTAAAGAGAAAACAAAAGTGAGTGAGAAGACAAATTAAGAATAAACAACAAACTACTTACTATTACCAAAACCGAAGTCTGTCTTTAATAACTTGATAACTGTCTAACTTCATACAATACTCTTCATCTTGTCTTGATAAGTGTAGTTTCCTTATTGTAGTATTTTTATTAAGTGATGTACATATTATCTTGATATCATCATTGTTTAGTGAAGTATTGTAGAGATATAGTCTTGTCAATGATGTAGTTGTTTGTATTAGATCTGCTATTGTACTGGTACTAACTGAAGTGATCTGAGGATTATCTCCGATGTTCAACAAAGTCAATGTTTGGTTTTTAGTAAGTCCTTCACAGATATATCGGACTCCATTATCAGTGATGTTACAGTTGAAGAGACATAGTTCTTCTAAAGTTGTATTACTTGATAACATAGTAGATAAGTGAGTTATATCTTCATCTGTGACACCAGTAACATCAGACAACACTAACTGTTCAAGTGTTTTATTATTAAGGAGACTATCACTGACTTGTTTGATACCACCAGTAAATGAAGAGTAGTGCAGCTCTAGTTCCGTTATTGTTTTATTAGTTTTTAGTATCTCTGATAATATCGATACACACTTACTGTCCAATGAAGTGTCTGCTATAAAAAGACTCCACACTGTACACTTATTAAGATTGTTTATAATAACTGCAGTACTTTCAGGAGATGATGAGGAGAGATAAATACTCCATTCTTTTCCTGTTTGTTGTTCTTTTATTAATTTACTTATAACATCTTCACTTTCTAATACGCTTGGACTAGTGAGTTCAACATTATTGTTATCATGTCTCCACTGAACACTTCCAGTGTCTCCTGTTATAAAACAGAGTTAGTATATAATATAGTACACACATAGTAATATATACTATAACACACTACAATACACAGACAATACACTGAAGAAGAAAGGAAGCCATTACTGTTTACTGACTATGATTACTATGGCAACGAGCAAATAGGAGGCGGGGCTTATTATCCTGAATTTACTGAGATGTTCCTTTTAAATTACTGATTTACTTTTAGTTGGTCTAGCTACAGTAAGTCATGTTAATATATTACATCATTTTAATTTGTGAATTTATTGTAGTTATAGTAACAGATAGTCTGGTATGGCCAGCCCCTTTGCTTAGAGAGGAAGGGTTTGGTAGTCCATACTATAGTACAGTTGTCTCTTTCACTAACATTCCTGATACAACTATTGAACTTGTATCAGACAAACCACATTGTTTTTACAGTGGGTGTGGGTGGAAATTTCTTTGATCTAAAAGTGCAGGATCTACAAACAAACATCATTAGATGTTTCTTATGAAATATTGACTTCTTTGTCCTTTCTTGTTTTATTGTATTACAATATCTTTCATTTAGTCATGTTGATTTAACTCTGTAAAATATTCATTGTAGTCTCACAAACCAACTTAAGAGAAAGGGGCTGAGTTAATTATGTTCCTTTTATATTAACATATAATAAGGTTTACATAAAATTAAATTCTTTTTCATCAACTGTAATATGCTACCAGATCCTTCCTCTCTAAGCAAAGGGGCTGACCTCATCAGACTATATATGGTATTATAGTATACAATGTGGTTCTATCATAACAAGATTAGTTATAATGACATCATTATTACTTATGTCATTATAGGTGGAGTCAACTAAGACACAGTCAAGTGTATTAATATTTGTCAGTAACAATATATGTAGTAGTTAGTCCATTTTTGTTACTATTCATATAGTATAATATGATAACACTTAATATAAATATTTTATAGATCTTATCATAATCATAACTCTATCATATTATACTGACACTAAGGGAGTCTATAGTAAATATGGAAATTCATTTTTTATATATTATGAATTTAATTATTGTGGTTTGAGAATTATGAATATAATTTACACTATAATAATTTGTGGTTACCTGTAGTTTCATGTGTGGACTCTTCTCGGATGGATTTTGTTTGTGTTTCCTCAACTCCTTGATCAGTTACTAGTTTACGAACCTTTGGTATGAATGCTAGATCTAGTAACAATGTCGTATAATGAGAAGTGACTAATACCAGTTACCTTTCAAGCTCTGTTTTAACTCCTCAATCTGTTGTTCTCTCTCCCTTAGCTGTAAGGTCAATGACGTTATTATTTCTTGTAGTGTCTCTAGTTCTTTCTGTCTCTCAGTAGATACTAACAGTATAGTCTTCTCAGTAGCTTTATATAAAATGAGAAGAAAATTGATCACTAATATATTATGTAAAATACTGACAACATTGGACTTGTCATTGATGTTGTATTAATTTACCTTCCTTTGTTTTCACAAGTGATGTTAAATCTTTAATTGTCTTTTCTTTCATTTCTCTTGTTTCTATATAAAGGAACATTAAGTTATTAATCAGATATATCATATAATAGACAGTTATTAAATAAAACAATAGTTGTACACAATATACCTTCATTTTGTCTGACAATAGATGACATTTGTATAGTCATCTTTTTCCGGATGGTTTGTTCTAGTTCCAAACGACTTCTCAACTCCTTTGTGTTCTCTTCTACAATAGTTCTAACCTCCTATATATCAATAAACAACACATGTAGTAACTGTTGTCTAATACTACTCATTTCTTACCTTGTCTCTTTGATATTTATCATAAATGGTACAATATCCAACTGTAAGTTGAAGTAATCCTTTTTTCTTCATTTCTTCGAGTGTCTCCTGAGCTCTGGCAATAATTGATGTGGTTAGACTGAGTGGAAAAAAACAAGTGACAATGATAGACTTGCCCTCTCTAATGACACGAATCTGTACATTATCCTCAACTGATTCAGCAATAATGTCTCGTATATCTTGCAATGTGTAGTTGGTAGGATCCCAGTCTAAGACAAAAATAGCTGTCTCACATTTGAGAAGAGAACGGCTTTTGCTTTCTTTGAAGGTTTCTTCCAGACAAAGAGAAGCTTTTGTTTCCTTACAAAATGACTGAACAATATTTTTGTATGCTTGTATATGTGTCTCAGCTTCTTTGATATCAAATCTCTCCACAATACCCTCCAAACAACTCATATTAATCAATGTACAATGATCACGTACAACATTTAAGACATCATCAATGGACTTTGAATGAGTTATTTCAGTTTCAAGGTGAGGATAACTATCAGCAAAAAAGCACATCAATTTATCCAGAGGTGGAGGACTTTTGTTAATTGCTTCTCGGATTTTACTGAAGGCTATTCCAAATTTTTTTCTGATTGACCCAAATGTGGTGTCTAACTTTCGAGGAATTGGAATAGGTTTTAAGGCTTTATCTATACATTAAAAATAATTTAAATGGACGTAATATCTCTCCAAGTACTTACCTAATGTTTGACTTCCTTCACTACTTCCAGTATATGTTACTTGTAAGTCATAGTCAGGAAATGCTTTACCTATTAAAATAAATTTCTAACAAAAGTAAAGTCAATATCAATACTCACGACAATCTTGTATGATAGCATTAGCACATGGTACATTGCTAGTTTGTTTTAAGAGTATACTAGCAAAGACCTCCAGATTATGATAGTTGGTATGTACAGCATGACGTACAGCTTGTAATAGGACAAATAGTGCATTTTCTTCAGATTTAGAACGTGCCTCATCTCGTATATTTGCTAATACTTCATTAGAAATAACATCCTCATCATGTAGTAACTGTGCTACCCTAACAGGATATTTAAGACATTGAGAGAGAGTGCCATAATGACAACGTAAAATGTCACTGGCCAGAGAAGCTTGCTCTATGAAATAGAATTTACTAAGTATATATTAACTATTATATATATACCATTAGAATCAGATGGTGCTTCTAAATAAAGCTTCTTCTTTTTTGGTATTAAGTCTTCATCAGATATCTCTTTGTCTTTTCTTTGTCGCTTTCTTGTATTTGATGTACTTAACTCTGTCATCTCATGAGATTGCTAGCAACAACATGTACATTGATTTAATGAACAATATTGGTATCAACCTGATATTCTAAGTCCTCCATTGTATGATGATATTCTATACCCTCCATTGAGTCACTAATATCTTGATATTGATGACCACTATGACCTGTCATTGCTATCTCTTGTATTGCTGTCATCTGATCATCTGGATACTTTTGAGCTAAGAAAAAATAAGCAATTATACATTAAGTTAATAGTGAATGAAATTCTTACCATATTCACTGATAATTCTCTTGGAAAGCATTTTTGTCTCTTCAAACTTAGACAGTACTGTTGCTAACACTTTCAACTTCTTGTGGTCTGAAGATATTGTTATATGTATAGCAGATAACAGAGTTGTCTTCTTCTCATCTGGAGAGTCTTGTAATGACTCCATCTTATCAAGTGTTTCTTCATTGATGCATCTCTCACTAAATAAGAGCTGAGACACTTTTACAGGATTGATCAGACATTGTGACAGTGTATCATTATGACACTGAAGAATACCAGTTGCTTCATTAGCTAGAGACTGAGAGTCCATTCCTATAATAAGAACAGTACACAATCTATAAACAAACTAGTAATATAACATTTATAACATGATATACATGTAAAAGGTTCTTGTACTTACTAGTAGGAAGATTACTGGATTTTCTCAATGTTTCCTCATACTCATGGGCAACAGTGATTTCTTCAATGACTTCCTTCCTCAAAGCATCTATCACTTGTCTTCTAGTAGCATCAGGTTTGGTATCTAACCACAACTCAAACATTTTTGTTGTTTTGTATGTGGAGTCATCTGGTAGCTTGTGAATATCTTCTAACTTCTTAATGTTCAGTTTCAACTGAATTCCCAACTGATACCATTTACTACCAATACAAATATGTTCACATAATTCATCAAGTGTTGGTTTCTCTACGAGAATCTCCTCAAAAGATAGGTTTCCTGTAGCCATTGCTTCTTTGCTGACACGCCTACGCAGTGTTAATAAATAAGGCCACACCCAAAATCTTAATTGATGGGCGTGGTATGACCTGGAAAATCCCTTACCTTTCATCATCAATTTGCTATTAAGCCATATTTTATAGACTTCAGAGACAATACTGACTGTCCTGAGAATTGTAAATAGAGATCATCTTTAACAAGAGGTAAGATACTATGCTTGTGTAGTAATTATCATTAACTGATTGCGTTTTTAAAATTACTTATAAATTACTTATACTTATAAGTTTTATTGTACTCTTATTTAGAGCTATTATGTAAATATTATATGTAACATACAGCTGTATCCATGACAATACATATACATGTATAATATTACAATATGTACATTTATTATTAATTTGCTAAAATTATTTATTTCAATGTCATGTGATATTAATACTAAGATATTATAAGTGACTAAATCCTTTGAACCTTGGACTTAAAAATATATTAAGTTTATATTAAATAATACATTAATTGAATTTAATTCCTCTATCACTAGATAATAGAATATTTGTTGTATATATTCTTATAGTAATGTAATCAGTTTAATACTTTCAAACTATATAATGATTTAAGAGTTAATATGTAGTATGTTCTCCCATACTAACTACACAATACTTGTGTTTAACTAAGGGGAGTGGTCTTGTATGGTCTCTCCTTATCAACTTAACACTGGTTGGTAATATATATAGTAATTGACTATATATATAACATGTAGTTATATTAGAGATATTAAAATGGACTATATGACTTTATGTACATTGTTTTACTGAATTTGTATCTTTTTCAATATCAATTAATTCCCAAATCATTTAGAAATTTTGGGACCTACTCAACAAAACTTTAGAACCTTTACCACATGTACATATATATGTACATGTATATATGGTATATGCACATGTACATGTATATATTTCCCTAATAATGATGTCAGTTGTCATGTGATAAACAGCTCATCACATGATCAAATAAATTTGTCACAGCTGCAATAAACTCACCCTATATTATTATTATATGAAGTAATGTCATAATAATTTATATAAATTTGTATATTAAGAGAACAAAAGAGTTAAGTATATTCTTATGTAATAAATATTAATAACTAGACATACCACAATAATACATCTAATTACATGTATATGTAATAATTAAAACATGTACTTCATTAATACATTGTTTTAATAACATAATATAATTTTCATTATTAATTTTTTATAGTTACTTTATAATTATTACTTCATTGGACAATGGCTCATGTCTCCTTACCACGTAGTATATCTAATGCTGACTTAGATCAAACCAATCTTTATCACGACTTTATTAAGAAGACATCCATTTTAAATGGTCATATTAAGTCATCCATACATTAATCTGTTCATTAGTTATCATACAATAGTCTGTAATGAATGGATAGATAGTCAACTAATGGACAGATGATATCAATATTATATTTAAATGTAATATCTATTGTCAGAATTAATCACACTCCATCTACTATTGATCCATTTCATCCATCTATTCATCCATTCATACAATAGTCTGTAATCACTACTACACAATAATATTTCAACACATAATATATTTAACATCTTATCATGTTATTATAGCTCTCTCTCTCTCTCTCTCTCTCTCTCCATAGCAGATAGAGGAATCAACAGAGGTCATACAAAACAACCTAGTACTAACAATCATAAGAAAGGAGCTAAAAATGATACAAGTTACAGTTCTACTCTACCTATCAGAGTAAAAGCTCGTAAACGATCAAGTCCTCCAGTACCACACATATTTAGTTCTGTTCGAGGCAGAAACAATCGTAAACAACGACCAGTTATTAATGATGACATGTATACTAGTAGTCAGAATCATAGTGAATCCTCAGGATATATGAGTTAGCATTCTTCATACAACTCCTTACTTGATCAAGAGAGTTTTAATAGTTTAAACAGTCAAGATTGAATTAGAAACTACAAGAGTACCTCCTCTCTTTCTTCTACTGCCAATGATCCTAAGAATATCTCCTCAACAACCCCAAAAGCATCCAATGGGGACTTAACACAACCTCCTAATAAACCTAGGGTTCTTAATCGTACTAGGTCATCTTCAAGTGACAGAAGTGGGTGGGGTCATAAGGGTGTGGTTGCTAAGGAAAATGGGATACATCTACTTCAAACTAATGGGTCAATCTCACCCAATGTCTTTGATGATGATGTCATTGATAACAGAGAAGATACACCACCAATGTCAAAATATTCACCTCATAAGGAATCCTTACCCACTAGTCTTAATGGCTTAGAGGGTTCACCAATAGTAACGAGGAAAGAATCCTTTCCTGGTAAATTAAGCCCACCTATAATTAGTCCTACAGCCAGTCCTGAAATAAGGCGGAGAGTAGAGATGTTAACAACACAAGTTGTATCTCAAAGTTCTCATGATTCAAAAACTAATGTGTTCAGTTTTCCTGATCCTCTTGAAATATTGAAAACTCACAGACTCTCAACAGAATTGACATTATTAAATGGCATTAGTGACCTTTCACCAGATGATTTCCCACCAATTGATCAAAACGCCTATTCATATGGTCAACCAGACTCACAAAATTTTCAAACTGGTTCTAAAAACCAGCCTAGTCCACCTCGGCATCGTCGGGCTCCCAGTCCACCTAAGGGTGGTTCTCCAAGACGCCGGTCTATGTCTCTGAGCAATTCTAGTCAGGAGAGTCCACGACCTCATCTTAAATCTCAAGGTAGTTTAAGTGGGAGCTCACCATATCGTACATCTGACCAAAGTCTCAAAATGTCCCCTAGCATCCCAAAGCGAAAAGCTCCACCTCCTCCATCCCCAGGAAAGGAAAAACGTACCTCTAGACATTTAAGTTTAGATGGAACACCCACTTCTATCACTATTGACAAATTTAAATATCCTCCTGTACAAGACAAGGGTTCTGAAATTATTAAAAATAATCCTTCATCCCCTATTAGGGGATCTGTAAAACTACAGAGGGAGCTCTCAAAGGAACTAGTAAGAAGATCAAGTAAGTTAGTACAACAAGAGGAACATATATATCACAAGATACCAGAGAGACAAATGAGTCAAGAAATTGAAAAAACAAAAAATGTTCCAGGACCTCAAGAAAAAGAACATGTTTATCACAAGATATCTGAAATACAAGATAGTCGTGATAAAGTAGTGAAGAGACAAGAGAAAGATGCTGTTCATTCCAAAATCAATCTTGTACAAGATAAGAAATCAAGTCACGATAAAGAAAAGAAAAAAGTCAAAAATGCCAATCAAATTTTAAAAGCATCTGGTGTTAATACTGTTATCACATCTGAGCGTAGTAATCTTTTGGCGGCAATTAGACACGGTATGCAGCTGAACAAAGTCAAAAGCGAAGAAGACAAGAGACACGAGGATTCTCCCATGCCGTGGGATGTAGCAGCCATATTGGAACGAAGACAAGCATTAGCTAACTCTGATAATGAGTTTGAAGAAGCTGCAGTACAGGAAGCTGAATGGGAAGACATGTGAGCTGTTGCTTAGCAACTAGAAATGGTAAATAAACAAAAGTAACAAGCAACAAATCAAAACAAACAATTTGAACAACAACATTATCATCATCTCATCACATAATCTTGTCTAATATAATTTTGTTAATAACTTATCATTTTATTGATATAATATTATGTCCATATATGGAATTATAGTTCATTTACCTACTCTTCTCTCCATAGCAACAGAGGTAACCAATTCATCCTATCACATCACTTTCTAATTTGTATGACATCTCTCTTTCCTCTTTTATTAGCTATTTAGAGCTAATAAAATAACAATATATACTTATTATAAAAGAGATTTAACTAATATTCCACAGATCATTACCACAAACACTGATAATGTCATTGTTATTTAGTCTCTCACATAATATATCATATTATATTAACACACACACAGACATATTGTATAATATATTATGTCATTATTGTTATTAACGATCAGTTTATTAAATTAAGTTATTAATTATTAATATTAAAATCAAATATATCCATATTAATTATTATAATTATTAATTTGTTCATTATAATTGTTATTATTGTATTATAATAATATGATTTAGTAATTACATGTAATTGATAATTACAAGTACATGTAGATCAGTAGCTTTATATAACTACATGTAGATCAATAGTTACATTGTTCTAAATCTATTCAATATCTATAATACTTGATAGATATAACTGTCTACATGTATATGTATGTTTGTGAATTGTTTTTAGATTTGACTCAGGAAGAGAGAATATTAATGTTAGATTGTGCAAGTGAAAATTCAAAGGATGATTTGAAGGGACACGATAGGAGGATGACATCATCATATAGGATGATTGATGAAGTTGAGGAGAAAGATAACTGGAATAATGATATCATGACTAACAGTTAAGAGGTTTAACAGTCAATAATAATAATATGTAATGTTCCTTGTTTTATGTAATTTAGTGTGAAATTATTTCTACTACTATTATTAGGAAAGTAATACAATTAGTAAATGAAAAGAATGGAGATCTTTTGTCTAAACACTTACTATATTATTTTATATAATTCCTTCTTTAGTCTACTAGTCTATCTGTCCATTCATTTATCCTAATGTCCATTTGACTGTCTATCCATTCATCCATATAACTATTTATCCATCCATTCATTTCTTTTATAGGGTCCTGCATTATTGACTTTAGCGGAACTTGTTCAGATAGCATTAGATGTTGCTCAAGATTGTTTACAATTGAGTCTGATATTTGGTAAGTGAAAGTTGAAGTAGTTATTATAAAGATATCATTATTGTAAAGGTCTTATGGAGTACTTCTGTGGGAGATTATGACATTTGGTAATCAACCATATCCTGGTAGAATAAACCAAGAGGTTCTCCAGTTTGTAACAGGAGGAGGAAGATTAGATAAACCAGAGAACTGTCCAGGAAGATTGTATGTTGAATGGACGGACAGATGGATGTATGGATGGATCAATAAACTAATGGATGAATGATTAGATATGAGACAAATTAATGGACAGTTAAATAATTCAATGGATCAATGGACAAATGAATGGATCAATAGATGAATATATATTAATAAATGTATTAATCATTAGATGATATCAGTATATTTATAACTAGATATTAAATTAATGAATAGGAAAGTGTATATATTGATAGTCAGACTGACTTAGTTCTAATATTATAATTGTTAATTCTATTATTTGTAGATATAAACTAATGTTGATGTGTTGGAAGAGGTATGTCAGTGAGCGACCTCACTTTGCACAAATAGTAGATGTTATAGCATCATTCTTAGAACATTTAAACAATAAAAGAGATAGTTATTATTCTTATGATGATGATGAAGATTTAGAAGAGGTCCTACAACGAAGAAACTCTAGACCTTCAAGAGAGGTAGTCTCCATAGAAAAGAACTTGAGTCACATCAGAATCATACTGGAATCATATTATTATTATAAAATATTATTTAAGATTATATAAAAATTATAATATAAAGAGTATTAATAACAGAGTCCCAGGGGAGAGAAGAGAGGATTACATTAGCTGTTTTAAAGTCACCTTTATTATAAAGCCAAATATTACAAAGGTTCTTAGAGGATGGTATGTAATGTTGTCTTAAAGGGACAATCAACAATAACAAATTACAAAACAATGGAGGAAGAAAAAGAAGGACATGACAAGTTTGAAGGAACAAAGATAAGATCAATAGTTGATGATGTACTTCAATAATTAAGAATAATGAGTAGGTTCTTTGATAATTTGAGAAAGATCAATGGAATTGATAAAGTCAAGGAGTTTAGTTAGAAGGGGAGAAGGGCTCATAAAATTTATGTTAAAATCACCAGTAAGAAAAAAAACTTTCCATATGATCATGGTTTAAAGAGGTTAAGAAATCTATTAAGATGTCTAGGGCTCCATTATTACTTGGAGGCTGATAGAAAGAGCCAAGTGTGAATGAATAATTAGAAATAGTGACAGAGAGAAGGATTAGTTCAAGATTCAAGGGGGATGGGATTACTTTGAATGAAAGTGAAGATTTAATATAAACAACTATTCCACCACCATGGTGGGAACAATCTTTATGAACACAGTGATAATTAGGTATAGAGATGTCATTGTCAGAAATGTCAGATACTGAGGAGACTAGAGACTTCACACAGTAAGGACAAATGAAGGGATAGTTAGCAGCAACAGTGGGAGAGATGTTAACATATTCACTATGAGACCAACAAGACTCACATTCTATCATGTGGCCAGTGTCTTCTTGGGTCAAACAAACACACTTCACAACATCTTCTTTATCATTTCCAGGACCTGGATTTAATTCAATGTCACCAGAGAGTAGAAGGAGAAGAAGTAGAACTATAGCTTGGTACGTTGATGAACTACTACAATGGAGGTGAGAAAAAGACTTTGTCAGATATCTACGATGTCTGGGTTGATTTGGTACAAAAACAAGACTATACATGTAACAGGTGATGTGTAGACTTCTTTCCTCGAGAGACAGTTTCTGAGAGAAGGCAGCGTACGAGTGGACAGACAGAAAAAAGAAGCACATCAGAAACAGCTGACCGCGCGCCATTTTGATACTAGAATATTTTCATCTCTGAATATAAGACAGGTCATGTTGACTTCTTTAGGTGGTCTAAAATGTACATTTCTCATTGCTTGAGGTCTTCTCTCGCCACAAAGGGTTAAAAATAATACTCCGCCCACAAATAATAATTATAGGCGCCAAGTAACCAACTGTTAGAGACAAAAAAGTGCGACGTTAGAGAAGTAAGTGTCAAGCAAAACTGCTCTATTTTTATTGTCTACTAGTTTTGTTAGAGAAAGAAATTGTTAATAAACGAAGAGAAAAGAAAGTTAAAAGAAATTTAAAGAGAAAATAAAAGTGAGTGAGAAGACAAATTAAGAATAAACAACAAACTACTTAGAATATGGAGAATTTAAGTCTGTCTTTAATAACTTGATAACTGTCTAACTTCTTACAATACTCTTCATGTTGTCTTGATAAGTATAGTTTCCTTATTGTAGTATTTTTATTAAGTGATGTACATATTGTCTTGATATCATCATTGTTCAATGAAGTATTGTCGAGATCTAGTCTTGTCAATGATGTAGTTGTTTGTATTAGATCTGCTATTGTACTGGTACTAACTGAAGTGATCTGAGGATTACCTCCGATGTTCAACATAGTCAATGTTTGGTTTTTAGTAAGTCCTTCACAGATATATCGGACTCCATTATCAGTGATGTTACAGTTGTAGAGACGTAGTTCTTTTAAAGTTGTATTACTTGATAACATAGTAGATAAGTGAGTTATATCTTCATCTGTGATATCAGTAACATTAGACAACACTAACTGTTCAAGTGTTTTATTATTAAAGAGACTATCACTGACTTGTTTGATACCACCAGTAAGTGAAGAGGACAACAGCTGTAGTATCTTTATTGTTTTATTAGTTTTTAGTATCTCTGATAATATCGATACACACTTACTGTCCAATGAAGTGTACCTTATATAAAGACTCCTCACTGTACACTTATTAAGATTGTTTATAATAACTGCAGTACTTTCAGGAGATGATAAGGAGAGAGTAATACTCCATTCTTTTCCTGTTTGTTGTTCTTTTATTAATTTACTTATAACATCTTCACTTTGTAATACACTTGGACTAATGAGTCTAAAACTATTGATAACATCATACCACTGAACACTTCCAGTGTCTCCTGTTATAAAACAGAGTTAGTATATAGTATAGTACACACATAGTAATATATACTATAACACACTACAATACACTGACAATACACTGAAGAAGAAAGGAAGCCATTACTGTTTACTGACTACGGTTACTATGACAACGAGCAAATAGGAGGCGGGGCTTATTATCCTGAATTTACTGAGATGTTCCTTTTAAATTACTGATTTACTTTTAGTTGGTCTAGCTACAGTAAGTCATGTTAATATATTACATCATTTTAATTTGTGAATTTATTGTAGTTATAGTAACAGATAGTCTGGTATGACCAGCCCCTTTGCTTAGAGAGGAAGGGTTTGGTAGTCCATACGGGTTCTTCCGTGTTCGCCTACTCCGGGTTCGCCTACTCTAATTTTAACACAAAAGTACGGTTTTGCCTACGGATACCGTAATTCTAATTAAACAAATATTGCGATTTTACAAATTACAATTCAAGAGCTACTGGACCAAAAGGGTCTGAACAATGTAAATAATGATGAAGTAGTTTAAGGTAAATGATAAGTAAAGAGTGTACAATTTAATGTTAAGAAAAGTAAAGATTAAAGAATTATAATTCACAATTCAAGAGCTACTGGACCAAAAGGGTCTGAAACAATGTAAATAATGATGAAGTAGTTTAAGGTAAATGATAAGTAAAGAGTGTACAATTTAATGTTAAGAAAAGTAAAGATTAAAGAATTATAAGTTAATGTGTTGAGACATGCCTACTACATAGTCTGATAAAGAGATTACATTACTGCTAAATCTTTCTTTGAGTTCCTTAATGTGTTGATCTTTCTCTATAGCTTTCTTTTTCTGACGAGGTGGACGTGCACTGCTGCAAGCTGCTGTATCGAAACCTCTGTGCTGACTTGTTCTCTTTGAAATACCTCAACACATTCGAAGATGTTTGGATGGGATTTACCAACTACTCGCCGTAGACATTTAACAACGAAGATTTAATTAAATTTTATAAATGTTAATTCAATAAAAAATTCAAAAACTTCTATTAATTAGAATTACGGTATCCGTAGGCAAAACCGTACTTTTGTGTTAAAATTAGAGTAGGCGAACCCGGAGTAGGCGAACCCGTACTAACTCGTCCATACTATAGTACAGTTGTCTCTTTCACTAACATTCCTGATACAACTATTGAACTTGTATCAGACAAACCATATTGTTTTTACAGTGGGTGTGGGTGGAAATTTCTTTGATCTAAAGTGCAGGATCTATAAACAAACATCATTAGATGTTTCATTATGAAATATTGACTTCTTTGTCCTTTCTTGTTTTATTGTATTACAATATCTTTCATTTAGTCATGTTGATTTAACTCTAAAAATATTCATTGTAGTCTCACAAACCAACTTAAGAGAAAGGGGCTGAGTTAATTATGTTCCTTTTATATTAACATATAATAAGGTTTACATAAAATTAAATTCTTTTTCATCAACTGTAATATGCTACCAGATCCTTCCTCTCTAAGTGAAGGGGCTGACCTCATCAGACTATATATGGTATTATAGTATACAATGTGGTTCTATCATAACAAGATTAGTTATAATGACATCATTATTACTTATGTCCATTATAGGTGGAGTCAACTAAGACACAGTCAAGTGTATTAATATTTGTCAGTAACAATATATGTAGTAGTTAGTCCATTTTAGTTGCTATTCATGTCAATAAAGTTACATTATAAATAACAATACTTGCAGTGTATGTGTATTTTATTATATTATAATTATAATAAACTAATATAACATTCTCTAAGTCTTACCTCTTTTGTCTGACTCTTCATCCTTTGTCTCTTTATTATCATCATAGTCCTTTAATATATCATGTAATACTGGAGACTCTATATAAGATACTTATATTAAACATGTACATGTATATAGTGTAATATGATAACACTTAATATAAACATTTTATAGATCTTATCATAATCATAACTCTATCATATTATACTGACACTAAGGGAGTGTATAGTAAATATGGAAATTTGTGGTTTATAAATTTAATAATTATTAACATTATTGATTGTAAGAGATAGAATATTATCATATAAACTTACTTGGAGGAGTGGTTTCATCTTTATTATCAGCTGAACCTTTTAACTGATCTTTTAACTCTAATATTAGTGGAGACTCTAGTAGTCACAATTAAGACATATATATTATTAACAATATTATATTATTACCTGTAGTTTCATGTGTGGACTCTTCTTGACTGGATTTTGTTTGTGTTTCCTCAAGTCCTTGATCAGTTACTGGTTTACGAACCTTTGGTATGAATGCTAGATCTAGTAACAATGTCATATAATGAGAAGTCACTAATACCAGTTACCTTTCAAGCTCTGTTTTAACTCCTCAATCTGTATCTCTCTCTCTCTTACTTGTAAAGTCAATGACGTTATTATATCTTGTAGTGTCTCTAGCTCTTTCTGTCTCTCAGTAGACACTGACAGTATATTCTTCTCAATAGCTTTATATAAAATGAGAAGAAAATTGATCACTAATATATTATGTAAAATACTGACAACATTGGACTTGTGATTGATGTTGTATTAATTTACCTTCCTTTGTTTTCACAAGTGATGTTAAATCTTCAATTGTCTTTTCTTTCATTTCTCTTGTTTCTATATAAAGGAACATTATTATTAATTAAGTTATTAATCAGATATATCATATAATAGATAGTTATTAAATAAAACAATAGTTGTACACAATATACCTTCATTTTGTCTGATAATAGATGACATTTGTATAGTCATCTTTTTCCGGATGGTTTGTTCTAGTTCCAAACGACTTCTCAACTCCTTTGTATTCTCTTCTACAATAGTTCTAACATCCTATATATCAATAAACAACACATGTAGTAACTGTTGTCTAATACTACTCATCTCTTACCTTGTCTCTTCTATGATCATAAATGGTACAATGACCAACTGTAAGTTGAAGTAGTCCTTTCTCTTTCATTATTTCAAGAGTCTCCTGAGCTCTGGCAATAAGTAGAGTTGTTAGATTGAGTGGAAAAAAACAGGTGACAATGATGGAGTTGCCTCTTTGTATGTAACGAATCTCCACATTTATGTCAAGTGATATGGAAAGAATGTCCTCGATATCTTTCAAAGTACAATCTTTAGGATCCCAATTTAACACAAAGACAACTGTCTCACATTTGAGAAGAGAAGGAGTATTTGTTATTTTAAAACTTTCATCTAAACAGAGAGAAGCCTTTGTTTTTTGACAAAATGACTGAACTATATCTTTGTATGCTTGTATGTGTGTCTCAGCTTCCTTGATTTTAAAGCGCTCCACGATACCCTCCAGACAATTGATGTTTATCAGTGTACAATGCTTTCTCACAACAGTTAGTATGTCATCAATGGACTTGGAGTGAACAATTTGAGATTCAAGGTGAGGGTAGCCATCTTCAAGAAATCTTTTCAATTTATCAAGAGGTGGAGGTGTGGTATTGATAGCTTCTCTGATATTACTAAAGGCTATTGCAAATTCCCTTTTAATTGACCCAAAAATAGGACTCAAGCTTTGAGGAAGTATAATTTCCTTTACTACATCATCTACAATAAGATCAAGAAATAATCCTTCAATATATCACACACAGTATATACTAACCTTGTCTTGAAGCTTTAGTGCTATCTAATGATTTAGTGGTCAATGGGTGTTTAACTCTGGTCTGTATTTTAGGAATGATAACATCAGGAAATACTTTTTCTATTAAAAATTAATATTAAAATTATCATTTAATTTAATGAGTACATAATAATGTATTTACCACAATCCTTTAAGACAGCATTAGCACATGGTACAGTGCTAGTAAATTTTAACAATACACTAGCAAAGATCGTCAGATGATGATAGTTGGTATGTACAGCATGACGTACAGCTCCTAACAACATCAATAATGCTTTATTTGTTGACAAAGACTTGGCAGTATATTTTATAATTGCTAGTCTAGTTTTAGTAATAATTCCCTCTCCATAAAGGTAGTGTGCTACTCTAACAGGAAATCGGAGAGACTGAGAGAGAGTACCATAATGACAACGTAAAATGTCACTGGCATGATCTTCATGACTACTATAACTTGTCATTACTACCTCTTGAACATTAGCTACTGTTGTCTGGTCATCTGGAAATGTTTGACCTATTAACAATATGTATTAATTATAAATTATTTAATTGACCTCTTACCATATTCACTGATAATTCTCTTGGAGAGCATTTTCGTCTCTTCAAACTTGGACAGTACTGTTGCTAACACTTTCAACTTCTTATGATCTGAAGATATTGTTATATGTATAGCAGATAACAGAGTTGTCTTCTTCTCATCTGGAGTGCCTTGCAATGACTCCATCTTATCAAGTGTTTCTTCATTGATGCATCTCTCACTAAATAAGAGCTGGAACACTTTTACAAGATTGATCTGAGATTGTGACATCTCTTCAATAAAACTTTGGAGAGTATTTTCCTTCACTAAGGAACATATTCACTGACTGCATCAATAAATGTTGTATCAACTTACCTTTAGTTAAGTGTTGATGTATTTCATTAGCCTTCTTAATATTATTAACAATAGGACCCTTGATGGAAGTAATCACCGTTTCCCAGGTAACAAGATGTGACTCAGTAGTGGTTAACCAGCTATGAATAACTTGAGCTAGTTTGTAAGTATTACTCTTTTCACTGTTTGTTAAACCATTTAAAATATTGCAAGAGACTTTCAATGATAATCCAATCTCATACCACATATCACTAATATCAGCTAATTGATAATGTAGTTCATGTTCAGTAGGAGCCTTCCTCAAAATATATGAAATATCTAAAATGAAGTAATACATTAAAACAACTGATAGTGAATGTTATATCAAGTCTTGTATGTTACCTGGTTCTTGAGTTTGAGGCAGTATGTGTGTATGGGATTGAAGAATAGCACCTGGTTCAGTACTTGGGATATCCATTCCTATAATAAAAATGACACATAACCATTAATAAACTAATAATATAATATTTATAACATGATGTACATGTAAAGTACTTACTTGTAGAAAGACTACAGGATTTCCACAATGTCTGCTCATACTCATGGGCAATGGTGAGTTCTTCCTTCCTCAAAGCATCTATCACTTGTCTTCTAGTAGCATCAGGTTTGGTATCTAACCACAACTCAAACATTTTTGTTGTTTTGTATGTGGAGTCATCTGGTAGCTTGTGAATATCTTCTAACTTCTTAGCGTTCAGTTTCAACTGAATTCCCAACTGATACCATTTACTACCAATACGAATATGTTCACATAATTCATCAAGTGTTGGTTTCTCTACGAGAATCTCCTCAAAAGATAGGTTTCTTGTAGTCATTGCTCTTTGTATGGTGACACGCCCAATGAATTTGGTGACTTTTTGGGTGGGGCTCATCACATGAGAAGTAATGACCACACCCATCTTAATAATAATCATAACATGAGTGGCTTGAACTGTTAAGTATTACAAGTTAGTATTGTATTCATCTCTTGTTATCTGATCTATCCTCCAATATTATGTATCTAGTATTTTAACATGTAACTATATTATATTACAATATTATAATGTTCTATTGTTCAGTACTGGCTGTAATAATTTATATTCAAGGACTTCATCCTCCTATATTAATGATATGTGAATCATATTGTTGTTATATTTGGACATAATGAATTCATTACAAATGTAATTAACCCAGGACTAGTATATTTATGACAATAATACATCTGTTTTTAATCTGTAGTGACCACACCCCTTCTTGAAATACTCTTCATCTAATGGTGGCTCAATTGAAGGTGAACGTGGGAATGTCACATTCTCTTGTGTCACTCCCCCTATTACATTAGACACATTGTATAGGACTGTCTACTATTATAACTTATTAGAATATGTTATAATAAGAGAACATTAGATATTAATAGTCAAGATGAGGTTAGTAGAACTATCCTTCTCTTTGTCTATTCAATTTATTTTATAGTTGTTTGTTAAAATGGAGACTAATTTTAATCCACTTGGATTTGGATATGATTGGATTGCACAGACATTATACATTGTTGGTCGAACTATTCAAGGGAAAACTAACATATGGAGAGTATTCAGATTATACCCTGCAGGTATTACAAGAATATTTGGTGGTAATGATGTTCCTTCTGATGTTGAAATGTCTGTCATCATTAATCCATTTAATAGGTAAGATAATGTACAGATCAATGCATACATTATCAATAATATAGGATCATGTTAATGTACAGTTAATAGAACAATAAAACAAATTATTGGACAATAACATGTTAATACATTTATTTGTTCTTACAGACTACTTCATTGGACATGATCAACAAACAATAGAAACACTACCTATCAATAACACAGCATTATAACAGGTGTACAATGTAGAAAAGATCAATAATCTAATATTCTTTTAAAACAATAAATAGTAGACCTCAAAGTCATCCACATACTAATAATGAGCTAACATGTGATGAGGTAAAGTAATGTTACTACTATTATAATGTTATGTTAATAGTAGTTATAAGATCATATTAAAATTAATGTATTAAATTTATTAATGGTGATCATATCAAGTTATAAAACATGTCTGTTCTTTATCTGTAGTACCTGATCCAGTAACTGGACTCAAATCTCTTCTTTATGGACCTGATAACATTTTCTTTTATTAGGATAACTCTAGAGGAACATCATAGAGTCTTGCAGATGATCGACGACGAGGCATACATTATGGAAGGTCAGTATGTGGGCGTGGTTTACATGTAAACACATTATGTCTCTGGCAATATACATAATGTTAATCTATTTTTCATCTATCTATTGTTATATTCTATTTATAGCCCAACCAACCAACGTAGTGTAAACTCATCCTCAGTATCTGGCTATCCTGTTCAACTCAACTTCACATTCACTAATCTCTCCGCCTACACTAATTATAGCTTGTACATTCGATGGACCTACAAGTCTGTAGAGTACAATGGAACAGAATATACAGCTGGAGTCTTGAGAGTTTAAGTATCACTGAATTAACAAAAGACATAAGATTTACTGACAATTATTTAATATACTATACATTTAGTACATGTATACATGTATTTTAGATAAACATTTATAAATACTTTATCATATTAAAATATGTCCTAATATGGTAACAATGTTCTGTCTTATTTAATTATATTATAATTGTATCTTTCTCTCTCTCCCCTCCCATTCAGGTTTATTGATCGAGGTGAATTTGGTGAAGTATACCAAGGTACAGCTGTAGATATCCTAGGTCAAGGTACAGGCTCCACCCCTGTGGCTGTTAAGAAACTGAGGAAAGGCAGTACAACTGAAGATCAGAGGAGGTTCCTGCCAGAAGCAGCTCTAATGAGGTAATTATATTTTGTTTATATTCTCTCAGTTCATTTCTCTCAATTACAGTAACTTCAATCATCAAAACATTGTTAAGGTGTTAGGGGTGTGTCTTGATAATGATCCTATTTATATCATTATGGAATTAATGCCAGGGGGTGACTTATTGAAATTCCTAAGAGAAGCTAAACGAGAACATGTGAGTGTCACATGATAAATAAAATCACTTGATATAATTATACACTCTATTAAAACTATCTATCAATTTATTATTTAGTCTACTGGTCTATCTGTCCATTCATTTATCCTAATGTCCATTTCACCGTCTATCCATTCATCCATACACATACCATTCATCCATATATCCATCCATTTATTCCTTTTATAGGGTCCTGCATTATTGACTTTAGCAGAACTTGTTCAGATAGCATTAGATGTTGCTCAAGATTGTTGATACTTGGAGCAACAACATTTTATTCACAGAGATCTTGCTGCACGCAATTGTCTTGTGTCAAGTAAAGGAGCAGATCGTGTTGTAAAGATTGGTGACTTTGGTCTTGCTAAAGATCTGTATAGCCAAGACTACTACCAAGTTAGAGAGAGAGAAAGAGAGAGATAGAGAGAGAGAGAGAGAGAGAGAGAGACTGTATTTTATATCTTTGCATTGTGTAGGTGGAAGGACAGAGGAAGTTACCAGTACAATGGATGGCACCAGAGGCTTTCCTTCAAGGGAAATTTACAATTGAGTCTGATAATTGGTAAGTGAAAGTTGAAGTGGTTATTATAAAGATATCATTATTGTAAAGGTCTTATGGAGTACTTCTGTGGGAGATTATGACATTTGGTAATCAACCATATCCTGGTAGAATAAACCAAGAGGTTCTCTAGTTTGTAACAGGAGGAGGATGATCAGATAATCCAGAGAACTGTCCAGGAAGATTGTATGTTGAATGGACGGACAGATGGATGTATGGATGGATCAATAAACTAATGGATAAATTTTTAGATATGAGACAAATTAATGGACAGTTAAATAATTCAAAGGATCAATGGACAAATGAATGGATCAATAGATGAATATATATTAATAAATGTATTAATCATTAGATGATATCAGTATATTTATGACTAGATATTAAATGAATGAATAGGAAAGTGTATATATTGATAGTCTGACTGACTTAGTTGTAATATTATAATTGTTAATTCTATTATTTGTAGATATAAACTAATGTTGATGTGTTGGAAGAGGTATGCCAGTGAGCGACCTCACTTTGCACAAATAGTAGATGTTATAGCATCATTCTTAGAACATGTTAACAATAAAAGAGATAGTTATTATTTTGTCCATTTTTTTATTTATTCATCCATTTTGTTGGTATTGTAAATCTAGATTAGATCATATTATTATTAGAAATAATAGAGTTGTCTATTAATATCATCTCACCATTTATTATGTGAGTGAGTAAACGTCTCTACTTCAGAAATATGTATTGTTGGACTTGAACAGTTGACAATTTTCATTATTCAACTGAACTGATCTCATTATTATAGTTAAATTGTAGTCTTCAATCTCTTAATGATTAATTGAATTAATGGAGTTTTTTATTAAAACACAAAAGACACTTAATAACAAAGCTAATATAAAGAGTATCAATAACAATACTAGATTTGTAATGATAATAAAATTAAATAAGAAGTAAAAAGATTAATTATTATTAATTATTAACAATTAATTAATAAATATGAACAATATGTGTGTGCTATATTCATGATAATTCTAAAATAGATAAGAAATATTTTGCTTTAATTGACTTACAGAGTTGAGATCTTTGAATGATGAGGGAAGGGAATTAGAAATGGAATATGGATCCCAAACAGTGGAAGACTTCTTGTTCATTTTTTTAAATAGAGACGAGAAGTCCTTGGAAGTTGAAGAAGAGGATAGCTTGGGGAAGAAGGTAGATTTCAAATGATGTTGGTAGGAGAATGTTTTGTTTCTACAAATGTGATATTGAGACATCAGAGATGATGATTTAGCTCTTTTGGTTTTAGTAAATAGAGCATTATGTTTGGGAATACAAGAAAGGAGGTGGTTGTTGGCCCAGGGTGGTGAATTTTTAATAGACACTAATTTAGATGGGATGGTCCGATTCATTACTTCAATAAAGACTTCTTTAAACATGGACCAAGAGTAATTGACATCAATGGAGGATAAGAGAGAGTCTCAGGGGAGAGAAGAGAGGATTACATTAGCTGTTTTAAAGTCACCTTTATTATAAAGCCAAATATTCTTAGAGGATGGTATGTAATGTTGTCTTAAAAGGACAATGAACAATAACAAATTACAAGACAAAATGGAGGAAGAAAAAAAGAAGGACATGACAAGTTTGGACAAGTCTATAATGTATATGTGTAGAGAACAGATGACCCCACTTATTATGTTATAAGTCTTACTTAGCTCCTAAATTGGTACAGTCCAATTTTATGATACCTGGAGTTTTGTTTCATCCAAGAGTTGATTTGGACAAGTCTATAAATTGCTAGAGAAATTGAACAAAGTTAATTCTAATGAAGGACTTTTTGATAATGACGAAGAGGTACAGTTTGCTTTGTGGAATGATGATTGTCTACCTATTGAGAGTATATACATTGTACAGGTTCAGTTTGATAATGTAGTAATAGACCTACTACATTATGTTATGACTGAATGGGAAAAAACAGTGTAGGGATATCTATAAAGAGCTGAAGAGTTAAATTTACATGAAGAGTCTCTGATCAATTATCTGTAAAATAATGAAATCACACATAAAAATTAGAATAAACTTATTGAGAGAGGAGGAGGACCTATTGATGGATGGTTGAGAATTGGAGGAGGAGCTATAGAGGGAGGGTTGAGAGTTTAAGAAGAGGTACTGTAAGGAGGGTGGAATTTTGGAGAAGGAGTGGTAGAGAAAGAGTGAAGAATTGGAGGTAATGATAATGTAATGATAGAGGAAGTTGAAGAAAAGCTGGGCTCAGAAGAATGATTAGATGTAGGAATGGAAATAGAACTGACAGCAGAGCAGGATAACATTTGTACTTTGTGAGAAATAGAGTCAATTGAACAGCTTTTATTTCAGTAATAATAGTAGACATTGGTTTACAGGTATTTTCAAGTTTTACTAGCCTATCTTTTAGCTGAGTAATATCACTTGTTAGGACAGATACTGAGGAGACTAGAGACTTCACACAGTAAGGACAGATACTGAGGAGACTAGAGACTTCACACAGTAAGGACAGATACTGAGGAGACTAGAGACTTCACACAGTAAGGACAGATACTGAGGAGACTAGAGACTTCATACAGTAAGGACAGATACTGAGGAGACTAGAGACTTCACACAGTAAGGACAAATGAAGGGATAGTTAGCAGCAACAGTGGGAGAGATGTTAACATATTCACTATGAGACCAACAAGACTCACATTCTATCATGTGGCCAGTGTCTTCTTGGGTCAAACAAACACACTTCACAACATCTTTATCATTTCCAGGACCTGGATTTAATTCAATGTCACCAGAGAGTAGAAGAAGGAGAAGAAGTAGAACTATAGCTTGGTACGTTGATGAACTACTACGATGGAGGTGAGAAAAAGACTTTGTCAGATATCTACGATGTCTGGGTCGATTTGGTACAAAAACAAGACCATACATGTAACAGGTGATGTGTAGACTTCTTTCCTCGAGAGACAGTTTCTGAGAGAAGGCAGCCTACGAGTGGACAGACAGAAAAAAGAAGCATATCAGAAACAGCTGACCGCGCGCCATTTTGATACTAGAATATTTTCATCTCTGAATATAAGACAGGTCATGTTGACTTCTTTAGGTGGTCTAAAATGTAATGCAAGTACATTTCTCATTGCTTGAGGTCTTCTCTCGCCACAAAGTGTTAAAAATAATACTCCGCCCACAAATAATAATTACAGGCGCCAAGTAACCAGCTGTTAGAGAGACAAAACAGTGCAACGTTAGAGAAGTAAGTGTCAAGCAAAACTGCTCTATTTTTATTGTCTATTACTTTTGTTAGAGAAATAAATTGTTATAAAAGAAGAGAAAAGGAAGTTAAAAGAAATTTAAAGAGAAAATAAAAGTGAGTGAGAAGACAAATTAAGAATAAACAACAAGCTACTTACATTACCAAAACACAAGTCTGTCTTTAATAACTTGATAACTGTCTAACGTCATACAATACTCTTCATGTTGTCTTGATAAGTGTAGTTTCCTTATTGTAGTATTTTTATTAAGTGATGTACATATTGTCTTGATATCATCATTGTTCAATGAAGTATTGTCGAGATATAGTGTTGTTAGTGAAGTAGTTGTTTGTATTAGCTCTGCTATTGTACTGGTACTAACTGAAGTGATCTGATGATTACGTCCAATGTTCAACTTAGTCAATGTTTGGTTTTTAGTAAGTCCTTCACAGATATATCGGACTCCATTATCAGTGATGTTACAGTTGATGAGACGTAGTTCTTTTAAAGTTGTATTACTTGATAACATAGTAGATAAGTGAGTTATATCTTCATCTGTGATATCAGTAACATCTAACAACCATAACTGTTCAAGTGTTTTATTATTAAAGAGACTATCACTGACTTGTTTGATACCACCGGTAAGTGAAGAGGAGTACAGCACTAGTGTCTTTATTGTTTTATTAGCTTTTAGTATCTCTGATAATATCGATACACACTTACTGTCCAATAAAGTGTTGTATATATTAAGACTCCTCACTGTACACTTATTAAGATTGTTTATAATAACTGCAGTACTTTCAGGAGATGATGAGATGAGATGAATACTCCATTCTTTTCTTGTTTGTTGTTCTTTTATTAATTTACTTATAACATCTTCACTTTGTAATACACTTGGACTAGTGAGACTAACATAATTGTTATCATCTCTCCACTGAACACTTCCAGTGTCTCCTGTTATAAAACAGAGTTAGTATATAGTATAGTACACACATAGTAATATATACTATAATACACTACAATACACAGACAATACACTGAAGAAGAAAGGAACCCATTACTGTTTACTGACTATGGTTACTATGGCAACGAGCAAATAGGAGGCGGGGCTTATTATCCTGATTTACTGAGATGTTCCTTTTAAATTACTGATTTACTTTTAGTTGGTCTATCTACAGTAAGTCATGTTGATATATTACATCATTTTAATTTGTGAATTTATTGGAGTTATAGTAACAGATAGTCTGGTATGGCCAGCCCCTTTGCTTAGAGAGGAAGGGTTTGGTAGTCCATACTATAATACAGTTGTCTCTTTCACTAACATTCCTGATATAACTATTGAACTTGTATCAAACAAACCACATTGTTTTTACAGTGGGTGTGGGTGGAAATTTCTTTGATCTAAAAGTGCAGGATCTACAAACAAACATCATTAGATGTTTCATTCTGAAATATTGACTTCTTTGTCCTTTCTTGTTTTATTGTATTACAATATCTTTCATTTAGTCATGTTGATTTAACTCTGTAAAAATATTCATTGTAGTCTCACAAACCAACTTAAGAGAAAGGGGCTGAGTTAATTATGTTCCTTTTATATTAACATATAATAAGGTTTACATAAAATTAAATTCTTTTTCATTAACTGTAATATGCTACCAGATCCTTCCTCTCTAAGCGAAGGGGCTGACCTCATCAGACTATATATGGTATTATAGTATACAATGTGGTTCTATCATAACAAGATTAGTTATAATGACATCATTATTAGTACTTATGTCCATTATAGGTGGAGTCAACTAAGACACAGTCAAGTGTATTATTTGTCAGTAACAATATATGTAGTAGTTAGTCCATTTTAGTTGCTATTCATGTCAATAAAGTTACATTATAAATAACAATACTTGTAGTGTATGTGTATTTTATTATATTATAATTATAATAAATTAATATAACATTCTCTAAGTCTTACCTCTTTTGTCTGACTCTTCATCCTTTGTCTCTTTATTATCATCATAGTCCTTTAATATATCATGTAATACTGGAGACTCTATATAAGATACTTATATTAAACATGTACATGTATATAGTGTAACACTTAATATAAACATTTTATAGATCTTATCATAATCATAACTCTATCATATTATACTGACACTAAGGGAGTGTATAGTAAATATGGAAATTCATTTTTATATATTAACCCTGATTATGTAAAATATTGAAAACATTGGACTTGTGATTGATGTTGTATTAATTTACCTTCCTTTGTTTTCACAAGTGATGTTAAATCTTCAATTGTCTTTTCTTTCATTTCTCTTGTTTCTATATAAAGGAACATTAAGTTATTAATCAGATATATCAAATAATAGATAGTTATTAAATAAAACAATAGTTGTACACAATATACTTTCATTTTGTCTGATAATAGATGACATTTGTATAGTCATCTTTTTCCAGTTTGTTCATATAATTGTATATTAATTAATTTAACATTACTGTCACAGTGTTAATGATAGCTATTGTATTAATAATACCTTCTTTCCTTTCTGGAAGTGATGTCAAATCTTCAAACTGTTTTTTTTTCATTTCTATATATAACAATATTATACAATATATTATATTATACATGTACTCAGTATGATAAATTATATTCATGATCTCAAATAGTAGAAACAAAATTTAAATATACATGTACAAATTTAGTATACTAGACAACTATTAACAAATATTACTATCTTTATTTATTGACTTTATTTTTATAATCTTTTCTCATCAAATATTTTCTGTTATATAAATATTAATTACCTTGTAAACTTTGTTTTAATGTCTCATTTTCTTTGTCTTTATCTCTTAGTTGTAATGTCAATGTTATCTTCTGTTGTTCTTCTATTTCTCTCTGTTTTTCAACTGAAAACAATTCTTCCTCAGTAGCTAAAAATGAAAAATTCACAAATAATGTCCAAGTATTGACAAGTGACACATGATGTGTTAATATTATATAATTGCACTTAATTAATTTAACATTAATATTAATTAATTACAGACAGACTTGTATCCCACTGTATGGAAGGTTTATCAGAAGACAAGCTTACAAAGTGTGGGAATGTGAGTTTTATCATGACCTGATATACCAATCACTAATCCAATACAGTCAGCTATGAATCTCATTACTACAATTATAGCTAAACCCACAGTACTAAGGTTATATAAATTGACCACATTCTCACTTGTTTAGATTCACTCACTCAATATTATAATATCTACATGTACATATTATGATAGTTACCTTTTAAACTCTGTTTTAATTCCTCAATCTGTTCATCTCTCTCTCGTAGTTGTAATGTCAATGATGTCGTTATCTCTTGCTGTTTCTCTATTTTTCTTTGTTTTTCAATAGACTCTTTCTCAATAACTAAAAATGAATTCACAAAATATACTAACAAATAAATAATACAGAGTATGTCAATGTTACATGTATTAATTAAATCTTCCTTGATTTAAAATGATTTTAAACTGTTTGGATGTCAGATACAAGTTATAAAATATAGATCTTTTCTATTCACAGACTACATCAGACTAATGTCTATTGTATGAAAGCAGTACCTAGTGAGACAGTCCTATATTAAGATATTTATAATGATCTCTACCTCATAAACCCAAAACATTAAGTGTTAAAGTATATAGTCTAATACTGTCCCACTAGTCTTTCATACTATTGTGTAATTAATGAGTAACATAATGTTAGCTCCAATTACTCTAATAGATTTAGTCTCTTTCTTTTTAGTGTTTCCTTTAATCTTCCACTTAATTATTAATTTATTTTATTAATATCAATTACCTTTCAAGTTCTGTTTTAATGTCTCATTTTCTTTGTCTCTATCTCTTAGTTGTGATGTTAAATCTTCAATATCCTTTTCTTTCATTTGTCTCATTTCTATGTAATAATATTGAGTTGTAAAACAGTTATACTATATTTAGTAAATTAAAATTACAAATTAAATTCATAATTTCATGAATGTAGTTAAGAAGTAATTTTAAGTATGTACACCCACACACACACAATAGGATAATAGACAGTTTAATAATGGTTATTGACTATATGGACAAATACCTTCACTTTGTTTTTTAACAGATGACAATTGCATAGTCTTCTTTTTACTGATGGTTTGTTCTAGTTCTACATGACTTCTCAACTCCTTTGTGTTCTCTTCTACAATAGGTCTAACCTCCTATATATCAATAAACAACACATGTAGTAACTGTTGTCTAATACTACTCATCTCTTACCTTGTCTCTTTGACGTTTGTCATAAATGGTACAATGACCAATTGTAAGTTGAAGTAATCCTCTCCTCTTCACTGATTCAAGAGTTTCCTGAGTTTTGGTAATAAGTAGAGTTGTCATACTGAGTGGAAAGGTACAGGTCACAACGATGGAGTTACCCTCTGTCACAATAATTACTTTAACTCTTTTATTTAATTTTTCAAAGGCAACTGACAAAAGGTTTTTAATGTCAGTCAATGAAGTCTTGTCAGGATCCCATTCAAGAACAAATTTAGCAGTCTCACATTTGAGAGGAGAACTGGTTGACACCACAAGAGATTCCTGGAGACTTAGACGTGTTGTTACTGTGCGACAAAACTCCTCAATAGCATCTTCATAAGCTTTAATGTGAACATAAACTTCTTCAACATTAATTTCGTCAGCAATGGCTTTTAAAATCTCAATGTCGATCAATGTGCACTTAACTTTGACAATTTCTAGCACATCATCAAGTGTATTAATGCTGGGATGAGCTAACTGAGGAGTGAGGTCAGGATAACAATCTTGGAGAAATGTTTTCAACTTTTCAGAAGTTATAGATGTCTCTTTAATAACATTTCGAATTTTGTTGAAAGTTGTTCCAAATTTTACTCTCATTGAATTAAATTTGGGACTCATACTTCGTGGAACAAAAATCCCATCTATGATATAGTAAATATTATTAGATGAATATAAAGGATATTACCTTGAACAGACTCATTGTTTATATGAGATAGACTATGAGTAGATCCTACAATAAGAGATATGATATGATAATAATATTAATATTAACACAATATACCTTCACTGAGTAGTAGTGGTTGAGTGTGTATTGTTCTATCTTCAAATGATTGCTCTATAATTTTAATAATATTTTAAAATTACAATATGTAATAAACTTAATAACTTACTATAGTCAGTCATTATGACATCACCTAATTTAATATTATCAGTTAATCTTTGAAGTACACTGGCAAACACTTTTAGGTTACGATAGTTGCTATGGACAGCACCACGTACAGCTTTTAATAGTGACATTAATGGCTGAGTAGATAGAGTTAGTGTATCATCTGAAATGACTCCTTCTCCATGAAGTAGTTCTGCTACTTGAACTGGATTTTGAAGAGATTGAGAGAGAGTACCATAATGACAACGTAAAATGTCACTGGCACAGACTGTAATAAAATAAATAATATTTATAAATACATTTTCAGTTAGTCAACAGTATATGTACCATTATAATCAGATGTTAGTTCTAAATCATGTCTCTCCTTCTTCCTTTTTAAGTCATCATCTGATATCTCTTTATCTTCTAGTGGTCGCTTTCTACTTGGATTTGACATATCCCATTTTGTCATCACATTAGATTCCTATGAAATCATAGTAACATTTAGTAGAACACCATAGTATAATAATAACCTTATAAATAGTGCCCTCTGATGTAATATGATTTTCAGATTCTGTAACCTCCATTGCATCATTATGACTTGCTGTTCCTATCTCTTGAGCAATATCAGTCTTCATTTGGTCATATATCTGAGCTGTAGATATTCAAGAGAAAATACCACTATTAATCCAGATAATATGAAAATGTTTTCTCACTATATTCACTGATAATTTTCTCAGATAGAATTTTTGTCTCCTCAAACTTGGACAGTACTGTTGCTAACACTTTCAAATTCTTGTGATCTGAAGATATTGCTATATGTATAGCAGATAACAGAGTTGTCTTCTTCTCATCTAGAATACCCTCCATTGTCTCCATCTTATCAAGTGTATCTTCATTGATACATCTCTCACTAAATAAGAGCTGAGACACTTTTACAGGATTGATCATAGACTGTGATAATGTATCATTATGATGCCGAAGAATAATAATGGCTTCAGTAGATAAGGAGTCCATTCCTGTAATAAAAATAATGACACATACTATCTTATCAACCAGATTCGCTCACCAGTGAAGATACAACATTTTTTTAATAGGACCAGCTCATACTCATGAGCAATAGTGATTTCTTTGATGATTTCCTTATTCAAAGCATCTATCACTTGTCTTCTAGTAGCATTAGGGTTGGTATCTAACCACAACTCAAACATTCTTGATGTTTTGTAAATAGAATCTTCTGGTAACTTTTGAATATCATCTCGTAACTTCTTAGGATCCAGTTTTAACAGTATTCCTAACTGATACCATTTACTACCAATACGAATGTGTTCACATAATTCATCAAGAGCTGGTTTCTCTTCTAATAATTTCTCAAAAGAAAGATTTATTGCAGCCATTGCTTCTTTGTCGGAGACAATACACCCACTAGTGACCTTTGGGTGGGGCTCACCTAGCCTAGTACCACACCTTCTAGTGTTTTTAACCCTTTATGTCAATCTGTTCAGACAACAGGTATTATACAATACACGTTGATATTATATATTGCCGCCATTAGGAGTAAGTAAGAGTTCTTTAGTGAGTCAAATATCTGAAGGGGAAGTCCTCACTAATCCCACGTCAACTGTAGGATGTTCAGTAGAAGTCAAGGTACCACATTCATTCATTATTGACCACACCCACATTATTCTATTGTTTTAGTTACATGAGTATACGAGATATTTATCATCAACTCCAACGAGTTTCTTTGTAGAATTATGGGATATGGGAGGGACTGTGTCACATGAAAGGGGTGTGGCATCTTTTATCACTAGACAAATGGTAAATATTAAATTCACAGTGAAATATCATTGTACATTTGTAGTGTCTTAGAAGACTTGGATGGAACAATATTGACTATAGTATTAAGAGAAATGAACTCTTTAATTTAAACTTGATTAAGGACAGGTAAGTTGAACAGCTGTTTAATAAATTACATCATTATGACATCATAGGTTATAAAAGGGGGTTAGTCCCATTTCGCCTACTCCTATTTTGCCTACTCCCATTTCGCCTACTAATTGACAACCAGTGCCATTTTGCCTACTCATGAAAAATGCTATACAATTCATGGAATACCATAAATACATGATGGTTTTGATGTGAGTTTCACATATATATTACCTAAGCCAGTCTTTGATTTTAATTGCTAAAAACAAGGGTTGCATGACAAGTTTTGATGTGTTTATTGTTTGCTACCAGGAAAATCTTGTGCGGTTTATCTGAGAACCCTTGAGATTATCAAGCAGAAATCAGAAGACCTAGGCTACACACTTGCCTCACTGACTTTGAACTAGCTATAATTCAAGCAGTAGAGTTGACATTTCCAACTACAGAGGTTAAAGGGTGCTTTTTTCATTTTGCACAAGCTTTAAATAGAAAAATAGCCACCCTTTGTCTGCAATGCGCTTACAGACAAAATCCTGATGTGAGCAAATTTGTTAGGAAGACTGCCATTTGAACTATATGTGTATGCATAGTTTTGTTGGAACTTAATATTATTAGATGATTTTTAACCTTTTTTATTTTCTTACAAACTTACTTCTATCATTTTCATCACGTTTTGCAGGAGTAGGCAAAATGGCACTGGTCGTCAATTAGTAGGCGAAACAGGAGTAGGCGAAATGGGAGTAGGCAAAATGGCACCAATTCATAAAAGGATGGGATGTGGGGGTGGCCACAATGAAGAAAGGAGAGAAATGTTCATTAATTACTCACTAGAATTTGCTTATGGAGAAAGTGGTTCTGGTGAGAAGATTCCTCCTAATTCTACACTTCAATTTGAGGTTGAACTCTTTCATTGGGCTGGAGAGGACATTACCAAAGATGGAGGTGTTCTAATGAGTGTGGTTACCAAGGGAACAGGATTTAAGAAACCCACAGAGGGATCAACAGTAAATGGTATACTATTTAATATTAACTAACATAATACATTATAATCTACATATATAATATTATATGTATATACTGACTAAAGTGATAGGAATAGCTTGTATTGTTAATGTATTATATTAAGACTACTATTAATAGTATATAGTTACTATAGAAACTCAAGTTACTATAGCAACTACAACAGTAATAGTAATTGATGTATCTGCTGTACTAGTGAGTAATTAGTATGGGTGTGGCTCTCTTTTAAATTTAGTATAATATTCTAATATAATCTAATTTTTTCATTTACAGTATATATTAAGGGTACTATTGGTGACTATGTCATTGAGGATAGAGAAGTGGAGTTTGTTGTAGGAGAAGGTGAGTCACCACTAATACGATGTGGTAACACCTCTCCTATAGGTTCAGAGGTCAATGTAATTGAGGAGGTAAGAAAGGAGTGGAGAATATGAAGGAGAAAGAAGAGGTCACATTAACAATACAACCTGGTTATGCATTTGGTGCTACTGGAGATATAGAGAAAGTTGTCCCTCCTAATACTGAGGTCACCTATTTTGTTAGACTAGACAGTTTTGTTAAGGTAATCTGTGAGTGATAAGTAATTAGGTCATGAATATCATTATATTGTTAATTAGTACACACCCACTAACTAGTTCTATATTAACCACAATATTGTAGATATCACTCTATAAATAGATGGTATTCAGAGTCTACTGTTGTCTGACTACAACTTATTACATACAAATTGTTGTAATTAAAAGGGTCATCCTCTTTTTACATTATAGGCAAAAAGTTCATATGAATATGATGAAATAGAAGACAGAGTTACTGATGCTACAACTATTTATGTTATGACTGAATGGGGAAAAACAGTGTAGGGATATCTATAAAGAGCTGAAGAGTTAAATTTACATGAAGAGTCTCTGATCAATTATCTGTGTAATATAATGAAATCACACATAAAAATTAGAATAAATTTATTGAGAGAGGAGGAGGAGCTATTGATGGATGGTTGAGAATTGGAGGAGGAGATATAGAGGGAGGGTTGAGAGTTTGAGAAGGAGTACTGTAAGGAGGGTGGAATTTTGGAGAAGGAGTGGTAGAGAAAGAGTGAAGAATTAGAGGTAATGATAATGTAATGATAGAGGAAGATGAAGAAAAGCTGGGCTCAGAAAAACAATTAGATGTAGGAATGGAAATAGAACTGACAGCAAAGCAGGATAACATTTGTACTTTGTGAGAGATAGAGTCAATTGAACAGCTTTTATTTCAGTAATAATAGTAGACATTGTTTTACAGGTATTTTCAAGTTTTACTAGCCTATCTTTTAGCTGAGTAATATCACTTGTTAGGACAGATACTGAGGAGACTAGAGACTTCACACAGTAAGGACAGATACTGAGGAGACTAGAGACTTCACACAGTAAGGACTGATACTGAGGAGACTAGAGACTTCACACAGTAAGGACAAATAAAGGGATAGTTAGCAGCAACAGTGGGAGAGATGTTAACACATTCACTATGAGACCAACAAGACTCACATTCTATCATGTGGTCAGTGTCTTCTTGGGTCAAACAAACACACTTCACAACATCTTTATCATTTCCAGGACCCGGATTTAATTCAATGTCACCAGAGAGTAGAAGGAGAAGAAGTAGAACTATAGCTTGGTATGTTGATGAACTACTACGATGAAGGTGAGAAAAAGACTTTGTCAGATATCTACGATATCTGGGTTGATTTGGTACAAAAACAAGACCATACATGTAACAGGTGATGTGTAGACTTCTTTCCTCGAGATACAGTTTCTGAGAGAAGGCAGCGTACGAGTGGAAAGACAGAAAAAAGAAGCACAGCTGACCGCGCGCCATTTTGATACTAGAATATTTTCATCTCTGAATATAAGACAGGTCATGTTGACTTCTTTAGGTGGTCTAAAATGTAATACAAGTACATTTCTCATTGCTTGAGGTCTTCTCTCGCCACAAAGGGTTAAAAATAGTGCTCCGCCCACAAATAATAATTACAGGCGCCAACTCCGCCAAGTGACCAGAGACAAAAAAGTGCGACGTTAGAGAAGTAAGTGTCAAGCAAAACTGCTCTATTTTTATTGTCTACTAGTTTTGTTAGAGAAAGAAATTGTTAATAAAAGAAGAGAAAAGAAAGTTAAAAGAAATTTAAAGAGAAAATAAAAGTGAGCGAGAAGACAGATTAAGAATAAACAACAAACTACTTACCATTACAAGAACTCAAGTCTGTCTTTAATAACTTCATAACTGTCTAACATCTTACAATACTCTTTATGTTGTCTTGATAAGTGTAGTTCCCTTATTGTAGTATTTTTATTAAGTGATGTACATATTGTCTTGATATCATCATTGTTCAGTGAAGTATCGTAGAGATATAGTCTTGTCAATGATGTAGTTGTTTGTATTAGATCTGCTATTGTACTGGTACTAACTGAAGTGATCTGAGGATTACATCCGATGTCCAAAATAGTCAATGTTTGGTTTTTAGTAAGTCCTTCACAGATATATCGGACTCCATTATCAGTGATGTTACAGTTGTAGAGCTCTAGTTCTTTTAAAGTTGTATTACTTGATAACATAGTAGATAAGTGAGTTATATCTTCATCTGTGATATCAGTAACATAAGACAACACTAACTGTTCAAGTGTTTTATTATTAAAGAGACTATCACTAACTTGTTTGATACCACCAGTAAGTGAAGAGGAACGCAGCCGTAGTCTCTTTATTGTTTTATTAGTTTTTAGTATCTCTGATAATATCGATACACACTTACTGTCCAATGAAGTGTTCTCTATACCAAGTCTCCACATTGTACACTTATTAAGATTGTTTATAATAACTGCAGTACTTTCAGGAGATGATGAGGAGAGATCAATACTCCATTCTTTTCCTGTTTGTTGTTCTTTTATTAACTTACTTATAACATCTTCACTTTCTAATACACTTGGACTAGTGAGTATAACAATATTGTCATCATTATACCAATGAACTCTTCCAGTGTGTCCTGTTATAAAACAGAGTTAGTATATAGTATAGTACACACATTGTAATATATACTATAACACACTACAATACACAGACAATACACTGAAGAAAAAAGGAAGCCATTATTGTTTACTGACTATGGTTACTATGGCAACGAGCAAATAGGAGGCGGGGCTTATTATCCTGAATTTACTGAGATGTTCCTTTTAAATTACTGATTTACTTTTAGTTGGTCTAGCTACAGTAAGTCATGTTGATATATTACATCATTTTAATTTGTGAATTTATTGCAGTTATAGTAACAGATAGTCTGGTATGGCCAGCCCCTTTGCTTAGAGAGGAAGGGTTTGGTAGTCCATACTATAGTACAGTTGTCTCTTTCACTAACATTCCTGATACAACTATTATCAGACAAACCACATTGTTTTTACAGTGGGTGTGGGTGGAAATTTCTTTGATCTAAAAGTGCAGTCATTAGATGTTTCATTATGAAATATTGACTTCTTTGTCCTTTCTTGTTTTATTGTATTACAATATCTTTCATTTAGTCATGTTGATTTAACTCTGTAAAAATATTCATTGTAGTCTCACAAACCAACTTAAGAGAAAGGGGCTGAGTTAATTATGTTCCTTTAATATTAACATATAATAAGGTTTACATAAAATTAAATTCTTTTTCATCAACTGTAATATGCTACCAGATCCTTCCTCTCTAAGCAAAGTTGCTGACCTCATCAGACTATATATGGTATTATAGTATACAATGTGGTTCTATCATAACAAGATTAGTTATAATGACATCATTATTACTTATGTCCATTATAGGTGGAGTCAACTAAGACACAGTCAAGTTTATTAATATTTGTCAGTAACAATATATGTAGTAGTTAGTCCATTTTAGTTGTTATTCATGTCAATAAAGTTACATTATAAATAACAATACTTGTAGTGTATGTGTATTTTATTATATTATAATTATAATAAATTAATATAACATTCTCTAAGTCTTACCTCTTTTGTCTGACTCTTCATCCTTTGTCTCTTTATCATCATAGTCCTTTAATATATCATGTAATACTGGAGACTCTATATAAGATACTTATATTAAACATGTACATGTATATAGTGTAATATGATAACACTTAATATAAACATTTTATAGATCTTATCATAATCATAACTCTATCATATTATACTGACACTAAGGGAGTCTATAGTAAATATGGAAATTCATTTTTTATATATTATGAATTTAATTATTGTGGTTTGAGAATTATGAATATAATTTACACTATAATAATTTGTGGTTTATAAATTTAATAATTATTAACATTATTGATTGTAAGAGATAGAATATTATCATATAAACTTACTTGGAGGAGTGGTTTCATCTTTATTATCAGCTGAACCTTTTAACTGATCTTTTAACTCTAATATTAGTGGAGACTCTAGTAGTCACAATTAAGACATATATAATATTAACAATATTATATTATTACCTGTAGTTTCATGTGTGGACTCTTCTTGGCTGGATTTTGTTTGTGTTTCCTCAAGTCCTTGATCAGTTACTGGTTTACGAACCTTTGGTATGAATGCTAGATCTAGTAACAATGTCATATAATGAGAAGTCACTAATACCAGTTACCTTTCAAGCTCTGTTTTAACTCCTCAATCTGTTGGTCTCTCTCCCTTAGCTGTAAAGTCAACAACGTTATTATTTCTTGTAGTGTCTCTAGTTCTTTCTGTCTCTCAGTAGACACTGACAGTATATTCTTCTCAAAAGCTTTATATAAAATGAGAAGAAAATTGATCACTAATATATTATGTAAAATACTGACAACATTGGACTTGTCATTGATGTTGTATTAATTTACCTTCCTTTGTTTTCACAAGTGATGTTAAATCTTCAATTGTCTTTTCTTTCATTTCTCTTGTTTCTATATAAAGGAACATTAAGTTATTAATCAGATATATCATATAATAGACAGTTATTAAATAAAACAATAGTTGTACACAATATACCTTCATTTTGTCTGATAATAGATGACATTTGTATAGTCATCTTTTTCCGGATGGTTTGTTCTAGTTCCAGACGACTTCTCAACTCCTTTGTGTTCTCTTCTACAATAGTTCTAATCTCCTATATATCAATAAACAACACATGTAGTAACTGTTGTCTAATACTACTCATCTCTTACCTTGTCTCTTCTATGATCATAAATGGTACAATGACCAACTGTAAGTTGAAGTAATCCTTTCTCTTTCATTATTTCAAGAGTCTCCTGAGCTCTGGTAATAAGTAGAGTTGTTAGATTCAGTGGAAAAAAACAGGTGACAATGATGGAGTTGCCTCTTTGTATGTAACGAATCTCCACATTGATGTCAAGTGATATGGAAAGAATATCCTCAATATCTTTCAAAGTACAATCTTTAGGATCCCAGTTTAACACAAAGACAACTGTCTCACATTTGAGAAGAGAAGGAGTATTTGTTATTTTAAAACTTTCATCCAGACAGAGGGAAGCTTTTGTTTTTTCACAAAATGACTGAACAATATCTTTGTATGTTTGTATATGTGTCTCAGCTTCCTTGATTTTGAAGCGCTTCACAATACCCTCCAAACAACTGATGTTGATGACTGTACAGTGATCATTTACAACATCTAGGACATCATCAATGGAATTAGAATGAGCTATTTGAGATTTTAAGTGAGAGTAACCATCTTTAAGAAACTGTTTCAATTTATCCAGAGGTGGAGGTGTGGTATTGATAGCTTCTCGGATATTACTAAAGGCTATTGCAAATTCACTTTTAATTGACCCAAAAATAGGACTCAAACTTTGAGGAAGTATAATTTCCTTTACTACATCATCTACAATAAGATCAAGAAATAATCCTTCAATATATCACACACAGTATATACTAACCTTGTCTTGAAGCTTTAGTGCTATCTAATGATTTAGTGGTCAATGGGTGTTTAACTCTGGTCTGTACTTCAGGAATGATAACATCAGGAAATACTTTCTCTATTAAAAATTAATATTAAAATTATCATTTAATATAATGAGTACATAGTAATGTATTTACCATAATCCTTTAAGATAGCATTAGCACATGGTACATTGCTAGTAAATTTTAACAGCACGCTAGCAAAGATCATCAGATGATGATAGTTGGTATGTACAGCATGACGTACAGCTCCTAACAACATCAATAATGCTTTATTTGCTGACAAAGACTTGGCAGTATATTTTATAATTGCTAGTCTAGTTTTAGTAATAACTCCCTCTCCATAGAGGTAGTAAGCTACTCTAACAGGATATCGGAGAGACTGAGAGAGAGTACCATAATGACAACATAAAATGTCACTGGCATGATCTTCATGACTACTATAACTTGTCATTACTACCTCTTGAACATTAGTTACTGTTGTCTGGTCATCTGGAAATGTTTGACCTATTAACAATAAGTATTAATTATAAATTATTTAATTGACCTCTTACTATATTCACTGATAATTCTCTCAGATAGTGTTTTTGTCTCTTCAAACTTGGACAGTACTGTTGCTAACACTTTCAACTTCTTGTGATCTGAAGATATTGTTATATGTATAGCAGATAACAGAGTTGTCTTCTTCTCATCTGGAGATCCCTGCAATGACTCCATCTTATCAAGTGTTTCTTCACTAATGCATCTCTCACTAAATAAGAGCTGAGACACTTTTACAGGATTAATCAGACACTGTGACAGTGTATCATTATGACACTGAAGAATACAAGTTGCTTCATTAGCTAGAGACTGAGAGTCCATTCCTATAATAAGAACAGTACACAATTCATAAACAAACTAATAATATAACATTTATAACATGATGTACATGTAAAAGGTTCTTGTACTCACTAGTAGGAAGACTACTGGATTTTCTCAACATTTGCTCATACTCATGGGCAATAGTGATTTCTTCAATAACTTCCTTCCTCAAAGCATCTATCACTTGTCTTCTAGTAGCATCAGGTTTGGTATCTAACCACAATTCAAACATTTTTGTTGTTTTGTATATGGAGTCATCTGGTAGCTTGTGAATATCTTCTAACTTCTTAGCGTTCAGTTTCAACTGAATTCCCAACTGATACCATTTACTACCAATACGAATATGTTCACATAATTCATCAAGTGTTGGTTTCTCTACGAGAATCTCCTCAAAAGATAGGTTTCCTGTAGCCATTGCTTTTTTGCTGGCACGCCCACACAGCGTTATAAGACAAAACCACACCCAAAGATCTTAATCCCTTACCTTTTCCTACACTTGCTATTTGCTATTGCGCCATATTTTATAGACTTCAGAGACAATGTCCTGAGAATTGTAAACAGAGATCATCTTTAATGAGAGGTAAGATAATGTTACTTGTGTAGTAATTATAACTTATTGCGTACTTCAAGGGCGTAGGAGCCGGTCCGGCCAGTCCGGCTTTAGCCGGACCATTTTTCAGCTTCTCTGATTATTAAAATATAATAATGAATCAACAACAAAAAACAAATGAAACAAAAAGAAAAATTGGTAACTCACACGCATTTGGCAGCCATGTTTTCATTCACCACACCCATTAGATTGTAACTGTTGTATCAGCTGTTCTACATGGCTAGCGACTTGACAACTTACGTATTTCCAGACAAGCCACACCAACCGAGAAACTTCAATTTTCTGTACTTTGTAATCTTACCATATTAACATTGATAATATATATATTATATATATAACACTATAATAGTATTAAGTGTATTTACTGCTCAGTGCATACAACAAATTTTGCATGGAAAGAAACAACGAAAAAAGTTGCAATGGCCCCGCATCCCCCTAGATGGATTCAGTGTCAGCCTGACCATTCCATTTTTGCTTCCTACGCCCCTGTACTTATATCAATTTTTATTGTACTCTAATTTATTTAATTATTGTATGTATCTAAATCCTTGAACCTTAGACCTAAAAATATATTAACTTTATATTAAACCAATCATCATCATGACTTTATCAAGAAGACATCCATTTTAAATGGTCATATTATGTCATCCATTCATTCATCTGTTCATTAGTTATCATACAATAGTCTGTAATGAATGGATAGGTAGTCAACTAATGGACAAATGATATCAATATTACATTTAAATGTAATATCTATTGTATGAATTAATCCATCTAGCTATACTCCATCTATTATTGATCCATTTCATTCATCTATTCATCCATTCATACAATAGTCTGTAATCACAATTACACAATAATATTTTAACATTTAAAGTATTAAACACCTTATCATGTTATCATAGCTCTCTCTCCCTCCCTCCCTCCTTCCCTCCCTCTCTCTCTCTCTCTCTCTCTCTCTCTCTCTCTCTCTCTCTCTCTCTCTCTCTCTCTCTCTCTCCATAGCAGATAGAAGAATTAACAGAGGTCATACAAAAACAATCTACTAACAATCATAAGAAAGGAGTTAAAAATGATACAAGTTACAGTTCCTCTCTTCCTTCTACTGCCAATGATCCTAAGAATATCTCCTCAACAACCCCAAAAGCATCCAATGGGGACTTAACACAACCTCCTAATAAACCTAGGGTTCTTAATCGTACTAGGTCATCTTCAAGTGACAAAATACCTATTCATATGGTCAACCAGACTTACAAAATTGTCAAACTGGTTCTAAAAACCAGCCTAGTCCACCTCACCATCGTCGGGCTCCCAGTCCACCTAAGGGTGGTTCTCCAAGACGCCGTTCTATGTCTCTGAGCAATTCTAGTCAGGAGAGTCCATGACCTCATCTTAAATCTCAAGGTAGTTTAAATGGGAGCTCACCACGTCGTACATCTGACCAAAGTCTCAAAATGTCCCCTAGCATCCCAAAGCAAAAAGCTCCGCCTCCTCCATCCCCAGGAAAGGAAAAACGTACCTCTAGACATTTAAGTTTAGAAGGAACACCCACTTCTATCACTATTGACAAATTTAAATATCCTCCTGTACAAGACAAGGGTTCTGAAATTATTAAAACTAATCCTTCATCCCCTATTAGGGGATCTGTAGAACTACAGAGGGAGCTCTCAAAGGAACTAGTAAGAAGATCAAGTAAGTTAGTACAACAAGAGGAACATATATATCACAAGATACCAGAGAGACAATTGAGTCAAGAAAAAGAAAAAAACAAAAAATGTTCCTTGAGAAAAAGAACATGTTTATCACAAGATATCTGAAATACAAGGTAGTCGTGATAAAGTGGTGAATAGAACTGGTCTACAAGAGAAAGATGCTGTTTATTTCAAAATCAATCTTGTACAAGATAAGAAATCAAGTCACGATAAAGAAAAGAAAAAAGTCAAAAATGCCAATCAAATTTTAAAAGCATCTGGTGTTAATACTGTTATCACATCTGAGCGTAGTAATCTTTTGGCGGCAATTAGACATGGTATGCAGCTGAACAAAGTCAAAAGTGAAGAAGACAAGAGACATGAAGATTCTCCCATGCCGTGGGATGTAGCAGCCATATTGGAACGAAGACAAGCATTAGCTAACTCTGATAATGAATTTGAAGAAGCTGCGGTACAGGAAGCTGAATGGGAAGACAGTGAGCTGTTGCTTAGCAACTAGAAATGGTAAATAAACAAAAGTAACAAGCAACAAATCAAAACAAACAAACAATTTAAACAACAACATTATCATCATCTCATCACATAATCTTGTCTAATATAATTTTGTTAATAACTTATCATTTTATTGATATAATATTATGTCCATATATGGAATTATAGTTCATTTACCTACTCTTCTCTCCATAGCAACAGAGGTAACCAATTCATCCTATCACATCACTTTCTAATTTGTATGACATCTCTCTTTTCTCTTTTATTAGCTATTTAGAGCTAATAAAATAACAATATATACTTATTATAAAAGAGATTTAACTAATATTCCACAGATCATTACCACAAACACTGATAATGTCATTGTTATTTAGTCTCTCACATAATATATCATATTATATTAACACACACACAGACATATTGTATAATATATTATGTCATTATTGTTATTAACAATCAGTTTATTAAATTAAGTTATTAATTATTAATATTAAAATCAAATATATCCATATTAATTATTATAATTATTAATTTGTTTATTATAATTGTTATTATTGTATTATAATAATATGATTTGATTACATGTAATTGATAATTACATGTACATGTAGATCAGTAGCTTTATATGACTACATGTAGATCAATAGTTACATTGTTCTAAATATTGATATATCTATATTACTTGATAGATATAACTGTCTACATGTATATGTATGTTTGTGAATTGTTTTTAGATTTGACCCAGGAAGAGAGAATATTAATGGTAGATTGTGCAAGTGAAAATTCAAAGGATGATTTGAAGGGACACGATAGGAGGATGACATCATCATATAGGATAATGGATGAACTTGAGAAGAAAGATAACTGGAATAATGATATCATGACTAACAGTTAAGAGGTTTAACAGTCAATAATAATAATATGTAATGTTCATTGTTTTATGTAATTTAGTGTGAAATTATTTCTACTACTATTATTAGGAAAGTAATACAATTAGTAAATGAAAAGAATGGAGATCTTTTGTCTAAACATTTACTATATTATTTTATATAATTCCTTCTTTAGTCTACTAGTCTATCTGTCCATTTATTTATCCTAATGTCCATTTGACCGTCTATCCATTCATCCATACATATACCATTCATCCATACATCCATCCATTCATTTCTTTTATAGGGTCCTGCATTATTGACTTTAGCGGAACTTGTTCAGATAGCATTAGATGTTGCTCAAGGTTGTTGATACTTGGAGCAACAACATTTTATTCGCAGAGATCTTGCTGCACGCAATTGTCTTGTGTCAAGTAAAGGAGCAGATCGTGTTGTAAAGATTGGTGACTTTGGTCTTGCTAAAGATCTGTATAGCCAAGACTACTACCAAGTTAGAGAGAGAGAGGGGGGGGAGGAGAGAGAAAAAGAGAGAAACTGTATTTTATATCTTTACATTGTGTAGGTGGAAAGACAGAGGAAGTTACCAGTACAATGGATGGCACCAGAGGCTCTCCTTCAAGGGAAGTTTACAATTGAGTCAGATATTTGGTAAGTGAAAGTTGAAGTGGTTATTATAAAGGTTATCATTATTGTAAAGGTCTTATGGAGTACTTCTGTGAGAGATTATGAATTTGGTAATCAACCATATCCTGGTAGAATAAACCAAGAGGTTCTCTAGTTTGTAACGGGAAGAGGAAGATTAGATAAACCAGAGAACTGTCCAGGAAGATTGTATGTTGAATGGATGGACATATGGATGTATGGATGGATCAATAAACTAATGGATGAATGTTTAGATATGAGACAAATTAATGGACAGTTAAATAATTCAAAGGATCAATGGACAAATGAATGGATCAATAGATTAATATATATTAATAAATGTATTAATCATTAGATGATATCAGTATATTTATGACTAGATATTAAATGAATGAATAGGAAAGTGTATATATTGATAGTCTGACTGACTTAGTTCTAATATTATAATTGTTAATTCTATTATTTGTAGATACAAACTAATGTTGATGTGTTGGAAGAGGTATGCCAGTGAGCGACCTCACTTTGCACAAATAGTAGATGTTATAGCATCATTCTTAGAACATGTTAACAATAAAAGAGATAGTTATTATTTTGTCCATTTTTTTATTTATTCATCCATTTTGTTGGTATTGTAAATCTAGATTAGATCATATTATTATTAGAAATAATAGAGTTGTCTATTAATATCATCTCACCATTTATTATGTGAGTGAGTAAACGTCTCTACTTCAGAAATATGTATTGTTGGACTTGAACAGTTGACAATTTTCATTATTCAACTGAACTGATCTCATTATTATAGTTAAATTGTAGTCTTCAATATCTTAATGATTAATTGAATTAATGGAGTTTTTTATTAAAACACAAAAGACACTTAATAACAAAGCTAATATAAAGAGTATCAATAACAATACTAGATTTGTAATGATAATAAAATTAAATAAGAAGTAAAAAGATTAATTATTATTAATTATTAACAATTAATTAATAAATATGAACAATATGTGTGTGCTATATTCATGATAATTCTAAAATAGATAAGAAATATTTTGCTTTAATTGACTTACAGAGTTGAGATCTTTGAATGATGAGGGAAGGGAATTAGAAATAGAATATGGATCCCAAACAGTGGAAGACTTCTTGTTCATTTTTTTAAATAGAGACCAGAAGTCCTTGGAAGTTGAAGAAGAGGATAGCTTGTGGAAGAAGGTAGATTTCAAATGATGTTGGTATACGTAAGAGAATGTTTTGTTTCTACAAATGTGATATTGAGACATCAGTGATGATGATTTAGTTCTTTTGGTTTTAGTAAATAGAGCATTATGTTTGTGAATACAAGAAAGGAGGTGGTTGTTGGCCCAGGGTGGTGAATTTTTAATAGACACTAATTTAGATGGGATCATTACTTCAATAAAGACTACTTTAAACATGGACCAAGAGTAATTGACATCAGTGGAGGATAAGAGAGGATTACATTAGCTGTTTTAAAGTCACCTTTACTATAATGCCAAATATTACAAAGGTTCTTAGAAGATGGTATGTAATGTTGTCTTAAAGGGACAATGAACAATAACAAATTACAAGACAAAATGGAGGAAGAAAAAAAGAAGGACATGACAAGTTTGGACAAGTCTATAATGTATATGTGTAGATAAGAGGTGACCCCACTTATTATGTTATAAGTTACTGCCAACTAAATGTATTGTGGATGTAGTACTAATAAATGTAAAATGATTAATACTGAGCATGCAGACTTACATGTATTGCACTACTAACACACTTACTATTAGCAGTTCACATATGTACCATGGCTACTAAATACCGTCAACTATCAATTTGTCCTAAGACCTTACTTAGCTCCTAAATTGGTACAGTCCAATTTTATGATACCTGGAGTTGTTTCATCCAAGAGTTGATTTGGACAAGTCTATAAATTGCTAGAGAAATTGAACAAAGTTAATTCTAATGAAGGACTTTTTGATAATGACAAAGAGGTACAGTTTGTTTTGTAGAATGATGATTGTCTACCTATTGAGAGTATATACATTGTACAGGTTCAGTTTGATAATGCAGCAATAGACCTACTACATTATGTTATGACTGAATGGGGAAAAACAGTGTAGGGATATCTATAAAGAGCTGAAGAGTTAAATTTACATGAAGAGTCTCTGATCAATTATCTGTGTAAGATAATGAAATCACACATAAAAATTAGAATAAACTTATTGAGAGAGGAGGAGGAGCTATTGATGGATGGTTGAGAATTGGAGGAGGAGATATAGAGGGAGGGTTGAGAGTTTGAGAAGGAGTACTGTAAGGAGGGTGGAATTTTGGAGAAGGAGTGGTAGAGAAAGAGTGAAGAATTAGAGGTAATGATAATATAATGATAGAGGAAGTTGAAGAAAAGCTGGGCTCAGAAGATGTAGGAATGGAAATAGAACTGACAGCAGAGCAGGATAACATTTGTACTTTGTGAGAGATAGAGTCAATTGAACAGCTTTTATTTCAGGAATAATAGTAGACATTGGTTTACAGGTATTTTCAAGTTTTACTAGCCTATCTTTTAGCTGAGTAATATCACTTGTTAGGACAGATACTGAGGAGACTAGAGACTTCACACAGTAAGGACAAATGAAGGGATAGTTTGCAGCAACAGTGGACATTAGAGAAGTAAGTGTCAAGCAAAACTGCTCTATTTTTATTGTCTACTAGTTTTGTTAGAAACAACAAACTACTTACTATTACCAGAACACAAGTCTGTCTTTAATAACTTGATAACTGTCTAACGTCTTACAATACTCTTTATGTTGTCTTGATAAGTGTAGTTTCCTTATTGTAGTATTTTTATTAAGTGATGTACATATTGTCTTGATATCATCATTGTTTAGTGAAGTATTGTAGAGATATAGTCTTGTCAATGATGTAGTTGTTTGTATTAGATCTGCTATTGTACTGGTACTAACTGAAGTGATCTGATGATTACGTCCGATGTTCAACACAGTCAATGTTTGGTTTTTAGTAAGTCCTTCACAGATATATCGGACTCCATTATCAGTGATGTTACAGTTGTAGAGATGTAGTTCTTTTAAAGTTGTATTACTTGATAACATAGTAGATAAGTGAGTTATATCTTCATCTGTGATATCAGTAACATTAGACAACACTAACTGTTCAAGTGTTTTATTATTAAAGAGACTATCACTGACTTGTTTGATAACACCAGTAAGTGAAGAGGACAACAGCTGTAGTATCTTTATTGTTTTATTAGTTTTTAGTATCTCTGATAATATCGATACACACTTACTGTCCAATAAAGTGTTCCATATCTCAAGTCTCCTCACTGTACACTTATTAAGATTGTTTATAATAACTGCTGTACTTTCAGGAGATGATGAGATGAGACGAATACTCCATTCTTTTCCTGTTTGTTGTTCTTTTATTAATTTACTTATAACATCTTCACTTTGTAATACACTTGGACTAGTGAGTCTAACACTATTGATAACATCATTCCACTGAACACTTCCAGTGTCTCCTGTTATAAAACAGAGTTAGTATATAGTATAGTACACACATAGTAATATATACTATAACACACTACAATACACTGAAGAAGAAAGGAAGCCATTACTGTTTACTGACTACGGTTAATATGGAAACGAGGAAATAGAAGGCGGGGCTTATTATCCTGAATTTACTGAGATGTTCCTTTTAAATTACTGATTTACTTTTAGTTGGTCTAGCTACAGTAAGTCATGTTGATATATTACATCATTTTAATTTGTGAATTTATTGTAGTTATAGTAACAGATAGTCTGTTATGGCCAGCCCCTTTGCTTAGAGAGGAAGGGTTTGGTAGTCCATACTATAGTACAGTTGTCTCTTTCACTAACATTCCTGATACAACTATTGAACTTGTATCAGACAAACCACATTGTTTTTACAGTGGGTGTGGGTGGAAATTTCTTTGATCTAAAAGTGCAGGATCTACAAACAAACATCATTAGATGTCTCATTCTGAAATATTGACTTCTTTGTCCTTTCTTGTTTTATTGTATTACAATATCTTTCATTTAGTCATGTTGATTTAACTCTGTAGAAATATTCATTGTAGTCTCACAAACCAACTTAAAAGAAAGGGGCTGAGTTAATTATGTTCCTTTTATATTAACATATAATAAGGTTTACATAAAATTAAATTCTTTTTCATCAACTGTAATATGCTACCAGATCCTTCCTCTCTAAGTGAAGGGGGCTGACCTCATCAGACTATATATGGTATTATAGTATACAATGTGGTTCTATCATAACAAGATTAGTTATAATGACATCATTATTACTTATGTCCATTATAGGTGGAGTCAACTAAGACACAGTCAATTGTATTAATATTTGTCAGTAACAATATATGTAGTAGTTAGTCCATTTAGTTGCTATTCATGTCAATAAAGTTACATTATAAATAACAATACTTGTAGTGTATGTGTATTTTATTATATTATAATTATAATAAACTAATATAACATTCTCTAAGTCTTACCTCTTTTGTCTGACTCTTCATCCTTTGTCTCTTTATTATCATCATAGTCCTTTAATATATCATGTAATACTGGAGACTCTATATAAGATACTTATATTAAACATGTACATGTATATAGTGTAATATGATAACACTTAATATAAACATTTTATAGATCTTATCATAATCATAACTCTATCATATTATACTGACACTAAGGGAGTCTATAGTAAATATGGAAATTCATTTTTTATATATTATTAATTTAATTATTGTGGTTTGAGAATTATGAATATAATTTACAATATAATAATTTGTGGTTTATAAATTTAATAATTATTAACATTATTGATTGTAAGAGATAGAATATTATCATATAAACTTACTTGGAGGAGTGGTTTCATCTTTATTATCAGCTGAACCTTTTAACTGATCTTTTAACTCTAATATTAGTGGAGACTCTAGTAGTTACAATTAAGACATATATATTAGTAACAATATTATATTATTACCTGTAGTTTCATGTGTGGATTCTTCTTGGATGGATTTTGTTTGTGTTTCCTCAAATCCTTGATCAGTTACTGGTTTATGAACCTTTAGTATGAATGCTAGATCTAGTAACAATGTCATATAATGAGAAGTCACTAATACCAGTTACCTTTCAAGCTCTGTTTTAACTCCTCAATCTGTTGGTCTCTCTCTCTTACTTGTAAAGTCAATGACGTTATTATTTCTTGTAGTGTCTCTAGCTCTTTCTGTCTCTCAGCAGACACTGACAGTATATTCTTCTCAATAGCTTTATATAAAATGAGAAGAAAATTGATCACTAATATATTATGTAAAATACTGACAACATTGGACTTGTCATTGATGTTGTATTAATTTACCTTCCTTTGTTTTCACAAGTGATGTTAAATCTTCAATTGTTTTTTCTTTCATTTCTCTTGTTTCTATATAAAGGAATATTAATTTATTAATCAGATATATCATATAATAGACAGTTATTAAATAAAGCAATAGTTGTACACAATATACCTTCATTTTGTCTGACAATAGATGACATTTGTATAGTCATCTTTTTCCGAATGGTTTGTTCTAGTTCCAAACGACTTTTCAACTCCTTTGTATTCTCTTCTACAATAGTTGTAATCTCCTATATATCAATAAACAACACATGTAGTAACTGTTGTCTAATACTATTACTACCTTGTCTCTTTGATGTTTATCATAAATGTTACAATATCCAATTGTAAGTTGAATTAATCCTTTTTTCTTCATTTCTTCAAGTGTCTCCTGAGCTCTGGCAATAATTACGGTGGTTAGACTGAGTGGAAAAAAACAAGTGACAATGATAGACCTGCCACTTCTTAAATCAAGAATCTCTACATTTCCTCCAACTGATTCAGCAATAATGTCTCGTATATCTTGTAATGTGTAGTCAGTAGGATCCCAGTCTAAGACAAAGATGGCTGTCTCACATCGGAGAAAAGAAGGAGTTCTTGTTTCTTTGAAATTTTCATCCAGACAAAGAGAAGCTTTTGTTTTTTCACAAAATGTTTGAACATCATCTTTGTATGTTTGTATATATGTCTCTGCTTCTTTAACATCAAAACGCTCCACAATACCCTCAAGACAATTGATATTAATCAGTGTACAATGATTTCTCACAACTGTTAGGACTTCATCAATACATTTAGTGTTGTCTATTTCAGATTGAAGGTGAGAGTAACCATCTTCAAGAAATAGTTTCAGTTCCTCCAGAGGTGGAGGGCTTGCTTTAATAGCTTTTCGAATTTTACTAAAGGATACTGCAAACTTTCTTCTAATAGACCCAAATATAGAGTCTAACTTGCGAGGTATTTTAATACTTCTTGTCAATGAAGCTTCATCTACAGATATTAAAAATGAAACTGTTAAATGTCACAATTAACCTGGACCTAATGTTAACTGGTTCTCAAGCAAAGATGGATTATCTAATATTTATCTAATTAATTAGTTTAATTTATTTATTATCTAATGTTTGATATAATGAAAATACATTCTAAATTACATAATGACTACCTTTACTAACTGCAGTAACACTAGGTTGTACTTCAACAGCATTATCTTCTGATAATACTTTCTCTACAAAGAATATTTATTTTAAGAATTGTATTTATAACTAGCATTTTATACTTACCATAATCCTTTAAGATAGCATTAGCACATGGTACAGTGCTAGTAAATTTTAACAATATATTAGCAAACACCTCCAGGTGATGGTAGTTGGTATGTACAGCATGACGTACAGCTTTTAGCAGAAGAAAAATTGCTTCTTTCTCGGAATGAGATTGCGCAGTAGTTTTCACATTAAACAAAGTTGTCTGTGAAATAACTCTCTCTTCACAGAGTAATTGAGCTACTCTAATAGGATAATGAAGAGACTGAGAGAGAGTACCATAATGACAACATAAAATGTCACTGGCATGATCTTCATGACTACTATAACTTGTCATTACTACCTCTTGAACATTAGCTACTGTTGTCTGGTCATCTGGAAATGTTTGACCTATTAACAATATGTATTAATTATAAATTATTTAATTGACCTCTTACCATATTCACTGATAATTCTCTCAGATAGTGTTTTTGTCTCTTCAAACTTGGACAGTACTGTTGCTAACATTTTCAACTTCTTATGATCTGAAGATATTGTTATATGTATAGCAGATAACAAAGTTGTCTTCTTCTCATCTGGAGATCCTTGTAATGATTCCATCTTATCAAGTGTTTCTTCACTAATGCATCTCTCACTAAATAAGAGCTGGGACACTTTTACTGGATTAATCAGACACTGTAACAGTGTATCATTATGACACTGAAGAATAGCAGTTGCTTCATTAGCTGGGGACTGAGAGTCCATTCCTATAATAAGAACAGTACACAATCTATTAACAAACTAGTAATATAACATTTATAACATGATGTATATGTAAAAGGTTCTTGTACTTACTAGTAGGAAGACTACTGGATTTTCTCAACATTTGCTCATACTCGTGGGCAACAGTGATTTCTTCAATGACTTCCTTCCTCAAAGCATCTATAACTTGTCTTCTAGTAGCATCAGGTTTGGTATCTAACCACAACTCAAACATTTTTGTTGTTTTGTATGTGGAGTCATCTGGTAGCTTGTGAATATCTTCTAACTTCTTAGCGTTCAGTTTCAACTGAATTCCCAACTGATACCATTTACTACCAATACGAATATGTTCACATAATTCATCAAGAGTAGGTTTCTCTTCTAGAATCTCCTCAAAAGATAGGTTTCTTGTAGCCATTGCTCTTTGTATGGTGACACACCCAGTGAATTTGGTGACCTTTTGGGTGGGCTCATCACATAAGATATAAGGACCACACCCATCTTAATAATAATCATAACATGAGTGGCAGTTAAATTTGAACTGTTAAGTATTACAAGTTAGTATTGTATTCATCTCTTGTTATCTGATCTATCCTCCAATATTATGTATCTAGTATTTTAACATGTAACTATATTATATTACAATATTATAATGTTCTATTGTTCAGTACTGGCTGTATTAATTTATATTCAAGGACTTAATGATATGTAGATCATATTTGTTGTTATATTTGGACATATTTTCGAAGTCATCCACATACTAATAATGAGCTAACATGTGATGAGGTGAAGTAATATTACTACTATTATAATGTTATGTTAATAATAGTTGTAGGATCTTATCATATCAAGTTATAAAACATGTCTGTTCTTTATCTGTAGTACCTGATCCAGTAACTGGACTCAAATCTCTTCTCTATGGACCTGATAATATTTTCTTTTATTGGAATAACTCTAGAGGAACATCATAGAGTCTTGCAGACGATTGATGCATACATTATGGAAGATCAGGTATGTGGGTGTGGTTTACATGTAAGCACTTTATGTCTCTGACAATATACATAATGTTAATCTATTTTTCATCTATCTATTGTTATATTCTATTTATAGCCCAACCAACCAACGTAGTGAAAACTCATCCTCAGTATCTGGCTATCCTCTTCAACTTATTAACTAATCTCTCCGCCTACACTAATTATAACCTGTACATTCGATGGACCTACAAGTCTATAGAGTACAATGGAACAGAATATACAGCTGGAGTCTTTGAGAGTTTAAGTATCACTGAATTAACAAGATGTAATATTTACTGACAATTATTTAATATACTATACATTTAGTACATGTATACATGTATTTTAGATAAACATTTATAAATACTTTATCATATTAAAATATGTCCTAATATGGTAACAATGTTCTGTCTTATTTAATTATATTATAATTGTATCTTTCTCTCTCTCCCCTCCCATTCAGGTTTATTGATCGAGGTGAATTTGGTGAAGTATACCAAGGTACAGCTGTAGATATCCTAGGTCAAGGTACAGGCCCCACCCCTGTGGCTGTTAAGAAAATGAGGAAAGGCAGTACAGCTGAGGAACAGGAAGTTCCTGTTGGAAGCAGCTCTAATGAGGTCATTATATTTTGTTTATATTCTCTCAGTTCATTTCTCTCAATTACAGTAACTTCAATCATCAAAACATTGTTAAGGTGTTAGGGGTGTGTCTTGATAATGATCCTATTTATATCATCATGGAATTAATGCCAGGGGGTGATTTATTGAAATTCCTAAGAGAAGCTAAACGAGAACATGTGAGTGTCACATGATAAATAAAATCACTTGATCTAATTATACACTCTATTAAAACTATCTATCAATTTATTCTTTAGTCTACTAGTCTATCTGTCCATTCATTTATCCTAATGTCCATTTGACCGTCTATCCATTCATCCATACACATACCATTCATCCATATATCCATCCATTCATTTCTTTTATAGGGTCCTCCATTATTAACTTTAGCAGAACTTGTTCAGATAGCATTAGATGTTGCTCAAGGTTGTCGATACTTGGAGCAAACTCATTTTATTCACAGAGATCTTGCTGCACGCAATTGTCTTGTGTCAAGTAAAGGAGCAGATCGTGTTGTAAAGATTGGTGACTTTGGTCTTGCTAAAGATCTGTATAGCCAAGTCTACTACCAAGTTAGAGAGAGAGAGAGAGACTGTAATTTATATCTCCTTCAAGGGAAGTTTACAATTGAGTCAGATATTTGGTAAGTGAAAGTTGAAGTGGTTATTATAAAGATATCATTATTGTAAAGGTCTTATGGAGTACTTCTGTGGGAGATTATGACATTTGGTAATCAACCATATCCTGGTAGAATAAACCAAGAGGTTCTCTAGTTTGTAACGGGAGGAGGAAGATTAGATAAACCAGAGAACTGTCCAGGAAGATTGTATGTTGAATGGATGGACATATGAATGTATGGATGGATCAATAAACTAATAGATGAATGTTTAGATATGAGACAAATGAATGGACAGTTAAATAATTCAATGGATCAATGGACAAATGAATGGATCAATAGATTAATATATATTAATAAATGTATTAATCATTAGATGATATCAGTATATTTATGACTAGATATTAAATGAATGAATAGGAAAGTGTATATATTGATAGTCTGACTGACTTAGTTCTAATATTATAATTGTTAATTCTATTATTTGTAGATACAAACTAATGTTGATGTGTTGGAAGAGGTATGCCAGTGAGCGACCTCACTTTGCACAAATAGTAGATGTTATAGCATCATTCTTAGAACATGTTAACAATAAAAGAGATAGTTATTATTCTGATGATGATGATGAAGATTTAGAAGAGGTCCTACAACGAAGAAACTCTAGACCTTCAAGAACATCATCTGTACGATCAGGTAAGACCATTTATTCATCTATCAACTCATGTATCTGTCCATCTACAACACCATATGTCCATTTCCCCTCATCCATTTGTCCATAAATCCATGTACTCATACAAGTATCCATCCATTCATTTTTCCTTCCATTTAGTCCTTTCATTTGTCCATTCTTTCATTTATTCATCCATTTTATAGGTATTGTAAATCTAGCTCGTCAAGGTAGTATGCGAATTCATAACAGTTTCTGATAGAAAACAGTTTCTGATAGAAAAGAACTCGACTCACATCAGAATCATACTGGAATCATAAAAATCATATTGTAAATCTAGATACTAGATTAGATCATATTATTATTAGAAAATATTATTATTTAAGATTATATAAAAATTATATACAAAACTAATATAAAGAGTATCAATAATAATACTAGATTCTAAATTCTAGAATAAGAATATAATAAGTAAAAGATTAATGATAAGTGATGATATTGACAGATGAATTAGTTGAGATCTTTGAATGAGGAGGGAAGAGAATTCTACAGGGAGATAGCACTGGGAAGGAAGGAGTTGAGGGTAGCAGAAGATCTGGAGAAGGGCAGATTCAGATTAAATGGATGGAAAGAACGTAAATTATAAGAGGACTGATTTTGAAATGAAAATGAGCCAGCAGGAATGTAGAGATTACTATAAATAAACTTGTATAATAAGTGTGAATGAATAATTAGAAATAGTGACAGAGAGAAGGATTAGTTCAAGATTCAAGGAGGATGGGATTACTTTGAATGAAAGTGAAGATTTAATATAAACAACTATTCCACCACCATGGTGGGAACAATCTTTATGAACACAGTGATAATTAGGTATAGAGATCTCATTGTCAGAAATGTCAGGAGACAATCAGTACTCAGAAATACAAACAATATCAGGGAAGGAAGAGGAATATATAACAGCAAGATCATCTAGTTTAGGTAGAAGACTTCTAGTATTGAAGTGTAAGATTTTTAATGAGCTGGATTTGCAGGAGAGAGAGGTGGACTTAATAGAGTTAACAACAGAGAAGCTATGTACATTAAGTCTTGAAGATATGGAGGATGATGGACAATTTGGTTGAGAGGAAGAGGTTGCTGAGGAGTGACATATTTCAGAGGAAGTTGATTTACAAGAGGTGAGGGAAGAAAGCGGAGGTTTTTGAGGATGAGAGTAAGGATGAGGATTGATGTTGGTGGGGAAATGTTGTGGAAGAGAGGATGATGGAGGATGATGCATGGGATGATATTGAGGAGATGGTACACAGGAAAAAAGTATTGAATACATTCATTGTTTTATTGATGTAAATGAGATGGTTTATACTACAATTACAATAGTAAATATTCCATTCATTTTGTACCATGTTTTTTTTTACATAATATATATATGATGGATTTATTACAATTGTTGTATTAACATTGTAGATTTTACAACGTCTTTACACTGTTGTATTAATGTTGTAAATTATGAAAAAGTAATATTGTAATTAAAGAAAAAACATCTGTAAATAACAAAAATGTATTTAAAATATTCCAACAGTATAAACTTAGTTTAGTAATGTGTGGTCAATGAGTGGAGCAAATATCAAGTTTTTCCTGTTCTCCTAAAACAGTAAAGTTCATAGAAAAGCTCATAAGTAGTGAAGGGTAACTCCCTGAGAACCCTCCAAGTGTTGAACACATAAACAACAAATCTGGCACATCATTTAGATCTATCTGTTGTCTTGATAGATCTTCTATACTTTAGGACACACTGACGTAGTAGCAAAGGTCTAATGTTAGGATTTGTGATACATGAAGTCTCCATGTCTAAAAGTTATTTTATTCACTCCATGAGTTAATTTGATCATTGCTAGAAAACTAAATAAAATTATTACTAATGAAGTATTTTTTTCATAAGGTCAAGTTTGTTTTGTATCTATCTATTCATCCATTCAGTATCCTTACCAGGATAAACATTAAAGAGATAGACATTGATGGTATGATAATTAGGAAAGCGCTAGACTACCAACTATAATGTATTGTTGATGTAGTACTAATAAATTAATTGGGAAAGTGCTAGACTACCAACTATAATGTATTGTTGATGTAGTACTAATAAATGTAAAATGATTAATACTGATCATGTAGACTTACATGTATTGCACTACTAACACACTTACTATTAGCAGTTCACATATGTACCATGGCTACTAAATACCATCAACTATCAATTTGTCCTAAGACCTTACTTAGCTCCTAAATCAGTACAGTCCAATTTTATGATACCTGGAGTTCTGTTTCATCCAAGAGTTGATTTGGACAAGTCTATAAATTGCTAGAGAAATTGAACAAAGTTAATTCTAATGAAGGACTTTTTGATAATTACGAAGAGGTACAGTTTGCTTTGTGGAATGATGATTGTCTACCTATTGAGAGTATATACATTGTACAGGTTCAGTTTGATAATGTAGCAATAGACATCCTACATCATGTTATGACTGAATGGGGAAAAACAGTGTAGGGATATCTATAAAGAGCTGAAGAGTTAAATTTACATGAAGAGTCTCTGATCAATTATCTGTGTAAGATAATGAAATCACACATAAAAATTAGAATAAACTTATTGAGAGAGGAGGAGGAGCTATTGATGGATGGTTGAGAATTGGAGGAGGAGCTATAGAGGGAGGGTTGAGAGTTTGAGAAGGAGTACTGTAAGGAGGGTGGAATTTTAGAGAAGGAGTGGTAGAGAAAGAGTGAAGAATTGGAGGTAATGATAATGTAATGATAGAGGAAGATGAAGAAAGCTGGAATAATAGTAGACATTGGTTTACAGGTATTTTCAAGTTTTACTAGCCTATCTTTTAGCTGAGTAATATCACTTGTTAAGACAAATACTGAGGAGACTAGAGACTTCACACAGTAAGGACAGATACTGAGGAGACTAGAGACTTCACACAGTAAGGACAGATACTGAGGAGACTAGAGACTTCACACAGTAAGGACAGATAATGAGGAGAATAGAGACTTCACACAGTAAGGACAAATGAAGGGATAGTTAGCAGCAACAGTGGGAGAGATGTTAACACATTCACTATGAGACCAACAAGACTCACATTCTATCATGTGGCCAGTGTCTTCTTGGGTCAAACAGACACACGTCACAACATCTTCTTTATCATTTCCAGGACCTGGATTTAATTCAATGTTGCCAGAGAGTAGAAGAAGGAGAAGAAGTAGAACTATAGCTTGGTACGTTGATGAACTACTACGATGGAGGTGAGAAAAAGACTTTGTCAGATATCTACGATGTCTGGGTCGATTTGGTACAAAAACAAGACCATACATGTAACAGGTGATGTGTAGACTTCTTTCCTCGAGAGACAGTTTCTGAGAGAAGGCAGCGTACGAGTGGAAAGACAGAAAAAAGAAGCACATCAGAAATAGCTGACCGCGCGCCATTTTGATACTAGAATATTGTCATCTCTGAATATAAGACAGGTCATGTTGACTTCTTTAGGTGGTCTAAAATATAATGCAAGTACATTTCTCATTGCTTGAGGTCTTCTCTCGCCACAAAGGGTTAAAAATAATACTCCGCCCACAAATAATAATTATAGCGACCAGCTGTTAGAGAGACAAAAAAGTGCGACGTTAGAGAAGTAAGTGTCAAGCAAAACTGCTCTATTTTTATTGTCTACTAGTTTTGTTAGAGAAATAAATTGTTTATAAAAGAAGAGAAAAAGAAATCATGAGTAATTTAAAGATAAAATAAAAGTGAGCGAGAAGACAAATTAAGAATAAACAACAAACTACTTACTATTACACGAACACAAGTCTGTCTTCAATAACTTGATAACTGTCTAACTTCTTACAATACTCTTTATATTGTCTTGATAAGTATAGTTCCCTTATTGTAGTATTTTTATTAAGTGATGTACATATTGTCTTGATATCATCATTGTTTAGTGAAGTATTGTAGAGATATAGTCTTGTCAATGATGTAGTTGTTTGTATTAGATCTGCTATTGTACTGGTACTAACTGAAGTGATCTGAGGATTATGTCCGATGTCCAAAATAGTCAATGTTTGGTTTTTAGTAAGCCCTTCACGAATATATCGGACTCCATCATCAGTGATGTTACAGTTGTAGAGTTCTAGTTCTTTTAAAGTTGTATTACTTGATAACATAGTAGATAAGTGAGTTATATCTTCATCTGTGATATCAGTAACATGAGACAACACTAACTGTTCAAGTGTTTTATTATTAAAGAGACCATCACTGACTTGTTTGATAACACCAGTAAGTGAAGAGGAACGCAGCCGTAGTCTCTTTATTGTTTTATTAGTTTTTAGTATCTCTGATAATATCGATACACACTTACTGTCTAATAAAGTGTTCTCTATACCAAGTCTCCACACTGTACACTTATTGAGATTGTTTATAATAACTGCAGTACTTTCAGGAGATGATGAGTAGAGATCAATACTCCATTCTTTTCCTGTTTGTTGTTCTTTTATTAATTTACTTATAACATCTTCACTTTGTAATACACTTGGACTAGTGAGTCTAACAATATTGTCATCATCATATCTACTCCACTGAACACTTCCAGTGTCTCCTGTTATAAAACAGAGTTAGTATATAATATAGTACACACATAGTAATATATACTATAACACACTACAATATACAGACAATACACTGAAGAAGAAAGGAAGCCATTACTGTTTACTGACTATGGTTATTATGGCAACGAGCAAATAGGAGGCGGGGCTTATTATCCTGAATTTACTGAGATGTTCCTTTTAAATTACTGATTTACTTTTAGTTGGTCTAGCTACAGTAAGTCATGTTAATATATTACATCATTTTAATTTGTGAATTTATTGTAGTTATAGTAACAGATAGTCTAGTATGGCCAGCCCCTTTGCTTAGAGAGGAAGGGTTTGATAGTTCATACTATAGTAGTTGTCTTAACATTCCTGATACAACTATTGAACTTGTATCAGACAAACCACATTGTTTTTACAGTGGGTGTGGGTGGAAATTTCTTTGATCTAAAAGTGCAGGATCTACAAACAAACATCATTAGATGTTTCATTATGAAATATTGACTTCTTTGTCCTTTCTTATTTTATTGTATTACAATATCTTTCATTTAATCACTTAACTCTGTAAAAATATTCATTGTAGTCTCACAAACCAACTTAAGAGAAAGGGGCTGAGTTAATTATGTTCCTTTTATATTAACATATAATAAGGTTTACATAAAATTAAATTCTTTTTCATCAACTGTAATATGCTACCAGATCCTTCCTCTCTAAGCGAAGGGGCTGACCTCATCAGACTATATATGGTATTATAGTATACAATGTGGTTCTATCATAACAAGAATAGTTATAATGACATCATTATTACTTATGTCCATTATAGGTGGAGTCAACTAAGACACAGTCAAGTGTATTAATATTTGTCAGTAACAATAATATATGTAGTAGTTAGTCCATTTTAGTTGTTATTCATGTCAATAAAGTTACACTATAAATAACAATACTTGTAGTATATGTGTATTTTATTATATTATAATTATAATAAACTAATATAACATTCTCTAAGTCTTACCTCTTTTGTCTGACTCTTCATCCTTTGTCTCTTTATCATCATCATAGTCCTTTAATATATCATGTAATACTGGAGATTCTATATAAGATACTTATATTAAACATGTACATGTATATAGTGTAATATGATAACACTTAATATAAACATTTTATAGATCTTATCATAATCATAACTCTATCATATTATACTGACACTAAGGGAGTGTATAGTAAATATGGAAATTCATTTTTTATATATTATGAATTTAATTATTGTGGTTTGAGAATTATGAATATAATTTACACTATAATAATTTGTGGTTTATAAATTTAATAATTATTAACATTATTGATTGTAAGAGATAGAATATTATCATATAAACTTACTTGGAGGAGTGGTTTCATCTTTATTATCAGCTGAACCTTTTAACTGATCTTTTAACTCTAATATTAGTGGAGACTCTAGTAGTCACAATTAAGACATATATATTATTAACAATATTATATTATTACCTGTAGTTTCATGTGTGGACTCTTCTTGGATGGATTTTGTTTGTGTTTCCTCAACTCCTTGATCAGTTACTGGTTTACGAACATTTGGTATGAATGCTAGATCTAGTAACAATGTCATATAATGAGAAGTCACTAATACCAGTTACCTTTCAAGGTCTGTTTTAACTCCTCAATCTGTTGGTCTCTCTCTCTTACTTGTAAAGTCAATGACGTTATTATTTCTTGTAGTGTCTCTAGTTCTTTCTGTCTCTCAGTAGACACTGACAGTATATTCTTCTCAATAGCTTTATATAAAATGAGAAGAAAATTGATCACTAATATATTATGTAAAATACTGACAACATTGGACACATAGATTGCATTCAGGGTTTCATTTAGAAAAATGGACCAGGGGGGGTCAAAATAATACTTAGAGAAAATTTAGGGGGCGAAAGGACTGCGCGCAACAGAGTGCCCTCTAGGGGAGTCTGGAGGCATGCCCCCAGAAAATTTTTGAGTTTTAGACCCTCTGAGATCGCTTGTGGCACATTTTCAGACCATTTGTGGTTTTCAAACGACATAGAATAGAAAGAGTAGAAGAATAGCTATTTAGATTAAAAATTGTATATTCTCCTTGTGTTTAGCCTAAGGTTATATAATATTGTATATTACTTGTGTTGAGTTTCAGTCCTGTATTCATTACATCCAATTACCCCTTGAAAAAAATGGCTAACCTAATTTCCAGGGGGGGGGGGGAAGGCAAATGCCCCCTCCTAAGCTAAATGAAACCCTGATTATGTAAAATACTGACAACATTGGACTTGTCATTGATGTTGTATTAATTTACCTTCCTTTGTTTTCACAAGTGATGTTAAATCTTCAATTGTCTTTTCTTTCATTTCTCTTGTTTCTATATAAAGGAACATTAAGTTATTAATCATATATATCATATAATAGATAGTTATTAAATAAAACAATAGTTGTACACAATATACCTTCATTTTGTCTGACAATAGATGACATTTGTATAGTCATCTTTTTCCGGATGGTTTGTTCTAGTTCCAGACGACTTCTTAACTCCTTTGTGTTCTCTTCTACAATAGTTCTAACCTCCTATATATCAATAAACAACACATGTAGTAACTGTTGTCTAATACTATTATTACCTTGTCTCTTTGATATTTATCATAAACGGTACAATATCCAACTGTAAGTTGAATTAATCCTTTTTTCTTGACTTCTTCAAGTGTCTCCTGAGCTCTTGCAATAATTGATGTGGTTAGACTGAGTGGAAAAAAACAGGTGACAATGATAGACCTGCCCTCTCTAATGACACGAATCTCCACATTTCCTTCAACTGATTCAGCAATAATATCTCGTATATCTTGTAATGTGTAGTTGGTAGGATCCCAGTCTAAGACAAAAATGGCTGTCTCACATTTGAGAAGAGAACGACTTTTGCTTTCTTTGAAGGTTTCTTCCAGACAAAGAGAAGCTTTTGTTTCCTTACAAAATGACTGAACAATATTTTTGTATGCTTGTATATGTGTCTCAGCTTCTTCAATATCGAATCTCTCCACAATACCCTCCAGACAACTGATATTAATCAGTGTACAATGATCACGTACAACATTTAAGACATCATCAATGGACTTTGAATGAGTTATTTCAGTTTCAAGGTGAGGATAACTATCAGCAAAAAAGCACATCAATTTATCCAGAGGTGGAGGACTTTGGTTAATTGCTTCTCGGATTTTACTGAAGGCTATTCCAAATTTTTTTCTGATTGACCCAAATGTGGAGTCTAACTTTCGAGGAATTGGAATAGGTTTTAAAACTTCATCTATACATTTAAAAGAATCTAAATGGTAGATAATTCTCTTCTAGTACTTACCTTGCCTTGAAGTTGTCAAAGGATTTCCTAATGTTTGACTCTCTTTGCTACTTCTGGTATATGCTACTTGTAAGTCATAGTCAGGAAATGCTTTACCTTTTTAAAATAAATTTCTAACAAAAAGAAAGTCAATATCAGTACTTACAATAATCCTGTATGATAGCATTAGCACATGGTACATTGCTAGTTTGTTTTAACAGTATACTACCAAAGAGCTTCAGATTATGATAGTTGGTATGTACAGCATCACGTACAGCTTGTAATAGGACATATAATGCTTTTTCCGCTGATGGAGATTGGGCAATATATTTTATAGTTACTAGTATACCATTTGAAATGACTCCCTCTCCATAGAGGTCATGTGCTACTCTAACAGGATATTGAAGAGACTGAGAGAGAGTACCATAATGACAACGTAAAATGTCACTGGCATGATCTTCATGACTACTATAACTTGTCATTACTACCTCTTGAACATTAGCTACTGTTGTCTGGTCATCTGGAAATGTTTGACCTATTAACAATAAGTATTAATTATAAATTAATTAATTGACCTCATACTATATTCACTGATAATTCTCTCAGATAGCATTTTTGTCTCTTCAAACTTGGACAGTACTGTTGTTAACACTTTTAACTTCTTGTGATCTGAAGATATTGCTGTATATATAGCAGATAACAGAGTTGTCTTCTTCTCATCTAAACTGCCTTTCAATGTCTCCATCTTATCAAGTGTTTCTTCACTAATGCATCTCTCACTAAATAAGAGCTGAGACACTTTTACAGGATTAATCAGACACTGTGACAGTGTATCATTATGACAATGAAGAATATCAGTTGCTTCATTAGCTAGAGACTGAGAGTCCATTCCTATAATAAGAACAGTACACAATCCATAAACAAACTAATAATATAACATTTATAACATGATGTACATGTAAAAGGTTCTTGTACTCACTAGTAGGAAGATTACTGGATTTTCTCAACATTTGCTCATACTCATGGGCAACAGTGATTTCTTCAATGACTTCCTTCCTCAAAGCATCTATCACTTGTCTTCTGGTAGCATCAGGTTTGGTATCTAACCACAACTCAAACGTTTTTGTTGTTTTGTATGTGGAGTCATCTGGTAGCTTGTGAATATCTTCTAACTTCTTAACATTCAGTTTCAACTGAATTCCCAACTGATACCATTTACTACCAATACGAATATGTTCACATAATTCATCAAGTGTTGGTTTCTCTTCTAGAATCTCCTCAAAAGATAGGTTTCTTGTAGCCATTGCACTTTGTATGGTGACACACCCAGTGAATTTGGTGACCTTTTGGGTGGGGCTCATCACATGAGATAAATGACCACGCCCATCTTAATAATAATGAGTGGCAGTTAAATTTGAACTGTTAAGTATTACAAGTTAGTATTGTATTCATCTATTGTTATCTGATCTATCTTCCAATATTATGTATCTAGTATTTTAACATGTAACTATATTATATTACAATATTATAATGTTCTATTGTTCAGTACTGGCTGTATTAATTTATATTCATCATCCTATATTAATGGTATGTGAATCATATTGTTGTTATATTTGAACATATTTTCGAAGTCATCCAAATACTAATAATGAGCTAACATGTGATGAGGTAAAGTAATGTTACTACTATTATAATGTTATGTTAATAATAGTTATAAGATCTTATTAAAATTAATGTATTAAATTTATAAATGATGATCATATCAAGTTATTAAACATATCTGTTCTTTATCTGTAGTACCTGATCCAGTAACTGGACTCAAATCTCTTCTCTATGGACCTAATAACATTTTGGGATAACTCTAGAGGAACATTATAGAGTCTTGCAGATGATTGATGCATACATTATGAAAGGTCAAGGTATGTGGGTGTGGTTTACATGTAAGCACTTTATGTCTCTGACAATATACATAATGTTAATCTATTTTTCATCTATCTATTGTTATATTCTATTTATAGCCCAACCAACCAACGTAGTGAAAACTCATCCTCAGTATCTGGCTATCCTCTTCAACTTATTCACTAATCTCTCCGCCTACACTAATTATAGCTTGTACATTCGATGGACCTACAAGTCTGTAGAGTACAATGGAACAGAATATAAAGCTGGAGTCTTTGAGAGTTTAAGTATCACTGAATTAACAAGATGTAAGATTTATAGTATATTGACAATAAATGTAAACTAACTCTATCATTAGAACACACAAACTCACAAGAGAGAGAGAAACACACGAACACAACTGAATAACTAACTGAACTAAAATTACAGAAAAACCACATTTATACATAGTCACTATTCCACATGGGCTTGAGGTTAAGTGAGGTGTGGCTGAATGCATGGGATGTAAATACTACAGATTTACTAACAATTATTTAATATACTATACATTTATTACATGTATACATGTATTTTAGATAAACATTTATAAATACTTTATCATATTAAAATATGTCCTAATATGGTAACAATATTCTGTCTTATTTAATTATATTATAATTGTATCTTTCTCTCTCTCCCCTTCCATTCAGGTTTATTGATCGAGGTGAATTTGATGAAGTATACCAAGGTACAGCTGTAGATATCCTAGGTCAAGGTACTGGCCCCACCCCTGTGGCTGTTAAGACACTGAGGAAAGGCAGTACGACTGAAGAACAGATCAGAGGAGGTTCCTGTCAGAAGCAGCTCTAATGAGGTAATTATATATTGTTTATATTCTCTCAGTTCATTTCTCTCAATTACAGTAACTTCAATCATCAAAACATTGTTAAGGTGTTAGGGGTGTGTCTTGATAATGATCCTATTTATATCATTATGGAATTAATGCCAGGGGGTGACTTATTGAAATTCCTAAGAGAAGCTAAACGAGAACATGTGAGTGTCACATGATAAATAAAATCACTTGATCTAATTATACACTCTATTAAAACTATTTATCAATTTATTCTTTAGTCTACTAGTCTATCTGTCCATTTATTTATCCTAATGTCCATTTGACCGTCTATCCATTCATCCATACACATACCATTCATCCATACATCTATCCATTCATTCCTTTTATAGGGTCCTGCATTATTGACTTTAGCAGAACTTGTTCAGATAGCATTAGATATTGCTAAGGTTGTTGATACTTGGAGCAACAACATTTTATTCACAGAGATCTTGCTGCACGCAATTGTCTTGTGTCAAGTAAAGGAGTAGATTGTGTTGTAAAGATTGGTGACTTTGGTCTTGCTAAAGATCTGTATAGCCAAGACCACTACCAAGTTAGAGAGAGAGAGAGAGAGAGACTGTAATTTATATCTATACATTGTGTAGGTGGAAGGACAGAGGAAGTTACCAGTACGATGGATGGCACCAGAGGCTCTCCTTCAAGGGAAGTTTACAATTGAGTCTGATATTTGGTAAGTGAAAGTTGAAGTGGTTATTATAAAGATATCATTATTGTAAAGGTCTTATGGAGTACTTCTGTGGGAGATTATGACATTTGGTAATCAACCATATCCTGGTAGAATAAACCAAGAGGTTCTCCAGTTTGTAACAGGAGGAGGAAGATTAGATAAACCAGAGAACTGTCCAGGAAGATTGTATGTTGAATGGATGGACAAATGGATGTATGGATGGATCAATAAACTAATGGATGAATGTTTAGATATGAGACAAATGAATGGACAGTTAAATAATTCAATGGATCAATGGACAAATGAATGGATTAATATATATTAATAAATGTATTGACCATTAGATGATATCAGTATATTTATGACTAGATATTAAATTAATGAATAGGAAAGTGTATATATTGATAGTCTAACTGACTTAGTTCTAATATTATAATTGTTAATTCTATTATTTGTAGATATAAACTAATGTTGATGTGTTGGAAGAGGTATGCCAGTGAGCGACCTCACTTTGCACAAATAGTAGATGTTATAGCATCATTCTTAGAACATGTTAACAATAAAAGAGATAGTTATTATTCTGATGATGATGATGAAGATTTAGAAGAGGTCCTACAACGAAGAAACTCTAGACCTTCAAGAACATCATCTGTACGATCAGGTAAGACCATTTATTCATCTATCAACTCATGTATCTGTCCATTTACAACTCCATATGTCCATTTCCCCTCATCCATTTGTCCATAAATCCATGTACTCTCCATTCATCCATTTTCCTTCCATTTAGTCCTTTCATTTGTCCATTCTTTTATTTATTCATCCATTTTATAGGTATTGTAAATCTAGCTAGTCAAGGTAGTATGCAAATTCGTAACAGTTTCCAATGAAGAGTATGCTCCATAGAAAGAACAACTTGTCAGAATCATACTGGAATCATATTATTATTAGAAAATATTATTATTTAAGATTATATACAAAATTATATACAAAACTAATATAAAGAGTATCAATAACAATTAAAATAAGTAAAGGATTAATGATAAGTGATGATATTGACAGAATAAAAATAAATTAATAAATAAATATTAACAATATAACTCTACAATAAATAAGAAATATTTTGCTTAAACTGACTTATAGGGTTAAGATCTTTTAATGAAGATGGAAGGGAATTCTACAGGGAGATAGCACTGGGAAAGAAGGAGCCGAGGGTAGCAGAAGATCTGGAGAAGAGCAGATTCAGATTAAATGGATGGAAAGAATGTAAATTATAAGAGGATTGATTTTGAAATGAAAAAGAGCCAGCAGGAATGTAGAGATTACTATAAATAAACTTGTACAATAGAACAAGCTTGGATGTTGTTCTGTGAGAGGATAGAGAAGGAAGATTAAAGAGTCACAGAACAATCTTTACGAACACAGCAATAATTAGGTATAGAGATCTCATTGTCAGTAATGTTAGGAGACAACCAACACTCAGAAATACAAACAATATCAGGGAAGGAAGAGGAATATATAAGAGCAAGATCATCTAGTTTAGGTAGAAGACTTCTAGTATTGAAGTGTTAGATTTTTAATGAGATTTTTAATGAGCTGGATTTGCAGGAGAGAGAGTTGGACTTAATACAGTTAGCAACAGAGAAGCTAGACTGTTTATTAAGTCTTGAAGATATGGAGGATGATGGACAATTTGGTTGAGAGGAAAGGTTGCTGGAAATGTGTTAACATCTCTCCCGATGTTGCTGCTAATTATCCAGTGTGGAAAGACAGAAAAAAGAAGCACATCAGAAACAGCTGACCGCGCGCCATTTTGATACTAGAATATTTTTATCTCTGCATATAAGACAGGTCATGTTGACTTCTTTAGGTGGTCTAAAATGTAATGCAAGTACATTTCTCATTGCTTGAGGTCTTCTCTCGCCATAAAGGGTTAAAAATAATACTCCGCCCACAAATAATAATTACAGGCGCCAAGTGACCAGCTGTTAGAGAGACAAAAAAGTGCGATGTTAGAGAAGTAAGTGTCAAGCAAAACTGCTCTATTTTTATTGTCTACTAGTTTTGTTAGAGAAATAAATTGTTAATAAACGAAGAGAAAAGAAAGTTAAAAGAAATTTAAAGATAAAATAAAAGTGAGCGAGAAGACAAATTAAGAATAAACAACAAACTACTTACTATTGCCAAAACTGAAGTCTGTCTTTAATAACTTGATAATTGTCTAACTTCTTACAATACTCTTCATCTTGTCTTGATAAGTGTAGTTTCCTTATTGTAGTATTTTTATTAAGTGATGTACATATTGTCTTGATATCATCATTGTTCAGTGAAGTATAGTCAAGATATAGTTCTGTCAATGATGTAGTTGTTTGTATTAGATCTGCTATTGTACTGGTACTAACTGAAGTGATCTGAGGATTATGACTGATGTTCAAAGTAGTCAATGTTTGGTTTTTAGTAAGTCCTTCACAGATATATCGGACTCCATTATCAGTGATGTTACAGTTGTTGAGATATAGTACTTTTAAAGTTGTATTACTTGATAACATAGTAGATAAGTGAGTTATATCTTCATCTGTGATATCAGTAACATCTAACAACCATAACTGTTCAAGTGTTTTATTATTAAAGAGACTATCACTGACTTGTTTGATACCACCAGTAAGTGAAGAGAATGACAGCCGTAGTGTCTTTATTGTTTTATTAGTTTTTAGTATCTCTGATAATATCGATACACACTTACTGTCCAATGAAGTGTCCGATATATTAAGTCTCCACACTGTACACTTATTAAGATTGTTTATAATAACTGCAGTACTTTCAGGAGATGATGAGAAGAGATAAATACTCCATTCTTTTCCTGTTTGTTGTTCTTTTATTAATTTACTTATAACATCTTCACTTTCTAATACACTTGGACTAGTGAGCCATACTCTATTGATATCATCTCTCCACTGAACACTTTCAGTGTCTCCTGTTATAAAACAGAGTTAGTATATAGTATAGTACACACATAGTAATATATACTATAACACAGATAATACACTGAAGAAGAAAGGAAGGCATTACTGATTACTGAATGTGGTTACTATGGCAACGAATTGCAGGAGGCGTGGCTTATGGTTAAATTTCAAAATTTGAGGTCTGGTGTGTTCTGTTTTAATTTACGTTCTACTGGTTATAGAGGAACAATTCTATCACTACATATATAGAACACTACTATATAATTCTGGTATTCATACATCAACTTAGTCTGGTGAGATCAACCCCTTTGCTTTGAGAGGAATTGTAGCTTATCAATCTTTTCCTGACAAAACACATTTTTATAGTTTAGTGTGACAATAAACTGTTTTGATCTAATACAAGATCTGAAAATGAATTATTCTTTAGACATTTCCTGTTTGAATATGTCCTGTTTGTTGTTTCTTAACATGTATACTTTTATTGTTAAGTGAAATGTTATCACAGCATTTCTCTTCAATCAAAGGGAAAAAAGCTTTGCCTTTTAGTGTGTCTACTGGGTACTTTGCACTCTAATTGACAAAAGGTCCAATACTTTCCAACTTCTTAGTAAAAGTTAGTGATTCTCCAATGACAGCTATGGTGCTAGTATTTTTAGTTCACGCTCAATGTATCGATAAAGATAACTGCTAAAAGTTAGTAAAACTGTCATAACTTTCCAAAGAAGTATTTTGGCAAAAATTCTCACTTTAAAAAGTTGGAAAATGTCATAAGCTGTATGTAGGAGGTTTTTATTGAATTCTCAAGTCTTTGCTAAAAGCTGTGCTTTTTTCAAAATGTTTTTCAGACTTTAATAACAATAATTAAGAGGTTAATAACAATACTTGTAGTGTATGTGTATTTTAATATATCATGTAATATTGGAGACTCTATATAAGATACTTATATTAAACATGTACATGTATATAGTGTAATATGATAACACTTAATATAAACATTTTATAGATCTTATCATAATCATAACTCTATCATATTATACTGACACTAAGGGAGTCTATAGTAAATATGGAAATTCATTTTTTATATATTATGAATTTAATTATTGTGGTTTGAGAATTATGAATATAATTTACACTATAATAATTTGTGGTTTATAAATTTAATAATTATTAACATTATTGATTGTAAGAGATAGAATATAAACTTACTTGGAGGAGTGGTTTCATCTTTATTATCAGCTGAACCTTTTAACTGATCTTTTAACTCTAATATTAGTGGAGACTCTAGTAGTCACAATTAAGACATATATATTAGTAACAATATTATATTATTACCTGTAGTTTCATGTGTGGACTCTTCTTGGATGGATTTTGTTTGTGTTTCCTCAAGTCCTTGATAAGTTACTGGTTTACGAACCTTTGATATGAATGCTAGATCTAGTAACAATGTCATATAATGAGAAGTCACTAATACCAGTTACCTTTCAAGCTCTGTTTTAACTCCTTAATCTGTTGGTCTCTCTCCCTTAGCTGTAAGGTCAATGACGTTACTATTTCTTGTAGTGTCTCTAGCTCTTTCAGTCTCTCAGCAGACACTGACAGTATATTCATCTCAATAGCTTTATATAAAATGAGAAGAAAATTGATCACTAATATATTATGTAAAATACTGACAACATTGGACTTGTCATTGATGTTGTATTAATTTACCTTCCTTTGTTTTCACAAGTGATGTTAAATCTTCAATTGTCTTTTCTTTCATTTCTCTTGTTTCTATATAAAGGAACATTAAGTTATTAATCAGATATATCATATAATAGACAGTTATTAAATAAAACAATAGTGTACACAATATACCTTCATTTTGTCTGATAATAGATGACATTTGTATAGTCATCTTTTTCCGCATGGTTTGTTCTAGTTCCAGACAACTTCTTAACTCCTTTGTGTTCTCTTCTATAATAGTTCTAATCTCCTATATATCAATAAACAACACATGTAGTAACTGTTGTCTAATACTATTACTACCTTGTCTCTTTGATGTTTGTCATAAATGGTACAATGACCAACTGTAAGTTGAAGTAATCCTCTCCTCTTCACTGATTCAAGAGTCTCCTGAGTTTTGGTAATAAGTAGAGTTGTCAGATTGAGTGGGAAGGTACAGGTCACAATGATGGAGTTACCCTCTGTCACAATAATTACTCTAACTCTTTTATTTAATCTTTCAAAGGCAACTGACAAAAGGTTTTTAATGTCAGTCAATGAAGTCTTGTCAGGATCCCATTCAAGAACAAATTTAGCAGTCTCACATTTGAGAGGAGAACTGGTTGACACCACAAGAGATTCCTGGAGACTTAAACGTGTTGTTACTGTGGAACAAAACTCCTCAATAGCATCTTCATAAGCTTTAATATGAACATAAACTTCTTCAACATTAATTTCGTCAGCAATGGCTTTTAAAATCTCAATGTCAATCAATGTACACTTAACTTTGACAATTTCTAGCACATCATCAAGTGTATTAATGCTGAGACTTGCTAATTGAGGGGTGAGGTCAGGATAACAATCTCGGAGAAATGTTTTCAACTTTTCAGAAGTTATAGATGTCTCTTTAATAACATTTCGAATTTTGTTGAAAGTTGTTCCAAATTTTACTCTCATTGAATTAAATTTGGGACTCATACTTCTTGGAACAAAAATCCCATCTATGATATAGTAAATATTATTAAATGAATATAAAGGATATTACCTTGAATAGACTCATTGTTTATATGAGATAGACTATGAGTAGATCCTATAATAAGAGATATAATATGATAATAATATTAATATTAACACAATATACCTTCACTGAGTAGTAGTGGTTTAGTGTGTATTGTTCTATCTTCAAATGATTGCTCTATAATTTTAATAATATTTTAAAATTATATTATGTAATAAACTTAATAACTTACTATAGTTAGTCATTATGACATCACCTAATTTAATATTCTCAGTGAATTTTTGAAGTACACTGGCAAACACTTTTAGGTTACGATAGTTGCTATGGACAGCACCACGTACAGCTTTTAATAGTGACATTAATGGCTGAGTAGATATAGTTAGTGTATCATCTGAAATGACACCTTCTCCATGAAGTAGTTCTGCTACTTGAATTGGATTTTGAAGAGATTGAGAGAGAGTACCATAATGACAACGTAAAATGTCACTGGCATGGACTGTAATAAAATAAATAAAATTTATAAATACATTTCAGTTAGTCAACAGTATATTATCATGTACCATTATAATCAGATGTTAGTTCTAAATCATGTCTCTCCTTCTTCCTTTTTAAGTCATCATCTGATATCTCTTTATCTTCTAGTGGTTGCTTTCTACTTGGATTTGACATATCCCATTTTGTCATCACATTAGATTCCTATAACACCATAGTAACACTTAGTTGTATAATATAGTACAATAACCTTATGAATAGTGCCCTCTGATGTGATACGATTTTCAGATTCTGTAACCTCCATTGAATCATTATGACTTGTTCTTCCTATCTCTTGAGCAATATCAGTCTTCATCCGGTCATATATCTGAGCTGTAGATATTCAAGAGAAAACACCACTATTAATCCAGATAATATGAAAATATTTTCTCACTATATTCACTGATAATTTTCTCAGATAGAATTTTTGTCTCTTCAAACTTGGACAGTACTGTTGCTAACACTTTCAAATTCTTGTGATCTGAAGATATTGCTATATGTATAGCAGATAACAGAGTTGTCTTCTTCTCATCCAGAATACCCTCCATTGTCTCCATCTTATCAAGTGTACCTTCATTGATACATCTATCACTAAATAAGAGCTGAGACACTTTTACAGGATTAATCATAGACTGTGATAATGTATCATTATGATGATAAAGAATAACAATGGCTTCAGTAGCTAAAGAGTCCATTCCTGTAATAAAAATAATGACACATACTATCTTATCAATCAGATTCACTCACCAGTAGAGATACAACATTTTCTTAATAGGACCAGCTCATACTCATGAGCAATAGTGATTTCTTCAATGACTTCCTTCTTCAAAGCATCTATAACTTGTCTTCTGGTAGCATTAGGGTTGGTATCTAACCACAACTCAAACATTCTTGATGTTTTGTAAGTAGAATCTTCTGGTAACTTTTGAATATCATCTCTTAACTTCTTAGGATCCAGTTTTAACAGGATTCCTAACTGATACCATTTACCACCAATACGAATATGTTCACATAATTCATCAAGAGCTGGTTTCTCTTCTAATAATTTCTCAAAAGAAAGATTTATTGCAGCCATTGCTTCTTTGTCGGAGAGAAGCGGATAAAGACAAGAATGTTTCCACAAGAATGGATATGTTATATATTCATAGCAACTAAATAAACAGTAGGCGGAGTAACAATTACTAATTATACTGTTAAAAGTAAAAAGCAAGTGATGTCTTGTGTAGTAAACAAACTCAAAAGTAAGTGATTAGATCTAGTGTAGTCATTCTTCTATTTTAATTGACTTTATCTTAATGCAACTTGAGCAGATCCATGCAGCAGTTGGTGGATTTTCAATATTCACACATGTCCTACAAAATAGATGGTAATATTATATGTTAATCTTAGTCTGTATATTGTTACCAAATCTAGTATATATAATATACCATTTAATATACTTACCAGTGAAACCATCTGCAGCAGTCATCACATTCTATCATGTTTCTGTGTGTTGTAGATAGTTGGCAATGAGAGCACATCCATTCAAGACGTTTGGTAGTCACTGTGGTTTTGTGTTGATGATAGTATGGTTGAAGTGTAATGTCACCTTACCTAGTTGTTGTAATACTTCCCATACTTCATTTGTCATGTATTCCTGAATGTTAGAGATATCAAAGTCAATTATCTCATCAGGTAGGCTGTCCATTTTCTTTTTCATTTGTACCAGTGTTAATTTGCATTGTTTGTTGTTCCATTAATGATCTTATCTGCTCTATCTTTGGTACATAACAGTATTATAGTATCTATAAAGGGAAAGTAATTGTTATTTTATTGTTTAATGTTAGATTTAGTCATACCATATGTGGCTTTCTTTGTCATATCCAATCTTGTGTCATTGTTTAATTGTTTTTCAATTTCTTCTTTTTCAGTGTTCTTTGGCGTTGCTAGTCTAACTGATGGTTTTTTGGTCTTTTTGTTAAAACATTTACCAGGTCTGTTGGTGTCACCTATCATGAAATTTTATGATATTGATACTGAATTAAAAAACTTACCAATGCATCATCAAACTCATACCATCCCTCAGCTGTACGAGCATATGACACATAATGACCTGCTTGTGGGGTAGAGCCAATGTGCACAGTAATGGAGGACAGAATATATTGTTTTATGTTTGCCTAAATATGAACAAGTTAATTATGTCATCTCGTAACTTCAGTTGATAGAAACACCTTTTTATCATGGACTTCTATTGACTCAGTAATATGTACATGCCGACTATCTTTCTTAGCATGTGTACTCTCCCAGGTAAACCTTACATTTAATTTAGTGGTAACACTAGTCATCTAATTTCATAAATTTATCTACCTTCTGATATGAATTATTAGCATTGATGGCAGGTGGGATATGTCATGCTTCAAAAACAGCTTGAGTATCTTTCTCACATCTAGTAGAGAATATATTACTATCAGTCCGAAAATGCTAGGAAATGTACCGTTCGCAATGTACAAGATCATCAAGAGACAACGTTTCTTCTTTATGATTTTTACTAATACCTTTATGTACATTTTCACTCTGAAAAACAGTTACTTCAACACAGCTAGCTGTTGTATTTTAACCAACCTGTGTATCAATTTGAATGTGAGACTGATACGTTTCTGTTATTTTTACTGCATTACATTCTACACATCGAACTGTATTTTTTAAAGGATTTTAATGTCATCAACATATAAATCATTTACTCACCTGCAGTCTCAATGTCAATGTTTATTCTTCAATAGATATCACTCTATAAATAGATGGTATTCAGAGTCTACTGTTGTCTGACTACAACTTATTATGTCCAAATTATTGTTGTAATTAAAAGGGTCATCCTCTTTTTACATTATAGGCAAAGAGTTCATATGAATATGATGAAATAGAAGACAGAGTTACTGATGCTACAATTATTTATGTTATGACTGAATGGGGAAAAACAGTGTAGGGATATCTATAAAGAGCTGAAGAGTTAAATTTACATGAAGAGTCTCTGATCAATTATCTGTGTAAGATAATGAATCACACATAAAAATTAGAATAAACTTACTGAGAGAGGAGGAGGAGCTATTGATGGATGGTTGAGAATTGGAGGAGGAGCTATAGAGGGAGGGTTGAGAGTTTGAGAAGGAGTACTGTAAGGAGGGTGGAATTTTGGAGAAGGAGTGGTAGAGAAAGAGTGAAGAATTGGAGGTAATGATAATGTAATGATAGAGGAAGTTGAAGAAAAGCTGGGCTCATAAGAATGATTAGATGTAGGAATGGAAATAGAACTGACAGCAAAGCAGGATAACATTTGTACTTTGTGAGAAATAGAGTCAATTGAACAGCTTTTATTTCAGTAATAATAGTAGACATTGGTTTACAGGTATTTTCAAGTTCTACTAGCCTATCTTTTAGCTGAGTAATATCACTTGTTAAGACAGATACTGAGGAGACTAGAGACTTCACACAGTAAGGACAGATACTGAGGAGACTAGAGACTTCACACAGTAAGGACAAATGAAGGGATAGTTAGCAGCAACAGTGGAAGATTCACTATGAGACCAACAAGACTCACATTCTATCATGTGGCCAGTGTCTTCTTGGGTCAAACAGACACACTTCACAACATCTTCTTTATCATTTCCAGGACCTGGATTTAATTCAATGTCGCCAGAGAGTAGAAGATAGAGAAGAAGTAGAACTATAGCTTGGTACGTTGATGAACTACTACCATGGAGGTGAGAAAAAGACTTTGTCAGATATCTACGATGTCTGGGTAGATTTGGTACAAAAACAAGACCATACATGTAACAGGTGATGTGTAGACTTCTTTCCTTGAGAGACAGTTTCTGAGAGAAGGCAGCGTACGAGTGGAAAGACAGAAAAAAGAAGCACATCAGAAACAGCTGACCGCGCGACATTTTGATACTAGAATATTTTCATCTCTGAACATAAGACAGGTCATGGTGACTTCTTTAGGTGGTCTAAAATGTAATGCAAGTACATTTCTCATTGTTTGAGGTCTTCTCTCGCCACAAATGGTTAAAAATAATACTCCGTCCACAAATAATAATTACAGGCACCAAGTGACCAGCTGGTAGAGAGACAAAAAAGTGCGACGTTAGAGAAGTAAGTGTCAAGCAAAACTGCTCTATTTTTATTGTCTACTAGTTTTGTTAGAGAAATAAATTGTTTATAAAAGAAGAGAAAAGAAAGTTAAAAGAAATTTAAAGAGAAAATAAAAGTGAGCAAGGAGACAGATTAAGAATAAACAACAAACTACTTACTAATACCAAAACTCAAGCCTGTCTTTAATAACTTGATAGCTGTCTAACGTCATACAATACTCTTTATGTTGTCTTGATAAGTATAGTTTCCTTATTGTAGTATTTTTATTAAGTGATGTACATATTGTCTTGATATCATCATTGTTTAGTGAAGTATTGTAGAGATATAGTGTTGTCAATGATGTAGTTGTTTGTATTAGATCTGCTATTGTACTGGTACTAACTGAAGTGATCTGAGGATTACCTCCGATGTTCAACGTAGTCAATGTTTGGTTTTTAGTAAGTTCTTCACAGATATATCGGACTCCATTATTGGTGATGTTACAGTTGAAGAGACGTAGTACTTTTAAAGTTGTATTACTTGATAACATAGTAGATAAGTGAGTTATATCTTCGTCTGTGATATCAGTAACATCCCACAACACTAACTGTTCAAGTGTTTTATCATTAAAGAGACTATCACTGACTTGTTTGATACCACCAGTAAGTGAAGAGGACCACAGCCGTAGTATCTTTATTGTTTTATTAGTTTTTAGTATCTCTGATAATATCGATACACACTTACTGTCCAATGAAGTGTTGAATATCTCAAGATACCTCACTGTACACTTATTAAGATTGTTTATAATAACTGCAGTACTTTCAGGAGATGATGAGTTGAGATAAATACTCCATTCTTTTCCTGTTTGTTGTTCTTTTATTAATTTACTTATAGCATCTTCACTTTCTAATACACTTGGACTAGTGAGCCATACAATATTGTTATCATCATTCCACTGAACACTTCCAGTGTCTCCTGTTATAAAACAGAGTTAGTATATAGTATAGTACACACATAGTAATATATACTACAATACACAGACAATACACTGAAGAAGAAAGGAAGCCATTACTGTTTACTGACTACGGTTACTATGGCAACGAGCAAATAGGAGGCGGGGCTTATTATCCTGAATTTACTGAGGTGTTCCTTTTAAATTACTGATTTACTTTTAGTTGGTCTAGCTACAGTAAGTCATGTTGATATATTACATCATTTTAATTTGTGAATTTATTGCAGTTATAGTAACAGATAGTCTGGTATGGTCAGCCCCTTTGCTTAGAGAGGAAAGGTTTGGTAGTCCATACTATAGTACAGTTGTCTCTTTCACTAACATTCCTGATACAACTATTGAACTTGTATCAGACAAACCACATTGTTTTTACAGTGGGTGTGGGTGGAAATTTCTTTGATCTAAAAGTGCAGGATCTACAAACAAACATCATTAGATGTTTCATTATGAAATATTGACTTCTTTGTCCTTTCTTGTTTTATTGTATTACAATATCTTTCATTTAGTCATGTTGATTTAACTCTGTAAAAATATTCATTGTAGTCTCACAAACCAACTTAAGAGAAAGGGGCTGAGTTAATTATGTTCCTTTTATATTAACATATAATAAGGTTTACATAAAATTAAATTCTTTTTCATCAACTGTAATATGCTACCAGATCCTTCCTCTCTAAGTGAAGGGGCTGACCTCATCAGACTATATATGGTATTATAGTATACAATGTGGTTCTATCATAACAAGATTAGTTATAATGACATCATTATTACTTATGTCCATTATAGGTGGAGTCAACTAAGACACAGTCAAGTGTATTAATATTTGTCAGTAACAATATATGTAGTTACATTATAAATAACAATACTTGTAGTGTATGTATATTTTATTATATTATAATTATAATAAACTAATATAACATTCTCTAAGTCTTACCTCTTTTGTCTGACTCTTCATCCTTTGTCTCTTTATCATCATAGTCCTTTAATATATCATGTAATACTGGAGACTCTATATAAGATACTTATATTAAACATGTACATGTATATAGTGTAATATGATAACACTTAATATAAACATTTTATAGATCTTATCATAATCATAACTCTATCATATTATACTGACACTAAGGGAGTGTATAGTAAATATGGAAATTCATTTTTTATATATTATGAATTTAATTATTGTGGTTTGAGAATTATGAATATAATTTACACTATAATAATTTGTGGTTTATAAATTTAATAATTATTAACATTATTAATTGTAAGAGATAGAATATTATCATATAAACTTACTTGGAGGAGTGGTTTCATCTTTATTATCAGCTGAACCTTTTAACTGATCTTTTAACTCTAATAATAGTGGAGACTCTAGTAGTCACAATTAAGACATATATATTATTAACAATATTATATTATTACCTGTAGTTTCAGGTGTGGACTCTTCTTTGCTGGATTTTGTTTGTGTTTGCTCAACTCCTTGATCAGTTACTGGTTTATGACCCTTTGATATGAATGCTAGATCTAGTAACAATATCATATAATGAGAAGTGACTAATATCAGTTACCTTTCAAGCTCTGTTTTAACTCCTCAATCTGTTGGTCTCTCTCTCTTACTTGTAAGGTCAATGACGTTATTATTTCTTGTAGTGTCTCTAGTTCTTTCTGTCTCTCAGTAGACACTGACAATATATTCTTCTCAATAGCTTTATATAAAATGAGAAGAAAATTGATCACTAATATATTATGTAAAATACTGACAACATTGGACACATAGATTGCATTCAGGGTTTCATTTAGAAAAATGGACCAAGGGGGTTCAAAATAATACTTAGAGAAAATTTAGGGGGCGAAAGGACTGCGCCCAACAGCGTGCCCTTTAGGGGAGTCTTGAGGCATGCTCCCAGAAAATGTTTGAATTTTAGACCCTCTGAGATCACTTCTGGCACATTTTCAGACCATTTGTGGTTTTCAAATGACATGGAACAGGAAGAATAGAAGAATAGCTGTTTAGGTTAAAAACTGTATATTCTCCTTGTGTTTAGCCTAAGATTATATAATATTGTATATTACTTGTGTTGAGTTTCAGTCCTGTATTTATTACATCCAAATACCCCTTGAAAAAAATGGCTAACCTAATTTTCAAGGGAGGGGGGGGGGAGACAAATGCCCCCCCCCCCCAAGCTAAATGAAACCCTGATTATGTAAAATACTGACAACATTGGACTTGTGATTGATGTTGTATTAATTTACCTTCCTTTGTTTTCACAAGTGATGTTAAATCTTCAATTGTCTTTTCTTTCATTTCTCTTGTTTCTATATAAAGGAACATTAAGTTATTAATCAGATATATCATATAATAGACAGTTATTAAATAAAACAATAGTTGTACACAATATACCTTCATTTTGTCTGACAATAGATGACATTTGTATAGTCATCTTTTTCCGGATGGTTTGTTCTAGTTCCAAACAACTTCTTAACTCCTTTGTATTCTCTTCTACAATAGTTCTAATCTCCTATATATCAATAAACAACACATGTAGTAACTGTTGTCTAATACTACTCATCTCTTACCTTGTCTCTTCTATGATCATAAATGGTACAATATCCAACTGTAAGTTGAAGTAATCCTTTTTTCTTCATTTCTTCAAGTGTCTCCTGAGCTCTGGCAATAATTGATGAGGTTAGACTGAGTGGAAAAAAACAAGTGACAATGATAGACTTGCCCTCTCTTAAATCACGAATCTCCACATTTCCTTCAACTGATTCAGCAATAATGTCTCTTATATCTTGTAATGTGTAGTTGGTAGGATCCCAGTTTAAGACAAATATAGCTGTCTCACATTTGAGAAGAGAATGACTTTTCCTTTCTTTGAAGGTTTCTTCTAGACAAAGAGAAGCTTTTGTCTCCCTGCAAAAGGACTGAACAACATCTTTATATGCTTGTATATGTGTCTCTGCTTCTTTGATATCAAATCGCTCCACAATACCCTCCAAACAACTGATATTAATCAGTGTACAGTGATCATTAACAAGATCTAAGACATCATCAATGGAAGTAGAATGAGCTATTTGAGATTTGAGGTAAGAGTAACCATCTCTAAGAAACTGTTTCAATTTATCCAGAGATGGAGAACTTTTGTTAATTGCTTCTCGAATTTTGCTGAAGGCTATTCCAAATTTTTTTCGGATTGATCCAAATACAGAGTCTAACTTTCGAGGAATTGGAATAGGTTTTAAGACTTTATCTATACATTAAAAATAATTTAAATGGACGTAATATCTCTCCAAGTACTTACCTAATGGTTGACTCCCTTCACTACTTCCAGTATATGTTACTTGTATGTCATAGTCAGGAAATACTTTACCTATTAAAATAGACTTATAACAAAAGTAAAGTCTATGTCAGTACTCACGACAATCCTGTATGATAGGATTAGCACATGGTACATTGCTAGTTTGTTTTAAGAGTATACTAGCAAAGACCTCCAGATTATGATAGTTGGTATGTACAGCATGACGTACAGCTTGTAGTAGGACAACTAATGCATTTTCTTCAGATTGAGAACTTGCTTCATCTCGTATACTTGCTAATACTTCATTAGAAATAACACCTTCATCATGTAGTAACTGTGCTACCCTAACAGGATATTTAAGACATTGAGAGAGAGTGCCATAATGACAACGTAAAATGTCACTGGCCAGAGAAGCTTGTTCTATGAAATAGAATTTACTAAATATATATTAACTATTATATATATACCATTAGAATCAGGTGGTGCTTCTAAATCAAGCTTCTTCTTTTTTGGTATTAAGTCTTCATCAGGTATCTCTTTGTCTTTTCTCAGTCGCTTTCTTGTATTTGATGTACTTAACTCTGTCATCTTATGAGATTGCTAAGCAACAACATGTACATTGATTTTATGAACAATGTTGGTATCAACCTGATATTCCAAGTCCTCCATTGTATGATGATATTCTATACCCTCCATTGAGTCACTAGTACCTTGATATTGATGACCACTATGACCTGTCATTGCTATCTCTTGTATTGTTGTCATCTCATCATCTGGATACTTTTGAGCTAAGAAAAAATAAACAATTATACATTAAGTTAATAGTGAATGAAATTCTTACTATATTCATTGATAATTTTTTCAGATAAAAGTCTTGTCTCCTCAAACTTGGACAGTATTTTTGCTAACACTTTCAACTTCTTGCAGTCTAAAGATATTGTTGTATGTATAGCAGATAACAGAGTTGTCTTCTTCTCATCTGGGGAGCCCTTCAATGACTCCATTTTATCAAGTGTTTCTTCATTGATATATCTCTTACTAAATAAGAGCTGGGACACTTTTACAGGATTAATCAGACACTGTGATATCTCTTCAATAAAACTTTGGAGAGTATCTTCCTTCACTAAGGAACAAACACATATTCACTGACTGCATCAATAAATGTTATATCAACTTACCTTTAGTTAAGTATTGATGTAATGCATTAGCCTTAATGACATGATTTACAATAGGACCCTTGATGGCTTCAATCACTGTTTCCCAGGAAGACTCAGTAGTGGTTAACCAACTATCAATTATTTTAGCGAGTTTGACAGTGTCCCTTTCTTGGCTGGATTTTAAACCATCTAAAACATTGTCAGAAACATTGAGTGATAAGCCAATCTCAGGCCACAAGTGACTAATATCAGCTAATAGATTGAGTAGTTCATGTTTAGTGGGAGTCTTCCTCAAAAGATCTGAAATATCTAAATGAAGACATTAATGACTAACAGTTATATCAGGTCTTGTATGTTACCTAGATGTTGAGTTTGAGGTAATTCCTTTGCAGCCATAGTTAGTATTATGAGAGCAAATAAGATATAGTCTAATGAACTAGAACCTATTATTTCCTGTGCATCAGGAAAGAGGAGGTGTCTCTCTGATACTTAGGGTGTGGCTGTTTAGCACCTTATGAATATTTACAAGTCAAACTGAACGCACTATAGTTGACCTTTTATTAGGTGGAGCTCATTATATAATATTGCTCTGTAATATTTAGGGTGGGGCTGATATAGCACTAACAGCACTAGTCTCACAATAGACAGTCTTATGTTACTGTGTGTTTCATAGTAATACAACTGTTAAATAGTTCATCACAAAATATTAAACAATACTAGTACATAATAGTACTAAAGTCTCAAAATATGATGTAAATCTTGATTTGTTACTTCAAAGGATGATGTTGTTAATGGTGAGTAGATTGAACTAAATGACCATTAATATCATCATAATGAAAGGAAGTAGCAGGTGAGAGATAAGTTGATGTATTTGTACTATTATAAATTGAAGGACCTGGTAATGTATAATAATGTGGTTGATATAATGATGTATATTGTGTTATATTAATGGGATGAGGAGGATACTCTGTTCCATTTGGAGGTACCAAGGAATGATCTAGATAATTAGATGATAATCCTATATTAATGATTTATTAGATTAAAACTTACTAGTTTGATTAATAGGGGCAGGTTCATTGAAATGAGTAAGAGATGTATCTATAATAATAATAATAATAATAATAATAATAATAATAATAATATATTATATTACTATGTAATACAATTGAGGAATGTATAGCTATTGAAGATTTAATTAAAAATAAATTAAGTAAAATTGATGAATAAATATAATGTCTTAATTCATTTTATAATGCACTAAAACTTACTAGTTTGTATGAAGTCCATTATTCTCTGATGAGGTTGATTTATTAGTTGAGTATATTGAGGTAATGATGTAGTTTGATATGTAAAGGATATACTAGGAATATAATCTATGTATGATGGTATGGTTCTTGTAGATGATGGTTGACCTGGGACACAAGGAGCATCAGAGATATCAGGATGAATTAGGAGGTTAGCTAAATCTGGATAAATTATGACACTTGAATTATGATGTGTTGTAACAACTGAGAATGTGATGGATCCAGATGGTGATGTAGGAAGAGGGGACGAGGAAGATACATCTGTTGAAGAGAGTGTTTGAGATAATATTTGAGAAGACTGTGGAAAACAGGAAAAGGAGAATGAGAGCATCCAAAACGTGCTGCTTTCTCGTAAGATGAGAGTTGGTGTCTAATCACAATTTAAATGTTTAGTAAGTTGAATCCTCTGCTAGTCTGTGAATGTTATATAACTTCATATCATTTAGTTTTAGCAGGACCCTCAACTGATACCATTTACCACAAATATGAATATATTGACATAATTCATCAATTATTGGTCTCTCTTCCAATTTCTTCTCAAATGATAGATTTCTTGTAGCCATTGCTTCTTTATCAAGCTGACAGACCCAGTGACTGACCTTTTGGGTGGAGCTTATACATAAGACAATAAAGTATTAAAGTGTGAAAATTTATTTATAAATTTATTACTCTATTATTATGGCCACACCTAATGAATGAAGACGTTAATCCGAAGACAGTCATTGAGTATTTCTGATCTAAGATGGTGACTTAGAACTCCAGTTATTGTTAAAAATTTGTGACATTTACTCACTTTCCCTCACAACACAATAGGTAATGAACTAAATATTTAACTTCTATACTTTAATTCATCAGTGTAGTTAATTAACTAAACTACACATAGTAGTTTTACCAGCTTTGGCTAATCCCCTTGTCAGTATAGAGTGATATCCTTTCAATTTTCATCATTATTATTCAACTTATGGTTCTAATGTCATGTTGTCCAATGTTTCTTGGGAAGGGAAATGTGTGGAGACTGTTAATAAAAGAATTGTAAGTTGTCACATGAAATACATGTGTCTGAGTTTTTAAAGATATGTTATTGAAATATTGTCCATATACATAACAACAAATATAATAACCACAACTTGATTATAAGTAATGTGAAACTGTCTTCTGCACAGATCTCTGCAGGAGTATCATTTCTATATTAACAGTCTTAATAGATTTTCCCTTTTCCCAGAAATGTTGGACAATACAAGATTACTTTTGTTCATAATTAGACAAAAATCTTTCACATTTTTCTTCCTTTAATATAATACCATTACAACCTAATATATAGACTAGGGATACTTTACTATGACTATGAGTTTTAATATTATCTGGAGCTGACCTTATCTATATCTTTAATACATGTACATGTTGTTATATATAGTGTTATACTTTTGTAAGTGTTCTAATTCTAACAGGATTTGATTACTAATTTTATTAAATGTTTCATCATAATTATAAACAATATATTTCAAATGATAAATAAACAAATAAACACATTGAGAGTATCACATTCTCTCATGTCACTCCCCCTATTACATTGGACACATTGGATAGGACTGTCTACTATTATAACTCATTAGAACATGTTGTAATAAGAGAACATTAGATATTAATAGTTAAGATGAGGTTAGTAGAACTATCCTTCTCTTTGTCTATTCAATTAATTTTAATATTAATTTTACTAATAGGTTTTTTAAATTTATATTTAAATACATGTATTTATTAAGTTAAATAAATACCTATAAATGAAATTATAACAACATTCATCTCTCTCTCTCTCTAGGTTGTTGTTGTTGTCTAACTACAAGTAAGAGAAGTGGATCTTTCAGTCCAGACTATGAACTAAATCGTCTACGATCACTTCACTCTCATTCTCATTCTGCAGCTAATCCCAACTATTTATGGTGAGTCATTGGTTACCATGACAATTATCAATTAACACCACCTGTGATATTTGTAGGTCACGTGATGACTACACTTGTACTGATGAAGATTTGGATCTGTTGAATAAATTTCCACGAAACAAATTGAGATTGGAAACGTAAAATACTTTATATTTTGTGTTTAGTGTGATGGTATCTCTCTCTCTTTCCATTCAGGTTTATTGATCGTGGTGAAGTATACCAAGGTACAGCTGTAGGCCAAGGTACAGGCCCCACCCCTGTGGCTGTTAAGACACTGAGGAAAGGCAGTACGACTGAAGATTACGAAAGAGGTAATCATATTTTGTTTATATTCTCTCAGTTCATTTGTCTCAATTACAGTAACTTCAATCATCAAAACATTGTTAAGGTGTTAGGGGTGTGTCTTGATAACGATCCTATTTATATCATAATGGAATTAATGCCAGGGGGTGACTTATTGAAATTCCTAAGAGAAGCTAAACGAGAACATGTGAGTGTCACATGATAAATAAAATCACTTGATCTGATTATACACTCTATTAAAACTATCTATCAATTTATTCTTTAGTCTATTGGTCTATCTGTCCATTCATTTATCCTAATGTCCATTTGACTGTCTATCCATTCATCCATACACATACCATTCATCCATATAACTATTTATCCATCCATTCATTCCTTTTAAGGAACAGATCGTGTTGTAAAGATTGGTGACTTTGGTCTTGCTAAAGATCTGTATAGCCAAGTCTACTACCAAGTAAAATGAAGTTAAAAGAAATTTAAAGAGAAAATAAAAAGTGAGTGAGAAGACAAATTAAGAATAAACAACAAACTACTTACTATTACCAAAACACAAGTCTGTCTTTAATAACTTGATAACTGTCTAACTTCATACAATACTCTTCATGTTGTCTTGATAAGACTAGTTTCCTTATTGTACTATTTTTATTAAGTGATGTACATATTGTCTTGATATCATCATTGTTTAGTGAAGTATAGTAGAGATATAGTCTTGTCAATGATGTAGTTGTTTGTATTAGATCTGCTATTGTACTGGTACTAACTGAAGTGATCTGACGATTACGACTGATGTTCAATTCAGTCAATGTTTGGTTTTTAGTAAGTCCTTCACAGATATATCGGACTCCATTATCAGTGATGTTACAGTTGTAGAGATATAGTACTTTTAAAGTTGTATTACTTGATAACATAGTAGATAAGTGAGTTATATCTTCATCTGTGATATCAGTAACATCAGACAACACTAACTGTTCAAGTATTTTATTATTAAAGAGACTATCACTGACTTGTTTGATACCACCTGAAAGTGAAGAGGACTGCAGCTCTAGTATCTTTATTGTTTTATTAGTTTTTAGTATCTCTGATAATATCGATACACACTTACTGTCCAATGAAGTGTTGTATATATCAAGACTCCACACTATACACTTATTAAGATTGTTTATAATAACTGCAGTACTTTCAGGAGATGATGAGATGAGACTAATACTCCATTCTTTTCCTGTTTGTTGTTCTTTTATTAATTTACTTATAACATCTTCACTTTCTAATACACTTGGACTAATGAGTCTAACAATATTGTCATCATCATACCACTGAACACTTCCAGTGTCTCCTGTTATAAAACAGAGTTAGTATATAGTATAGTACACACATAGTAATATATACTATAACACACTACAATACACAGACAATACACTGAAGAAAAAGGAAGCCATTACTGTTTACTGAATATGGTTACTATGGCAACAAATTAGCGTGGTTTACTGTTAAATTTGAGGTCTGGTATGTTCTACTGGTTACAGAGGAACAATCATATGATACTAACAGAACACTACTATATAATGGATTTCTGGTATTCATATATCAACATAGTCTGGTGAGATCAACTTTGCTTTGAGAGGAATTGTCTGGTAGTCAATCAATCTTTTCCTGACAAAACACATTTTTATAGTTTAATGTGAAAATAAACTGTTTTGATCTAATACAAGATCTGAAAATGAATTATTCTTTAGACATTTCCTGTTTGAATATGTCCTGTTTGTTGTTTCTTAACATGTATACTTTTATTGTTAATAGTAAGTGAAATGTTATCACAGCATTTCTCTTCAATCAAAGGGAAAAAAGTTTTGTCTTTTAGTGGGTCTACTGGGTACTTTGCACTCTAATTGACAAAAGGTCCAATACTTTCCAATTTCTTAGAAAAAGTTAGTGATTCTCCAATGACAGCTATAGTGCTAGTATTTTTAGTTCACACTCAATGTATTGACAAAGATATAACTGCCAAAAGTTAGTAAAACTGTCATAACTTTCCAAAGAAGTATTTTGGCAAAAATTCTCACTTAAAAAAGTTGGAAAATGTCATAAGCTGTATGCAGGAGGTTTTTATTGAATTCTCGAGTCTTTGCTGAAAGCTGTGCTTTTTTCAAATGTTTTTCAGATTTTAAAATTTTTTGTTCGTTTGATGCTCCTTTTTGGCAGTATTCTTAAGAAGTACACAAGTTTTGCTACTGTCCACTATAGTGCGCCCACATACAGCAGGTTAATAACAATACTTGTAGTGTATGTGTATTTTATTATATTATAATTTTAATAAACTAATATAATATTCTCTAAGTCTTACCTCTTTTGTCTGACTCTTCATCCTTTGTCTCTTTATTATCATAGTCCTTTAATATATCATGTAATACTGGAGACTCTATATAAGATACTTATATTAAACATGTACATGTATATAGTGTAATATGATAACACTTAATATAAACATTTTATAGATCTTATCATAATCATAACTCTATCATATTATACTGACACTAAGGGAGTGTATAGTAAATATGGAAATTCATTTTTATATGTTATGAATTTAATTATTGTGGTTTGAGAATTATGAATATAATTTACACTTTTAAGAATTTGTGGTTTATAAATTTAATAATTATTAACATTATTAATTGTAAGAGATAGAATATTATCATATAAACTTACTTGGAGGAGTGGTTTCATCTTTATTATCAGCTGAACCTTTTAACTGATCTTTTAACTCTAATATTAGTGGAGACTCTAGTAGTCACAATTAAGACATATATATTAGTATATTATTACCTGTAGTTTCATATGTGGACTCTTCTTGGCTGGATTTTGTTTGTGTTTCCTCAACTCCTTGATCAGTTACTGGTTTACGAACCTTTGGTATAAATGCTAGATCTAGTAACAATATATTATATATTGAGAAGTTACTAATATCAGTTACCTTTCAAGTTCTGTTTTAACTCCTCAATCTGTTGGTCTCTCTCTCTTACTTGTAAAGTCAATGACGTTATTATTTCTTGTAGTGTCTCTAGCTCTTTCTGTCTCTCAGTAGACACTGACAGTATATTCTTCTCAATAGCTTTATATAAAATGAGAAGAAAATTGATCACTAATATATTATGTAAAATACTGACAACATTGGACTTGTGATTGATGTTGTATTAATTTACCTTCCTTTGTTTTCACAAGTGATGTTAAATCTTCAATTGTCTTTTCTTTCATTTCTCTTGTTTCTATATAAAGGAACATTAAGTTATTAATCAGATATATCATATAATAGACAGTTATTAAATAAAACAATAGTTGTACACAATATACCTTCGTTTTGTCTGACAATAGATGACATTTGTATAGTCATCTTTTTCCGGATGGTTTGTTCTAGTTCCAGATGACTTCTCAACTCCTTTGTATTCTCTTTTACAATAGTTCTAACCTCCTATATATCAATAAACAACACATGTAGTAACTCTTGTCTAATACTATTCATCTCTTACCTTGTCTCTTCTATGATCATAAATGGTACAATGACCAACTGTAAGTTGAAGTAATCCTTTCTCTTTCATTATTTCAAGAGTCTCCTGAGCTCTGGCAATAAGTAGAGTTGTTAGATTGAGTGGAAAAAAACAGGTGACAATGATGGAGTTGCCTCTTTGTATGTAACGAATCTCCACATTTATGTCAAGTGATATGGAAAGAATGTCCTCGATATCTTTCAAAGTACAATCTTTAGGATCCCAGTTTAACACAAAGACAACTGTCTCACATTTGAGAAGAGAAGGAGTATTTGTTATTTTAAAACTTTCATCTAAACAGAGAGAAGCTTTTGTTTTTTCACAAAATGACTAAACAATATCTTTGTATGTTTGTATATGTGTCTCAGCTTCCTTGATTTTGAAGCGCTTCACAATACCCTCCAGACAACTGATGTTGATAACTGTACAGTGATCATTTACAACATCTAGGACATCATCAATGGAGGCAGAATTAGCTATTCGAGATTTGAAGTGAGAGTAACCATCTTTAAGAAATTGTTTCAGCTTATCCAGAGGTGGAGGTGTGGTATTGATAGCTTCTCGGATATTACTAAAGGCTATTGCAAATTCACTTTTAATTGATCCAAAAATAGGACTCAAACTTTGAGGAAGTATAATTTCCTTTACTACATCATCTACAATAAGATCAAGAAATAATCCTTCAATATATCACACACAGTATATACTAACCTTGTCTTGAAGCTTTAGTGTTATCTACTGATTTAGTGGTCAATGGGTGTTTAACTCTGGTCTGTATTTTAGTAATGATTAAATCAGGAAAAACTTTCTCTATTAAAAATTAATATTAAAATATCATTTAATATAATGAGTACATAATAATGTATTTACCACAATCCTTTAAGATAGCATTAGCACATGGTACAGTGCTAGTAAATTTTAACAATACACTAGCAAAGATCATCAGGTGATGATAGTTGGTATGTACAGCATGACGTACAGCTCCTAACAACATCAATAATGCTTTATTTGTTGACAAAGACTTGGCAGTATATTTTATAATTGCTAGTCTAGTTTTAGTAATAACTCCCTCTCCATAGAGGTAGTGTGATACTCTAACAGGATATTGAAGAGACTGAGAGAGAGTACCATAATGACAACATAAAATGTCACTGGCATGATCTTCATGACTACTATAACTTGTCATTACTACCTCTTGAACATTAGCTACTGTTGTCTGGTCATCTGGAAATGTTTGACCTATTAATAACATGTATTAATTATAAATTATTTAATTGACCTCTCACTATATTCACTGATAATTCTCTCAGAGAGTATTTTTGTCTCTTCAAACTTGGACAGTACTGTTGCTAACACTTTCAACTTCTTATGATCTAAAGATATTGCTGTATGTATAGCAGATAATAGAGTTGTCTTCTTCTCATCTGGAGAGCCTTGTAATGACTCCATCTTATCAAGTGTTTCTTCACTAATGCATCTCTCACTAAATAAGAGCTGGGACACTTTTACAGGATTAATCAGACACTGTGACAGTGTATCATTATGACACTGAAGAATACCAGTTGCTTCATTAGCTAGAGACTGAGAGTCCATTCCTATAATAAGAACAGTACACAATCCATAAACAAACTAATAATATAACATTTATAACATGATGTACATGTAAAAGATTCTTGTACTCACTAGTAGGAAGATTACTGGATTTTCTCAACATTTGCTCATACTCATGGGCAACAGTGATTTCTTCAATGACTTCCTTCCTCAAAGCATCTATAACTTGTCTTCTGGTAGCATCAGGTTTGGTATCTAACCACAACTCAAACATTTTTGTTGTTTTGTATATGGAGTCATCTGGTAGCTTGTGAATATCTTCTAACTTCTTAGCGTTCAGTTTCAACTGAATTCCCAACTGATACCATTTACTACCAATACGAATATGTTCACATAATTCATCAAGAGTAGGTTTCTCTACGAGAATCTCCTCAAAAGATAGGTTTCCTGTAGCCATTGCTTCTTTGCTAGATACTATACGATATGGATGTGAAACTCGACCGGATGCTAATATAAAGTACATGTATAAATATTATTTCCGTTTGTCTCTATGCGTTTAATTTTACGGGTAAAGATGGCGAGTGTGGTAAGTAAATGGTCTTATTTTAGTAATTGTTGTATATTGTAGAAGCTTTGTAGTCATTTACGATATGACATATAGATTAAGGTTTTAGAAAGTATATTCAATTTTTTTTTAAGCTTAAGTTTTGTCACAGATATGTTTTAATATAAATATATATTGGTTAAAAACGGTTTGGCCAAATTCTCACGACCACTGTGTGTTAGATCATAGCAAAGCTTATATTGAAAGAAAGTTTACAACCACCTCCATGCATTAGTTTTGGCTTTATTGTCGTAAATGGAAGTATAGCAGAGATATATGATATTTAATAAAACTTGAGTGCCAATTTTATGGCCAATTTATTGCCAGAAGTATACTTTCCTTGAACGTTTTAAGATTGGCAGTGTATTGCCAATGTGTAATAGTGTGCATTAATTAGATAAAAAAAATTAGGTTGTAGGTGTTTCAAATAAGCAAGAAATCTATTCCCAAAATGTCATCATTTATTGAAGATAAAGGAGCTAGTGTGACATTACATAACTTTCACTTTTTAGAAACGTAAGAGACTGCGGAGAAAAAAGCACATAGGACATGTTCCTAAAAGACAGTTGTGCACAACATCAATGGCTCACAATCCTCTTGTTACATGTTTGTGTTGCTGTGATAATTTTGTCATATTTCAATTCAGGCACCATTTCAAGCTATAGCAGAGGAAGTAATATCACTTTCTCAAGAGTGGATAGTGCTACAGAATGAGGAAGATATATCTTTATTCACAGTAGTACAGAGAGATACCTTCCCTGATATTGAGCCATTTGTTATAACAAGATCGTTAGAATTAAGTAAATGTCTCTCTTGGAAATAAATAAATGTTCTTTTTAAATTTTAGCAGTACACAAATCTATGAAGTGACAAAATAAATGAAATAATTATCATGTAGTAACTTCTTTAGTCATTTCAGAAATCACAGTTTCAATTGATAATAGCAATGATCCATTTGCCGTCAGCAAAGTCTTCACATTCTCTACAACTTTCCTACTTCTTGGTCTAGCTATTTTAAACTCGTCCAATGCTAAAACACCTTCAAGAATTTTTTTGCTGTGTACATTCATAGACGTATATGTCATATCCTTGATAATAAATAGAGTTTAATCTGACTCTTAGAAAGGACTAAAAATCTCTATATATATATATACATACATAGAGAAAGTTCTAGAACACACACAAAGGAATAGACAATTGGATATATAGACTAAGATAAGATATAGAGTTATAGTCACTTACAAATCATAATTCAGTGAAGTTCATAATTCTTCCACATTGTTTCATGCTCTTACGTCATATTCTATGTTTAGGGAACAATACATTTATTACGTATTTCCGGCGTAAAACGCATGTGGACATCCGGTTAGCCTAGTTACTGACACGCACACACAGCGTTAAAACCACACCCATATTTCATAGAGAATACTGATTGTCCTGAGAATTGTAAACAGAGAACATATTTAATGAGAAGTAAGATAATGATACTTGTGTAGTAATTATCATTGATTGTGATTAAACAGCTTTTATTTCAGGAACAATAGTAGACATTGGTTTACAGGTATTTTCAAGTTTTACTAGCCTATCTTTTAGCTGAGTAATATCACTTGTTAGGACAGATACTGAGGAGACTAGAGACTTCACACAGTAAGGACAGATACTGAGGAGACTAGAGACTTCACACAGTAAGGACAGATACTGAGGAGACTAGAGACTTCACACAGTAAGGACAAATGAAGGGATAGTTAGCAGCAACAGTAGGAGAGATGTTAACATATTCACTATGAGACCAACAAGACTCACATTCTATCATGTGGCCAGTGTCTTCTTGGGTCAAACAAACACACATCACAACATCTTCTTTATCATTTCCAGGACCTGGATTTAATTCAATGTCACCAGAGAGTAGAAAGAGAAGAAGTAGAACTATAGCTTGGTACGTTGATGAACTACTACAATGGAGGTGAGAAAAAGACTTTGTCAGATATCTACGATGTCTGGGTCGATTTGGTACAAAAACAAGACCATACATGTAACAGGTGATGTGTAGACTTCTTTCCTCGAGAGACAGTTTCTGAGAGAAGGCAGCGTACGAGTGGAAAGATAGAAAAAAGAAGCACATCAGAAACAGCTGACCGCGCGCCATTTTGATACTAGAATATTTTCATCTCTGAATATAAGACAGGTCATGTTGACTTCTTTAGGTGGTCTAAAATGTAATGCAAGTACATTTCTGAGGGCTTCTCTCGCCACAAAGGGTTAAAAATAATTCTCCGCCCACAAATAGTAATTACAGGCGCAAAGTGACCAGCTGTTAGAGAGACAAAAAAGTACGAGTTAGAGAAGTAAGTGTCAAGCAAAACTGCTCTATTTTTATTGTCTACTAGTTTTGTTAGAGAAATAAATTGTTAATAAAGGAAGAGAAAATAAAGTCAAAAGAAATTTAAAGAGAAAATAAAAGTGAGCGAGAAGACAAATTAAGAATAAACAAAAAACTACTTAGAACATGGAGAATTTAAGTCTATCTTTAATAACTTGATAACTGTCTAACTTCTTACAATACTCTTCATGTTGTATTGATAAGTTTAGTTCCCTTATTGTAGTATTTTTATTAAGTAATGTACATATTGTCTTGATATCATCATTGTTCAATGAAGTATTGTCGAGATATAGTGTTGTCAATGATGTAGTTATTTGTATTAGATCTGCTATTGTACTGGTACTAACTGAAGTGATCTGATGATTACCTCCGATGTTCAATGTAGTCAATGTTTGGTTTTTAGTAAGTCCTTCACAGATATATCGGACTCCATTATCAGTGATGTTACAGTTGTAGAGATATAGTACTTTTAAAGTTGTATTACTTGATAACATAGTAGATAAGTGAGTTATATCTTCATCTGTGATACCAGTAACATAAGACAACATTAACTCTTCAAGTGTCTTATTATTAAAGAGACTATCACTGACTTGTTTGATACCACCAGTAAGTGAAGAGGAGTACAGCCATAGTTTCTTTATTGTTTTATTAGTTTTTAGTATCTCTGATAATATCGATACACACTTACTGTCCAATGAAGTGTTCTCTATATAAAGTCTCTTCACTGTACACTTATTAAGATTGTTTATAATAACTGCAGTACTTTCAGGAGATGATGAGTAGAGACTAATACGCCATTCTTTTCCTGTTTGTTGTTCTTTTATTAATTTACTTATAACATCTTCACTTTCTAATACACTTGGACTAATTAGTTCAACACTATTGTAATCATCATTCCACTGAACACTTCCAGTGTCTCCTGTTATAAAACAGAGTTAGTATATAGTATAGTACACACATAGTAATATATACTATAACACACTACAATACACAGACAATACACTGAAGAAGAAAGGAAGCCATTACTGTTTATGGTTACTATGGCAAAATAGGAGGCGGGGCTTATTATCCTGAATTTACTGAGATGTTCCTTTTAAATTACTAATTTACTTTTAGTTGGTCTAGCTACAGTAAGTCATGTTGATATATTACATCATTTTAATTTGTGAATTTATTGCAGTTATAGTAACAGATAGTCTGGTATGGCCAGCCCCTTTGCTTAGAGAGGAAGGGTTTGGTAGTCCATACTATAGTACAGTTGTCTCTTTCACTAACATTCCTGATACAACTATTGAACTTGTATCAGACAAACCACATTGTTTTTACAGTGGGTGTGGGTGGAAATATCTTTGATCTAAAAGTGCAGGATCTACAAACAAACATCATTAGATGTCTCATTATGAAATATTGACTTCTTTGTCCTTTCTTGTTTTATTGTATTACAATATCTTTCATTTAGTCATGTTGATTTAACTCTGTAAAAATATTCATTGTAGTCTCACAAACCAACTTAAGAGAAAGGGGCTGAGTTAATTGTGTTCCTTTTGTATTAACATATAATAAGGTTTACATAAAATTAAATTCTTTTTCATCAACTGTAATATGCTACCAGATCCTTCCTCTCTAAGCGAAGGGGCTGACCTCATCAGACTATATATGGTATTATAGTATACAATGTGGTTCTATCATAACAAGATTAGTTATAATGACATCATTATTACTTATGTCCATTATAGGTGGAGTCAACTAAGACACAGTCAAGTGTATTAATATTTGTCAGTAACAATATATGTAGTAGTTAGTCCATTTTAGTTGCTATTCATGTCAATAAAGTTACATTATAAATAACAATACTTGTAGTGGATGTGTATTTTATTATTATAATTATAATAAACTAATATAACATTCTCTAAGTCTTACCTCTTTTGTCTGACTCTTCATCCTTTGTCTCTTTATTATCATCATAGTCCTTTAATATATCATGTAATACTGGAGACTCTATATAAGATACTTATATTAAACATGTACATGTATATAGTGTAATATGATAACACTTAATATAAACATGTTTTATAAATTTAATAATTATTAACATTATTGATTGTAAGAGATAGAATATTATCATATAAACTTACTTGGAGGAGTGGTTTTGTCTTTATTATCAGCTGAACCTTTTAACTGATCTTTTAACTCTAATATTAGTGGAGACTCTAGTAGTCACAATTAAGACATATATATTAGTAACAATATTATATTATTACCTGTAGTTTCAGGTGTGGACTCTTCTTGGCTGGATTTTGTTTGTGTTTCCTCAAGTCCTTGATCAGTTACTAGTTTATGAACCTTTGGTATGAATGCTAGATCTAGTAACAATATCATATATTGAGAAGTCACTAATACCAGTTACCTTTCAAGCTCTGTTTTAACTCCTCAATCTGTTGGTCTCTCTCTCTTACTTGTAAAGTCAATGACGTTATTATATCTTGTAGTGTCTCTAGTTCTTTCTGTCTCTCAGTAGACACTGACAGTATATTCTTCTCAAAAGCTTTATATAAAATGAGAATAAAATTGATCACTAATATATTATAAAATACTGACAATATTGGACTTGTGATTGATGTTGTATTAATTTACCTTCCTTTGTTTTCACAAGTGATGTTAAATCTTCAATTGTCTTTTCTTTCATTTTTCTTGTTTCTATATAAAGGAACATTAAGTTATTAATCAGATATATCATATAATAGATAGTTATTAAATAAAACAATAGTTGTACACAATATACCTTCATTTTGTCTGATAATAGATGACATTTGCATAGTCATCTTTTTCCGCATGGTTTGTTCTAGTTCCAAACGACTTCTCAACTCCTTTGTGTTCTCTTCTACAATAGTTCTAACTTCCTATATATCAATAAACAACACATGTAGTAACTGTTGTCTAATACTACTCATCTCTTACCTTGTCTCTTTGATGTTTGTCATAAATGGTACAATGACCAATTGTAAGTTGAAGTAATCCTCTCCTCTTCACTGATTCAAGAGTCTCCTGAGTTTTGGTAATAAGTAGAGTTGTCAGATTGAGTGGAAAGGTACAGGTCACAATGATGGAGTTACCCTCAGTCACAATAATTACTTTAACTCTTTTATTTAATTTTTCAAAGGCAACTGACAAAAGGTTTTTAATGTCAGTCAATGAAGTTATGTCAGGATCCCATTCAAGAACAAATTTAGCAGTTTCACATTTGAGAGGAGAACTGGTTGACACCACAAGAGATTCCTGGAGACTTAGACGTGTTGTTACATTGGAACAAAACTTCTCAATAGCATCTTCATAAGCTTTAATGTGAACATAAACTTCTTCAACATTAATTTCGTCAGCAATGGCTTTTAAAATCTCAATGTCAATCAATGTACACTTAACTTTGACAATTTCTAGTACATCATCAAGTGTATTAATGCTGGAACTTGCTAACTGAGGGGTGAGGTCAGGATAACAATCTCGGAGAAATGTTTTCAACTTTTCAGAAGTTATAGATGTCTCTTTAATAACATTTCGAATTTTGTTGAAAGTTGTTCCAAATTTTACTCTCATTGAATTAAATTTGGGACTCATACTTCTTGGAACAAAAATCCCATCTATGATATAGTAAATATTATTAGATGAATATAAAGGATATTACCTTGAATAGACTCATTGTTGATATGAGATAGACTATGAGTAGATCCTATAATAAGAGATATAACATGATAATAATATTAATATTAACACAATATACCTTCACTGAGTAGTAGTGGTTTAGTGTGCGTTGTTCTATCTTCAAATGATTGTTCTATAATTTTAATAATATTTTAAAATTACATTATGTAATAAACTTAATAACTTACTATAGTTAGTCATTATGACATCACCTAATTTAATATTCTCAGTGAATCTTTGAAGTACACTGGCAAACACTTTTAGGTTACGATAGTTGCTATGGACAGCACCACGTACAGCTTTTAATAGTGACATTAATGGCTGTGTAGATATAGTTAGTGTATCATCTGAAATGACTCCTTCTCCATGAAGTAGTTCTGCTACTCTAACAGGATATCGGAGAGACTGAGAGAGAGTACCATAATGACAACGTAAAATGTCACTAGCATGATCTTCATGACTACTATAACTTGTCATTACTACCTCTTGAACATTAGCTACTGTTGTCTGGTTATCTGGAAATGTTTGACCTATTAACAATAAGTATTAATTATAAATTATTTAATTGACCTCTTACCATATTCACTGATAATTCTCTCAGATAGTGTTTTTGTCTCTTCAAACTTGGACAGTACTGTTGCTAACACTTTCAACTTCTTGTGATCTGAAGATATTGTTGTATATATAGCAGATAACAAAGTCATCTTTTTGTCATCTGGAGAGCATTGTAATGACTCCATCTTATCAAGTGTTTCTTCATTGATGCATCTCTCACTAAATAAGAGCTGAGACACTTTTACAGGATTGATCTGAGATTGTGATATCTCTTCAATAAAACTTTGGAGAGTATTTTCCTTCACTAAGGAACAAACACTTATTCCCTGACTGCATCAATAAATGTTATATCAACTTACCTTTAGTTAAGTGTTGATGTATTTCATTGGCCTTCTTAATATTATTAACAATAGGACACTTGACAGCATCAGTCACTGTTTCCCAGGTAACAAGATGTGACTCAGTAGTAGTTAACCAGCTATGAACGACTTGAGCTAGTTTGTAAGTATTGCTCTTCTCACTGTTTGTTAAACCATTTAAAATACTGCAAGAGACTTTCAATGATAATCCAATCTCATACCACATATCACTAATATCAGCTAATTGATAATGTAGTTCATGTTCAGTAGGAGCCTTCCTCAAAATATATGAAATATCTAAATGAAGTAATACATTAAAACAACTGATAGTGAATGTTATATCAAGTCTTGTATGTTACCTGGTTCTTGAGTTTGAGGTAGTATGTGTGTATGGGATTGAAGAATAGCACTTGCTTCAGTATCCATTCCTATAATAAGAACAATACACATAACCATTAACAAACTAATAATATAACATTTATAACATGATGTACATGTAAAAGGTTCTTGTACTTACTAGTAGAAAGACTACAGGATTTCCACAATGTCTGCTCATACTCATGGGCAGCAACAGTCATTAATTCCTTCCTCAAACCATATATCACTTGTCTTCTAGTAGCATTAGGGTTGGTATCTAACCACAACTCAAACATTTTTGTTGTTTTGTATATGGAGTCATCTGGTAGCTTGTGAATATCTTCTAACTTCTTAACGTTCAGTTTCAACTGAATTCCCAACTGATACCATTTACTACCAATACGAATATGTTCACATAATTCATCAAGTGTTGGTTTCTCTTCTAGAATCTCCTCATAAGATAGGTTTCTTGTAGCCATTGCTCTTTGTATGGTGACACACCCAATGAATTTGGTGACCTTTTGGGTGGGGCTCATCACATGAAATATAATGACCACACCTATCTTAATAATAATCATAACATGAGTGGCAGTTAAATTTGAACTGTTAAGTATTACAAGTTAGTATTGTATTCATCTCTTGTTATCTGATCTATCCTCCAATATTATGTATCTAGTATTTTAACATGTAACTATATTATATTACAATATTATAATGTTCTATTGTTCAGTACTGACTGTAATAATTTATATTCAAGGACTTCATCCTACTATATTAATGATATGTGAATCATATTGTTGTTATATTTGGACATAATGAATCTATTACAATTGTAATTGACCCAGGACTAGTATATTTATGACAATAATACATCTGTTTTTAATCTGTAGTGACCACACTCCTTCTTGAAATACTCTTCATCTAATGATGGATCAATTGAAGGTGAACATGGAAATGTCACATTCTCTCATGTCACTCCCCCTATTACATTGGACACATTGTATAGGACTGTCTATTATTATAACTCATTAGAACATGTTGTGTATAAGAGAACATTAGATATTATTATAGTCAAGATGAGGTTAGTAGAACTATCCTTCTCTTTGTCTATTCAATTTATTTTATAGTTGTTTGTTAAATTGGAGTCTAATATCAATCCACTTGGATTTGGATATGATTGGATTGCACAGACATTATACATTGTTGGTCGAACTACTCAAGGGAAAACTAACATATGGAGAGTATTCATATTATATCATGATGGTATTACAAGAATAGTTAGTGGTAATGATGTTCCTTTTGATGTTCAAATGTCTGTCATCATTAATCCATTTAATAGGTAAGATAATGTACAGATCAATGTATACATTATCAATATAGGAACATGTTAATGTACAGTCAATAGAACAATAAAACAAATTATTGGACAATAACATGTTAATACATTTATTTGTTCTTACAGACTACTTCATTGGACATGATCAACAAACTATATAAACACTACCTATCAATAACACAGCATTATAACAGATGTACAAAGTAGAAAAGATCAATAATCTAATATTCTTTTAAAACAATAAATTACAGTAGACCTCAAAGTCATCCACATACTAATAATGAGCTAACATGTGATGAGGTGAACTAATGTTACTACTATTATAATGTTATGTTAATAATAGTTATAAGATCATATTAAAATTAATGTATTAAATTTATAAATTGTGATCATATCAAGTTATAAAACATGTCTGTTCTTTATCTGTAGTACCTGATCCAGTAACTGGACTCAAATCTCTTCTCTATGGACCTGATAACATTTTCTTTTATTGAAATAACTCTAGAGGAACATCATGCTGCTTGCAGATGATTGATGCATACATTATGGAAGATCAGGTATGTGGGTGTGGTTTACATGTAAGAACATTATGTCTCTGACAATATACATAATGTTAATCTATTTTTCATCTATCTATTGTTATATTCTATTTATAGCCCAACCAACCAACGTAGTGAAAACTCATCCTCAGTATCTGGCTATCCTCATCAACTTATTCACTAATCTCTCCGCCTACACTAATTATAGCTTGTACATTCGATGGACCTACAAGTCTGTAGAGTACAATGGAACAGAATATACAGCTGGAGTCTTTGAGAGTTTAAGTATCACTGAATTAACAAGATGTAATATTTACTGACAATTATTTAATATACTATACATTTATTACATTTATACATGTATTTTAGATAAACATTTATAAATACTTTATCATATTAAAATATGTCCTAATATGGTAACAATGTTCTGTCTTATTTAATTATATTATAATTGTATCTTTCTCTCTCTCCCCTCCCATTCAGGTTTATTGATCGAGGTGAATTTGGTGAAGTATACCAAGGTACAGCTGTAGATATCCTAGGTCAAGGTACAGGCCCCACCCCTGTGGCTGTTAAGACACTGAGGAAAGGCAGTATGACTGAAGAACAGATCAGAGGTTCCTGTCAGAAGGAGCTCTAATGAGGTAATTATATTTTGTTTATATTCTCTCAGTTCATTTCTCTCAATTACAGTAACTTCAATCATCAAAACATTGTTAAGGTGTTAGGGGTGTGTCTTGATAATGATCCTATTTATATTATTATGGAATTAATGCCAGGGGGTGACTTATTGAAATTCCTAAGAGAAGCTAAACGAGAACATGTGAGAACAGAGTTGAGATCTTTGAATGATGAGGGAAGGGAATTAGAAATGGAATATGGATCCCAAACAGTGGAAGACTTCTTATTCAATTTTTTAAATAGAGACCAGAAGTCCTTGGAAGACAAAGAAGAGGATAGCTTGTGGAAAAAGGTAGATTTCAAATGATGTTGGTAGGAGAATGTTGTTTCTACAAATGTGATATTGAGACATCAGAGATGATGATTTAGTTCTTTTGGTTTTAGTAAATAGAGCATTATGTTTGGGAATACAAGAAAGGAGGTGGTTGTTGGCCCAGGGTGGTGAATTTTTAATAGACACTAATTTAGATGGAATGGTCTGATTCATTACTTCAATAAAGACTTCTTTAAACATGGACCAAGAGTAATTGACATCAATGGAGGATAAGAGAGAGTCTCAGGGGAGAGAAGAGAGGATTACATTAGCTGTTTTAAAGTCACCTTTATTATAAAGCCAAATATTACAAAGGTTCTTAGAGGATGGTATGTAATGTTGTCTTAAAGGGACAATGAACAATAACAAATTACAAAACAATGGAGGAAGAAAAAAAGAAGGACATGACAAGTTTGGACAAGTCTATAATGTATATATGTAGAGAAGAGGTGACCCCACTTATTATGTTATAAGTCTTACTTAGCTCCTAAATTGGTACAGTCCAATTTTATGATACCTGGAGTTTTGTTTCATCCAAGAGTTGATTTGGACAAGTCTATAAATTGCTAGAGAAATTGAACAAAGTTAATTCTAATGAAGGACTTTTTGATAATAACGAAGAGGTACAGTTTGTTTTGTGGAATGATAATTGTCTACTTATTGAGAGTATATACATTGTACAGGTTCAGTTTGATAATGGAGTAATAGACCTACTACATTATGTTATGACTGAATGGGAAAAACAGTGTAGGGATATCTATAAAGAGCTGAAGAGTTAAATTTAAATGAAGAGTCTCTGATCAATTATCTGTGTAAGATAATGAAATCACACATAAAAATTAGAATAAACTTACTGAGAGAGGAGGAGGAGCTATTGATGGATGGTTGAGAATTGGAGGAGGAACTATAGAGGGAGGGTTGAGAGTTTGAGAAGGAGTACTGTAAGGAGGGTGGAATTTTGGAGAAGGAGTGGTAGAGAAAGAGTGAAGAATTGGAGGTAATGATAATGTAATGATAGAGGAAGTTGAAGAAAAGCTGGGCTCAGAAGAACGATTCGATGTAGGAATGGAAATAGAACTGACAGCAGAACAGGATAACATTTGTACTTTGTGAGAGATAGAGTCAATTGAACAGCTTTTATTTCAGTAATAATAGTAGACATTGGTTTACAGGTATTTTCAAGTTTTACTAGCCTATCTTTTAGCTGAGTAATATCACTTGTTAGGACAGATACTGAGGAGACTAGAGACTTCACACAGTAAGGACAAATACTGAGGAGACTAGAGACTTCACACAGTAAGAACAGATACTGAGGAGACTAGAGACTTCACACAGTAAGAACAGATTGTGAGGAGACTAGAGACTTTACACATCAGTAAGGACAGATACTGAGGAGACTAGAGACTTCACACAGTAAGGACAAATACTGAGGAGACTAGAGACTTACACAGTAAGGACAAATACTGAGGAGACTAGAGACTTCACACAGTAAGGACAAATGAAGGGATAGTTAGCAGCAACAGTAGGAGAGATGTTAACACATTCACTATGAGAGCAACAAGACTCACATTCTATCATGTGGCCAGTGTCTTCTTGGGTCAAACAAACACACTTCACAACATCTTTATCATTTCCAGGACCTGGATTTAATTCAATGTCGCCAGAGAGTAGAAGGAGAAGAAGTAGAATTATAGCTTGGTACGTTGATGAATTATACTATGATTGAGGTGAGAAAAATACTTTGTCAGATATCTACGATGTCTGGGTCGATTTGGTACAAAAACAAGACCATACATGTAACAGGTGATGCGTAGACTTCTTTCCTCGAGAGACAGTTTCTGAGAGAATGCAGCGTACGAGTGGAAAGACAGAAAAAAGAAGCACATCAGAAACAGCTGACCGCGCGCCATTTTGATACTAGAATATTTTCATCTCTGAATATAAGACAGGTCATGTTGACTTCTTTAGGTGGTCTAAAATGCAATGCAAGTACATTTCTCATTGCTTGAGGTCTTCTTTCGCCACAAAGGGTTAAAAATAATTCTCCGCCCACAAATAATAATTACAGCCTTTACAGGCGCCAAGTGACCAGCTGTTAGAGAGACAAAAAAGTGCAACGTTAGAGAAGTAAGTGTCAAGCAAAACTGCTCTATTTTTATTGTCTACTAGTTTTGTTAGAGAAATAAATTGTTATAAAAGAAGAGAAAAGAAAGTTAAAAGAAATTTAAAGAGAAAATAAAAGTGAGCGAGGAGACAGATTAAGAATAAACAACAAACTACTTACTAATACCAAAACTCAAGCCTGTCTTTAATAACTTGATAACTGTCTAACATCTTACAATACTCTTCATGTTGTCTTGATAAGCATAGTTTCCTTATTGTAGTATTTTTATTAAGTGATGTACATATTGTCTTGATATCATCATTGTTTAGTGAAGTATTGTGTAGACGTAGTGTTGTCAATGATGTAGTTGTTTGTATTAGATCTGCTATTGTACTGGTACTAACTGAAGTGATCTGAGGATTACCTCCAATGTGCAACTTAGTCAATGTTTGGTTTTTAGTAAGTCCTTCACAGATATATCGGACTCCATTATCAGTGATGTTACAGTTGGAGAGTTGTAGTTCTTTTAAAGTTGTATTACTTGATAACATAGTAGATAAGTGAGTTATATCTTCATCTGTGATACCAGTAACATGCCACAACCATAACTGTTCAAGTGTTTTATTATTAAAGAGACTATCACTGACTTGTTTGATACCACCAGTAAGTGAAGAGAACAACAGTCGTAGTCTCTTTATTGTTTTATTAGTTTTTAGTATCTCTGATAATATCGATACACACTTACTGTCCAATGAAGTGTTGTTTATATCAAGACTCCACACTGTACACTTATTAAGATTGTTTATAATAACTACAGTACTTTCAGGAGATGATGAGATGAGACGAATACTCCATTCATTTCCTGTTTGTTGTTCTTTTATTAATTTACTTATAACATCTTCACTTTCTAATACAGTTGGACTAATGAGTCTAACAATATTGTCATCATCATTCCACAGAACACTTCCAGTGTCTCCTGTTATAAAACAGAGTTAGTATATAGTATAGTACACACACAGTAATATATACTATAACACACTACAATACACAGACAATACACTGAAGAAGAAAGGAAGCCATTATTGTTTACTGACTACAGCTACTATGGCAACGAGCAAATAGAAGGCGGGGCTTATTATCCTGAATTTACTGAGATGTTCCTTTTAAATTACTGATTTACTTTTAGTTGGTCTAGTTACAGTAAGTCATGTTGATATATTACATCATTTTAATTTGTGAATTTATTGCAGTTATAGTAACAGATAGTCTGGTATGGCCAGCCCCTTTGCTTAGAGAGGAAGGGTTTGGTAGTCCATACTATAGTACAGTTGTCTCTTTCACTAACATATCAGACAAACCACATTGTTTTTACAGTGGGTGTGTCTGAAAACTGCTTTGATCTAATAAAGTGCAGGATCTACAAACAAACATCATTAGATTCATTATGAAATATTGACTTCTTTGTCCTTTCTTGTTTTATTGTATTACAATATCTTTCATTTAGTCATGTTGATTTAACTCTGTAAAAATATTCATTGTAGTCTCACAAACCAACTTAAGAGAAAGGGGCTGAGTTAATTATTATAGTATACAATGTGGTTCTATCATAACAAGATTAGCTATGATGACATCATTATTACTTATGTCCATTATAGGTGGAGTCAACTAAGACACAGTCAAGTGTATTAATATTTGTCAGTAACAATATATGTAGTAGTTAGTCCATTTTAGTTACTATTCATATAGTATAATATGATAATACTTAATATAAACATTTTATAGATCTTATCATAATCATAACTCTATCATATTATACTGACACTAAGGGAGTGTATAGTAAATATGGAAATTCATTTTTTATATATTATGAATTTAATTATTGTGGTTTGAGACTTATGAATATAATTTACACTATAATAATTTGTGGTTACCTGTAGTTTCATGTGTGGACTCTTCTCGGATGGATTTTGTTTGTGTTTCCTCAACTCCTTGATCAGTTACTGGTTTACGAACCTTTGGTATAAATGCTAGATCTAGTAACAATATCATATAATGAGAAGTCACTAATACCAGTTACATTTCAAGCTCTGTTTTAACTCCTCGATCTGTTGTTCTCTCTCCCTTAGCTGTAAGGTCAATGATGTTATTATTTCTTGTAGTGTCTCTAGTTCTTTCTGTCTCTCAGTAGACACTGACAGTATAGTCTTCTCAGTAGCTTTATATAAAATGAGAAGAAAATTGATCACTAATATATTATGTAAAATACTGACAACATTGGACTTGTCATTGATGTTGTATTAATTTACCTTCCTTTGTTTTCACAAGTGATGTTAAATCTTCAATTGTCTTTTCTTTCATTTCTCTTGTTTCTATATAAAGGAACATTAAGTTATTAATCAGATATATCATATAATAGATAGTTATTAAATAAAACAATAGTTGTACACAATATACCTTCATTTTGTCTGATAATAGATGACATTTGTATAGTCATCTTTTTACGGATGGTTTGTTCTAGTTCCAGACGACTTCTCAACTCCTTTGTGTTCTCTTCTACAATAGTTCTAATCTCCTATATATCAATAAACAACACATGTAGTAACTGTTGTCTAATACTACTCGTCTCTTACCTTGTCTCTTCTATGATCATAAATGGTACAATATCCAATTGTAAGTTGAATTAATCCTCTCCTCTTCATTTCTTTAAGTGTCTCCTGAGCTCTGGCAATAATTGATGTGGTTAGACTGAGTGGAAAAAAACAGGTGACAATGATAGACCTGCCCTCTCTTAAATAATGAATCTCCACATTTCCTTCAACTGATTCAGCAATAATGTCTCGTATATCTTGTAATGTGTAGTCAGTAGGATCCCAGTCTAAGACAAAGATGGCTGTCTCACATCGGAGAAGAGAAGGAGTTCTTGTTTCTTTGAAATTTTCATCCAGACAAAGAGAAGCTTTTGTTTTTTCACAAAATGACTGAACATCATCTTTGTATGTTTGTATATATGTCTCTGCTTCTTTAACATCAAAACGCTCCACAATACCCTCAAGACAATTGATATTAATCAGTGTACAGTGATTTTTCACAACTGTTAGGATTTCATCAATACATTTAGTGTTATCTATTTCAGATTGAAGGTGAGAGTAACCATCTTCAAGAAATAGTTTCAGTTCCTCCAGAGGTGGAGGGCTTGCTTTAATAGCTTTTCGAATTTTACTAAAGGCTACTGCAAACTTTCTTCTAATAGACCCAAATATGGAGTCTAACTTGCGAGGTATTTTAATACTTCTTGTCAATGAAGTTTTATCTACAGATATTAAAAATGAAACTGTTAAATGTCACAATTAACCTTGACCTAATGTTAACTGGTTCTCAAGCAAAGATGGATTATCTAATATTTATCTAATTAATTAATTTAATTTGTTAATTATTTAATGTTTGATATAATGAAAATACATTCTAAATTACATAAATACATTTTATACTTACCACAATCCTTTAAGATAACATTAGCACATGGTACAGTGCTAGTAAATTTTAACAATACACTAGCAAAGATCATCAGATGATGGTAGTTGGTATGTACAGCATGACGTACAGCTTTTAGCAGAAGAAAAATTGCTTCATTCTCTGAATGAGATTGTGCAATAGTTTTCACATTAAACAAAGTTGTCTGTGAAATAACTCTCTCTTCACAGAGTAATTGAGCTACTCTAATAGGATATTTAAGACATTGAGAGAGAGTGCCATAATGACAACGTAAAATGTCACTGGCCAGAGAAGCTTGCTCTATGAAATAGAATTTACTAAATATATATTAACTATTATATGTATACCATTAGAAACAGGTGGTGCTCCCAAATCAAGCTTCTTCTTTTTTGGTATTAAGTCCTCATCAGATATCTCTTTGTCTTTTCTTAGTCGCTTTCTTGTATTTGATGTACTTAACTCTGTCATCTTATGAGATTGCTAAGCAACAACATGTACATTGATTTAATGAACAATGTTGGTATCAACCTGATATTCCAAGTCCTCCATTGTATGATCAGATTCTATACTCTCCATTGAGTCACTAGTAGCTTGATATTGATGACCAGTATGACCTGTCAGTGCTATCTCTTGTATTGCTGTCATCTCATCATCTGGATATTTTTGAACTAAGCAAATAAGCAATTATACATTAAGTTAATAGTGAATGAAATTCTTACCATATTCACTGATAATGTTTTCAGATAGCATTTTTGTCTCTTCAAACTTGGACAGTATTGTTGCTAACACTTTTAACTTCTTGTGATCTGAAGATATTGTTGTATGTACAGCAGATAACAGAGTTGTCTTCTTCTCATCTAAACTGCCTTCTAATGTCTCCATCTTATCAAGTGTTTCTTCACTAATGCATCTCTCACTAAATAAGAGCTGAGACACTTTTACAGGATTAATCAGACACTGTGACAGTGTATCATTATGACACTGAAGAATAGCAGTTGCTTCATTAGTTGGGAACTGAGAGTCTATTCCTATAATAAGAACAGTACACAATCCATAAACAAACTAATAATATAACATTTATAACATGATATACATGTAAAAGGTTCTTGTACTCACTAGTAGGAAGATTACTGGATTTTCTCAACATTTGCTCATAGTCATGGGCAACAGTGATTTCTTCAATGACTTCCTTCCTCAAAGCATCTATCACTTGTCTTCTAGTAGCATCAGGTTTGGTATCTAACCACAACTCAAACATTTTTGTTGTTTTGTATATGGAGTCATCTGATAGCTTGTTAATATCTTCTAACTTCTTAGCGTTCAGTTTCAACTGAATTCCCAACTGATACCATTTACTACCAATACGAATATGTTCACATAATTCATCAAGTGTTGGTTTCTCTACGAGAATCTCCTCAAAAGATAGGTTTCCTGTAGCCATTGCTTCTTTGCTGACACGCCTACGCAGCGTTAATAAATAAGGCCACACCCAAAGTCTTAATTGATGGGCGTGGTATGACCTGGAAAATCCCTTACCTTCCCCTTCACTTGCAGCATCAACAATTTGTTATTACGCCATATTTTATAGACTTCAGAGACAATACTGACTGTCCTGAGGATTGTAAAAAGAGATCATCTTTAATAAGAGGTAAGATATTGTGCTTGTGTAGTAATTATCATTGATTGTGTTTTTAAAATTACTTATATCAAGTTTTGTTTAGAGCTATTATGTAAATGTTATATATAAGATACAGCTGTATCCATGACAATACATGTACATGTATAATATTACAATATGTACATTTATTATTAATTCACTATATTTATTTATTTCAATGTCATGTGATATTAATACTAAGATATTATAAGTGACTAAATCCTTTGAACCTTGGACCTAAAAATATATTAAGTTTATATTAAATAATACATTTATAGAACTTAATTCCTCTATCACTAGATAATGTAATATTTGTTGTATATATTCTTATAGTAATGTAACCAGTTTAATACTTTCAAAGTATATAGTGATTTTAAGAGTTAATATGTAGTGTTTTCTCCCCTTACTAACTACACAATACTTGTGTTTACATATACTAACTAAGGGGAGTGGTCTTGTATGGTCTCTCCCTATCAACTATTAATATGACACTATCATAGTAATTGACTATATATATTACATGTAGTTATATTAGAGATATTAAAATGGAGTATGTGACTATATGTACATTGTTTTACTGAATTTGTATCTTTTTCAATATCAATTAATTCCCAAATCATTTAGAAATTTTGGGACCTACTCAACAAAACTTTAGAACCTTTACCACATGTACATGTACATGTATATATTTCCCTAATATTGATGTCAGTTGTCATGTGATAAACAGCTCATCACATGATCAAATAAATTTGTCACAGCTGCAATAAACTCATCCTATATTATTATTATATGAAGTAATGTCATAATAATTTATATAAATTTGTATATTAATAGAACAAAAGAGTTAAGTATATTCTTATGTAATAAATATTAATAACTAGACATACTACAATAGTACATCTAATTACATGTATATGTAATAATTAAAACATGTACTTCATTAATACATTGTTTTAATAACATAATTTAATTTTCATTATTAATTTTTTACAGTTACTTTATAATTATTACTTCATTGGACAATGGCTCATGTCTACTTACCACGTAGTATATCTAATGCTGACTTAGATCAAACCAATCGATGCAGAGACTTTATTAAGAAAGCATGGGTTAAGGATGTCCCTAATGGTTGTACTAATTACTTTAATGCCACACCAGCTTTTACACTTACAATCCCAGCATTAACGGAATATCCTAAAGAATTCCAAGAGTTTGTCTTCAAACGTATCATAAACTATTTGATCAAAGAAGACCTTGAAGCATCTAAGTCACTTAACTGGTGTCCGGGAGCGTCCGAGTTTGTTCCTCTTTATACAACAGGTGATGGGAACTGTCTCCTTCATGCTGCTTCACTGGGTATGTGGGGCTTCCAAGATCGAGATTATACACTGCGTACAGCTGTTTATGATGCTGTGGTGCATGCTAAGGAAAACTCATTGTATAAACGTTGGAAAGAATGGCGTCAAGTGGAAATGAGACAGCTGGGGGCAGAGTTAGAACCTCATCAGTGGGAAGGTGAGTGGCGAGTGGTTATTGATTCTGTTTCCCTCGAGAGATCAGGAAATGGGTCTTTTGGGTATTTGGATCAGTTTCATGTGTTTGTTTTGTCTAACGTCCTTCGTCGTCCAATTATTTTGTACTCAGAACCAAAGTTGTTATCAACAGCTGGAGGTGGTACCCTTCAAAAAGTTGAATTTGATGGACTGTATCTGCCGTTGTTATGGCAACCAGAACACTGTGTCAAGAATCCATTGCCTATTGTTTTCTCGAATGGTCACTTTTCTGCTCTGTCTGTCATAGATAATGGCCGTCAATATAAAGACGGTTCTCTATTGTTACCTATTGTAGATTTTTATGGGAACGATCTACCTGTAAGGTTTTCTGTGTATGGAGAAAGCCACACCCAAGTCAAATGTAACTATCTTGATATTTCTGAAATACCACCTCCTCATAATTCTTATTATCATCGTCGGAATGTACGTTGTGCCAAATTGTCCCTTACTGAACAACCCAAATATTTCAAACCCTTGCTATCACGTTTTATTGATAAATGTCTTGATGCTTATCAGTACCATCAGACACATTCCAGTGGTGGCTCTAGTTCGACAAGTAGAGATTCTCGTTCATGTCGTAATGCTTGTGGTCTCTCTGGTAGCCCTCAATATGATGGATACTGTTATCAATGTTATAAAGCTCGTAAACCCCATACATCACCAGAACAAGTTAAGGAAAATTATCAGAACCAGTATAAAGGGGGCATGTCTTCTTCCTCTCCAGTTTTGTGTAGTAACCAATGTAACCGACTTGGGTTCCCTGAGTATCTTGGAATGTGTAAAGAGTGTTATCAAAAAAAGCAAAGTTCTCGTTCATCTGGACAGCTTCATGAGAGACCACCCAGTTCACAGCGATCATATACAACCCCACATCCTTCAAAATTGGAAACCCGACCTTGTCGTACGGCAGGTTGCGATTTTTATGGCAATGCTGAGACTAAGTATTACTGCTCGAAATGCTTTGAAGAAAGACTTCCCAATATTTTTGAGTCTCCAGATGGCCGCCTTAGCCCATCTCACAGTCCTGCTGATCAAGGACCTAGTCATCGGGACATGTCAGCAGGATACAGAGACTCGAGATCTAGTAATGACCCTCCGAAATGTTATCATTGTCATGATTTTTTTTCTGACCCAGATTTGATGGGTCTGTGTAGTACCTGTTTTATGAACAAAACAAAATATGAAGCTAGTTCCGGAAACATGGCTAACCCTCTTGATAACCCTCCTCCCCAGGACAGGCATCATTCTCCCGTTGAACGTTACTCTCCTATTGAACGACAACCGTCACCAGTCACACATCTATCACGTGACCCTAATCATGATCATCGTGATGAAATTCATCCTGTGTATTCAAACCTACCCTATGTTGATAGAATTGCAGCTGGAACTGAGTCTCCAAGACGATATTCTACTCCAGTTGTTTCCTCAAGTGATCGAGATCCATCACACGGACCAGCTGTTGTAAGACCTGCCACAACTGACTGCATTATATGTAATGGTCATGTGACCATTACATCATCAAATTGGATATGTCGAAAACATGCTGAAGAAGTCCGGGCCATGCTCGTGTCAAGGGAATTGGGACAATACTCAGAGGAGGGAACTCAGATGGGTACACCATATGGAGGGCATGTACCATTGAAGCACGATGCGCCACCTGTGCGACGATCTACATCATTGAACTGTGGTCCATCCTTGAGGTCAGAACTTGACCCCTATGGTGATGAAATTCCTCAGTCTAGAGATCATCGTGAAGTTAGACAGAAAGCAAAAGTACTTTGTGTTACTGTGGGATGTAGTTTCATGGGAAAACCTGAGTTTCATGGTCTCTGTCAAGATTGTTATCTAACGTATTATGGTCCAGGTGTTAGAAGACAACACCCACCACAAGATGAGCAACCACAAGGATATTCTTCACCATCACCTCCATTGAGGAGACCAATGGATGTTGAGCCACCACGCCCACTTCCAAGGACTCGACGTCAGCCAATTCGTGAAGAACCACACCCTTATGATGAATATACCGACCAACATAATTTATCACCTTATAATGTACATGTCAGTAATGGACAAAGGATGCAAAATTACATTTAATTGGAGGGTTTGTCTCTTTATTGCAGCTGTACTTAATAGTATGCATTAGTCTTTTTGTTGTTCATTGTATAGATGATGTCATATGTGTCATATATTGTAATACAGATGATGTCATTATTATGTCATACAATGTACATGTGTTTTTTTTCCTTTTGGAACTCTAAAATAATACTATGTGTACTGACTGATATTAAATTTTGAAAAAGTTTCAAATTAATTTAAGTATCATTTAATTACTATCAATTTTGATAGATTATTAATAAGATACAATCAATACAATATAAACAATGAGTGACCTTTTATATCAATATTGTTATAGTAGTTATTCCATTGTTATGGAATTAATGGGTTGCCTGAAAAAAACAGCTGTATCTTATTCTCTTATGTGTGTACTTGGTTAACGGAGTCCTATTAAAATACTTATAAATAATATTTTAATCCAGTCATCTATTCACCAGCTGTATACATCCACTATATATCCATTGCGTATCAAGTTGTTGTGAAGAAAAGACTATGAAAATTGTATTCTACTTACTGCTATAGATTACATACTGTAGAGTTAGTTTTAATAGAATTCAGAACATCTTAATGGAATTTAATGATATTATTATTATTTGATAATGAGTTGGCAAATATTGACCCACAAGTACTTTCCAACTAACTATGTAGTAGGTCAGGTTGTTTGATTCAGCACAACATGTCATCTTTATTAACTTTTTTCTTGACATCAAACCATAAAGGAACACTGTATAGTGGATATATAGTGGAGAACAATATATTTCAGTTATCTGTGTGTATTATATATAAATTATATTTAACTAAAGATTTCTAAAAGTTCATTTAATAACAATAGTAAAACAATTTATAATTAATATGACACTCGTGCATTTAAATTAAATAAACATTCACAGTACAAATAGGTTTTAGTTACTGCCACTGGTAATTATTAGTTCAGATGTTATTAAGCTTTAGGAATATTGGTAGATTGATTATAAATCATGACAGCAATTACAATATTGATGATAAATGTTGTCAATATTTAATGGACTTATGAAGATGGATAGCTCCTGTAATTATATCTAGAGCGAATTTGTAAAATCCTGCTTTAATTCCCCCAAAATCATATATAATCAAAATCATAATTAATCTCACATATGTTTGAAACAATAAAAGAACTTGGTGATTATTTATAACACATTTTTAAAATGGAGGGATAATTGAATGTGAGTATGAAAGCATGAATGACATTGATATACCATGTGCTATATGTGAGAAATTATATGCAGCATCAAACCAGGAAATATATATACTTGATGACTTTCCAAGTTTGTATAATACTATGGATGAGTGTGAAATATATCCAGTATATAAAGATGTAGTAAATTAACATTAACAGTTTATGTAATAATTCATTGGAACACTATAAAATATGATTACAGTACAAACAATAGAGTACAAAGTTCAAAGTGCATTAATTCTAGCAAGATCTGAGTGATGTCACTTTGAATTCATCATTAAATGTATTGATGAATTAACATTAACAATAAAACAAAAATACAAATAGTTAATAAGGTGTGGTTTTTAAGTAACTTTAAAGTTATTATAATAGTTATTAAAATTATATAAATAATTTGAATTATATACTAATACAGCTGTGTCTAGCTAATGCTAGCTTATAATATGATTCCCACAAGTAGTTGAAGGTAAACATCCACACATAACTCCAGCTGTATTTTTATCATATATTTAATATTATATTTTTTACACTTAACACTTTTAATTCCTTCAATTTGTAAGGAACAAAATTTTACAGGATAGTCAACAAAAAATTATTAGGACAACTGATACTGTGTAATATTATTTTTGTCAAAAGCAGAAATAAAAAAAATCGGTTGATATGATAACATAATCAGATTGTGAAGAGCATAACAATTAATTAACAAAAATTAACAATACATTGTGATTGTAAATATATTACATTAAAATGCAAAAATTATATATGTATCGCTTAAAATTGTAGTCATGCAAAGTAATGTACATGCAATTCAATTGTGGTTGCCATGGTGATATACATATGTCATGTGATCATGATTTAAAGGTAGAAAAACTGTCAAATGTTGCCATAAGTTCTGAAGACATGTCAGTTAGTCCTAAATCGCCAAACAAAGTAAAACTTGTTTGACTAGCGTGTGATGAAGCCCGAGATTTTCGTGACTGGTCGTTTGTATTTGGTATTTGAATACGTTTGACAACTTGATCTCCATTACTAGTCACATGACTTTCATTTGAATCATGGTTGCCAGTTCCTTGACTCTCACTTGAGTTGCTTTCTTCATCACTACGGATACCAGAGTCTGTTGATTTGAAAGGTGTGGTCACAATTTGAGGTGAGACAGAATCTAAAGTATTTTCAGGTATTATGTTACTAAGTGGATGAGTGCTAGTAGTAGGATGATCCTCACAGGGAAAGCCGTAAGTTCTTGTTTCGATCCCGGCATTAGGAGGGTGATTTGGCGGTAAAGATAGAGGCAAAGGTGTGGAAAATGTTGTACTTATGCTATCAATACCAGTCGAATAGAAACTGGATCTATCCGTACCAGAAGCAGTTGCTGGGATTAGAATACTGCTGCGATCACTCACAGATTCTTCCAAAATAGATGTCTTACTAGCTAAATCAGGACTAACAGATAGTATATTAGTAGCCTGCGGTAAAGATGGACTGAGTGGTTGAAGTGTAGCCAGACTTTCAGCTGTCATTATTTCACTACTTGACTGTGTTCCCATCAAGTTGGGTGCAGTGTTTATAGAGCATTTTGATTTGAGTGTCGATGGAAATGAACCCTCTCCATCTTCATCAGAATCACTTTCAGAGCTGTCTTCAACATTGTCAAGAACACTAAATGATAGACTAACTTTATCAGCTTGTCTACCAAGACTTGAGGTACTTAAACGACCACTAGATCGCTTACTTCCTCTTTGTGCACTAAATCTTTTTATATTAGCTTCATATGATGTGTTACTATGTCTTGTGTGAACATGAGGGATTGAATCACTTATACCGTTGAAAGGGTATTGTTCGATTGTGACTGGGATTGGTTGGTGTGTGGAACTCAAGTCCTTACCGAATGTTGTACATGATATGTCAGGAGATAAAGGACCATTGTGATTGGGAAGTGGTTGTGTACGATGTGAGGGTGAGAACTGGCTGTTTAGGTCTCTTAGGATTGTATATATTTTGTTAAATTTGGGTCTTTCTTCCGCTCTTTGATACCAACATGTTTGCAGTAGTGAGAACCTGCACAGAGAGAGAGAGAGAGAGAGAGAGAGAGAGAGAGAGAGAGAGAGAGAGGTGAACATTATATACATATAGAGTTGTACATGTAATCAATCATGTAGTTTTTATCAACTTACAAACTTTCAGGACAGTCATCAGAAGGACAAGACAATCTTCCATCCATCATGAGATGTGACAAAATGCTTTTATTAGGTATGTCATCATAAGGCATTTTAGCCACTGAGAAGATTTCCCATATCATGACACCAAATGACCACTATTGAAAAAGGAATAAAAATGTAGTACATTCTACTTTATATGTTCTATGTTATATAGGATCCATGCACAATTTTGAATTGAAATTCATAATTTTGAATCAAAATTCATAATTTTCAAAATATAGCACTTAGATATTAAGGCTTCTCAATAGTAGACACTTTCAGACTATATATCCTTAGTACAGTCATGTCTTGTATACAGAGGGTTAAATAATACATATTACATGTTACTATGGTGACTATAACATCTGCTTATAATATTTTCTTAATTGAAAGGTTGCCATTAAACTTACCACATTGCTTTGAGTCGTGATCAAACCTTCTTGTAACGTTTCAATAGCTGACCATTTGACTGGTCTCATTGCTCCTTTGATTATTGTATAACAATTTGGATAAAACTCTTGTGACAAAGCACCGTCTGATATTTTGATTTTAAAACCTGTATCTAGCCAGCAGTTCCTTAGCGCTAGATCATTATGAATGATATTTTTGTCTGATAAGAATTTCATAGCTGATGCCAGTTGATATGAAAAGTTGACTTTTAATTCTTTTGAGAAAGGCTAGTGAAAAAAATAAGATGAATTCACATAAATGTATAGATGGATGGAAAACTTGATGAAGAATCATTAGATGGACAGGTGAATTAGTAGCTAGACAAATGGATGATGGATGGATGTTAAAGGATATGTATGTATGGATTGAGAAGGTAAGTATCCTCACATTTAATGGACTCTCTTCAGGCATTGTCGAGCAAAGTTCAAGAAAGACATGTATGTTGCCATATTCTGAGAATGGATAGAGAGCTACAGGAACACAATTGTCTTCTATACTTATTCCACATAATGGTAAAATATTAGGATGTTCCAATCCTTGCATAAGACCAGCCTGTTCAATAAATCGAGTAATATCCTCTCGACGTCCTCTATCTCCTAAACCTGGAAAGGAAACAGCTGGTTTTACTAATATCCTACCAATATACCCACTATTAATACACCAATATACCATTATCAATACACCAATATACCCATTATTAATACACCAATATACCCCCTATTAATACACCAATATACCCCCTATTAATACACCAATATATCCCCTATTAATACACCAATATACCCATTATCAATACACCAATATACCCACTATTAATACACCAATATACCTATTATCAACACGCTAATGCACTCACCCGTTAATATCTTCATTACTACACCAATATTGGTTTCGTTTGATGGATTAATTTTATCCATCATCAACATACCTCGACTCAAACAACCATGATTACCTGGAGTAAAGGCAACTAACTTAACAAATAACTCTTGTACTATTACCAAACCTTTTAAGACATTAGCTGTGATAGCAATTTTACGTCTGTCAATATTAAGTGTTCTAACCATTGTCTGTATATGTTGTGGTAATGACGCTATATCACCCCATGGTAGACCTATTGGATTAATAAAATGGAGGATGGATGGATTAATGGATGGATGGACATATCTATGTATGTATAGGATGGATGGTTAGGTTAAGTGCTGTATTAGTAAATAAATGAATGGACAAACAGTAGACAGACAGACAGACAGACAGACATGATAACATACACATCCATATTGATATAGGAGTTTCTAGTTTCTTATATTTATTGGACATTTCAATCTCCTCGAGAGCATACTCATCGTAACTCACTTCATTAGGATTATCAGCAAATGGTCGCCTATAACAATGATAGTTATTATAATCATATATATCCCTTCATCGTGCACAGCAAAATAACTCATAAAGAGGTTAGCTATATGTATAACTTGTTTCCTGTAATTTATTTCCTAGACACTAAACTTTAATTATAGTAAGATGCTTTCTAAAAACAATAGTTGTGGTACATTGCTACATAGTACATTATGTGTAAATAAATTCCATAGTGGGGTCACTCTATAAAGTCAGGGACAAACACCCTTTATATTGAGAACATCTCTATACTTCCAAAGCATATATTATAGTGTATACTAGTAAGCTCTTACAATAGTTAGTAGCCATGTTTCCTATAATATTACACACAAGCACACACATTCTAGTTTAATCATTATTGTAATAGTAATATCATTCATTTCTTGTATTGTGCTGTCATACAATGGTGCTAAGTACTGAGACTCCTGTTATATAATTCTTGTGCTACTAGCTACCTTCTTATCAACTCTCCTAGTGGTCCAAATTTGTTATTTTATTAATGTTGTGATTGTACTAATATTTGAATATCTCTAATAAGAATGTGATGACTAATAAACACACAACTGACCCTTACAGTTAACTTGACTTACTCTTTCTTTCTAGCACACTTGATGAAGCAGAGGAAACAAACAATAGTAAAAATGGAGAGAATTAAGAACAGTATAACTGGCGTGAATACTATTGTGAACAGCATCAAAGGTACGGCTAGAGAGACAGAGAGAGAGAGAGAGAGACAGAGAGAGAGAGAGACAGAGACAGAGAGAGACAGAGAGAGAGAGACAGAGACAGAGAGAGAGACAGAGTGTTAACCTCATAACTCAATAGTCAAGTGTCCATTATAACAGCTGATATTTATATAATTTTTAAAAAGCCAATATGATAAACTACTACTTAACAATCCAGTTGTTTATAAAATAGGCATTGTTCCGCTAATTCAATAGTCACCAGGTGTGTCCTATATCATGTATATTCACACATATATAATACAATACAAACCTTTTAGAGTGTACTAATTCAATTTGTTATAAGCATAAATAGTTTCTACATCATTATAATTTTTGATAGTTGCCATGGTAGCAGCAGATATCAGTTGTATATAAATGAACTACACGTGACCTTCTATTGTCATTAATTTATCATAATATCTATCCATTTGTCTGCTATGCTTGACCAGCTGCTCATCTATTCATGCATTCATCCACTTATTGTCTATCTGTCTGTCTGTCTATCAATTCATTCATCCATCCATCCATCTGTCTCTCTGTCTATTGAACGACCCATCCATCCATTCATCCATTGTTTGTTTCATTTGACCAGCTGCTCATCCATTCACTCGTTTGTTCATACATTTTTCAGTCTGTCTGTTGAATGATTCATCTATTGCACTATTGTACTTACCAGATGGTTCAGTGAAATTAGTTGTACTTGTAATAGAAGGAGTAATAGAAGGAGTGACAGACAATATAAATGAGCTAAGGAACTCAATACTAGAAGATGAGGGTACAATCCCAATTGTTGAAAATGAGAGCAAAGGTGAAGATGACAGCATAGATTTTATAGTAGAAGACGAGGGTACAACCTCTGTTGAAGATAAAGAGGGTGTTTCAATTGTAGAAGATGAAGGCATTATATTTGATGGAGTTGACGAGAGTACCATGTCTAATGTAGAAGATGTAGCTTCTACTGTAGAAGACGAGGGTATGATCTCTATACTAGATGATGGTGTAGCTTCTACTGTAGAAGACGAGGATATGACCTCTATACTAGAAGATGATGGTGTAGCTTCTACTGTAGAAGACGAGGATATGACCTCTATGTTAGAAGATGATGGTGTAGCTTCTACTGTAGAAGACGATATGACCTCTATACTAGAAGATGATGGTGTAGCTTCTACTGTAGAAGACGAGGGTATGACATCTATACTAGAAGATGATGGTGTAGCTTCTACTGTAGAAGACGAGGGTATGACCTCTATACTAGATGATGGTGTAGCTTCTACTGTAGAAGACAAGGGTGTGACCTCTATACTAGATGATGATGGTGTAGCTTCTACTGTAGAAGACGAGGGTGTGACCTCTATACTAGAAGATGATGGTGTAGCTTCTACTGTAGAAGACGAGGGTGTGACCTCTATACCAGAAGATGATGGTGTAGCTTCTACTGTAGAAGATGAGGATATGACATCTATACTAGATGACGGTGTAGTTTCTATTGTAGAAGACGAGGGTGTGACCTCTATACTAGAAGATGATGGTGTAGTTTCTATTGTAGAAGACGAGGGTAGTACCTCTGTTGAAGTTATGATCGTCTCTATTATTGAAGATGAAAGCACTGATGATGATAAACTTAAAATATCAGAAGACGAGGATACAGCCTCTGGTGATGATGTGATCAGTTCCTTCATTGATGATGAGAGTAACATTACAGAAGATGGGGGTAGAACCTCCTCTAAAAATGATGACGATGACATCATAGATGTAGTGTCAATTGAAGAGGTAACTGTGGAACTGGTAAGAAGAGAAGGTGAGGTAGATGAGCACTGATAGGGGTCACAGAGAGTGGAGTAGTCATAATTTGATGTCGTTGAGTCAGGTACACTCAACTGTGTACTAGAAGGAGAAGGAGAGAGAGGAATGTTTAACATTGATGACTGAATGTCATCTGGTCCTGATCCTTCCTCTCTTGCTGATCGCTCATCTCTCTCTGGAGACCAAGGGATGTCTTCAATAAATGTGGGATCTATAGAAAGAGAGAGAGGAGGGAGAGAAAGAGAAATAAATGTTAACCTATAAATATTACATTGTATTCACTTGTATACATGTACTTTTACACATGTTCACATGTATAACAGAATATGGTAACATGTAAAATTACATATGAACATGTATAACAATACATTTAAACATGTATAACAGTACATGTGAAAATGTATAACAGTACATGTAAACATGTATAACAATACATTTAAACATGTATAACAGACATGTAAACATGTATGATAGTACATATTAACATGTACAACAGTACTTGTTAACATGTACTATTATACATGTACTATTATGTACAACAGTACATGTTAACATGTATAACAACACATTTAAACATGTATAACAGTACATGTGAACACATATAACAGTACATGTGAACACATATAACAGTACATGTGAACATGTGTTTGTGGTTTTGATAACAAATTTATTTAAATTGCGTGTGTTTTTACAAGAATTATCATACTCCCACAATTCCTGACACTATATATCAAATGACATGAGAAACTACCCTCACAGTTCATCTACAAAGTACAAAACAAACCAGACCTTGTATTTTAAAGTAAACACGACATGATGTGTTGTAAAGTTCTGTAATGCAACTCATTATTGTAGTAATTAGTTCTTATTTTAGATAGTTACAAATATGTACATTTAATGTAGTTTTGTCTAAATGAAGGTAAGTATTATTCAATTGATGTACCTTACATTAGGTTGGGTCGTGTTTTATTGTTTACAGTACATTAACAAACTAAGTATGATTTAATAAAGTACACAGTGATAGTTGTTAATTACAATTAGTTACAACATGTTGTTTTCTTACCACAACAACATATAACTGTCAGTTGTTAATCATCATAACTATTATTTGCAATGCAGATATACCATCGTTAAAATGTTAATGTAGTCATGTCTGCCACAAACATATTACCTTTGAGTAGGTACATACTCAAAACAATTGACACGAGACATTAACTTTATATAGTATATTGTCTACATGTTATGATGAATATTTAATAGATTCATTAGTGTTGCTAACTAGTTTGTTGTAGTAAGGATTGTTAGTACACTCTAGACTAGTAAACATCAGTACATACCACAGTGACCTAGGATAGCATCCATTAGTAAACTCTAGACTAGTGAACATCAGTATTTACAACAGTGACTTAGGATAGCTTCCACTACTAGTGAGCTCTAAACTAGTAAACATTAATCTATGATTACATAGACATGCCTGACACAGTAAAAGACTAGAGTTATTACTATGATGACCACATCTATCACACCACAGTAATGAAAACCTCACAAAAACATCTTAATTTAATAACAAACTACAGTGTATGTGTGTGGTCACATTAACACATCCAAACTCTTCTCACAATCATCACAGTTAATGACATAATATTATTATTACATTTCCATCAAGATGTTGATAAAAATTTCACGTACCTTTACAGTTTTTCTCAAGGATGAAGTCAGCTTGTGTGACACCAGTAATGGAGGTTACCTTTAGTTTAATTAACAATGTGCCTTTGCTTGAGGAGTCACAGTTAAGGGACACACTAAATCCTACAAGGAGAGAGAGGGGAGAGGAGAGGAATAGAGGGTCATGGTTAATTACACTTTTATACGGATTAATTTACAATCTAAATAGCTTCATTTAACAATAATTAATGCTAGTATAACAAAATGCAGTGTTTTCCGGGAGGAGCAGTGAGTGAGAGACAATTTGGCTCATTCTAATAACAACATATTAGGCAATTTGACTAACTCAAATGTTATTGTAAATTCTTTCTCAGAACCTTAATTACTAGTGGGAATTAATTATATTGTCATGGTAACAAACAATGCTAATGTCATAGTTCTTCTTACCTGGTAAATATTCACTAAGTCTTCCTTCATCGGGGACAGATATTGAGGGATAACTGAAGATGTCTGGAGATAATTCAGATATTTCTATTTCATAGGTTGCCTAGAGACCAATAGAAGGAGTGGATCATAATTAACTAACCTCCATACTAATGAGAAATTATAAATTAGTCATATTAGACAACACATAACTACTTGTCAATATATAATACATGTACATGTACATTTAGTACATACAAGTAATCACATTTGAGAAAACTCCTCATTTAGTGAAGAATTTCAAATGAACACTCAAATACACATGGTTGCTACATAGCCATTTAGTACAGGATACTCACAAAATTTGAGATCCTTATCAGGCTACTATGTCAGATACCAAATTTGATTAACAACCTATACAAAGTGACCTCTATGTAATCACATTATGAAAACCAGTCATTTGTGAAGAAGAATTTCAAGGTAAGATATCGTTATATGTTGTTATTACTACATATATGTAATAAGATATCTAGAATATGTACAATGTTTAACAAAACATGTATGTACATTAGTTTTGTTAAACATTGTTTAATCATCTATACCAATATATTCTAACAATTAACGCTTACTCCTCAATTCGTTTGTTAATACATATATTAATCGTTGTCTAATTCCTCCTATTTATTATAACATCCCTTTATCTAATATAAATACGTTACACATATTAATTCTACTATCCATCTTGATTGGTTACATGTCACTCTCTCTCTCTCTCTCTCTCTCTCTCTCTCTCTCTCTCTCTCATACTCATCTTTACAACAACCTCACGACCACAGGGGAATAGTTATATTGTATCTAAAGCTAATGCAATAAAAAGCTCTTACAAAGCTAGCAGTAAACAGGTTGTGGTTCTACTACAAAGTTAGCAGTAAACATGTTATATTGCTAGTAACACAGACTTTAATAACAATTGGTGACTTGAGCCAGTGAGATCACTATACAAATGGGAGTTATTATTGTTATCATCAAAAGTGGCATGATGTAGTAATGTTATTATAATTGTACTATTGAGACAATATGATTAAATTGGTATTAATTTATATATTTTTCTGTACGTATGGTGTTACAAGGAGATGTATGCTTGTGTGAAACGTTATGGCTGTACTTAATAATTACATTAGCCATTTAGAGGTTATTGATTATCTACTGTTCATCTGTCTGTCTGTCTAATAAAACCATACATGTGCTATCTGTCCAAATGTCTCAGCATTGAAGTAATATGAGGAGAATTGATAGTAAAAAATGAAAATAAAGGTCATAAAGGGTCAACTAAGTAGCAGGTGATGATAATAAAGTTACCCTTTATATACATGTACATACATGTAAATGTATATAGGGGGAAATGTTATCGGTTCTCTTAATCATTATTAGTATGTAGCATACCATTAGCATGATGCCAATAGCTTGATAATTAAGTGTAGTATTAAAGTGTCTTGTCTTTCAGTCTATAGTTAACTATTTATAACTAACTTAGTATGTTTACAAATGTTTACTAGCATATGACGTATGTATCCTAGGTCATTGTAGTAAGTACTGATGTTCACTAGTCTAGAGCTTACTAATGGTAGCTATCCTAGGTCACTGTGGTAAGTACTGATGTTCACTAGTCTAGAACCTACTACTTCCTATGCCAGTGTGGTAAGCACTGATATTGACTTAAAAGAGGTCATAAGTGTCCTATTTCAGTCTTTCTCTTACTTCTATATCAACAGTTGTCCATGTTATTGTCACACTGTCTACAGTGTATGGAAAGGCTTGCAGAGGCTTGCCTGTTGCACTAAGTAAAAGACGACGATCAGATAACACTGAACTGGTGGTATTTTGTATGATATATGCTTTAGAACCTAGAGGAAGAAAGAATAGATCAGTGGTATGTATAATGGATGAATAAATGTAGTAATGGATGGATGGTCATATGAATGGATGGATGAATGGGTGAATGGATGGATGGTCATATGAATGGATGGATGAATGAATGGGTGAATGGATGGATGGTCATATAAATGGATGGATGAATGGGTGAATGGATGGATGGTGATATGAATGGATGGATGAATGGGTGAATGGATGGATGGTCATATGAATGGATGGATGAATATATCTATTGAAATATGTGTGGGTAAACACAGAATGCTCTACAGAGACAATACAATAATATTCATGAGAAATTTAACCTACAACTTAACACACAATACTTTATATTATAATATTGTCATTCAATCTAGTGGATTTCTATAGAATTATTGACAGAAATAAATGACTCAATTTGTAACAGCTTTGAAGAACAATATAATTATGAATTATTATTAACAACTTTATTACGAGATCTCTATTGTATTTGCATGTTTTGTGGATTATGATAAGTTGTTTTCTTGTAAAATGTATTATATCTAATGAGTACAACTATTGCAAACCAGTTTGATAATCATTGACACAATACATAGTACATTCACATATAAAATACTATATAAAGTAGATATAACAATGATTTTATTTAGCAAGAATATGCTGTAGTAACAGCTACTAGTCTAAATGACAGCAGTTTGTATTAATTAGACTAATAAAATACTTCTTTGTACATGCATGAGATGTATACACATGTACAAACAGGTACATTTAAAATGTGTGGAAGTCCTAAGATATCTAGTAGACAGACTGGAGCTTCTTATTTGGTGACACATGGCGATTAGTAGTATAGTTGATTTTATAAGTATTCTTCAATATCTAACTCACCTACACAGCTATTATTACCTATATAAACAGTGACATTTTTACTATAATAGGAAATTAGACTTGATCAAACCTGTGCTATATTAGATAATAGGATGTTTTTAGTTGAGGTTGTAGTGTTAGGGGACTATTAAGATTGTTAAGAGATATAATAATAGATAGCAACCGTCAGCACTATCTGATAACAACATATGCTCAGATAACAAATTGAAACTTGTGTGATGATGATATCATAGTCATTTCATACATGCTAATTATGTATTCATAGACCACAAATCAAGACTTGTATTAAGAACAATAGTTTCTTGCACGACAAAACAATGCTTGTTAACAAGATGTGTATTAGAAAACAATGGTTATTACATATTCATAGAGCACAAAAACAAGACTTGTATTAAGAACAATAGTTTCTTGTACAACAAAACAATACGTGTTAACAAGTAATGTATTAGATAACAATACTCATTACATATTCATAGATATAAACATTATTATTTGTAAATCGTAGCCTTTAATTTACAATCTAACAATCATGGACAATACTCACTACAAAACACTGAAATCAGAAGAGGTTAACAGTAATTACTTAACGGCAATTTAATTTAATTTTGACCTTTAACACAAACAAACTTGTGATATCATAAACAAAGATTGTTAGTTAGAGAAGTAATCAGTTACTTTGAAGTCATGGAATCACTATTGAGTGAGTACAAAGTAGCAACTGTACCTTCTCTACATAGTTAGTGGGTCAATGTACATAGTTAGTGGGTGAATGTATGTGATCAGTGGGTGAACATAATTTCTACATGGTCAATGAGTGAGTGAGTGTACATAGTTAGTGGGTGAATGTATTTCATATATAGTTAGTCAGTGAGCAAATAATAGTGTAAGTGAATAAATGGTTAGCTTGAGTTCAGAGTAGAATAATTTGACAATAAAGGAATATCTTTGTTAACAATGCCAAGTAGATGTGTCAAAAATATACAAGAGAAATCGTTAGCAAATTTAAGGAGATAAATAAATCTTCAATGGTCTCAAGGCATACTTGGAGACTGAGCTAAATAGAAGAAGCCATGGAGTCTAAAGATCAATTGGTCTCTCTATATAGCTGTTAAATGAAGGTGTTATAAGACTGTCATATGGATAGAGTTCCTTTGATGTCAAGATATAAGTTAATTTATAAGTTGTTCCTAACAATATATGAGGTTATCTATAGTTATTAAATAAAATGGCTCAGCAGAGAAAGCAGGTTTATGTCCCTTGGAAGAGCATAGCCTGAAGCATTATGTTTTGACTTTGAACTTGATGGTTGAATGAATGGCTAAGAGTAGACATGGAAGCACACACTATAACAAAACATGAAATCACAGTCATACAGTCATACTCCAATTGCTTTGGTCTCCCTTACTATTAGAGGTTCAATTTTGTCTGTTATAATTAACTGAGTATTGTAGTAGTTAGACAAACAGACAAATAAAAGAAAAGCATTGGCAGAAACAGACAAGGCTGTGCACGACTGAGTGATAAGTTATCAAGTGATCGATGTGATGTTTACATTTAAGTTGTCTGCCAATAAAATTCATGACTACCAAAACTCAGAGTAAAATAGGTGACTATCTAAACCACAAAATATACATAACTAAACATTAGTTAGTGTTAAAATTCTAATATCTGTCATAAGATAAAAATGTTATTAAAATAAATATTTAATGACTTATTTTTCAGTACTATTGTTATAATTTACGTTGCTTGTTTAAAAAATATTTTGTTAATAGGTAAGTTCTCACACGCAGTTTGAAAAATGACAAATATTTTGACAGTGTCGTCTCATTGTCCTTATAACAACAGTTGATGACTGACCTTAACAGCAATTAAACTTTTAACTCGACTAAAAGTCATACTAGAAGTTTACATTAATACACACTTACTCCTCAAAATTTCACATATATAAGGCAAGGCTGTTAGTAACATATAAAACATTCTATTGAATCACTCATGTATCAACTATGTTGATATAAACGAGGAAAAGTCAACAACAATAAAGACAGAGAAAATAAATTTTAAAAAAAACACAAAGTACAACAACCAATATGGTGGACAATTGATTTACTTAAAGGAACACAGACTGACCTGCAATGGTGTCACTTAAAGAAGTATCTGTGAAGTATACTTCCAAATCTTCTTGTTTAATATATACATCTACTCTATTGTTCACGACTGGCATACATCTCACGTTATAAAGTGCAAACAATAATATCAACAGCTGTAGTTTCAGTACACTGCCTCCAACAAAACCTGCCATTCTTTACAGCTATATCATACACAATAGTTGATAGGATAGCAAGCTACACGATAAACTACAATTTTCACTTAGCTCCAACTGAGTTCGAACATCTATTATTGTAGGTTGTTTCTCACAATCAATACACCCTATAGCTGTGTTATACTACTCCTATCAGCAGAAATTCCTCGAAGTAGCCATACTGACGCTTTTGTTACAATATATGAATCAGCTGTTAACAATATTCATGATCTCATGTGAATTAAAATGGCTACTGGTGGAGAAAGCGAGCCTGAGGCGTTTAAGAAATTTTTGAATGAGGTATTTATTCAGAAACATCTCACAATTCATACTTTTTTAAATTTTCTACAAATAACTTTTTTTATGTTTCTCTAAAATCTCATTATTTTAATGTTCATTATTTTGTAGGTGAAAAACATCGAAAAAAGAGACTCAGTATTGACAGGTGCTCAACAGATAGATCGGCTGTTAAGAAAAGGATCAAAATATGCCAACCTTAATCCCTATGAGGTAGCCCCTTTAATTAATTATATTAATTATATTAGACTAGCTCAAACCTGTGTTCTAATTATAGTAACATGTAATGTGTATTTTTAGTAACTAGAAAGACAGCTGTCCCAATTATTACTTACTATATTAGGTTTTAATGATTGATCCGGACACACCTCCTGAACAGATAAGGAAGGCTTATCGTAAAGTTAGTAATCTGAACATTATTATCATTATTAATATTAATATTATTAATATTGTTATCACCTTGTGTTAATTTTATTTTAAATTGTTATAGTTGTCATTCCTTGTTCATCCAGACAAGAATGATGAAGACAGGGATCGAGCTCAGTCTGCATTTGAAGGTCTCTTTTCTCTCTCTCTCTCTCTCTTCCTCCACTTACTTGTTCACATATTAAATCTTTGATCCATTTTTTATCTTCCTATCTATCCATTATTCACTTACCTATTGATCTATTGATCCATCCATCCATCCATCCATCCATGGTGTTATGAGAATCGTTTACTTGTTATGTAATCAGATATCAGTTAAGGAATTCATTTATTACAATATATGACCTCATTAAAGCAATAATCATTTTAATTTTAATAAAATTTATTTCAATAAATACCCATTACATTAATATGTAGACAGCTGTCTCTTATTGAACATTTTTACTACCTATAAACTAATTAATTAATTTATTAATTTATTAATTATAGTTGATATTCTTTTTTTCAGCTGTAAACAATGCATACAAGAAGTTGGAAGATCCAGAACAAGTAGAATATTGTAAAGGTATCTATGAGGAAGCTGTTGCAACAACAGAGAAGAAGGTAGTACATTATCACCTTATCTATGACACCATATGTAACTTGTAGTACCTATTGAGGTAGATAGCATTAGTAAGCTCTAGACTAGTAAACATCAGTACTTACCACGGTGACCTAGGATAGCTACCATTAGTAAGCTCTAGACTAGTAAACATCAGTACTTACCACAGTGACCTAGGATAGCTACCATTAGTAAGCTCAAGACTAGTGAACATCAGTACTTACCACAATGACCTTGGATAGCTAAGTTCTAGACTAGTGAACATCAGTACTTACTACAGTGACCTAAGATAGCTACCATTATTAAGCTCTAAACTAGTAAACATCAGTACTTACCACAGTGACCTAGGATAGCTACTATTAGTAAGCTCTAAACTAGTAAACATCAGTAGTTACCATAGTGACTTAGGATAGCATTTTTATTTTTCAGCTTAAAGAAAAGAGAGCTGCTGCAAAAAAGAAAGGTGAAGATCTAATAGAGGAAGACAGAGACCCAGAATTGGTAAGTGCATGAACTAAAATAACAAACACTGCTACGTACATTTTTATTACAGAAAAAAGACATGATAAGAAAAGCAATGACTAAATTATTTGCCGACTACCAAATCAGAAAGGAACAACTAGAGGAGAGGGAGACTCAAGAAAGGTGAGAACTACAGTGTTAATGTCAACAAAGACAGCTGTTTATTTCAGTGACAGTATCTTAATAGAATTTTACCACAGTATAAAGGACATTGTAGTAACACCTGGTACAATCTGTTTACTTAATAAGGATACTATTTGAATATCATAGTTAATGGAATATATATTTCTAATGAGAGTATTTTTATCATTTATATATATACTGTATAATGTCTTTAATATTGCTCATATATTGAGGGAGACATTAATTCTAAAGTAAATTAATAACTCCGATATCTTATATTTCTTTAAAAGGAAGAGGCAGAAAGAGTTAGAAGAAGAGGAACTTGATAAAATAAAAAGAGCAAAAGAATACGAAGAAGAATGGAAGGCAAGAAGACCAATTTACTTTCTTTTGAAGTATCTTTTGTATTGATAGGCTACTCGTATTGAAAGAGTTAATAGTTGGAGAGATTTTCAGACAAAAGGACCAAAGAAGACAAAAAAAGTATTTGGATACAAACCTCCGAAACATAAACAAGAAACAAGGACATAAAGTGGTCATGGAAACACACACACACACACACAAACACACACATGCACGCACACATACTGACACAATACCCCTTCGTCTTTTATTATGATATCATTGACCAAGGTCATTTATTTAACAAATTGTACTAAACTATAACCAGTGTTAACTACTCATAATTAATAATTATAGGGACATTGTCTTGTCTAATGTCAGCCATTACAGGATGTGTTATATAGTCTGGAAACATGATGACCATTTATATTATCATCCTCTTAAAGAAGTGAAGGATTGCCTACAATTGGTTATCTACTCTAGATTGTAGCATAGATAATCAACTCTGTCACCCACAATAGCATATCACACATCATAGTGTAAACTTAGAGGTCATCACACCTCTTTATGACTCGAACATTCTCAATACATTTATTTGTTTTCATAAAATCTCATATATTGTCAACATGTATTATACTATACATTGCCAATATATATCATTGAATCAGTTGAGGCAGCTGTCTTCCAGTTCATTGAACATATCCCATTGATGCTAATTGTTTGTTAATCTTTGTTATTTTTGGAAGAGCATCTTCACGTGCTTGCTTCATTAAACGCTATGAAAGAATAACACATTATTATTAGCACAGCTATTTATAGTAATAGTTACTATTTATAGTAATAGTTGCTGTTTATAGAAATTTAGTAGACAATACTAAGACATACTGATTTCTATCACAGCTATTTATAGTAATAGTTACTATTTATAGTAATAGTTGCTGTTTATAGAAATTTAGTAGACAATACTAAGACATAGCTGATTTCTATTTTTAGCAATGTTACTATATATAGTACAATAGTCTTACCAACAATTGTTTTTTCCTTTGATAATAAACCTTAGATTTAGCTATTCGTTTCTGTTCCAACCTTTCCATTACATCCTAAAGAGACAAAAACCAGATAGTTGCTATGACAACAAAGCTATCAAATGTTACGATAAATGATTCACAAGATTAAATAAACAAAAAAGAATTCAATAACACAATTATCCTGTAATTAATTTGGAAAATACTAACTTCATAAACACTAACTAGAACTAATAAAACTGTATAGTTACCAGCTGTTGTCTGTGGAAGACTAATATATAGAATGCTAGAAATAAGTAGAGAAGCGAGCTAGTGAGAAGGTTTGAGCATAGTCGGTCATACTCATCTCTTAGTGTTAGAGATAACAAGATTCACTGGTTGCTATGTCAACAGTTAAAGATACAGTTTAAGTTCATATGTTGCTCTTGAAAGTAGTATGCAGTAAGTTAGAATAAAAACGTAACACACAGCACAAAATAATGTGACCACCTGGTACATCATATGTGTTTCACTGTGACCTTTGTAATGAATGTGATTGTTACTCATGTATAGTACTTTTAAGGTAATTTTAATAACATCAATAATATTAATAACATTGGTAAAAAAAACACCTTAACATAATTACCAGAGAGAAGTGGGTGTGGTTTACTAAATTCAAACACTAGAGAGAATTAGGTGTGGTTTACTAAAACAGGCTTACATTACTAAAATATACAACAATGTTGTGTCAAAGGTGTTTCCTCAGTAACCAGTTACAATACAAGAGGAGTGAATAGATTTAAACACAATCGCTATCACGAGGAATTAGCACACGCAAAGCACACAACCAGCTAAGCATGTGACTCTACCTCGTATCATGTGACAAACATGCTATTATCACATTATAACATTACCTTGTATTTCCAGCCAACCTCATGCGATAATCGCCCTAAGTCACAAAACTTAAAGAAAGAGAATCAAACAAATAGATTAATTAAGAAAGGAGTTATTTACTTTTCTGCCTGGTTTAAGTCGAAGAACCCTCAAAGCTTGAGGTACAACTACTCTCTTTTTCTTGAAGTATTTCGGGGGAATGCCTTCATACACCTAATAAAATCAATATCATCACCAGACCACTGCCTAATTACATACCTCAAGCCTTCCTAAAGCAGCTGCACCTCTCTTTGTTTTATGTGGCAACATACCCCTCACTGTCCGCCAAAATATTTTACCAGGAGCTCTGAAATGGATGGGTCCACGAGATGGCTTTACATTACATCTCAAACGAAGAAACTTGAGGTATTTAACTAAAGGGAAAAGTGTGGCCAACATGAGAGCAACAACAGTTACATACAAAGACTCACATTTGTTTCTATAGAAACTACCGCTAATATTAATATGTTCACAACGAACTATGACAATTTTCTGACCTGTAACAAGATGATAAATATTCATATAACATGGTTGCCATTTCATTACACTAAACTACATAGTTTCAATATTAATAACGACACTTACCATTTAATAACTGCTTTGCTACTATAGATGCCAGTCGACCTAGTAGATGACCCTTACCATCAATAATAACTAACTATTAATAAATAGAAATACGTATTACATTTTAATCAACTTATAAAACTCAATTTATTGTTCACAAATATCATCTAAGTTAAAATATATAAAACTTCATAAACGGACTTACCTCTTGAAAACCCATTTTCCACTACCCTAGACATGTGCTTTCAAGTTCACGCATGCGCAATCTATCACTTCCAAAAATTAAACATGGCGTCTCAGACTAAACATAGCAAGAAAAGGGAGTGGGGCAAACCTCGGATGAAGGAAAAGATTGTTATTGTAGAAAATATGGACCTTGAGTTGCAGGATGTATCAAAATCTATTTTAAGATCAAATTTAGAGTTAGAAAGTGCATGTGAAGATAGAGGAACTCACCAACAACTGGATGCATTACAACATCCAGAAATGCTTGCCACACAAGAGCTAGTTAATATGTTGACTGCAAGAAAGGTACCCTTGCCAGTATGTGAAGATGGATCACAAAGTCGTGAAACATTAATAAACCTGTTTTGGAAACATGTCCTTCCACGACCTCAGAGACACCCACATAATCAGTACAATAGACATCACAGGAGTCATCAGAACTTGTCAGTAAATAAGCAAAAAGTCTGTGATTGGGAAGTGATGGAATGGGAACCTGAGAAGATGGTGGACATGGAAAAACAAGAAAAGAGTTCTGATATATCCAGTTCTAAACTACCACAGACAAGAAAAAGGTAAGTTTCTTGTCTTTCTCTCATAACATAGGTCCCATCTTTGTAACTAAGGTTATAATAGTGTAGTTGAGACAAGTTTGACTGGTGACCTTACTGGAGGACTTGACTAAGAGTTAAGGCTTTTATAGAAAATCTTTAATCAACAAAAAATAAACAGTAGTTGGATCAAGATAAAGTAATAAAGAGACATTGTTAATGATAAGAATAGAATAGTGTTATAAAAAAAACAAATAAAGTGTCATATCTGTAGATTACGATAGATAAAATAACAAACATGGAATGTTTGAAATTTAAATAATGTTGTACGGTATAATAAAAACAAACCATGTGTCTTGTATGCATTTATAATTGTCTGACATGGCTACAATTTTTAACTCTCCAGTCACACTCTTTGTCACAACAATTATAACACATTGACATTTCTGCACACATAAGCTTACTTTATCATGTGACTACATGTTTACATGTTAATACATATAATTAACAGACATTATCACATTTGCAATCTTTTAAGTTATTTTTGTTTTTAGAAAATCAAGTCAAGATACTACAATTACAGTCTCCTCACCTCCGCTAAAAAAGACCTCATTACCTGCTCCAATCATTACTCCTCTGGCAGTTTCTATGGCAACTAGTAACACTCCAGTACGAAAACTCAAGCGACCAACTATAAATAAAGCAACTGTTTCTGTAAATAAAATTATGAAAACTAGTAGTCAAATTTAAATTAAGAATTAAAATGTTACTGATTTATTAAAATCACTTCATGTTTTTTAGTAGTACACTACAAGCTGTTCACTTATTTTTTCATCTGTATAATAATTACTGTTTTTATAAAAGTTAAAGTACAATGTATTATTACAGGTGAAGGATATTGTGCCCTATACTGCTAATTGACACGTGAATGATATTTACAACTATAATAAGTGACAAGTGTATCACGATAGCTGAACAATCATTGACCAAACATGAACAAAAAAGGATGCAGTATATTCCAACTTTCTCCTAGTGAAACAAAAAAGATGAGGTTATTATACAATTTTGATTGGGAGTGGTGTAATGAATTAAGTGAAAGAGTGATTGAATTGAATTGAAAAAAATACTAATTTCCTAATTTTCCCCTAAACTAAACAAGACTCTGAATTTAATGGATCATGGGATCATTTATTAAACACTTGTATCACCACTACTACCAATAATATACTGCTTTGGTTGTCTACTACTTCCCTGTTCTACATCAACAGCCTCCATTTGGTATTCCTGCAAAACTGGAAGCTCAGTTGAAGAAAGGTTTCTTTCCTCTTCATCAATTATTTGAGATCTGATATTCTGTCTACGTCTTAAACCACTAGTAATAGATTCTGTAGGTAGCAGTTCTGTGGCCATTTGATTATATTCATCACTAGAAAGTGGACTATCTTGAGTTGATTGTGTATCAATGGGCAAATCTTTCTCAGGTTTTAATAGTAACTCTATAAATGGAACCTCATCAATTTCATCTTCAGCTTTATCAGTGTCTGATTCTAGTTGAGCAGGTAACTCCTCCTCAAGATATACTGGAGGTTCTTCATTCAAAATGACTTCTGGTGTCACTTGGACTACATCTTGTACTTCATATGGTTGAGTGTACAATGTGTCTAGTTGAGCTCTTTGTGATGTGTGCCGAGTGGGATTGCCCTGTAGTGGATGTAAGAAATAGTTATATCTTTCAAAAACATTTGCATTGACCAGCTCTGCTTTTTCAGGATATTCAACTATGGGTTTAGTCAATCCAGTGACCATTATTTTTGGTGTGTTATTCTCGCTATCACTAGCCTCATTGTCATCCCCATTCTTGTTTTCATCCTCATTCTCATTCCCATTGGTTTTGGTTTCAGTCTCTTTCTGTGTCTTTTTTTCATCATCTTTTGGTGTATAAAGAATAGGAAATATGTATGTATTAGCAACTGTAAATGCAAGAAAGAGAGGCCATAACTTGAAACACCAACTCAAAATAAACCATATACCACCATACACAGACCAGTACTCAGCAACTGATACCAGAGTGAGACGAAGTAAGATACGTTGGAAGGTATGGAATATTTGCCAAGGAACCAACTGAACTAGTAGCCCCTTAACTTCATGAGGTGTATGTATTAACCAGGTTTGTGTAACCGGTAATACTAGAGTGATGAAACAACCTAGAAAAGGAAAGGACATTAACAAACAATTTGTAAACAATTAACACTAAATTCAGTATACATACTTTATTACATTACAATAGTATTGATACAATATATTATATATATAGATAATACATAATTTATATTGCTCTAATCAAATAAAGTGAACTAATCTTAATATAATGTACTATGTTATTTAGTGTAGTACATTACGTTCAAATTTCTAGCATTCCAATTAATAAATAATAACATTTGTTATGATACTAGTATTGTTAATTATTAGTACTACGCTGTTGTTAATTACTAATACTAGAATTGTTAATAATATTATTGTTATTTACTAATACTAGAATTGTTAATATTAATAGTACTATCATTGTTAATTGCTAGGGGTTATTAGAAACTTACAACAACCTACAATGATTACTTACATGCCAAAGATCGCTGGAGTAATCGAAAAAACCATAACAAGTAATAAAACCACAATGCAGGCAGTTTTAATTCTTGTATTGTCTCTCTCCATAATGACATATCACTATGGAGTTTAAAGACGGCAATAAGTGCTAATATAGCACATACAAGTAATTTTGTTAATGTTTTAGAAAGTCCCTGTTGAGTTACACTTTGCTGCCAAACAGGTCGATAGATTTTTATCATAAGGACAAATATATGTACATACAACCAACAACAACTAATAGAGGAAATAAGAACACAGATCCATATGATAAAGTAGAGGACGTGGGTATAGTTGTCTGTGCTGAGTGTTTGTATGAGTTCGTAACGGACAAGAGAGGAGACTAGACCAACAATAGCTACAAAGAGTATTGATATACTGGTGTGTGTATCACGATATGTTGCAATAAGAAGAATGACTTTGAAGATACGTAATATAGGTCTGTCACCTAAATCAGCATGTGAAGGAACTAATAAAGAAAAGAAACAGCTGTAATAAATATACAAATACAGAAATATTAAACTCTGAAATGTGCAGGATATCTTGTTAAGAATGATTTGACATCAACGTCATTGATATAAAGGTTGTTTAATACAATTATTAGTATGGAATTAGAACTAATATATATTAATAATTATAACAAATATGGTGTGTGTATGTATTGTGTGTAAACAGTGTATTATATTATGACTAACTGTAATAATACAATATTTTTAATAGTTTCAGTGTTCCAGTACAAAAGATAATTGTTTAACTCAACATATTTATTATATATATATACACTATTCATATCGTCATAAGACTATAGTGGTATAGTTTTAAGAGGGACTTTAGTCTACACACATAGAGAAGCTTTATATTGCAATACTAACAATAACTTGTATGAATATTGAATGGTACATGTTATGATCTAGCTTTAATGAGCTATACTACAAAAACTAACATGTGGGAGAGAAAGAATAACAAATTACGCGAACTATGCAGCAACACATGGCATAGATACAGTTTACTTAGTAATATAAACGCATACCATTAACATATACAGTCGTTCAATTTCCGGGATTACGTCAAAGAGGGTTGTACAAAAAAATGTAGGTAATACTAATTAAAAATAGTAAACAAAGCTATCAATTCGTTATTAACCACGTGTAATGTCTAAGATGAATACATTGTGTGTAATTATGACTCAAAAATGTAAGATTTACAGGCAATAACTGGCGTATTGATATCATATTACTTACGTGGAAGACAGAAGATATCACGAAGAATTCGTGAAAGAAGATTGAAGGCTTTTGACATGGCTAGTAGCCATATAATAGGATAAGAAAAAACCACATCTTGAAAACTTACTTGACGATTGCGCATGCGCGGCACTTATCTAAAATTAGAGGAAACATATTGGTTTTTCTTTTTTTAATTTTTAGAATAACATGTTGTCTGAATTTAAAAATAATAAATAAAGTAATTGACACACACATATATTGTTCATGTATTAGTATAAAGTGACTTTATTTTTCACAACCTACAAAGTTATTGTATATGACATTGACTGGCCACCTGGTTAGCAAAATGATCCGCCATAACTTCTCTTAATCTTTCAATCTCTTTACGATTTCTTTGAACTTGTGAGAGTTGATGCTCAAGACGACAAACTCCTTCTTCTTCAACATCATGACCACTAGCCAGTGAAGTAAGTGAAGTTCTTGACTGTACATTACCACCTGTTGATATCATATATGAGGATTATCTGATTGTGATCAAATTACAATAGAGTCTATTCATAGTAGACACTTAAGGACTTTTTATTATGAGGTATTCTTACTAATTGTAAAGGTTGAAGTATAATGAACACTTGTTAATTATAGTCCTATACTAATACTTTAGTGTATTATACAACCTCTATATTGAGGACACTTGTTCTAGTCTCATACTAATACTTTAGTGTATTATACAACCTCTATATTGAGGACACTTGTTCTAGTCCCATACTAATACTTTAGTGTATTATACAACCTCTATATTGAGGACACTTGTTCTAGTCCCATACTAATACTTTAGTGTATTATACAACCTCTATATTGAGGACACTTGTTCTAGTCCCATACTAATACTTTAGTCTATTATACAACCTCTATATTGAGGACACTTGTACTAGTCCCATACTAATACTTTAGTCTATTATACAACCTCTATATTGAGGTCACTTGTACTAGTCTCATACTAATACTTTAGTGTATTATACAACCTCTATATTGAGGACACTAGTTCTAGTCCCATACTAATATTTTAGTGTATTATACAACCTCTATATTGAGGACACTAGTTCTAGTCTCATACTAATACTTTAGTGTATTATACAACCTCTATATTGAGGACACTAGTTCTAGTCCCATACTAATACTTTAGTGTATTATACAACCTCTATATTGAGGACACTTGTTCTAGTCTCATACTAATACTTTAGTGTATTACACAACCTCTATATTGAGGACACTTGTTCTAGTCCCATACTAATACTTTAGTGTATTATACAACCTCTATATTGAGGACACTTGTTCTAGTCTCATGCTAATACTTTAGTATATTATACAACCTCTATATTGAGGACACTAGTTCTAGTCCCATACTAATACTTTAGTGTATTATACAACCTCTATATTGAGGACACTTGTTCTAGTCTCATACTAATACTTTAGTGTATTACACAACCTCTATATTGAGGACACTTGTTCTAGTCCCATACTAATACTTTAGTGTATTATACAACCTCTATATTGAGGACACTTGTTCTAGTCCCATACTAATACTTTAGTGTATTATACAACCTCTATATTGAGGACACTTGTTCTAGTCCCATACTAATACTTTAGTGTATTATACAACCTCTATATTGAGGACACTTGTACTAGTCCCATACTAATACTTTAGTCTATTATACAACCTCTATATTGAGGTCACTTGTACTAGTCTCATACTAATACTTTAGTGTATTATACAACCTCTATATTGAGGACACTAGTTCTAGTCCCATACTAATACTTTAGTGTATTATACAACCTCTATATTGAGGACACTAGTTCTAGTCTCATACTAATACTTTAGTGTATTATACAACCTCTATATTGAGGACACTAGTTCTAGTCCCATACTAATACTTTAGTGTATTATACAACCTCTATATTGAGGACACTTGTTCTAGTCTCATACTAATACTTTAGTGTATTACACAACCTCTATATTGAGGACACTTGTTCTAGTCCCATACTAATACTTTAGTGTATTATACAACCTCTATATTGAGGACACTTGTTCTAGTCTCATGCTAATACTTTAGTATATTATACAACCTCTACACTTGTTCTAGTCCCATTATGAGGGTAGAATACAATAGACTATAGTAAGAGAAGGAGCTCATGACCTCATGCAGTCCTATATGGGAATAGAACAAGCATCCTCAATATAGAGGATTGCTTTAATTTAGAGTGACTTCCACATAAGGTTTCATTATACTTTGTAAATATATATCTTACCTGATACACCCAGTAATACAGAGACATTAGGATCTCTTCCTTCAAGTATGGAAGATGCTAAACTAATGAGTGAGTCTAACTCTTCAAGACAAGAAGATAACTGTATGTATGTGTGTGTGTGTGAGAGAGAGAGGAGAGTAGTATTTATTTTGAAATTAAGGACAGGCTATACCTCTTGCGTTAACTGTTGACTAAGTAGACCATCATCACTATAATCACTGACTGGACTGGCTCCTTTGCTCCCTCCCTACAATAATTAAAATTAATAGTCTCAAACCTATATCACTCATAGTCTCAGACTCATACTTATCAATGTCTGCCTTACAAATGTATACCATTCATAGTCTCGGATCCATCCCCATTCATATTCTCATACTCATACTTATATCACTCATAGTCTCAGACCCATACTACATATAAGTATGAAACTTGTACCTCTAGTTGCTTGTCTTGTAAGCCATAGTGCTTTTCCATTAGAGCTTGATTCTGAGAGACTAGCTGTAAATGAATGTTACTATAAATAGTAATCTGTTCTATTTTTAGACTTACATCACCAATTGATGATTTTAAATCAATGACAGTTCCTTGACTGATTTGTAATTCATTGTTCAAAGCTGTCATCATATCCTGAGTGTGTGTGTGTGTGAGGAGAGAGAGAGATTAGAGTAATCATTACAAGATTACACTAGACATTTCATACCGAGCTCTTCAATAGTTGAAGTTCTAATAATCTATTTCTTTTCGTCATTGCTCTGTATTGCTCTTTTAATTTAGCTGTAGCCTCTAGAAATCTTTGTCGATGTCTCTCTCTCATATCACGAAGATCTTGTCGTTGTTTCAATTCAACATCAGATAAAATCTATTAAAATAAATTGATAAATATAATGTGTTTAGTAATGAGATATCATCAGTAATACAGTGATTTTAATAACTAATTATTAATATAACTCTTTATTATAATAACTAACTATTAATATAACAATAGTTTTTATTATAATAACTAACTATTAATATAACAATAATACAGGATTTGTTCGTGTTTTGTTATTTTATTTTCTGTTATTTATTGCTATTTATTTGTTCAAATGAACTTAGTAGACAGAATTCATTAAAACCAAACTCTCCATGTGTGTGCATGTGTATGGCTGTCTGTCTGTCTTTCTGTCTGTCTCTCCTCATTCTCTCTCATGTTATTCCAACTACAGACATTAATGATCATTGGATGTACTATAATGTAATTAGTTTAATTTCATTTGCTCCAATGAATGGAGGAGGACGACCAGTCTATCAGGTGGACTCACTTGTTTGTGTCTTTGCAAATCAATTTTCAATTGTGAATTATCTGAATGTAATGTTACTATTCTTTGATCTTGTCCTTGAACTCTTTGTCTGCAATACAGAACAATAAATAAACAGAACAGTTGATGTATTTGATGATAATAGTCTAATAACAACATGTTTTATTTAACAATCACATTGTAAAGATCACACTTGTTATTACAGTACTATATATTATAATAGAGCCTTTGTTACGAACATATAATGTATGTCTATATAAAACTATATATTATACAAGATGAATTATATTACAAGTTAAAATAAATGTCAACTTAAAATATGAAGAAGTTAATAAAGAGAGTTCCATTACTTTATTATAATTATTGTAATAATTGGATTGATTTTATTAAGTTTGTGACAATTTATTTTAACAATTTTAATATTACATGGATAATTATTAAATAGTTAAGATTTAATAAATATTTTAGCTATTTTCGAAACTACTCTTAATTGACCTAGTAGAGGTACATAAATGCTTAACAATAATAATAATATATAATACATAGATAATAGATGCTTTAACAATAACTGATAAAATTGTTAAAATAATAGTACACTGCTACACTACATTAGTTAATGATATGCTAAATATAATTCATTGATATTAAAAGAATTCAATGTTATCAATATTACAATACTTACAGTAACTCTTTCCTCGTCTGCTCTAGTTCAGTAATTTGTTGATTTAGTTCACTTAATGTTTCCTCCTACATCAATATAATTCCAGTCATGATTACTAACTAATGGAGTGTTGTGTTACTAACATTCTCTGTTATCTGGGTAGTTAGTTTTTTCCTCTCCTGGTCTTTCTCATTTAGTGTTTCTGTTAGTGAAATACACTTGGAGTGTAATTCGGTGACTTGTTCTTTTAAACTGTAATGTTCCTCCATTGTTGGCATTTCACCAAGATAACTTTGTAACTTAATGATCTGTTCCCTGTAGATAGTAGAGTTTACTAATAGTAGCTATCATAGGTCAGTGTGGTAAGTACTGATGTTCACTAGTCTAGAGCTTACTAATAGTAGCTATCCTAGGTCACTGTGGTAAGTACTGATGTTCACTAGTCTAGAGCTTACTAATGATAGCTATCCTAGGTCACTGTGGTAAGTACTGATGTTCACTAGTCTAGAGCTTACTAATGGTAGTTATCCTAGGTCACTGTCGTAAGTACTAATGTTCACTAGTCTAGAGCTTACCAATTGCAATTACTATACGTTATTGTGAACTTACTGAAGTGCTTTGTTCTTTAAAGTATACTCTTCAATCTTTCTCTCTAATTCACTGACATATTTCTCTTTGTCCACCAACTTAGAAAAATAATAAATTAATTTACAACTACATAAATTCAAGATATCCTTTAATTCTTACTTTGTTCTGTGTAACTCCTCCTTCTGACTTAGCTCTGTCTAGTTCATAATAAGCCTCACTACATCAAAAAATATATAACTATATATACATATTATAGATACTCTTATAAATAACAATTAAGCACACTTTCTATATTAAGCACGCTCTCTACAGTAAGGACACTCTTTATATTGAGGACACTTGTTCTAGTTCCATACTAATACTTTAGTGTATTATACAACCTCTATATTGAGGACACTTGTTCTAGTCCCATACTAATACTTTAGTGTATTATACAACCTCTATATTGAGGACACTTGTTCTAGTCCCATACTAATACTTTAGTGCATTATTCAACCTCTGTTTTGAAGGACATTACAATAATTTCTAAGGTGTCCACTACAGAGACTGAAAGGCTTCATGATACAACACTCATATATTAACTAATAATATACAAATGTTACTACGCGAAATCATAATGTGTTAATGTATACCCTGAACACCTGGACATCCCATAATATATAAATATTTTGTCCTCAATTAATACTATCAAATTATTTATAATGTGTTATTGTAAATGGAAGGTCACAATGACAGTAGAAATAACAATAAAGTGAGAAAGGTCAACATCCATTATCTTCCTTATAAGAGCATATCTAACATTACTTACATAATGAACTGTACATACCAACACACACACAGGACACTGCACTATAGCCCTATTTGCCATAACACTTAAAAAACACATATAGTGTTTTTCCTCATATCTTACAATAGCTAATATTAATTCTAAATTTAGTATCAGTAAACATACCACATGAATTACCAATGAAATAACAAGAGATTGTCTCCAAGTTACTAAAGATATAGTTGGCACACACTACGTATATTTTTTACAAAGGAATTATCATATTTGGTAATGACCACTTGTAAAAATACATGTACCAAACATGTACCAGTCATGTGACATTTACATATCAATACATGTACAGGTCATAGAATATGTCACATGTAACATACCAGAGATTTTTTGTAGTACATTGTTACATTTAAACAATTACCAAATAAACTAAATGGAATTGTTAACACATTATCAGTAAATTACTAACAGTAAATGAAGTTATTATATTTACACATTTAAAAGTTCTACCAATATAATTTATAATAATTAATTTAACACTTAACGTAGTATAATTAAAGGAAAGTAATTTAATACCTTTTAGTATTAATATCAGCAAACTATAAGTGATCTCATATATATATATATATATATACATGTACATTATATAACATGTACATGTATATATTTTATATGTACATGTATTTCAAGAAATGCGAGATGACCTCAATATAGGAGATGTAACTAGAATCATTGTAATAAGCATCTTTGGGGTGGAAACTGTCCTCAATATACAGGTTATATAATAGACTAAAGTATTAGTATGGGACTAGAATAAGTGTCCTCAATATAGAGGTTGTATAATAGACTAAAGTATTAGTATGGGACTAGAACAAGTGTCCTCAATATAGAGGTTGTATAATACACTAAAGTATTAGTATGGGACTAGAACAAGTGTCCTCAATATAGAGGTTGTATAATACACTAAAGTATTAGTATGGGACTAGAATAAGTGTCCTCAATATAGAGGTTGTATAATACACTAAAGTATTAGTATGGGACTAGAATAAGTGTCCTCAATATAGAGGCTGTATAATATACTAAAGTATTAGTATGGGACTAGAATAAGTGTCCTTAATATAGAGGCTGTATAATACACTAAAGTATTAGTATGGGACTAGAACAAGTGTCCTCAATATAGAGGTTGTATAATATACTAAAGTATTAATATGGGACTAGAACAAGTGTCCTCAATATAATTTAGAGGTTGTCCTTATTACAAAATGTCCTTGTCTATGATATTTTCAATGCAATTACATCTCCATAAATATAATTATAATATTAACAATACAGGGACTTACTCCAGTTTACGTGATAGAATATCTAACTGTACAGGAGTAGAGATTGATGAAGAATTACTGGTATTGTCACAGGCTAACTGTGTGTGTGAGCGGTGAGAGAGAGAGATGAAAGAGAGAGAGAGAGAGAGAGAGAGAGAGAGAGAGAGAGAGAGAGAGAGAGAGAGAGAGAGAGAGAGAGAGAGAGAGAGAGAGAGAGAGAGAGAGAGAGAGAGAGAGAGAGAGAGAGAGAGAGAGAGAGAGAGAGAGAGAGAGAGAGAGAGAGAGAGAGAGAGAGAGAGAGAGAGAGAGAGAGAGAGAGAGAGAGAGAGATGAAAGAGGTGAGAGAGGCCAAAAGATAGCTGTGTACTGTATATTCAAATTCAAAAAACAAACAACTATTCAAAGAATCATTACAATTACATTATGTACATGTCACCAGACTACTACTACTAGTTGTTGTATATACATACTATGATGTAGTATTTGCCAATAGCTTGTGGCAACAATTGTTGAGTGAACTATTGTACTGTACAATAATACATTGTCATGACCCACTTTGATCTTGTAATCCTTACATTGTGGCTTACCTCTGGATATGATCTGACACTTGTCAATGTTAAAGTACGGAGTTGAGCATCTTTCTCTTTACATTCTGATTGTAGTCGTGATATTGTATTCTTTTGTCTATAAATATAGAGGATAATGAACCCTTTGTCTGACTTGTTATATGCATCATTCCCTCCATCTATCTTCTCAAACATTATATCTATTATTTATTCATACATTACTTAGTGCATTGTCTATCCATTAATCCTAACCTATCAATAATTTGATTTTTCTCCATCAACAATGACATCAGGTTCCTTATCTTATCATTGTGTCCTTCTTTAATAGGACTTAGACCATCTCTCAGCCTGCGTTCAAACATTGCTGATGACAAACAAGGGCTACTCTCACTTAAAAAACCCTCCTTTTCTCGTCGATGTCGAGTTTTTGAACTGCTTGTAGGTGTGGTTAATTCTTGCTGAGTAAAATGACCTAGAGAGCGATGAGGGGTACCAACGAGGGGAGCTACCTTAGCTGTCGGTGGAGGTCTGGGTGAATCTTGGACAGACTGTGATTGCATTTGTAAAGAAACCTGGTCAGACTGGTTTCGATGACTGGTAATAACTGGTTTATTATAAGACAAGTCTTCAGTCACTCTCTCGTTATCCTTTCTAGTCAATTCTGTTGTCAATTGAGCAGCTGTAATAATAGAACTCATTGTACTCGACTCTTCATCCACTAATGGTAGAGTTATCCATTCAGTTGGAGGTTTACTAGACGTAGTATCTTCCTGTGCTGTCATAGTATTTGATAATAGTAGCAGGAGGACCGACTCAACTAAAAGCCGACTCACTTGATCGCTTTTATTAGCATTTCAAAGTTACGCGCATGCGCAATTTTAAATCTATTATCTGTGCCCGTTTGAAATATTGATTAACTACAATAACTAGCTCCACCTTCTTTGGTTCCTCTACTTACGACTATGGCTCAACTAATGCGATATAAAACATTGGGCAACACCAATATGATGCTGTCCATTGTCAGTATGGGAGGTTCTGGTTATGGTAGAAACTATGGACCATATGATGAAAAAGAAGCAGTTCAATCATTTCAGTATGTAGAACTGAAGACCCAGAAAAGCATTGTAGTATTTGAATTGATGCATTCAATATGGAGGACTTCAATAATGGATGTATTTAATGATTGTATAAGATGAATGAGCATATTAATGGATGGATGGATAAAGGGATCATGGATTCATTCATTAATTTTAACCCCTTAGGCATGCTCTTGATCGTGGAGTCAACTACATTGACACAGCCTACTGGTATGGACAAGGACACTCAGAAAAATTCCTCGGACAAGAACTTCTACCGACAATCTCCCGCGACAAATACTTCATAGCAACTAAAGTTGGTCGCTATGAGACAGACTTACACAATATGTTCAATTTCACAGCAGAAAAGGTCACAAAAAGTGCTGAAGAGAGTCTTAAACGACTTCAACTCAGCCATGTTGATCTCTTACAAGTTCATGATGTTGAGTTCTCTTTTTCACTAGATATGATTATCAACGAAACTTTGCCTGCTTTAGAGAAACTACAGAAACGAGGTCTATGTTGTTACATAGGTATCACAGGGTATCCATTAGGTCCATTAAAGGAAATCATATTAAGGAGTCCAGTTAAAATAGATAGCATTTTATCATATTGTCGTTTATCACTCAATGATAACGTCCTTAAAGATGACTTCCAGTTTTTCAAGGAGCATAACGTTCCAATTATTAACGCATGTGCTGTAAGTATGGGTTTACTGACAGAGACTGGACCACAAGATTGGCATCCTGCTTACCCTTGGATCAAGGAAGCATGTAAGAAAGCTGTGACATATTGTCAAAGCCAAGGAGTAGATGTGACAAGGATAGCTATGAATTATTCATCAACATTTGAAGAAGTAAGATAAATAATATAATATGTTAATAATAATTTTATTAGCTTGTTAATATAGACTTTTGTAAGAGATTGGTTAGTAGTAATGTGTTTTCATTTGGAAGTATTATAATATCATAATATTACAATAGTCCATTTCAATGAAACTCTGACTGTCAATGATTACCTCAAGCAACAACAACAACAACAACATTGTGTACAACTAGAGAGTTCTCTAAACAGTGGCTTGTATAATTTATCAATACATGAGCTGTTGTTAACTTAGCTTAATGATTAGACATGTAAATATAAAAATGGAAAATGAAGAATTGTGGTACAATATTAAAGATAGATGTCTGACTAGTTAAACATTGACGATTTTTTATTTTAAATAGATCCAGAGATGAATTCTCTTTTATAATGTAGGTTGTCACAACATTAGTTAGTATGACAAATACAGCAATGGTGGACAGTAATATTGATGCTGTATTACGTCCTCTTACTGATCATGAACAAGAAGTGAAAGAATATTTGGAAAATAAGATATTTGCTGATCTAACACATCGTCATTGGGAAGGAAGAGAACTATTATCATATTGGAATGCTGTCAAACAATCTTAAGACATAATAGATTTTTAGTTTTTGTTAATGCTGCTAAAATGTCATTTATACTACTGTATACTATACTATACTATTTCAATTTTCTACCTTGCATTAACCGTACAATACAAGTAGTTTGGTTGTCAGTTCTATATTATAGTGTGCATATAGAACTAACATTAAAAACTTTCAATACTCCACATTTTAATAGCCTATGAGCTGAGGGCACCTTATAGAAGAAAAAGTTGGAATCATAACATTTTTCATAAGTGTCATGCTCAATGCGTATACTTCAAACAGTCAATGTTATTTTTTTGTTCGTAATTGTTTAAGAGTGTTCCAGTATTTTTCTACCTCTATATGTTCCCAATGACGCTGGGTAAGTTGACTGAAGAACTTCTCCTCTAATTCCTTCTTAACCTCTTCTTCTGTCATTGAGAGTGGCCGCAGAACAGCATCCAAGTTCTTCTTCAACATGACACTGTCACTAATAGCAGTCAATGTAGTAAATGCCTGCAAGCAAAAAAAGGGAAAATCCCTCTTTTCAATAGCAGCTTCTTTACAAATTTGATACTTAAGTGACACTACTTACCGCTTCAAAACTTGATGAATAATTCACAGCTAATCGCGTAATATCAACTCCTCTCTCTTTGCAATACTCTACTGCTTTCCAGCAGATTTCTTTGATTTCAGGAAGAGCTGGATTCCAAGGTTGTACCCCCATCTCTGTCAGCAAGCCTAGACTTACAGGACTAGCGTTAATAAGAGCGATTTCATGTTTCTTGAAGAAATCAAAGTGATCAGTGAGTGAGCTATCATTGAGTGACAATCGGCAATATGAGAGAACAGTGTCAATCTTGATCTCACTCTTTGCTATAATCTCCTTTAAAGGACCTAACGGATATCCAGTTATTCCAATAAACCTACAAAGACCTTTCTTTTGGAGTTTCTGAACAGCTGGAAGTGCTTCATCCAGGATCACATCAACTGATGGTGCAAACTCAATATCATGTAGTTGTAATATATCTACATAGCTTAGTTGTAAACGTTGTAGACTCTCTTCAATACTCCTAATAATTTTATCAGCTGTGAAATCAAATCTCTTCTCTATATTCCACAAATAGCGTCCCACTTTAGTACCTATGTAATATTGGTCACGTGATACCCCATCCAATCCTCGACCAATAAAAGCCTCAGAACGTCCCTCACGATAGAAAGGCGAGGTATCAATATAGTTAATACCACTGTCACTCCTTTATATTAGAGATATAATATTGTTCCTTGAGTTTGTCCTTTAACATCATCTCAACATTCACTAGATCTACCTGAGTGAGCAAATTTCTCAATCTCATTGTTGAACTTTACAAGTTGACAAATAATATTTTTTGATTTTGTTCAACTTACAAGCTCCACCTACAACAATATTACATGTCTTCTTAACAGGAGTATATCTTATACTATATATATTGATATTATTGTTGTTGTCTTGTTTGTGTTGTGAAAACATTAAAATGGAAGTAATAATATTTCTTTATAAACTTTGCTCATTAAAAGTGGAAAATGATTTATTAACACAAGACAATATAATGTAGAGAATTATAATATGATAACTTACTATTATAATGATTTATTACTGTTGTCTACTAATATAAACCTACAGTTTTAAAACAATAATATTTAATATAATTATTAGGATCAGTTGATGTGTATGATTGTATAACATCTAGTATAACTGGTGACCTTTGTACCTAGTCTAGTTAATAAGAGAGAGGAGAGGTGATAATTATTCTCTTCAACTTACATCTCATAATATTTCACCTCTACATCCAGTGATCTCATGTCCATTATACTCTATAAAGGTTTAGTTCCTCTCTTATTATCAATAAAGTATCCAATCCTTTCTATAGATATAACTACATTATTAATATATCAATGTAGAGTATAGGACTAATGGAGTTGTCTATTAATATCATCTCACCAGTTATTATGTGAGTGAGCAAATGTCTCTACTTCAGAAATATGTATTGTTGGACTTTTCATTATTCAACTGAACTGATCTCATTATTATAGTTAAATTGTAGTCTTCAGTTTCTTCTGAATATAAGATAGACCATGATGACTTCTTTAGTCTGTCAAAAATGGGATACAAGTTAGTACATTCCTTACTGCATCACGTCTTCAGAGCATATATACAAGTACAAAGGAGTTAAAATTAATGCCCCACCCACAAAAAATAATAATTACAGGCGGCAAATTAGCAGCTGTCAGACAGCAAAAAAGTGCGACGTTAGAGAAAGTAAGTGTCAAGCAAAACTGCTCTATTTTTATTGTTCTACTAGTTTTGTTAGAGAAAGAAATTGTTAATAAAAGAAAAGAAAATGAAGTTAAAAGAAATTTAAAGAGAAAATAAAAGTGAGCGAGAAGACAAATTAAGAATAAACAACAAACTACTTACTATTACACGAACACAAGTCTGTCTTTAATAACTTGATAACAGTCTAACTTCGTACAATACTCTCTATGTTGTCTTGATAAGACTAGTTCCCTTATTGTAGTATTTTTATTAAGTGATGTACATATTGTCTTGATATCATCATTGTTTAGTGAAGTATTGTAGAGATATAGTGTTGTCAATGATGTAGTTGTTTGTATTAGATCTGCTATTGTACTGGTACTAACTGAAGTGATCTGACGATTACCTCTGATGTCCAACGTAGTCAATGTTTGGTTTTTAGTAAGTCCTTCACAGATATATCGGACTCCATTATCAGTGATGTTACAGTTGAAGAGATATAGTTCTTTTAAAGTTGTATTACTTGATAACATAGTAGATAAGTGAGTTATATCTTCATCTGTGATATCAGTAACATTATACAATACTAACTGTTCAAGTGTTTTATTATTAAAGAGACTATCACTGACTTGTTTGATACCACCAGTAAGTGAAGAGGATGACAGCTGTAGTCTCTTTATTGTTTTATTAGTTTTTAGTATTTCTGATAATATCGATACACACTTACTGTCCAATGAAGTGTTGTATATCTCAAGATACCTCACTGTACACTTATTAAGATTGTTTATAATAACTGCAGTACTTTCAGGAGATGATGACCAGAGATAAATACTCCATTCTTTTCCTGTTTGTTGTTCTTTTATTAATTTACTTATAACATCTTCACTTTCTAATACACTTGGTCTAGTGAGTCTAACAATATTGTCATCATCATTCCACAGAACACTTCCAGTGTCTCCTGTTATAAAACAGAGTTAGTATATAATATAGTACACACATAGTAATATATACTATAACACACTACAATACACAGACAATACACTGAAGAAGAAAGGAAGCCATTACTGTTTACTGACTACGGTTACTATGGCAACGAATTGCAGGAGGCGTGGTTTACTGTTAAATTTGAGATCTAGTATGTTCTACTGGTTACAGAGGAACAATCCTATCATACTAACAGAGCACCACTATATAATGGACTTCTGGTGTATCAACTTAGTCTGGCGAAGCTAACCCCTTTGCTTTGGATGGAATTATCTGGTAGCCTATGATCTCATGTCTGACAAATTATTTTTATAGTTGAGTGTGACTAAAAACTGCTTTGATCTAATACAGGATCTGTAAATGAATTATTCTTTAGAAATTTCCTGTTTGTTATTTCTTAACATGTTATACTTTTGTTGTTAATAGTAAGTGAAATGTGTAAAGTTCATTTGATAATAGTTGTCAATAGGTAAAGAATAGAGACTGAAATGAACAGTCTGAGTTGTCTTGTCTTGTGTGGTCCAATGTTACTGTAATATCAGGTGACACAAGACTACAGTGTCTTTATAATATGTATTGTAAACATTATTACATTCTATTTCATTGAGTTCAGAATTGAGTTGATATGTTTGTTACATGAGGAAATTATGTATCTCTCTACATTGTACATAGGAATGCTCTGTTGTCACAAAAATGTTTGGTGGGTGTGGTTAAGTACAGTAACTATATTGAGCAGTACATGTTAATAGATATAAACAAAAGTAGAAGGAATTACAAATAAAATGAGTTATCAATTGATTTGACTTTTTCCTTGATATATTAAATTATTTTAATTTGTGAATTATTGTATTTATAGTAACAGATAGTCTGGTAAGGCCAACCCCTTTGCTTAGAGAGGAAGGGTTTGGTAGTCCATACTATAGTACACTTGTCTCTTTCACTAACATTCCTGATACAACCACAGTCTATTCAGACAAACCACATTGTTATTATAGTGGGTGTGGCTGAAAAACTGCTTTGATCTAAAAGTGCAGGATCTACAAACAAACATCATTAGATGTTTCATTATGAAATATTGACTTCTTTGTCCTTTTATTGTATTACAATATCTTTCATTTAGTCATGTTGATTTAACTCAATAAAAACATTATATTGTAGTCTCACAAACCAACTCACAAGAGAAAGAAACTGAGTTGATTATGTTGCTCTATGATATTAACATATAATAAAATTAATCACACTTTTCATAAAATTAAATTCCTTTTCATCAACTGTAATAAGTGTGTGCTACCACATCATTTCCTTTAAGCAAAGGGGCTGACCTCACCATACTATATATGACAATCTATAACTATTACCAAGACAACCGTACAAAGTATACCACAAGACAATAGTCATGTTATTGATAATACAAGGAACTTTACCAATAATGTCATACACATGGTCTCTAATTTTAAATTCAACCTACTTTGATATCTTTGTTGTTGACCAGTAGGTAACAAGATGTCACGACCTGTCATTAATAAGCTCTTTTCTTTTAGCTGTCCTGATAATGGAGACTTTAAATCTACATTTAATAAAATGTATCATCTCATATAACATTTAACATCTGTACTATAGGATATGATATATTAACTGAATCATTTCAATGTTAAAAAACTTGAAAATAAAATGTAGCCTTGTTATGATATACACTGAGTATTATACATTTATAATATGACATACCTTCTATATGTGAATGCTCATCATCTGCATCATGATCTGACTGTTTATCATCTACATCATAATCTGACTGTTCAATATCTGACTCTTTGATTTCAACTGAACTCTTATCTTTTAATTCTGATAGTGAGACTATATTAAATAATTATAAAATATAATTTACATTATTACCTGTAGTTTCAATGATAGATGGTGTGGACTTGTCTTCTTGACTAGACTTTGTTTGGGTCTCTTCAAATCCTTGATCAGTTAGTGGTTTATGAGTCTTTGAGGTTAACACTACATCAACTAATATACAATGACAAGTGATAGTCAATAGTGACAATGTATTTGAGGACTGTCATTATATTTTACATCCCAAATCTAACTACATTGTAGATTACAATTAGTTTATTAATCTATTTAAATAAAGTATTTAAAGCATTACATCAACTGTTAGAATCTAAATTTGTCATTTTTACAGTTAGAGGTCAAGTTGACAATTCTATACAATACATCCTTACAAAGTAAACCACATTACTTCACCTCAGTTAATATATTCATTTCCACTTTAGCAATACAGCTGTCAATGAATCTCATTACTACAACACTATAACTAAACCCACAGTACTTAGGTTATATAAATTGACCACATTCTCACTTGTTTAGATTCACTCACTCAATATTATAATATCAACATGTACATATTATAATAGTTACCTTTTAAACTCTGTTTTAATTCCTCAATCTGTTTATCTCTCTCTCGTAGTTGTAATGTCAATGATGTGGTTATGTCTTGTAATTTCTCTATTTCTTTCTGTCTCTCAGTAGCCATTGACACAAATTCTTTCTCAATAACTAAGAAAAAAAAGTGATCACAATCTATATATAACTATTGACAAATATGTGACATGAACTATGTTAATGATAGCTATTGTATTAATAATACCTTCTTTCCTTTCTGGAAGTGATGTCATATCTTTAACCTGTTTTTCTTTCATTTCTATATATAACAATATTATACAATATATTATATTATACATGTACTCAGTATGATAAATTATATTCATGATCTCAAATAGAATAAGTTAGAAACAAAATTTAAATATACATGTACAAATTTAGGATACTAGACAACTATTAACAAATATTACTATCTTTATTTATTGACTTTATTTTTATAATCTTTTCTCATCAAATATTTTCTGTTATATAAATATTAATTACCTTGTAAACTTTGTTTTAATGTCTCATTTTCTTTGTCTTTATCTCTTAGTTGTAATGTCAATGTTATCTTCTGTTGTTCTTCTATTTCTCTTTGTTTTTCAACTGAAAACAATTCTTTCTCGGTAGCTAAAAATGAAAAATTCACAAATAATGTCCAAGTATTGACAAGTGACACATGATGTGTTAATATTATATAATTGTATATTAATTAATTTAACATTAATATTAATTAATTACAGACAGACTTGTCTCCCACTGTATGGAAGAAGACAAGCTTACAAAGTGTGGGAATGTTAGTTTTATACACCAATCACTAATCCAATACAGTCAGCTATGAATCTCATTACTACAATTATAACTAAACCCACAGTACTAAGACTATATAAACTGACCACATTCTCACTTGTTTAGATTCACTCACTCAATATTATAATATCTACATGTACATATTATAATAGTTACCTTTTAAACTCTGTTTTAATTCCTCAATCTGTTCATCTCTCTCTCGTAGTTGTAATGTCAATGATGTGGTTATGTCTTGTAATTTCTTACTTTCTCTTTGTTTCTCTTTCTCAGTAACTAAAAATGAATTCACAAAATATACTAACAAATAAATAATACAGAGTATGTCAATGTTACATGTATTAATTAAATCTTCCTTGATTTAAAATGATTTTAAACTGTTTGGATGTCAGAAACAAGTTATAAAATATAGACCCTTTCTACTTACAGACTATATCAGACTAATGTCTATTGTATGAAAGCAGTACTTAGTGAGACAGTCCTATATTAAGATATTTATAATGATCTCTACCTCATAAACCCCAAATATTAAGTGTTAAAGTATATAGTCTAATACTGTCCCACTAGTCTTTCATACTATTGTGTAATTAATAAGTAACATAATGTTAGCTCTAATTACTCTAATAGATTTAGTCTCTTTATTTCTAGTGTTTCCTTTAATCTCCCACTTAATTATTAATTTATTTTATTAATATCAACACCGTAAAAATTGATTAGTTAATTTAACCAATACATGGTTATGTGGGTTGCATGTGTAAAAAGTAACCTTAATACTACTTTGATTACTAATGTACTATGAAATTATTGGTTATGTAGCTACATAAACAGTAGGACATTAGTAATGAAAACAGTATTATGCTTACTTTTCTAGCAAAAATAAGTTTGTAATTGCAACCTGTATAACCAATTAATGGTTAAATCAACCAATCATTTTTTACAGTGAATTACCTTTCAAGTTCTGTTTTAATGTCTCATTTTGTTTGTCTCTATCTCTTAGTTGTGATGTTAAATCTTCAATATCCTTTTCTTTCATTTGTCTCATTTCTATGTAATAATATTGAGTTGTAAAACAGTTATACTATATTTAGTAAATTAAAACTACAAATTAAATTCATAATTTCATGAATATAGTTAAGAAGTAATTTTAAGTATGTACACCCACACACACACACAATAGACAGTTTAATAATGGTTATTGACTATATGGACAAATACCTTCATTTTGTTTTTTAACAGATGACAATTCCATAGTCTTCTTTTTACTAATGGTTTGTTCTAGTTCTACATAACTTCTCAACTCCTTTGTATTCTCTTCTACAATAGGTCTAACCTCCTATATATCAATAAACAACACATGTAGTAACTGTTGTCTAATACTACTCATCTCTTACCTTGTCTCTTTGATATTTATCATAAATGGTACAATGACCAACTGTAAGTTGAATTAATCCTCTCCTCTTCACTGATTCAAGGGTCTCCTGAGCTTTGACAATAAGTAAAGTTGTCATACTGAGTGGAAAGGTACAGGTCACAATGATGGAGTTACCCTCTGTCACAATAATTACTCTAACTCTTTTATTTAATCTTTCAAAGGCAACTGACAAAAGGTTTTTAATGTCAGTCAATGAAGTCTTGTCAGGATCCCATTCAAGAACAAATTTAGCAGTCTCACATTTGAGAGGAGAACTGGTTGATACCACAAGAGACTCCTGGAGACTTAGACGTGTTGTTACTGTGGAACAAAACTCCTCAATAGCATCTTCATAAGCTTTAATGTGAACATAAACTTCTTCAACCTTAATTTCGTCAGCAATGGCTTTTAAAATCTCAATGTCAATCAATGTACACTTAACTTTGACAATTTCTAGCACATCATCAATTGTATTAATGCTGAGACTTGCTAATTGAGGGGTGAGGTCAGGATAACAATCTCGGAGAAATGTTTTCAACTTTTCAGAAGCTATAGATGTCTCTTTAATAACATTTCGAATTTTGTTGAAAGTTGTTCCAAATTTTACTCTCATTGAATTAAATTTGGGACTCATACTTCTTGGAACAAAAATCCCATCTATGATATAGTAAATATTATTAGATGAATATAAAGGATATTACCTTGAATAGACTCATTGTTTATATGAGATAGACTATGAGTAGATCCTATAATAAGAGATATAATATGATATTAATATTAATATTAATATATAATATTATAATATATAATATCTAGTACTTAGTGAGACAGTCCTATATAATGATCTCTACCTCATAAACCCCAAACATTAACTGTTAAAGTATATAGTCTGATACTGTCCCACTAGTCTTTCATACTATTGTGTAATTAATAAGTAACATAATGTTAGCTCCAATTACTCTAATAGATTTAGTCTCTTTCTTTTTAGTGTTTCCTTTAATCTCCCACTTAATTATTAATTTATTTTATTAATATCAATTACCTTTCAAGTTCTGTTTTAATGTCTCATTTTCTTTGTCTCTATCTCTTAGTTGTGATGTTAAATCTTCAATATCCTTTTCTTTCATTTGTCTCATTTCTATGTAATAATATTGAGTTGTAAAACAGTTATACTATATTTAGTAAATTAAAACTACAAATTAAATTCATAATTTCATGAATATAGTTAAGAAGGAATTTTAAGTATTTACACCCACACACTCACACAATAGGATAATAGACAGTTTAATAATGGTTATTGACTACATGGACAAATACCTTCATTTTGTTTTTTAACAGATGATAATTCCATAGTCATCATTTTACTGATAGTTTGTTGTAGTTCTAGTTGACTTCTTAACTCCTTTGTGTTCTCTTCTACAATAGTTCTAATCTCCTATATATCAATAAACAACACATGTAGTAACTGTTGTCTAATACTACTCATCTCTTACCTTGTCTCTTCTATGATCATAAATGGTACAGTGTCCAACTGTAAGTTGAAGTAATCCTTTCTCTTTCATTATTTCAAGAGTCTCCTGAGCTCTGGCAATAATTGACGTGGTTAGACAGAGTGGAAAAAAGCATGTGACAATGATAGACTTGCCCTCTCTAATGACACGAATCTGTATATTATCCTCAACTGATTCAGCAATAATGTCTCGTACATCTTGCAATGTGTAGTTGGTAGGATCCCAGTCTAAGACAAATACAGCTGTCTCACATTTGAGAAGAGAATGACTTTTCCTTTCTTTGAAGGTTTCTTCTAGGAAAAAAGCTATTTTATTTTTGCAAAATGACTGAACCAAAGTTTTGTAAGTTTTTATAAGCTCCTCAGCTTGTTCAATATTAAATCGTTTCACAACTCCCTCGAGACAAGTGATATTAATCAGTGTACAATGATCATTTACAACATCTAGGACATCATCAATGGAAGTAGAATGAGCTATTTGAGATTTGAGATAAGAGTAACCATCTCTAAGAAACTGTTTCAATTTATCCAGAGGTGGAGGACTTTTGTTAATTTCTTCTCGGATTTTGTTAAAGACTATTCCAAATTCTTGTCGGATTGACCCAAATACAGAGTCAAACTTTCGAGGAATTGGAATAGGTTTTAAGGATTTATCTATACATTTAAAATAATTTAAATGAAGGTAATATCTCTCCAAGTACTTACCTAATGGTTGACTCCCTTCACTACTTCCATTATATGCTACTTGTAAGTCATAATCAGGAAATGCTTTACCTATTAAAATAGACTTATAACAAAAGTAAGTCTATGTTAGTACTCACGACAATCCTGTATGATAGCATTAGCACATGGTACATTGCTAGTTTGTTTTAAGAGTATACTAGCAAAGACCTCCAGATTATGATAGTTGGTACGCACAGCATGACGTACAGCTTGTAATAGGACATATAATGCTTTTCTTGTTGATGGAGACTTGGCAGTATATTCTATAATTTCTAGTCTAGTTTTTGTAATAACTCCCTCTCCATAGAGATAGTGTGCTACTCTAACAGGATATCGGAGAGACTGAGAGAGAGTACCATAATGACAACGTAAAATGTCACTGGCATGATCTTCATGACTAGTATAACTTGTCATTACTACCTCTTGAACATTAGCTACTGTTGTCTGGTCATCTGGAAATGTTTGACCTATTAACAATATGTATTAATTATAAATTATTTAATTGACCTCTTACCATATTCACTGATAATTCTCTCAGATAGTGTTTTTGTCTCTTCAAACTTGGACAGTACTGTTGCTAACACTTTCAACTTCTTGTGATCTGAAGATATTGTTATATGTATAGCAGATAACAAAGTTGTCTTCTTCTCATCTGGAGAGCCTTGCAATGACTCCATCTTATCAAGTGTTTCTTCACTAATGCATCTCTCACTAAATAAGAGCTGGGACACTTTTACAGGATTAATCAGACACTGTGACAGTGTATCATTATGACACTGAAGAATACCAGTTGCTTCATTAGCTAGAGACTGAGAGTCCATTCCTATAATAAGAACAGTACACAATCCATAAACAAACTAATAATATAACATTTATAACATGATATACATGTAAAAGGTTCTTGTACTTACTAGTAGGAAGATTACTGGATTTTCTCAACATTTGCTCATACTCATGGGCAACAGTGATTTCTTCAATGACTTCCTTCCTCAAAGCATCTATCACTTGTCTTCTGGTAGCATCAGGTTTGGTATCTAACCACAACTCAAACATTTTTGTTGTTTTGTATATGGAGTCATCTGGTAGCTTGTGAATATCTTCTAACTTCTTAACGTTCAGTTTCAACTGAATTCCCAACTGATACCATTTACTACCAATACGAATATGTTCACACAATTCATCAATTGTTGGTTTCTCTACGAGAATCTCCTCAAAAGATAGGTTTCTTGTAGCCATTGCTTCTTTGCTGACACACCTACGCAGGGTTAATAAATAAGGCCACACCCAAAAGCTTAATGATGGGCGTGGTATGACCTGGAAAATCCCTTACCTTTCCCTTCACTTGCAGCATCAACAATTTGTTATTACGCCATATTTTATAGACTTCAGAGACAATACTGACTGTCCTGAGAATTGTAAACAGAGATCATCTTTAATAAGAGGTAAGATATTGTGCTTGTATAGTAATTATCATTGATTGTGTTTTTAAAATTACTTATATCAAGTTTTGTTTAGAGCTATTATGTAAATGTTATATATAAGATACAGCTGTATCCATGACAATACATATACATGTATAATATTACAATATGTACATTTATTATTTATTCACTATATATTTATTTCAATGTCATGTGATATTAATACTAAGATATTATAAGTGACTAAATCCTTTGAACCTTGGACCTAAAAATATATTAAGTTTATATTAAATAATACATTTATAGAACTTAATTCCTCTATCACTAGATAATGTAATATTTGTTGTATATATTCTTATAGTAATGTAACCAGTTTAATACTTTCAAAGTATATAGTGATTTTAAGAGTTATGTAGTGTTTTCTCCCCTTACTAACTACACAATACTTGTGTTTACATTTACTAACTAAGAGGAGTGGTCTTGTATGGTCTCTCCCTATCAACTATTAGTATGACACTAACATAATAATTGACTATATATATTACATGTAGTTACATTATTAGAGATATTAAAATGGACTATATGACTTTATGTACATTGTTTTACTGAGTTTGTATCTTTTCAATATCAATTAATTCCCAAATCATTTAGAAATTTGGGACATACTCAACAAAACTTTAGAACCTTTACCACATGTACATGTACATGTATATTTACATGTACATGTATATATTTCCCTAATATTGATGTCAGTTGTCATGTGATAAACAGCTCATCACATGAGCAAATAAATTTGTCACAGCTGCAATAAACTCACCCTATATTATTATTATATGAAGTAATGTCATAATAATTTATATAAATTTGTATATTAAGAGAACAAAAGAGTTAAGTATATTCTTATGTAATAAATATTGATAACTAGACATACCACAATAGTACATTTAATTACATATACATGTAATAATTAAAACATGTACTTCATTAATACATTGTTTTAATAACATAATTTAATTTTCATTATTAATTTTTTACAGTTACTTTATAATTATTACTTCATTGGACAATGGCTCATGTCTACTTACCACGTAGTATATCTAATGCTGACTTAGATCAAACCAATCGATGCCGAGACTTTATTAAGAAAGCATGGGTTAAGGATGTCCCTAATGGTTGTACTAATTACTTTAATGCCACACCTGCCTTTACACTTACAATCCCAGCATTAACGGAATATCCTAAAGAATTCCAAGAGTTCGTCTTCAAACGTATCATTAACTATTTGATCAAAGAAGACCTTGAAGCATCTAAGTCACTTAACTGGTGTCCGGGAGCGTCCGAGTTCGTTCCTCTTTATACAACAGGTGATGGGAACTGTCTCCTTCATGCTGCTTCACTGGGTATGTGGGGCTTCCAAGATCGAGATTATACATTGCGTACAGCTGTTTATGATGCTGTGGTGCATGCTAAGGAAAACTCATTGTATAAACGTTGGAAAGAATGGCGTCAAGTGGAAATGAGACAGCTGGGGGCAGAGTTAGAACCTCATCAGTGGGAAGGTGAGTGGCGAGTGGTTATTGATTATGTTTCCCTCGAGAGATCAGGAAATGGGTCTTTTGGGTATTTGGATCAGTTTCACGTGTTTGTTTTGTCTAACGTCCTTCGTCGTCCGATTATTTTGTACTCAGAACCTAAGTTGTTATCAACAGCTGGAGGTGGTACCCTTCAAAAAGTTGAATTTGATGGACTATATCTGCCGTTGTTATGGCAACCAGAACACTGTGTCAAGAATCCATTGCCTATTGTTTTTTCAAATGGTCACTTTTCTGCTCTGTCTGTCATAGATAATGGCCGTCAATATAAAGACGGTTCTCTACAGTGCTAGTAAATTTTAACAATACACTAGCAAAGATCGTCAGATTATGATAGTTGGTATGTACAGCATGACGTACAGCTCCTAACAACATCAATAATGCTTTTCTTGTTGATGGAGACTTGGCAGTATATTCTATAATTTCTAGTCTAGTTTTTGTAATAACTCCCTCTCCATAGAGATAGTGTGCTACTCTAACAGGATATCGGATAGACTGAGAGAGAGTACCATAATGACAACGTAAAATGTCACTGGCATGATCTTCATGACTACTATAACTTGTCATTACTACCTCTTGAACATTAGCTACTGTTGTCTGGTCATCTGGAAATGTTTGACCTATTAACAATATGTACTAATTATAAATTATTTAATTGACCTCTTACCGTATTCACTGATAATTTTCTCAGAAAGGTATTTTGTCTCTTCAAACTTGGACAGTACTGTTGCTAACACTTTCAACTTCTTGTAATCTAAAGATATTGTTGTATGTATAGCAGATAACAGAGTTGTCTTCTTTTCATCTGGGGAGCCCTTCAATGACTCCATCTCATCAAGTGTTTCTTCGCTGATAAATCTCTCCCTAAATAAGAGCTGGGACACTTTTACAGGATTAATCTGAGATTGTGACATCTCTTCAATAAAACTTTGGAGAGTATTTTCCTTCACTAAGGAACAAACACATATTCCCTGACTACATCGATAAATGTTTATCAACTTACCTTTAGTTAAGTATTGATGTATTTCATTAGCCTTCCTGATATGTTTAACAATAGGACCCTTGATGGCATCAATCAATGTTTCCCAGGTAACAAGACGTGACTCAGTAGTGGTTAACCAGCTATGAATGACCTCAGAGAGTTTGATGGCATTACTCTCATGACTATGTTTTAAACCACCCAAAACCCTGTCAGAAACATTGAGTGATAAGCCGATCTCATGCCACAAGTGACTAATATCAGCTAATAGTTTGAGTAGTTCATGTTTAGGGGGAACCTTCTTCAAAAGATCTGAAATATCTAAACGAAGAGAAGTAAGATATTAAAATGACTAACAGTTATATCAGGTCTTGTATGTTACCTAGATGTTGAGTTTGAGGTAGTTCCTTTGCAGCCATAGTTAGTATTATGAGAGCAAACAAGATATAGTCTAATGAACTAGAATCTTGTGTATCAGGGAAGAGGAGGTGTCTCTCTGATATTTAGGGTGTGGCTGTTTAGCACCTTATGAATATTTACAAGTTATGAATTCCAAATTACACACACTTTAGTTGACCTTTTATAAGGTGCAGCACATTACATAATAGTGTTCTGCAATATTTAGGGTGGGGCTGGTATAGCACTAACAGCACTAGTCTCACAATAGACAGTCTTATGTTACTGTTAGTCTCATAGTAATTCAACTGTTAAATAGTTCCATCACAAAATACTAAACAATACTAGTACATAATAGTACTAAAGTCTCAAAATATGATGTAAATCTTGATTTGTTACTTCAAAGGATGGTGTTGTTAATGGTAATGACTGTGAGTAGATTGAACTAAATGACCATTAATATCATCATAATGAAGGGAAGTAGCAGGTGAGAGATAAGTTGATGTATTTGTACTATTATAAATTGAAGGACCTGGTAATGTATAATAATGTGGTTGATATAATGATGTATATTGTGTTATATTAATGGAATGATGAGCGCCACCAGACAACAATGACTGTACAATGTTAATTATTCACTACATATTTAATTGTTAGATAAAAACCACTATTGTCATAAAATACACTATCAGTTTTATAACAAACACAATATACAATAACAACTACACATAATTATCCTATAACAACAAACTGTTTATTTAAACATACTCCCAGTGTTACTCTGTTGATGATGTGTGTCACACATATGTAATAAGAGTAATTGAGCAATCTCAGGATTATTGGATCCCAGTGCATAGTCTAGCACTGGCATCCATTCATTTTCCATTTTATATGTAAATATAAAATGGAAAATGAAGAATTGTGGTACAATATTAAAGATAGATGTCTGACTAGTTAAACATTGACAATTTTGTACTTTAAATAGATCCAGAGATGAATTCTCTTTTATAATGTAGGTTGTCACAACATTAGTTAGTATGACAAATACAGCAATGGTGGACACTAATATTGATGCTGTATTGCGTCCACTTACTGATCATGAACAAGAAGTGAAAGAAAATAAGATATTTGCTGATCTAACACATCGTCATTGGGAAGGAAGAGAACTATTATCATATTGGAATGCTGTCAAACAATCTTAAGACATAATAGATTTTTAGATTTTGTTAATGCTGTCATTTATATTACTGTATACGTTGTTTAAATTTTTTTCTATTTCAATTTTCTACCTTGCATTAACTGTACAATACAAGTAGTTTGGTTGTCAGTTCTATATTATAGTGTGCATATAGAACTGACATAAAAAACTTTCGATACTCCACATTTTAATAGCCTATGAGCTGAGGCCTCCTTATAGAAGAAAAAGTTGGAATAATAACATTTTTCATAAGTGTCATGCTCAATGTGTATACTTCAAACAGTCAATGTTTTTTTTTTTGTTCGTAATTGTTTAAGAGTGTTCCAGTATTTTTCTACCTCTATATGTTCCCAATGACGCTGGGTAAGTTGATTGAAGAACTTCTCCTCTAATTCCTTCTTAACCTCTTCTTCTGTCATTGAGAGTGGCCGCAGAACAGCATCCAAGTTCTTCTTCAACATGACACTGTCACTAATAGCAGTCAATGTAGTAACTGCCTGAAAGCAAAAAAAGGGAAAATCCCTCTTTTCAATAGCAGCTTCTTTACAAATTTGATACTTAAGTGACAATACTTACCTCTTCAAAACTTGTTAAATAATTCACAGCTAATCGTGTAATATCAACTCCTTTCTCTTTGCAATACTTCACTGCTTTCCAGCAGATTTCTTTGATTTCAGGAAGAGCTGGATTCCAAGGTTGTACCTCCATCTCTGTGAGCAAGCCTAGACTCACAGGACTAGCATTAATAAGAGCGATTTCATGTTTCTTAAAGAAATCAAAGTGATCAGTGAGCGAGCTATCGTTGAGTGACAATCGGCAATATGAGAGAACAGTGTCAATCTTGATCTCACTCTTTGCTATAATCTCCTTTAAAGGACCTAACGGATATCCAGTTATTCCAATAAACCTACAAAGACCTTTCTTTTGGAGTTTCTGAACAGCTGGAAGTGCTTCATCCAGGATCACATCAACTGATGGTGCAAACTCAATATCATGTAGTTGTAATATATCTACATAGCTTAGTTGCAAACGTTGTAGACTCTCTTCAATACTCCTAATAATTTTATCAGCTGTGAAATCAAATCTCTTCTCTATATTCCACAAATAGCGTCCCACTTTAGTACCTATGTAATATTGGTCACGTGATACACCATCCAATGCTCGACCAATAAAAGTCTCAGAACGTCCCTCACCATAGAAAGGCGAGGTATCAATATAGTTAATACCACTGTCCAAAGCAGATCTATTTTGGTAAAAAATTTCTAATAACTAAATGATTAAAGAGGGACCATACTCAATAACCAAACATGCCATAGCTAGCTAGATTTCCTTCCATCAACAAACCTCAATGTTCTGGCTGCCTCCTTTTTGTCATATTCTCCATATAACCCGCCATATCCTGATCCACCTAGACTAAGAATAGAGATCTGAAGACCAGTCTTACCTAGTTGTCTGTACAGCATCTTTCCCACAGCTATTAGCCAGAGAAGGTGATCCAAATTTTTAACCCCTTCTTTTAAGTTTTATTGCCTTCTCTTAGAAGTTACACGTTGTGATTTGATAGTGTTTAGGTAATGATTTTTATTTGTTGTAACATACAAAAGAGACAATGATACTTTACATTAGTAATATAAAATTAACACAATAAAACAAATATCTTGACACAAGCAGACAATTATACTATTTAGTGTCACACACAGGATTACAGAATTGTTAAATGTAGTTATCAAGTATTGCATTTATTTTTGGAATAGTACATGTAAGGTATATCAAGACTATCAACACTATTTGTCTCATTCTGTCTACACAGAACTTAATGTACAAAATAAATCAAAAATTTATTTAAAAAAACCCTTGTGTGTTGCCCAAACGATTCCTACTCGCTCACCCACTCAGGCTTCCACTTAGGCTCCAGGATTCCCTGCTATTGCTAGCTGGGACCGCCACCTGGCTTGGTAACCCTCGTCCGAAGACGAGATAATCCTGGCTGGAGCATCGCCCTAACTTAAAACCAGCCGTACGGGATTCCAGCTCTTAGGGAATGTCGCATTCAGGAACCGGGAACCACAAATACACCAGCCTCATCTCGTTTAAAGGGAGACTACCAGCCCTATCCTAGTCGGCCTTTCGGATACTCCGTAGAGTATGCTGGTAACCATCTCAGAGGTCTGATGCATTGCAGAACGCTGGCCCACAACACACTGGCACTCATGACTGTTCAAGTTTCTTTTTATATGTACTTACGATTTTGTCTTCAGCCTCTTGTGGGGCGGCACCTTGTACGGTTATGAATCTTATTAACGGCAACTATGAATATGATTACTAGTATCGATGAACAGAAAACTATCAAAACAAAAACTATACTTTTAACGGCCAAGAATAAAACTAGTCCTACTTAAACAAACTAGAACAACACTACTAATTATAATAATTTTTATCATATTTTAATTTTATAGGGGCTTAAGAAATACCTAAACACTCTTCTTCATTATCTTTTGTTGCTTCTATCTAAATTTATAACAACTCCTTTAGTTCCTCGAGTGCTCCAGCTTTGGATAACTTTCTCCAGCTAATGGCTGCTGACTTACCTTGTTGTAGCTATGATTAGCTAATTACTATATAGGGTCAACCTAAGACTGTCTATATAACAAAAATGGACATTCATAATTTTATGCCTCAATTTTATAAGAAGTGGTGGCATAATTTCAAGCTTTTAAAAAAGTGCAATGTAAAAATATAGTACATCAAGAGAAACCAGGTAAATAATAAATTATAAGTAAAAAGTTAAAAATACCAGTTAAACAGATTTTGGATATAATAAATCTATATTATCAGTCACAACGAGGGACAGAGGTCAACTCTCTTCTGGAGGTGGAGATAAAGAAAGAAGTTAGGCTTCATTTTATCCCTCTTAATTTTGCAGTAGGTGTAAGATCTTCAGGTAGTTCTAATATTAACTTCTCAATTGTACACTGATCTTGTGAAGGGACAATGTCCTGATCTTTGGTAGTTTGTTAATCCCTTTGTCGTTATGATGTCCATATACGGTTGAATGACCTGAAATCATTTTCTTCAGACTGACCATATAGTATACAGATATATGTGTATACTATATGGTCAGTCATAGTATTAACCTCATCTGTTAGGTAGTCCATTGTAGTGAGACATATAATTTTATTCCACAAATACACATATACAGTTTGCACATGCATGGTCAGTATAAAAAGTGGGTGGGGCTCAACTGAGAAACTAGACTACTGCTTCTATGGTCCGTATTACAGGATTTCCATATCATTGTACTGTGTGTGGTTAACAAATGCAACATCTATAATTGACAGAGTTCTATAAGCTATATGTACACCAGTACATGTATAATATAGTGATGTAAAAGTTAATGATGAATATTATATTGAAGTGGGAGAGAAAGGAGTGTTGTAAAACATGAATTATGCCTGTACTATTCATCACAAATTTCAAACATTTTAAATCTTAAGCTGTTTTCAACTAATTCCAGCTCAGATCATCACGTTGTAAGGTACTCTGCAATCTCTTCATTCGTCGCAATACTTGAAGACTCTCTGGTTGTAAAGGACCAGTTCTCTCATATCCCTCGTCTCCAGAACTACCTCCATAATATGAAACTCTATCCTTTTTTGATTTGACTGTCGTTATAATTTCCACTTCTCCATTCTGAGGAACAGACACGGAAGTTTGAGTACGAGGTTGACCACTTTTAGGAGTGGTGAGTTGTCTTTCCTGTAGCCTTCTCTCCTTGAGTAATTTCTTTACAATTTGTATCTGCTCCATCTTGTCTTCTAGTTTATTGACAACTTGACTAAGTTCTGTTTCTAAATCATTACATATTTCAGCAGATGAAGAAGAGTGAACATTGTCAGCTGATTGCTGTTTCTGTAATAGCTGAGCTAATTCTTGATGTTCACTAGACAAGAATAAATGGATGAATGAATGGATATGTCAATGGATGAATGGATGGATGGATATGTCAATGGATAAATGAAGTAGTAAATGAGTCAAGAATGGACATATCAAATTGGACAGAGAGAGAGAGAAAGTGACTTACAAAGTTAATCGACCAAATTCTGCTTCAAGTGCCAACAATAGTCTTTCCAATTCATCACTTGAGGGACCATTAATGGTTGCTGGTCTCTTCTTTGCTCCTCCCTTGTTTGCAGGAGTGGTTTTCTTTCTTATCCCACCACTAACACCTATATTAGCTGCTTGAGCTCCACAGAGAATAGGGCTATGGTTCTTCATAAGAGAGAGAACTTTCTGATAATTAGCAGTTACAGAATGTGAAGGACCAGTAGACTAGAAAAGAATTTAGAATACTCTCCGTCACTTCATATGTCCATTCTACCATCCATCCATCCATTAATCCATTCATTCTTACTTTGCCTACAACAAATGGTACATCCTTCATATTGAGATGATAATGTATTCCAGGTACTGGTTTATGATGACATAGCACAGGAGGTGGTCCCTTTCTCTTTCTGACAGCAGTCTTCTTCCTTCGTTCACAAGGTAGACGATTTTCAGTTCGAACTAGAACCTGTTATAATTAAAGGAACAAGATGGAGAGACAAGTTATACAAGAACACACCAACAAAATAATGATTTAGTAACTTACCTCAGGAGAATATCGCTGTGCCTGTCTTCTCTCCCAACGTTCTTGCAACATTTCCCCCTCCAAGTCATCTAACTTAGACTGCGTGTGTGTGAAAGAGAAATAGAGAGAGAGAGAGAGAGAGAGAGAGAGAGAGTGAGTGTGTGAGAGAAAAAGTAATATTATCATGTTATAAACCTAATATATTCTAACTTACTGATGCTGATATATGTTCAGCTTCTAGTCGAGCTTGTTCATTCTCTAATTTCTTTAATCGTAGCTCCGCCTCCTTGTTAAATGGTGACGTATCCTTCAAAGGAGACGGTGACTTCATTTTTTTCAATAGTTTCTTGTGTTTCAATTCAAGTTCTTGGTTTCTGGTCATGACACTTTCCCTCGCTGTCTCTGATTGTTTCAGTCTGTCCTTCATAACTTGTAGTTCACGAGATTGCAGGGCAAATCTTGTGTCTAGTGATTTGAGACGATGAGTAAAGTCTAAATGGACAGATAAAATGGAAAATGGATACATAAAGGACTTTCAATGGATACATAAGAGTTAAAATGGATACATAAAGATATGTTTGAAAATGAATAGATACATAAAAGTCAAATTGATAGTTCTACCTCCATCCATTTCAGATTGAAGGGGTCTGGGAACTAACGGAGGGGTTCCTAAATCACTATCATTATCAGTACTACTGCTATCTTCTTCTCCTCCATCTCTTCGTTGATGTGTTACCTCACGTCTTGTCTCCTCAGTTAATTGTTTAAATTTATCAGCAGCAACAGCTCGGTCCAACTCTAAATGACGTATCTTGTCTTGTAATGACTTCAAGGCTCGAATGACAGCTATAAAATAGAAAGAAAATGATAAACTTTTTTTCATCTTTCCAAAAAGAATTAGAAATCCTATATGATTATATAGGGTTTTCCACTGGAGTCCTCACAGAGACATATGGTGCCCAATTTTTTGGTCCATTATTAGTCTCCTATCTATTAATACTCCTACTCAGAGTTGCTTACCTTCAGTGACAGTCAAGTACATCTAACTAGACCACTTGACTATCACTGACCTTCATCATTTATTACAGATATTTATTATTATATAATACTATACAGCCATTGGTGCTGTTGCTGTTCACTTCTTACCTTCACTGTTGCTCTCCTTAATACCAGGATTTTTCTGAGGTAATGGTTCATTTTGTTTAGCAAACACTTCTGTGAGAGGTTCATATTCTCTAGCTAAATGTGAAGGTCCATCTAATACTGATGTAGAGCTGTAGCCAGATATTAGAGAGGCTGTGTCTGAGGGTTGACCTACTTCCTCCATTTCTTCTCAGTTGAATCACTTACTTTTTGGTTTCTTTCAAACAGGGAGGGTCGCTTTATTTGTTCTACTGCGCATGCTCAGTAAGTTTAAAGTTAATAAGTTATTATTAATAGTTATTATTTTAACCCCTCCTTAATTTCACGTGGAAATCCAGTTTTGAGTCAGTCATGGCCTTGTCTCAACTTAGAGCACTTTCTAGAGGCGTTCATCAGATAAACAAGCGGTAAGATACAATTCCCTAACTATAATTCCATTAGATATCTCCTTAAATTGACTCTAATATCATCATATCAACATTATATGTGATATTTGATCAAATATCAAATTATTCATGTTATCTCTAGATTCTTACACGTTAGTGGAGTATGGAACAGCAGAGCAAATCCTCTAGAAACAGCTCGTAAGTAAAATATGATCACTAAACTAAAAAATTACAAAATGTCTAGTGGTTTGTTAAAGTTCATTATTTGTTATATATTTTAATTAATACATATAATTAGTGGGTGTGGTTTGTTATTATAATGTACAATGAAGTACAGACTTCAGCGAGACCATTTAACATATCATAACAATATAATATTCCTTCTATCAATACAGGTTGCATCAATGTCAATGACAAGATTCATGGCTACACAGTCAAAACAGTAAGACAATATCTATATATATAATTTATAATAACTGTTATTATTATAATTATAATAATTAACAATATATTTAAAAAACTAAATGATTCTTATAAAAGATTATTACATTAAGCATTGTTACTACATATTATTAATTTTAATAAATCTTTTTAATTTTATTACTGGCATTCCTTAGACATTACCAATATACAATAATATATTATTATAATTATTATTATAATAGGTTACTGATATATCAGACTTTAATTTAATAGCAGTCCAGCTACAACATGATCTTACTAAAGCACAACATTTGCATTTAGCCAGAGCTGATTCCAATAATGCATTTGGGTGAGTTTATTATAATATATCTGTGTAATTTAAAAAGTCTCATTCCTATACTGGTAGCGTGGGTTTCAGGACAACACCTATGGATAGTACTGGTGTCTCTCATATACTGGAGCACACTACTCTGTGTGGGTCTAAGAACTATCCTGTACGGGACCCTTTCTTTAAAATGTTGAGTCGATCTTTGTCCACTTTTATGAATGCATTTACTGGTAACAAATTGTCTGTCTGTCTGTCCATCTGTTTATCTATTGATCCATTTTCCAAGCTATTGTTACCTCCATTTGTTGTTCATCTATCCATCCATCCATATAGCTAATGACTGGACCCTATATCCATTCTCAACTCAAAATTCAAAAGATTACAGGAACCTACTCTCAGTCTATCTTGATTGTATTTTTCATCCCAATTTGCGTGAGATGGACTTCCATCAAGAAGGATGGCGATTAGAACATGAGAACCCTAATGATAGGAACTCACCCTTAGTATTCAAAGGTGTGGTCTTCAATGAAATGAAAGGAGTTTTTGTAAGTATTCAGTAACAATGGCAACCACTTTGTATTTTCAATATAGGGTAACCCTGAGAATCTATTTATGATGGAACTTCAACGGAAGCTTCTGCCAAGCCACACCTACTCTCATGTTAGTGGGGGTGCACCCTTGAATATCTTAGACTTGACGTGGGAAGCTCTGAAGGAGTTCCATTCTAAGCACTATCATCCAAGCAACTCACGGTACAATACTGTAACTATATACTTGACTGAATGACTCTCTCTCTCTCTCTCTCTCTCTCTCTCTCTCTCTCTCTCTCTCTCTCTCTCTCTCTCTCTCTCTCTTTCTCTTTCTCTCTCTCTCTCTCTCTCTCTCTCTCTCTCTCTCTCTCTCTCTCTCTCTCACGCATATATCCACACACACAGTTTCATTACATATGGTGATATGCCTGTGCTAGATCACTTACAATATATTAATGACAATATTCTCAAAGGGTTTTCACTAAGTACTCCAAGTCTCGAAATACCTTTAGAGTCTCGCTGGACAGAACCAGTATGTTTGTTATAACTGACTTTAACACAGTATCCCATATTATTTATCTAGAGGGTCCATGAAATTTCATGTCCACCAGACCCTATGGCACCTGACCCCAATAAACAAACTACAGTGGGTGTGGCTTTTTTGTTGGGCCCGTAAGTATGTGTTATTAAATCATTGTCTTGTTTATTAATAGTTATTAGAATTACTGATTCTTATCAAACTCTTGTACAAAATATTATATGTAAGTTACTTACTGATGGACCAGCATCTCCTTTTTATCAAGCTCTTTTGGATGCTAATATTGGAGCTGATTACTCACCTGGTACAGGGTGAGTTAAATGGATGGATAGTGAATGAATGAATGGATGGATGGATCACCATTTGTACCTAAATTTGACCCAATCCTCAAGTTGATCCATTAATTCTTCTGTTCCTCTAGATTCAATGGAGAAACTAAAGAGTCGTCATTTTCCGTTGGACTACAAGGTATTGCTAAAGATGATGTAGATAAAGTGACAGATATTATATGGAAGACACTGGAGAAGGTAGCTGAGTAAGTCAAGATTAATGTCTGTCTTGAACTCTCTCTCTCTCTCTCTCTCTCTCTCTCTCTCTCTCTCTCTCTCTCTCTCTCTCTCTCTCTCTCTCTCTCTCTCTCTCTCTCTCTCTCTTTCTCTCTCTCTCTCTTTCAGGAAAGGCTTTCCAGAGCAGAGAGTCAAAGCAATGCTTCATCAAATAGAAATTAGTTTAAAGCACCAGTCATCAAATTTTGGTCTTGCAATGATGATGGTAATCTACAAACAGTATCAGGACCCTGTGAAACTGTCATTGGGGTCCTGAGACTACTTTAAAATTTATGCCCCTCAGCTCTTTTGATTATAACTCAATTATCTAGTATCTTATGTCGCCATGGATACATGATGCCAATCCCACTTCTATACTACAAGTCAATCAAACTGTAGAGAAGTTCAAGGTAACCGTGACGATGCATGGACATTCAATTATACCTAACTCATTAAAGGAGCACCTGCAAGCTGACCCCACTTACCTTCAACAAAAAATTAAGGAATATTTCTTGGACAACAACCATCACATGACATTAGTCATGTCACCTGATGTAAGTACAATCATGTGACCTATTCGATATTTCATTTGTCTGTATTATTAGAGTAAGTACGAGTCTGAACAGAAAGCAGCTGAAAAGAAGAAACTAGACTACTTGATTAGCAATTTATCAGAAGAAGAAAAAATTAAAATATATAATGATGGTAAATTAAAATAATTAATTAATTGACCTTTGTACTCTATTAATTTAAGGACTTCAGTTATTGGAAGATCAAACCAAAATACAAGACGCCAGTAATTTACCATCATTACATTTAACTGATGTTGATAAAACCACACCCCCTACAATATTATATCATGAAGATCATGGTAAGATATTACTTTATTTTTAACCCTTTTATGACCAATTTGTAATAATATAAACTTTTTTATAGAATGTACTCCTATTCAATATTGTTCACAACCTACTAATGGGATTACTTACTTCAGGGCCCTGAGCAGTTCCAGAACCCTTCCAAAAGAGCTTAGACCCTACATACCACTATTTTGCTATGTCATAACAAAGTTAGTAAATGTACCGGTGATCATGTGACAGTCACATGATCATTGTACTTAGAATGGGTACAGAAGATATGGATTATCATCAAATTGCTGAACAATCAGATTTATATACAGGAGGTAGCATGTCAGTAGGTACTCATGTTATACCTCATCATACTATAACTAACCAGTTTGAGCAAGTAAGTATTGAAACATTTTGTATATATATGATTTGTGTATCAGTAATCTAGTCCCATACTGATACTTTAGTGTATTATACAACCTCTATATTGAGGACACTTGTACTAGTCCCATACTGATACTTTAGTGTATTATACAACCTCTATATTGAGGACACTTGTACTAGTCCCATACTGATACTTTAGTGTATTATACAACCTCTATATTGAGGACACTTGTTCTAGTCTCATACTAATACTTTAGTGTATTATACAACCTCTATATTGAGGACACTTGTTCTAGTCCCATACTAATACTTTAGTGTATTATACAACCTCTATATTGAGGACACTTGTTCTAGTCCCATACTAATACTTTAGTGTATTCTATAACCTCTATATTGAGGACACTTGTTCTAGTCCCATACTAATACTTTAGTGTATTATACAACCTCTATATTAAGGACCCCTCTATACTAAAGTGTCCAATCTTCTAAATTGTCTATTATATAGAGATGTTACACTAATCCTACACTAATATATCTATTGTTATATAATATTACATAACATAGGCTGTGTACTTCTCTTCTCACTGTTTGGATCGTCATTTACCTTACATGTTCTCTCTCTGGGAAGATATTTTTAAAAAGTGAGTTCCTTCCTTTTAACAACCACTTACTTGGCAACTCTCTATCTTACAGACCACGCCTCCAGGATGAGGAACGTCTTCGTGCACTTATTGCTATGTCAGCGTCTGCTCTAGCTATGTCAGTTGCTGATAATGGTCACACTTATGCAATGTCTGCAGCAGCTGCTACAATGACTCCAGCTGCTGAACTGGCAGAAATATTTGGCGGGTTAACACAAGTCAGTAACTCAGTATTACATGTATATATGTGTAATGTTTAATACTATTGTTTTAATATTGGGTTCAAAGGTCAAATTTATGAAGGAGTTAGCTGAACATGCTGATTTGAGTCATGTACTACAGAAATTATCTTCTATTGCTGTTCAATTATTGGATACTGGATGTATGAGGTACGTGTAGTTAGAAGAGGGGTATATGTATATGTAATTAGAAAGGGATACATGTACATGTAGTTAATGGGATATATGTACATGTAGTTAGAAGAGGTGTATATGTACATGTAGTTAATGAAGTGAATAGGAAGAGATAATTTATGGTAGATTGATTCAGGAGGTTGTAGAATTAATGAATTAAATGATAGACTATTTAAAAAGTTGCTAAAACCACAAGATGGATAGACTAGAAAATTTTCTTTTTTTAGATGTGCATTAAATATGACTGAACAACAAAGAGACTCTGTATCAACAGCAATGGAATTTTTCCTGGACAGTTTGCCGGGAAGTTCTACAGACACACCCATTTTCATGGAGGTAACTTTTACAGGTAAAAATGTTTTCTAAATAATTTATTTCAGGAATCAGAGCACTCTCCTATAACAAGCTACACCCACTACCAGCTTCCATTCCCAGTCAACTATGTTGCCCAATCTTATAAGACTGTTCCTTATACTCATGAGGACTCCCCACGTCTCATAGTACTAGCTCGACTCCTCAGTTGGAAATACCTCCACAAGGAAATAAGGTACAATAAATAAGACATGTACATTTACATGTGTATCTACAGAGAAAAGGGTGGAGCTTATGGAGGTGGAGCCAGACATGGTGATGGAATATTCTCCTTTTTCTCCTATCGGTAATACATGTACATGTACCCTTTGTTAGATACCAGAACTTACACGTTACAAAAACATTAATTTAACATGTTATATGTAACTAAAGTAATTAATATTATATAAGTCACTTACCATTGTTAGCAGAAGTATAGAATCCTTTATGAAATGTTTCTTCAAATTTATTCAACTTTCACAGTTAAATGTTGTTATTATTAAATTTTTATTTTTGTCCAAGGGATCCTAATTCATTAGAAACACTTGACCGTTTTCAATCTTCTATTGATTGGGTAACTAAAGGAACATTCTCACAAGAGGATGTCGATGAAGCTAAGTTGTCTGTGTTTTCACAAGTACAATAGTTCTTTTGAAGAAGACAAGTTATCCTTTCCTCTCTCCATACATGTTCTAGGTTGATTCTCCTGTAGCTCCTGGATCGAAAGGTGCTAATATTTTTCTTAGAGGGTTAACAGATGAATTACGACAAAGAAATCGTGACAGATTATTTGATATTACACATGATGACCTTGTGATTACAGCAAAGAAGTATATTATATTTAATATTAATATATAAATCTTTAACAATATTAATTGTTTAGGTATTTGAAGGATGCTGAGGTTAAAGGGTCTGTGATTATTGGCCCTGAGATCAAGACCCTTTCCCCAGATTGGAGTATCAAAACATTTTCACTCTAACACAAGTACACTATTTTAATATTATATTTGTATATATTATATAAAATGTAATAATATTATGGTAATATGATAATTATTGACTGTGGTAGTACCAGCTACTAGACTTTAGATTTACAGAATTGATGTAACTTGTCACCTGTTTCCATGGAAATGCATTTGTAATTTAACTAATATCTTCAATAATCTGATTGAGTTTATTATGTAATACATTTAAACACGCAATAATTGTTTACAAAATTAATTAAAAAGAATTTCACTTCCTCTGTCATTAAACTTTGTATTAATACTTTAAAGTTTAGAAAACAAAAAGGTTGTAGGGACTTGGTTATTTTAAAATATTGCAAACATTTTACTGGAAACAAAATTTTCCATTAAATGAACGTCTCCACACACAGTGCTATACCCATTCCCCCACCAATGCAAAGGGCAGCCACGCCTTTTTTCTTACCAGTTCTCTTCAAAGCATAAAGAAGTGTGACAAGAATACGACAACCTGATGCTCCAATAGGATGTCCCAAAGCTGTAGCTCCACCCCCAATATTAACCTAACAAAAAGTACAATCAATGCAGCTGTAGATTTAAAAAATTGCGCCAAAAACATTAGTTAAAATGTAAGGCAACTTTCAATAACTTGCCTTGTGTTCATCAAGACCCAATTCCTTGATGACAGCTAATGACTGTGCTGCAAAGGCTTCATTCAACTCAAAGAGGTCAACATCATCTTTGTTCCATCCTGCCTTTGACAGCTGGAAATTTAGACAATTATTTCCATTTGGCGTTAAGTAAACTCACAGCTTTTTTAACAGCTGGTACTGGTCCCATACCCATAACACTAGGATCAACACCAGCATGAGCCCATGACACAATCCTAGCTAACGGAGGTGAGCATTTGAGTTCCTCAAATGCCTCTTTAGATACCAAGACAACAGCTGCAGCACCATCATTGATACCTTACGAACAAAGTATTAGAAGAGGTTTCTAATATTATGTTATGTCTTTACCGGATGCATTTCCAGCTGTTACTGTTCCACTGCCATCCTTAATAAAGGCAGGCTTGAGTCGAGATAGTGATTCAGCTGTTGTCCCATGACGTGGGAACTCATCTGAGTCAACTACATTGGGCCCTTAGAATAAGGAGTAAAGATGGACACAATACAAAGAGACAAACCTTTTCTTGTCTGTATTGTGACTGGTACAATCTCATCCTTGAAAATCCCCGTCTTTTGAGAGGTCTCTGTTTTATTTTGAGAGGAAGTTGCAAATCGATCCTGCTCCTCTCGGCTAATATTATATTGTTTAGCAACGTTCTCTGCTGTGATACCCATGTGATAATTATTAAAGGCGTCCATTAGACCATCTTTCATCATTGTATCAACTAAAGTAGAGTCACCAAATTTAACACCACTCCGCATATGAACAGAGTGTGGAGCCTGTGGTGGTGGTAAACAAACAGGTATAAACCTGCCTCATACATTTCTCTGTACAGGTATATTTTCAATGTTACTAAAAATATCTCACTGTTACTAAGAATATACTACTGTTACTAAAAATATATTTTATTTACTGATAATGTTTACATAATAAAATGTATGCTACTATCAGACCTGACTCATATTCTCCTGACCAGCTGCTATAATCACATCAGCATCTCCACACAGAATACTTTGAAAACCCATAGCAACTGTACGTAAACCTATGAAAGATAACTTTATAATCCTCTACCAAATATTCTCTGGTCACCAATACAAGTAGGTTAACAAATACCTCTCTCTCTCTCTCTCTTTCTCTATCTACCTGAGCCACATAACATATTCACACCAGTTGATGGGACTTCCTTTGGGATACCAGCCAACATGGCTGACTGACGAGCAGGATTTTGACCTTGAGCAGCTGTGAGTATCTGACCGACAAACACTTCTGAGACCTAATGTTACATTAATTGTAATTTAAATAAAATAGTTATTTTTTAAAGAACCTTTTCTTTTGATATTTTAGCTCTCTCCAAAGCAGCTGTAATAGCTATACTTCCAAGTTCATGGGCTGGTAGAGTGGAGAGGGTACCATTAAGGGACCCAATGGGAGTCCGAGCAGCACCAACAATAAAAACATCTTTGTTTGCCATTACAAGTCGATAATGAACGCTAGATCTATAAGAATATTAATTCTCTATTTACTTTATAATATGTCATTATGTAATGTTTACTTTTAAAACAACAGCAAATATATTTGTATTGTCACTAACTATTGATATTTCCTGTTGAATCTGTGTTTTCCTCTCTTGGTATTTTAGAATCAGGCAAGTAGCTTCATTTCATTAAAGACAGATTAGTACTAGGGTGTGGCTAGTTCTACACGTGGGGTCCCTGCCTGTAATTATTATTTGTGGGCGGAGTACTATTTTAACTCCTTTGTACTTGTATATATATGTACTGTAGAGTTTCTAGTAGAGTATTTGAAGACGTCATGCAGTGAGGAACGTACTTGTATCTGATGTTTTGACAAACTAAAGAAGTCATCATGGTCTATCTTATATTCAGAAGAGATTGGAGACTACAATTTAACTATAATACTGAGATCTTGTATAATGAAAATTGTCAACTGTTCAAGTCCAACAATACATATTTCTGAAGTAGAGACGTTTGCTCACTGATATAATAAATGTTGAGATAATATTAATAGACAACTCTATTAGTCCTATACTCTACATTGATATATTAATAATGTAGTTATCCCTATAATAAAGGATTGGATACTTTATTGAGAATAAGAGATGTGATGTAAGTTGAAATAATTGAAGACAATAATTATCACCTCTCTTCTCTCTTATTAACTAGACTAGGTACAAAGGTCACCAGTTATACTAGATGTTATACAATCACACACATCAACTGATCCTAATAATTATATTAAATATTATTGTTTTAAAACTGTAGGTTTAGATGTAGACTCATTCTCTGATGCTCCTTGTGTCCCAGGTCAACCATCATCTACAAGAACCATACCATCATACATAGATTATATTCCTAGTGTATCCTTTACATATCAAACTACATCATTACCTCAATATACTCAACTAATAAATCAACCTCATCAGAGAATAATGGACTTTACACAAACTAGTAAGTCTTAGTGTGTTATAAAATAAATTAAGACATTATATTTATTCATCAATATTAATTGATCTATTTTTAGTTAAATCTTCAATAGCTATGCTCCTTAATTGTATTACATAGTAATATATCCCCGGTAATATTATTATTATTATAGATACATCTCTTACTCATTTCAATGAACCTGCCCCTATTAATCAAAACTAGTAAGTTTTAATCTAATAAATCATTAATATAGGATTATCATCTAATTATCTAGATCATTACTTGATACCTCCAAATGGAACAGAGTATCCTCCTCATTCCATTAATATAACACAATATACATCATTATATCAACCACATTATTATACATTACCAGGTCCTTCAATTTATAATAGTACAAATACATCAGCTTATCTCTCACCTGCTACTTCCTTTCATTATGATGATATTAATGGTCATTTAGTTCAATCTACTCAGTCATTACCATTAACAACATCATCCTTTGAAGTAACAAATCAAGATTTACATCATATTTTGAGACTTTAGTTCTATTATGTACTAGTATTGTTTAGTATTTTGTGATGGAACTATTTAAAAGTTGTATTACTATGAGACACACAGTAACATAAGACTGTCTATTGTGAGACTAGTGCTGTTAATGCTATATCAGCCCCACCCTAAATATTACAGAAAACTATATTATATTGTGCTCCACCTAATAAAAGGTCAACTATAATCGTTCAGTTTGACTTATAAATATTCATAAGGTGCTAAACAGCCACACCCTAAATATCGCCTCCTCTTCCCTGACGCACAGCATTCTAGTTCATTAGACTATATCTTATCTGCTCTCATAATATTAACTATGGCTGCAAAGGAACTACCTCAAACTCAACATCTAGGTAACATACAAGACCTGATATAATTGTTAGTCATTAATGTCTTCATTTAGATATTTCAGATCTTTTGAGGAAGACTCCCACTAAACATGAACTACTCAATCTATTAGCTGACATTAGTCACTTGTGGCCTGAGATTGGCTTATCACTCGATGTTTCTGACAATGTTTTAGATGGTTTAATATCCTGCCAAGAAAGGGACACTGTCAAACTCGCTAAAATAATTGATAGCTGGCTAATCTCTAATACTTCTCAACCACATTTCATTACTTGGGAAACAGTGATTGATGCCATCAAGGGTCCTATTGTAAATCATGTCATTAAGGCTAATGCATTACATCAATACTTAACTAAAGGTAAGTTGATATAACATTTATTGATGCAGTCAGTGAATATGTGTTTGTTCCTTAGTGAAGAAAGATACTCTCCAAAGTTGTATTGAAGAGATGTCACAGTGTCTGATTAATCCTGTAAAAGTGTCCCAGCTCTTATTTAGTAAGAGATGTATTAGCGAAGAAACACTTGATGAGATGGAGTCATTGAAGGGCTCCCCAGATGAAAAGAAGACAACTCTGTTATCTGCTATGCATACAACAATATCTTTAGACTGCAAGAAGTTGAAAGTGTTAGCAACAGTACTGTCCAAGTTTGAGGAAACAAGACTTTTATCTGAAAAAATTATCAGTGAATATAGTAAGAATTTTACTCACTATTAACTTAATGTATAATTGCTTATTTTTTCTTAGCTCAAAAGTATCCAGATGATGATATGACAGCAGTTCAGGAGATAGTAATGACAGGTCATAGTGGTCATCAATATCAAGCTACTAGTGACTCAATGGAGAGTATAGAATTTGATCATACAATGGAGGACTTGGAATATCAGGTTGATACCAACATTGTTCATAAAATCAATGTACATGTTGTTGCTTAGCAATCTCATGAAATGACAGAGTTAAGTACATCAAATACAAGAAAGCGACTAAGAAAAGATGAAGAGATACCAGATCAGGACTTAAAACCAAAAAAGAAGAAGCTTGCTTTGGAAGCACCATCTGATTCTAATGGTATATATATAATAGTTAATATATATTTAGTAAATTCTATTTCATAGAGCAAGCTTCTCTGGCCAGTGACATTTTACGTTGTCATTATGGCACTCTCTCTCAGTCTCTTCAATATCCTATTAGAGTAGCTCAATTACTCTGTGAAGAGAGAGTTATTTCACAGACAACTTTGTTTAATGTTAAAACTACTGCACAATCTCATTCTGAGAAAGAAGCAATTTTTCTTCTGCTAAAAGCTGTACGTCATGCTGTTCATGTCAACTACCATCACCTGGAGGTCTTTGCTAATATATTGTTAAAATTTACTAGCACTGTACCATGTGCTAATGCTATCTTAAAAGATTATGGTAAGTATAAAATGCTAGTTATAAATACAATTCTTAAAATAAATATTCTTTGTAGAGAAAGTATTATCAGAAGATAATGCTGTCGAAGTACAACATAGTGTTACTGCAGTTAGTAAAGGTAGTCATAATATAATTTAGAATGTATTTTCATTATATCAAACATTAGATAATAAATAAATTAAATTAATTAATTTAGATAAATATTAGATAATCCATCTTTGCTTGAGAACCAAGTAACATTAGGTCAAAGTTAATTGTGACATTTAACAGTTTCATTTTTAATATCTGTAGATAAAACTTCATTGACAATAAGTATTAAAATACCTCGCAAGTTAGACTCTATATTTGGGTCTATTAGAAGAATGTTTGCAGTAGCCTTTAGTAAAATTCGAAAAGCTATTAAAGCAAGCCCTCCACCTCTGGAGGAACTGAAACTATTTCTTGAAGATGGTTATTCTCACCTTCAATCTGAAATAGATAACACTAAAAGTATTGATGAAGTCCTAACAGTTGTGAGAAATCATTGTACACTGATTAATATCAATTGTCTTGAGGGTATTGTGGAGCGTTTTGATGTTAAAGAAGCAGAGACATATATACAAACATACAAAGATGATGTTCAAACATTTTGTGAAAAAACAAAAGCTTCTCTTTGTCTGGATGAAAATTTCAAAGTAACAAGAACTCCTTCTCTTCTCCGATGTGAGACAGCCATCTTTGTCTTAGACTGGGATCCTACTGGCTACACATTACAAGATATACGAGACATTATTGCTGAATCAGTTGAAGGAAATGTGGAGATTTGTGATTTAAGAAGTGGCAAGTCTATCATTGTCACTTGTTTTTTTCCGCTCAGTCTAACCTCATTAATTATTACCAGAGCTCAGGAGACACTTGAAGAAATGAAGAAAAAAGGATTAATTCAACTTACAGTTGGATATTGTACCATTTATGATAAACATCAAAGAGACAAGGTAATAATAGTATTAGACAATAGTTACTACATGTGTTGTTTATTGATATATAGGAGGTTGAAACTATTGTAGAAGAGAATACAAAGGAGTTGAAAAGTCGTTTGGAACTAGAACAAACCATCTGTAAAAAGATGACTATGGAATTGTCATCTGTTAAAAAACAAAGTGAAGGTATTTGTCCATATAGTCAATAACCATTATTAAACTGTATATTGTGTGTGTGTGTGGGTGTACATACTTAAAATTACTTCTTAACTATATTCATGAAATTATGAATTTAATTTGTAGTTTTAATTTACTAAATATAGTATAACTGTTTTACAACTCAATATTATTACATAGAAATGAGACAAATGAAAGAAAAGGATATTGAAGATTTAACATCACAACTAAGAGATAGAGACAAACAAATTGAGACATTAAAACAGAATTTGAAAGGTAATTGATATTAATAGAATATATTATAATAATTGAGTGGAAGATTAAAGGAAACTCTAAAATGAAAGAGACTAAATCTATTAGAATAATTGGAGCTAACATTATGTTACTCATTAATTACACAATAGTATGAAAGACTGTATTAGACTATATACTTTAACAGTTAATCTTTTGGGTTTATGAGGTAGAGATCATTATAAGTATCTTAATATAGGACTGTCTCACTAAGTACTGCTTCCATACAATAGACATTAGTCTGATGTAGTCTGTGAGTAGAAAGGATCTATATTTTATAACTTGTTTCTGACATCCAAACAGTTTAAAATCATTTTAAATCAAGGAAGATTTAATTAATACATGTAACATTGACATACTCTGTATTATTTATTTGTTAGTATATTTTGTGAATTTATTTTTAGTTATTGAGAAAGAGTCTATTGAAAAACAAAGAAAAATAGAGAAACAGCAAGAGATAACAACGTCATTGACATTACAACTACGAGAGAGAGATGAACAGATTGAGGAATTAAAACAGAGTTTAACAGGTAACTATTATAATATGTACATGTTGATATTATAATATTGAGTGAGTGAATCTAAACAAGTGAGAATGTGGTCAATTTATATAACCTTAGTACTGTGGGTTTAGTTATAATTGTAGTAATGAGATTCATAGACAGCTGTATTGCTAAAGTGGAAATAAATGACAGAACATATTAACTGAGGTGAAGTGATGTGGTTTACTTTGTAAGGATGTCTTGTATAGAATTGTCAACTTGACCTCTAATTGTAAAAATGACAAATTTATATTCTAACAGTTGATGTAATGGTTTAAATACTTTAAATTGATCAATAAACTTATTATAATCTACAATGTAGTTAGATTTGGGATATAAAATATAATGACAGTCCTCAAATACATTGTCACTATTGACTATCACTTGTTATTGTATATTATTTTATGTAGTATTAACCTCAAAGACTCATAAACCACTAACTGATCAAGGACTTGAAGAGACCCAAACAAAGTCTAGTCAAGAAGACAAGTCCACACCATCTATCATTGAAACTACAGGTAATAATGTAAATTATATTTTATAATTATTTCATATAGTCTCACTATCAGATTTAAAAGATAAGAGTTCAGTTGAAATCAAAGAGTCAGATATTGAACAGTCAGATTATGATGTAGATGATGAGCATTCAGATATGAAAGGTATGTCATATTATAAATGTATAATGCTCAGTGTATATCATAACAAGACTAGATTTTATTTTCAAGTTTTTTAACACTGAAATGATTCAGTTAATATATCATATCCTATAGTTCAGATGTTAAATGTTATATGAGATGATACATTTTATTATTATATAGATTTAAAGTCTCCATTATCAGAACAGTTAAAAGAAAAGAGCTCATTAATGACAGGTCGTGACATCTTGTTACCTACTGGTCAACAACGAAGATATCAAAGTAGGTTGAATTTAAAATTTGAGACCATGTGTATGATGACATTATTGGTAAAGTTCCTTGTATTATCGATAACATGACTATTGTCTTGTGACATACTTTGTACGGTTGTCTTGGTGATAGTTATAGATTGTCATATATAGTATGGTGAGGTCAGCCCCTTTGTTTAGAGAGAAATGATGTGGTAGCACACACTTATTACAGTTGATGAAAAAGAATTTAATTTTATGAAAAGTGTTATTAATTTTATTATGTGTTAATATAATAGAGCAACATAATCAACTCAGTCTCTTTCTCTTGAGTTGGTTTGTGAGACTAAAACATAATGTTTTTATTGAGTTAAATCAATGTGACTAAATGAAAGATATTGTAATACAATAAAATAAGAAAGAACAAAGAAGTCAATATTTCAGAATGAAACATCTAATGATGTTTGCTTAAGATCAAAGCAGTTTTCAGCCACACCCACTATAAAAAGTTTGTCAGGTACAAGTTCAATAGACTGTGGTTGTATCAGGAATGTTAGTGAAAGAGACAACTGTACTATAATAGAGACTACTAAACCCTTTCTCTAAGCAAAGGGGCAGGCCTTACCAGACTATCTGTTACTATAACTGCAATAAATTCACAAATTAAAATGATTTAAAATATCACATTTTATGACAAGAGACCATTCCTATGTACAACATTAGTAGGTAGAGAGATACATAATTTCCTCATGTAACAAACATATCAACTCAATTCTGGACTCAATGAAATAGAATGTAATAATGTTTACAATACATACTATAAAGACATTGTAGTCTTGGGTCACCTGATATTACAGTAACATTGGACCACACAAGACAAGACAATTCAGACTGTTCATTTCAGTCTCTATTCTTTACCTATTGACAACTATTATCAAATGAACTTTACACATTTCTCTTACTATTAACAACAAAAGTATAACATGTTAAGAAACAATAAACAGGGCATATTCAAACAGGAAATGTCTAAAGAATAATTCATTTCCAGATCTTGTATTAGATCAAAACAGTTTAGGAAAAGGTTGATAGTCTACCAGACAATTCCTCTCAAAGCAAAGGGGTTGATCTCACCAGACTAAGTTGATATATGAATACCAGAAATCAGTAGAACATACTAGACCTCAAATTTAACAGTAAGCCACGCCTCCTGTGATTCGTTGCCATAGTAACCATATTCAGTAAACAGTAATGGCTTCCTTTCCTCTTCAGTGTATTGTCTGTGTATTGTAGTGTGTTATAGTATATATTACTATGTGTGTACTATATTATATACTAACTCTGTTTTATAACAGGAGACACTGGAAGTGTTCAGTGGAATAGATATGACAATAGTGTATGGCTCACTTGTCCAAGTGTATTACAAAGTGAAGATGTTATAAGTAAATTAATAAAAGAACAACAAACAGGAAAAGAATGGAGTATTCGTCTCTCCTCATCATCTCCTGAAAGTACTGCAGTTATTATAAACAATCTTAATAAGTGTACAGTGAGGAGACTTGAGATATACACCACTTCATTGGACAGTAAGTGTGTATCGATATTATCAGAGATACTAAAAACTAATAAAACAATAAAGATACTACAGCTGTCATCCTCTCCACTTACTGGTGGTATCAAACAAGTCAGTGATAGTCTCTTTAATAATAACACACTTGAACAGTTAGTGTTGTCTTGTGTTACTAATATCACAGATGAAGATATAACTCACTTATCTACTATGTTATCAAGTAATACAACTTTAAAAGAACTAGATCTCATCAACTGCAACATCACTGATAATGGAGTCCGATATATCTGTGAAGGACTTACTAAAAACCAAACATTGACTACGTTGAGCATCAGTCGTAATCGTCAGATCACTTCAGTTAGTACCAGTACAATAGCAGATCTAATACAAACAACTACATCATTGACAGAACTACGTCTCTACAATACTTCACTAAACAATGATGATATCAAGACAATATGTACATCACTTAATAAAAATACTACAATAAGGAAACTATACTTAGCAGGACAACATGAAAAGTATTGTAAGAAGTTAGACAGTTATCAAGTTATTAAAGACAGACTTGTGTTCTGGTATTATTAAGTAGTTTGTTGTTTATTCTTAATTTGTCTTCTCGCTCACTTTTATTTTTTCTTTAAATTTCTTTTGACTTTCTTTTCTTTTCTTTTATTAAAAATTTATTTCTCTAACAAAACTAGTAGACAATAAAAATAGAGCAGTTTTGCTTGACACTTACTTCCTCTAACGTCGCACTTTTTGGGTCCTTCTTGGTGTAACTTGCCTATGATGACATCAATGATGACATCGTATGACATCATAGGGTTAATAATGGTAGTGTGATGGGATTGTAAATAATACTGGCATTGCAAGTAATACTGGTATTTTAGGTAATACTGGTATTCTAGGCAATACAGGTATTCTAGGTAATAAAGGTATTCTAGGTATTACAGGTATTGTAGGTAATACAGGTATTCTAGGTAATACTGGTATTCTTATGGGTTGGCTTAAGTCTCAAAGTTCCTCGCAGTATTTTGGGTGGTTTAAAATGTAGCCAAGAGAGTGATACCATCAAACTCTCTGAAGTCATTCATAGCTGGTTAACTACTACTGAGTCACATCTTGTTACCTGGGAAACAGTGATTGATGCTATTAAGAGTCCTATTGTTAATAATATCAAGAAAGCTACTGAAATACATGAGTACTTAACTAGAGGTAAATAAAACATTGTGTTCATTAGATCTAATAAAATATAAATAATTAATAGAGGACATTGATATACCAAGTTTTAAATGGTCTAACAAGTAGTCAGTTAAGCAATACTTACAAACTTGATCAAGTCATTGAGAACTGGTTAACTACTACTGAGTCACATCTTGTTACCTGGGAAACAGTGATTGATGCAATTAAGAGTCCTATTGTTAATAATATCAAGAAAGCTACTGAAATACGTCAACATTTAACTAAAGGTAAATTGATATATATAGCAGCTGTTCTAACTATCAGTGGATACAATTGTAACTATATTCAATGTTCACTGCAAAATCAACATCTTTGATTCAAAATGATTTTTAGGACAAAGTTTTTCAATTAACATCTCATTGTAACAACATGGTATATGTGTGACAAATTAAAATATAATTAAACTAATTAAACTTTGTCCACTGCCCCAGAGCACACTGTAATGATTGAAATATTTATATCAATTGCTTACTTTTGATTGATGGCATGATGACTGTTTGTAGATGTTTCTATATAACCTCTATATAATTCTCACTTCTGACTGAACTATATTATTGCTGCTACTTTAATCAATTATCTCTCATGATGTGTTGTTATATATTATTTATTTTTTGCATAATCTCCAAAACAGTCAGACAATCTTTGCCTAGAGGTAACATCAAATCACACGAAGTAACGAGTAAGTTTTTTCATAAAAACAAACTAACTAATATACTCATATAAATTATCAGGAGTATCTGCAAACAGAATATCTGGGCAACCTTTGCCTAGAGACATGTCTGAATCACATGAACCATTGAGTATGTATACTGTATTGTAATAAAACATAGACAAACTAATATACAATTCTTTACTCATATAATTATCAGGAATATCTATGGATGGAATTTCTGGACTTTCTGGACAGTCATTGTCTAGTGATGAGCAGATATCATCATGTCAAGTGATAGGTAATTGTATATAACTATGAAAATAGTTGTGTAAACATTTACTTAATTATTTTTTATAATATGTTTTAAAGAAGTAATATGTAGCACAAATGCACATCTTTGCCTTCAACTCAAAATTTTTTTCTAAATAAACTTAAAAATTAAACTTTAACATAATTTGTGAAAGTGATTCACCTTTCAAATTCATTTTCTTCTACTTTCAGATGATACTTCAACTGGTATTGAGATGGCGATGTCCAGACATGGACAATTACAACCAAGTATGTTTAATTTAATCTCAAGATTAGTTTGCTATGTGTATGCTTGTCTATTTTAATGCTTCTTGTCTTTACCTATACACTTATTAAACCAACCAATAAGATTCAACATATAGTAAGTACACCCTCTCACTAACCATTCATTTATTTTATAGTTAACTATTCCATTGTGTTTTGGTATAAAGTTTGTAATAGTCCACTAATAAGAAAAAGTCTTACTGAAATAACTTTTGGAAATTTACTTGGAATAAGCCTTACCTGATTTGTATCTGTAAATAGTGTTTACTAATAGGACTATTGTTTCTTTCTAGATGCAAAAAAAATAGTCTTTGATGAAAAAGACCACATTGGTATAGGCAGTCAAGGCACTGTTGTTTATGAGTGAGTTAAAACTTACACCTTTAACAAAGAGAAAGATATGGTATATTTACTATATAATTAATTAATCATATATGCAGGGGCTCTTTTCAATCAAGACCTGTTGCTATCAAAAAAGTTATGTCTGAGCACTATGACCTTGTTGAAAGAGAAGTAAGTAGATTAATCAATACTCAAACTTTTTGCTATAACACATTCCATTAGACAAAGGCATTGCTTGATGCTGATAGGCATAAAAATGTTGTGCGCTATTTTTATATGGTTAGGATAACAAGTTACGTATTAATTTTGACTATCTATAGGAAGAATATGGTGGGTTTCATTATATAGCTCTGGAACTTTGCAAATGTACACTATTTGAGGTCAGGACAAATTATTTATTGGTACTTTATGTCTACGTAATTTTGTAACTTGGGAATAATCTTGTTTTATTGTCTGGAAGAACCCATATTAATTCTTAACTTACAATGGTTAATTTGTGCCACTTGTTTAAAATTATTCAGAGAAACAGATGATGTTTTGTTATTAAACTTAAGAATAATGTGTTATGTACATGTCATTTGTAGAACCATTTTTAATGAGCTAGGGTCCATATCTTTTAATTAATGACCAAAATAGCTTTATGATAATTTATTACATAGCATGCCAATTTCACAACTATGTGTAGCAGTACTAAAAGATGTGACTTATATCATATTTATGCTGGTGGAGCCAAATTTAAACATAAAATTATAAATGTGTGTTGTATTATAGTATGTGGATGGGACTGAACTACAACATGTCAATAGTAAAGAAATTCTGTTTGGAGCAATGTCTGGTGTGAATCATTTGCACATGCTTGATATAAGTAAGTTATATTGAGAATTAACTACATATATAAGTCAATGTGTGCTTCTACTTGTGGTCTGTCTGTTTGTCTTTCTCTCACTTTCACACACACACACACTCTTTCTCTCTCTCTTTTTCTCTCTCAGTTCATAGAGATCTTAAACCCCAAAATATCCTTCTGAAAGTGACTGAAAATGAAGTCATACCCGTCATTTCAGACTTTGGTCTCTGTCGTAAAATACCTGCTGATCAAAGCCACGTGAGAACTAAGTATGGCATGGCAGGAACATTAGGATGGACTGCCCCATAATTGTCTGAAGATACATCAAAAGTTGTAAGTGCTTATTATTTTGAGATGGAACAATATAACAAAATCTATATACTTCATCATTACATCCTATTGTTGAAGTACTGACTGTATGAGTAATTTAATTGGTTTCTGAGTTAGAGCACATGGTGTAATTTTATTCATCATCTTTGATGGTTTCATACAACAATATCATAAAATGGACAATAAATTTTTGTCTGTACAGACACACAGAAGGTGTGCCAAGCAAAAAACTTGACAACAATTTATTTTCAATTACAGTCACAGTAATACTTCTGGCATGATCATGTCATGTCATACATGACATGTCTATGATGTACCATCACAAAGTGTCAAAGTTATTGCTAAAATAATAAGTAGCTTAGTAAAACACTTACACTTTAGTGTTTAGAAATGTTTGTGGTGGGTGAGGTTAATATAATGTAGTTTAACGCACTCCCACAATCATCACAATATTTTGTGCCACAAAGACGTCCCATCCATGTCAGAACATTGTTGCTGTGTAGAACATTTTGTGATCCAGTTCTTTTTTGATGCTTTGTTGTCGTTCTCACATTTAGAATTTTTAGTATTTACTTATATTAGACATAAGCTTTCATATATCACTTATAACCAACTTTTAATATAGATTCTAATCACTACTAATTTATTATAATTATTTTTATTTTTAAGTATTGTTGTATTTCATGTACTTGTTTTTAGACACCAGCTGTAGATATTTTTGCTATGGGCTGCATATTTTATTTTGTACTATCTCGTGGGAAGCATCCATTCGGTCTACCTAATAGACGATCTGCTAACATTGAAGATGGAAAATTCAACCTCTCAGATATTGAGGGAGAAGATAAATTCACAGTAGAAGACCTAGTTATGACAATGATCAACAAAGACTATGAAAAGAGGTATGACTTTATTAAAAGAAGCAAACAAAAAAGGATTAATATATAAAATATAAATTTCTTAAATTATTTGATGTTGTTTCAAATATTATGATATCAAGTAAAGTATGTGTATAGTCTACTTATAACATAGCTTTGTTATTTTAAGACATGTTGATTTTCTTATTTCAATATAGTGTAAAGAACTAAGATGGAAGCATTTTTATATTAAACTTTTAAAATAATTATATCCTTGTGAAAAGATGCTATCATTCTACAGACCTCGATCAGTAGAGGTATTAAATCATTGCCTGTTTTGGTCCAAAGCCACAAAATCAGATTTTTTTCAAAAGGCCAGTGGCTGGATACACGAATCTCCATTGTCAACTGCTAAGGATGATCTTGAGAAAGGAGCAGGGAGTGTGTTCATAAAAAATTGGAAAGACATTCTTGATGAGGAACTAAATGAAGGTATGACAATGTTAACAAGACATTCCATTATAAACTATACTTTTTAGTTTACTATTTAAAATAGTTAGTGATATTACATGTATTAGTTATGTAGCATGTTTAGGAATTGAGCTATGAATATTTATATATACATCTTAGAACATAGTGTTTATTTTGTATCTATAGATCTTGAAAAGACAGGTAAATATGATGGTACCTTAGTGCGAGATTTACTGAGAGCAATTAGAAATAAGGTAAACACCATGTATACCTGCTTATTATGTATAAATACCTGTCTCTTAGATACATCATTATCATAAACTACCAGAAACTTTTAAAGCAAAGGTTCATTCTCCAGAGGGTTTGGTGTCTTATTTTGTTAGTCAATTTCCACGTCTTCTCATTTATACATACAATGTTATGAAGACAGAACCAAAGTTTAAGGAACATTATCCTGACTTCTTCAAGACATGATTTCAAGGACTTTTTATCTTGATAATAACCATTAAGTTTTTTGTCTTTTAGGATTTCTAATTAATCTCTTTATATTTTTGATTTGAGAAATAAATTTTGTTTTATAAGTGAGCTTTGTCTTTCAGTTTCGATTTCATAGCACTAGTCATAAATTTTTAACCAGCAAGATGGCTTATTTATCTTAACTCTCTGTCTATATCTAACAGGTTTGGTTTCATCTAGTTTTCATGAGTTACAACAGTACACAAGTATCTTATCAGATAGCACACACACACACACACATATATAGTTATGTATCTGTAATTGTTGTGTTGGTCTATTCATCTGCTTATTTGTTACTTGTCTGTAAACTGTTTTCCTTCTCTTCAGTACCCATTGATCTGATAATGGTAGCTGTTGATCTATCAGGTCTGCCTTTAGAATAGTTAATCAATTATACTTGAATGATAAAAGACATATGCTCTATGTTTTTATTAACTTAATTATTATAGGATTATTGTGATGTGTTTTGTTAAGAAATATCGTGTCATGTTGTAAAATCACTTTTGATCAATGATCATAGTGTAATGTTCGGAGAAATTCACTCGCGGATTCCATCAATGGCAGCTTGGATAGAGTGTTGCTATGGTTCTCAACCTTTTTTACATTTTGGCAGGCATACTATTCTTAGCTGTTGTGGTGTTCAGCAAGGCAATCCTCTGGTCCCCTGGGTTTTCTTTAGCCTTTCATCCTGTTATTGAGAGAATTAAAAGGGAAGTTCCTGACCTTTTAATTAATGTCTGGTACCTGGATGACGGTACTCTCTGTGGTTCAAGTGGTGATCTTCTAAAAGCCTTTAACATCAATGAAGAAGAAGGGCCCTCCAGAGGTCTTTTCTTGAACAGGAATAAGTCTTTGTTATTTGTTCCTGAAGATGATACTATTTCTCAGAATCCCCTCCCTTCAGATATTCTCATCGCTAGGGATGGTTTTGTTCTTCTGGCTTCTCCTGTTGGTTCACAATCATTCTGTTCTTCTTATATCAGTAGTAGGGTTAAGAAAATTCAGGACATCATTCCTCTGCTCCCCGATCTTGAAGACTCCCAGATGGAAAGTGCTTTGCTGTGCTCATGTCTCTCCATCCCTAAATTTTCCTTTTCTCTACGAACTTGTCCTCCAAGTTACATTAAGGAGGTGATTTCCTCTTTTGACATCTCCATGTACGAGTCTGTATCTGATTTGGTTGGCGCTCTCTTGTCTGACTGGTCTTGGTGGAAGGCTTCTTTGCCAATCTCACTTGGTGGTTTTGGTATTCATCAAGCATCTCTTCATGCCCCAGCAGCTTTTGTTAGCTCTTGGGTTCAATCAACTGATCTCATAATTGGAATTCTTAACTGTGTCACTCCATCTTCTCCCCATCTCTTCTCAGCTTTAGAGTTATTATCTGCTTCTGCTAACAGACCGGAGTGGTCCTCTTTGGACAATATTGACTCTCCCATCTGTCAACACTATTTGTCCAGAGTTATTGACCTGGCATCCTTTAATATCCTGACTGACACAGCTCCAGACACTTGGTCAAAGGCTTTAGCTTTGTCATCTTCTGTTCATCACGCTGGAGATTGGCTGAAGGTGGTGCCTTCTAAGGCTCTTGGTCTGCATATTCAAGATTGTGATTTTCGATTGTGTTTACGGTATTGGCTGGGTGTTCAAATGTGTCAGGAGGGGTCGACTTGCCCTGTTTGTCAGGTGGTGACTGATGCCTTTGGTGATCATCAAGTTGGTTGTAGAGGCAATGGGGACCTCATTCACCGTCATAACTCCCTCAGAGATATCATTTTTTTCTGCTGCCCGATCAGCTGCTTTATCTCCTAGGAAAGAGGTTCCATCTCTAGTATCATTGTCCAGCTGATATCTTTTTCCCTTATTGGAAGCGGGAGAAACCTACTACATTTAATGCCACTCCTCTTCAGCAGCTTACCATTCAAGGTGCCTCTGTTACTCCTGGTTATGCGATCACTGTCGGAGAGGATAGAAAGTTCCGTATACACCTGGAAAACTGTTTAGCTGCTGGTGTCTCTTTTGTCCCTCTGGCGGTTGAGTCACTGGGTGACTATAGTGCGTGTCAAGTTAGAATTCATAACTTCATAAGGTGCTAAACAGCCACACCCTAAATATCAGAGAAACACCTCCTCTTCCCCAACCCACAGCATTCTAGTTCATTAGACTATATCTTATTTGCTCTCATAATACTAACTATGGCTGCAAAGGAACTACCTCAAACTCAACATCTAGGTAACATACAAGACCTGATATAACTGTTAGTTATTTTAATATCTTACTTCTCTTCATTTAGATATTTCAGATATTTTGAAGAAGACTCCCACTGAATATGAGCTACTCAATCTATTAGCTGATGTTAGTAACTTGTGGTATGACATTGGGTTAAGCCTCAAAGTTCCTCACAGTATTTTGGATGATTTGATGAGTAGTACAAAGAATAGAAAATACAAGCTAGTTCAAGTTATTTATAGCTGGTTAACTACTACTGAGTCACATCTTGTTACCTGGGAAACAGTGATTGATGCTATTAAGAGTCCTATTGTTAATAATAACAAGAAAGTTACTGAAATACATCAACATTTAACTAAAGGTAAGTTAATATAATATTTATTTGTACAGTTAGTGAATAAGTGTTTGTTCCTTAGTGAAAGAAGATACTCTCCAAAGTTTTATTAGAGAGATATCACAGTGTCTGATTAATCCTGTAAAAGTGTCCCAGCTCCTATTTAGTGAGAAATGTATCAGCGAAGAAACACTTGATAAAATGGAGTCATTGAAGGGTTCCCCAGATGAGAAGAAGACAACTCTGTTATCTGCTATACACACAGCAATATCTTCCGACTGCAAGAAGTTGAAAGTTTTAGCTACAGTACTGTCCAAGTTTGAGGAGACAAGACTTTTATCTGAAACATTTATCAGTGAATATAGTAAGAGTTTTACTCACTATTAACTTACTGTATAATTGCTTATTTTCTTAGCTCAAAAGTATCCAGATGATGATATGACAGCAGTTCAAGAGATAGCAATGACAGGTCATAGTGGTCATCAATATCAAGGTACTAGTGACTCAATGGAGGGTATAGAATTTGATCATACAATGGAGGACTTGCAATATCAGGTTAATACCAATATTGTTCATAAAATCAATGTACATGTTGTTGCTTAGCAATCTCATGAAATGACAGAATTAAGTACATCAAATACAAGAAAGCGACTGAGAAAAGACAAAGAGATACCTGATGAGGACTTAATACCAAAAAAGAAGAAGCTTTATTTAGAAGCACCATCTGATTCTAATGGTATATATATAATAGTTAATATATATTTAGTAAATTCTATTTTATAGAGCAAGCTTCTCTGGCCAGTGACATTTTACGTTGTCATTATGGCACTCTCTCTCAATGTCTTAAATATCCTGTTAGGGTAGCACGGTTACTACATGATGAAGGTGTTATTTCTAATGAAGTATTAGTAAGTATACGAGATGAGGCACGTTCTAAATCTGAAGAAAATGCACTATTTGTCTTGTTACAAGCTGTACGTCATGCTGTACATACCAACTATCATAATCTCGAGGTCTTTGCTAGTGTACTCTTAAAACAAACTAGCAATGTACCATGTGCTAATGCTATCATACAGGATTGTCGTGAGTACTAACATAGACTTTACTGTTGCTATAAGTCTATTTTAATAGGTAAAGTATTTCCTGACTATGACTTACAAGTAACATATGCTGGAAGTAGTGAAGGGAGTCAAACATTAGGTAATTACTAGGAGAGATTTAACTTCCATTTAAATTATTTTTAATGTATAGATAAAGCCTTAAAACCTATTCCAATTCCCCGAAAGTTAGACACCACATTTGGGTCAATCAGAAAAAAATTTGGAATAGCCTTCAGCAAAATCCGAGAAGCAATTAACCAAAGTCCTCCACCTCTGGATAAATTGATGTGCTTTTTTGCTGATAGTTATCCTCACCTTGAAACTGAAATAACTCATTCAAAGTCCATTGATGATGTCTTAAATGTTGTACGTGATCATTGTACACTGATTAATATCAGTTGTCTGGAGGGTATTGTGGAGAGATTTGATATCACAGAAGCAGAGACACATATACAAGCATACAAAGATGTTGTTCAGTCATTTTGTAAGGAAACAAAAGCTTCTCTATGTCTAGAAGAAACCTTCAAAGAAAGGAAAAGTCATTCTCTTCTCAAATGTGAGACAGCTGAATTTATCTTAGACTGGGATCCTACCAACTACACATTACAAGATATACGAGACATTATTGCTGAATCAGTTGAAGATAATGTACAGATTTGTGTCATTAGAGAGGGCAAGTCTATCATTGTCACTTGTTTTTTTCCGCTCAGTCTAATCACGTCAATTATTGCCAGAGCTCAGGAGACTCTTGAAATAATGAAAGAGAAAGGATTACTTCAACTTACAGTTGGTCACTGTGTCATTTACAATCATAGAAGAGATAAAGTAAGAGATGAGTAGTATTAGATAACAGTTACTACATGTGTTGTTTGTTGATATATAGGAGGTTAGAACTATTGTAGAAGAGAATACAAAGGAGTTAAGAAGTCAACTTGAACTACAACAAACCATCAGTAAAAAGAAGACTGTGGAATTGTCATCTGTTAAAAAACAAAATGAAGGTATTTGTCCATATAGTCAATAACCATTATTAAACTGTCTATTATCCTATTGTGTGAGTGTGTGTGGGTGTACATTCCTTCTTACTATATTCATGAAATTATGAATTTGATTTGTAATTTTAATTTACTAAATATAGTACAACTGTTTTACAACTCAATATTATTACATAGAAATGAGACAAATGAAAAAGGATATTGAAGATTTAACATCACAACTAAGAGATAGAGACAAACAAATTGACACATTAAAACAGAACTTGAAAGGTAATTGATATTAATAAAATAAATTAATAATTGAGTGGGAGATTAAAGGAAACACTAAAAAGAAAGAGACTAAATCTATTAGAGTAATTGGAGCTAACATCATGTTACTCATTAATTACACAATAATATGAAAGACTAGTGGGACAGTATTAGACTATATACTTTAACACTTAATGTTTTGGGTTTATGAGGTAGAGATCATTATAAATATTCTAATATAGGACTGTCTTACTAAGTACTGGATTTTTACTGTGGGTTTAGTTATAATTGTAGTAATGAGATTCATAGCTGACTGTATTGGATTAGTGATTGGTATATCAGGTAATGATAAAACTCACATTCCCACATTTTGTAAGCTTGTCTTCTGATAAACCTTCCATACAGTTGGAGACAAGTCTGTTTGTAATTAATTAATATTAATGTTAAATTAATGAATATACAATTATATAATATTAACACATCATGTGTCACTTGTCAATACTTGGACATTATTTGTGAATTTTTCATTTTTAGCTACTGAGGAAGAATTGTTTTCAGTTGAAAAACAAAGAGAAATAGAAGAACAACAGAAGATAACATTGACATTACAACTAAGAGATAAAGACAAAGAAAATGAGACATTAAAACAAAGTTTACAAGGTAATTAATATTAATATAACAAATAATATTTTAATGAGAAAAGATTATAAAAATGAAGTCAATAAATAAAGATAGTAATATTTGTTAATAGTTGTCTAGTATCCTAAATTTGTACATGTATATTTAAATTTTGTTTCTACTATTTGAGATCATGAATATAATTTATCATACTGAGTACATGTATAATATAATATATTGTATAATATTGTTATATATAGAAATGAAAGAAAAACAGGTTGAAAGTTTGACATCACTTCCAAAAAGAAAGGAAGGTATTATTAATACAATAGCTATCACTAACATAGTTCATGTCACATATTTGTCAATAGTTATATATACATTGTGATCACTTGTTTTCTCTTAGTTATTGAGAAGGAATTTATGTCAATGGCTGATGAAAGACAGAAAGAAATAGAGAAATTACAAGACATAACCACATCATTGACATTACAACTACAAGAGAGAGATGAACAGATTGAGGAATTAAAACAGAGTTTAAAAGGTAACTATTATAATATGTACATGTAGATATTATAATATTGAGTGAGTGAATCTAAACAAGTGAGAATGTGGTCAATTTATTTAACCTTAGTACTGTGGGTTTAGTTATAATTGTAGTAATGAGATTCATAGACAGCTGTATTGGAAATAAATGACAGAACATATTAACTGAGGTGAAGAGATGTGGTTTACTTTGTAAGGATGTCTTGTATAGAATTGTCAACTTGACCTCTAACTATAAAAATGACAAATTTAGATTCTAACAGTTGATGTAATGGTTTAAATACTTTAAATTGATCAATAAACTTATTATAATCTACAATGTAGTTAGATTTGGGATATAAAATATAATGACAGTCCTCAAATACATTGTCACTATTGACTATCACTTGTCATTGTATATTACTTGATGTAGCATTTACCTCAAAGACTCATAAACCACTAACTGATCAAGGACTTGAAGAGACCCAAACAAAGTCTAGTCAAGAAGATGAGTCCACACCATCTATCATTGAAACTACAGGTAATAATGTAAATTATATTTTATAATTATTTCATATAGTCTTTACTATCAGAATTTAAAGATAAGAGTTCAGCTGACATCAAAGAGTCAGATATTGAACAGTCAGATTATGATGTAGATGATAAACAGTCAGATCATGATGCAGATGATGAGCATTCAGATATAGAAGGTATGTCATATTATAAATGTATAATACTCAGTGTATATCATAACAAGGCTAGATTTTATTTTCAAGTTTTTTAACACTGAAATGATTCAGTTAATATATCATATCCTATAGTTCAGATGTTAAATGTTATATGAGATGATACATTTTATTATTATGTAGATTCAAAGTCTCCATTATCAGAACAGTTAAAAGAAAAGAGCTCATTAATGACAGGTCGTGACATCTTGTTACCTACTAGTCAACAACAAAGATATCAAAGTAGGTTGAATTTAAAATTAGAGACCATGTGTATGACATTATTGGTAAAGTTCCTTGTATTATCAATAACATGACTATTGTCTTGTGACATACTTTGTACAGTTGTCTTGGTGATAGTTATAGATTGTCATATATAGTATGGTGAGGTCAGCCCCTTTGGTTAGAGAGAAATGATGTGGTAGCACACACTTATTACAGTTGATGAAAAGGAATTTAATTTTATGAAAAGTGTGATTAATTTTATTATATGTTAATATCATAGAGCAACATAATCAACTCAGTCTCTCTCTTGAGTTGGTTTGTGAGACTACAACATAATGTTTTTATTGAGTTAAATCAACATGACTAAATGAAAGATATTGTAATACAATAAAGTAAGAAAGGACAAAGAAGTCAATATTTCAGAATGAAACATCTAATGATATTTGTTTGGACTTTTTTAGATCAAAGCAGTTTTCAGCCACACCCACTATAAAAACAATGTAGTTTGTCATGTACAAGTTCAATAGACTGTGGTTGTATCAGGAATGTTAGTGAAAGAGACAACTTTACTATATAGTATGGACTAACTGTACTCTTCATCCTCTCTAAGTGAAGGGGTTGGCTTTACCAGACTACTGTTACTATAAATACAATAATTCACAAATTAGAATAATTTAATATATCAAGGAAAGAGTCAAATCAATTGATAACTCATTTTATTTGTAATTCCTTCTACTTTTGTTTATATCTATTAACATGTACTGCTCAATATAGTTACTGTACTTAACCACACCCACCAAACATTTTTGTGACGACAGAGCATTCCTATGTACAATGTAGAGAGATACATAATTTCCTCATGTAACAAACATATCAACTCAATTCTGAACTCAATGAAATAGAATGTAATAATGTTTACAATACATATTATAAAGACACTGTAGTCTTGTGTCACCTGATATTACAGTAACATTGGACCACACAAGATAAGACAACTCAGACTGTTCATTTCAGTCTCTATTCTTTACCTATTGACAACTATTATCAAATGAACTTTACACATTTCACTTACTATTAACAACAAAAGTATACATGTTAAGAAACAATAAACAGGACATATTCAAACAGGAAATGTCTAAAGAATAATTCATTTCCAGATCTTGCATTAGATCAAAACAGTTTAGGAAAAGGTTGATAGTCTATCAGACAATTCCTTTCAAAGCACAGGGGTTGATCTCACCAGACTAAGTTGATATATGAATACTAGAAATCAGTAGAACATCTAGACCTCAAATTTAACAGTAAGCTACGCCTCCTGTGGTTCATTGCCCTAGTAACCATATTCAGTAAACAGTAATGGCTTCCTTTCTTCTTCAGTGTATTGTCTGTGTATTGTAGTGTGTTATAGTATATATTACTATGTGTGTACTATACTATATACTAACTCTGTTTTATAACAGGAGACACTGGGAGTGTGCAGTGGTATGATGATAACAATAGTGTTATACTCACTAGTCCAAGTGTATTAGAAAGTGAAGATGTTATAAGTAAATTAATAAAAGAACAACAAACAGGAAAAGAATGGAGTATTAGTCTCTCCTCATCATCTCTTGAAAGTACTGCAGTTATTATAAACAATCTTAATAAGTGTACAGTGTGGAGTCTTTATATAGAGTACACTTCATTGGACAGTAAGTGTGTATCGATATTATCAGAGATACTAAAAACTAATAAAACAATAAAGAGACTACGGCTGTACTCCTCTTCACTTACTGGTGGTATCAAACAAGTCAGTGATAGTCTCTTTAATAATAAAACACTTGAGCAGTTATGGTTGTATAATGTTACTGATATCACAGATGAAGATATAACTCACTTATCTACTATGTTATCAAGTAATACAACTTTAAAAGTACTATATCTCTACAACTGTAACATCACTGATAATGGAGTCCGATATATCTGTGAAGGACTTACTAAAAACCAAACATTGACTACGTTGAACATCGGAGGTAATCATCAGATCACTTCAGTTAGTACCAGTACAATAGCAGATTTAATACAAACAACTACATCATTAACAACACTACGTCTCAACAATACTTCACTAAACAATGATGATATCAAGACAATATGTACATCGCTTAATAAAAATACAATAAGGAAACTATACTTATCAAGACAACATGAAGAGTATTGTAAAATGTTAGACAGTTATCAAGTTATTAAAGACAGACTTGTGTTTGTGTAATAGTAAGTAGTTTGTTGTTTATTCTTAATTTGTCTTCTCGCTCACTTTTATTTTTTTAAAATTTCTTTTGACTTTCTTTTCTTTTATTAAAAATTTCTTTCTCTAACAAAACTAGTAGACAATAAAAATAGAGCAGTTTTGCTTGACACTTACTTTCTCTAACGTCGCACTTTTTTGGACAGCTGCTAATTTGCCGCCTGTAATTATTATTTGTGGGTGGGGCATTAATTTTAACTCCTTTGTACTTGTATATATGCTCTGAAGACGTCATGCAGTAAGGAACGTACTAACTTGTATCCCATTTTTGACAGACTAAAGAAGTCATCATGGTCTATCTTATATTCAGAAGAAATTGAAGACTGCAATTTAACTATAATAATGAGATAGTTCAGTTGAATAATGTAAAGTCCAACAATACATATTTCTGAAGTAGAGACGTTTACTCACTCACATAATAAAAATGGTGAGATGAAATTAATAGACAACTCCATTAGTCCTATACTCTACATTGATATATTAATAATGTAGTTATCTCTATAGAAGGGATTGGATACTTTATTGATAATAAGAGAGGAACTAAACCTTTATAGAGTATAATGGACATGAGATCACTGGATGTAGAGGTGGAATATTATGAAATGTAAGTTGAAGACAATAATTATCACCTCTCCTCTCTCTTATTAACTAGACTAGGTACAAAGGTCACCAGTTATACTAGATGTTATACAATCACACACATCAACTGATCCTAATAATTATATTAAATATTATTATTTTAAAACTGTAGGTTTATATTAGTAGACAACAGTAATAAATCATTATAATAGTAAGTTCTCTTATTATAATTCTCTACATTATATTGTCTTGTGTTAATAAATCATTTTCCACTTTTAATTATCTTAATGAGCAAAGTTTATAAAGAAATATTATTACTTCCATTTTAATGTTTTCACAACACAAACAAGACAACAACAATAATATCAATATATATAGTATAAGATATATTCCTGCTAAGAAGACATGGTAATATTGTTGTAGGTGGAGCTTGTAAGTTGAACGAAATCAAAAAATATTATTCGTCAACTTGTAAAGTTCAACAATGAGATAGAGAAATTTGCTCACTCAGGTAGATCTAGTGAATGTTGAGATGATGTTAAAGGACAAACTCAAGGAACAATATTATATCTCTAATATAAAGGAGTCTCTACTGAAGACAAGAGAGAGACAATTGATAAACTGAATACAATATAGTATGTGGAGATTGAATACTATGTAAAGTAAAATGAAATATTGAAGACAGTTATCACCTCTCCTGTCTCCTCCTCCCCATATAGCTATTAACTAGACTAGGTATAGAGATCACTGGTATTGATCTTATATCAGCTGTAATAGATACACGTTCACAGCTGGTCCTAATATAAGTCAACTTTAATGAACAAAGTTATAGTTGCTCTCATTACAATGTTCTCATAACACACAATACAACAATAACAATATTATAATGTAGATGAGTTGAACTCTAAAATAAATATTTGTGTCGAGGGCGTTTCTTATAAACGTAGGCGGTTGATCAATATAGATAGCACTGTAGTATACCAAATTTTATCCGAACCTTTCTCTCTCAGTGTCTCTCTTTTTTTGTCTAAGTTAACTAAAGTAATAGAGTTTTCTTTTATGACAATAGTGGATTTTATCTAACAATTAAATAAGTAATGAGTAATTAAATTATTGAAACCATATTTTACTACAAACAGTAATGTTAGGGAGTTTTTGATATCCAGTTGAGTCGTAATGTCTGAGTCCTTCTCTCTCAGTGTCCCTCTCCTTTTGTCTAAGTTAACTAAAGTAGTTGATTGGTATGTATTGGGTCTTCATCTTAACATTCCTAAATATGAACTGGATAAGATTCAAAAGCAGTTCTTATTAAATGAGGGAGTAGGGTGATGTAAAGCAGAGATGTTAGATATGTGGTTGAAGAAGGAGGAAGAACCTCATTGGAGAGTGATAGTAGATGCTTTAGAGAAAATGAAGAGCTATGAACTAGCTCATGAATTAAGAGATCTGCACCTTGGTGAAGATGAGTCTAAGTCTACAACTTCAGTTTGTAATGACAATTCTACTTCAGTCAATCTCCCTTCTATCCTGGTAGAGGAACATGTAGTCAATGATTTCTCTCGTTTGGAGTCTAAATTTGCAAAACTTGTTACTGATGTCAAGTTTACCCTCAAAGATAAAGAGGTTTCAGTTATATCAAGACACGATTGGATATATAGAGAATCTTCCAGCTCCTAAAACTCCTGATGAATTAATTGGTACTGTAGTTCGATCATACTATCATACTGTAGTTCAATCATAGTTACTGGAAACAGATTGAGAGTATGGTTGAGTTGTTGAAACCATTTGCTCAATACACAAGCTCTGACAAGATAATAAGTATATCAATGGTTATTCCAGTTATTATCAAATTGCACTTACATTTGGAACAAATGGGCAGTGTATATAGATTGTCAAGTAGTAGATACTATGCATAGAGTGGCGATTTGAGTACATCACTAATCACCAAACAACCAACTTTGACCCTCTTTTTGTAATGTGCACAGTCCTCAATCCAGGATATAGAGATGAGCAAGTGACAGCTGCAAAAAGTCACTGATTAAATTAAACTAAGGAAGGTGGTATTCAAGCTGCTTCTTTGTCAGAAGAAGAAGCTGAAGTGAAGAAGTACTCTGAATGTATATATCCAGGTGAAATCGATATATAAAGATTCTTTCATATTTTGGCTAGAAAATCAAAAGATATACCCTCTCCTTCGTAATGTAGCTTTTGACCTACTGTGTACACCAGCATCAACAGCTCCTGTGGAACATATGTTCTCAACAGGAGATGAAGCAACTTCAGGAAGACACAATCAGCTCACAGATTCCAACTTAGAAAGAGATATTTTACTTAGAACAACAAATATTTACAGTTAGTATAGCAATAACATAGTTATAGGAAATATTGCTACATTGTTATGGTTACATGTATTTAACTAACTTTCTTTAAAACTAAAACTATAACCAAAATGCTTCACATTATAGTAACTAAAGCTATAAAAAAAACTAAAACAAAATTAGATTTACTACTAAAACTAATACTAATACTAAAATTACTTTCATTAACACTAACAGTATTATAATAAAATATGTTAAAAAGGATAGCTTTAAATCACTCCTCTCTTCCAAGAACCAACATTGTCAGTCATAATCCACCTTCTTATTAGTAGTCAATTTGGGAGAAGATGTGGGTGTGGTTTGTCCATTGGGAGTAATTGAAAGATTACTAGTAGTATGACCGAGGGCTTGAGTGACTTCGTCATCGAGTTCTCCCACAGAGTCACTGGAGTATTCATAGCTAAAACTTGGGGAATCAATACATCCCTTAGAGATGTAGTTCTATAGAATAAGACAAAGAGGATGCCTTTTCAATTGGTTATTAGTATTAAAGTTACAGTGTGTCTTTAAATGTGATAAGATAGAGAGTAATACTTCGTATACTCTTTGAAGTGGCAGGATATATATTACAATGTATTTTTGTATGGAGATGTCTGTTAATTGTTTACTTCTATAATACCAAAAATTACTAGACAATTAATGTGTGAAGATTTTTCTACTTTGCTAAGTTATGAATAAACACTGTAAACCAAATGTAAAGGGTAGTTCCCTTCCTAACTATAACCTTTTATGATGTCATTGGTTAGTAAAAGTGCATATTAAAGTGACCAAGAAACTATACACATTATTAAATAAAAAAGTTTCCAATTTGCACAGTTTTAAAAATTCCGCTATAAAAGTGCTTTGTTACTGTAATATAAAAGTATGTAATAATCTTGCTGTTTGTGCCAAGTGCCAATAAAACCATTATATGTATGTATACATGTACATGTATTTATATACTTACAGCTAATTTTCCACATGCTGCTAAGATAAGACCTTGATAGGGTGGAGAGGGAGACATTGGACGTGTGAGGTACTCAGGATGATATTGTACACCAACAAAGTATGGGTGATCTAATTAAAAGGGGTGTGGTTAGTTTTAACATTGTTGCTACAGTTACTCACCTGATATCTCCATGATTTCCATTCTTTGTCTGTTTACATCATGACCAATAAAGGACATACCTTCGTTTTCAAAATTTGATATCAATTGAGGATTTATCTAAACAACATATGTAAAGGAAATGTTAAGTAGTACATGTACACGAGTAATAATTTACCTCATAACGATGTCTGTGCCTCTCCTCAACAAACTCTGGATTACCATACAACTTTCCTATCAAAATAACAACAATTACTTCATTACTCATCTACTTATCATATCAGTCCATCTCTCCTTCTCTCTCTATTTATTTACCTAACACAGTATCTTTATGTCTAAAGATGGTTTTCCTCTTTCCCAATCTCATTGTACCTCCCATATTTTCAGGATTATGTTCAGGCATCTCTATGACAACAGGATGACCCGTCTTATCATTAAACTCAGTGGAATTAGCATCTAAACAACAACAACAGTAAATAATCAATTTTACAAAATAGTAATATTTATATATTACCTTTCCATCCTAGTACATTCCTGGCAAACTCTATAGCAGCTATCTGCATACCAAGACACACACCTACAAGAAATGAAGAGAGACACTAAAAGATGGTGAGCTGTCGAACATTGATCAAAGTTGATTGTTGCTCTATTCAGACTTAACAAGCTTGATTTTATGAGAACATCAATTAAAATCAGAACAAATTATATTTACATCATTACAGAGCAACAGTTGCTATGATACAATTTATCTCTTGTCATCTGCACTTACCCAAATATGGTATTTTACGTTCTCTAGCATACTGGGCTGCCAAGATCTTTCCTTCAATTCCTCTAGAGCCAAATCCTCCAGGAACAATCATTCCTCTATTGCAAGATGAACTATCTTAACTAAATAATATGTAAACTTACTGTGCCATACAGACACTGCCCCAAGCTTTGTGGTAAGTTGCTGGATTTGAGTGATTCATTTCTTCTTCTAGATGTTCAGCCTCTACATACTAAAAAGAACAATAACAAAAATGACAAGCCTCATACTCATAACTTCATTATTTCACACTTGTACTATCAACTAAATCCTCATACTATCAGATCTCATACTTGCAAAATCATATTGTCACTCATCCTCATACTATACATGTATAGACTCATTCTCATACTATACATGTATAGACTCATTCTCATACCACTAGTTTTAGTTTCCGTCTGCAAGCCAGAGCAGCATGTTTCAAAGCTTTGATCACAGATGTATATGCATCTTCCAATTTAGTATATTTTCCTACCAAAACTATTTGTATCTGGTCTTGATTGCTGTCGTAACTATAATAATAAAAAAAGTATTATTTTTATTCTATATAATACAATACTAGCATTGACATATATGGAATAGGAAAATCAATATTGACTGTATTTTTTATTTTTTATCAATCCAACCATCTGTCTAGCCATCTTTCTTACCAATCTGCTAACTTCTCCCATTTCAATGAGAAGAAGGGTGTTTGACGTGCTGGTGAGGGAAGTTCTAATCTTTTAACAAGGTATTTTAGTACGGACTGTTTCTCAAGAAGTAGAGGAACACGATAAATAGATGGACAATCTTGTACAGCAACTACCTACAAAAATAGAACGGGCATTTACCATGATGATACTGGTATGAGCTATTAATATATAATAAGCTAGGTACTATGAATATATAATAAGGTAGGTACCACGAACAAGCTAAAGATTTATCTTACTTGATCTGGTTTGACGTGGCAAAAATTTGATATCTTCTTCTTCACAGATTCATCAATTGGACGTTGACTACGACATACTATCTAAAGAATGCAAAAAGAATATGACCTTTGACCTTACAAAGGTAATATATATATACACAGCATACAATTATAATTAATACTACGTACTATATATTGTACTAATTATCTTACAATATCTGGTGATAATCCTAGTCCTCTTAATTGTCTGACACTGTTTTGAGTTGGTTTGGTCTTTTGTTCCCCTGTATTTCCCGGCTAGAATGAGAAAATAAAGCTTTATAATTATCAATAGAGTAACTATGGTAACTATGGTAACTATAGTAACAGATGTATGACAGTCTTGTATGGTTATATAAAATAGATGCTCAGTTCTTTTATTAGACTTTAAAGTTTCAACATTTAGTGTAACACTTCAGGTGAAGAAATTTTGCCATCACAGCAACTACCACACACACATTGACACTAAAAGTTAATGTAATTATTATATACTCTAGTGTATTATAGCAATGTTAATAATTCATTATGAATTTGTTACTAGAGATCAAATTACATATGAATATATTACATGATATTATTGAATATATATTCATTAATTAACATTCATTAACATTGATTAGTATTCTTAGAAATTCTTTGTACATGTATTCATTTTCACAACTATACATCCATTTTCACATCTATGGATCCATGCATTCATTTTCATGACTATACATCAATTAGCACAATTATGCATCCATTTCACAATTATGCACATGTCCAGATAATTCTATTCTCCTTTACCTCTGGTACTAAGCTGACATGAATGTTACAAAAATTTTGCAGTCCAATTTTAAACTTGAGTTGTCTGAATGCTTCAATAAAAGACATTCCCTCAATATCACCAATAGTGCCACCAAGCTAAAAAAAGAAAATTTACAGAGATATAATTGTGTTTGAAAACACTTACCTCGATAACACAAACTTGAGGTTGTTCTCCGTCTTTGTCTACTGGTATCTTAGCAACACGCTCCACCCACTCTTGTATTGTATCAGTGATATGTGGCACAACTATAGAACAATACAAAATAATTACATGATAATATTGTAGAATACAACCTTGTATAATATGTAGTTTAACTACAACATCATGTATAGAGAATACATTATAATAGAACAAAGGTCAACAATGATTATACAGAAGAGTTAATCCATTAAAGGTGAATTAAAGATGTAGTAGAACTGTCTACCTTGTACTGTTCTTCCTAGGTAGTCACCACGCCTTTCTTTATTGATAACATGTTGATAAATCTTTCCAGTAGTAATGTTGTTGTCACGTGTTAATGTGATATCAAGGAAACGTTCATAGTTACCTAGATCAAGATCAACTTCTCCACCATCATCTAAAACAAAGATTTCACCTACAGAGAATGAGAGAGAGGGAGAGGGAGGGGGGTCATTACTAACTAATAGACTGTTCATTCATCCATTAAACGTTATCAATTAATCATTGATCCATTACTCTTTATTACTCAATCCACACAAACTGTCCTTTCATTTACTATCAGTCTTTCCAACTATTCATCCATTTACCCAACCATCTTGTCCATTTAGTCCATTACTATATTATAAACTCTATCAATTAATCCTTTGTCTATTCATCCAACAACCTTATCTACTCATACATCTATTCATTCATTTACCAACCCTCAAATCCACCATTACCACACATACCATGTTCATAAGGAGAAAATGTTCCTGCATCAATATTAAGATAAGGATCAATTTTAATAGCAGTCACACGTAAACCAATTGACTTTAACAATGTCCCAATACTACTGGTAATAACTCCTTTACCAATACCACTGATAACACCACCACTAACTAAGATATATTTCATATCTTGACTCAATGGTGACTCTGACTCAGCCATCATATTGCTTCTAAAAAAGAAAAATATAATAAAGATGATGACATCGTGTTGCAACAGCAATTCATGGATTCCATAGATGTGTTATCATTACTAAGTTAATGCCAAAACGACATACTTTTTCTCAAGCAGCTCTTTATGGAATACGAACTACGACAAAAATAGGCGTCCAATTCACGATTATTGTATATACAATTCACGATTGTTACATATATAGTCAAAATTCACGATTCTACAGGTAATTCACGATATTGCATATTCAAATTTCATGATTTTACTGAGAAATAGGCGGTTTTCATCGAGAATTGCAAGTTCACTATAAAATCATAAATTCGTGAATTGCAATAATCGAGAATTTTTGGTAAAGTCGGGAATCGAGAAGTAGAATAATCGCGAATTCAATCAAAGTAAAATCGTGAATTTTGAATATGCAATAATCATGAATTGGACGCAAATTTTTGTCGTAGTTTGAATTCTATAGTTATAAGTTGATATGTCACTAAACACGTCGTGGTTCTTGAGTTATGGTAAGTTTTGCTTAAATGAACGATAAATGACGCGCGATTAATATTCAAATTAATAAACGGAGGTACGCCCAATTTTCTATGACAACACCACTCAAGACGCAAACAATTTTACAATCACATTCTTCTTGAAAATGAATAGCAAGAAATGCTCCATTGTTAAGGCTCTAAACAAGCTTTGTTCTTCATCTCTCATCAACAGTGACTAGGCCGAACTTGAAGCTTTTATCGAAGAATTCATGATAGATACTATAGACTATATAGGTAACCGGAATTGGGAACGCCCACGCACTTCCGGCACAGTCCTCCTCCATCTCTGCATGTAAACTATGGCTTACAGTGCTCTTGTTTCTTCTGAAATGAGTATGTAGTATTTTTGGAATTTTTACTTTACTTAAGTGATACTTTATAATAAATATTTATTTGAAGTAATTGATATTTTCCTTATAATTTACTGATAATTTTATAGGTCATAATCACCGTAACACAGAAGTCTTTTTGGTAGTATATATTACAAGGAGCTCTTTCAGATGGTTTTAAAATTGGTACACCAGTTGCTACACAAGTGTTAGATAGTGCAGACCTCCTGTTTAAATAGTGCTCTAGGCCTGAAACAGAGAGATTGTATCAACTTTTGCAACCTGTCTAATAAATGAATGTCATCTGCTCTTGAACAAGATAATTGTAAGAATAAGAAAGGAGAGAATATTGGGAAGACATCATGAAATCAGGACGTCAGAGCACTTTAGGTCTATATAAGTATAGTTTCCTTCAAGCATCGATTGGTTGCTCAAGCAATCCCACTTTGTATCAGTACATTACTAATCAAATATATAGCTAGTGGGATAATTATCCAGGTCATTAGTGCTACTTCTATCAAAAGTTGTCACAATGACCAACATTTAGATCTAATATGTGAAGAAAAAAATACAATAAGATATTCAGGTTGTTAACTTGTAAAAAAATCTTCAAAAAAACTTTAAAATGGTGTGATAACATGGCTATAGTCAATCAATTCAATCTTTTTAAAAATAATCCAAAGGAATGAAATCTCTTAGCACATACAAGGAATGGAAAGGAGCATGAATATAAATTAACTTTGGAAGGGATACAATTAAAGATCTGGGATTTGACCTGTACTTTAACTTCTATACTACAATCTAATATTTCTCTTACCCATCCGAAAATCCTGAGATTACTCAACTACTCATACTTCATGTGGGTGATGATAATACAGGATATAGACAATCTACTGAACCAGAGCAATGAATTCAACAGCTGCCACCTGACAACCATTTTTATAAACCACCTTCACATTCTCTAATAACCTCCATTGATGAGATATAACATGGCATTGAACGTCCTCTATCTCCACAAGAACAGTTAAACAAACTCAAGATGAAGAAGACATCACACCTCAACAACAACAACAACAATATTAAACATGTTTTGTAATTTGCTATTAAGTTAGTGTTAGTGTTTTACAATGTATGTTGTTATATATTGTTATTTTTTAGTTGTTTTTATAGAAAAGTTTGACTAGTGTTTTAAAATATTAATTTATTAATGAAAGTATTACTTAAACTGGTTTAGGGTGTGGTTTGGACTCTGATCATTAAAAATGTGGCAACTAATTATTAATAATTAATAATTACTTATAAATGGACTGAAGTACATCCACACTGATACTACATCAATTATTGTAACTACTTAAATTTATTGATGTTTATGTCATGAACACATTGATGACTTCTATTGTAGTTTGTTAAAAATGTGTTTATAATATATAGCTATTATTATGTATCTAGTAAGTATGTTTTATAATAGGAGACAATGGGAGTACATAGTGGACTAGTAATAGCACTAAACTTACCTCATCTACTGTCATAGAAAATAAAGAAGTGGTGCAGTGTTTAAAGATGCAAGAGCACACAGGATGGTCACTTGATCTCAAATTATTATCTCCTGACAGTTTACTAATAGTTTTAAGTGATGTTAACAAGTGTCTCTAGTGAGGGAGCTGTATATAAAGAACATTGCTCTTAATAGTAATTGTGTCATTAAATTAGCACATATACTGACTAGTAACAAACAATGAAGTACATACATCTTTCCTCCTCTCCTCTTTTCCCTCACAGTTATCATATGATAACTACTTTACAAGACACAGTTCACATGATGTCATATGATATCACTTAATAATACATTATAAGTAATTTATTATGACTCATGTCATAGCGTTAATCATTATATATATTGGTTTAATCAGTCAATCAGTTTTGACAGAGACTCATCACATATAAATAACTATTATGTGTGTGTGCGTGACCTGATTTGCAATAAGGGACCACTTTTGGCAAAACATTTGTGATCTGATTTGTGCAAAAGGACTACTGTAAAAGCATCTTTATTAAAAACAGTTTTGTATACATACAGTTGCTATACATGTACAACTATTTATAGTAACTTTATGTATACAAATTGTTTTGTGAGGAGGAGGAAGAAATTCCTGTTATATTCTAGAGTAAATGTTAATGGATGTTTCCTGTTTACATAAATCTACACTAAAATGTCTGAGCCCTTCTCTCTCAGTGTCCCTCTCCTTTTGTCTAAGTTAACTAAAGTAGTTGATTGGTATGTATTGGGTCTTCATCTTAACATTCCTAAATATGAACTGGATAAGATTCAGAAACAGTTCTTATTAAATGAGGGAGTAGAGCGATGTAAAGCAGAGATGTTAGATATGTGGTTGAAGAAGGAGGAAGAACCTCATTGGAGAGTAATAATAGATGCTTTAGAGAAAATGAAGAACTATGAACTAGCTCAGGAATTAAGAGATTTCCATCTTGATGAAGATGAATCTCAGTCTACAACTTCAGTTTGTAATGATAATTCTACTTCAGTCAATCCCCCTTCTATCCTGGTAGAGGAACATGTAGTCAATGATTTCTCTCGTTTGGAGTCCAAATTTGCAAAACTTGTTACTGATGTCAAGTTTACACTCAAAGATAAACAAGTTTGTCTCGAACAGTTACACAGTTATATCAAGACACGATTGGATATAGAGAATCTTCCAGCTCCTAAAACTCCTGATGAATTAATTGGTACTGTAGTTCGATCATACTACAGTTTCCTTAATATATCTCTGATAGAGAATATCATTGATGAATTTCTTGATGGTAGTACAGTACAAGTTAGTCTACAAGCATACAAGAGAGAGCTGAATATATTCAAACGGTCAACCAAGATGAAAGAGCTCATTGATACTGTCACTACCTCTCTGCAAAAGGAGAAAGGTACAGCAGTGGTGGTTTTGAAATTAGAAGGGTGTTGGTTGGATGTGACTTTGGAACGATTCCAACAGTTAGTGGAGGAAATATTTTCAGAGAAAAGTCAATGTTTACATTTTGTCTGAGTTGAACGAGGTTGTGTATCTATTCAGTGGACAGTTAGTGAGTGTGTAGTCTCTTCTCTTGTCTCTCTTACAAATCAGAGGACAGAGTTTATGAAGTATGTTGGTGTTATTAAACTGACAATAGATGATGTAGTAGTATTTAAACAGGAGAGTAATGATATCACCTCACTGTCTTCTATTCTAGTAAAGGCAATTGAGTGTTGTAATGTGGATGTTGTGTGCTTTCTTCTATCTATTGGTGTTGACCCAAACGTTAAAGATGACAAAGGGTACTCTATTGTTTTTTATACATGTATTTTAGCAGATCATTTATCAGAATCAAACAGAGACAAGTACTATACTATCATTGATGCTCTGTTAAATGCTGGAGCTGATCCTAATGTCACCGACAATGAAGGACACACACCATTACTTTATGCTGTGATGTATCAATGGCCAGATATTATCAAGCTTTTATTGGATCATAAAGCTGACCCAAATATTCACCCTGAAGAATACTCACTTCTAAGATTAGCAGTTCAAAAAGGAGACTGTCGTATTGTCTCGTACCTGTTAGATGCTGGTGCCAATTGTGATGTATTGGATTCTGACAAACACACTCCATTAATGGTAGCATGTTGTAACGGTCACACATCAGTAGTATTAAAACTTCTTCAGTACAATGCCAATCCTAATATTCAAGTCGAGAATGGGTGGACTGCTTTGATGTTGGCAACTGATTATAAACACTTGGAAATTGTAAGGACACTCATTAATGCTGGAGCTTATGTGGATGCAGTCATGCAAGATGGCTGGACAGCACTTATGATTGCTTGTGATAATTCAAATAATACTGATATTGTTCAATGTCTACTTAAAGCTGGAGCAGATCCTAATTTACAAAGTCACAAAAATGGCCTGGCTCCATGTCATTTTGCTTGCCGAAAATCACCTGATCCAGCCATTCTCTTATCTCTGATTGAATCAGGTGCTGATCCTGAAATTACTGCTAAAAATGGTATAACACCTCTGATGTTAGCTTGTGAACGAGGGTTTGAGATGACAGTAGAGATACTACTGAATATAAATGTTCCAGTTAATACTGAAACTCATCATGGCATTACAGCACTAATGTTTGCAGTACGATATTCTAACAATAATAAAATTGTACGATTGTTATTATCTGTTGGTGCTGACTTCTATCATGTTGATAAAAAAGGCAACACAGTACTAGACTATGCACTGGTATCCGACAATCCTGAGATTGCTCAGTTATTCTTATTACATATGTGTGACACACATCATCAACAGAGTAACACTGGGAGTATGTTTAAATAAACAGTTTGTTGTTATAGGATAATTATGTATAGTTGTTATTGACTTTGTATATTGTGTTTGTTATAAAAATGATAGTGTGTTTTATGACAATAGTGGTTTTTATCTAACAATTAAATAAGTAGTGAATAATTAACATTGTACAGTCATTGTTGTCTGGTGGCGCTCATCATTCCATTAATATAACACAATATACATCATTATATCAACCACATTATTATACATTACCAGGTCCTTCAATTTATAATAGTACAAATACATCAACTTATCTCTCACCTGCTACTTCCCTTCATTATGATGATATTAATGGTCATTTAGTTCAATCTACTCAGTCATACCATTAACAACATCATCCTTTGAAGTAACAAATCAAGATTTACATCATATTTTGAGACTTTAGTACTATTATGTACTAGTATTGTTTAGTAATTTGTAATGGAACTATTTAACAATTGTATTACTATGAGTCTAACAGTAACATAAGACTGTCTATTGTGAGACTAGTGCTGTTAGTGCTATATCAGCCCCACCCTAAATATTGCAGAACACTATTATATAATGTGCTGCACCTAATAAAAGGTCAACTATAGTGCGTGTCAGCATTTAATTTGGAATTCATAACTTGTAAATATTCATAAGGTGCTAAACAGCCACACCCTAAATATCAGAGAGACACCTCCTCTTCCCTGATGCACAGCAAATAATAGATAGATTCTAGTTCATTAGACTATATCTCATTTGTTCTCATAATACTAACTATGGCTGCAAAGGAACTACCTCAAACTCAACATCTAGGTAACATACAAGACCTGATATAACTGTTAGTCATTTTAATATCTTACTTCTCTTCATTTAGATATTTCAGATCTTTTGAAGAAGGTTCCCCCTAAACATGAACTACTCAAACTATTAGCTGATATTAGTCACTTGTGGCATGAAATCGGCTTATCACTCAATGTTTCTGACAGTGTTTTGGGTGGTTTAAAACATAGTCATGAGAGTGATGCCATTAAACTCTCTGAGGTCATTCATAGCTGGTTAACCACTACTGAGTCACGTCTTGTTACCTGGGAAACATTGATTGATGCCATCAAGGGTCCTATTGTTAAACATATCAGGAAGGCTAATGAAATACATCAATACTTAACTAAAGGTAAGTTGATAAACATTTATCGATGTAGTGAGGGAATATGTGTTTGTTCCTTAGTGAAGGAAAATACTCTCCAAAGTTTTATTGAAGAGATATCACAGTCTCAGATCAATCCTGTAAAAGTGTCCCAGCTCTTATTTAGTGAGAGATGCATCAGCGAAGAAACACTTGATGAGATGGAGTCATTGAAGGGCTCCCCAGATGAAAAGAAGACAACTCTGTTATCTGCTATACATACAACAATATCTTTAGACTGCAAGAAGTTGAAAGTGTTAGCAACAGTACTGTCCAAGTTTGAGGCGACAAGACATTTATCTGAAAAAATTATCAGTGAATATAGTAAGACTTTCATTCATTATTAACTTAATGTATAATTGTTTATTTTTTCTTAGCTCAAAAGTATCCAGATGATCAGATGACAGCAATACAAGAGACAGCAATGACAGGTCATAGTGGTCATCAATATCAAGCTACTAGTGATTCAATGGAGGGTATAGAATTTGATCATACAATGGAGGACTTGGAATATCAGGTTGATGATACCAATATTGTTCATTAAATCAATGTACATGTTGTTGCTTAGCAATCTCATGAGATGACAGAGTTAAGTACATCAAATACAAGAAAGCGACTACGAAAAGACAAAGAGATATCTGATGAGGACTTAATACCAAAAAAGAAGAAGCTTGCTTTGGAAGCACCATCCGTTTCTAATGGTATATATATAATAGTTAATATATATTTAGTAAATTCTATTTCATAGAGCAAGCTTCTCTGGCCAGTGACATTTTACGTTGTCATTATGGCACTCTCTCTCAATGTCTTAAATATCCTGTTAGGGTAGCACAGTTACTACATGATGAAGGTGTTATTTCTAATGAAGTATTAGCAAATATACGAGATGAGGCACGTTCTAAATCTGAAGAAAATGCACTATTTGTCCTACTACAAGCTGTACGTCATGCTGTACATACCAACTATCATAATCTGGAGGTCTTTGCTAGTATACTCTTAAAACAAACTAGCAATGTACCATGTGCTAATGCTATCATACAGGATTGTAGTGAGTACTGACATAGACTTTACTTTTGTTATAAATCTATTTTAATAGGTAAAGCATTTCCTGACTATGACTTACAAGTAACATATACTGGAAGAAGTAAAGGGAGTCAAGCATTAGGTAATCCTTTGACCACTTCAAGGCAAAGTAAGTACTAGAAGAGAATTATCCACCATTTAGATTCTTTTGAATGTATAGATGAAGTTTTAAAACCTATTCCAATTCCTCGAAAGTTAGACACCACATTTGGGTCAATCAGAAATAAATTTGGAATAGCCTTCAACAAAATTCGAGAAGCAATTAACAAAAGTCCTCCACCTCTGGATAAATTGATGTGCTTTTTTGCCGATAGTTATCCTCACCTTGAAACTGAAATAACTCATTCAAAGTCCATTAATGATGTCTTAAATGTTGTACGTGATCATTGTACATTGATTAATATGAGTTGTTTGGAGGGTATTGTGGAGAGATTTGATATCAAAGAAGCTGAGACACATATACAGACATACAAAAATATTGTTCAGTCATTTTGTGAAAAAACAAAAGCTTCTCTTTGTCTAGAAGAAACCTTCAAAGAAAGGAAAAGCCATTCTCTTCTCAAATGTGAGACAGCTGTATTTGTCTTAGACTGGGATCCTACCAACTACACATTACAAGATATAAGAGATATTATTGCTGAATCAGTTGAGGAGAATGTACAGATTCGTGTCATTAGAGAGGGCAAGTCTATCATTGTCACATGTTTTTTTCCACTCAGTCTAACCACATCAATTATTGCCAGAACTCAGGAGATGCTTGAAATAATGAAAGAGAAAGGATTACTTCAACTTACAGTTGGTCATTGTACCATTTATGATCATAGAAGAGACAAGGTAAGAGATGAGTAGTATTAGACAACAGTTACTACATGTGTTGTTTATTGATATATAGGAGGTTAGAACTATTGTAGAAGAGAACACAAAGGAGTTGAGAAGTCATCTAGAACTACAACAAACCATCAGTAAAAAGATGACTATAGAATTATCATCTGTTAAAAAACAAAATGAAGGTATTTGTCCATGTAGTCAATAACCATTATTAAACTGTCTATTATCCTATTGTGTGAGTGTGTGGGTGTACATACCTTCTTAACTATATTCATGAAATTATGAATTTAATTTGTAATTTTAATTTACTACAACTGTTTTACAACTCAATATTATTACATAGAAATGAGACAAATGAAAGAAAAGGATATTGAAGATTTAACATCACAACTAAGAGATAGAGACAAACAAATTGAGACATTAAAACAGAACTTAAAAGGTAATTGATATTAATAAAATAAATTAATAATTAAGTGGGAAATTAAAGAAAACAATAAAAAGAAAGAGACTAAATCTATTAGAGTAATTGGAGCTAACATTATGTTACTTATTAATTACACAATAATATGAAAGACAGTATTAGACTATATACTTTAACACTTAGTGTTTGGGGTTTATGAGGTAGAGATCATTATAAATATCTTAATATAGGACTGTCTCACTAAGTACTGCTTTCATACAATAGATATTAGTCTGATGTAGTCTGTGAGTAGAAAGGATCTATATTTTATAACTTGTTTCTGACATCCAAACAGTTTAAAATCATTTTAAATCAAGGAAGATTTAATTAATACATGTAACATTGACATACTCTGTATTATTTATTTGTTAGTATATTGTGAATTCATTTTTAGTTATTGAGAAAGAGTGTATTGAGAAGCAAAAAGAAATAGAGAAACAGCAAGAGGTAACAACATCATTGACATTACAACTACGAGAGAGAGATGAACAGATTGAGGAATTAAAACAGAGTTTAAAAGGTAACTATTATAATATGTACATGTAGATATTATAATATTGAGTGAGTGGATCTAAACAAGTAGAATGTAGTCAATTTATATAACCTTAGTACTGTGGGTTTAGTTATAGCGTTGTAGTAATGAGATTCATAGCTGACTGTATTAGATTAGTAATTGGTATATCAGGTAATGATAAAACTCACATTCCCACACTTTTAAGCTTGTCTTCTGATAAACCTTCCATACAGTGGGTTACAAGTCTGTCTGTAATTAATTAATATTAATGTTAAATTAATTAAGTGCAATTATATAATATTAACACATCATGTGTCATTTGTCAATACTTGGACATTATTTGTGAATTTTTCATTTTTAGCTACTGAAAAAGAATTATTTTCAGTTGAAAAACAAAGAGAAATAGAAGAACAACAGAAGATAACATTGATATTACAACTAAGAGATAAAGACAAAGAAAATGAGACATTAAAACAAACTTTACAAGGTAATTAATATTAATATAACAAATAATATTTTAATGAGAAAAGATTATAAAAATGAAGTCAATAAATAAAGATAGTAATATTTGTTAATAGTTGTCTACGTAGTATCCTAAATTTGTACATGTATATTTAAATTTTGTTTCTACTATTTGAGATCATGAATATAATTTATCATACTGAGTACATGTATAATATAATATATTGTATAATATTGTTATATATAGAAATGAAAGAAAAACAGGTTGAAGGTTTAACATCACTTCCAAAAAGAAAGGAAGGTATTATTAATACAATAGCTATCACTAACATAGTTCATGTCACATATTTGTCAATAGTTATATATGCATTGTGATCACTTGTTTTCTCTTAGTTATTGAGAAGGAATTTATGTCAATGGTTGATGAAAGACAGAAAGAAATAGAGAAATTACAAGACATAACCACATCATTGACATTACAACTACAAGAGAGAGATGAACAGATTGAGGAATTAAAACAGAGTTTAAAAGGTAACTATTATAATATGTACATGTAGATATTATAATATTGAGTGAGTGAATCTAAACAATGTGGTCAATTTATATAACCTTAGTACTGTGGGTTTAGTTATAATTGTAGTAATGAGATTCATAGACAGCTGTATTGGAAATAAATGACAGAACATATTAACTGAGGTGAAGTATGTGGTTTACTTTGTAAGGATGTATTGTATAGAATTGTCAACTTGACCTCTAACTATAAAAATGACAAATTTAGATTCTAACAGTTGATGTAATGGTTTAAATACTTTAAATTGATCAATAAACTAATTGTAATCTACAATGTATTTAGATTTGGGATGTAAAATATAATGACAGTCCTCAAATACATTGTCACTATTGACTATCACTTGTCATTGTATATTACTTGATGTAGCATTTACCTCAAAGACTCATAAACCACTAACTGATCAAGGACTTGAAGAGACTCAAACAAAGTCTAGTCAAGAAGATAAGTCCACACCATCTATCATTGAAACTACAGGTAATAATGTAAATTATATTTTATAATTATTTCATATAGTCTTTACTATCAGAATTAAAAGATAAGAGTTCAGTTGAAATCAAAGAGTCAGATATTGAACAGTCAGATTATGATGTAGATGATAAACAGTCAGATCATGATGTAGATGATGAGCATTCACATATAGAAGGTATGTCATATTATAAATGTATAATACTCAGTGTATATCATAACAAGGCTAGATTTTATTTTCAAGTTTTTTAACACTGAAATGATTCAGTTAATATATCATATCCTATAGTACAGATGTTAAATGTTATATGAGATGATACATTTTATTATTATGTAGATTTAAAGTCTCCATTATCAGAACAGTTAAAAGAAAAGAGCTCATTAATAACAGGTCATGACATCTTGTTACCTACTGGTCAACAACATAGATATCAAAGTAGGTTGAATTTAAAATTAGAGACCATGTGTATGACATCATTGGTAAAGTTCCTTGTATTATCAATATCATGACTATTGTCTTGTTATATACTTTGTACGGTTGTCTTGGTGATAGTTATAGATTGTCATATATAAGTATGGTGAGGTCAGCCCCTTTGCTTAGAAATGTTGTGGTAGCACACACTTATTACAGTTGATGAAAAGGAATTTAATTTTATGAAAAGTGTGATTAATTATATTATGTGTTAATATCATAGAGCAACATAATCAACTCAGTCTCTTTCTCTTGAGTTGGTTTGTGCATAGATAGTAGAGTAGAGGGATTGGAAACTCAATAGTTATCACCTAATTAACACGCCTTCTCCTAGTTTGGAATGCTCTACTCTACTATCTATGGTTTGTGAGACTACAATGAATATTTTTACAGAGTTAAATCAACATGACTAAATGAAAGATATTGTAATACAATAAAATAAGAGAGGACAAAGAAGTCAATATTTCGTAATGAAACATCTAATGATGTTTGTTTGTAGGTCCTGCACTTTTTTAGATCAAAGCAGTTTTCAGCCACACCCACTATTAAAACAATGGGGTTTTCAGGTACAAGTTCAATAGACTGTGGTTGTATTAGGAATGTTAGTGAAAGAGACAACTGTACTATAGTATGGACTAACTGTACTCTTCATCCTCTCTAAGCTAAGGGGTTGGCCTTACCAGACTATCTGTTACTATAACTGCAATAATTCACAAATTAAAATAATTTAATATATCAAGGAAAGAGTCAAATCAATTGATAACTCATTTTATTTGTAATTTCTTCTACTTTTGTTTATATCTATTAACATGTACTGTTCAATATAGTTAATGTACTCAACCACACCCACCAAACATTTTTGTGACGACAGAGCATTCCTACGTACAACGTAGAGAGATACATAATTTCCTCATGTAACAAACATATCAACTCAATTCTGAACTCAATGAAATAGAATGTAATAATGTTTACAATACATATTATAAAGACATTGTAGTCTTGTGTCACCTGATATTACAGTAACATTAACTGTTCATTTCAATCTCTATTGTTTACCTATTGACAACTATTATCAAATGAACTTTACACATTTCACTTACTATTAACAACAAAAGTATACATGTTAAGAAACAAGCAGGACATATTCAAACAGGAAATGTCTAAAGAATAATTCATTTCCAGATCTTGTATTAGATCAAAACAGTTTAGGAAAAGGTTGATAGTCTACCAGACAATTCCTCTCAAAGCAAAGGGGTTGATCTCACCAGACTAAGTTGATATATGAATACCAGAAATCAGTAGAACATACTAGACCTCAAATTTAACAGTAAACCACGCCTCCTATGATTCGTTGCCATAGTAACTGTAGTCAGTAAACAGTAATGGCTTCCTTCTTCTTCAGTGTATTGTCTGTGTATTGTAGTGTGTTATAGTATATATTACTATGTGTGTACTATACTATATACTAACTCTGTTTTATAACAGGAGACACTGGAAGTGTTCAGTGGAATGATGATGACAATAGTGTTATACTCACTAGTCCAAGTATATTACAAAGTGAAGATGTTATAAGTAAATTAATAAAAGAACAACAAACAGGAAAAGAATGGAGTATTTATCTCATCTCATCATCTCCTGAAAGTACTGCAGTTATTATAAACAATCTTAATAAGTGTACAGTGTGGAGACTTGAGATATGGGACACTTCATTGGACAGTAAGTGTGTATCGATATTATCAGAGATACTAATAACTAATAAAACAATAAAGATACTAGAGCTGTCATTCTCTTCACTTACTGGTGGTATCAAACAAGTCAGTGATAGTCTCTTTAATAATAAAACACTTGAACAGTTATGGTTGTTACATGTTACTGATATCACAGATGAAGATATAACTCACTTATCTACTATGTTATCAAGTAATACAACTTTAAAAGAACTATATCTCCCCTACTGTAACATCACTGATAATGGAGTCCGATATATCTGTGAAGGACTTACTAAAAACCAAACATTGACTGAGTTGAACATCGGAGGTAATCATCAGATCACTTCAGTTAGTACCAGTACAATAGCAGATCTAATACAAACAACTACATCATTGACAAGACTATATCTCTACAATACTTCACTAAACAATGATGATATCAAGACAATATGTACATCACTTAATAAAAATACTACAATAAGGAAACTATGGTTATCAAGACAATATAAAGAGTATTGTAAGATGTTAGACTGTTATCAAGTTATTAAAGACAGACTTCAGTTTTGGTTATAGTAAGTAGTTTGTTGTTTATTCTTAATTTGTCTTCTCGCTCACTTTTATTTTCTCTTTAAATTTCTTTTAACTTCATTTTCTCATCTTTTATTAACAATTTCTTTCTCTAACAAAACTAGTAGACAATAAAAATAGAGCAGTTTTGCTTGACACTTACTTTCTCTAACGTCGCACTTTTTTGCTCTCTGACAGCTGCTAATTTGCCGCCTGTAATTATTTTTTGTGGGTGGGGCATTAATTTTAACTCCTTTGTACTTGTATATATGTTCTGAAGACGTCATGCAGTAAGGAACGTACTAACTTGTATCCCATTTTTGACAGACTAAAGAAGTCATCATGGTCTATCTTATATTCAGAAGAAATTGAAGACTACAATTTAACTATAATAATGAGATAGTTCAGTTGAATAATGTAAAGTCCAACAATATATATTTCTGAAGTAGAGACGTTTGCTCACTCACATAATAAATGGTGAGATGATAATAATAGACAACTCTATTAGTCCTATACTCTACATTGATATATTAATAATGTAGTTATCTCTATAGAAAGGATTGGATACTTTATTGATAATAAGAGAGGAACTAAACCTTTATACAGTATAATGGACATGAGATCACTGGATGTAGTGGTGAAATATTATGAGATGTAAGTTGAAGACAATAATTATTACCTCTCCTCTCTCTTATTAACTAGACTAGGTACAAAGGTCACCAGTTATACTAGATGTTATACAATCACACACATCAACTGATCCTAATAATTATATTAAATATTATTGTTTTAAAACTGTAGGTTTATATTAGTAGACAACAGTAATAAATCATTATAATAGTAAGTCCTCATATTATAATTCTCTACATTATATTGTCTTGTGTTAATAAATCATTTTCCACTTTTAATTGTCTTAATGAGCAAAGTTTATAAAGAAATATTATTACTTCCATTTTAATGTATTCACAACACAAACAAGACAACAACAATAATATCAATATATATAGTATAAGATATACTCCTGCTAAGAAGATATGTAATATTGTTGTAGGTGGAGCTTGTAAGTTGAACGAAATCAAAAAATATTATTTGTCAACTTGTAAAGTTCAACAATGAGATAGAGAAATTTGCTCACTCAGGTAGATCTAGTGAATGTTGAGATGATGTTAAAGGACAGACTCAAGGAACAATATTATATCTCTAATATAAAGGAGTCTCTACTGAAGACAAGAGAGAGACAATTGATAAACTGAATACAATATAGTATGTGGAGATTGAATACTATGTAAAGTAAAATGAAATATTGAAGACAGTTATCACCTCTCTTGTCTCCTCCTCTCCATATAGCTATTAACTAGACTAGGTATAGAGATCACTGGTATTGATCTTATATCAGCTGTAAAGGATACACGTTCACAGCTGGTCCTAATATAAGTCAACTTTAATGAACAAAGTTTATAGTTGCTCTCATTATAATGTTCTCATAACACACAATACAACAATAACAATATTATAATGTAGATGAGTTGAACTCTAAAATTAATATTTGTGTCGTGGGCGTTTCTTATAAACGTAGGCAGTGGATCAATAGATAGCACTGTAGTATACCAAATTTTATCCGAACCTTTCTCTCTCAGTGTCTCTCTTCTTTTGTCTAAGTTAACTAAAGTAATAGAGTTTTCTTTTATGACAATAGTGGATTTTATCTAACAATTAAATAAGTAATGAGTAATTAAATTATTGAAACCATATTTACTACAAACAGTAATGTTAGGGAGTTTTTGATATCCAGTTGAGTCGTAATGTCTGAGCCCTTCTCTCTCAGTGTCTCTGTCTTTTTGTCCAAGCTAACTAAAGTAGTTGATTGGTATGTATTGGGTCTTCATCTTAACATTCCTAAATATGAACTGGATAAGATTCAGAAGCAGTTCTTATTAAATGAGGGAGTAGAGCGATGTAAAGCAGAGATGTTAGATATGTGGTTGAAGAAGGAGGAAGAACCTCATTGGAGAGTAATAGTAAATGCTTTAGAGAAAATGAAGAGCTATGAACTAGCTCAGGAATTAAGAGATCTCCATCTTGAAGAAGAGTCTCAGTCTACAACTTCAGTTAGTAATGACAATTCTACTTCAGTCAATCCCCCTTCTATCCTGGTAGAGGAACATGTAGTCAATGATTTCTCTCGTTTGGAGTCCAAATTTGCAAAACTTGTTACTGATGTCAAGTTTACCCTCAAAGATAAACAAGTTCCTCTTGAGCAGTTACACAGTTATATCAAGACACGATTGAATATAGAGAATCTTCCGGCTCCTAAAACTCCTGATGAATTAATTGGTACTGTAGTTCGATCATACTACAGTTTCCTTAATATATCTCTGATAGAGAATATCATTGATGAATTTCTTGATGGTAGTCCAGTACAAGTTAGTCTACAAGCATACAAGAGAGAGTTGAATATATTCAAACAGTCAACCAAGATGAAAGAGCTCATTGATTCTGTCACTACCTCTCTACAAAAGGAGAAAGGTACAGCAGTGGTGGTTTTGAAATTAGAAGGGTGTTGGTTGGATGTGACTTTAGAACGATTCCAAAAGTTAGTGGAGGAAATATTTTTAAAGAAGAGTCAATGTTTACATCTTGTCCGAGTTGAACGAGGTTGTGTATCTATTCAGTGGACAGTTAGTGAGTGTATAGTCTCTTCTCTTGTCTCTCTTACAAATCAAAGGAAAGAGTTTATGAAGTATGTTGGTGTTATTAGACTGACAATAGATGATGTAGTAGTATTTAAACAGGAGAGTAATGATATCACCTCACTGTCTTCTCTTCTTGTAAAGGCAATTAAGTGTTGTAGTGTGGATGTTGTGTGCTTTCTTCTATCTATTGGTGTTAACCCAAACATTAAAGATGACAAGGGCTGTTATATTGTATTGCGTTCATCAGTGTTAGCTTATCATCAGTCAAACAGAGACAAGTATTATACTATCATTGATGCTCTGTTAAATGCTGGAGCTGATCCTAATGTCACCGACAATATTGGACACACACCATTACTTTATGCTGTGATGTATCGATGTCCAACATTTGTTAAGCTTTTATTGGATCATAAAAATGACCCAGACCACGATTACTCACCTCTAAGAATATCAGCTCAAGATGGGGAAAATAAAATAGTCTCTTACTTGTTAGATGCTGGTGCTAATCCAGATGCATTGGACCATAAAGGACATACTTTTTTGATGGCAGCTTCTCATAAACAACACACATCAATAGTATTGAACCTACTTCAACATAAAGCTAACCCTAATATACAAGATAATGTTGGATGGACTGCTCTGATGGTTAGTTGTATTGCTGAAGACATAACAATCATAGAGATCCTCATTGATGCTGGAACAAACGTGGACATAGTCAAGCAAGACGGCTTGACAGCATTAATGATTGCATGTGATTATCCAGGAAATATAAACATTGTTTGATGTCTATTGAAGGCAGGTGTAAATCCTAATTTACAAAGTCACAAACATGGGTGGGCTGCAATTCATTTTGCCTGTTGTAGATCATCTATCTGATCCTATGATTCTTTTAGCTCTCATTGAAGGAGGTGCTAGTCCTGACATCGCCAATAATGTTGGTGTCACACCTCTTATGTTAGCCTGTAAGCATGGGTTTGATATGATAGTAGAGATCTTATTGAGCTTGAATGTTTTAGTTAATGCTCAAAGTCAATTAGGTAATACTCCATTAATAATTGCTGTTAACTTCTCAAAAAACATCAACATTGTACAGTTGCTGTTATCTGCTGGTGCTGACGTCCATCAAACTGATAACAAAAGTAACACAGCTCTAGATTATGCACTGATATCTGAAAATCCTGAGATTACTCAACTTCTCTTACTTCATGTGAGTGATGATAACACAGGGTATAGACAATCTACTGAACCAAAGCAACAAGCCCAACAGCTACCACCTGATGACCATTTTAATGAACCACCATCACATTCTCTAATAACCTCCATTGATGAGATACGACATGCTATTGAACATCCTCTATCTCCACAAGGAACAGTTAAACAAACTCAAGATGAAGAAGACATCACACCTCAACAACAACAACAATATTAAATGTGTTTTGTAATTTGCTATTAAGTTATTGTTAGTGTTTTGCAATGTATGTTGTTGTATATTGTTATTTTTTAGTTGTTTTTGTAGAAAAGTTTGGCTAGTGTTTTTAAATATTAATTTATTAATGAAAGTATTACTTAAACTGGTTTAGGGTGTGGTTTGGACTCTGATCATTAAAAATGTAGCAACTAATTATTAATAATTAATAATTACTTATAAATGGACTGAAGTACGTCCACACTGATACTACATCAATTATTGTACCTACTTAAATTTATTAATGTTTATGTCATGAACACATTAATGACTTCTATTGTAGTTTGTTAAAAATGTGTTTATAATATATAGCTATTATTATGTATGCAGTATATTATATTATATTTTATAATAGGAGACAATGGGAGTGCATAGTGGACTAGTAATAGCGCTAAACTTACCTCATCTACTGTCATAGAAAATAAAGAAGTGGTGCAGTGTTTAAAGATACAAGAACACACAGGATGGTCACTTGATCTCAAATTATTATCTCCTGACAGTTTACTAATAGTTTTAAGTGATGTTAATGAGTGTCTCTAGTGAGGGAGCTGTATATAAAGAACATTGCTCTTAATAGTAATTGTGTCATTAAATTAGCACATATACTGACTAATAACAAACAATGAAGTACATACAGTTTTCCTCCTCTCCTCTTTTCCCTCACAGTTATCATATGATAACTACTTTACAAGACACAGTTCACATGATGTCATATGATATCACTTAATAATATATTGTAAGTAATTTATTATGACTCATGTCATAGCGTTAATCATTATATATATATTGGTTTAATCAGTCAATCAGTTTTGACAGAGACTCATCACATATAAATAACTATTATGTATGTGTGTGTGACCTGATTTGCAATAAGGGACCACTTTTGGCAAAACATTTGTGATCTGAGTTGTGCAAAGGGATTACTGTTAAAGCATCTTCAAAAACAGTTTTGTATACATACAGTTGCTATATATGTACAACTATTTATAGTAACTTTATGTATACAAACTGTTTTGTGAGGAGGAGGAAGAAATTCCTGTTATATTCTAGAGTAAATGTTAATGGTGTTTCCTGTTTACATAAATCTACACTAAAATGTCTGAGCTCTTCTCTCTCAGTGTCTCTCTCCTTTTGTCCAACTTAACTAAAGTAGTTGATTGGTATGTATTGGGTCTTCATCTTAACATTCCTAAATATGAACTGGATAAGATTCAGAAGCAGTTCTTATTAAATGAGGGAGTAGAACGATGTAAAGCAGAGATGTTAGATATGTGGTTGAAGAAGGAGGAAGAACCTCATTGGAGAGTAATAGTAAATGCTTTAGAGAAAATGAAGAGCTATGAACTAGCTCAGGAATTAAGAGATCTCCATCTTGAAGAAGAGTCTCAGTCTACAACTTCAGTTAGTAATGACAATTCTACTTCAGTCAATCCCCCTTCTATCCTGGTAGAGGAACATGTAGTCAATGATTTCTCTCGTTTGGAGTCCAAATTTGCAAAACTTGTTACTGATGTCAAGTTTACCCTCAAAGATAAACAAGTTCCTCTTGAACAGTTACACAGTTATATCAAGACACGATTGGATATAGAGAATCTTCCGGCTCCTAAAACTCCTGATGAATTAATTGGTACTGTAGTTCGATCATACTACAGTTTCCTTAATATATCTCTGATAGAGAATATCATTGATGAATTTCTTGATGGTAGTCCAGTACAAGTTAGTCTACAAGCATACAAGAGAGAGTTGAATATATTCAAACAGTCAACCAAGATGAAAGAGCTCATTGATTCTGTCACTACCTCTCTGCAAAAGGAGAAAGGTACAGCAGTGGTGGTTTTGAAATTAGAAGGGTGTTGGTTGGATGTGACTTTAGAACGATTCCAAAAGTTAGTGGAGGAAATATTTTTAAAGAAGAGTCAATGTTTACATCTTGTCCAAGTTGAACAAGGTTGTGTATCTATTCAGTGGACAGTTAGTGAGTGTGCAGTCTCTTCTCTTGTCTCTCTTACAAATCAAAGGAAAGAGTTTATGAAGTATGTTGGTGTTATTAAACTGACAATAGATGATATAGTAGTATTTAAACAGGAGAGTAATGATATCACCTCACTGTCTTCTCTTCTAGTAAAGGCAATTGAGTGTTGTAATGTGGATGTTGTGTGCTTTCTTCTATCTATTGATGTTGACCCAAACGTTAAAGATGACAAAGGGTACTCTATTGTTTTTTATACATGTATTTTAGCAGATCATTTATCAGAATCAAACAGAGACAAGTACTATACTATCATTGATTCTCTGTTAAGTGCTGGAGCTGATCCTAATGTCACCGACAATGAAGGACACACACCATTACTTTATGCTGTGATGTATCAATGGCCAGATATTATTAAGCTTTTATTGGATCATAAAGCTGACCCAAATATTCACCCTGAAGAATACTCACTTCTAAGATTAGCAGTTCAAGAAGGAGACTGTCATATTGTCTCGTACCTGTTAGATGCTGGTGCCAATCGTGATGTATTGGATTCTGACAAACACACTCCATTAATGGTAGCATGTTGTAACGGTCACACATCAGTAGTATTAAAACTTCTTCAGTACAATGCCAATCCTAATATTCAAGTCGAGAATGGGTGGACTGCTTTGATGTTGGCAACTGATTATAAACACTTGGAAATTGTAAGGACACTCATTAATGCTGGAGCTAATGTGGATGCAGTCATGCAAGATGGTTGGACAGCACTTATGATTGCTTGTGATAATTCAAATAATACTGATATTGTTCAATGTCTACTTAAAGCTGGAGCAGATCCTAATTTACAAAGTCACAAAAATGGCCTGGCTCCATGTCATTTTGCTTGCCGAAAATCACCTGATCCAGCCATTCTCTTATCTCTGATTGAAGCAGGTGCTGATCCTGAAATTACTACTAAAAATGGTATAACACCTCTGATGTTAGCTTGTGAACGAGGGTTTGAGATGACAGTAGAGATACTACTGAATATAAATGTTTCAGTTAATACTGAAACTCATCATGGCATTACGGCACTAATGTTTGCAGTACGATATTCTAACAATATTAAAATTGTACGATTGTTATTATCTGTTGGTGGTGACTTCTATCATGTTGATAAAAAAGGTAACACAGTGCTAGACTATGCACTGGCATCTGACAATCCTGAGATTGCTCAGTTACTCTTATTACATATGTGTGACACACATCATCAACAGAGTAACACTGGGAGTATGTTTAAATAAACAGTTTGTTGTTATAGGATAATTATGTATAGTTGTTATTGACTTTGTATATTGTGTTTGTTATAAAAATGATAGTGTGTTTTATTACAATAGTGGTTGTTATCTAACAATTAAATATGTAGTGAATAATTAACATTGTACAGTCATTGTTGTCTGCTGGTGCTGATGTTTCTTATGTTGATAATGAGGGTTACACAGCTCTAGACTATGTATTAATTCTGAGATAATTGAAATTCTTTTGATACACACGGGCTACACTATAGACAACCAATTAAATCAGAAAAACAAGTGCAGGAACTTCCTCCTGATGACCATTTGGATGAGGATTTGACTACCATCTCATTTCCTATTAATCTCCATTGATGAGATATATGGTGCTATTGAACATCCTCTCCTTTCTGTCAAACCTCAACAATAACAACAACACAGCACTCAATGTATATTTTTATGTGATATATACATAAGCTTTAAGTCAAGATATTGTGTTCTACAGTATACTACATGATATTATTATATATATTGTAGCTGAATGGCAATTTAAATGAATTACATTTAATAATAGAAGTAATATAGTTATTAATAGTGTTGTTCTAATTCAGTTGGGATTTGGCCCTTCTGTATGATGTCTTAGATGGTTACCAGCATATTTTTAAGAGATTACTGGTATCCCTATATGGGGTGAACTAGGATATGGCTGATAGTCTCCCTTTAAGCTTGGAGAGGCTTGGTGTGTTTACAGTCCCAGTTCTACTCACAATGACAGACCCTATAGCTATCTCAAATCCCAGTATGACTGGTTTGAAGTGAGGGGTAATACTCCAGCTAGAATTACCTCATCTTTGGATGAGGGTTACCATGTCACAGTGGCAGTCCTAGATAGCAGTAGCAGGGAATCCGGGACACCAAGTAGAAGGCCCTGTAGGATTGTTTGGGGCAACACAATATCACTTTTTTAAAAATATAATAGAAATGTTTCATGCAAGTTTAATGAAGGATTAGCATTTAACATTTACGAAGAAATATACAATATAAAGTAGGACCAATTATAATACAAAAAAGGACTTAAACAGTCCTAAAACTACATGGGAACAAGACCATTTGCAGCAGCTACCACCACTAGATAACTATTTGTATAAATCACCATCAATAACCTTCATTGGTGAGATATGACATGCCATTGGGTACCCTTTAACTCCACTAGGAACAGTTAAACACACTCAAGACATCACAACTTAACAACAATAGTGTTATAATAACTTGCACAAGGTGATAATCAGCTTTGTTTCAAACTTGATTTTTTCTTTTCTTATTTCATATAATTTAAATAATCTTTTTATTAGTATATTTTATAGAATAATAATAATTCAAAAAATCTAACACAGCTGGTGTACTGGACAAAGTATTGAAAACTCGCTGTTCAGTTTTTGCTTGCACTTTTTCTAACATGTACATCAAATGATGATGAAATGAAGTGAAAGTTAAACCACACCTCAAAGATATGTCAACCCAATCTTGGACACATTGTAATGGTGTCTCATCAAATCCAGCATACATGGCTGGGTTCTGTAGAATCCCACGAGCAGCCATAACCCCATCTACACCAGTATAAGTTACTGTTCTATTTATATCAGCCTCAGTTTTAATATCACCATTAGCTAGCACTGGTATACTGATATTTTCTTTTACAAGTTTAATGGCCTCTAAACTGACTGGTTCTGCTCTTTGCAATGTTGTACGTCCATGGACTGTTATCCAAGCAACACCAACCTTCTCAGCTCTCCTTGCTAATTCAACAGTCTGTCTAAGAAGGAAGCATAGTTGAATAACTAGTACTATATATATATATAATAAGATGTATAGTAAAGTAGGGGAAGGGTTAAAAACTAACTCCTTAACCAATGATGTATAAATATACATATTCTCTGACTACACAAGATGTCAGAGTCAGAGTCTCAGAACCAGACACATAATAGTTTCAATAATAGTACTACAACATTGATATAAATAACTAATTACCAAACACTGGACTGTCTAAAATGGAATTAATATATATAATTAAGAGACTACTGATTTGTTTTATTGACCTTAGATCATCATGTACTCGTATCTTTATAGATATAGGTATGTGGGTGTGTCTCTTTGCACATTGCACCATCTCACAGACCAACTGCGGCTGAGTGATAAGATACGCCCCATATTGTTCCTGCAATGCCCAGCGTTGAGGACAACCACAATTGAGATCAACACCATCTACATAGGGAGCTACCAGTGATACAGCTTTACTGAAATCATCAGCATTATTAGCTGCAAACTGTACTATTAGAGGTCTGTCTGTAGAGTCTGTGGTGAACTCAACATCCCTTGCTTTTTCAGAATTGATAAAGGATTCTGAGATAATCATAGGTGTACAGGCCACGTGGCAGCCATATTTTCTTACTAGTTTTCTGAAAGGAAGCTTGGAATATCGCACCATAGGAGCACATACTCGTACAACTTGTTTTGAGCCGAATAATTTTAAAATGTCAGTTTCTTTGGAGCTCTCTACAAGAGCCATAAATTACACGTGAAGCCGTGCCCACTCAATAGACTGTTTTGACTCCACCTATTACAAGATGGCGGATTACAAGTACAAGTTTATAGTTAGAAGACCTGAAAAACCGCCAGAAGAATGTGGACTAATTGAGGTATGTAAAGTAGACAAATGTGACTAGCATTTCTTTCTATCTCTCTAAAATACTACAGAGATCTAATGCTGTAGAGAAATGGGGCAGAATGCGTGAACGGACTGTTGAACATTTCAGGTTTACTCCCAGAACCACTGCCTATTGCCTTATTTGGGCATTCCTAGTACCTCTTGGATTACTTAATATCATAAAATGGGAAAGACGTAGAAAAGACATTGCTAAAGGCAAACCACCGACACCAATGTTGTAGGAACAATAGTATCTATGGCAACTATCTATCTCAACTACTGTATGTCAATTAACCATGTTAATAAATTGATAACAAACAAAATAACTGGTGAACATAGTCTCATGTTAAATTTTTGATTGTCTAATGTCTATGCAAGACAACTCTCAATGTTATAGTAGTATGTTATGAATATTAAAGTTTAAACTGGTTGTTATGACAATATTACGTGTTGTAAACCTTAATACCCTATTACCTTATTTAAATAAAGCATTAGATTAATTACCCATTGTTAATTTATCACAAACATAATAAGTCTATTGTAGCCACTCTCTTCTTTTAGGCAGTTAGGAATAGTTGGAAGCAATATGTTCATAGGTTGGTATCATCCCAGGATTAGATTGTCCAATTGACCTTTACTCCTTACCATAAACGTTCTAAATATAGTAACATGCTTTCTAAAAATAGTAACATGTGCATTGTATTGCTAACTATAGCACATTACACATCTGTTGGTTGCTATTGTGATACAGAGTCAGTGAAATAAATATTGATTTAAATTACTATCTAAGGAATAACAAGGGGATCAATAGACAATCTGCTACAAGCCAGATCATCCTTATAGCCATTTCTAAGTTTTAAGTAATGTATAATTTGCAATTTAACTTTAATAAGAGTTTTAATAATAATAATAAACCAGGTTATAATACAATATATAATTTCATCAAAAACATTGCAACTTAAAAAGAATAACCTTAAACCACACCTCCCTCCCCTCGCCTTCCAAGAACCAACATTGTCAGTCATAATCCACCTTCTTATTACTAGTCAATTCGGGTGAAGATGTGGGTGTGGTTTGTGCATTGGGAGTAATTGAAAGATTACTAGTAGTACGACCAAGGGCTTGAGTGACTTCGTCATCGAGTTCCCCCTCGGAGTCACTGAAGTACTCATAGCTACAACGTGGGGAATAAGTACATCCCCTAGAAATGTAGTTCTATAGAATAAGACAAAATGATGTCTTTTCAATTGGTTATTAGAATATACAATATGTTTTATAATGTGACAAGAATGAAGTAATACTCTTTGAAGTGGCAGGATATATATTACAATGCATTTTTGAATGGAGGTAACAGTTGAGTTAATTGTTTACTTCTATAATACCAAAAATTACTAGACAATGTGTGAAGATTTTTTCTATTTGCCAAGTTCTGAATAAACAGCAAATATAAAGGATAGTTCCTTCCCTAACACTACATATAAAGATAATTCCCTTCCTAACTATGACCTTTTATGATGTCATTGGTTAGTAAGAAGTGCTTACTGAAGTGACCAAGAAACTATACACATTATTAAATAAAAAAGTTTCCAATTTGCACAGTTTTAAAAATTCCGCTATAAAAGTGCTTTGTTACTGTAATATAAAAGTATGTAATAATCTTGCTGTTTGTGCCAAGTGCCAATAAATACATTACATGTATTTATACATGTACATGTATTTATATACTTACAGCTAATTTTCCACATGCTGCTAAGATAAGACCTTGATAGGGTGGAGAGGGAGACATTGGACGTGTGAGGTACTCGGGATGATATTGCACACCAACAAAGTATGGGTGATCTAATTAAAAGGGGTGTGGTCATTTTAAACATTGTTACAGTTACTCACCTGATATCTCCATGATTTCCATTCTTTGTCTGTTTACATCATGACCAATAAAGGACATACCTTCGTTTTCAAAATTTGATATCAATTGAGGATTTATCTAAACAACATATGTAAAGGACATGTTAAGTAGTACATGTACATGAGTAATAATTTACCTCATAACGATGTCTGTGTCTCTCCTCAACAAACTCTGGATTACCATACAACTTTCCTATCAAAATAACAGCAATTACTTCATTACTCATCTATTTATCATATCAGTCCATCTCTCCTTCTCTCTCTATTTACCTAATACAGTATCTTTATGTCTAAAGATGGTTTTCCTCTTTCCCAATCTCATCGTACCCCCCATATTTCCAGGATTATGTTCAGGCATCTCTATGACAACAGGATGACTCGTCTTATCATTAAACTCAGTGGAATTAGCATCTAAACAACAACAACAGTAATTAATCAATTTTACCAAATAGTATTATTTATATATTACCTTTCCATCCTAGTACATTCCTGGCAAACTCTATAGCAGCTATCTGCATACCAAGACACACACCTACATGAGACGAAGAGAGAGACTAAAAGATGGTGAGCTGTCAGACATTGATCAAAGTCAATTGTTGCTCTATTCAGACTTAAAAAGCTCGATTTTATGAGAACATCAATTAAAATCAGAACTACGTTATATTTACATCATTACAGAGCAACTGTTGCTATGATACAACTTATGTCGTCATTTTCACTTACCCAAATATGGTATCTTACGTTCTCTAGCATACCGGGCTGCCAAGATCTTCCCTTCAATTCCTCTAGAGCCAAATCCCCCAGGAACAATCATTCCTCTATTACAAGATGAAATATCTTCACTAAATGACATGTAAACTTACTGTGCCATACAGACACTGCCCCAAGCTTTGTGGTAAGTTGCTGGATTTGAGTGATTCATTTCTTCTTCTAAATGTTCAGCCTCTACATACTAAAAAGAAAAACAAAAATGACAAGCCTCATACTCATAACTTCATTATTTCACACTTATACTATCAACTAAATCCTCATATTCATACTATCAGATCTCATACTTGCAAAATCATAGTCACTCATCATCATACTATACATGTATAGACTCATTCTCATACCACTAGTTTTAGTTTCCGTCTGCAAGCCAGAGCAGCATGTTTCAAAGCTTTGATCACAGATGTATATGCGTCTTCCAATTTAGTATATTTTCCTACCAAAACTATTTGTACCTGGTCTTGATTACTGTCGTAACTATAGCAATAAAAAAGTATTTTTTTTCTATATAGTACAATACTAATATTAACATATATAATATATATGGAATAAGAAAATCAATATTGACTGTATTGTTTATTTTTTTATCAATCCAGACATTTTCCTGTCTATCTTCCTTACCGATCTGCCAAGTTCTTCCACTTCAATAAGAAGAAAGGTGTTCGAGGTGTTGGTGAGGGAAGTTCTAATCTTTTAACAAGGTATTTTAGTACGGACTGTTTCTCAAGAAGTAGAGGAACACGATAAATAGATGGACAATCTTGTACAGCAACTACCTACAAAAATAGAACGGGCATTTACCATGATGATACTGGTATGAGCTATTAATATATAATAAGCTAGGTACTATGAATATATAATAAGGTAGGTACCACGAACAAGCTAAAGATTTATCTTACTTGATCTGGTTTGACGTGGCAAAAATTTGATATCTTCTTCTTCACAGATTCATCAATTGGACGTTGACTACGACATACTATCTAAAGAATGCAAAAAGAATATGACCTTTGACCTTACAAAGGTAATATATATACATAGCATACAATTATAATTAATACTACATACTATATATTGTACTAATTATCTTACAATATCTGGTGATAATCCTAGTCCTCTTAATTGTCTGACACTGTTTTGAGTTGGTTTGGTCTTTTGTTCCCCTGTATTTCCCGGCTAGAATGAGAAAATAAAGCTTTATAATTATCAATAGAGTAACTATGGTAACTATGGTAACAGCCATATAGGCAGTATTGTATGGTTATTTAAAATAGTTGCTCAGTTCTTTTAACAGAATTAAAAGTTTCAACATTTAGTGTAACACTTCAGGTGAAGAAATTCTACCATCACAGCAACTACCACACCCACTAACAATAGTAAAAGTTAATGTAATTATTATATACTCTAGTGTATTATAACAATGTTAACAATATATTGTGAATATTGTTATTAGAGATCAAATTACATATGAATATATTGTATATAATATTATTGAATATAGAATTATTAATTAATATTAGAATATGCTTTAAAATCTATTTTCACACAAATTTCTTCATTAGCACACTTATACATCCATTTTCACACTTATACATCCATTACAACATTTCTACATTCATTTTCACAACTGTATATCAATTAACACAATTATGCATCCATTTCACAATTATGCACATGTCCAGATAATCACATTCTCCTTTACCTCTGGTACTAAGCTGACATGAATGTTACAAAAATTCTGCAGTCCAATTTTAAACTGGAATTGTCTGAATGCTTCAATAAAAGGCATTCCCTCAATATCACCAATAGTACCACCAAGCTAAGAAAAAAACTTTAAAAAGATATAATTGTGTTTTAAAACACTCACCTCGATGACACAAACCTGAGGTTGTTCTCCGTCTTTGTCTACTGGTATCTTAGCAACACTCTCCACCCACTCTTGTATTGTATCAGTGATATGTGGCACAACTATATGACAATACAGAAGTCAGTGATCCGAGAACATGTATATTAAATTACATGATAACATATGTTAACTTGTATAATATGTAGTGTAACTACAACATCATGTATAGAGAATACATTATAATAGAACAAAGGTCAACAATGATTATAGAATTCTGAGTTAATCTATTAAAGATGGACAACTGTCTACCTTGTACTGTTCTTCCTAGGTAGTCACCACGCCTTTCTTTGTTGATAACGTGTTGATAAATCTTCCCAGTAGTAATGTTGTTGTCGCGTGTTAATGTGATATCAAGGAAACGCTCATAGTTACCTAGATCAAGATCAACTTCTCCACCATCATCTAAAACAAAGACTTCACCTACAGAGAATGAGAGAGAGAGAGGGAGGGGGGTCATTACTAACTAATAGATTGTTCATTCATCCATTAAACGTTATCAATTAATCATTGATCCATTACTCTTTATTACTCAATCCACACAAGCTGTCCTTTCATTTACTATCAATCTTTCCACCATTCATCCATTTATACCCTACCATCTTGTCCATTTAGTCCATTACTAGCTCTATTATAAACTCTATCAATTAATCCTTTGTCTATTCATCCAACAACCTTATCTACTCATAAATCTATTCATTAATTTACCATCCTTCAAATCCACCATTACCACACATACCATGTTCATAAGGAGAAAATGTTCCTGCATCAATATTAAGATAAGGATCAATTTTAATAGCAGTCACCCGTAAACCAATTGACTTTAACAATGTCCCAATACTGCTGGTAATAACTCCTTTACCAATACCACTGATAACTCCACCACTAACTAAGATATATTTCATATCTTGACTCAATGGTGACTCAGACTCAGCCATCATATTGCTTCTAAAAAAGAAAAAAAGGAATATACATAAAGATGATGACATCGTGTTGCAACAGCAATTCATGGATTCCATAGATGTGTTGTCATTACATAGGTTCAGGCCAAAACGACATGGCTTTTCTTCTCTAGAGCAATTCTTATCCAATCGTTAATACGATATAAAAACCCGCCAAAAATACTTAATAAATATATTCACTTAACGTTAATAAACAATATATGGGATATTTTATAACATGTACCTTAGATAGAATGACTCACTAAAAACAAGAAAAGAGAGCGATAGCGTTTAGTAGGAGTGCGAAGAACTTGAATTTGTGGAGAGGAAGGTAGAGAGACAAGTACACAGGAGAGAAGTAACTCCACTACAACGACATGACGCGGTTATTTACAATTATATATAGCATGTGCTCCAACCACAAGCATAATTATCCAATCAGATTTCACTAAAACTAATTTGGGTTTCCCTCTAGCGCGAATCTGTATTTTAAATACCAACACAAGCTGCTGTCTCTCAGTTTTTAAGAAGACAAATATATTGACCACATGTCCTAACACTTCTACAAATACTAATCTTCCTATAATGTCCGATAAGAACATCCGAGGGAGCAATAGAGGTCACTACAGTAACCGTGGTTCCAATAGAGGTTACTATGGCAATCGTGGTAGTTGGCGAGGTCGTTGGTCAGGTGGTGGACAATGGAGTAGAGGAAGAGGTTGGCGTGGTCGTGGTCAACCACAACAAAGAGGAACTACAATATCAAGAGGAACACAGGATACCTCCCAACCTCCACCAGCAAAGAGACCACACTTAATTCAGACGACACTGACAGTCTCCCCGTACACACACTGGAAGACTTATCTACCTACAGAAAGTACTTATTTATCTGTCCATTTATTAACATATTTATTAACCATTTTTCCATAATTAATCTATCTATCTATCTATTTATTCACCCATTTATCCATCCATCTATCCAAGTTAAGTCTTGTTTCTATCCTTCTTTAGCTTATACATCGGAATCAAGTGGTCTATCAAAGAAGATCAAAGCCTTTGAATTTTATTTTACAAACCACATACCTCAATACAATAATGTATGTACACATTACTACATACATATTACTATATACATAGTATCATGTAATGTTGTATGATTACTTAGCCATCCATTCATAATGTTTTAATCCTTTGATTCTGTTTTTCATAACTCATTTAGGAAGACATTGATTTCAATAAATCTATACCAGTTAACTATATAGAGTTGTTAGGAGCTCCAGGTATAAACAACATGATATTACTCAAATCATTGTATAAGTGTAATACTTATTTTAAATACACTTCATGTACATGTAGATATAAGTGTAGACACACATATATATATTTCTCTTTCTAGAACTTAAGGAGACAATACCAGATATCGGTAGTGATATCAAGTGTAGTCCAGAGTTATTATTAAACTCAATGGCGTTAGCTTTTCACACAGTAAGATTATAATATTGAACTCTACTTGTTTCAGTAAGACTTACCATGTTATATTGTCCATCTTAATACTCCTCATGACATGAATACAATATGTGTCTATATAATTAAACATTTTATCTGTCTATTCTTGAGTAGGTTCTAGAGAAGACACTTGGAGTATCTAGTGAAGGTGAAGATGATATTACAACTGAGGGAGTATTGCTGACCAATGATAAATTCTATATAAGGTAAAAGATACATAATACATCATAGGGTATTGAAGTAATATTCTATGATCAATGTACACATGTATACTCAATGTGTATCCAACATTTGTAATGAGAAATTATAACCTATTATTAAAATGTATATATACTTTAAAACTCATTAGATATATCTACAATACATGTACATATACATATATATGTACATATACATGTACATATATATGTACATATACATGTACATATATATGTACATATATATGTACATATACATGTACATATACATGTGTATGTACATGTGCATGTATAGTAACTGTAATTGAGATCACTTAATGACAGGTGCTCGTTTTTTGTTTGTTACAAGATAATATTACATGTACATATATATGTATATGTACATGTACATGTACGTGTGTGTGTATAGTAACTGTAATTGAGATCACTTAATGACAGGTGCTCGTTTTTTGTTTGTTACAAGATAATATTACATACTATGCTGTATTTATCAATAGCACTTACTTGCTGTTATAGATTATATGGTGTTGAGCCATTAACTCCATTACGAAGTATAAAGGCTCCTTTGTTTGGTAAATGTGTTGCTGTAAGTGGTACTGTTGTTAGAGTGAGTTGTATACGACCTTTGGTGACTAGAATGGCTTTTCAATGTGCTATTTGTAGAGAAGTAAATGTAAGGGAATTAAGATAAGGAGGGCTGTAAGCTCTCTCTCACTCTCTCTCTCTCTCTCTCTCTCTCTCTCTCTCTCTCTCTCTCTCTCTCTCTCTCTCTCTCTCTCTTTCTCTCTTTCTCTCTCTCTCCCCTCTCTCTAGTCTATTCCACTGCCTGATGGTAAATATTCTCTGCCAACAAAGGTATCATATACAACATTAACTATAAGTACAATGTGTTCTCTATTTAGTGTCCTACTGAAGAATGTAGAAGTAGATTGTTTACTCCATTAAGACAATCAATTATGACAGAAACAATTGATTGGCAAACTATCAGGTAATTAATGGAATCTTAAACAGAATCCTCTGGAATGGAATGGAACCTCGAAATGGAACCCTCTGTGGAACCTATGGAATCATAGAACTAGGAGGTTAAATCATGACATCATTCCAGGGTGCCATGATGTCATAGGTTCTACCTAAACATTATGGGAATTTTGGGGGATTTTTATAAGCTTGTGTATTTTCCTTACAAGAGTTTCTATGGTTACTAAACTAATTGTAGATTGCAGGAGAGAGCAAGTGATGATCATCATGAAGCAGGGCGTATTCCACGTACTATAGACTGTGAACTGACAGCTGATTTAGTAGATAGCTGTGTGCCGGGAGATATGGTGACTGTTACAGCTGTAGTCAAGGCAACTGGATCACACGATGATAGTATGATAGTCACATGACTCATTGATATAATATTGTTTCAGATCGTCCTAGAAGTTCCAAAGACAAATGTATGTTTCTTCTTTATCTACATGCAATCTCCGTGGTTAATAGTAAAACGTCTGATGATGGTATGACAGATGGAACACAGGAGTTCTCAACTAAAGTACATTGAATTATTATTTTAATAGTTATTTTATTCGATGTTGGTATTTGTTAAGGATTGTTATGCTATACAAGAGATACACAGTGATAAAGATGTCTTCAAGTTGTTAGTAGGGTGAGTGGAATTAATGGTTGATAAGTTGTTAGTAGGGTGAGTGGAATTAATGGTTGATAAGTTGTTAGTAGGGTGAGTGGAATTAATGGTGGATAAGTTGTTAGTAGGGTGAGTGGAATTAATGGTGGATAAGTTGTTAGTAGGGTGAGTGGAATTAATGGTTGATAAGTTGTTAGTAGGGTGAGTGGAATTAATGGTTGATAAGTTATTAGTAGGGTGAGTGGAATTAATGGTGATTGATAGATGAAAGAGATTAATAGGTAACTGTATCTTTATCATGTTTAGATCACTATGTCCTACCATATATGGTCATGAGGTAAGACATTATTAATTACATATATTTCCATTACTTTAACATGTCATTCTCAGTTAGTAAAAGCTGGTCTTATTTTGGGTTTATTTGGAGGATGTCAAGATTTTTCAGACAATCAAAAGAAGGTATAATGCATTACTAATAAATCGTCATGGTTACATCATGTTTACATTTGAAAATATTTTCCCTTATTGTATAGCATGTGTTGTCCATACGTGGTAATCCTCATATATTAGTAGTTGGAGATCCAGGCTTAGGAAAGAGTCAGGTGAAATGTTAACATCATATGATGTTTCATCCGTTATCTGAAGTCTTCTCATTGGAACACTACTCTTCTCTTCTAGATGCTCCAAGCAGCTGCTAATGTTGCTCCACGTGGTGTCTATGTTTGTGGTAATACTACAACATCTTCAGGTTTAACTGTGACCCTTACAAAGGAAACAGGAAGTAATGATTATGCTTTAGAAGCTGGTGCTTTAGTACTTGGAGATCAAGGTCATTGAAACCTAACCTTGTAGGAGTACAGTTAGATCACCATGGTTACCAGACAGCTTAGACAGCTGTTTATAAGCTGCATGAGTACATGAGTATGTATATGTATTGTGATATTTGGAGGTATTAATGTAGCCATTATAAGAGGTTTGTTGTAGTCTATATTATCCAGCTGTTGTTTATTGGGATATATTATTCTATATATTAGATACTTCATTCATTGGGTCTCATATATTAGATACTTCATTCATTGGATATACATCGAATCTCAGTAGATAACTTATTCAATAGAGAATTCTGTTGCTGGGTAACTGGGTTTTTATTTTATTACTGAATACATGAGAACCAATGTATAAAGTATCCAATGTATAAGAACCAATGTATGAGATCCAATGAATGAAATAGTGAATTATTTAATAATGTGTTATCAATAAATAACTTACACAATGATGTAATTATGACATCATATTCTATTTATAGGTTGTTGTTGTATTGATGAGTTTGATAAAATGGGTACACAACATCAAGCATTATTAGAAACTATGGAACAACAGAGTATTAGTATAGCTAAAGCTGGTATTGTGTGTACGTTACCAGCGAGAACCTCTATATTAGCAGCTGCTAATCCTGTGGGTGGACATTATAATAAGGCAAAGACTGTCTCTGAAAATTTGAAGTAAAATTGCTTTAAATAAGTCTATTTGTGACATTTATTTGATAGAATGAATAGTGCTCTATTGTCGCGATTTGATTTAGTGTTTATTCTGCTTGATAAACCTGATGAGGTGTGTGTATAAATCTATAAATATAGATGGATGGACAGATGGATATATTAATAGATAGACAGGTAGATATATTAGTGTATGGATGGAGATGTTGGTAAACAAAAGGATGGACAATGAACATGTTGAAATGTATTTCCTTCAATTCAAATTCTCAGGAAATGGACTGTGTTCTATCAAAGCATGTTATGTCTCTCCATTCTGGAAATAAACAGTAAATGAATGTCTTAAGTTTTCCTTGATTCATACTTTCTTTAAACTAGACCCTTTCGTGCAGCTGTTGCTAGAAGAACATCAGAGGTAAGAACATTATTAAACTGTTTTTTTTTATATACTCAATAAATTATTGTTTGTTAGGGTGCTATTGATACCTCGTCAAACCAGTCTGTCCTGTTATCTGATCAAGATCGTCCACTCGGGGAGAGATTGAAGGTATCACATGGAGAAAACTTTGATCCAATACCTGCCCAACTATTGAGAAAATACATAGGTAAGAGGGGGAGGGGTCAAATAAGAGAGCAAAGTCAAATGGTATATGATAAAATGACACTGCAACTTTAAATGAAATGAAAAATGGCAACATTCCAGATAATTGCGCTTTATATGTGTAAATGAATATATTTATCACTAAACTTACTCAAATGTTGTCTCAACAATGATTATTTTCAATTCAAGTTACTAAATTAATAATTTCATGACACCTCTTCATATATTAATGACATATGTTCATGACAGGACAAGAACATATCAAATATCATACCAATACAAAGCATTGGATGCACAGCCTTATACTACACTAAAATACCTAAATAAAATTCAGCACCATGGCAACAGTGTAGTTTCAGTAAGTATGTGTTAGATACAGGAAGGGCAAGAATGTAGAAAGATAAATATTTTTGTAGAGTAAATAGTTATATTGCTCATAATCTTAACTCAATTTCCTGAAGTGGAATCAGTCAAAGTAAACTAATAATATAATGTAATATAATATATTATATTATTCTTATACATATTAGGTTATGCTAGAAGATATGTCCATCCTCGTCTTAGTTCAGAGGCAGCCACGCAACTACAGGAGTTCTATTTAGAGTTACGTCGACAAAGACAGACTGGTGACTGTACACCAATTACTACAAGACAATTAGAGTCTTTAATAAGATTAACAGAAGTAAGAGAATATTGTAATGAACATTTTTGGGTGGAAACTGCCTGTAATATAATGTATTAGTATGGGACTAGAACAAGTGTCCTCAATATAGAGGTTGTATAATACACTAAAGTATTAGTATGAGACTAGAACAAGTGTCCTCAATATAGAGGTGTACACTAAAGTATTAGTATGGGACTAGAACAAGTGTCCTCAATATAGAGGTTATATAATACACTAAAATATTAGTATAGGACTAGAACAAGTGTCCTTAATATAGAGGTTGTATAATACACTAAACTATTAGTATGGGACTAGAACCACTTGTAGGGAATTAAGTGATATAGAAGATTATAAAGCTTATTACATTATAATAATAAACTTATAAAATTCAATACACTATTATACTACAACAATAAGTTATTTATTTCAATAACTTTTACTATTACTAGGCCAGAGCACGTTTAGAACTCAGAGAAGTAGCATCTGTACAAGATGCTAAAGACATCATTGAAGTTATGAAGTTTAGGTTTGTAAATGGTTCTAATTGAAATGAAATGATATTTAATACCGTCCATCTTAGCATGCGTGATACTTTTAGTGATGAGTATGGGTTTCTAGATTTTCAGCGGTCTCAGCATGGGTCTGGCATGAGCCAAAAAAACCAAGCAAAAAAATTTATATCAGAATTGAGTCATATGGCTGACCACACTAACAGTTCTACTTTTACCTGGTCGCAGCTAAAGGAGATTACCAAGGTAAGTTCAAAAGAGGAACATCCCTTTTCCTTTGAAGCTCCCAATACTTGTTACTTCCTTTTTTGTTTTAGCGTATTGGACTTCAAATAAAAAACTTTGATGATTTCATCTTCTCTCTCAACAATCAAGGTTATCTTTTAAAGAAAGGTCCAAAGTTATATAAATTACAAACAGCTTATGATTAATGAACGAGGATGAGTAACCATGGTAACCATTGTATGTCTGTCTGTCTATGTTAGACTCCAATGGTAAATACAGGTCAATTATTCAATGTAGTTACATTCAAGTTATACAATATATATAGTCTATGTATTGTGTTTGTACATGTGACAGTAGTCAATTCTGTTATGTGTGTGTGTGTGTGTGTATTATAAACAGTAGTTTCTATGAACTATATTGTCAATTGAAAAAGTGTCTTATTCTATTATCAGTAATATATCTATGTGTCTTACATCATATCATTAAAGTTAGGTTATAAACTTGTTTGTAATTGCCATGTTTCCTCTAAATTCTAAGTTAATTTTAAATAACTATGTAGTTTTATTTAGTGAGTGTAGCACAGTCTGTCTTCATAACAAATAATTAAACAGTTATAATTATTAATGTTATTAAACTTTTTATTGGCAGCATATAATATATAATAAATATATAACATAAAATAGTGACACTTCAATATATATTTCTGTCACTCAAAATGTTTATAAGTTACGTATATCACGGGTTTCTGAGGGAACCTTTAATCTGATACCATCAATAGCATTAGATACTATAATTTGACAACCTAATCTTGAGCTATGGGAGAGAGAGAGAGAGAGAGAGAGAGAGATATGATATGATTAGACATACAAAGACTAGATAGATCCAATTCATATAAACAACTGCTCATTTTCCATTCCAATCATTCATATGTCCATTTGATAAAGAGATGAATGGATACATGGAAGAAACATGGACACATATCTGATCTATGTTAATGAATAAACTAATATGCCTAATAGTTAGTAATGGACAATAGGAATGGACCAATGTTGTACATCTATTTATCTCTTCATTTATTTATCAATTCTTTCATCTCTTCCCTTTCTATCCATTCATTTTGTTGACCCCTTCTTTCTGACTTACGTTTCAGTCAGACCAAACGCTAAGTCTAACATATCTTGTTCCTCTTCAGTAAGAAAGTCTGGTATTTTATCAAACCATTCTTTGTCAACAATAAGATGACATGTTGAACATGAGAGTGTACCCTCACAAGCACCTGTCAAATGTAAATAACATATTACCATAGCAACAGTACATGATGTCATACAAAATACAATGACATATGAACACTACTGGATAATGTTAGAGGGTTTTGCTAATAGGGTTATTGACATAGTGTGTGATGAAGTGGTAAATGTAATACCTTCTAAATCAATGTCGTATTCTTTAGCTACTTCAAGTAACGAGTCACCAATTTTAGCATCAATCGTCACTTCATCACCATCACGATCTACAAAGGTGACTTTCACACTAACAAAGATAATAAGAGTGAATATAACACCTCAATGATAAATCTTACACCTCCTACTTTTAACCTTTGACCTTTACATATAATAGTGTCATTATAGTGTGATGTACCACAAAGATCAGTCTAGATAGATTACTAAACTCTTACAAAATCTTATGTTTAACAATGACTGTGTTTATTATCAATTAAATTAATTCAATTAACTATTGATTACATATTATATAAATTCAATTATATCTATTTTTGGTCTCCCTCGTCTACTAAAAATTTGATCATAAACTTACGTTTTAACTTTTCTCTTTGGTTTACTACTGTCAGTACTAGACATAAATGCTATAGGTTGTCTTGTTTTGGTAATATAATCATTTTTATAATATGAAGTACGTTGGATATTGGAAGAGGTGTTAAAAAGTGGCCTAACAGATCTCTCTCTTTCTACTTTTCTTTGCCAATGTGAAGACGTGGTCAGACATCTCGTTAACAGAAGGCGTTCCAAGTTCGTTGCACTAAGTCTTAATGCCATCTCAGAAAAGGTATTGCCCAGCACGTCAATATAATGACGTCACAACGCATCACTCTTAGCTTATGTAATTTCATTTAATTATCATGTGGTTCTTTCATCATGGCTCACATTTTGCAGAGGGTTTAGAATTAAATAAAGCACTCTGATTCTCAAAAATACGCCCAGATAGTAATGATGCTATCCAGAAGTTTTAAACCACGCCTCCTTTGCAATACCTCCTCAGCCAGCTGGAGAAGAACTTTCCTTACTGTATCCAATGAACCTCCAAATGATCATGTTAATCCAGTGAGCAAGAAGCAACAAACTAGTGTTGAGAGATTAGTGGGTTATCCTACGCCATTATTAAGCCTTCGGCATTTAGTTGGGAGTGAGTTGACACAATTATCAGTACATGTCCGTCGTCTAATGTCTAGTCAACATCCCATTATTAAACAATCTAAGTAAGTATTTAGGATGATATGTTTTGTTAATAGTAAGTACTTTTGTAAACTATCCATTGTGAAAAGGTAAGAGAGTTTTGATAATAACACAAGGAGTAGCCATTATTTTTAACCCCTTCACTTCACCACACATTAAGGTCTACCTTTCCAAAGTGATATACACACATAAACTTGGCACAGAAATATGATCGTAGCTATAATTTATAATATAATTCTATCAGTGTTTAATGAAGTATAAGACAAACAGCTAACAAATATGTAATATTATAAAACTAACCTTTGATATATCTATTACTACTACTGCTAGCATAAAATATTATAAAGAAACTTGTAATCAAAAGTATTACTGTGTTCCAACTTCTTACTCTACATTATCATACTAATAGATAATGTTCCCTATAATAAGGAATGTACAGCATAAAGTTAATGTGTTTCTGATACAATGAAATAAAGACTCCATTACATGTTTAATGTAGCATTAAATCTCCCTCTTAAAATAAGTATTTTAGGATGATATGTTTTGTTAATAGTAAGTAGTTTTGTAAACTATCCATTGTGAAAAGGTAAGAGAGTTTTGATAATAACACAAGGAGTGGCCATTATTTTTAACCCCTTCACTTCACCACACATTAAGGTCTACCTTTCCAAAATGATATACACACATAAACTTGGCACAGAAATATGATTGTAGCTATAATTTATAATATAATTCTATCAGTGTTTAATGAAGTATAAGACAAACAGCTAAGAATTATGTAATATTATAAAACGAACCTTTGATATATCTACTACTACTACTGCTAGCATAAAATATTATAAAGAAACTTGTAATCAAAAGTATTATTGTGTTCCAACTCCTTACTCTACATTCTCATACTAATAGATAATGTGCCCTACAATAAGGAATGTACAACCTAAAGTTAATGTGTTTCTGATACAATGAAATAAAGACTCCATTACATGTTTAATGAAGCATTAAATCTCCCTCTTAAAATAATTATTTTAGTCTCTTTTTACCTAATGACTCAACCATCGACCTTAAACTGTAATTAGTATTAATTTAAGTTTTTAAATTAAATACTTGTGTGCATTTCACAGATGGTTTTTTGACAGTCCTGAGAGTAGTCAAACACATGGCATGATGACATTACTCACAGCAAAAGCTTTAAATCTGTTTGACTCAAGTCTTCCTGATGTTGATCAATTTGGTATATTACCAGGACAACGCGCTTTGGCGGAAATTACAGAGATGATTCACATGGCACACATGATTCACAAAGAGGTCGTAACCTTGGAAACAAATCAAGACAACGATTTTGAAACTTCTAAAGACTTATCATTTGGTAATAAATTGGTGATACTTGGTGGGGACTTGTTACTAGCTCGAGCTTGTAAAGAGTTAGCCCTGCTCTATAAACCTCAAGTTAGTGAATACTTAAAAGTGATTTACATATGTAGAGATTCTAAAGTGTTTAAGAAGTATTTATGGATGAACACTTATAATTGACTTATGACATAATATTTCCCACATATTAATTCCTATGTTTGTTATGATAGGAAAATAATTATGTCAGGTTTATTTCCTTTGTAAATTATTTATACAACGTTATTGTATTGGTATTCTATGATTAGCAGAGTATTTGTAAATATTATCATCATATATTATGTATGTGTCTTATAAGGTTTGTGTATTGTCTATGTACAGGATTTACTATTTTATACTGAGGATATATACAACTAAATCTTAAGTGTACATATAGTTGAAGACTGGTTACTGGTTACATGTTATTTGGCAGTGTTTGTTGACCTTTTTAATATACAATATAGTTGTTAATTTATATTATAAACCAAATATTAATTATGATATAATATGTTACAAGATTATAATTGTTGTTTTCTCCTTATAGATTGTAAAGCTAATATCATTAGCTATTAGTAATTTAATGACAGGAAGATCCCTACAGGAAACTCCTGACTCAACTTTGTCAATAACGGAATCATTGTCACCTTCACTACATTCATTAGGCACCAATAATTCAATACCTAGGCAACCTCGTATATCCCAAACTTCACTCGAATATTTTAGTAGTCTTTTAAGTAGTAGCTGTCATTGTTCTGCTATATTAGCGGAATTAAATGATGACCTCCAAGATCTTGCAAAAACGTTTGGTAAACACCTTTCAATGTTCCAACAGGTGAAACATATATTTAGTAAATTAAACTGTTAACTGGAAGAATTAGTAGAAATTCATAAATATATCTAGCGTGAGAAATACTTAGCTATATTTTCTCTTTTATAGACATCAAAGGAGATAACAAGAAGTGTAAGTACTTACATTTTAAATATTTTAAAATATTTTCTCAATTATAGCAATATACAGACAGTGCTTCAAAGACGGATAGTGAAATATCAGCTGTATATCATCGACATTATCGTTTAGCTCTATATACTTTAGATCAATTTCCAGTAAGCGAGGCTAGACATGTTCTTGAAGGCCTTATTACTGCTAGCACTATTCATTAACTAATGAATTATTTATATAATTTATTTATTAATAATATAAAAAATATGTTGTACAAATAGAAGCTCTTTAAAGAAGGCAATTCAATATTCTTGCATGCCAGCTTCAATTGTGCGTGGGAGAGGAGCGACCTGCCTTTTGATTTTAATAACGTTTGAAGTTGTCAGAGCACAAAAGTGCAAAGTTATGGACCAAGAAATGGCTTGCTGTCGCGTTCTGCAGACGTTCCTCGTCTTGACATTGTTTTATAATTGTCAGTGTTGTATATATGAACTCCCACAATGTAGAGAAAGTATCTTTGGATTATCAATGGCCGAATACGGTAAGTAAATTTTTTGTGTTTATTAATATTGATCAAATAGTTGTTGTACAAGTATCGTTTGGAGAGAAACGAGTTTGTTTGTTAAGGTAGTATATAGCATACATGTTCTTGTTCAAACTTTAATGGGAAATATTTCATCTTTTCACTCTTAGAGATTAACTCCACAAACAATCGTCCTCCTAATCAACGTGTGTGTTTCTCAACAAATACTGAGGAGTACAATGTTAACAATGTGACAGTCAAAATTACAGCAAGTGCATCACAAAATGGAACTTTTTGTACAAATATTCTGCTGAACGAAACACAAGCGTGTACTCAGAATCTCTCTAAAACAGTTATGTACGTGAACTTGAAAGAAATCATGAACAGCTTTGGAGAAATCCAAGCTAACTTCACAAGAGATGGTAAAAATCCTGTTACCTTCAGGATTATTTATGGTAAGAGATAATAATATAATGTTGTATATGTAACATTTAGAATCATGTATATATAGGTCAATTCATAATGTATTCTTTCTTTAAAAAAAGAGATGTTACATTAATTAGTTGTGTTTATAGATATATAATATAGCCATTGAAGGAGCTGATATTAAATATATGTTAATTATATTACTTAACGAGCATTCTTTGTTAATTAAGATTTTTCTGGTGATAAAAGCCTGACACATATTTGGTTATTAGTGTGTGGTAGCTTGTTGTTATTATTATTATTATTATTATATGAGTAATTTCAGGATGTTACAATAATGGAATGTTTTTAATAATTATGACCTTATTATAATAAGGACAGCAATTACAATAACATCATAAAATATGTATAATTTACTATACTACATATTATAATGATCACATGTGTACATTCCATAGTGCATAGAATAGATAACAGTTCTGCTGACTGTATTACTGGTAATACTTTGTACTTAAACTATAGATATAGTTATAGTGAATTTTATACTGTAATAGGTTAAATGTTTGTGTTAAATTAATGTTAAGCAAACTGTTAGTGTTAAGTGTTGTTATCAGAATAATCTCACTATATACGAAATGTTGATCGTTCTCTTTTTATCTCTGTCTTCTCACACACACAAACACACATACAGCTCCTAATGGCATATATTCACTCAATCAAACACAACTCACAGTAAATCCAATTAGTACTGTCAATCTTCAATGGTCAATTTATTCCACACAAGATATTACTTATCAACACATTGACAAAACAGGGATGGTCTCTTCCACTACTAGACCTGGTACTTTTACAATATCAGATGTAACTGAGTGTATTCAACCCAAGAGCAATAATATTATGCCAAGACGGCCAAGGTCAGCTACTGTGTCTGTCTCTAGTATTAACATCGAAGACACTGGTCTATTTATCATGACGGATTCTCAATTTACATCATCTGTAAATGTGACAGGTAAGTAATTTGTTTCTTCCATTATCCTCTTTGTCTGTCACATTATGAAAAGAGAACAAATAAAAAAATTGAGATTTTGAACTGCAAGAGTCTCTTTGTCTCTTCATTTTTATTAATTCCCTTTTCCAATTATTAACTCGTTCCTAGTCACTTGTAATATTAGACCAGCTGGATTAGTTAGGAGTTTCTAGTATAGCATCTATCTTCCAAAATATTCATCCATCCATCATCCACATGGCAATCCATTCATTCAATCATCATTATTCATTGTCTGTATTATAAGTAATATTTTGTCTCCTTTTTATGTCTTCTCGATGTTTTAGTTAAAGTGGATTCTAATGGTACGTAAACAAACCACTATCTTTACCCTACATGTATCTTTATTATTCAATAGCTCCTATTCTTGATACTGGTGGTACTGGCGCAATCACCATGGTAACTAGGGCTCAAGTTAATGAAACAAAGACACTGCCATGTGATATTGTTGGCTCATCTCGATCACCATCTTGGTATTTTAACAATGTCCCTCTAACTAGCAATGGAATATACAACATCAGTTCAACAGGATTAATAATTACAGCTGTTAATATTAGTCATGCTGGTTTGTATAGTTGTGTAGCTAGTAATATGTTTGGAACAACAGAGAAGTATATTGCTCTCATAGTTGGAGGTTAGTGTATACTTGGAGAGAGAGAAAGAGAGAAGAGAGGGAGTGACAAATGATTACATGGATCCATACATAATGAACTATAGTATATATGAATCTTTGCCAACATTCTTGATCTCTAGTTACAGCTGCTAACTTATTAACACATATGATAGCATCGGTTGTATATCACATGAACACAGCTGCCATATTTGTCATTGTACTATAACAAAGTTAACGAGTGTTATTATTGACAGCTGTAATGTTTGATCTTTAATTAGACAATTATAAATGGAGGGGTGAATGCATGTATGAATAGACAGACAGACAGACAGACAGACAGGGACATACAGACAGACAAAGTAGACAGACAGACAGACAGGGACATACAGACAGACAAGAGAGATAGGCAGATATTTAAATAGCCATGATTATTCATGTATTAAATATGGGATAAATTGAAAGTTATCAATTTATCGATTCAAGCCACTAGGATATCCCTCTAGGGCTATCTACAGTAAATGGAGTCAATATATTTAGCCCGTGCATAGGATGTGCCTCTCATACCACCTAGCTCTATCTATCAAAGTTCTTAACTATAATCCTTTATTTCAACCACCCTTCTCCATGAACTATGTCAAAAGACATGATTACATAATACAGACTTCAAATACGTATATAATAAGATCTAGTACATTGATGTTACCATGACATTTATTAGCCAGGATATAGCTTTACAACTATGTGGTCATAACATTGTATCCCAGCTGGTATAAGTATATAAACAATACAGTATATATAATACAGTCTATTATAAGGCACTAATTCACTTCCTTTGTAGTATAGTTACTATTAACACTATTATCTCATGACCTTGGCATTCCTTCTTCCTTTCAGCTGCTCCACAGATCACTGTCTCTCCTCCTCCGATTATAATTATTCAGAACAACACCAGGGTCATAATTCCTTGCACAGCCTCAGGACTACCTCCTCCAAATATTCAATGGTTTACAGTAAGTGACCAATAACTGTTAGATAATAAATTATGTAATAACTGAGATTCTGTTCTCTGGGTCAGTCAGGACTCTAGTTGTAAGGGGCAGACATAATTAATACTTCAAAACTACATGTTCATTGTTTAATTGTTGTTGCTTGTAATCATCGTCATGGTAACGGTATTAACATTTCCTTTAAAGTCTCTGGTGCCACTCTGCTGAACTCTTACAACTAATGAATTTACATAATTGTGTCTATTAATACAACAATATCTGATTATAAGTCACACAGGATTTTGGTTGTGTCTTGGTACGTGCATTAACTTCCTTTGTGTGTGAACCTTACAATAACAAGGAAAAGGGAATTGTATTGTTGTTTATTGTAAAGAGTACAACCATATTTGTAGTTTGAGGGACATTTTTTAAAGCTTTAGTTTACTATTTTAATGATAATTGAGTTTGTTTTCCTGTCAATTTGTACTTACTTCCATCCTTTAAACCTTTCATCCATTTATTGATTTATCATCATCTATCTGTTAATAGTGTAGTAGGAACAGGGGAGGGGGTAGAGGGGGCAAGTACCTTCCCCCCTGCCAATAATTGTAGGTGAGGGGGAAATGCATACTCTCAATCTTGAGTTACTATGGTAATTTATTGACCATACCAATCATTACTAATCTAAGTATATCTTTAAACTAAAGACTTTAGAGCGTTAATGCAAACCAACTTAATAAACTGTTAATTGCAGTTTATTTACTTAGTCTCTTTAAGTCCTTTAGTCTAAGCAGTTTACATTGTATAATTAATCCCCCCCTTTCCAGACCCCCTGTTCAATTTTCCTATTTCAGGGGTTCATTATCAATCTATATTTTTCTATTGTCTTTATTATTTTAGAACAATATACAAATTATTGATGGGAGTGGAGGTGCTTCAATAGATCCTACTACTGGGGCTCTTTACTTCGAAAAACCAATCTTGTTATCTAACATTTATTGTCATGTTTCTAATATATTTGGATCAGTCAACTCAAGTACAACCGATATTAATATTCTCACTAACACAAGAAATTGTAAGTGAATATAACACTCTTAATTTGAGAATACTACACTTATTGTGAGAGAAAAACTGAAACAGATCACTTATTGTGAGAGAAAAACTGAAACAGATTCTTACATGTACATATATGGTTGCTATGCAACCATATATGTACAGAATACTTACAAATTTGTTTTCCAGGAAGAGCATGTCTTTGGATATTATTGGATATTATTGGATATTATTGATATACTATAAACATTGATAACTATCTATGTTTGATTGTTTGACATTGTGTACAAAATGGTCATGTGACAATTGTTTTGTTATCTAAAATGAGTTGTTAGAGAATTCTCTATTAATATTAAGTGATTTTTCCAAATTTGGTCTCATTATATGACATTTTAGTATTCTATACTAGTACAAGTTGTGTTTATATTACTGGTAATATTAGGAACCCATAAAAAGATGTTTTGTGGGTTCCTGATATTACATGTAACTGCATGTACAATTAGTATTAATTTTACATAGACATGGTATATGTAATTGATATGTCCTAATATGGTATATAAGTGAGACATGTTACATGTGGTTATAAGGTGATATGACTTAGTCAACTGAAGTGCTCGTACTAAATCAACAATTTCTCAGTCTTTAAATAGTTTGCATAGTACACAGTTTACACACTTAACAATAACGATATCTTGTTACAGCTGTATATGGTATTATAATTGTCAGTGCTAATGTTACTCTAGCACATTCTGTTATTATACTATATGTATAGTGAGTGTGTCATGTTTTATGAAAGATAACAATGCTGTACATTTTCGTTTGTGATCACGTCTGACAAACGGTCTCATCTCATAGAAATGTTTGAAAAGAATGCTTGATAAATAGTTGCTATGCAAACAGGAAGTCTATAAACATTGGTAACCCATTTTGTCAGACTCAGTCATGAATGTTGTTCTATTCTGTCTATGTCTCCATGATAGGGATGTCTAGGTAGTTAGATTTTAAAATTAACCCTTTCTGAACTTCAAATCACAGTAGGATTGGTAGTGAGAGACTCTGATGAGAATCCTTTATAAGTTATTGTATAAATTGGTAATCCAAGTATATAATGATGTATAGTGTACAGTACTTTGTATATGTTATGTAGTAATATATTAATACTTGTATATAGTATAAACTGAATTATGACAACACCCTATATAGTATATGGTATAAAGTTACATGTGTAGTGCTGACATTTTACTACAATTTTCTCAAATTTAGTTTCTGGAGTACTTCTTCCCTCACCATTGGTTGGGCCTTTTATAACCCTTACTGCCATGGGATCTATAGATCTTGTGTGCTACAATGTCACTGACAACAACCTGAGATTCCAATGGTCAAAAGACTATGCAAATATAACTTTAGCAACATCGAGAGTATACACCGTCAATGCTAGTGACAGTGGATCCAGTCGGGGAATTTATTGCTGTTCTATCTATGATACATCAAATTATATTATAGACCAAAGATGTGTTGTGGTATATATTCCATGTAAGTACTGAAACATGTTTGTATATTACCACACAATATTTCTTTGTATTCGCTATTTAAAATATTCAGACAGTGGAATAGCTTTGAGATTACTGTTGTTAAATGGAGGAGTTGTTGTTTATATTGTCACATTTGTTATTTGCTTTGTTAATGTATAGTAATTGGTACAGGCCTTCAAAATATCTGCACGTACATATTAGGAATAGTTATACTAAATTTATTTTTGTGTGATTGGCTTTTAAAATTTTAATTAGTCTTTATATTCTGCTAATATATTTAACATATTATATATTTATTTATTTTCAGCTAAAGCAACTTTTCAAACTGGTCTCACTAATGCAACTATACGATCAGGTAGTCCTATCTTTTACTATTGTTCAGCTACTACTGATAACAATATCGATCAACCACATTTAAGCTGGTATTGGAACTTCAATGTACTGAACGAGATCAACCCTCCTCGTTACTCTTATCATCAAAATAAAAGCAGTCTTACAACTTTAATGATAATTAATGTAACTACTAATGATGAAGGTATATACAGCTGTAAAGGAAACAACAATATCAATAATGTAGAAACTACTGCAGAATTAAGAGTAGTTGGTAAGCTTTGTCTTTGACTATGTAGTAATCGTCTTTCTGTCCGATACCATCCATTGATCATAATATTCCATTCATCTTTTCATTTCTTCAATCATTAATTGTTATTGTCTCCTCCATATGTCACGTGACTTCATTTATCCAACCATATTATTAAACCTTATCATGTCTCTTAATCTCTTTACTTACTAGACACCTGTGGCAATAACTCACTCTCTAGTCCCTCTGCTGAGGGTGATATCACTCAAACCAGATCATCATGGTCTATATCACTTAATAATACTAATGCTTATATTGCTGAGGGGACAGCTGAAAATCATTTTGTTCTCAATAAAACAGCTGGTAGCACTTTGAGTCCATTTATGAGGCAGACCATGAACATTACAGATACTGGAAATTATACTTTGCTCTTTAGGTAGATTTGACCATAATATGTATCTTTTATAACTCTCTTATAATGTCTTAATCTTCTTCAATACCTTGACAGCCAGTCATTCTAACTGTATTTTTTATGATACAATCAGGACATGTATAATCATTTCTTATATGTATATCAGTCAATTTAACTACTATATGTACATGTGATGACATCTATTAACTATACTAATGAATTTCTTTCTTCTATTTTTAGTTGTCGAATGCGTAGCACAGCTCCAGGATCAGTTAAACCAATTGTTAACCTAACTGTGCCAGGTGTTGCTATGACAACTGTGTCATTAACCTTCTCAATAGACTCATGGCAGTGGGTATCAACTGAAATGAATTTTATATTAGAGAGTTCAGGAGAATTGTGGGTTACCATGGAGATTAATGAAGATGCTGGGAATGGAGATGCTGTCTACTTTGACGATATGTGTGCCAGTTTGAGGAGTGAAAGTACATAATATCTAGTATATTTTAGTATATTTTAGTATATTATAGAGTATAGTCTGTATATTCTAGTATATTATAGGCTGTAGTAAGTATATTTTAGTATATTATAAACTGTAGTCAGTATATTCATACAATGGCTAATTGAGCAGGCTTGGGCATGCCTGTTATATACAACAACATCATTACCTAACAAATATATATTATACCAAACTAGCAGAATTAATTTCAGCCTCTTACATCATTGGATATTGAATTTACAATGTAATATATACATGAGTGTGTGTGTGTGTGTCTGTGTGTCTGTGTGTATGTGTGTATGTGACTTGATTAGGAATAAAGGACCACTTCTGTCAAAACATTTGTGACATGATTTATGAAAAAGAATCACACTCAAAGTACTTCTAAAACAGTTTTTTATATATTGTACATACAGTTACCATGACAACTGTGTATAAATAGCAACTGACTAGCTGTATGTATACAAACTGTTTTTGAAATGTTTTAACAGCTGCTCTTTCATAAATCACATCACAAAAATAAGTGGTCCCTTATTCCAAATTAGGTCATATATATATATATATATATATATATATATATATATATATATATATATATATATATATATATATATATATTTAATTATATATATATATATATATATATATATATATATATATATATATATATATATTAATTATATATATATATATATAACTAAGTGACTTATATTTACTACATTATTATTATATAAAATTTTGTTTGATAATAATATTATCATATCACAATTCATATAGGGTTAATTAATCCATCACCAACCCCAACAACTACTCCCCAAACAAGTAATGTTATGTTGTCATAGCAACATTTATTTATAATTAATTCTTAGTATTAGGACTTCGACTGGTAACGATTTATATTATAGCTGGTAGTGGTTTGTTCGCCATTCTTGTTTGTTTGTTTATCTTTTGTTGTTGTATTTGCTGTTGCTACCATAAAAACCGGTGAGTATAGGGTTAATAATTCATAGTACATATACATATATTAAATCATTACATGGAGTTCCCATGGGGAGGGGGAGGGGGGGTTAATTTTGTTGGTGTATTTAATATAGATATAGTCCAGTATGTTGCATTTAGCCTGCAAAAAGCTGATTTCTATTATAATGGATTATGTTAGAGTTATTAACTCTAACCGATCAGTAGATGATGTAATATGTAGTTATTATTAAGTTATTAAATAATCAGTGTATGAGATAATATATTACTGTGACATGTATGTCTATGGAAGTAACAATTGTTGTCATAGTAACAATGTAATGGAATTGATATTACATGTGCATGTACCATCTCTCTCTTGTTATATTCTAGTTTATCTTATTTTAAAACTTATTGACTATAAATAGATGTATGCATATATAATAGTTGATTATCATGTCACATGATTGTCATGGCAACTGCTCTGTAGTCGTAGATACGATCCTAACGGTCAACATAAGAAGAAATTCACGAAAGATCTTGCTACGTCAGTTAGTAATCATTACCATAAGGTATGTATTATGAATGTTAACAATAATACTAATGATGTATGTTGTGTCATGTGACTAAAGATGGAAGTAATGTTCCTTAGTGTCATGTGACTAAAAGATGGAAGTAATGTTCCTTAGTGTCATGTGACTAAAGATGGAAGTAATGTTCCTTAGTGTCATGTGACTAAAGATGGAAGTAATGTTCCTTAGTGTCATGTGACTAAAGATGGAAGTAATGTTCCTTAGTGTCATGTGACTAAAGATGGAAGTAATGTTCCTTAGTGTCATGTGACTAAAGATGGAAGTAATGTTCCTTAGTGTCATGTGACTAAAGATGGAAGTAATGTTCCTTAGTGTCATGTGTCCAAAGTATTTAAATCAAAGTAGGGTGGGTGTGGCTAGTTTTGTACACAATGGGAATTATTTTATACTCGACCAAATCTTCATCTTTGTTTGAAAAAAAAGGGACTTAATTAATAGCTTATGATGGTCTAATTACATGAGGAGACTTGACGGAAAGTCCCTTTCCTGAGTATGTGTATATAACTCTCAAATGTGCGTGAACCTGGCCACACCTATTTATTGTATCTAATATCATCAGTCTTCTGTACCCTTTACGTGTTGCCTCCATTTTTAGAACAATGGTACGGAATTCTTGTCTCTAACTAAAAATTCCGATGGACAATCTCCTACCACTCTTATTACACCAGAGGAACACCAACCTGTTTATGTAATGCCGGGAGAAACACCTGTATATCTCGACACATTAATCTCACTTCCTACAAACAATGAAACAATCTTGGAAGATGATGATTATATTAACCCCCGGACTAACAGCAATTCACACCTTTTAAGGCGGTCATATCCTCAACACCAAGGAACAACCTCAGAAATTGAAATAACTCAGTCATATGACTATCCTAATTTAAGAGAAACCTCTTTATCTAAAGTATCTTCACCACGTGACCAATCAAATAACAATGTCTTTCAGCCGCAACGTACCTCAACATATGAAAACTCAAAACCTGTTGTTGACATTTATGAAGAAACCAATGAAATGTACGATGACCCTAATGAAAAACCTGAAAACATGTATGATGATCCTGACAAGAACTCAGACATCGAAGAAGTTTATGATGATCCTGACAAGAAATCCTCAGATGTGGAAGAAGTATATGATATACCTGATAACAAAGTACCCATCTCCCAATTAAAGCCAGCTATAGTCCCTAAAGCCACAAATACTGGTAATATGTCTCGTTTAAGACCTCTCCCTACACCCTCAAGTAATGATAGTCCACCTCATTCCAGACCAGTCGCTATCCCTAATATCCCGAGTAGTAGCACCTTCGGTGGTTCAAGTGCACACAGTAGCTTTGCATCAGTTCCTCTGCCACCACTTCCTATAGAAAATCCAACTGTGATTGAGGAAATGTATGAGGACCCACGTCCACAGACACCAGAACCTCGTGATAGTTATATGCAACTAAATCCTGGTTCATTAGAAAGACATATTTATTCATCTACACAATCGTTACATGATGACGAGGAATCTGAGGTTGAGGGTGAGTACCTGTCAATAACCAATCAATATTTGAAGGTGCTCGGCGATAATAACGAGCGACTCAAGAGACTATCATTGCAAGAGGAAGGTGAATATGTCACATGATAAGTAGTATACATAATTGCCGCCATTTTTCTGAAATTTTTGTTAATTATCTCTACTATTAATCTTTTATTGCACTTCATATCATATACATGTCATGTGATGTATATACATGTCATGTGACATATATACATGTCATGTGACGTCTCTTGATATATATAGTTTAGATACAATTATGTTTTGTCCCATACTGTGTGTGTTAGTGACTTCTTTAACCTTAATGTGTACTAAAGATTAATTTAATATCTTCAAAAACATTAAATTTTAAGATACACATTGTTACTAAACATCCATGTCGGGATATCGAACGACATATTTTTTCAGAATTTTGAGCTTACCATTCTCATTTAAGGCACATTGAAAGATATGGTAGTTGATGGTATCTGTTAGGGCACAATATAATGTGGTTATATTCTTTGAATTCAATTGTAGTAAGTAAAAAGAGTAGATGAACATCTCCATCACATCACTAACATTGACAAGTTGAAGATTTTGATACTTGTCCTTTAAATTCAAACACAAATACTGGTATTCCATCTGTTGTTATAATTAGTAGATTCTCTAAATAGTTCTTAATATGGTAGCTACTTTCAACAAACAAACGTTTATCTATGAATGGTAATTGTGTACTATATAACTATATTAACATACCTGCTAGTTCTATGATTTGACATAATATTAATTGCATTTTACCATACAATGATATTTCATATCGATAAATCTGATGACTATTGAGTAATTTCATTGATTCAGATATAGCTAAATTAGTCGGTTGGTCACTAAACAAAGTTTAAAATACAACATTTAAAATAGATGCTTGAAAAACTTGAGCAAACTTACAATTGCAACATTGGTAATTGGTAATGAATACAACTGAACTAGTGATAAGCTCTTGGTCACAGCAAAGATCAAGCACTCACAGAGGCTATCAGTGCCTCCTAGAATGGTATGGGTTGCAAATGTTCAATGTGGTAGAGGTGTTGTTGAAATTAAATGTCTGTACTCATGTAGAAATAACACAAGGTGATGAAAATTTCTTTCTAGAGCTTGTTGATGGCAAATATTATCCAAAGAAAAGACGTGTACATTACTACCAGGTGCAAGCACAAATGAAGTTTGTAAGACTTTGTACTGCAACTTTGTTGCGTGGTTAGAAAAAGACATAACTATTGAAAGACTCCTACCAGACCAGGAATTTATTAAATCTGCTATGGAAAAATCAACAGAGTTTTTCAAGTATGCAATATTGTCTGAGCTCCTTGGAAAATATTATACCAAATTGCCCTCCATAACTGATTCTGTTAGTAGTTGAACAGGAAAAAGAAACTTCTGCTCAGGAGGTCTGAACATTATGAGATAGATTGGTTTCAAAGTGACTGTCTTAAAATCAGTTGTGTCCCTAAAGATAAGTGGTTATGTACTGACTGCCAAAAAAAGCTGCTGTCGATCGCAAAAGAAAAAGGACAATGTATTAATAAAAAGTATATTACATGAAATGTAATAATTATTTCAGTTTTAATAGCACTAATCAAAAGGTACAAAAGATTCACAACAATTACATAATGCACTACATACAGTGACAAATCTTATCTATTGTACAATGTTCTTCACCAGTATCACACATTATGAAATTAATGTGAAGTGTAGCTCTTAAAATCTTGTAGTTACATCTCAGCAATCCTTAACTCTCTCCACATGTATTCTTTTAGACATATTTGTACACTCATATCTTGCCAACTGACGTTCAGCTTTCCTCTTAGCAGACTCTTTATATGGTCAAACAAGTAGGGTACGTAGGCAGGAGATGCTGGATCATCACTCTTGCATCCACCGACAAAATGACAGCTACATACTCAGGTGTATTCCGTGGGCTGCCAGTTTTTCCTATTTATAGCTGCAACCCAGAGATTTCTCCTTTCAATATCAGCTGGAAAACGATGAAAATAAAGCCTACAGTCCTTATAAAATCGGTTGGGGGATCCTACAACACTTGCCCATCTTGACACTCAAAATGGCCCCTCGTAATCCCCACCCACTGAGTCACTGACTGACCTGATATTATCTGCACAAGGTTTTATTCGTTGGAGTACTCTTCAGTTGTCACTCGTTAGTGTTGTCCTTGTCACTCAGTGTTTTGTTTAAGCAACCACTGCTGTAAGTACTCCAGCTCATAATAGCTAGTGTTTTGACACTGAAATGTACCACCTGTTAATTGTTCAGGTTTTGTAGTTTTTGAAATTAGTTCTTTACTTCCAACTATGTAATGTTTCTAATTAACAACATGCTGTTTGGTTAGACCTTGAATATTTAGTTGAATATGTTAGACCTTGAATACGTTAACTTAAGGTAAATTTTTTAATGTACTAAACTTTGTGAATGTTTGCAGTTTTGGGTAATTCGTTAAATTAAATACTAGTTAAAATTAATTAATGTAAAATAATTATTGCTATGAATATTATTAACTGAACAAAGTTCTTCATCGCCACTGTCCGATTCCAATTCTTCCAAAATAGTGGTTTCCCATTTACTGGCTCTTTATACTGCTCAGCAAGTAGTGATTCAAATCTATCCAATGCAACCTTGTTTTTGAAAACACTAAATTTAATACCTGTTAAATGGTCTATTAACAGCATATTGCTAAATTTGGTAACCCGTTCATAATTGTGCCCTTAAGGTATTTAGTTGAATATGTTAGACCTTGAATATTTAGTTAAATATTTTGTTAAGTTTGGTTATTAAAGTGAAATAACCATTTGTTGGTGTGCCCCAAGATCTACGATATAGTTAGCAACCCATTTTGTCTGTAATGCATCAAAAGATCACACATTACTTACTACCTACATGTATAATGAACTTACAATTATACATTAGTACAATTTTCAATTATAAATACAATATGGTAACTTGATAAGTTAAAGGCCCTAATGTAATTATCAATATGAAATGTCGGTGCATAGAACTAGCAGGTAGTCAGTGAATATACTTACATGTATATGTTTACAGTGATATTATGAATCTTTTCTACAGTTTGTTTTTGCTAAATGCTTCACAAAGTCCAATGCACTAGTATAAGAGGTTAAGCACTTTAATTTGTCCTCTATATAAGTATGCCAGTAAGATATTATAAATTTTGATATCAAAAACGTAGTCACCCCAGGCACCCCCTAGATCCGCCAGTGTAGTCAAATCCCTTGTGGAGTGTTATAAGGTATACTTAACTTTTGCCAAGACCAAACCGTTGTCACTCCAGAGCAAGCTACTGTCTTCAGTCTGAAAGAACCTGTTGGTATCATTAATGGAGTATCAAACAATGGTATTGCATATTTTATTTTATTTTAACTTTTTTTTATTTTGTAATATAACTTCTTTTGCTAGTTATATGATATGATATGCATCACCAAGCGCAAAGAAGAACAAGATAATCTTAAGTATTTTATATTATGGTCTGATAAGTCCAAAACCTGGGAACTGCTGGAGAATATTTATTCTGTATCAATTTTATTAGAATACGAATTAGAACTTGACAGAACCATATTTCATATTGTATCTGTACTCAACAGTGAACAAGTTTTAGTGACATTTCTTAATCAAACACAACGATCATACAACTTGGACCCTAGAGTATTAAATCGTATAAAAACATTATTAGAGGTATTTTGAAATTCTTATTATTACTAGTCATACTTTATTAGGAAGATCCTTTTGAAAAATATAAAAGGTTTGCCGTCAAACCTTCTTCTGTGCACAATAAAGAAGAATTACAAGTTTTAACAGATCTAATTGATGTTCAGTTGTATGCTTTACCAATTACCAATGTTGAATTGTAAGTTTGCTCAAGTTTTCCAAGCATGTATTTTAAACGTTGTATTTTAAACTTTATTTAGTGACCAACCGACTAATTTAGCTATATCTGAATCAATGAAATTACTCGATAGTCATCAGATTTATCGATATGAAATATCATTGTATGGTAAAATGCAATTAATATTATGTCAAATCATAGAATTAACAGGTATGTTAATATAGTTATATATTACACAATTACCATTCATAGACAAGCGTTTGTTTGTTGAAAGTAGCTACCATATTAAGAGCTATTCAGAGAATCTACTAATTATAACAACAGATGGAATACCAGTATTTGTGTTTGAAATTAAACGACAAGTGTCAGAAAATCTACAACTTGTCAATGTTAGTGATGTGATAGAGGTGTTCATCTATTGCTTTTATTTACTACAATTGAATTCAAAGAACATAGCTACATTATACTCTGCTCTAACAGATACCATCAATTACCATATCTTTCAATGTGCTTTAAGTGATAATGGTAAGCTCAAAATTCTGAAAAAATATGTCGTTCGATATCCCGATGCCCTTGGATGTTTAATATATTTACTTAAAAACATAAATATGTCAACATAGAAATATTACTGTTGTATTATTGGTACTTTGTATTATGATTACTTCAAATTGAATATTTGGCATTTTGTAAATGTTACTTCTATTAAGTTTGAAATGATTAATGATAGATAATGATAAATGATATATACCATTTCCTGTGCAATCTGTTTCTCTTTTCAGAAGTTTGAGGTGGTTCAACTGGTTCGATTCAAACCATTACAAAATCAATCATTTGAATTGAGTATATAAATTTAATGTGATATACATAGTACAATTCGATGTAGTTCAACTTCTTCGATTTAGTTAAAATTGATCATATATATATATATATATGTTGAGTATATACATCTAATGTGGTTATTACAACAGTTTGAAGCAGTTCCTCTAAACACTTAAAAGTCTACTTCTATACTTCTCTACATCTACTTCTACTAGTTATATACTACAAGTATACAAAGATAGCATAAATTCTACTAACTTTACACACTATACTAATTCTATTCTACTTCAATAGAAAGACATTAGAAGTCACCCTAATCCTACATTTCCCCATACCTAGCTGTGAACAATTCATATCCCCTCACCACATAATGGTGCATTGTGGTAAATGTATGTACAAGTTGGTACATGATGTAAGTGAATGGGGTTTTCTACTTGATCTTAACATCATTGTCACAAGCCATCCTAACCATTTGTTGTGCCAAAAAGATGCTACCAGCTCAATCGACTTTTATTCATGTATGATATGGTACCTTTTGGTCCATTAAAAAGGGAAGAAGGTTCAAAACACTAGTAAAGAAGGTCAAGTTGGCACTAGATGAACTTCATAGTTATGGATACTCACATAATGATGTCAGACTTCCTAATATTGCCTTCAGTGAAAACTATGAGGCTATATTGATGGATCTTGACAGGTGTCACCCTTGTGACGACATACATCCTTACTTTGGTGAAGAAGTAGACAGTTGTATGTATAATTGGCTGGACGACCATGAACTTTTTAAATGAAAACAAACAGACTTTTTCCAGTTAGGGTGGCTGGTGGTGTGGGTATTGGATATGGACCATGACCAGAGCTACCACGATAGAAATTGGGATAACCAACGTGAAGACATTAAAAGCAATCCTTTTATCTCCAGTCTAATAGTGAAGGGCAAATTTGACTCGATAAATTTCTACAAATCAGCTCTTATACATGATAAAGTAAACTTGGAAACCCTTTTCTCTTTGTCCTCGAGCTTATGAGACTTATAGCCTGACTTTACTGTTAATGTTGTGTTATGTTAATATTATGTTATTATGTTAATATTATGTTATTATGTTAATATTATGTTATTATGTTAATATTGTGCTATTATGTTAATATTGTGTTATTATGTTAATATTGTGTTATTATGTTAATATTGTGTTATTATGTTAATATTATGTTATTATGTTAATATTATGTTATTATGTTAATATTATGTTATTATGTTAATATTGTGTTATGTTAATATTGTGCTATTATGTTAATATTGTGTTATTATGTTAATATTGTGTTATTATGTTAATATTATGTTATTATGTTAATATTATGTTATTATGTTAATATTATGTTATTATGTTAATATTGTGTTATGTTAATATTGTGCTATTATGTTAATATTGTGTTATTATGTTAATATTGTGTTATGTTAATATTGTGTTATTATGTTAATATTGTGTTATGTTAATATTGTGTTATTATGTATTATATATAATACAAATGATTGATTTGTAATGGTTTGAACCAGTTGAACCTCCTTGAACTTCTGTATATACTACATTAAATGTATTAAACATATACTACATATACACTTAAAATTATATAACAATCTCACTGGATAAGTTGGTATTACAAGGTAAGTATAATATTTATTAACTTAATTTTGAATATTAATAATATAAACATATTAATATTTAATCTATATATTGTCCTATACATAAAGATGCATTTGTTCCACCAAATCCAAAGGAATTAGTTAAAGCTATTCTTCGTTTCTCTCCAATCCATTCAACTGGTTCATTGGGACAATAATTTAAATCAAATTCAGGTGTTAATTCATTGATGTTTAAAGTTGGTGGTACAATTCCATTATGAACTGATATTATTGTAATTATAGCTTCAACAGATCCAGCTGCTCCTAATAAATGACCTATCGCTCCTTTACTTGCTGAAATCAATAATTTCTGACTGTGTTCTTGAAAAACATTTTTAATTGCCATGTTCTCTGCAGCATCTCCGACAACTGTTGACGTAGCATGAGCATTAATGTAACCCACAGATTGTGGACTAATTTTAGCGTCATGTAAAGTAGACATCATGCATCTCATTGCACCGTCACCATTCTTGGGTGGAGCTGTAATATGGTGGGCGTCACTGGACAATCCATAGCCTAGTATCTCACCATATATGGAAGCATTTCTATTCAACGCATGCTGCAGTTCCTCTAGAACAAGGAGACCACACCCCTCACTAATAACAAAACCATCTCGTTTAGAATCAAAGGGTCTTGAAGCTTGTTTAGGATAAGCATTGAATTTAGTTGAGAGAGCTCTGGCACGACAAAACCCAGCTATAGCAACTGGATGAATGCATGCTTCAGTACCCCCAGCAACCATGACATCACATGTTCCTAATAAAAGAACATATAACAATATTTAATCTGTAAATAAAAAAAATAATATAGATATTAATTTAGAAGTCTATCTGATGAGCTCATTATTATAAATTATAATATAAACAATTAAAGTACTACATAATAAATTATTATGTATTGTTATGTATTATTATGTATTGTTATGTAATTTTTTTATTATTGTGGTTTGGAATATAATTTACATCAGTAATTAGCTGTTGTTTGTGGTTGTTAATTTTTATGTTTATAAACTAACCACAAATTTAAATAACCAAAAATTTCAATTGACTTAGAGTAAAATAATTAAACCACATATCAGTACTTTCCATTAGTAGATATATTAAAAAGATTAATAGCCACAGAGTAATATGAACCACTGAATATGATGTATATTAAATCAAGTCAGCCAATAAAACTTAATACAGATTTGTCTAACCTCTTGCAATCATAGCTGCTCCATCTCCTATTGCATGAAGTCCTGTTGTACAAGCTGTAGAGACACTATGATTAGGTCCTTTTAAACCAAACCTCATACTAACATGACCAGCTGGTAAATTGCATAATGTATTTGGAACAAAATAGGGGGAGATACGATTATATTTGCCTTCCTCAGTGAGCTTTCCGGCTGTAATAATTTCTTGAAGATCTGGTATACATGAGCCTATAGCCACACCAGTAGCCAATTGATCTGAGTCGGTTTTTGGATACCATTTTGCATCATTTAAAGCTTGACCAGCTGTATATAAAGCATAAACAGATGCTAATGACATTGTTCTTCTCTCTGAAGATGACACAACAGATTCCTCTTGAAATTCATCTTCACCAGACCCTATCGGAACTAACCCTGCCACTTGAGATGGAATACCAGCATAGTCTTCAGTTTGAGGTACATTGACAATACCTGAAGCTCCCTCGAGTAATTTAGTCCATACATTATGTACACCAACTCCTAATGGAGTACAAAGACCTAAGCCAGTAACTACAACTCTCCTCATAATACAACACTAAAATAGGAGGTGTGGCCTGATTCGGTGTGAATTAACTATAATCGAGTGCGGTTAAAAGAGGAGCTTGGAGATTGCTTATGAAGGTCAAGGCACAGTTTATAAAACAAAAGGACTGAAAAAGTTAATAGTAATATACCTCCCAGCTTTGTCTATATGGGCGGGTATTACAGTAGTTGATTTTCACGTGCGACTTTGTCATTTGGTTTGTGTTTATTACAGGAAAATCGATAGCAATCTCAATGTATAAGTTGTTAATACAAGGTAAGTATATATTTATTAACTTAATTTTGAATATTAATAATAAGAACATATTAATATTTAATCTATATATTGTCCTATACATAAAGATGCATTTGTTCCACCAAATCCAAAGGAATTAGTTAAAGCTATTCTTCGTTTCTCTCCAATCCATTCAACTGGTTCATTGGGACAATAATTTAAATCAAATTCAGATGTTAATTCATTGATGTTTAAAGTTGGTGGTACAATTCCATTATGAACTGATAATATTGTGATTATACCTTCAACAGATCCAGCTGCCCCTAATAAATGACCTATCGCTCCTTTATTAGAAGAAATTAACAAATTTTTACTGTGTTCTTGAAAAACGTTCTTAATAGCTGCATTTTCTACAGCATCTCCAACAACTGTTGAGGTAGCATGGGCATTGATGTGACCTACAGATTGTAGACTGATTTTAGCATCACTCATAGCACCTGTCATGCATCTCATTGCTCCATCACCATTCATGGGTGGAGCTGTAATGTGATAGGCGTCGCTAGACAATCCATAACCTAATATTTCAGCATATATGGAAGCATTTCTATTCAATGCATGTTGCAGTTCCTCAAGAACGATGACACCAGATCCCTCACTAAGAACAAGACCGTCTCGTTCTGAATCAAAAGGCCTTGAGGCTAACTTAGGCTGAGCATTAAATTTAGTTGAAATAGCTTTAGCGCGACAAAAGCCAGCTATTGAAACAGGATGAATGCATGCCTCGGTACCCCCGGCAACCATGACATCACACATACCTATTATAATAGATAGAGAACACAATAATCATACATCAATAAACACATATCAGAACCTCTTGTCATTAGTATGCTGAGTTTATACATTATGTGACAACATCAGTTATGAAGTAAATCAGTTTCTAGTTGCTTACCAACACACACTAAGCTAGCAGTCCTTCTCTAAGAGCTAACTAAAACAGTGTTTATTCTTAAGGCAAATAAAATGCTTATCCACTTAATAAGTAATAGTTTGTTATTTAATGAGTATAGAATTCTAGCTTAAATGAAGTACTAACAAGCTGTTAAGTCTATGTGTGTTTCTATCAATATTTCCTATTTAAATAGAATTTCAAACTGATTATAGTATATTGAAGTTACCAATGCATGGATAATCCAGCTGGCAGTCCTAAATCCAGCTAAGATGTACACCAAGAATAAAAATATGTGTAGGTCATAATTGTTAGGAATGTTATGTTTCTATTGTGATCTGTTAGGTATTAGCCACAGAGTAATATGAACCACTGAATATGATGTGTATTAAATCAAGACAGCCAATAACACTTGTACAGATTTGTCTAACCTCTTGCAATCATAGCTGCTCCATCTCCTATTGCATGAAGTCCTGTTGTACAAGCTGTGGAGACACTATGATTAGGTCCTTTTAAACCAAACCTCATACTAACATGACCAGCTGGTAAATTAGAAAGCACTTTTGGAATAAGATAAGGTGAGATGTGTTGACGTTTGCCTTCCTCCATGAGCTTCCCTGCTGATATGATGTCTTCAACACCAGGCATGATTGAGCCTATAGCTACACCAGTAGCCAATTGATCTGAGTCAGTTTTTGGATGCCATTTTGCATCTTTTAAAGCTTGACCAGCTGTATATAAAGCATAAACAGATGCTAATGACATTGTTCTTCTCTCTGAAGATGACACAACAGACCCCTCTTGAAATTCATCTTCACTGGACCCTTTCGGAACTAACCCCACCACTTGAGATGAAATACCAGCATAGTCTTCAGTTTGAGGTACATTGACAATACCTGAAGCTCCCTCGAGTAATTTAGTCCATACATTATGTACACCAACTCCTAATGGAGTACAAAGACCCAAGCCAGTAACCACAACTCTCCTCATAGTCTTTACAATAGTGATGAGTACAATATCAAATTACTTGATACTTAATACTAGTGTATCACTCTAGACTTGTCCTAGCCTATACCTATTAGAGGGAAAACAGGTCATAGATATACATTAATTATGTTAAGTCTCACATGTAGTGGCAAAGATGTAAATGAAGGAATCAAGTAGCCTTACCTTAGAGTTTCCTTTGCATCTGATCAATTCCTATGTGTGACCACAAAGCCTGTATAGTTTATAAGCCAGACAATATTCAACTTAACTAACTACTGGCTAGTTAAGTTGAAATTCCATGTCTTGTTCATGCATGGCTTTAATTATTAGGCAATAAACTACAAAGATTACTTTTGCCTTCTAAATGGTTTATACGTGTACATATTATGTTATAAATAATGTTTTGTTAACATACTTTAGTATGTATTGTACAATAACTACATAATATGATATGTTAGGATTACAATAACTAGCAGTACAAAATGCAGTACATTAGTAATATAGTTGTTAACAATTGTCTCAAGTCAAAATTGAGAATTGATCCATCTCACAATCACTTGAAATTTTTTAGAGTTAGCTTTGTTCTACATGTAAATTAACAAATCTTTTTTAATTCCTTTTAGACTTTAGCATCATTTATGAGTACAAACAATTACTTTACTAAACAAAGTCCTATTTAGCTAGCTTCTCAAAAAATCAAGTGATTTCATTATTTTTGCATGATTTTTAAACCAATTTTTGACTATACATACTCCATGGTCTTGATTCAAAATTAGGGAATCATTCTATGGATATGAAATCACTTAAATTTATGAATTTAGCTGTATAGCTCCTGGATAAGTGACATTAGTATTACTGCTCTCAAATACTGCATTAGCTATAAATTTTTATGATAATACCCCTTGCTCTACTAGTACATGTACAGAGTAATACCCCTTGCTCTACTAGTACATGTACAGAGTAATACCCCTTGCTCTACTAGTACATGTACAGAGTAATACCCCTTGCTCTACTAGTACATGTACAGAGTAATACCCCTTGCTCTACTAGTACATGTACAGAGTAATACCCCTTGCTCTACTAGTACATGTACAGAGTAATACCCCTTGCTCTACTAGTACATGTACAGAGTAATACCCCTTGCTCTACTAGTACATGTACAGAGTAATACCCCTTGCTCTACTAGTACATGTACAGAGTAATACCCCTTGCTCTACTAGTACATGTACATAGTAATACCCCTTGCTCTACTAGTACATGTACATAGTAATAATACCCCTTGCTCTACTAGTACATGTACATAGTAATAATACCCCTTGCTCTACTAGTACATGTACATAGTAATAATACCCCTTGCTCTACTAGTACATGTACAGAGTAATACCCCTTGCTCTACTAGTACATGTACAGAGTAATACCCCTTGCTCTACTAGTACATGTACAGAGTAATACCCCTTGCTCTACTAGTACATGTACAGAGTAATCCCCCTTGCTCTACTAGTACATGTACATAGTAATACCCCTTGCTCTACTAGTACATGTACAGAGTAATACCCCTTGCTCTACTAGTACATGTACAGAGTAATACCCCTTGCTCTACTAGTACATGTACAGAGTAATACCCCTTGCTCTACTAGTACATGTACATAGTAATACCCCTTGCTCTACTAGTACATGTACAGAGTATTATACTGTAAAATGAACTGTAGAACTATCAAAGACAAATCCAATCCGACCAGGCCAAGAGAAATTATAGCACCTTCTTTGACAATATAGAATAGCCTGGATAAAAAATGCAGACATTTTATATTTGGCTGTTTCAAAACTATTTTAAGTGGAGGAAATATTAGTGCTGGCTAGTATACCAACTAATGTGATAAGATTAATAAGGTCTGGACCGGAGTACTGAGAGCTAACACAAAGAAACTCATTTAAATCTCTCTATATTGAGTTACATCTACACTGTAAATGTTCAATAGACATTTTTATTCAAATTCATTTATTTACCAGTGAGCAATACAGGTCCCATACAAAGTGCAAATTGAATTTACCTGCAGGACCTTCTACTTAGTATCCAGGATTCCTTGCTGTTGCTAGCTGGGGATCACCATGTGGCATAGTAACCCTCATTTGTAATCTCAGTATGCTAGTAATGACTCAGAGGTCATTCATTTTATAAGGAAAAACAGAAGGTGCTCATAATTTTTAACTGATTACCATGGTGACCATAACTACTGCACTCCATTGTATTTTTAATTTCATGTCTTAATTTTTTATTAGATTATCAATATCAAGATTTGAATACATAATAAACCAGTCAAACTTGTTAAACCAGTTAAAGAATTATCTGATAAATAATGCTAATAATATTTTATAAAATTTTTCTTTGCTTTCTATGTTAGTGATACTGCTTTTGTATATATAATAATTATAGAATGTTCTTTATGACAGACTGGCGAGTTCTACTGACATACCTTCCCAGTAATTTAAAAAAAATTAAAAAAACCATGTGTGTTGCCCAAACAATCCCTCCTGACTCACCCACTGGGGCTTCCACTTAGGCTCCAGGATTCCCTGCTATTTCTAGCTGGGACCGCCATTGTTGGCCTGGTAACCCTTGTCCAAAGACGAGGTAATCCTGGCTGGAACTTCGCCCTTACTTCAAACCAGACAGTTTAATACAGCTGCATTCTGTACTGATATACTACTATCAATATGTACATTTTTACATGCAGCAATTAATTTTGTTAATATCATTTCTCTTTATTCATTTATATATATATATATATATATAGGTTTTTTATACTTCATTGCTTGCAACCAATTAAGTAGGTACTATTATACAAAGGTGATACCTGTATGTACCTGGTCAATCTAGTCATAAAGTGATACCATCAATATCTTCACAGACTTGCTAATGGACAATTTTCTTATCTTACCTTTCCTTCAATGTCCAAGTGACTAGAGTTGGTAACCACTCTTTATTAGCTAGTAGTATATTGGTTAGTCACTCCATCATGTTGCTTTCTCTATGAGAACATTAGCTTACAATATAGAACCACCCACCCAACCATATAACATACTTTACAAGGGCTGGGTGGCCCCTTGTGAATGAATGGTCACAAATCTATTATCTTTTAATGATGTTGTTATATTATAAGGATTGTTAACAACTTCATCTCTTGTATGAAATCAATAGAAACAGTCTGATAAATTGTATTTCTACAATGCTTGAACTACTATAAGGCTGATATGACATATCTACTCTATATAATAAGTTACTTCACTGTATTGTTATGTATTAATGTATGCTATATTCTACACATATTATATTGTAATAGTACAGCTCTAGCTGACCTACCAGGAACGAATACTTTACCAATGATTTGAAATTAATACTACATCCCTGACCCCATAGTTAATACTGATAGGGTTCTGTTGCTAAGAGATTATATACATATTGTTATTGTAAATATCCCTATACAAATATAGTGTAGTCAGTACATTTAATACTAACTATTATACGAGCATCTTTATTGTCTGAAAACTGAGCTACCATTTAAAAGATTGTCAATAACGTTAGTGTTATCAACTGATGTACATGTTTAATGTAATATTATTAAGTGTGTTAAGGAAGTAGAGAGAGAGAGAGACATACTCTTAACTCCCAGTAATATATATATAGTAAGGTTCTTAAACGTTAGTGTCTAGGACAGAGATCCAATGATGATACAATCCTGATACTGGTTACATCAAGAAACCATATATAAACTACTAATGAATTAATTGTACTATTATAGTATATAAGTGGCTTGTTTTTAATATTCAATTAGTGTATTATTGAAATCACTTTTTAAAGACAGAACAAGATTTATACACATAAGATTAGAGGACTCTGTTATTTGTTGTTGCTGGTGAGTAATGCATTATAAGTGTTTGTAAATATACATATGTAAAGTTATGATTTGCCAGCTGCTACTGCAGCAACATTATCGCCTTTTCTTTGTTTTACTTCGTAATCTTTCAAAGCTGCTTTGATAGCATCTTCAGCCAACACTAAAAAAATAATATAACATATTATACATACATACTGTATTGATATTATAAAGACCACACCCTATATGTACACAATATATATATACATGTACTTCATATCACATGTACATGTACACAATTATGTTATAAACTGTAAAATACTTTCAATTTGGATTGGTTTCAGTCGTGAAACACACAAAAATTTTGTGCAAACAATTTATACCACTTAAAACCTTAGAATGACAGGATAGTGTGTTGTATTCATACATTTATGTAATGTACATGTACATGTATATCTACATGTACAAACATGATACATGTATAAACACATGTGTCCAGATATCTATAGGACTCCATATAAGTAATCTTTGAATGTCTAGTTACATGCAGTCTACTAGAGTTACAGTTATAAAGAGACAGCTGTGCTAAACTAAAAGAAATATCATGTCTTACTGGAGCAATGTAATTTGACTGGAGGAAGTGACAACTCCTTTGCAATGTCCGTGTTCTTTATTTGAGTTGCTTCATTAACCTAAAATATATCATTAATTCACAGACATCATTGTCATGTAATGAACTCACAGATTTACCCTTGATCCATTCAGTAGCAAGAGAACTTGACGCAATAGCTGAACCACAACCAAATGTTTTGAATCTAGCATCTATAATCTTGCCATTCTCATCAACTTTAATCTAATTATAGAAATATAAATGATACAAGTTAATAAGCCAATAGATAAGAAAAGAAACGAGCAGTTAAGCAATAAAATGGCTGACAATACCTGTAGTTTCATGACATCACCACAAGCAGGTGCTCCAACCAGACCAGTCCCCACATTTACATCACTTTTGTCCAGAGAGCCAACATTCCGAGGGTTTTCATAATGATCAATGACCTAAAGCAAACAACAAGTTTACAAAATGGTTACTATTGGATTAACCTTCTCGTGGTACCCTACAGCAAAAACCCGAGCTGGATTGTGTCTTAGAAAAACACCAACTACTGGTATAAACCTTCTTAGCAATGCCATAACTTTAACGATGCTCTGTAGACTGTAGTTCAGTGTAAACAGATTATTGCTAAGTCTGAGTTGCGTAACCGATCATATGTAACTCGTATAACATCGTTAACGGTGCCGTAATTATGGGGTGTGGCAAAACCGTATTCGTCCGTTGTATTTTAAAATCGTGATGGCTACTACTTTGGTGGAGTATGGCTCCAGTGGTGAAGAGGAGGAGATAGAAGAAAATGAAAATGGCCAGGACAAACCCCAAATAGACTATTCAGAGTCTTCTGATGTCCTTGCCTCGTTGAGAGAGCGGTTTTCTATGAACAGTGCTCCAACAGTTCCGAATAAAGTATGTGTGAAATATGGGCATTAATTAGAACGTTTGTGTTGGGGTATTACCATAGGAACCAGAAACCAATCTACTCAGAATTGAAATGACAACAAAAGAAGTAATGTATAATCCAACATACGACCAACTGTTTGCACCAGAGGTACATCTACCCTTTAATTACAAGTTAATTAATTGTCTCATTAATAACTTGTAGGTGGGGCCTCAAAATCCGAACAAAACTCAGCAACAACGTGCTCATAAAAATATGTTATCCGGTTTTGTGGAACCTGCTCATATTGACAAGTTTCAATTTGAGAACCAACGAAGAACATACCAGACCTATGGTAAGTACCAACAATTTGATATTACTTATCTGTATTTATATGTATGGTAACTATGGTAACATAGATATTTTAAGTCTAAGTCTTCAATAGTATTTTATATTATAAATGATACTTCTTATAATTATCATCATGTACTATACTACTATATACTATATAATATATACTACTATATACTATATAATATATACTACTATGTACTATATATATATATATACTACTATGTACTATATATATACATAGTACATAAATAAATGAGATTGTTTCTTAATTTTATCATGTGACTTTAATCAATATTTAACTATGACAATTAAATTGTTGTGTTTGTATTAAATTTTAACCCTTATCATTCTAGGCTATGCTGTTGATCCCACAGCTGATAAGTCTAATATGGAGGAACAGTAAGTGTTAATAACAGGGGCCATATTTATTTTATGTCTTACATCTCCTTATCAGATATATTGGTAATGTCGAGAAGTTATCAGAGCATGAAGGAGCCACTGTGTTTGAAAAGAAAATAGTTAAAACAGGACAGAAGAGGAAGAGGTTAGAAAAAGGAGACCCCAGTGATGTTGATGGTTACCAAGGTAACGTACATATACATATATTGTTGAAAGTGCTAAATCTTAGTATTGTTTTCATTAAATTATATATTAATTATTATAGGTCCATGGAGGGAGTATGTTGATCAAGTCAAGGTGGCATGTCCTACTCCAGAACAAAAGGCCATTTTAGAAGCTCAAATTGGTAACAAACTAAAGGACAAGGAACCTGAAGAGGAGACAATTGAAGAGACAACAATGCTACATAGTAAGAACCACCTCTCTTTCTCTCTTCTCTCTCTCTCTCTCCCTCTCTCTCTCTCTAACTGCTTACCTTCTCTTTTAGTTGATGATCCACTAGACTACATGGGTCGATCATTCTTACACATTCCACAAGATGTAGATGTTAATTTACGATCTGAGGAACCACCTGAAAAATGTTTTGTTCCAAAGAAATGCATCCACACATGGTAAGTAACATAACATGTTATGTCATGTGACGATCATATGACATAACATGTTAACCTAAGGTACATATATCATGTGACAATCATATGACAATCACATGTTCTCCTTTCAAGGAGTGGTCACACACGTGGTTTAGCTACTATTAGACTATTTCCTAAGTCTGGTCACTTAGTTCTATCAGCTGGTATGGACTCCAAAGTAAAGGTAAATCTAACAGTAAGTAGTCAGGAGTATCTTTATCTTTTAATAGCTCTGGGAGGTATATCATAATCGTCGTTGTATTAGGACATATTTTGGACATGGTAAAGCATTAAGAGATGCTTGTTTTAACAATGATGGTACACAGTTTCTTAGCTGTGGGTATGATAGATATATTAAATTATGGGATACAGAAACGGGTAAGTACCTTAATATTCTGTATTAATTGTATCATTAATTAAGTTATTAAGTAGTTAAATAATTGTTAATTAATTAATCTTAATATCATATCCATTGATTTTTGTGTCTATCTAACATCTATTCGTCCATTTCTCTTTTATATTTGTCCATTGTTACATTAGGTCAATGTGTTGGTCGTTTCTCTAATGAAAAGATGCCATATTGTATCAGTTTTAATCCTGATGATGATAAACAAAATTTGTTTATTGTTGGATGTGCTGATAAAAAGATATATACAGTGAGAGAGAGAGAGAGAGAGAGAGAGAGAGGGGGGGGGGGAGGGAGGGAGGGAGGGAGGGAGAGAGAGAGAGAGAGAGAGAGAGAGAGAGAGAGAGAGAGAGAGTTAATTGTTGATATCTCTTATAGTGGGATACAAAGAGTGGAGAGATTGTTCAAGAGTATGACCGCCATCTTGGAGCTGTCAATTCAGTAACATTTGTGGATGAAAATCGTCGTTTTGTTTCCACATCTGATGACAAAAGTCTACGAGTTTGGGAATGGTAAGTTAATATATAACAAGTAGTGAAACTCTCTATCTCTCTCATAGGGATATACCAGTTGATATGAAGTATGTAGCTGAACCTCACATGCATTCAATGCCAGCTGTTACACTTGATCCAACAGGTATAACTGGTTTTACCAGTATTAACATGTATTGTCTCTATTAGGCAAGTGGCTAGCCTGTCAGTCAATGGATAATCAGATATTATGTTATGGAGTACATACAAACTTTAGATTGAATAGAAGAAAGAGTTTTAAAGGACACAATGTAACCATGACAACAATACATTCATCCAGCTATCCATTCATTCATTCATTCATCTCATGTATCTCCTATCACATACTAACACTTCATATTATCTATTATATATTATAGGTAGCAGGATACTCTTGTAAAGTAGCTTTCTCACCAGATGGAAGGTACATTATAACATACTATTATATGTGGACATATCTATTATATCTTAGTATTATTTGTTGTGGTGAAGCTAGTGGGTCAGTATGTTTCTGGGACTGGAAAACAAAGAAAATATTAAAGTAGGTCTTGACTATCTATATACCTTTAAAGGAATTGTACTGGAATATAATAGATAAAAATAGTAACACAGGATTATGTAATCTTTATTATCATATTCAAAGTAATATATCTTTTGTAAGTGGATTGTGGTAACATTATCTGATGTTACTATTTCTATCCTCAATATATCACAGTACAATATCTTAAAGTCTACTAATAATTGTGTCTATTCTCCATTAAAGACTGTTAATACTTGTGTCTTTGTTTGTTATATAGTAAACTCAAATGTCATGATGGTGTAGCTATATGTGTAAGATGGTTACCTCATGAAACATCAAAAGTTGTCACATGTGGATGGGATGGATTAGTGAAGTTATGGGATTAATAATATTGGACATATTGTTCTCATATCTAGTTTATTATTTGTTGACATCTTTTATATTTACATTTCTTCTGTCTCTTTTCTTATCAATAATAATTATATCAGTAAAATAGTCTAGACTCAACTAACTCATTAGAATGTTAAATATTATACCACACCCACAGTTTACAGGCGCCGAGTAAGCAGAGAAACAAAAAAGTGTGACATTAGAGAAATAAGCATCCTATATGAAGATGACATCCTTCTATCGTGTCCCTTCAAATCATTCCTCGAATTTTCACTTGCACAATCCAACGTTAATATTCTCTCTTCCTGGGTCAACTCTAAACACCTAATGATTAATCACTCAAAAACCAAATACATGATCATTTCCAGAAAGTCTCCTGCATCCTTTAATACTCTTCCTTCTCTTTTCCTTGATGGATCAACTCTTGAATTAGTCTCTTCATTTAAGTACCTAGGTATTACTCTAACCTCTCCTGGTCTACTCACATCAATGAAACTGCTTGGCCACATCTATTCTCAATTTTACTATAACTCTTCTTCTTCTGTTCTTATTAAATTGTATTTGACATTAATCCTCCCCATCATTATGTACAGCTCGTCTGTTTGGGATCCATATTCCATTCTTAACATCAACACACAGGGAAAAAAGGTCTAAATACGATGTTTGAAAAATAATATATTTACTACAGTTGTATTACTATATATGTATGCATATTTACCAATGGATGTAATATTGATGGTTTTTTGGATGAAATTTTACAATTATACAATATTAGTGATAAAATTATCTGACAATAATCTTATGATTGTAATATTTACGTTAAAATCAATATTAAAAAAAATACAATGATTGTATCATGTTTTGTACAACAATTGTAACATTGTTGTAATATATACATTATATAAACGACAGTGGTATTAACAATGTATATATTACAACAATGTTACAATTGCTGTACAATTGCTGTAATATATACATTGTATAAACGACTGTGGTATTAATAATGTATATATTACAACAATGTTACAATCGTTGTACAAAATATGTAATATATCATGTGTATATACGACACCTAAAAAAATACATGGCACATTTTTGTTGGTGTATTTAAGATAGTAATTACACAAAAAACCGATAAATTTTCAACATAATAACAATGAATGTATTCAATATATTGTTCCTGTGACAAATTGGAAAAAGTTCAACATTTTGTCCTAAAACTCTGCAATAAAAAATTGGACCTCTGATTACCCTCTACTTCTACAACTCTTCAATCTTTCTTCTCTATCCTCCCGTAGAACAACATCCAAGTTTGTCCTTTTATACAAGTTCATCTTTAGTAAGCTCTACATTCCTGCTGGCTCTTTTTCATTTCGAAACCAGTCCTCTTATAATTTACGTTCTTCCCATCCTTTAAATCTGAATCTGCCCTTCTCCAGATCTTCTGCTACCCTCAACTCCTTCCTTCCCAGTGCTATTTCCCTGACTGTGTGGAATTCCCTTCCCTCATCACTCAAAGATCTCAACTCTGCAAGTCAGTTCAAGCAAAATATTTCTTATTTACTTTAAAATTATTAGGAATATAGCATACATGTTGTTCATATTTATTCATTTGTTCATCTGTTAATATCATCACTCTTCATAAATCATTCTCCTCCTATTTCTATTGTTATTGATGCTTTTCATATTAGATTAGCTATTGAGTGTCTTTTGTGTTTTAATAAAAAATAAAATAAAAATAGTCATTCACTCAATCTATGACATTTCTTCATTATATATCTACTTTTTGTTACTCAAGAACATTTTTAATAGAATCACACCCACTGAATATAACCTCTAGCTATATTGCAGTTTATTAAAACTGTTCACAATACTTACTGATGATCATGTTATGTAGTAATAATAATATTCATAATGATAGTAGCTACAGTAAGTGGTAAAGTTAGTATGAACATATTTAAAGGTTAAAGGTTTATATACAAATTGTTCCTCTCTTTGTCCTCAATATAATCTCCTTTACAATAGTGATATATACATTGTTCATAGAATATAGAGTATATTGAGGTCCATTAATATCATTACATCATTCATTATGTAAGTGAGCAAACTTCACTATCTCAGAAATATCTATTGTTGAACTGTAACAATTGACATATAAAACCAATTATAATTTAATCTATTGAACTGACCTCAATAGTCTAGTTATATTATTATATATGTGTAGTCTTCTACCTCATCTGAAAATAAGAAAGGAGGTGTTGACTTCTCTAAATTTTAAAGTATGTTTTTCTTCAAGCTCTTCGAAAGTAAAAGCCAGCAAAGAAATCTCCATAAAGGGGTTAAAATGATGCCACACCCATAAATAATTAATTTCAGTTTCAAAATTAGCAGCTATCAGAGAGCAAAAAAGTGCGACGTTAGAGAAGTAAGTGTCAAGCAAAACTGCTCTATTTTTATTGTCTACTAGTTTTGTTAGAGAAATAAATTGTTAATAAAACAAGAGAAAATAAAGTTAAAAGAAATTTAAAGAGAAAATAAAAGTGAGCGAGAAGAGCAGAAGACAAATTAAGAATAAACAACAAACTACTTACTATTACAAGAACACAAGTCTGTCTTTAATAACTTGATAACTGTCTAACTTCATACAATACTCTTCATGTTGTCCTGATAAGTATAGTTTCCTTATTGTAGTATTTTTATTAAGTGATGTACATATTGTCTTGATATCATCATTGTTTAGTGAAGCATTGTTGAGATCTAGTCTTGTCAATGATGTAGTTGTTTGTATTAGATCTGCTATTGTACTGGTACTAACTGAAGTGATCTGATGATTACGACTGATTCTCAACGTAGTCAATGTTTGGTTTTTAGTAAGTCCTTCACAGATATATCGGACTCCATTATCAGTGATGTTACAGTTGTTGAGATATAGTACTTTTAAAGTTGTATTACTTGATAACATAGTAGATAAGTGAGTTATATCTTCATCTGTGATATCAGTAACATCTATCAGCAGTAACTGTTCAAGTGTTTTATTATTAAAGAGACTATCACTGACTTGTTTGATACCACCAGTAAGTGAAGAGGAGTACAGCTCTAGTTCCTTTATTGTTTTATTAGTTTTTAGTATCTCTGATAATATTGATACACACTTACTGTCCAACGAAGTGTAGTATATATTAAGTCTCCACACTGTACACTTATTAAGATTGTTTATAATAACTGCAGTACTTTCAGGAGATGATGAGTAGAGACTAATACTCCATTCTTTTCCTGTTTGTTGTTCTTTTATTAATTTACTTATAACATCTTCACTTTGTAATATACTAGGACTAGTGAGTCTAACACTGTTGTCATATCTACTCCACTGAACTCTTCCAGTGTCTCCTGTTATAAAACAGAGTTAGTATATAGTATAGTACACACATAGTAATATATACTATAACACACTACAATACACAGACAATACACTGAAGAAGAAAGGAAGCCATTATTGTTTACTGACTATGGTTACTATGGCAACGAATCACAGGAGGCGTGGTTTACTGTTAAATTTGAGGCCTAGTATGTTCTACTGGTTACAGAGGAACAATCCTATCATACTAACAGAACACTACTATTTCCAATATTCATACATCAACTTAGTCTGGTGAGATCAACCCCTTTGCTTTTAGAGGAATTGTCTGGTAGACTATTGATCTTTTTCTACATTGTAAATACAAGATCTGAAAATGAATTATTATTTAGACATTTCCTGTTCAAGCCTAATCTTGTCTGAATCCACCCACTTGTGATCAGATACACATACTTAGCTATAGTTAGATGACCAAAAAATTACTTCTGACAGGGATCAGTTGGAAATGAATGATGGGTGGGGCTAGATTTATACACCAATTATACTGTTTGTATGTACATGTATTGTTATATATGTTATTAGTACATATCTCTATTGTTTGACTCTTTATGATTATTATTATTAGAATCCTTTAATATATCATCTGATAATGGAGACTATTCAAATTTAGATATATCATAATAACATCTTTAAAATTAACAGTTAATTATTATTATTGGTTTGAGTAATATTAGACATTATGAGATTAGACATTATGGAAATGACTCTTTATATATAATTTTCTCATCAGTGCTTTACCACTAGATTGTCAGTAATATAAATGAATTGTGTTCATACACAAAATACTAATACTCAAGAACATTAACTTAATAACCTTATCCTGAATAAAGAATATAGTCTTAGCCCCTCCCATTGTATAAGAGGTAATATTAACATTGACCTATCAGTTATTAATGCTATATATAACTTACTAGTGGTATCTGATAATCTTTTAACAGTTAGTGTAATTTTGTTTCCTCCTTGTTTAATAATATTAACAGCATCAGTAAGTGATATACCTTTAGTTGAGATACCATTAATTTCTAATAATTCATCACCAACCTATAATAATATAAACCACACCCTCTATTAATAATAGATATATGTCCCTTACTCTAAGTCGTCCATCTTTGTCTGCTGCTCCATTCTTTATTATATCTGTAACTCGTATAGCAGTATTAGACTCTGCTCCTCCACTAATAGTAAATCCAAATATATCATGATCTTTAGTAAATTCTATATGATGAATTTCCTCTGCTTTAAGGTAGCCACGCCCTAGTTCAAGATAAAGAGGAAGTTGGTTATAGGATATTAAAACATGTTCATTATTTCAGTGGGTGGAGTAACTCAATAAATATATTAATATATTATAGAATTAAATATTAATACTGATATTATAGTGTGTATTACAATATTAGTAAGTATTAGTTAGTCTAATGTGTTGTCTTTTCAAATTACTATATTTATATAGTTTATTAATAATGTTTAATTGACTCCGCCCATTTGTGAATGTGATACTATACAGTGTAATATGTTAAATTCATTGTGGGTGTGGTCAAAGTTATGGCACAACCCTATTATTATCTTCTAGTCTCAGATATCTCAATACATATTAATACATACATATAATCTTCACAGTATTATGTGATATATAATAGACAATGTATTGTGTTACTACCTGTAGTTTCAGTGATAAGTGATGTCTCTTCCTGTGTTTGAGTCTCCTCAAGTCCTTGATCAGTTACTGGTTTACGAACCTTTGATATGAATGCTAGATCTAGTAACAATGTCATATAATGAGAAGTCACTAATATCAGTTACCTTTTAAGTTCTGTTTTAATGCCTCAAACTGTTTTTTTCTCTCTCTTAATTGTAACATCAATGATGCTGTGACTTCCTGTAGTGTCTCCAACTCTTTTTGACTCTCTCCAGACACTGACAGTAACTCTTCCTTAATAACTAAATAATTATTAATTATAATTATGTATTGATAAATCAGTAACACAGACTATGTTAGTGATAGCTATTATATTAATAATACCTTCCTTCCATTTCAAAAGTGATGTCAAATCTTTGATTGTTTTTTCTTTCATTTCTTTTCTTTCTACATAGAAACATTGAATTTTAAATCAGATATATCATATAATAGACAGCTATTAAATAAACAGTGATTATTGACTACATGGACAAATACCTTCACTTTGTTGGACAACAGATGATATTTGTAAAGTCATCTTTTTACTGATGGTTTGTCGTAGTTCAAGTTGACTTCTTAACTCCTTTGTATTCTCTTCTACAATAGGTCTAACCTTTTATATATCAATAAACAACACATGTAGTAACTGTTGTCTAATACTACTCATCTCTTACCTTGTCTCTTTGACATTTGTCATAAATAGTGCGGTAGCCTATTGTTATCCTGATCAATCTCTCTTTCAATAGACTAAGGTTCTCCTTAGCTGTCACTAGTAGAATATTCATCATATATTGTGGAGCATAGCAGGTGATAATGATAGAGTTGCCTTCATTAATAGCTCTGACTTGGACACTATTGACTAAATCTTCAAATGCTTTTGCTAGCAATTCTCTAATATCATTGAGAGAGTGTTCATCTGTCTTCCACTCTAGAACAAACTCAATAGTCTCACAGATGAGGTGATGAGTTGATGAGACTCGTTTAAAGCTTTCTTTACAGCATACTTTAAGTTTGACCTTTTCACAAAATGTATCAACTGCTAACTTGAATTCAACAATGTGTTTACTTGCTGTTATGATATTATATTCACTAACTATACCTTCCAAACAGCAAACATTAATAATGGTACATTTATCTTCTACTAGTTCCATGACATCATCAAACGATTCAGCTAAAGACAGTTGAGGTTTTAGCTCTCGGAAACATCTACGAAGATATGTTTTGAGCTCTTTCAATGAAGGAATACCAGCTTCAATGAGAGGTGCAACAGTGTGAATGAGTTTACCAAAGGCCACTCTCATTTGATCAAATTCATATTGATATGTTGGTTGTAGATTGACTTGAGGACGACAAGTCTGGTCTATTTGAATATATAATAAAATAATAAATTGAAGAAACTTACTCACCATATTCCTTGAGTATATCTTGACCAATCAATACTGTTTGTTCAGACTTCATTAAGACACTAGCGAACATTTTTAATTTGTCAGGATCTTCAGACACTGTAGTATGTAGTGCTCTCAATGGACCATCTCCTAGTACACCTCCCAATCTATTGACTTCATCTAATGTCTCCTTAGAGATCACTCTCTCTGTATATAACATCTGAACAATCTCCGCAGGAAGAGTAAGTGGTAAGATCCTATCAGAGTGTTTCTGTAACATTTGACAAGCTGGAGTAGATAACTCATCTATTAGAAAGTTAAAGACAATATATTATATAATGATGATTACAAGTTCTCACTAAATTCCTTTATTTGTTCAGCAGCAAAAGTTTCTTCAATTGTCTTGAGAGCATCAGCTAATGAGTCCCATCTAGGACCTCCACTCTCAGTGACTTTGTCAGCTTTACTCAACCACAGAGTTAAACATTCCTGAAGACAGCTCTCTGGATCATCTCGGTACTTGGTTCTAATGCTTGATAGAGTAGGTTGTAATAGACCCAGTTGTAGACCAAGAGGAGACCAACGATGACTTGAGAAATAACCTTGTTTCAAAGCTTTAATGATATCTTTCAAATTACTAACATCTATAATAACAATGTAAAGAATTTAAAGTGAATACAATCAACTTAACTCACTCAGTTCACTTTGATTTGCTGCCATAACTAAGGGCTTGGGAGTGTCTAGTACTAGTAAAGGATAAGGCTTCATAACAAGAATATGAAATATTGTAATTATTAATTACTGATACTATAAATAGCATTTCATAAGTCATTGTGATATAAATAACACCTTTCCTTATTTGGTAAAATAAACTAACATTTTATATTATATATACTTTTTAGTAGTCATGTTCACGTTAAAGTTTAAGACTCAATTATATCTGTGTTCTATTTAATAACTTATTAATAACTTAGGTTGTTTATAAATATTGTGGAGTAATTAAGATACTAACAGTAAGTAATGGAAAGAGTAATGAACATAGTAAGTCAACATAGTTACAAGGAAAGAAATTAAAATAGTAACTTGTACATTTTATATGAATACTGAATATATATGAGTAGTTAAAGACTGCCACACCCACTTTGAGAGATACAGGAAAGTCTCTTTCAAGAAGAGCAAGGGCATGATGTGTGTCAGCTTCTAGCTTCTCTATTGACTTACACTCTGTTAAATTAATATTGTCAAGCTACAGAGTGCTAGTGTGGATTGTGGGTCCAAGTTGAAGACAGGGTATTTAGTCTGCAATGAGATATTAATTAATTGCTTTTAATTGTACAGGAATATCTGATTTTAATTACTTACTATGGACAAAATTTAGCCAATGCAACTTTTGTAAATTTTTGTGATGGTTTTTTTTTGAACCAAGAGTACAGTATTATATTGTTAATATTGTTAATATTGTTAATATTGTTAATGTTGTTAATATTGTTAATATTGTTAATATTGTTAATATTGTTAATGTTGTTAGTGTTGTTAATATTGTTAATATTGTCAATGTTGTTAGTGTTGTTAATATTGTTAATATTGTTAATGTTGTTAATGTTGTTAATATTGTTAATATTGTTAATGTTGTTAGTGTTGTTAATATTGTTAATATTGTTAATGTTGTTAGTGTTGTTAATATTGTTAATATTGTTAATATTGTTAATGTTGTTAGTGTTGTTAATATTGTTAATATTGTTAATGTTGTTAATGTTGTTAATATTGTTAATATTGTTAATGTTGTTAATATTGTTAATGTTGTTAATGTTGTTAATGTTGTTAATATTGTTAATATTGTTAATGTTGTTAGTGTTGTTAATATTGTTAATATTGTTAATGTTGTTAATGTTGTTAATATTGTTAATATTGTTAATATTGTTAATGTTGTTAATATTGTTAATGTTGTTAATATTGTTAATGTTGTTAATATTGTTAATGTTGTTAATATTGTTTAGATATACACATATGTATGCAGAAGTTGTATTTGAAGACAATTTATTGGATGCATATGATGCAACAATTATCGATCCTGAATTCCCAAAGGAAGTTGGAAATAAAACAAATTTCCATCATCTAGAGGTTTGTTAATCTATTATAACATGATTACATATCAGGTATCAATTAACTTAGGGTGATGTCTTTGTGTGGAAAACAGAAAGAATAAAGGAAAATAATGTACCTAGTGGAGGATATATTATTGGTGTACCACCTTCAAAAGACATCTTTGTGCCTTCTGTGGAGACAAGGTAAAAGGATACCAAGACTGCTGCACAAAATCAAATACTTTTCAGATAGTTTGGGATGTTTTTCCAATACTTTTCAACTAAAGCTTTCAATTATTCTTCAATGAAATTCACATATGTCAGTTCAGTAGTGTACAGTGGGATACAAAGAATTGTTCAAGAATATAACCACCATCTACTGTCAATTCAGTAACATCTATGGATGAAAATTGTCATTTTGTTTCCACATCTGATGACAAATGTGTACAAGTTTGGGAATGGTAAGTTAACATATAACAAGTATCAAATCCCTTTCTCTCTCATAGGGATATACCAGTTGATATGAAGTATGTAGCTGAACCTCACATGCATTCAATGCCAGCTGTTACACTTGATCCAACAGGTATAACTGGTTTTACCAGTATTAACATGTATTGTCTCTATTAGGCAAGTGGTTAGCCTGTCAGTCAATGGATAATCAGATATTATGTTATGGAGTACATACAAACTTTAGATTGAATAGAAGAAAGAGTTTTAAAGGACACAATGTAACCATGGCAACAAACATTCATTCATCCATTCAGTCATTTATGAACATGTCCATCTATCCATTCAATATTCATCCATCTATCTATCCTTTCATCCATTTATCTCATATATCTCCTATCACATATTAACACTTCATATTATCTATTATATATTATAGGTAGCAGGATACTCTTGTAAAGTAGCTTTCTCACCAGATGGAAGGTACATTATAACATACTATTATATGTGGACATATCTATTATATCTTAGTATTATTTGTTGTGGTGAAGCTAGTGGGTCAGTATGTTTTTGGGACTGGAAAACAAAGAAGATATTAAAGTAGATCTTGACTATCTATATACCTTTAAAGGAATTGTACTGGAATATAATGGATAAAAATAGTAACACAGGATTATGTAATCTTTATTATCATATTCAAAGTAATATATCTTTTGTAAGTGGATTGTTCCAGCATTATCTGATGTTACTAATTTTATCCTCAATATATCACAGTACAATATCTCAAAGTCAACTAATAATTGTGTCTATTCTGAGTATTCTCCATTAAAGACTGTTAATACTTGTGTCTTTGTTTGTTATATATAGTAAACTCAAATGTCATGATGGTGTAGCTATATGTGTAAGATGGTTACCTCATGAAACATCAAAAGTTATCACATGTGGATGGGATAGATTAGTGAAGTTATGGGATTAATAATATTGGACATATTGTTCTCATATCTAGTTTATTATTTGTTGACATCTTTTATATTTACATTTCTTTTGTTTCTCTTCTTATCAATAATATTTATAATAGACCATATATGATAGACTCGTCAAACTCTTTAGAGGGTTAAATATTATACCACATCCACAGTTTACAGGCGCCAAGTAAGCAGCTGTTAGAGAGTGCGACGTTAGAGAAGTAAGTGTCAATCAAAACTGCTCTATTTTTATTGTCTACTAGTTTTGTTAGAGAAAGAAATTGTTACTAAATGAAGAGAAAGGAAGTCAAAAAGAAATTGAAAGAGAAAATAAAAGTGAGTGAGAAGACATATTAAGAATAAACAACAAACTACTTACTATTACTAGAACACAAGTCTGTCTTCAATAACTTGATAACTGTCTAACTTCTTACAATACTCTTTATGTTGTCTTGATAAGTATAGTTTCCTTACTGTAGTATTTTTATTAAGTGATGTACATATTGTCTTGATATCATCATTGTTTAGTGAAGTATGATAGAGATCTAGTGTTGTTAATGATTTAGTTGTTTGTATTAGATCTGCTATTGTACTGGTACTAACTGAAGTGATCTGAGGATTACGACTGATGTTCAACTCTGTCAATGTTTGGTTTTTAGTAAGTCCTTCACAGATATATTGGACTCCATTATCAGTGATGTTACAGTTGGAGAGATCTAGTTCTTTTAAAGTTGTATTACTTGATAACATAGTAGATAAGTGAGTTATATCTTCATCTGTGATATCAGTAACATTAAACAACACTAACTGTTCAAGTGTTTTGTTATTAAAGAGACTATCAATGACTTGTTTGATACCACCAGTAACTAGTGAAGAGGAGTACAGCCGTAGTCTCTTTATTGTTTTATTAGTTTTTAGTATCTCTGATAATATCGATACACACTTACTGTCCAATGCAGTGTACCTTATATTAAGATTCCTCACTGTACACTTATTAAGATTGTTTATAATAACTGCAGTACTTTCAGAAGATGATGAGAAGAGATAAATACTCCATTCTTTTCCTGTTTGTTGTTCTTTTATTAATTTACTTATAACATCTTCACTTTGTAATACACTTGGTCTAGTGAGTATAACATAATTGTCATCATCATACCATCGAACACTTTCAGTGTGTCCTGTTATAAAACAGAGTTATTATATAGTATAGTACACACATAGTAATATATACTATAACACACTACAATACACAGACAATACACTGAAGAAGAAAGGAAGCCATTACTGTTTACTGACTATGGTTACTATGGCAACGAATTGCAGGAGGCATGGTTTACTGTTAAATTTGAGGTCTAGTATGTTCTACTGGTTACAGAGAAACAATCCTATCATACTAACAGAACACTACTATACAATGGATTTCCAATATTTATATATCAACTTAGTCTGGTGAGATCAACCCCTTTGCTTTGAGAGAAATTGTCTGGTAGACTATTGATCTTTTTCTGACAAACCACATTGTAATACAAGATATGAAAATGAATTATTCTTTAGACATTTCCTGTTCAAGCCTAAGCTTGTCTGACTCCTCCCACTTGTGATCAGATACACATACTTAGCTATAGTTAGATGACAACACTGACAGTTGGAAATGAGTGATGGGTGGGGCTAGATTTATACACCAATTATACTGTTTGTATGTACATGTATTGTTATATATGTTATTAGTACATATCTCTATTGTTTGACTCTTTATGATTATTATTATTAGAATCCTTTAATATATCATCTGATAATGGAGACTCTATTTAAATTTAGATTTATCATAATAACATCTTTAAAAGTAACAGTTAATTATTATTATTCATTTTGTGGTTTGAGTAATATGAACACAATTTATTTATATTACTGACAATCTAGTGGTAAAGCACTGATGAGTAAACTATATATAAAGAGTCATTCCCATAATGTCTAACAGGTGATAACTGAGGTGTTAAACAAAGAGTAGTTCAATAGACTCAATAGACTATAGTACTATTATGACAAGATGAAGAGCTACTCAGACTATTTTGACCAAACCTGGATGAATGGTCAGTTAAAACCCTGCATGTGGAACTATTTTACTCACAATGGCCCCAAAACCAACAATCATTGAGAAGGATGACACAATAGGTTAAAAAGAATAGTGAGAAAGCCACATCCTAACTTTTATGAAATGCTTGAACTCTTCCAAAAAGAACAAGCTACTACTGAAGTCATTATTCTACAGCTACAGACAGGAGGATTATACAAAGCTAAAAGATGAAATATAGTCCAAAGAGAAGAGATGATAAAATTGCTGAAAGATGAGCTTACTATTGGAAATAGAAGTGTTGACTCATATATTACTATAATTAGATATTGTGTTGTTTTATTTGATTTTTAGATATAATTTTTCAGATTAGATAGCTAATTACAATCAATTCATTATCACTTAGTTATCACCTGTTAGATATTATGGTATTAGACATTATGGTATTAGATATTATGGTATTAGATATTATGGTATTAGATATTATGGTATTAGACATTATGGTATTAGACATTATGGAATTAGATATTATGGTATTAGATATTATGGTATTAGATATTATGGTATTAGATATTATGGTATTAGATATTATGGTATTAGACATTATGGTATTAGACATTATGGTATTAGATATTATGGTATTAGATATTATGGTATTAGACATTATGGTATTAGACATTATGGTATTAGACATTATGGTATTAGATATTATGGTATTAGACATTATGGTATTAGACATTATGGTATTAGATATTATGGTATTAGATATTATGGTATTAGACATTATGGTATTAGACATTATGGTATTAGACATTATGGTATTAGATATTATGGGACATACGGTTACCCCTATATTATATTATAAAAATGAAGCATAATTTGGTAAATATGAAGAGCAAACAAACAGACAGATAAGAAAAATTTGATAAATTATATCATCTTATTAATTGACCTTCTAAGCCACACCTCTTAATTAAACTACAAGAACTTTCTACTTCAGTATACATGACATTTTAAGATAACAATCCTTCTAAAAAACTAGTCATTAATGTGGTATAAGTGACCTTACCTACTGTAGTACACATGGTAAGTTATCAAAACATTATACACTATTATTAATACTTGTTAATATTAATACTATTACTATGTTGTATGTACAATAATACATTGTGTTCAGTGTTCAATAAACATTATATATAAATTGAATATCTTTATATGTTCACTATATTAACACATTATCTATGATCACTTGATATCATATCATATCATATACTCTATATATGATACTAATACTGAAGAATATTAACTTAATATATACTTAATAACCTCATCCTGAATAAAGAATATAGTCTTAGCCCCTCCCATTGTATAAGAGGCAATGATTAATATTAACCTATCAGTTCAATAATAATATATATAACTTACTAGTGGTATCTGATAATCTTTTAACAGTTAGTATAATTTTGTTTCCTCCTTGTTTACTAATGGTGGCAGCATCAGTAAGTGATATACCTTTAGTTGAGATACCATTAATTTCTAATAATTCATCACCAACCTATAATAATAATAATAATATTATTATTATTATTATTATAAAACACACCCTCTATTAATTATAGATATATGTCCCTTACTCTAAGTCGTCCATCTTTGTCTGCAGCTCCATCATTTACTATTCTTGTAACTTGTATGATAGTGTTATATTCTGCTCCTCCAATAATATTAAATCCAAACATATCATGATCTTTAGTAAACTCTATATGATGAATTTCTTCTGCATTAGGATAGTCATGCCCTAGTTCAAGTTATAGGATATTATAATATTAGTAAGTATTAATTAGTCTAATGTGATAATGTTGTCTTTTTATTACCTTTATATAGTTTATTAATAATGTTTAATTGACTCCACCCATTTGTGAGTGTGATACTATATAGTGTAATATGTCAAATTCATTGCGGGTGTGGTCAAAGTTATGACTCAACCCTATTATTATCTTCCAGTCTCAGATATCTCAATACATATTAATACATACATATAATCTTCACAGTATTATGTGATATATAATAGACAATGTATTGTGTTACTACCTGTAGTTTTAGTGATAAGTGATGTCTCTTCCTGACTGGATTGTGTTTGAATCTCCTCAACTCCTTGATCAGATACTGGTTTACAAACCTTTGATATGAATGCTAGATCTAGTAACAATGTCATATAATGAGACGTCACTAATATCAGTTACCTTTTAATGCCTCAAACTGTTTGTTTCTCTCTCTTAATCGTAATGTTAATGACGTTATTACTTCCTGTAGTGTCTCCAACTCTTTTTGTCTCTCTGTAGACACTGACAGTAACTCTTCCTTAATAACTAAATAATTATTAATTATAATTATGTATTGATAAATCAGTAACACAGACTATGTTAGTGATAGCTATTGTATTAATAATACCTTCCTTCCATTTTAAAAGTGATCTCAAATCTTTGATTGTTTTTTCTTTCATTTCTTTTCTTTCTACATAGAAACATTAAATTTTAAATAAGATATATCATATAATAGACAGTTATTAAATAAACAATGATTATTGACTACATGGACAAATACCTTCACTTTGTTGGACAACAAATGATATTTGTAAAGTCATCTTTTTACTGATGGTTTGTCGTAGTTCAAGTTGACTTCTTAACTCCTTTGTGTTCTCTTCTACAATAGTTCTAATCTCCTATATATCAATAAACAACACATGTAGTAACTGTTGTCTAATACTACTCATCTCTTACCTTGTCTCTTTGACGTTTGTCATAAATAGTGTGGTAGCCTATTGTTACCCTGATCAATCTCTCTTTCAATAGACTAAGGTTCTCTTTAGCTGTCACTAATAGAATATTCATCATATATTGTGGAGCATAGCAGGTGATAATGATAGAGTTGCCTTCATTAATAGCTCTGACTTGGACACTATTGACTAAATCTTCAAATGCTTTTGCTAGCAATTCTCTGATATCATTGAGAGAGTGTTCATCCGTCTTCCACTCTAGAACAAACTCAATAGTTTCACAGTTGAGGTGATGAGTTGATGAGATTCGTTTAAAGCTTTCTTTACAGCATACTTTAAGTTTGACCTTTTCACAAAATGTATCAACTGCTAACTTGAATTCAACAATGTGTTTACTTGCTGTTATGATATTATATTCATGGACTATAGCCTCCAAACAGCAAACATTAATAATGGTACATTTATCTTCTACTAGTTCCATGACATCATCAAATGATTCAGCTAAAGACAGTTGAGGTTTTAGTTCTCGGAAACATCTACGAAGATATGTTTTGAGCTCTTTCAATGAAGGAATACCAGCTTCAATGAGAGGTGCAACAGTGTGTATGAGTTTACCAAAAACCACTCTCATTTGATCAAATTCATACTGATATGTTGGTTGGAGATTGACTTGAGGACGACAAGTACTAGTCTGGTCTATTTGAATATATAATAAAATAATAAATTGAAGAAACTTACTCACCATATTCCTTGAGTATATCTTGACCAATTAATACTGTTTGTTCAGACTTCATTAAGACACTAGCGAACATTTTTAATTTGCTAGGATCTTCATACACTGTAGTACATAGTGCTCTCAATGGACCATCTCCTAGTACACCTCCCAATCTATTGACTTCATCTAATGTCTCCTTAGAGATCACTTTCTCTGTATATAATATCTGAATAACCTCCACAGGAAGAGTAAGTGGTAAGATCCTATCAGAGTGTTTGTGTAACATTTGACAAGGTGGAGTAGATAACTCATCTGTTACAAGGTAAAGAGACAATATATTATATAATGAAGATTACGAGTTCTCACTAAATTTCTTTATTTGTTCAGCAGCAAAAATTTCTTCCATTGTCTTGAGAGCATCAGCTAATGAGTCCCATGTAGGACTTCCACTTTCAGTCACCTTGTCAGTTTTACTCAACCACAGAGTTAAACATTCCTGAAGACAGCTCTCTGGATCATCTCTGTACTTGGTTCTAATACTTGATAGAGTAGGTTGTAATAGACCCAGTTGTAGACCAAGAGGAGACCAACGATGACTTGAGAAATAACCTTGTTTCAAAGCTTTAATGATATCTTTCAAATTACTAACATCTATAATAACAATATAAAGAAATAGTAACAACTTAAAGTGAATACAATCAAGTTAACTCACTCAGTTCACTTTGATTTGTTGCCATAACTAAGGACTTGGGAGTGTCTAGTACTAGTAAAGGGTGGGGCTGCATATTAGGAATATGAATATTTTAAGTGCTACTATAAATAGTACTTTATTTAGTATTTTTATTTAGTTATTAGTGATATAAATAACATCTTTCCTTATTTGGTAAAATAAACTAACATTTTATATTATACATACTTTTTAGTAGTCATGTTCACGTTAAAGTTTAAGAATCAACTATATTTGGTGTTCTATTTAATAACCTATTAATAACTCAGGTTATCTCTAGAGTAATTAAGATACTAACAGTAAGTAATGGAAGGAGTAATGAACATATTATGTCAACATAGTTACAAGGAAAAGAGATTAAAATAGTAACTAGTTCTTTTTATTATGTATACTGTAGATTCTAGTGGTCTTAATAAGTTAGTAGTTAAAAGACTGCCACACCCAATTTTATTGTTTTGTTTTTCTATAGGAGATAGCTCTTAAATGTTGTTTAATGTTAAATGATATTCATATTAACAAGAAAGTACAGAGGTCATTGTTGCATTAGGTCAATATGTTGGTTGTTTCTCTAATGAAAAGATGTCATATTGTATTAGTTTTAATCCTGATAATGATAAACAACAGTTGGATGTGCTGACAAAAGCAGAGGCAGAGACACCACTCAAAATGTGGAGGGCTCAGTAAAAAAATTCTTATATGTAGAATTAAATTATATTTTTTAAAGAAAAACTTGAAACACATTTAAAAGCACACAGTATACATCTTCATGAGTCCAAAAAGTTACCAAAGTACTTTTTTCGTTCATCATATTTAGAAACAACTTCTCATACAATGGAAGGTAAATCTAATGAGTCTGTGAGTTCCTTATGGATGTGCAGCAATAGGCAAAAAATGTTTGTTTCTCTCTCTCTCTCTCTCTCTCTCTCTCTCTCATAGGGATATACCTGTTGATATGAAGTATGTAGCTGAACCTCACATGCATTCAATGCCAGCTGTTATACTTGATCCAACAGGTATAACTGGTTTTACCAGTATTAATATGTAATGTCCATTCTGTCTCTATTAGGTAAGTGGTTAGCTTGTCAGTCAATGGATAATCAGATATTATGTTATGGAGTACATACAAACTTTAGATTGAATAGAAGAAAGAGTTTTAAAGGACACAATGTAACCATGGCAACAATCCATTCATCCATTTAGTCATCTATAAATGTGTCCATCTATCCATTCAATATTCGTCTATCTATCTCTCCTTTCATCCATTCATCTCATGTATCTCCTATCACATATTAACACTTCATATTATCTATTATATATTATAGGTAGCAGGATACTCTTGTAAAGTAGCTTTCTCACCAGATGGAAGGTACATTATAACATACTATTATATGTGGTCATATCTCTTATATCTTAGTATTATTTGTTGTGGTGAAGCTAGTGGGTCAGTATGTTTCTGGGACTGTAAAACAAAGAAGATATTAAAGTAGGTCTTGACTATCTATATACCTTTAAAGGAATTGTACTGGAATATAATAGATAAAAATAGTAACACAGGATTATGTAATCTTTACTATCATATTCAAAGTAATAACATTATCTGATGTTACTATTTCTATCCTTAATATATCACAGTACAATATCTCAAAGTCAACTAATAATTGTGTCTATTCTCCATTAAAGACTGTTAATACTTGTGTCTTTGTTTGTTATATAGTAAACTCAAATGTCATGATGGTGTAGCTATATGTGTAAGATGGTTACCTCATGAAACATCAAAAGTTGTCACATGTGGATGGGATGGATTAGTGAAGTTATGGGATTAATAATATTGGACATATTGTTCTCATATCTAGTTTATTACTGGGTCCTTCTTGGTGTAACTTGCCTATGATGACATCAATGATGACATCATAATAATGGTATTGTAGGTAATACTGGTATTCTAGGTAATACAGGTATTGTAGGTAATAATGGTATTGTAGGTAATAAAGGTATTGTAGGTAATACTGGTATTCTAGGTAATACAGGTATTGTAGGTAATAATGGTATTGTAGGTAATACTGGTATTCTAGGTAATACTGGTATTCTAGGTAATACTGGTATTGTAGGTAATACAGGTATTCTAGGTAATACTGGTATTCTAGGTAATACTGGTATTGTAGGTAATTCTGGTATTCTAGGTAATACTGTTATTGTAGGTAATACTGGTATTCTAGGTAATACATGTATTGTAGGTAATGCTGGTATTGTAGGTAATACTGGTATTCTAGGTAATACAGGTATTGTAGGTAATACTGGTATTGTAGGTAATACTGGTATTCTAGGTAATACTGGTATTGTAGGTAATACAGGTATTGTAGGTAATACTGGTATTGTAGGTAATAAAGGTATTCTAGGTAATACTGGTATTCTAGGTAATACTTGTAAGTCAATAAGTGATAACAACATTTGGTATTTTATATACTCTCTTCGCAGTAATAATAATAGAATAATACTGTCTACTACTGTCTATTGTTGGATATTTACGACCTGATGGAAGGTGGGTCACCCAGTATGGCAGTGTGTTTATGGTGTTGAATGAAGAAGGTGAAGTTGAAACTTTGCAATTTACCAACTCAACCTCAATTGATGAAGTGCACTTGCTATTGTGTAGTCTAAAAGAAAGAACCAAAGTTTCTGAAGATAGCCATTTGACAATATACGTTGACAACTGTTGTCTTATTCGATCCAAGCTGAAGTTAATATTTGGAAATGACACAATTGTGAAGTTAGACGTATTTCATGCAGTACAGCGTGTAACACGGGCTATGTCAAAAAGGCATTTGCTAAAATTGAAGGAGATGGCAATTGTTGTTTTACAGCTGTGGCTTTTGGTCTGATCACCATCAGTACAAACCCAACATGTGAAAACAAACAGTTTCTGCTATCATGTGGAATTGATCTAACAATGAATATGCAAGCCATAGCAACTCAACTTAGATATCTTGCTGTAGCTGAGTGACTGAGAATTATTGTTACTATCAAGACTTCGTGCCTAGTGTGGACATTCAGCAAGAAGCTTTCAAGTTGCTAGCCTCTGGATTCTACTACGGGGACCTAGCAGACACAATGATTTTGGCATTATCAAATGCACTTCAAACTACCATAATATTATTTTCATCCATTGAATGCCATCCAGTTTTCTGTATATCACCACGCACACAGACAATTTCTATGCCAATTATGGTAGCATTTACACAGTAAGGCTCTGGACATTATGATGGGGTACTCATTAAGAGTAAAGGTGACCAGACTCCAAAGGTGCATCTGACATGTAGCTGTGGAAAAAATGACAAAGAAGACAAACCCCATTGCCAAGAAATAAAGTGTAAGTATATAACAGTCATCTGTTGCGCTTGCTTGAAAAGCAAAAGAGCCTGTTCTGAATATTGTCGTTGCAAGAACTGTGGTAATGAACTTGGAAAAAGAGTAGTACATGAAGTCCAACAACGCAAAAGGAGGAAGCATGAATGGCAAATGTTTCGTCACCTCAGTAGTATTGAATTTGCAGATGGTAAGCAGGAACATTTATCAGCAGGACCTTTAACTATCATGGAGTTTTTTGTTCAGGAAAATGTACTAGTTTACTGTGAGGAAGAAGCAATAGAACCTACTCCAGAAAACATTTCACTATTATATAGACAAATTTTAGCATCAACAATAGTGTCCAGTCTTGCATTACCTCTAAGTCAGAAGAATGAAAAGGACATAAGTAAATTTCTCGTCATGTACCAAAAAAATCTAGCTACCTTCCAAAGGCTGTCAAGAAATCAACTTGATTGGAACACAAGTAAAGAATTATAAAAAAAACGTTAAGAAAAATCAATATGTATATATAGACATTGCATTAATTTCAGTTCTAATGTAATCAACATAATCAAACATATTACGTAGTAGACAGTGTTATTCTATTATTATTACTGCGAAGAGAGTATATAAAATACCAAATGTTGTTATCACTTATTTACTTACAAGTATTACCTACAATACGAGTATTACCTACAATACCATTATTACCTACAATACCAGTATTTCCAATAATACCTGTATTACCTACAATACCAGTATTACCTACAATACCAGTATTACCAACAATACCAGTATTACCAACAATACCAGTATTACCTACAATACCAGTATTACCAACAATACCATAATTACCTACATTACCATAATTACCTACAATACCAGTATTACCTATAATACCAGTATTACCAACAATACCAGTATTACCTACAATACCAGTATTACCTACAATACCTGTATTACCTATAATACCTGTATTACCTACAATACCAGTATTACCTACAATACCAGTATTACCAACAATACCAGTATCACCTACAATACCAGTATTACCTACAATACCATAATTACCTACAATACCAGTATTACCTAGAATACCAGTATTACCTACAATACCAGTATTACCTAGAATACCAGTATTACCTAGAATACCAGTATTACCTACAATACCATTATTACCTACAATACCTGTATTACCTAGAATACCAGTATTACCTACAATACCTTTATTACCTACAATACCATTATTACCTACAATACCTGTATTACCTAGAATACCAGTATTACCTACAATACCATTATTACCTACAATACCTGTATTACCTAGAATACCAGTATTACCTACAATACCTTTATTACCTACAATACCATTATTAACTACAATACCTGTATTACCTAGAATACCAGTATTACCTACAATACCAGTATTACCTATAATACCTGTATTACCTAGAATACCAGTATTACCTACAATACCATTATTACCTAGAATACCAATATTACCTACAATACCTTTATTACCTAGAATACCAGTATTACCTACAATACCAGTATTACCAACAATACCAGTATTACCTACAATAGCAGTATTACCTACAATACCATTATTACCTAGAATACCAATATTACCTACAATACCTTTATTACCTAGAATACCAGTATTACCTACAATACCAGTATTACCAACAATACCAGTATTACCTACAATAGCAGTATTACCTACAATACCATAATTACCTACAATACCAGTATTACCTAGAATACCAGTATTACCTAGAATACCAGTATTACCTACAATACCAATATTACCTACAATACCTGTATTACCTACAATACCTGTATTACCTAGAATACCAGTATTACACACAATACCAATATTACCTAGAATACCAGTATTACCTACAATACCAGTATTACCCACAATACCACTATTACCTACAATACCTGTATTACCTAGAATACCAGTATTACCTAGAATACCAGTATTACCTAGAATACCAGTATTACCTACAATACCTGTATTACTTATAATACTATTATTATCTATAATACCAGTATTACCTACCATTATTAACCCTATGATGTCATATGATGTCATCAATGATGTCATCATAGGCAAGTTACACCAAGAACCACCCTTATTACTTGTTGACATCTTTTATATTTACATTTCTTCTGTTTCTCTTCTTATCAATAATTACATAAGTAAAATTAATAGAGTATACCTAAGTAATTATTATTACAGAAGCCAAAGGCGGGCATCTTATTCTACTTTGCAATTGGAATGTCCCCTTTCAGCTTATATTACAGGGTTAACAGGCCACACCCACATTTTACAGGCACAACCTGCAGAGAGAGACAAAAAAGTGTGACATGTCAAGAAGAGAAACAAAACTGCTCTATTTTTATTGTCAATTAGTTTTGTTAGAAACAAATTGTTAATAAAACATGACAAAATAAAAGTGAGTGAGAAGACAAATTAAGAATAAACAACAAACTACTTACTATTACCAAAACACAAGTCTATCTTTAATAACTTGATAACTGTCTAACTTCTTACAATACTCTTCGTCTTGTTTTGATAATTGTAGTTCCCTTATTGTAGTATTTTTATTAAGTGATGTACATATTGTCTTGATATCATCATTGTTTAGTGAAGTATCGTAGAGATATAGTTCTGTAAGTGTAGTTGTTTGTATTAGATCTGCTATTGTACTGGTACTAACTGAAGTGATCTGAGGATTACGTCCAATGTTCAACGTAGTCAATGTTTGGTTTTTAGTAAGTCCTTTACAGATATATCGGACTCTATTATCAGTGATGTTACAGTTAGGGAGATATAGTACTTTTAAAGTTGTATTACTTGATAACATAGTAGATAAGTGAGTTATATCTTCATCTGTGATACCAATAACATCAGACAACACTAACTGTTCAAGTGTTTTATTATTAAAGAGACTATCACTGACTTGTTTGATACCACCAGTAAGTGAAGAGGTATGCAGCCATAGTATCTTTATTGTTTTATTAGTTTTTAGTATCTCTGATAATATCGATACACACTTACTGTCCAATGAAGTGTCCAATATCTCAAGACTTCTCACTGTACACTTATTAAGATTGTTTATAATAACTGCAGTACTTTCAGGAGATGATGAGATGAGACAAATACTCCATTCTTTTCCTGTTTGTTGTTCTTTTATTAATTTACTTATAACATCTTCACATTGTAAAACACTTGGTTTGTTGAGTATAACATAATTATCATCATCTCTCCACTGAACACTTCCAGTGTCTCCTGTTATAAAACAGAGTTAGTATATAGTATAGTACACACATAGTAATATATACACTACAATACACAGACAATACACTGAATTAAGAAGAAAGTCATTACTGTTTACTGAGTATGGTTACTATGGCAACATATTCCATGAGGCGCAGTTTACTGTTAACTTGAGGTCTGGTATGTTCCACTGGTTACAGAGGAATAATCCTATCATACTAACAGAACACTACTATATAATGGAATTTCTGGTATTCATACATCAATTTAGTCTAGCGAGCTCAGCCCCTTTGCTTTGAGAGGAATTGTCTGGTAGCCTATCATTTTATTATATTGTATAAGAAGATTACACCACTAATGTACATGTGACAATTAAAGACCCACTACTGTAATTAATCAATGCTATGATGGGCGTGACAGAATATTCTTTGAAGGTTATAACTTGTTTGGTTCACTGTCTTACAACTTCTCAAATCTTCAGTGCATGTTGTGACATTAATATTAATTATAACTGAGATAATTTTCTCAATTATAATTTTGTTTACATTTATTAATAATAACTATAATTCACTTTGAGAAGTCGCATACGTTTGCTTACGTAACTTCCGATCCACACACGCTAGAGACACGAGACAAGAACCATTTTAAACCTTGTCAAATGCCACACACACCTATATAACTTCCTTTTAAATAAAACTTAGTAGTCATAGTAGTTTTAACTACTCTATACTAAAGGATATGCATACCTATGACTACCAGGCACGCAGACAGCAATTGAAATAAGTGGCTGTTAAGTGCCACCTAAGTACATTATGAAATAATTACAAAATTAATTGACAAAACTTATTTTATACAATATTATCATGCTTGCTAAAATGCTCTAAAATATATCATTATCATTATCATTAATAGACATCACTGACAAGTAATAACAGTGCAATGGTGAGTAAAATCATACCAAATGCTTCAAATGAGCACTTTACTATTAAAATAGTACTACTACTGAGCACTGATGTTCACTAAAAATTCTTTTGGTTTAAGTGACCTAAACTTTTTATCACATGTGTTTTAAGTTGTCAAAACATTGTACAATATTTTAATAATTGTTAATATTAATATCACTTAATGCTATTAACATACTATCTTATTACCAATACTACTAATAACACTATGAATTTGTTATACATTGGTTTTATATAATCACTTGGATCATATCATATCTACTATATATAATACTAACATTGAAGAACATTAACTTAATATATACTAAGTTATAATTATAATATAACCTACTTGGATGAGGTAAAGAACTCTCATCTTTATCATCAGCTGAATCCTTTAACTGATCTGTTAACTCTAATATATATAAATGAAGGCTCTATAATATAGAGCCTTCATTAGTAATAGAAATGATATAACTATTGATATTATCAATAGTTATATCATTTCTATTACTATCTAAGGTAAATAATTTTAAACAGATCTCCTAAATAAACAATGTAGTCTTAGCCCCTCCCACTGTATACAAGGTAATATATTAACATTGACTCAGTAGTTTAATAATGCTATATATAACTTACTAGTGGTATCTGATAATCTTTTAACAGTTAGTGTAATTTTGTTTCCTCTTTGTTTGCTAAAGGCGACGGCATCAGTATGTGATATACCTTCAGTTGAGATACCATTAATTTCTAATAATTCATCACCAACCTATAATAATAATATTTTAAACCACACCCTCTACTAACTATAGATTACTCTTAGTCCAGCTCTGTCTGCAGCTCCATCCTTTATTAGTCTTGAAACTTGTATAGCAGTATTAGACTCTGCTCCTCCATGAATAGAAAATCCAAACTTATCATGATCTTTAGTAAACTCTATATGATGTATTTCCTCTATAGGATATTATAATATGTTCATTATCTCAGTGGGTGGAGTAACTCAATAAATATATTAATATATATACTAGAGAATTCAATTTAAAGGGTTACAGGGTGAAAAATTTTAACTAACAATTTTATGTTGTTATAAAGAGTTCTTGCCATCTGGTTCCATTTTTATATTTTTTCATATTTTTTACTTCCTTACTTTAGCTCGAAAGTGAAAGTACTTTTTCTCATTAAAAATGTTATTATTTATTTACAAAGACCTTGATGACACTTTAAATTAATCATTTTAGTCACAACGATGATACTTTGTAATTATGATGAAGGAAATACGGAGGTTTACAGACGAAAACAGACATCTCTCTCTTTGATTGAATACTCATCACAAAAATTAAAGAAAAAGGCGGATTAGTAAGGTATTTTTTAGAAATAACTTAGTAAGCAAGTACGAAACTTCAGATGTATACAATAGCATGATCTCTTAAAAATAACATATACTTTTTTCAGAGAAATGGGTAACAATTAAATTAGAATCGATTATAATTTCTATAGTATTATGTGATATATAATAGACAATGTATTGTGTTACTACCTGTAGTTTTAGTGATAAGTGATGTCTCTTTCTGACTGGACTGTGTTTGAGTCTCCTCAAATCCTTCATCAGTTACTGGTTTACGAACCTTTGGTATGACTGCTAGACCTAGTAACAATGTCATATAATGAGAAGTAACTAATATCAGTTACCTTTTAAGCTCTGCCTTAATGCCTCAAACTGTTTGTTTCTCTCTCTTAATCGTAACATCAATGATGCTGTCACTTCCTGTAGTATCTCCAACTCTTTTTGTCTCTCTGCAGACACTGACAGTAACTCTTCCTTAATAACTAAATAATTATTAATTATAATTATGTATTGATAAATCAGTAACACAGACTGTGTCAGTGATAGCTATTGTATTAATAATACCTTCCTTCCATTTCAAAAGTGATGTCAAATCTTTGATTGTTTTTTCTTTCATTTCTTTTCTTTCTACATAGAAACATTGAATTTTAAATCAGATATATCATATAATAGACAGCTATTAAATAAACAGTGATTATTGACTACATGGACAAATACCTTCACTTTGTTGGACAATGGATGATATTTCTAAAGACATCTTTTTACTCATGGTTTGTCGTAGCTCAAGTTGACTTCTCAACTCCTTTGTATTCTCTTCTACAATAGGTCTAACCTCCTATATATCAATAAACAACACATGTAGTAACTGTTGTCTAATACTACTCATCTCTTACCTTGTCTCTTTGACATTTATCATAAATGGTGCAGTAGCCTATTGTTAACTGAATCAAACCCATCTCTTTCAAAATGTCAAGATTATCCTCTGCTGTCACTAGTAGAATATCCATCATATAGTGTGGAGCATAGCAGGTCACAATGATAGAGTTTCCTTCTTTTATAGCTCTAACTTGTACTGACTTTGCCATATCTTTGAATGCTTTTGATAGCAAATCTTTAATATGACTGAGAGTATATTCATCTGTTTTCCATTCCAATACAAACTCAATAGTCTCACAGGTGAGATGATGAGAAGAAGTGACCTTGAAATTCTGGTTAATACATATGTCAGTTTTCACCTTATCACAAAACTTATCTACAGTTGTCTTGAACTCCATGATATGTCTCTTAGCTTCTGTTATATTGTAGTGATCAACAATAGCCTCCAAACAGCAAACATTAATAATGGTACATTTATCTTCTACTAGTTCCATGACATCATCAAATGATTCAGCTGATGGTAATTGAGGTTTTAACTCTCGGAAACATCTTCGAAGATATGTTTTGAGCTTCTTCAATGAAGGAATAGCTTTAGCAATGAGTGGTGCAACTGTTTCAATGAGATTTCCAAAAGTCACTTTCATTTGATCAAAATCATATTGATATGTTCTGTGAAGACTGACTTGAGAAGGGAATGTTTGATCTATTAATACAGTCAGTAATTTATATTAAATATTATAAAACATTTATTTACCAAACTCCTTGAGTATATCTTGACCAATTAATACTGTTTGTTCAGACTTCATTAAGACACTAGCGAACAATTTTAATTTGCTAGGATCTTCATACACTGTAGTATGTAGTGCTCTCAATGGACCATCTCCTAGTACACCTCCCAATCTATTGACTTCATCTAATGTCTCCTTAGAGATCACTCTCTCTGTATATAGCATCTGAACAATCTCCACAGGAAGAGTAAGTGGTAAGATCCTATCAGAGTGTTTGTGTAACATTTGACAAGCTGGAGTGGATAGTTCTTCTATTATAAAAAAAGAGAATAATATTGGAAAAGATAGCACTGAGTTCTTTACCTTCACCATGAATCATCTGATCGCTATGATCTGTTGTTTCTATGTCAACTGTCATTTGGTCATCATCTATAAATTTAAAAAATTATACACACAAATATAATGTTGAAGCAAGGGGAAGTAATGTCTGGACAAACTTGTATTCAAATCTGGCATTATGCACTGATTTTGTGCAAACCAATCAAATTACTTGTGTCATGTGATTGCATGGAACTACCCCCACAAGTTAATTAAAATATGTCTAAAGATATAGCACACTGGATAGTACTATTGATCACAAATGTTTTCTTTTGAATGACTTATCAAGCCCACACTCACAAATTAGTAGTAACTGTTAAAACAAAGTACAATGAGGTGTCAATGAGGTGAGGTGTCAAATGTAACAGAAAGTATGTACATTCATAGTTGCCCAGCTTTGAATGCAAAAGTTTGACCAGACATTCCCTATCCTTGCAGAATGCCTGGCTTCAAGACTAATATATATATATATATATATATATGTTTGCTTATACTACTAGTATATATGAATATATTTTAATAATAAATAGCTCAATATTAAATTATTGCTGATATTCACTTACCAGCAGCAGAGCTGGAAGACTTCTTCAATGATTGTTCATATTTATGAGCAATAGTGTTTTCTTCAATGACTTCCTTCTTCAAAGTATCTATAACTTGTTTTCTGGTAGCATTAGGGTTGGTATCTAACCACAACTCAAACATTTTTAATGTCTTGTAAGTAGAATCATCAGGTTGTCTACGAATATCATCCAACTTCTTGGAATCAAGTTTAAGCAGGATACCAAACTGATACCATTTACCACCAATATGAATATGTTCACATAATTCATCAAGAGCGGGCTTCTCTTCTAATAACTTCTCAAATGAAAGATTTCGTTCAGCCATTGCTATTTGACAAGAAGTAACACACCCATATATACGTTTGGGTGGAGATTATTAATATCTATATTTAATAAGATTCATTAATCTTGTGATCTCAATTTTACCATAGATAGTAGTACTATCTATGATTTTACATACAATATTAGTGATTATGAATATGATTAAATATTTTTTAAAAAAAAGCAAATTAGAAATTAGCATGATAACTAAAGAAAAATCATTAATTTCTCTACATATTCAAGGCTACATGAAGGTTCCTTCATATAAGACTCAACAAATTCCCTTAATAACATCCTCTTATGGATAGTGCCTATCAAAATCCAACTGCAGCTTCTGCTTGAATGTTTCTTCCTTTTTTAGGCCCTTTATAGATAGTATGACTATAATCATGAGCTCTACATCATCCATTTAGTCATCTATATGAATGTGTCCATCTATCTATCCTTTCATCCATTTATCTCATATATCTCCTATCATATATTAACACTTCATATTATCTATTATATATTATAGGTACCAGGATACTCTTGTAAAGTAGCTTTCTCACCAGATGGAAGGTATATTATAACATACTATTATATGTGGACATATCTTTTATATCTTAGTATTATTTGTTGTCGTGAAGTTAGTGGGTCAGTATGTTTCTGGGACTGTAAAACAAAGAAGATATTAAAGTAGGTCTTGACTATCTATATACCTTTAAAGGAATTGTACTGGAATATAATAGATAAAAATAGTAACACAGGATTATGTAATCTTTACTATCATATTCAAAGTAGTTTATTTTATGTAAGTGGGTTGTGGTAACCTTATCTGATGTTACTATTTTTATCCTCAATATATCACAGTACAATATCTCAAAGTCTACTAATAATTGTGTCTATTCTCCATTAAATACTGTTAATACTTGTGTCTTTGTTTGTTATATAGTAAACTCAAATGTCATGATGGTGTAGCTATATGTGTAAGATGGTTACCTCATGAAACATCAAAAGTTGTCACATGTGGATGGGATGGATTAGTGAAGTTATGGGATTAATAATATTGGACATATTGTTCTCATATCTAGTTTATTACTTGTTGACATCTTTTATATTTACATTTCTTCTGTTTCTTTTCTTATCAATAACAATTATATAAGTAAAATAGTCTAGACTCAACTAACTCATTAGAATGTTAAATATTATACCACACCCACAGTTACAGACGTCAAGTAAGCAGAGAAACAAAAAAGTGCGACATTGGAGAAATAAGCATCCTATATGATGATGACATCCTTCTATCGTGTCCCTTCAAATCATTCCTCGAATTTTCACTTGCACAATCCAACATTAATATTCTCTCTTCCTGGGTCTTAATCACTCAAAAACCAAACACATGATCATTTCCAGAAAGTCTCCTACATCATTTAATACTCTTCCTTCTCTTCTCCTTGATGGATCACCTCTTGAATTAGTCTCTTCATTTAAGTACCTAGGTGTTACTCTAACCTCTCCTGATCTACTCACATCAATGAAACTCCTTGCCCACATCTATTGTCAACTTTACTATAACTCTTCTTCTTCTGTTCTTATTAAATTGTATTTGACATTAATCCTCCCCATCATTATGTACAGCTCGTCTGTTTGGGATCCATATTCCATTAATTCCTAACATCAACCAATTGGAAAAAGTTCAACATTTTGTCCTAAAACTCTGCAGTAAAAAATTGGACCTCTGATTACCCTCTACTTCTACAACTCTTCAATCTTCCTTCTCTATCCTCCCATAGAACAACATCCAAGTTTGTCCTTTTATACAAGTTCATCTTTAGTAAGCTCCACATTCCTGCTGGCTCTTTTTCATTTCAAAACCAGTCCTCTTATAATTTACGTTCTTAACACCCATTAAATCTGAATCTGCCCTTCTCCCTACCCTCAACTCCTTCCTTCCCAGTGCTATATATTTCCCTGTGGAATTCCCTCCCCTCATCACTCAAAGATCTAAACTCTTCAAGTCAGTTCAAGCAAAATATTTCTTATTTACTTTAAAATTATCAGGAATATAGCATACATGTTGTTCATTTGTTCATCTGTTAATATCATCACTCTTCATAAATCATTCACATCCTATTTATATTGTTTTGATGCTCTTCATATTAGATTTGCTATTGAGTGTCTTTTGTGTTTTAATAAAAAATAAAATAAAAATAAAAATAGTCATTCACTCAATCTATGACATTTCTTCATTATATACCTACTTTTTGTTACTCAAGAACATTTTTAATAGAATCACGCCCACTGAATATAACCTCTAGCTATATATTGTAGTTTATTAAAACTACTTACTAATGATTATGTTATGTAGTAATAATAATATTCATAATGATAGTAGCTACAGTAAGTGGTAAAGTCAGTATGAACATATTTAAAGGTTAAAGGTTTATATACAAATTGTTCCTCTCTTTGTCCTCAATATAATCTCCTTTACAATAGTGATATATACATTGTTCATAGAATATAGAGTATATTGAGGTCCATTAATATCATTCACTCATTTATTATGTAAGTGAGCAAACTTCACTATCTCAGAAATATAAAATCAATTATAGTTTAATCTATTGAACTGACCTCAATAGTCTAGTTATATTATTAATGTGTAGTCTTCTACCTCATCTGAAAATAAGAAAGGAGGTGTTGACTCTCTAGGTAGTTAAGAAAATTGTTAAAGTATGTTTTTCTTCAAGCTCTTCGAAAGTAAAAAGCCAATCTCCATAAAGGGGTTAAAAAATGAGGCCACACCCATATAAATAATTAATCTCACAGGCGCTAAAGCCTAAATGACCAGGCAGCAAATTAGCAGCTGTCAGAGAGCAAAAAAGTGCGACGTTAGAGAAGTAAGTGTCAAGCAAAACTGCTCTATTTTTATTGTCTACTAGTTTTGTTAGAGAAATAAATTGTTAATAAATGAAGAGAAAGGAAGTCAAAAGAAATTTAAAGAGAAAATAAAAGTGAGCAAGAAGACAAATTAAGAATAAACAACAAACTACTTACTATTACACGAACACAAGTCTGTCTTTAATAACTTGATAACTGTCTAACATCTTACAATACTCTTCATGTTGTCTTGATAAGTATAGTTCCCTTATTGTAGTATTTTTATTAAGTGATGTACATATTGTCTTGATATCATCATTGTTCAGTGAAGTATTGTAGAGATCTAGTGTTGTCAATGATTTAGTTGTTTGTATTAGATCTGCTATTGTACTGGTACTAACTGAAGTGATCTGACGATTACCTCCGATGTTCAACATAGTCAATGTTTGGTTTTTAGTAAGTCCTTCACAGATATATCGGACTCCATTATCAGTGATGTTACAGTCGTTGAGATATAGTTCTTTTAAAGTTGTATTACTTGATAACATAGTAGATAAGTGAGTTATATCTTCATCTGTGATATCAGTAACATGAGACAACACTAACTCTTCAAGTGTTTTATTATTAAAGAGACTATCACTGACTTGTTTGATACCACCAGTAAGTGAAGAGAAGAACAGCTCTAGTATCTTTATTGTTTTATTAGTTTTTAGTATCTCTGATAATATCGATACACACTTACTGTCCAATGAAGTGTACCATATATTAAGTCTCCTCACTGTACACTTATTAAGATTGTTTATAATAACTGCAGTACTTTCAGGAGATGATGAATAGAGAATAATACTCCATTCTTTTCCTGTTTGTTGTTCTTTTATTAATTTACTTATAACATCTTCACTTTGTGATACACTTGGACTAATGAGTCTAACACTATTGTCATCATCAATCCACCGAACTCTTCCAGTGTCTCCTGTTATAAAACAGAGTTAGTATATAGTATAGTACACACATAGTAATATATACTATAACACACTACAATACACTGACAATACACTGAAGAAGAAAGGAAGCCATTACTGTTTACTGAATATGGTTACTATGGCAACGAATCACAGGAGGCATAGTTTACTGTTAAATTTAAGGTCTAGTATGTTCTACTGGTTACAGAGGAACGATCCTATCAGAGTGATGATGTGGGGCTAGATTTATACACCAATTATACTGTTTGTATGTACATGTATTGTTATATATGTTATTAGTACATATCTCTATTGTTACTAATAACTAGTTATTGTTTGACTCTTTATAATTATTATTATTAGAATCCTTTAATATATCATCTGATAATGGAGACTTTATTTAAATTTAGATATATCATAATAACATCTTTAAAATTAACAGTTAATAATTATTGTTCATTTTGTGGCTTGAGTAATATTAGACATTATGGGAATGACTCTTTATATATAGTTTTTTCATCAGTGCTTTACCACTATATTGTCAGTAATATAAATGAATTGTGTTCATACACAAAATACTAATACTCAAGAACATTAACTTAATGTATACTTAATAATCTTATCCTGAATGGTCTTAGCCCCTCCCATTGTATAAGAGGTAATATTAATATTGACCTATCAGTTCAATAATGCTATATATAACTTACTAGTGGTATCTGATAATCTTTTAACAGTTAGTGTAATTTTGTTTCCTCCTTGTTTAATAATATTAACAGCATCAGTATGTGATATACCTTTAGTTGAGATACCATTAATTTCTAATAATTCATCACCAACCTATAATAATAATAATATTATAAACCACACCCTCTACTAATAATAGATATATGTCCCTTACTCTAAGTCGTCCATCTTTGTCTGCTGCTCCATTCTTTATTATATCTGTAATTTGTATAGCAGTATTAGACTCTGCTCCTCCACTAATAGTAAATCCAAACATATCATGATCTTTAGTAAACTCTATATGATGTATTTCCTCTATATTAGGATAGCCACGCCCTAGTTCAAGATAAAGAGGAAGTTGGTTATAGGATATTAAAACATGTTTATTATCTCAGTGGGTGGAGCAACTTAATAAATATATTAATATATTATAGAATTCAATATTAATACTGATATTATAGTGTGTATTATAATATTAGTAAGTATTAGTTAGTCTAATGTGTTCTTTTCAAATTACTATATTTATATAGTTTATAAACAATGTTTAATTGACTCCACCCATTTGTGAGTGTGATACTATACAGTGTAATATGTTAAATTCATTGTGGGTGTGGTCAAAGTTATGGCTCAACCCTATTATTATCTTCTAGTCTCAGATATCTCAATACACATTAATACATACATATAATCTTCACAGTATTATGTGATATATAATAGACAATGTATTGTGTTACTACCTGTAGTTTTAGTGATAAGTGATGTCTCTTTCTGACTGGACTGTGTTTGAGTCTCCTCAAGTCCTTGATCAGTTACTGGCTTACGAACTTTTGGTATGAATGCTAGATCTAGTAACAATGTCATATAATGAGATGTCACTAATATCAGTTACCTTTTAAGCTCTGCCTTAATGCTTCAAACTGTTTGTTTCTCTCTCTTAATTGCAACATCAATGATACTGTCACTTCCTGCAGTTTCTCCAACTCATTTTGTCTCTCTGTAGACACTGACAGTAACTCTTCCTTAATAACTAAATAATTATTAATTATAATTATGTATTGATAAATCATTAACACAGACTATGTTAGTGATAGCTATTATATTAATAATACCTTCCTTCCATTTCAAATGTGATGTCAAATCTTTGATTGTTTTTTCTTTCATTTGTTTTCTTTCTACATAGAAACATTGAATTTTAAATCAGATATATCATATAATAGACAGCTATTAAATAAACAGTGATTATTGACTACATGGACAAATACCTTCACTTTGTTGGACAATGGATGATATTTCTAAAGACATCTTTTTACTGATGGTTTGTCGTACCTCAAGTTGACTTCTCAACTCCTTTGTCTTCTCTTCTACAATAGGTCTAACCTCCTATATATCAATAAACAACACATGTAGTAACTGTTGTCTAATACTACTCATCTCTTACCTTGTCTCTTTGACATTTGTCATAAATAGTGCAGTATCCTATTGTTATCCTGATCAATTTCTCTTTCAATAGACTAAGGTTCTCCTTAGCTGTCACTAGTAGAATATTCATCATATATTGTGGAGCATAGCAGGTGATAATGATAGAGTTGCCTTCATTAATAGCTCTGACTTGGACACTATTGACTAAATCTTCAAATGCTTTTGCTAGCAATTCTCTGATATCATTGAGAGAGTGTTCATCCGTCTTCCATTCTAGAACAAACTCGATAGTCTCACAGATGAGCTGATAAGTTGATGAGACTCGTTTAAAGCTTTCTTTGCAGCATACTTTAAGTTTGACCTTTTCACAAAATGTATCAACTGCTAACTTGAATTCAACAATGTGTTTACTTGCTGTTATGATATTATATTCATGAACTATAGCCTCCAAACAGCAAACATTAATGATGGTACATTTATCTTCTACTAGTTCCATGACATCATCAAATGATTCAGCTAAAGACAATTGAGGTTTTAGTTCTCGGAAACATCTACGAAGATATGTTTTGAGCTCTTTCAATGAAGGAATACCAGCTTCAATGAGAGGTGCAACAGTGTGTATGAGTTTACCAAAGGCCACTCTCATTTGATCAAATTCATATTGATATGTTGGTTGTAGATTGACTTGAGGACGACAAGTCTGGTCTATTTGAATATATAATAAAATAATAAATTGAAGAAACTTACTCACCATATTCCTTGAGTATATCTTGACCAATTAATACTGTTTGTTCAGACTTCATTAAGACACTAGCGAACATTTTTAATTTGCCAGGATTTTCAGACACTGTAGTACATAGTGCTCTCAATGGACCATCTCCTAGTACACCTCCCAATCTATTGACTTCATCTAATGTCTCCTTAGAGATCACTCTCTCTGTATATAACATCTGAACAATCTCCACAGGAAGAGTAAGTGGTAAGATCCTATCAGAGTGTTTGTGTAACATTTGACAAGCTGGTGTGGATAGTTCTTCTAATACAAAAAGAAAATAATATTGGAAAAGATAGCAAATTACTCGCTGAGCTCTTTACCTTCATTATGATGTTTTAATTCTATAGTCTCTGTTGAGTCACTGATATGATCATCATGTATCATCTGATCACTATGATCTGTTGATGCTATGTCAACTGTCATATGGTCATCATCTAAAATTAAAAATAAAATTAAAAAATATAGGCTTAGATTACAGGAGTATAATATGAACTGATGCCAATAACTCATAATCTGTATTAAATCAATTAAAACATTTACTTACCAGTAGAGATACAAGATTTTCTCAACATCTCTTCATACTCATGAGCAATAGTGTTTTCTTCAATGACCTCTTTCCTCAAAGCATCTATCACTTGTCTTCTGGTAGCATTAGGGTTAGTGTCTAACCACAACTCAAACATTCTTGATGTTTTGTAAGTACAATCTTCTGGTAACTTTTGAATATCATCTAGTAACTTCTTAGGATCCAGTTTTAACAGAATTCCCAACTGATACCATTTACTACCAATACGAATATATTCACATAATTCATCAAGTGTTGGTTTCTCATCTAGTAACTTCTGAAAAGATACATTTCGTGTAGCCATCACTTGATCGTCGTATGAGTGTCACTCCCACAAAATCTAAGGCGGAGATTATTATAAGTCTCATGTTAATAAGATTCATTGATCACTATGGTAACCAATATCTGACTTATTTTCTGATGATCACAACTTTATATACAATATATGAGACGTGATCAGAGTATAATATAAAAGTGAAAGGCAATAAAAATTAATTGATGAAGTCAGTAATAAATAGATAATTGATTTTGAAGGAATTTAAATAAATAAAAAAATATGAAATAAAGTATTATAATATTAATTTTGATTACAAATGAAGAAAAAATTTTTTGAACAATAAATGTTTCTCTATATAAGACTCAATGGATCCATTATTGGCAGCTCCTATGGCAATTACCAACCAAAATATAGCTGGAGTTTTTGCTTGAGTGTTTTCTTCTCCTTTAGGCTCTGAGAGGCTTTGATTAATAAGTTCTCATTGAGTTCTGCATATCTGTGTGTATCATCAGTAATGGATTGAAGTTTTGATGGAGTACAATTGTCTAACGCTATAAATTCTGAGAGAGTTGGATTAAAACGATAATACGAGGAGGGAGGGAGAAGATCTTGAAGAACAGTATGAACAGCTAGAGAGAGAGAGAGAGAGAGAGAGAGAGAGAGAGAGAGAGAGAGAGAGAGAGAGAGAGAGAGAGAGAGAGAAGAGAGAGAGAGAGAGAGAGAGAGTAATGGTAAGTCATAGACCTCACTAGCTATAGACTAGTGCCAATGTACATAGTTAGTAGTGTCATATACTAAAAATAGAATAGTGTATTAATATTCCATTACTAACAATGATAAAGAATGTTGGTACAAATTAAGTACAATGAACAATATTATAAAAACAAGATGTATATTCAGGACACTTGTTTCAGTCCAATATATTAACAGTATAATATGTAAAGCTTGTTATTAATTCTGTCAACTAAATTTAGTAATATCAAAGCATTTAAATTTAGTATGAATTCCTTTTAGCAAATTTTTTGAGCCACACAAAATTTATCCCAATCAATTAAAGTAAAGCATGTACTAAGTGTTACAATAGTCATTAAATTACTACATGTTATTATTATATACTAATAGTATATAACAGTGAAGACCTCTCTTTATATTAAGGACAATTACTAAAGTCTCAAAGTATAAAATGTTTACTTTTCTTTCTTACCTTCTGTATCAGTAGCACTGGCAACAACTTTAGTTAATTTCTCTCTCAAACTGGTATTAGTATTTTTCTGTTCATTATTTTCTTTAATTGGATCATATTCCATAAAACGGCCGGTACCCAATGATAGGAGACACTGAATGGGTACTGCGTTACCCCAAATCCTTCGTGCCTCATGCAATGCAATAGCAGCTGGATTATTTGTCAGTAACCCTCCATCCTAAAAGAACAAAGACTCAACACTATATAGGAACACAAACTGTTGTACCTGTAAAATATATTGTCCGAGTTTCACTTCCTCAAAGTAGCCTGGAGCAGCTGTGCTAGCCATAATGGCTTGCCATATTTGTGTGTCACATGTTGACTTATAATGAGATTCACGATCAGGATGTGTGCGATAGTTCGTGAAGAGAAAAGGTTCAATAACCACTTGATTGGCTAATGTTGAAATAAAGGACATCTAATAAAAGGAGATAGTTAATTATAATATTAATATAGTTAATTATAATATTAATATAGTTAATATTAATATTATGGGCTACAATACACTAATTGACAATATAATCAAATAGAACATTCTGGATTGAGGACATGAACTACAATCATGATACTTGGTGTCCCTTACCTTGGGACATTCAAGATCAGACATGGTCTCATACATCCTTTTCTCTGCGTTCTTTACATTTCTAACTTGTTTCTCTAATAGAGAGGAGTCATAGAATGATTGATTCAGAAATAGTTGGCCAAGCCCAAGAAAATTATTCATCTTAAAAATCTTTGAGCTCAGTTCACGATACATCATTTCTACTCTTTCCATTGGTACCTTTTCTAAAAATATTAAAGCTAAAGAGAGAGAGAGAGAGAGAGAGAGACAGACAGACAGACAGACAGACAGAGACAGAGAGATAAACAATTTATAAAGCAGCACTTCTAGATGAAGAGTTGGACAATTTAATGAATGTACAATATGTTCATAAATGGATCAACTTACAAGCTAGTATTGATCCTGTACTGGTTCCTGCTACATAATCAAACATGTCGTGTACCTTTAAGCCAGAGACTCGTTCCAAATGTTGCAATAGAATTATTGGAATGAGACCTCTAAAATGAACACAATAATTATAATCACAGCATAAATCTGATTTGGGTATAGTCTCATACCCAAATCTGAGTTCTATTCTAGAATAGAACAAGATTTGGGTATGAGTCTTCTTCAAATATAAGAACACTAATAACTAATTCTCTTACCTTGTTCCTCCACCATCAATAGATAAAATTCTTAACCCTCTTCCTTTATATGGAGGAGGACAGCCGAGAAGAGAGAGAGCCATATTTGATCGTTGTTGTATCTCATGTGGTCCTGTTTCTTTCAATTTGATTAATGACGATACAAGTCCAGTAGACTGAAATAATTCTTTCCTAACTTCAGGATGTCTACAAAGATGGACTACCAGCTGACGTAACCTCTCCAGTTGATTGAGACTTACCTATTGATGAGAATCATACAGACTAGTTATTTTCATTATCAAATGTAATTCTTCCATTTACAAGCACATGTACAATTGTTATCATTACCTGGTGTTGCCGACCTGGTCTATAGAATGAAAGCAGCTGTTCTACTATGTCACTAAGATGCTTAGAAGTTGATGAAGGATGATTTTCATTTAAAGCATTTAATTCAGCAAGTTTAGTTGTATTTTTAACACAACTTGGACTTTCGATTATTCTCCAAACAGCACCTGTATTTGGTAGTCTAGTTGTCTTAGCAATGGAGACGTTGACTGCTGATCTGATAGCAGATGCTGTGTGAAGCATCGCTCACTCACTCAACTGTAACACAGTAACACTAGCAAGTAGTCAGTTTATTGCGTCGTGTGACGCATATAGCCACGCCCCTAACCTGCAAAATGTCTGACTGTGATGAAGGTGAATTGTAATAGTAATATTTTTAATGAAACGAGTTTTAAACAATCATAGTTGTATTATTTAAAATTAAAAGATAGGAAATTAAAACTTTGAAGACAATTTGTTTTTTAAATGGCTATCCAGTTGGTGTAGAACTAGAAGTGATCTTTTCTAATCACCTTCCTCTGCCTTTTTCTCAGATGGAGATAATATCCCGCCATTGGAGGACATGTCTGAGTACCTGCAGAAGTTTAAACAGAATGTAGAAGATGACCAACAATTGTTGCAACAGAAGACAGTCACTCATGATTCATCTCTTTTAAAATTAGAAGAAGAAAACAATGTCTTGTCTCAAAACTTACACTCTGACCTTCTTGTTATTGAAAACAAAACTACTAACATTTCAGAAAATAATAGTATTAAACATTATGCAGGAACTGAACCTCCAGAACCAGTTTCAAGAAGCAAGAGGTCTGGTAATTTTGGTGGCATGAAAAAGGGGTTCTTGTTCAGTAGTAGTAGTGACAAGAAATCAAACAAGTCATCAGTCAGTGGACAAAAGATTTCAGAACCCATGTCATCTAAGGGTCTGAGCACCACCACACAGTCACAGGCTCCTAGTGAGAATGATGTACCATTTTTACATGGACGAAAAGAGACGGAGAAGGATCTACGATTTCAAGAGGTTCAAGAGGAACTTAAAAAATCATATCCATTATTTGCTTCAAAAGGTAATATCTACTATTAATGTATAATAATGTAAAGATACTTTAACTAAGTAGATAGTCTTGTGGACAACTATAATGATAGAGGAGAAAGAACATTTAGATTGAAAATATCTTTAGGGCAATTTACTGTGTAACTTGAAAGTAACTGATATTATAGTCTATGTACACTTATAGTCTCTTGCTCTCTCTCACCATCACTCTTCAATAAGACTTTAGTAATTATATTTGAACTACTATAGAGATCACTAGACATGATGTAATACTTTTTCTTTATTTTCTACAGACTGGGTGACTGAAGATTTGCTTGCTAAAATTGATCAAAATCCAACTTTGGAAAAAGCATTCAGAGATCCTGCTCTCGCCAAAGTTCTTGAGGAATTTCATCAGAATCCTCAAGCTGTTTTTGAAGCATCTCAACACAATCCTGAAATTAAAAAGTTTCTACAAGAATTCTGTGGAATAATGGGAGACCATTTTACTTCATTAGCTGATCAAGAAGATATAAAATTGAAACAGCCATTAATTTCTGAGCAATTATCTGAAGGTAGGTTTCTGTAATGTTCTTTAATAAATATTAATTCTTTCTTTGCATATCCATCATCTTTGTTTATTAAGTTATTAATAAACTAGTTATTAATAGTTATAAATTAATAGTTATCCGTTTGTTAAACTATTTCTTTCTTTGTCTATCAAACCATTTTCGATCCATCTTTCAATCTAGTCAGTGAGTAGGCCAGTTTAGTTCACTCTTATAATAAATTTATGTGTATAAACAACCATATCTTTATTTCCATTTCCTCATAGAAGAGGAAAGGATGAAGGAAGCATTAAAAAAGCCGGAGGTTCAGGCAGTATTACAAGATGCTGATATACAACAACTAATACACCTTTTAAAGGATACCCCAGGAAAAGCTCAACAGTAAGAAAACAATAATCTTTTAATTTATCTTTATACATTTAACAATTATTAAATGTATTAACATTGTTAAATAGGTTTCTTTGGTAGCAATAACTCATAGATACATTTATAGCATTTGACAGCAGACTTACACTCTCTTTATTATTTCTGTAGATTTCTAGAAGGCAACCCAAGCTCCGATTTCCATACTAAAGTACGGCTACTTGTTGAAACTGGTGTCTTAAATGTACAACGAAGATAGTTGTTACACAATTAAAATTGTATCACTTATGAAACAATAATAAGAAAAATATAGCGTAATTAATATATTAAGTAAAATAGACATTACATTTTTTGATATATATTTTAATATATCAGTGATGTTCCTATTTATTTAAGACCACACATTTATAAAGTACAAAAAAATATCTTGATAAGAATTAGATTATTTAGCCCTTGGTTTAATTGTGGGTTGGGTAGATTTGTCAATTTCCTCATAATACTCTTCTATTGTACCAGGAGTTGTATCCTCTGCACTTCCAGTTGAACTGGTACGACCAGGCATACTGGTATCACTTGTTCTGGAAACCTGTTTGGCATAGGGTACAGGTTTGGTTGGTTGTGGACGAGGAGGCAGTGGTGGTCCTCGGCCACTAGATCCTGGACGTGGTGGAAGATCTGGAGGTTTGTCAGTTGATGGAGAAATAGAAGGTTGATGACCCTCCTGTTCATCAGTTATGTCATCTATGAACGTGGGAGACTGGAGATCAGTTTCTTCATATAGATTTTGTTCCACAAAGCTATCTTCACGTTGCTTGCTAAATATTGGAACGGCTGATACTGACATTGGTAAGTGAGCTTGCATAAGTTCCATGTCAGTATATTCTTCCTGTGTAGCTAAAGAGATGTCTTGGTCAGGTAGCTCTGCCTCCATGTACAATGCCAAAGGTTCTATCTCTCCAGGATCTGGTAGAAATGCAAGTGGATTTGTTTGAGGATTTTGTGTTACTTCTAATTCTAAAGGAGAAGGAAGAGGTGAAGATGGTTTACGTGATTTTGGCGGAATAGGAGGCAAAGTAGTATCTTCATATGGATTAGGATACCTGGGTGGCCGTTTCAGTGGTTGACTAACTATAGAAGCACTAAGATTACTTTCTGTGAAATGTGAAGAAGAATGTAAAGACTCTTTCTGATTAAGTGCCTCACAGCTTTGACTTAAGCTGGCTTCATCTTCTTCTAGTAGTTCAATGTTACTCACTTCAAGATAAGCTGGATTCATTTTTGATACATTGATATCTCCTGGCATTAGTGTACTGGTTCCTATCCTAATCCCTCCTGACCGAATCAATTTGGTTTCTGTTATAGAATCACCAGACAAATTGTCAGCATTATCATCTACTACACTCATATTTGTGTGCGTTGACTTTAGCATTTCAATTGGGCGACTGCTAAAACCTTCTTGACCGAAATTATACTTTTTTTGAGAGTTTACTGATCTCTTCAGTTTTACAACCAGTACAATAATTACTATTGTAAAGGCTATTAACATTATTAGTATCACAACAATTGTTAGAGCTATTGTACCAGCACCAGCTGAGAAAGAACCTATGGATGTTGGTATTGTAGTTGGGCGTTCAGTGACCTCTACAAAACAGTCCATACTTGAGGGTCCATCACAACCCATGGTGCATGAATGATCACATGACTCACAAATACCTGTTCTTAAATCTGCATATGTGTTATTTGGACACACCAATAAACACTCCTCATTAAACCTGGGCACAAATTCAGAGCTCATTGTGTTATTACCAGTGAAATTTTTACACAGTATGCAGTCTGTAGCAAATGGTCCATTACAACCAGCTGTGAGTGAACACAGTTGATGACAGGACTGACATTCTCCGGTAAAAGGGTCTTTATACATTGTACGTAATGTGGAGTCAGGATTACAATTCGACACACACTCAATGGTACCATTAGTGTGTACTATTGTGGCATCTGTACAGGCAATGCATTGTGTATTTAGTGGACCAACACAACCACCTTGACATTCTGTATGACAAAGCTGACATCGATTATTATTGTCCACATAGAAGTCGCTAGGACAAAAAGGGACACATTCGTCAAAAGATGTCTCATTTCCTGCACGAGTGATACTAACATTTGCGCATACATTACATTGATAGGCCTCTGGTCCATAACAATTTGCTGTAGGTAAGCACTGTTCATGACATGGATAACATGTGCTATTGACCACATAGGACCCTGTTGAACAGGCGATTGTACACACACCTTTTTCAATGACATCGTTACAAGCAGTACATTGTGATGGTTGTGGACCAGAGCAACTTAAATTGGGGTCACAAAGTAAGCTACAATTAAAACAATAAGTTACATTATCAAGAGTTGAAATGTGTCTGTACTGGTTAGTTGTGCAGTCATCTACACACTCTTTGTTTGGTTTGGAAACACTCGGACATTTTGATACACATTGGGTCAAATCTCCGTTTAATATTCTGAAGTTCTTACAGTCGTAACAATTGTAATCACTTGGTCCGTAACAGTGATCACATTCTGGATGACAAGGAGAACACGAATTGGTGCTGTTGCCATGTTGTCCAATAGGACACTCACTTTCATAAACGAAACCATTGCTCAGTATAGTCAGAGCACCTGTGTCTGATTCAATACTGACATCTCCCATTTTTGGTTGTCCATCTGAATTGAATCCTGTCTCTACCTCAATATAAGTGTCATTAGCCATGATGATTTCTCTCACCTCAATTTCTGCCAGTATAACGTTAATAATGCTGGTACCACCTCCTAACAAGGATGTCCCCGTTATAATAACAATACTACCTCCTGTAGCATTAGAAGGTTGAACCGCCAAAATGTCACTCCTTTCTAAGTAACTCCATGAAGAATTGGTACTTAAGTTGCTATGGTGATTTGATATAAGAGTAATAGTAGCATTGAATGTATTTGAAGAGAGAGGATTTCCTGCTCGGAAAACTACTATGCTTGAGTTACTAGAAATGATATCTAATGCTGGAACATCTCCTATGAAGACTTGTGATACTGATGACCCACCAGCTGTCAGTCGTTCTCCTGTAATGGTAATGATAGTTCCATACTGACCGGAAAGAGGAGACAGGGACATTATTTGTCCAATTTGAATATAGGTCCAACCATTGAGTCTTGTCACCTCGGCTCCAGTGTCAGCTGTCAGAATTATATCACCAGGAACATCAGCATAATTGCTATCAACATTTTCATCTATTGTTAATCTTACAACACTATCACTCTCAGAGATAATGACAGCTGGAATACCACATACTGTTGCAGAAGTCACACGAGTACCCCCTCCTCTTAATCTTGCTCCTGTTATAATCACATTTGCCCCATGTTGTCCTTGGTATGGTAAAACACTATATATCTGTCCTTCTTGAAGATAGACAAAACTTTGTGTACTTTCAGTAATAGTTCCATCCATTGATACAACTATAACTTGTCCTGATAGCGAAGAAATAAACGAGGGACGTTGTGCTATTACATTGACCTCAGTTTCGTTAAAAGAGATAAGACTTGCCTCTACCTGACTGAGTATAACTTGTTTGATGCCACTACCAGAACATAGCTGTATTCCAGTAATAGTGACATTTGTACCAAACTGTCCACTAGATGGACTGACTGATAATATTTCTCCTGGAGTTAAATATTGAAATGACACATCCATAACAACAGAAGAGACTTCTGCTCCAGTATTGGCGATTACTGTGACATTTCCTGCACCTGTAACACCACTTTCTCCTGCTCTGACACGTATAAAAGTATCGTAACTAACCATGATCTCTAATGCTGATACTCCATTCAAAAGCACAGAACTCACCTCTTGGCCTCCTCCAAGCATTCCTGTTCCAGTAATAGTAACAATTGTTCCCTTTCGTCCACTACTTGGAGTCACTGCATCAATTTGTCCTGGAGAAACATACATCCAACTGGTTGCTATAGTGACATGAGCACCAGAGTCCATTATGTACACAATATCTGATGGAACAATTGCATTACTTGATCCAGCTGCTCTCACTTTGATCTCATTATCAGAAATAGATGTTATATTTGCTGCCAGGATACCCGCCAATCTGAGTGAGGAAATGGAACTTCCTCCTGCTAATAAACCAATTCCTTTAATAGATACTAAAGTCCCATATTGTCCGTTGCTAGGAGATACAGATGTCACAGATACTTGGAGATATGTAAAGATCACATTTTGATGGCTGGAGGTATAAATTGAGCCATCCTGACCTATGATAATAATGGGTCCAGTAATATTCCCGGTTCCATTGGAATCAAAATAATCATTTATTCTGACAGTCAGTAGTGAGTCATTTTGACTAATGATACTAGTAGTAAAACCAGCTAATGTGACGGAATATACTGGTACTATGTTTCCAGAAAATACTCCTTGGAAACTCAAACCATTGATAGATATTGTAGTATTATAATATCCAATAAGGGGGTTCTGGTTGGTCGTTATGGTTACAGGAGTCTGGTACGTCCATGAACTTGGGATAGTGAGTATGATGTCATTTTGAAAGTACAGTATGGTGTCACCAGTTGGACTAGAGGAAGCATAGTTACCAGCTGTCAATTCTAGCATCCCTCCACTTATAGACACAATGGTAGCATTAATACCAACTAATGTCACAGACCGGATTAAATAAGTACTGGGGATGGACGATATGTCGATAATCACTTTTGTCCCATTCCGTCCTGATTGAGGAGTGACATTGGAAGCTATAAGAGCAGGCAGGTATGTCCAAGACTCTGCCCCACTTAGACCCGTCAGTAGGCCATTATCTGATTCAATTACAACAGTTCCACTAATATCACTAGCAGCACCAGCACGTACGAAAATGGTGGAATTAGTGAAGTTAAGTATCTCAGCTTTGACTCCAGCAAGGTATACAGCTCTAAGACTTCCTCCATTCAATAAATTTGTTCCAGTAATTGCTACTTCTGTTCCAGTACCACCTGCATTAGGTGTTACAGCTGATACATTGCCAACCATATTGAAAGTGAAAAGACCTGAGTTGTTGTAAACTGTGGCGCCATCATTAGCCTCAATATAAATTGGCAAACTTATATTAGGCACATCCAAACCTTGGTATGCACCAACTCTAAATTGTATAGTGGACGTGTCAACAATGATGGCATCAAATGATTGGGTTTGTCCTACGACTACCTTAACACCAGTAGCATTTTGTGGGACAAGAGAAACACCTTGAATAGTGACGTTCTCCCCGGGGAAAGCTGTTGTAGGTTTGATTAAATCAATACGACCTGGCTCTTGAAAGTACCACTGGTCTTGAAGAATCAAATTAGCACCTGAACTTGAAATGATTTGAATGGAAACTGGGGCTGGTGTATTTTCAGAATATCCTGCTCTGACTCTTACACTGTTCTCTGATAGTGTGACAACATCAAATGCATTTATGCTACCAAAGAGAACACTCATTACTGTATTATTACTACCAGGTTCTCCGATAAGGTTAGTACCATTCAAGGTAACATAAGTGCCGTTAACACCTGATTTGGGATAAATAGAATCAATTCTAGCTTCATAGTATGACCAGTTTGTTAAACTGGTTATAACAGGTCCGGAATATTCCTTAACAACTACAGGTCCTGTTCTGGACACATTACTGTAGCCAGCTGCAACTTGTACACTTGTATTGGTTTGATTGAGAATGGTCGCTGGAACCCCAGCAAGTGTTACTTCAATAATATGAGATCCAGAACTTCCTATTAATGAGACGCCTTCTATCACCACAGTTACTCCTTGCTGACCTGTTGATGGTGAGACAGAGGTTATATTTCCCAGCTCATCATAAGTCCAAGTTGAATTTAATACCACGGTTGAGCCTGTGTTTGAAATAATTATAACTTGACCTGGTACGCCAGTAGCATTCCCAAGACCAGCTGTCACATTAATGTGAGTGTTACTGTCAAAAACAATTGAAGCTGGGACTCCATCTAAGATCACCTGACTGGTATGAGTGCCTCCACCTTGTAAATTAGTACCATATATATTAACGATAGTTCCTACGGTACCACTAGGGGGTAATACCATAGTTATAGCACCAGCTGCAATGTACTCAAATTGAAGAGTATTTGAAGATATCATTGCTCCACTTGTTAGGACCACACTAACGCTATTGGTCACTAGAGAACCAGGTCCTGCTTTCACTTGTATACTAGTACTGTTAGGTGTTCCTAATATTATAGCTTCTACTCCAGCTAACAAAATGGAACTAACATCTAGAGATCCCTGTAGAAGATCCATTCCTTTTATGGTCACCACAGTACCATACTGACCTCTATCAGGACTAATAGCTGTGATTTGACCTGGTCGAACAAAGGAGAAACCTTGATAGCGTGTTACTATAGCACCTGTATTACTGATAATAACAATATCGGCACTGAAGGGATACAAGAGAGCATTAATGTTAGCAGCCACTGACATGTTGATGTTAAGATCTGAAAATCCTTCCACATAAGCTGATGCACCTCCAACAGTGACTGATGAAATATTGGTACCTCCTCCTAGTAGTCTTTCACCACTTATACTCATCCTTGTGCCTTTCTGACCTTCTCCAGGTAGAACAGAATAGATACTACCTTCAGGCAAGTAAGTGAAGCCATTTGTCTGACGAGCAATAATGTGATCACTATTCTCAATGGTGACATCCACAGTGTGTCCTCCAATAGTACGAGCACGTGGAACTGAAACCACTACAGTCATTGATATTGTATTGGTACTCAATATGGTAGCATCTGAACCTCCAATAAGGACCCTCGTAACATCTTCAACTGGAAAAGGGACTTTGATTGTTATTTGCGTTCCATGCTGACCATAGTTGAGTCCAACTACCGAAACATTGAGACTTTGGTAAGTAAAGGACCCTCCTTCGACATATGATCCATCTGATGATATAACTCTAATAGTTTGATTGGTCATATTAGTAGGTGCTGGACCTACAACAACAGAGACACTATCCTTTGATGTAGTAACAATTCGACTGACTCCTGACCCTCCTATTGTGACATTAGTGATATCAAATGAGCCAGTTTGTAGTTCAGATCCTTGTATGAGGATACCAACACCCTCGGCACCAATAGAAGGTGTAACAGTATTGATAAAACCTGGTTGTGTGTATGTAAAGACACCTGTTGATTCAATTATTGCACCTGTATTAATATTTATGCGAATTTGACCACTGGTTCCATTTGGAGCTGGTCCTACTTGAACTATGAGCCGAGTATCACCATTTTCTGTTTGAAGGTTTTCAGATACAGAGTTGTAGCCCGCAATGCTAACACTAGTTATTGATTGTCCAAAGCCTGTCAGATTATATCCAGTAATAACAATTTTTGTACCCTGTCTACCAAACATTGGAGCAAACGATGTGATCATACCAGGTGAAAGTTGTTCAAATGTACCTCCAGTGACAAAGGCTCCTGTATTGGACTCGATGTATATCTGATTAGCTGGGAAATCGGAATCTCTAAGAGTCTCCTCACCTAGACGTACAGTGATTTGACTAGATGTGTACCCTGGCTGGATGGTTGCAGGAATTCCATCCATGTAGAGGTTGCTGATGTTGATACCACCTCCAAGAAGATTTACTCCATTGATAGTAACTGTAGAACCAATTTGGCCTTGATTAGGTATTACAGATGTAATTTCTCCGACTCTCAGGTAGGTCCATGCGAGTCTACTTGATTCAACTCGTGCATGTGTATCAGAGATAATGGTCACACTTACTGGTGTGTCTGCTGAGACATCAAGTAGACCAGCACGAACTAATATTGAAGAGTTTGTTAACACATCGTATTGAATGTTAGCCTCAATGTCACCAAATGTCACAGAAGTCACATTGCTACCATATCCAAATAGATTAAGTCCACTGATCGTTACTATGGAAACAATACAAGAGAAGTAAATGAGTACACATTAAAACATGAATGCAGTATTGACATTCTTATATAATTTGGTCCTATTAGAGGATTAGTATTACTCATAATATCAGGTTATACATTTACTGGCCTTCATTGGGTCCTTCTTGGTGTAACTTCTATGATGACGTAACTTGTATTATGATGATGACATCACTATGTGTCATAAGGTTTTGGTTTAGGGTTTAGGTGATGGATTTAGATGATGTCATCATATACAATGACATCACTAGGTGTCATTTAATGATGATGTCATAAGACTGAAGTTACACCAAGAACCATCCCCCTTCATTAAATGCTATTGATTAGCAAACGGCTGCTACATGAACATATCAATGTACATTATTGTACTTAACACAAACATTGTATAGGTAATACTGATGCAAAGGGAAAACCCCTTTAAAGTCCAATGACTGGATTGAATAGATCAATAGTATCAACTTACCATATGTGCCTCTTTGGCCCTCTGAGGGTGACACTGAGACAATTCTTCCTTTTTCTAAATATCTGAATACTCCCTGTCCTCGTACTTGAGCACCATTGTCGGCAATTAAATGGATATCAATAAACCCTGTATAATTAACATTAGCTGGTCTGGGAACAGATAGTATTATGACAAAGTCCGAAAATGATTTTATTTCAGCTGTCACTATAGGATCATTTACTACATTACCTGTGCTGGAGCCAAGGAAGATGGCGAGTTGTAATGTGGTGCCGTAACCAAGGAGATTTGTTCCTGTAATGTTAATATATGTACCATATTGTCCAGTGGGTGGATCTACAGACGTAATTTCTCCTGGAGTAAGATAAGACCAACCATTGGCAAGAAATACTGTAAATGTTAGTCCATACTGTGTCACTTTGATCTCTACATCACCTAACTGGTTTGTCACGTTTGTCTGGTTTAACGGAGAGGCTTGCACAATGATTTTATTTTGTGTGTAATTATGAACAATAGCTTGCACTCCAGAGAGGTACACTTGTGGTGTCATAGTGAGATTGTTATAGCCAGAAAGTAACTGTATACCACGTATAGTTACATATGTATATTCTTGGCCTTGATTAGGATTCACAGAGGAGATGTTAGCATACTCAAATAACAAGCTATCTTGTGTAGTGACTACAGCCTCTGTGTTGGCAGTTAGGTTGACTGAACCTTTAAGCGGCAGTAGTGCAACATCAATGTTCGGAATGATGGCACTTAAACACTCAGGTGGTAGTCCTGGATCAGAAATATTCACCAGTGTCTGTGAAAAGATCTGAGCTGGGACTCCCGCTATGGATACATTGGTTATTGTAACTCCACCCCCTCTTAGACTTGTCCCACAAATGTATACAATTTGACCTGCTTGTCCTGCAGGAGGAACAAGAGCTGTAATAATACCATCTGTCAACTGTGTCCAGAGACCAGAAACTGAATTATAAGGTCCTGGCAACTCTGCTCCATTTACATCACTGTACTGAGTTGAATTGAGTTGAATAATTCCTGGTCCAGCTGCTCCAGAAGCTACCCTAACAATAACCTTGGACTGTGTAGCACTGATTATTTCAGCTGCAATCCCTCCAAATGTAACGCTAGTAATTTGAATCTCTAGGGCTCCGAGACCAATCAAATTGTTACCTTGAATTGTAACAAGCGTCCCTTTTTGTCCAGTAGGAGGGATTACACTTGTAATATTACCAGCCAGTTCGTAGTTGATAAGGTCTGTAGTAATTGTGAAGACAGTTCCATATTGTGATATAATACTGATAGGTGCATTAAGTATAGCCGAGGGAACATGAACAAGTCGAATAAAGAAGTTACTAGTGTAACCAACTCCCACGACTTGAGATGCTAACACTTCGACATTTACTCCTCCCACTTGAACTTCATAGGACGTACTGTTGTCTCCACATGTTGAAGGAAAACATCCGTTGGCTTTAATAACTGTTCCTGGCTGACCACTAGTACTGGACAAAGTAGATATAAGGGGTGCTATGAATAAGAATAGAACAACATTACATCAATGGACCTATATTGTCTCTTATTAAATATCAAATTTCTACTTCTGAGGATTATCTATCTGTATATCTAAGTTATTGACATTATGGACGATTTAATAGTACCATACATAATTGGGTTGATTTGGAAAAAAATTAACAAGGATTGTTAAAGCATGTATTTTTCTCTGGGAATTCTCTAAATTATATCTCAGTTATTATTAGATAATGTGAAATTTAAAATGAACTACTAAAAAAAGAAGTGTTATAGCATAAATGTTGACAGAAGTGGTCCTTATTGGAAATCAGATCAAATATATGGTTTTGTTAAAATTATCTGTAGGCCATAAGGGAATAAATGACTACTATCTGTTTGTTTTCACTAGTGTATTAATGGAGCATAAACGTTTTCAATGTTCATTACCAAGTATTCAAAGTATAAAGAAATCAAGCAAGACATTCTTTATTATTTAACAGGTGTGGATTACTATCATAATGTACAACAAATTACAGACTTTCTCTCAGAGTTTTAGACAAAATTGGAGTGTATTGAACTTACCGATTCCTTTGATGTCAATTGTGAACGAAATAGAGTTGCAGTTGACATTGTCACTTGGTAGTAAGTTAATGGTGATAATACCAGTTGGTTGCACCGGCAGAAATTGAAATTTGATCTGACCAGAATTGATTTTTGTGTAGTTAACAGTACCTTGAGAGGTTGTTATATTGGTGACCTGTAAAAGGTTGCTACCAGTGATAGTGAAAACCTGTTGCTTTAAACCACTCTTCGGGTTCACATTTGATACAGCTGGACATTGAGCTTCACAAGTAGACTGAAGACAAACTAAAATGACTGTTATTAGTAGAACTGTTAGCTGCAACATGTTCAAGAAAGAAAGGGTGGATTTCAGATCTGGGTGGAGGTCATTATCATATAATACATCATGAATTTAGTTATTACCGCGTGTCTTTAGCCTCTCCCCTCAAAGAAACGTCTCTTTGAGGAGGTAGGGAGACATTATGTATGTTCGCAAGACTGTATAGAGTTAGTTGCACTATACTTTCCATTGAAATATATATATATATATATTATAGGTTAGTGAGTTCGATAGTCAATAAAACCTTTTGTTTACAATTATTCTATTTTTTCTTATCTCAAGTGAAAACTTTCTTTTCCTGGCTCTCGTTAGACAAGTGACAGTGTGAACTACAACTTTATCTGGTATCTGGTCTGAACTTGTGCATGGATTTATTAAATGTCAGCCTAATTATCTCATTTAAACATGTACTATATATATAGTGATGATGCTATACAATGGATCAACCATTGTCCAGGTTCTTGTCAATCTAGTAGTGTTTATTTTGTCAGTTTAGAATAAGGGGGGCAGCTGCATTTGTTTTTTTTTTCATTTTTCAACTTAAGTTAATTAATTAATGTTATCTTTAAAATAATATCTTTCCCACAATTTTAACCTACTTTGAAAGCTAGTAAACTTATTTGATGTTAGAACTTTGAATTCTAGGCGTATATATACTGATATATGACACCTTATTATATAGTTATATAATACTCATGAGGAACTGAATGTAACTACAAATTAACAAAATTATAGAGAAAGGAACATATAACAAAATCAGTTAATATCAATAAAACAAAAAAGTTAGATTTTAATCAAAAATCACTATTCAGAAAAAAAACTTTTTTGATAAACATTATTAATGCAGTTATCATATATCAGTTGTTTAAGATTGTTAATTCATAATATGTTCTTATAGTAGGTTAGATAAATAGCAGATACAGCCATTATTATACTGCAGTTAGTACTAATAGAATTATTATTTGGTAGGTGGTCCTAGAATTGTCTTATGATAACACCATGGAACACCAGTTGCTGTAGTCTATGACATATAAAATAACAATGACCAATCAAATTACAGATCCAAGGTCACATGACATGCTAAACTATTACAAGATAGTAATATTATATATATTCTAGGATTCTTTCTACCAAAGGAGATGTTTTGATAGACTAGTTGTAATCCGGATTAACTTACCTCTGTCCAACAGCAACCTTTTGCATTACATTCTGTTTGTGTAATCCCAACATATCCTAGAAATGGAATATAATAAATATTTATTAAAATTTAATATAATTTAATTTATTTTATTTATTAAATATATGACATTTTAATTGCTGTGTTCAGACCAAGACATTACTTACCACAATCAACACGAGAAGATTCTGGTTTACAGGCTGATGGTGGAGACTTATAAAAACAATAAGGAAGGCCAAATTGTTCCTAAAGATATAAAAAAGTTTTTCAAGCAAATGTTATAGAGACAATCAGAACTCTTTAAAAATAATCTGATAAGCTATAGTTATTAACTTACAGTTGACCAACAGCAACCTTTATCATTACATTCTTTCTCAGTAATTCCAAGATATCCTATTATAAGTTTAAAAGATGATAACATCACTGTCACTTCAAAACGTACTGTTCATATAAACAATTCTTACTTACCACAATCAACACGAGTAGCATTCGGTTGACACAATGATCTATAAAAGCACCAAGGAACACCTTCTTTATCCTATATAATAATAATAATAATAACAATAATTAGCTGTTAAGACTAGTGCCCACTATCAAACCCAGCTGGTTGACTTACAGTTGACCAACAGCAATCTTTAGCTGAGCATTCCTTTTGGTTTATTCCAAAGTGTCCTAAAATAAGAGATAATTATGATATAGCACCTGTGTTAATTTAGGTATTGAGTTCAGACACAAACAGTCACTAACTGATTACTTACCACAGTCATAACGGGGAGCATCTGGATCACAGGTTAATGGTGCAGTCTTGTAATAACACCAAGGAACACCTGATATATTGTCCTAAATATATATCAAGTAATAATTCTAAGTTGCTAACAAAGAATGCTTAATACAAAATTATTTTCAATGTAAGGAAAGTTTGTGCTTTGGTAAATTTTTAACTCTTAACTATTATATTGAGTACTAAGCATACATTGTGGGTTAAAATTTAATGCCAAATTTAAAAATTTACTACATAATTTTCTGGCATAACGACAGCTGCCTTTCATCAGTGAAATTAATACTGAGCAAAAATGACTACTATACTGTATTGTGACTTGGTACAAGTTTAGTTGACTTACTTCTGACCAACAGCAACCCCTAGCTTTGCAATCTTGTGATGTTATACCATAATATCCTATTAATATGAAAGAAAATAAAATTCAGTGAATATAATAGCATCGTTGTCATTTCGTTTGCGTTCAAATATAGTAAATGACTCACCACATTCTTTACGAACAGAATTTGGTTGACAGAGTGACTTATAAAAACAACTAGGAGTACCATCCTAATATATAACATACAAAATAATAAAGTCTTATTACGTATAATATAATATTAATATGTTTCCTTAGGCAATTAAAATTTCAACCATTTTGATTTGCTATATCCATGCAAATTGATTGACTTACCACTGCCCAGCAGCAACCTTTAGCTTCACATTCATCTTGAGCTATCCCATAATATCCTAGAAATGGCATAGAAGAAGCAAATAATGACAATAATAGTACCTCTATAATAACTACTTTAATTGATTGTTTAAAATGTACAATCATTATACTTACCACAGTCAGTGCGAGCACAATTCGGGTCACAAGTTAGTTCTGGGACTTCACACGTTCCTATAAATGAGAAAGAACAAGCAATTAAGAAATGATGCTAAAAGATCTCTTTAATTGTGCTATAAACCTTGAGTAGGGTCACAGGGCTGACTCCATGCTGTGGTCAGATATAGACATAATAATAACAACAGCTTATTATTCATCTTTGTACTTCACTAATTCACTGGAGTTACATGAAAGTATGTTTACACAAAAAGATATGCTTGTGAGCTTGATCCAGAATTTATATACTACATTCATATTACTTACTTCCTAAGTGACAGATGTACTTGTCAACGAAACAAGTTACAAAGCACCATCACCCTATCACAAGTTCTCATCAATGGATACTTCCTATAGTAACAGATATACTTGTTATAGGGAAGCAAACACCTGAACACAGGCTGCTATCAAAGGTGACTGACTTGTTACAGGGAAGCAAACAGTTGGTCACAAGTTGTCAATGGTAACATGATTGTTAAATGGTAGAAAACACCCAGTGATCACAAGTTGTCATAAATGGCCACTTTATGTTTCCTGAAGTGACAGACATACTTGTTAGAGGGAAGCACACATCTGATCATTAGTTGTTATCAATGGGTACAAGTACATGTTTCCTAAAGTAACAAAGACTTAAATTACACATACCTTGTCTTCATCACAAACCACCAATGTATGTTTTGATTAACAACCAATGTCCTTTGTAATTTTTTAAGCTGCCTTAAATCTGAAATACACTCTATAAATTATATGACAGTCATTAAAGTAGTAATCATAATCACAAATAGATTATCTAAATTATCTTCAATACTATTATTGGCTGACATGTTTTCTAATAAAAATGATATTTAAATTTTCTTTGCTATCATGTATTAATAGTGGAAACATTCCATGGATCATCATTGTAGGATACATCTTGCTATAACATCAAAGTATAACATTGTTACAGTTATAGACTTTCATCCAGGATGATACAACACTGCAGCACATTGCTGAATCAATATTATATTCAATTATGGGGATTGATTCAGCTTGTAAATTTTTGGCTGTATAATTACATATAAACAATATAGATGATTTATCTACACGAGTTTTATATAACAATGATATAATGAAAAGTAAACTTAGTCACAATGAGGTAATAAGTATGTATGTTCTAAAATATATCTTTTTGGTATTATTGTTTAATGCATAAGTTACTTTTTGTACTTTAATTGGTAATTAGGTCACATGAGACTGTTGATTAGGTCACATGACAAGGGTAGAACATTAGTTTTGCTATTAAATCTTAAAGGTAAATTGTATTATTTAATATCCGTTAATCATTCCTTTACATTCTTATGCTTCTTGTTTAGTAGAAATGTTTTGTCTATAGTATCACATTGGTCATCATATCACCTTATCACTTTCTTTAACACATAGATTATCTCATATGTTTCGTGTTTTGGTCATATGAATTAACTTTCTTCATATTCTGTCAGGTATCTAAACAAATCATATCAGCACATGATCAGTATGTGATCAACACATCAAAGTATGTGATCAGTATGTGATCAACATGTGAGAGTATGTAATCAGTACACGATCAGTATGTGATCAATACATGATCAGTATGTGATCAACACATGATCAATGAACATATCTTATTTTATTACCATGTAAGATATTTTCACTGGGACTTGATTTTAACAAAGCAACTAATGTACAAGAATTAAACCACAAAAGAGATTAACTTTGCAATATTAAAATGCAATGGATGAAGAAACAATTGTAAATACTAAATAATATGAAAATTTCGTTATGCTCACAAAAACATTTATAAATTATTAAATTAAATTAAATTAAATTGCAACACTAGGATTTTCAGATATGGGTGGGGCTCATAATGTATAATAATGAATACAGTTAAAATTTGCTTAGTTATCCAAGATGGAACATCATTTCTTCTTGGTGTTAGTTTTGTTTCTAGCCACAGTATGGGGTCAGGACTGTGATACTAGCCAAAGAAGGAATTGTGGTATGATGCTAATATACATACATATATTATAAATATTATATTTGACTTAAATGATATATATAATTTATATATTATATATAATTTTCTTTGGTTTAGGATATTTAGGAATAAATCAAGAACAATGTGAATCTAAAGGCTGTTGTTGGGCGCCATCTACAGATGTAAGTCACTTTTATAGTCAGCAACATGAAGGGCCATCCTGAAGAAACAGGCTCATGTCAATTTTTAATGATTTATATCTAGGGTATATCCCACTAATATCCTGTATTGTAATGGTGTTAAAACTACCCTATATAAATACAATGATCTTATAACCTACCTTTATTACATCACATACATAATATAAATTAATATATATATATATATAGGGATTAGCTGACACTCCTTCATGTATATATAAATCTTCGCCACTTACACTATCAAATGACTCATGTCAACTGAATTCTCCTCGCACTGACTGTGGTAAGTGCCACCGGACATGATTTTAAGAGTCACTTATCTCTTCAAATTTACAATACAATTTGACTTTCGTGTGTTTTTTCTCTCTAGGTTATGTGGGTATTGACCAACAAGGATGTCAACAGAAAGGTTGCTGTTGGAATCCTAAAGATGTAAATAGAACATTTGTGTGTGTATTTATTGTTAAGTTAAATTAAAACTAACTAGATAGATAGATAGATATATGACAGAATAGATAGTACTACATATTATATATGCAGAATGAGCCGTGGTGTTTTTTCAAGTCTGGTCCACCTGTCCAATATATTGTACATGATATTGTCAAAACTCAACTAGGTGTAAAGGTCAGATTGTTATCATGTTTAGTGTTTGTTACTACTTTTAACACACCCATACAGATTACACTAGAAGTTAACAGTACATCAGATAGTACAAGTAAGAAGTACATGGGAATATTATGTATTATGAGTAATTATCTCATGTCTGTGTTTTTACTTACAATAACCATTAAGTCACAAGTCACATGTGTAATCTTATATCTTACTATTGTGGGCAACAAGCTAGGTCATGAATATCAGAGTATTTAAGTAGTTTAGTACTATATGTTCACTACACGACTGCTATGAGTTGAGTACTTATTGATTTTGTTTTAAAATGAACAGGCGATGATCCATTTGGTACTCCCATATCACCTGTTGTTGTTGAAATATCAGCACAGACATCAGAGAGATTACATATGAAAATATATGATCCTAACAACAAGAGATGGGAAATACCAACAAAGTGAGTGGAGAGAGAAAGAGAGAGAGAGAGAGAGAGAGAGCAGAAAAAAGCTAACAGTGATTCAATTTATATAGTATCTCTCCAGCACCTGCTGATCCAGCATCTCCACCGGCCACATCATTATATACATACAATTATCCAAACAATGGTGAACCATTTTCATTCACACTTACAAGGTACATGTACACATTATAAACCAATGTCAAATGACATCATTGACTTTAAATATGACATCATTGACTATAATATGACATCATTGACTTTAATACAGGTCTTCAGATAAAGAAGTTTTATTTGATACTTCAGGAAATGAATGTGAGTCAGAATATATTAGTAAATAGAACATACAATATATATAACCTTTTTAATTGTTCTTACTTCTCTGCTATTTTTTTACACATACACAGTGAAGTTCTATGACCAGTACCTCTCTATCAGTACAAAGTTACCTAGTAACTATAATCTTTATGGTATTGGTGAACATGTCACACCTTATTTAAGACTACAACCTAGAACTTACACTTTATGGACCTATGATACAGCGACACCACAATACCTTAACCTATGTAAGTTTATTATATAGTGTACAATTATACAACTCAACAACCACTATTATTTAAATCAACAATTAACAAGGTTATATATTTTTATAGAACAAAACAGTACTTTTATTAAAAAGTACAATTGTTTATGTTTTAAAATATATACATATTGTTATATACATTTATGACCTTATTTACAATAAGGGACTGCTTCTGTCAAAGCATTTGTTACCTGATTTGTTAGAAAAGGGACCACTATTAAAATACCTTTAAAATAGTTTTGTATACATAGAGTTATTGTGAGTAGTTGTGGATATATAGCAACTGTATATATACCAGACATGGGATAATAGATAATAGGAGTAGTAAAGATTACAAGTTATGATGTAATAGATAATAGGAATAGTAAAGATTACAAGTTATGATGTAATAGATAATAGAAATAGTAAAGATTACAAGTTATGATATAATAGATAATAGGAATATTACAAGTTATGATGTAAAGATTACAAGTTATGATATAATAGATAATAGGAATATTACAAGTTATGATGTAATAGATAATAGGAATAGTAAAGATTACAAGTTATGATATAATAGATAATAGGAATAGTAAAGATTACAAGTTATGATATAATAAATAATAGGAATAGTAAAGATTACAAGTTATGATATAATAAATAATAGGAATAGTAAAGATTACAAGTTATTATGTAACAGATAATAGGAATAGTAAAGACTACAAGTTATGATATAATAGATAATAGGAATATTACAAGTTATGATATAATAGATAATAGGAATATTACAAGTTATGATGTAATAGATAATAGGAATAGTAAAGATTACAAGTTATGATATAATAGATAATAGGAATAGTAAAGATTACAAGTTATGATATAGTAGATAATAGGAATATTACAAGTTATGATGTAATAGATAATAGTAATAATAATTTGAAAGTAATGTAATATAGTGTTATGCTATCGTGTATTGCAATTAACACACAAAACTAGTCAGAAAGCATTCTTTCAAGTTCCTTTATTAAATTATTCAAGTGAAACTATCACCTCTCTTTGAAAAGCTTTCATGATCTGATATCACCAGCTGTTGGTCATAGTCTCAGTACCACATGGGCAGTACATACAGTTATCATAAATAGTTGTACATATATATAGTAACTCTATGTATAAAAACTGTTTTTGAGATGTTTTAACAGCGGTCCCTTTTACCAATCAGGTTACAAATGTTTTATCAAAAGTGGTCTGTTATTGTAAATATATAGTTTTATTTACTGTTTTTGCTACTTGTGACTGTATCGTTTCACTAGCAAACCTTTACTTTGTTATCTCTCTCCTCTTCAGATGGCTCTCATCCTTTCTACCTTGATTTAAGGACCTCTGGTTCTGCTCATGGTGTCTACCTACGGAACAGTAATGGAATGGACATTGTCTTAGATGAACAATCATTAACTTATAATGTCATTGGAGGTAAATTACTATCATTGATATAATGTAACATTATGATATGATCAGTGATGCATAGGATAGAGAATAATGATTGTGTATTTGCTTTAAATTTAAATTTAAATTTAAATTTTAAATCATAGGTTAGACATTTTGAATTATAGATGTTTGCTACCTGTAGTCAATAATATTTAAATTGATATATGGTTGTAATTATAAAACTATAGTCAATTTTGGACCATTAAAAGAAGATATAATATATATGATATATACTTATACAACAAATATTTGATATAGTAACTTCTCATTTTTATATAATATTAACTAAATGTCCCCTGTCCTTAGCTCCTTTTACATACTTCTTTTATTGTAGGTATCCTTGACTTTTATTTCTTTTTGGGTCCTCAACCTGAAGGAGTTGTTCAACAATACCAAGAAGTTATTGGTAGACCTCATATGCCTCCGTAAGGGATAGTGTAGTCGTGGTTTTGTATATTGTCTCTATTATTTTAGATACTGGGCACTAGGATTTCATCAATGTCGCTTTGGTTACCACAATGTACAAGATTTAAAGGATGTAGTACAAAATTATACCGCTAATAAAGTAAACAAACAATAACTATTTTATTGTTTGTCATGTGACATGTTTTTAGATCCCTCTTGATACTATGTGGACTGACATTGATTATATGGATGAAGTATGCTTGCTAATTTTAGTAACATTAATGATGTCATGAATTGTCATGTGTCTATTTTTATAGCACAAAGACTTTACGTTAGACCCTCAAAACTTTCCAAAAGATGAAATGAATACATTTGTAAATACATTACATCAAAATGGACAACATTATGGTAATATACTTAAATATTTGATCAATATTCTTAAATGCTATCTTCAATTTTATTTACAGTGGTTATTATCGATCCTGGTATTAAGGTAGAAAATGGATATAGTGCCTATGACGATGGAATTAAAATGGACATATTTATTAAAGTGGGTATTAGTTTATGTATATAATGAGTTTTGTAGTATGTAAGTATTGTATATGAACTAGCTATAAATATAAACTATATAATTTTAAATACAACAGTAGAAACTATGGAGAGTGATATCTTACTTGTTTCTCTCTGTGTTGTTTCTTGCTGATAATCTAAGTCTATTGTATAGGATAGTAATGGAGATAACTTCAAAGGGAAAGTATGGCCTGGTATTACAGTATTTCCAGATTTCTTTAATCCTAAAGCAAATCAATATTGGGAGAATCAGGTAACTGAAAAAAAAATGAATACAGATTAACTAACACACATACTTTCTCTCTGTCCCTCTCTCTCTCTCTCTCTCTCTCTCTCTCTCTCTCTCCCTCTCCCTCTCTCCCTCTCTCTCTCTCCTCTCTCCTCTCTCCCTCTCTCTCTCTCGCTCTCTCTCTCCCCCCCCCCTCTCTCTCCCTTCTCCTCTCTATCTCTCTCGCTGTTCCTTACAGATTGCAGACTTCCTTACAATGTTACCAGTTGATGGTCTTTGGATTGACATGAATGAAATCAGTAATTTCTGCAATGGAGAATGTACTTCCTTAGACGATGGAATGCCCCTCCCTAAAAAAGAAGGAGACTACTCACTAGTTAAAGAATCCTATGACAAATGGCTTCGTACTCAAGGTCAAAGGTCATCCAGTTCTCTAAAACATGGGAAAGTGACATTTGATCCTAATAACCCTCCATACGCTATTAACAATCAAGGTAACAAAGTTCCCCTTAACTCGAAGACTACAGATATGTCAGCAAAACATTATGGAGGAGTATTAGAATATAATGCTCACAACTTATTTGGTAAGACATCAACCATTTTGATTGATGACAGAAAGATGGCTACAAAGAGTCAGATATATTGTAATAACATGACAACAGTAATTATAATCACATTTATCTTCATTAAAAGGACTAACTGAATCCATTGCTACTAACGTTGCTCTGGAAAAGATACTAAAATCTAGAAGTTTAGTAATCAGTCGATCAACATTTCCTGGCTCTGGAGCCCAAACTGGTCACTGGACAGGTAGATATACTTACAATAATAACATTAACAGTGAAACGTCTCTCTATAGATAATATCACTATATATGTATAAATGATTTTGGTAAATTGTCTTTTTATACTTAATTAAAGTAGTTATTCAAGCATTCCTAATGTCCCTACAATGCCTTTGATTATGAGTGGTTTCAGTACATATATATATGTAGTTAAATCATGTGCTTATCACAAGATTGCCATATGATATTCAGGTGATAACCATGCTACATGGGAAGACCTGTTCCAGAGCATATCGGATATACTGAATTTTCAGATGTATGGGATTCCACTAATTGGAGCAGATATCTGTGGATTTATTAGTAAGAAGAATACAAAATGGAGTATAGTGATGTATTAGTAATATAATATGTAGTATAGTGATGTATTAGTAATATAATATGTAGTATAGTGATGTATTAGTAATATAATATGTAGTATAGTGATGTATTAGTAATATAATATGTAGTATAGTGATGTATTAGTAATATAATATGTAGTATAGTGATGTATTAGTAAAGATTATTGCACTTTGAATTCAATTTATATTAATAACCTATGAATTGATATTGACCTAAAGCATTTATTAGAATTAAAGCAAGTTATCTGTAGATTATTGGCAATTAAAAATATCATCATGATTATAATTGAAAACATCATATAATTGTTTTGGAAGATACTAAGTTTACAATAAAACAATGATTAATTAATAACACTGTCTATGGAAGACTATGGCTATAGAAAGCTAGAATATAGATCTGCTAGCTTGCAAGAAGTCATTTGACCACAATTGTCATCATTACAATGTTTATGGTTTGGATAAATGACATTATTTTGTAGCTATAAGAGTTAACAGTTAAAGGATGAACACTTTAATTTTATTTGTCAATTTCAATTTTTTTAAATATAATAAAATAAAATGAATGGACATAGAAATTCACATAATATTATGTAACATGTGATTAACATGTGATCAACATGTGATTAACATGTGATTGTAACATGTGATTATAATATCTGGTTCATAGTACTTGATACACTGGGTGTACCAGGCTGTGATAATCTAATAACTAAATCTCAGAGACACCATTATATTTAATTCATTATATTACAGGTGACACTACTAAAGAGTTATGTAGTAGATGGATGGAGCTGGGAGCATTTTATCCTTTCTCACGTAATCATAATACAGCTGGAGCTAAATCTCAGGTAAATTACTGTAGCCTTAATATTCCTCTTTAATTCGATGTTAAATGTAAGTATATATAATATATATATAGACACACATGTTTCTTTCTGTACCACAACAATTATTTCCATAGTATAGACATTTTAAATCATTATGTCTTTTTAAATGATATAGGAACCCTATATATGGTCATCTGTAGCTGATATAAGTCGAAAGGTTCTTGCAATTCGCTACAGTCTTCTTCCTTATTACTATACTCAATTCTATAAAGCTCACAGAGCTCCTATTTCCAATGAACCAGCTGCTACTGTTATCAAACCTTTGTTCTTTGAATTCCCTACTGACAAGAATACTTTTGATTTATCGAAACAGTTTCTAGTCGGGAATGGATTTATGGTCAGTCCTGTTTTGGATCAAGGTAAATAATAATGTCAACATTTAAACATAATTATTTTAACATTCTTTAATTTATTAGGTGCTACTAAAGTAGATGTCTATTTTCCTAGTGGGAAATGGTATGACTTCTATACGCTGAAAAATGTCACCTTTGCAGGGCAAAAGACTATCACCATGGATACCCCAATTGATCATATACAAGTAAGCAACCACGTGTGAATACTGTAGAATTTTATGATGTTTTTAATTTTGCTGACATTAAAACGATCTATTCTCAACTTCATTTGTTCTTTAAATTGGAACAATAACTGTTTTATTTTTGAATTTAATGCTTTAATTTAATTTCATACTGTATTTGAAAACATTTACCTTAAAGAGGGTAGATTATATGACTCACACTTCTCAGGATACCATAAAATATACAAAAATGGCTGACAATATTATTACTGCATGAACAATGGTTAATCCTAGCTTCAAGAACATAGCATTAATTTTCCAAGTCATCCAGACAATAATTCATATGAATATCAATGTAGTCAACTCACCATATCTTCTCTCTGTTCCAACTTCAAGCTTCATGTTCGTGGAGGTGCTATCATTCCAATGCAAGAGCCAGCGTTGACGACAACAGTCGCTAGAAATAACTCTTTCTCTCTACTTGTTGCCCTGGATGATCAAGGAATGGCAACTGGTGACTTCTTCTGGGATGATGGAAGATCTTTAGAGATACAAAGGTTGGATACATACATATATAGATGAATGGATGGAAGGAAGGGTGGTTAATGGACAATGGGTATATAATGTAGGTTGGTATATGGACACTTATTGTATATATTCACTTACTAATTAATTAATTATTATTAATTTCTGTTTTATTTATTAGTTATGTCTTTATGGATTATTCTGTATCAGATAATACTTTAACAGCTAAAGTCTCTGGACCTGTAAGTAATATAAATGATTATAAATATAATACAATAATAACTTTATTTATTAGGGATATCAGAATAATATTCCTTCATTGGACACTGTCACTATCCTGGGTCTTTTGACAAAGCCAAGTCATGCAACCCTCAATGGACAAGGGATTAATGGTTTCAATTATGACGATGATTCTAATAGTTTGAAACTCACAAGTCTTGCTCAGTCGATGACAAAGGACTTTACAATAAAGTGGATGTGATTGTTTGATGATTAAAACTTTATTGTTGTTTCTATAGCAACAATAGTGTGTTAAACATTATGTACTAGTATCAATTAAATTAACAATGTTTTTATAATTGTTTAGTATCTTTTTATTGTAACAAACGCTATTATTATTATTAATATGCTTACAATTAATATTGTTAAATGTTGTGTATGGTGCAAAGAAACTGGAACATTAAGATAATTACAGTCTGAACATCTCAGTAGCTACTTGATCTTTGAACTTTAGATGATTACCTGTTTTTTCCTTTAAATTTATGCCATATTTCTGAACTACTTCAACACCTAGTGTACATAATATCATATACTAGTGTTGAATACAGTAATTGTATATACAAGAGATATAGTAACAGTTTTATAATCAATAGGCTTTCTATTATGTGACTTTTAAAGCACTGCCATTAATAGTCACAATGTAATTAAATGTTTGCTTGAGCATTTCACCATTAACAATACCATTATTATATTAATTATTACCACTCATTACATTTATATCAACCATTACATTAATCATTAATTATTAATCATTACCTTTATATTCATCATTACCATTACAATTATCACTAACATTTTATTTATCACTACCATTATGATTACATATATCACTACCATTATTACATATATCACTACCATTATTACATATATCACTACCATTATGATTACATATATCACTACCATTATTACATATATCACTACCATTATTACATATATCACTACCATTATGATTACATTTATCACTATCATTATGATTACATATATCACTACCATTATGATTACATTTATCATTATCATTATGATTACATATATCACTACCATTATTACATATATCACTACCATTATGATTACATATATCACTACCATTATGATTACATATATCACTACCATTATTACATATATCACTACCATTATGATTACATATATCACTACCATTATTACATATATCACTACCATTATTACATATATCACTACCATTATGATTACATTTATCACTATCATTATGATTACATTTATCACTACCATTATGATTACATATATCACTACCATTATTACATATATCACTACCATTATGATTACATATATCACTACCATTATGATTACATATATCACTATCATTATGATTACATTTATCATTATCATTATGATTACATATATCACTACCATTATTACATATATCACTACCATTATGATTACATATATCACTACCATTATTACATATATCACTACCATTATGATTACATATATCACTACCATTATTACATATATCACTACCATTATTACATATATCACTACCATTATGATTACATTTATCACTATCATTATGATTACATTTATCACTATCATTATGATTACATATATCACTACCATTATGATTACATTTATCACTATCATTATGATTACATTTATCACTATCATTATGATTACATATATCACTACCATTATGATTACATTTATCACTATCATTATGATTACATTTATCACTATCATTATGATTACATATATCACTACCATTATTACATATATCACTACCATTATTACATATATCACTACCATTATGATTACATATATCACTACCATTATGATTACATATATCACTACCATTATTACATATATCACTACCATTATGATTACATATATCACTACCATTATTACATATATCACTACCATTATTACATATATCACTACCATTATGATTACATTTATCACTATCATTATGATTACATTTATCACTACCATTATGATTACATATATCACTACCATTATTACATATATCACTACCATTATGATTACATATATCACTACCATTATGATTACATATATCACTATCATTATGATTACATTTATCATTATCATTATGATTACATATATCACTACCATTATTACATATATCACTACCATTATGATTACATATATCACTACCATTATTACATATATCACTACCATTATGATTACATATATCACTACCATTATTACATATATCACTACCATTATTACATATATCACTACCATTATGATTACATTTATCACTATCATTATGATTACATTTATCACTACCATTATGATTACATATATCACTACCATTATTACATATATCACTACCATTATGATTACATTTATCACTACCATTATGATTACATATATCACTACCATTATGATTACATATATCACTACCATTATTACATATATCACTACCATTATGATTACATATATCACTACCATTATTACATATATCACTACCATTATTACATATATCACTACCATTATGATTACATATATCACTACCATTATGATTACATATATCACTACCATTATTACATATATCACTACCATTATGATTACATATATCACTACCATTATTACATATATCACTACCATTATTACATATATCACTACCATTATGATTACATATATCACTACCATTATGATTACATATATCACTACCATTATGATTACATATATCACTACCATTATTACATATATCACTACCATTATTACATATATCACTACCATTATGATTACATATATCACTACCATTATGATTACATATATCACTACCATTATTACATATATCACTACCATTATTACATATATCACTACCATTATGATTACATATATCACTACCATTATTACATATATCACTACCATTATTACATATATCACTACCATTATGATTACATTTATCACTATCATTATGATTACATATATCACTATCATTATGATTACATATATCACTACCATTATTACATATATCACTACCATTATGATTACATATATCACTACCATTATTACATATATCACTACCATTATTACATATATCACTACCATTATTACATATATCACTACCATTATGATTACATTTATCACTATCATTATGATTACATATATCACTATCATTATGATTACATATATCACTATCATTATATTTATTATTACTATTACATTATTGACAACAACAACTGTGTAACAAATCAACCTTATTTGTCATTGCTAGTTTATCTAAAATTAATGGCTGAAGTGCAGTGTGTGGACTTATAGAATTATGCTATTACTAGACAGAACAGAACAGTTATTAGCTCAAATGAGTGTCTATTGACACTAAATGCAGCCATTTTATTTTGAGCGCAGCTACTAAACTTACTTTACTGCAATATTGACTGCATTCACCATAGACACTGTGATCTACACATGTTACATGATTAATTGACTGTTATTATTACATGAAATTAAGTGATAATCAATCAATTAATTAAGAATTTATATAATAACAAAATATCTACTAATATTTGTGATCATCTGTAGAGCAAATGTTCACATGTAGTTATTATACAATTGGAATGTCATTTTTTAACGTTAGTTCTGAAATCAATCGTGTTAAATTTTTTAGACTATAACATCAATTTTTTTTGATTTATATAAATTATAAGAATGTTCAATCAAATGTTACTAAAATTATTTGTAGTCACCAGTCACATGACCTGCATGTGATCAACACACACAGAAGTTAATGGTACATTTACTACACTACATATATAATATCTATTACATTATTTCAAGTGCGATGATGAGGTAATGGTTCTTTTTCTTGTAGTCCAGTAATGATCTTGTACAGTAAGTGCATCAACAGAAATAGAAAATGTACGAGATGGAATACATTGAAAAGATTTAGTGCCACAATTATATCTAATAAAGTGAAATAATAATATTACTTATTATATAGTGCCACAATTATATCTAATAAAGTGAAATAATAATATTACTTATTATAAAGTTGAGTTACATAATCTATCATTAAAACTTTAATAATTATCGAATTGTAAATATAATGTTCACCTGCTCCTTTGCATAAAAAGGATGTAAGTATCAAGACAATGGATTATATCACATACTTTGATTTTTAGTTGTATTATAATGATTACAGTGTTAACATTGTTAACAATGTTAACATTGTTAACATTGTTAACATTGTTAACATTGTTAATAGTCAAATGTTGCAATCTAATAAAATAATTTATTATTTACTTAGCTACAAGGCTAATAAATTAAACAAGTATTCACTAAATTTTATCAGTTATAATGACATATAAGTATAGCATACTCTACTTCTATATTTACTTGTAAAGTTTCTCCACCATGCCTTCTGTGATGGTTTTAGGTCCAGTACCAAACAAACGAAAATACTACAAAAAGTCAAATAATTATTATAAGGACAATTCATTAAAACAATTATTTAAAATGTGGTTGAATGGTCAATTGATTTCTTACATGATTATCAGAGGAGTAACCATAGAGACCTTTAAATTTAAGACTCAAATGATCTCGAAACAGAATCAGAAAGTGACCAGCATCAGATAATTCTAATTCCTACAAAAACAACAACAAGTAATGTTTGCTTCTTTTCTTCTCCCCCTCCCCTCTACTCACAGTTAAGGCTTTCTGTTTCAACGCAATATTTGCCTCACCAGCTAAACAGATATATGACAAAGCATTCCTGACTAATTTCTTATTACTCCTAACTTGTCCTCGTAAACTACCCTCAGTTGTTACAACATTAACAGTAGATACAATGTCCTGATGTCCTGTAAAAAAGAAAATAATTCAATATAAAGAACTTTAGCATTTTCAGTAAATCAATAAAATTGTACAATAAAGTTTAAATATAGAACCAGTTGTGATATATATAGAAACACTCTATATCATTTTATATGGACCAATGAAAATAAAAACTGAGTGGTCAAGATATCTTAAAGTTAGGATTAGAGTCAACTCCAGTGCCTATAGGTCCATTAGGAAGTTCTACTTTGATGTGTATAGTTAATGCTTAGAGTTTAGAGAGCAAAGATCAATTCAATAGATATCAAAGTATGGTCTTCCTATCAGAAATGTAAGCACTATTGAGGCAAATATCACTTTAATATGTTCCATTTCCTATTCTAAAACCTTCATTTACAACATTGTAAAATGCTCAGATATGCTTAGATATGCTCAGGTATGCTCAAATTCAACATGAATCTGCTGATAATTTTAGGTGCAAAGGAGAATTTCATCAGAAGATTTAAGGATATGACATCACAGCTTATCAAGGTCTAATGAATTCTTTTACTGAAAAGATACACTGCTACTACAATCTTGTGCAGAATTATGGGTAATCGTAAAAGCAAAGCACATCCAAGACCAGCTGGTACTGAAGGACATGATGGCCCTTCAAAACCACTTATTCAAGAACCAAAATCTCAGTCAACTGACTCAACTCAAGACCAACTGGGAAAGAAAGAGAGAGAAATAGCAACTAAGGTAAAATATAAGTGTCACTAATAATAGTTAGTAATTCTGCTACTCTATAGATGAGATATGATGTAGAGAGGAAGATGGGTATAATATATACAAGATATGATGTCAGTAAATATATTAATGATGGTGATAAATATAGCTTTAGAGTAAGTGGAACAGAAGATTGAATATTGTTTTAAGAATTTTACAGGTTTATGTTGATAATGGTGTTATCATTGATGTGTGTGGAGAATATATAAATGGAAAAGTTAATGACGTTTATGTTTGGAAAGTATCTAACAAGGATTCACTGGAATTCTTTACAGTAAGTATAGCTTGTCAATAATTTAAAGGTTAACTGCAAGCATTGTACTGTGCTATGATGAAAACAATATGAGGGCTGCAGGTCCAAAGCTTGTTGGATTACAGATACTCTTGTAGAAGATGAAATTCTAAAGTGTTTGTGACATGGCATCATGGCTCTATATCAGGCTGGATATAAATGTTGCGACATTGTATTTATATATTGTGTAAATACTATGAAAGAATTTAAATTTGTACAGCATATAATGTAAATAACCTAAATGTGATCTTTTATGTTTCCAGGTTAATGACTATGTACTACATGAAAAGTATTCAGAAGATGCTGACAGTCTTAACGATCCATATAACTATTAATAGCAACTATTAAATAAAATATTTGAGTATGATTAAATTTTTTATGTAATTGTTATATCCTTAAATTTCTTTATTCCTATGATTGTTTCTTAGTTCAAAATCAGTTTGAAACCAGAAATGTATTAATATAAACTAAGATACAAACTCAGTATAAAGATATAGGAATTTCCATTAACCATATACGATCAGTATTGTAATAGTGTATATATATATATATAGTAGGTTTCTCTACATAGCTAGTATGATTAGTTTGAGAAGACAATACAATTAACTAATATAATTTGATAGAAATCAGCATTCATTAAATACCAGCACACATTTTAATGGTATCTGTTTATAAATACATGCGCTTAAATGTTATCCATTGTCATATGACATGAGTCATAATGATGTACAATGTTATACTTCTAGTAATAGTGTTACTAGTGTCAATATGATGCAATGGATTTTAAAAGGTGTCTGTGGTAACTAAACAAACATTAGATTGTGAGAACATGTATTTAAAATCCACTCCCTTGTCACAAACTGTTGTGACAAAAGAATGTGTAGAATTCATTTATGTGTAATACAATCATAAAATTATAGACTGTCTAAAGTCCACAATTATATCGTGTCTACTAAATTTAGACATTGAAAATGCTTAGATTTAGTGAATGTTAAATTCAGATTTATGCTAATTTCTGATGTGACATCTAAATTTTAACACACACAAATATTAGTAGTTTTACTAAATTAATGAATTAACACACACTATGATGTTACTACAATAACTGTCGCATTTTTGGTTGTTAAAAAATATATTAAGTGTTTTAAAGAATTAATATCATTATAACACTCTACACAACCTTGATGGAAGCAGAACAATACTTTCCACTTACTTTGTTGAGTAGACATTTTCTCTTTCTTTTGTAGATGAGTAGCTTCAATTATATTTTCTTGATGTCTTCTTCTCCTCTCCTGGAGAGCACTCTTCCTCTCCCTCTCTCTTTCTTCTAATCTCAGTTTTATCTCTTCTCCTCTTCTTCGCCTCCTCTCTTCTCTCATTACGAAGACATTGTCTTGATTTTTCTTCACTTGTCGATGTCCAGTTCCTTGTCGACTTGAAGGCCTAGTAACATTGCCATTCTCCTCACCCTCTGTCTCGGCAATGGGATTTAAAATGATTTCGTCCACAACAGTGTCTGATTCACTTGTTGGTTTGTCTTGTAATATCACATCAAAGAAGACTTTCTTGTTGACTAACTGTGATATTTCTATTTCTTTACTTTGGGCCTTTCTCATTTTCTCTTTGACCTCCTTCATTTTACTTTGTAGCTTGACTCGAAGAAGTAAGTCAGTAGTATCAACCTTGAACTCTTCAGGTGAAGTATTGGGTTCTAACGGAAATATATGCAAGTATAGTGGACCAAGTATGCCTTCTTCATCACTAGTTGAATCAAGTTTCTCTTCCTTTATTGCTGGAAGTTGTTCCATTACTGCTCCTTCTTGTAGTTTCTTTAGACAAGAGACAAGATCATCTATTTCAAGTTTAGGTTGCAGGACAGTGTGTGAAAAGTCTTTCTGCTTAATTTCTTTGACATCCATTTGTTGAGCATTTACAGATAATTTTGCAGCTGCTTTGTTTCGATCTTGTAATTGATCAAGATCAATAATTACTGAGTGAGATTTAAGGATTACATCATCTTTCCCAGCTAGTCCATGTGTGTCTGGAGGTGGTGCTCCTGTAGTACCTCTCTCCTGTGTATCCTTACTAGAAGGTCGAATAAATTTTAATTTTATAGGTTGATGAGAAGAGATTTCTTCCACAGACTCCTCATCCTTGCTAGTACTTTCTGGTTCTAAACTAATACTTTTAGCAGCTGCATTATCTGTTGTTACAGTAGATATAGGCAGAGTTGAGGTGACACTGGAAACTGTTGATGTGTTATCTTTTGCCGTTGTCCTCTCATTTTCTTGGTTTTGATCATTGGACAGTCTATTAAGATGTTTTAGTTGTGAGGCTTGTTCCATTTGTGATCGAATACCCAAGTTTTCAACTGATGCTGTTATAAGACGTGGTAAGTTAGAGGTACTCATCGAGTCCTTACCAAAGCTAGGTTGCTGGTTAACTCCCCAAACTGGAAAAGGATTATTTTTGCTAAATGATGAGAGTAATGCTGTCTGTATTGTAGAAGAAGAGTTTCTTACAGCCGCAGGAAATAGAGTTCTTTGAGCTTTGTTCCTCTTTCCTTCCATGTCAACGACACTGCTATTAGAAATATTATTTAAGGAGAGAGAATGAAGTGTTTTAGAACTCTGCATTCCTCGGACACTCAAAGCGCTAGTTTCATGTTGTTCAATATTAGTACATGTACATCTGGGTCCAGCACATGTACATGTATTGTTGTGAGTTGGTAGACTGGCTGTGCTAATTGATGACAAGTTTAAAATAGACTGAGGTTTCTTGACAGCTGTTATAGGATTCCTTTTTTTACTCTTTCTAGACTTTAATGGAGTACTGGTTGAAGTATGATTGGATACATCTTTAGACGACTCTTCAAGATGGCTACTTGAAGGCATTGTGTTAGTAGGTACTTTAGCATGGGTAGCACTGGTATCAAGAGAACTGTACAAGTGTGCTAAAAATGCTAGTATGTTGATGTTAAGGTGTCCAGAAGATGTGTGTTCAAACCAGAGCTCTGGTTCAATGTGTAATGAAGGCAGAGAGAGATGGTGATCACAATATGACTTGATTTTGTTAAGATTTATGAGAGCTTCTTTTCTTGCTAGTGGTTGATGACTGAAGTGAAAATCTAAAGGATTAAACTAATATAATAAATATTGCGTGTCAATAAATATACTAGCTACATTCTAGGGTACTGTAGTCTTTAACAATCTAGAGCAAAGCTTTGTAATGATAACTATTCTACATCACTGTCAATGTCATAATAATTATGCTAACCTGGGTCCTAATGTTACAATGAGTGATAATGCTGATTGGTCTATAAAGTATTAGACAAATATTTTACCTGTCCAATTCAGGTCATCCTTAGCATAATACAATATTGCAGCTGCTATACATTGTCCATCAGTCAAACCACTACTGATATTTGTAGCCTTGGGGAATCCTTCTTTTACTCCTCCTTCCTGTAATGCCTTCAGTCGATATTGTCTCCTTTTAATGGGATCATGTTCTTGTAGCATTGTTTGATGCAGCTGTTGTTCCCGTTCAAGTGCCGCTTTTCCTATTTTGTTTACCCATAGCAACAAAGCTTCTTCAGTGGAACTAGGTAACTCCTTGGAAGCACTAAGTCCAGATATTTGTCTGTCAGGATACAAAGAGCAACATACAATGAGTTCTATTATGTAAACTAATGTTGTTATATTACTATTATAAAATATACTATAGGAAATGAATGGTTATATAGCTTGTTGGATGGATAATAAATGGATGTAGTGAGAATAGATGGATGGATGAATGGGTTAATGAATGGATAGATGAGCTAACAGATTGTTGAATGGGTTAACGAATGGATGAATGGGTTAACGAATGGATGGATGAGCTAACATATGGATGAATGAATTAATGAATGGATGGATGAATGGGTTAATGAATGGATGGATGAGCAAACAGATGGATGAATGGGTTAACAAATGGATGAATGGGTTAAACTAATGGATGGATGAGCTAACAGATGGATGAATGAATTAATGAATGGATGGATGAATGGGTTAATGAATGGATGGATGAGCTAACATATGGATGAATGAATTAATGAATGGATGGATGAATGGGCTAATGAATGGATGGATGAGCAAGCAGATGGATGAATGGGTTAACAAATGGATGAATGGGTTAACGAATGGATGGATGGGCAAACAGATGGATGAATGAATTAATAAATGGATGGATGAATGGGTTAATGAATGGATAGATGGACAAACAGATTGTTGAATGGGTTAACAAATGGATGAATGGGTTAACGAATGGATGGATGAGCTAACAGATGGACGAATGACTTAATGAATGGATGGATGAATGGGTTAATGAATGGATGGATGAGCTAACAGATGGATGAATGAAGTAATGAATGGATGGATGAATGGGTTAACAAATGGATGGATGAGCTAACAGATGGATGAATGACTTAATGAATGGATGGATGAATGGGTTAATGAATGGATGGATGAGCTAACAGATGGATGAATGAATTAATGAATGGATGGATGAATGGGTTAACGAATGGATGGATGGGCAAACAGATTGTTGAATGTGTGATAAAGATGTCAATGCATTAACTAGACTTGAAGATACATTGATCTAACACATTAACAGTAACCATCTCACCTTATAGATCTGACAACTTTTACAGTTGGTGCAAGAGTAGAGGCATAACACTCCATTAATCCCTCAATTAGAACACAATGAACAGACTACATTAAAATAAATACTTCAATCAAATTATATATCCATTTGTCTCTGTGTGTCCATTCATTACTCTGTCTGTTTGTCTGTCCAACCCATCCTTCTTATCTGTCCATTCCCCATTAAAGACTTAACTTCTACAACTATATGATGATAACTTACTTCTCTAAAAGGGTTTGTTGATGCAATCATTGAATGATTTATATTAGCATCAGATTGAGCATCTACGAGGTAGATACCTTGATGAGCGAGAGCATGAATTAGAGGCCAGAAAGTTTCCTGAGACAAGGGAAGGTCCTCTGAAGGTTGGATACTTTTAAAGACAGTACAATAAAGATGAGGTTGAGTTAGGATCTGTATAATATCACAGTTCTGTTTGATCTAATAATAAAGAAGATAATATTGTAGTAAATATCCATTATGACATCATCAATAATCCTTTAATCCATTTATCTCGTGTTGTCCATCCATAAAATTATTTGCAATGGATCTAACAGGTTCTTATTTCGTTAGAAATTAACTGTTAATAAATATTTGACCTCAAATTATAGACCCTAACTCTAAATATATATCATATATCATAATAAAGTTTACCCTCAATAGAACTCTTATATCTAACAAAATTAACCCTAAACCCTCAGTAAATCTAACAAAATTAAACTATCAATTAAACACTACACACACATCCAATAAAAATATTTATTTTCATTAATTTATCATTTCCTACCATATTTCCCCATATATAGTTATCTAGTGTTATCTGCCATTCATTATCTGGAACTCTTGACTTTAATACACCAGATAACCACTTAATAGAACACTTCAATATGACCTAGAAAATGTCAGCAGTATAGAAAAGTACATGTTGTGATTAACAATAAAATATTTTTAATCAATCTTACCTTAAAATGGTCCATGATAAGTTAATAGATGATAGCTTGACTTTATTCCATATATTCTTGAGCTACAGTGAATGCTATTTGAAGTAAAAATCAAGTGAAGATACAAGAAACTAGCGCCAGTTTATCAACGTGGTAGTTGCTATGGCAGCAAAGTTTCGCCCCTTAAAACCAGCCCCACCCTCTTATATGCATAATTAGTATTGCTAAAATGGCAGCAACCGCAAAGGGTCGTTTAGTTGGCAAATCAATTCTCATCACAGGTGCAGCACAAGGTATAGGACGAGCATCAGCTATAGTAAGTCTAAAAATAATTTAGTAATAAATGTACATGATTGTCTTGTCGTCAGGCGTGTTATCGTGAAGGTGCTCATATTGTTGCTACTGATCTTAATACTGAGAAACTTGGAGAATTAGTTAAGGAGTATCCCAGTATGTCATTATATTAGCTATAGCAATTAATATTGTATGTGTTATATAGATATACAAACTGATCATCTTGATGTTACCAATGAAGATGAAGTACGTACTGTTATTATAAAATATACTACACAATCTGATGTCAATAAAAATGTTAACACTCTCTTTAATTGTGCAGGGTATGTCAGAGAATATATATAATATAATAATACTAATAGTTCATAGCATGTTGCTATAAAATTGACCACACCCCTAATTTGATCCCTCAATGAAAGAATATTTTTAAAGTCTGATATCATTATTTTTCCTCTAGTTGGGTTCATCATGGTAGTTTGTTATCTACATCAACTACTGACTGGAATAAATCATTTACTATTAATGTGACTAGTATGTTCTTAATGTCCAAATATATAATACAACAGGTAATAATAATATATGTAGTAGTGTTTTTAATGTAATAATTCTATTTTATATATTTAGTGGTTAGAACAACAGATAAAAGGTAACATTATCAACATGGCCTCTTTAGCTAGCAGTATTAAAGGATGTCCTAACAGATGCTCATATGGTGTTAGTAAAGCAGCTGTATTAGGTTTAACTAAATCAATAGCTGTTGATTATGTTGAGAAAGGAATACGTATAAACTCTATCTGTCCAGGTAAGTGGAAACAACTTATAAACTTTACCATTTCTTGTCCATTGTCTCTTTGATCTATTCATCTATTGTACTATTAATTGGTCCATTCATTCATCTATACATCCATTTTACTGTTATATTCATCCATTTTTCAGGTACTGTTGATACTCCATCTCTTCGTGAGAGGTTGTCTGTTATGGGAGGAGGTGATGTTGAAAAGGTTATATATTAATATTAATTGTTATAGTTAGTGTTAAATTTACATTGTAATGTAGGGTATGCAGGAATTTACTAAACGTCAGAAAATGGGTCGACTAGCAACTGCAGAAGAGGTAGCTTCAATGGTTGTATATTTAGCTAGTGATGAGGTGAGATATGATATATGATAAGTATTAATGTCTCTCTCTTATTACAGACTGCATTTATTACTGGTACTGAATTTATTATTGATGGTGGGTGGAGTTTATAAGTCATCTGATACTATTGACAATCTAGTTAACACTGATCTATTAATTTGTATTTTGTGGAATGTTTTCTTAATAATTATTATTATTATTATTTAATTTTAAAATAGTTAATTAAACATAATAGATGTCATATAATGAAAAGTATTAATATTGTTAGAGTAAAGTACCAGCTGCTGGTAATAACAATCAACTAATACAGGAACATCCCCCAATGAAGAGTTACACTCTCTTGTCCTCCACTCAACTCCACCTACATTAGCAAAACCTCTCAAATGCTTTTTCCTGGATGTAATATGTCTTTGAGAACACTAGAAAAATAAAGAGGACATTGATAAAGAGAGAGATATAATACAACTAATACCAGTGACCACATAATAATGTACAAGTTAATAGTTTGTAATAAATACATTTTGTCACTAAAGAGATCAGTACAATCTCAGCTGCTTTCTCTTAAAGGCCATTACAATACTGACTGCTGTGACAAGGCCACTATTGAGTTACTAAAAGGATGTTCGTCATTTCTTTATAATAGTGAGAACACATGAATTAAATGAAATAGATCTAAAATGACAATGTTAAAGTGAACATTATTGTATTAAGTTAAAAAAAAAATTAAAGAGAAAATAAAAGTGAGCGAGAAGACAAATTAAGAATAAGCAACAAACTACTTACTAATACAAGAACACAAGTCTGTCTTTAATAACTTCATAACTATCTAACTTCTTACAATACTCTTCATGTTGTCTTGATAACCATAGTTTCCTTATTGTAGTATTTTTATTAAGTGATGTACATATTATCTTGATATCATCATTGTTTAGTGAAGTATTGTAAAGATATAGTGTTGTCAATGATGTAGTTGTTTGTATTAGATCTGCTATTGTACTGGTACTAACTGAAGTGATCTGAGGATTACGACTGATATTTAACAAAGTCAATGTTTGGTTTTTAGTAAGTCCTTCACAGATATATCGGACTCCATTATCAGTGATGTTACAGTTGATGAGATATAGTTCTTTTAAAGTTGTATTACTTGATAACATAGTAGATAAGTGAGTTATATCTTCATCTGTGATATCAGTAACATTAGACAACCATAACTGTTCAAGTGTTTTATTATTAAAGAGACTATCACTGACTTGTTTGATACCACCAGTAAGTGAAGAGGACACCAGCACTAGTCTCTTTATTGTTTTATTAGTTTTTAGTATCTCTGATAATATCGATACACACTTACTGTCCAATGAAGTGTTGTATATCTCAAGTCTCTTCACTGTACACTTATTAAGATTGTTTATAATAACTGCAGTACTTTCAGGAGATGATGAGAAGAGACGAATATTCCATTCTTTTCCTGTTTGTTGTTCTTTTATTAATTTACTTATAACATCTTCACTTTCTAATACAATTGGTCTATTGAGACTAACACTATTGATAACATCATTCCAATGAACTCTTCCAGTGTCTCCTGTTATAAAACAGAGTTAGTATATAATATAGTACACACATAGTAATATATACTATAACACATTACAATACACAGACAATACAATGAAGAAGAAACTGTTTACTGACTACGATTACTATAGCAATGAATTATAGGAGGCATGGTTTACTGTTAAATTTGAGTATGTTTGCTATAGACGAAAAATCCTATCATACTAACAAAACACTACTATATAATGGACTTCTGGTATATCAACTTAGTCTAATGAGATCAACCCCTTTGCTTTGAGAGGAATTATCTGGTAGCCTATGATCTCATGTCTGACAAATTATTTTTATAGTTGAGTGTGACTAAAAACTGCTTTGATCTAATACAGGATCTGCAAATGAATTATTCTTTAGACATTTCCTGTTTGAATATGAAATGTTTGTCCTTTCTTAAGTCAGTGATAAAATATAAAAGCTAGCTCATGTTTAATGGAGTCCTGGAGTCTAATACAAGGATTTATCTAACCTGGGATTAATGTAAAGAGTTACACTGAGTTCACCTACTCAAATTTTAATACAATAATACAGTTTAATCTACGGATTTAGTTGATCTGTATTTTCTTTGTACTGGATTTGCAGGTGTTAAAACATAAACTAGTGGGTGTTGATTACCTTGTTTAAATGTAAGTAAGGAAAAGATTTGATAAAAGAGTTTTGAGCATGTCTGGAAAGTCCCATCAATGTAGATTGGATAATGAAATTAGGTAAGTATTAAAACTCTTTGTACATTTTATAACAACTATCAATGAAAATTTTTAAAATTTCTATTAATTAGGATTATGGTATCTGTAGACAAAACTATACTATTGTATTAAAATTTGAGTAGACAAACTCATCAAAACTCTTAATCCTATGATTGAACAATGGATGTGATTTAGGAATTATTATAAGATTGTTCTGTAATAATAAAGACTGAAGATTTATTAATATATTAGTTAGTTTAATTCATTGTCTTTCTGACAATTCCAGTGTATGCCTGACATCTTTAAAATTAACAGTTAATTATCATTGATTTTGTGGTTTGAGATATGAATATAATTAATAGACATCACTGATAATCATTATCAGTAATAACAGTGCAGTGATGAACAAAATCACATTAAAATACTTTAGATGATCAATTTACTATTAAAATAGTACTACTACTGAGCACTAGTGATTATCACTATAAACCAGTTATTATTGTGATATAAGTGACCCAACTTTTTCAAGTATATCATCACATGTGGTTTAAGTTGTTAAAATATTGTACAATACTTATCATATACTCTACATATGATAAGTATTGTATATCATATAATACTAATATTGAAGAACATTAATTTATTATATACTAAGTTATAATTATAATATAACCTACTTGGATGAGGTAAGGAACTCTCATCTTTATCATCAGCTGAATCCTTTAACTGATCTGTTAACTCTGATATAAATGAAGGCTCTATATCAATAGTTATATCATTTCTATTACTACCTGTAGTTTCACTGATAAATGGTGTGGGTTCTTGTTGACTAGACTTTGTAGGGGTTCCCTCTTGTTCTTGATCAGTTACTGGTTTACGAGCCTTTGGTCTGAATGCTAGATCTAGTAACAATGTCATATAATGAGACGTTACTAATATCAGTTACCTTTTAAGTTCTGCCTTAATGCCTCAAACTGTTTGTTTCTCTCTCTTAATCGTAACATCAATGATGCTGTCACTTCCTGTAATATCTCCAACTCTTTTTGTCTCTCTGCAGACACTGACAGTAACTCTTCCTTAATAACTAAATAATTATTAATTATAATTATATATTGATAAATCAGTAACACAGACTATGTTAGTGATAGCTATTGTATTAATAATACCTTCCTTCCATTTCAAATGTGATGTCAAATCTTTGATTGTTTTTTCTTTCATTTGTTTTCTTTCTACATAGAAACATTGAATTTTAAATCAGATATATCATATAATAGACAGCTATTAAATAAAAAGTAATTATTGACTACATGGATAAATACCTTCACTTTGTTGGACAACAGATGATATTTGTAAACTCATCTTTTTACTGATGGTTTGTCGTAGTTCAAGTTGACTTCTTAACTCCTTTGTATTCTCTTCTACAATAGGTCTAACCTCCATTATATCAATAAACAACACATGTAGTAACTGTTGTCTAATACTACTCATCTCTTACCTTGTCTCTTTGACGTTTGTCATAAATAGTGTAGTAGCTGAGAGTGAGTTTTATTAATCCCATCTCTTTTAAAACATCAAGGTTCTCCTTAGATGTCACTAAAAGAATAGCCATCATATAAAGTGGAGCATAGCAGGTCACAATGATGGAGTTGCCTTCCTTTATAGCTCTAATTTGGACTGACTTTGCCATATCTTTGAATGCTTTTGATAACAGCCCCTTAATATGACTAAGGGTGCGTTCATTTATCTTCCACTCCACAACAAACTCAATAGTCTCACATATTAGGTGATGAGATGTTGTATCTATTGCAAAGGTCTGGTCAATGCATATGTCAGCTTTAATTTTATAGCAGAATTCATCAACAGCTGTCTTGAAATCCGTAATGTGTTGTTTAGCCTCAGTGATCTTGTAGTGATTAACAATAGCCTCCAGACAACAAATATTAATGATAGTACATGAATGTTGAACAACATCTATGACATCATCAAATGATTCAGCATTAACCAGTTGAGGTTCTAGTTCTTCAAAACATCTTCGTAGATACCTTTTGAGCTCTTTTAATGAAGGAATACCAGCTTCAATGAGTGGTGATATAGTCTCAATAAGATCTCCAAAAGCCACTCTCATTTGATCAAATTCATACTGATATACAGGCTGTAGTTTGACTTGAGGAGGAAATTTTTGATCTGTACATAAAATTAGAAAATTATTACTATTAATATTCAAAATAACTTACCATATTCCTTGAGTAAGTCTTTAGCAACAGGTACTGTTTGTTCAGATTTTAATAAGACACTTGCAAACAATTTTAATTTGCTTGGATCTTCAGACACTGTAGTACATAGTGCTCTTAATGGAGCATCTCCTAGTACACCTCCCAATCTATTGACTTCATCTAATGTCTCCTTAGAGATCACTTTCTCTGTATATAACATCTGAACAATCTCCACAGGAAGAGTAAGTGGTAAGATCCTATCAGAGTGTTTATGTAACATTTGACAAGCTGGAGTAGATAACTCATCTGTTAAAAGGTAAAAAGACAATATATTATATAATGATGATTATAAGTTCTCACTAAATTCCTTTATTTGTTCAACAGCAAAAATTTCTTCTATTGTCTTGAGAGCGTCAGCTAATGACTCCCATGTAGGACCTCCACTCTCAGTCACCTTGTCAGCTTTAGTCAACCACAGAGTTAAACACTCCTGAAGACAGCTCTCTGGATCATCTCTGTACTTGGTTCTAATGCTTGATAGAGTAGGTTGTAATAGACCCAGTTGTAGACCAAGAGGAGACCAACGATGACTTGAGAAATAACCTTGTTTCAAAGCTTTAATGATATCTTTCAAATTACTAACATCTATAATAACAATGTAAAGAAATAGTAACAACTTAAAGTGAATACAATCAAGTTAACTCACTCAGTTCACTTTGATTTGTTGCCATAACTAAGGACTAGGGAGTGTCTAGTACAAGTAAAGGATAAGGCTTCATACCAGGATATTGTAATTATTAATTACTGATACTATAAATAGCATTTCATGCGTCTTTGTGATATAAATAACACCTTTCCTTATTTGGTAAAATAAACTAATATTTTTGTTGTATACAGTTTTATTAGTCATGTTCACATTATCTATTAAGTTAAGACATTATCTATTAAGTTAAGACTCAACTGTAGATGATATACAGATTGTCCATTTTATGAAGCTACCTTTTATGAAGAGAACTTGACCAGACACTTAATATTCAGGCATCTACCTCTGTAAGTATGCAAAAAGGAAAATCCAAAATTAATGATATTGTTGTCTTGTTTGATGTTTTATTTATAGCATCAATAACAACTGTTTATCACACTTATCATGCATGCATTGACTAGTTTTATTGCTTCCTCTTCTGATGTAGGATATTGATCATTTAATATGGACATAAATCTGGTGTTATAATAGATGTATAGGTTAACAGTGGGAGTGGCTTAGATGAAATGATAGAGATGAATGGACAAGGAATTAGATGTCATTATATTAACTATAGCAATTTAATATTGTATGCATTATATAGATATACAAACTGATCATCTTGATGTTACTAATGAAGATGAAGTATGTACTGTTATTATAAAATATACTACACAATCTGATGTTAATAAAAATGTTAACACTCTCTTTAATTGTGCAGGGTATGTCAGAGAATATATAATATAATAATACTAATAGTTCATAGCCATGTTGCTATAATAAAAGAGACCCTACTTCTCAATTAATCATTAAATGTACTGTTCCTATAGAAGTTTGATAATAAGTAATTGACCCTGCCTCCTGAATTAATCCCATCAATGATATAAATGTCTGATTCCATTTTATTTTTCCTCTAGTTGGGTTCATCATGGTAGTTTGTTATCTACATCAACTACTGACTGGAATAAATCATTTACTATTAATGTGACTAGTATGTTCTTAATGTCCAAATATATAATACAACAGGTAATGAGATATGTAGTAGTGTTTTTAATGTAATAATTCTATTTTATATATTTAGTGGTTAGAACAGCAGATAAAAGGTAACATTATCAATATGGCCTCTTTAGCTAGCAGTATTAAAGGATGTCCTAACAGATGTTCATATGGTGTTAGTAAAGCAGCTGTATTAGGTTTAACTAAATCAATAGCTATTGATTATGTTGAGAAAGGAATACGTATAAACTCTATCTGTCCAGGTAAGTGGAAACAACTTATAAACTTTACCATTTCTTGTCCATTAATATATCTGTCTCTTTGATCTATTCATCTATTGTACTATTAATTGGTCCATTCATTTCTCTATATATCCATTTTACTGTTATATTCATCCATTTTTCAGGTACTGTTGATACTCCATCTCTTCGTGAGAGGTTGTTGTTATGGGAGGAGGTGATGTTGAAAAGGTTATATATTAATATTAATTGTTATAGTTAGTGTTAAATTTACATTGTAATGTAGGGTATGCAGGAATTTACTAAACGTCAGAAAATGGGTCGACTAGCAACTGCAGAAGAGGTAGCTTCAATGGTTGTATATTTAGCTAGTGATGAGGTGAGATATGATATATGATAAGTATTAATGTCTCTCTCTTATTACAGACTGCATTTATTACTGGTACTGAATTTATTATTGATGGTGGGTGGAGTTTATAAGTCATCTGATACTATTGACAATCTAGTTAACACTGATTAATTTGTATTTTGTGGAATGTTTTCTTAATAATTATTATTATTATTATTTAATTTAAAAATAGTTAATTAAACATAATAGATGTCATATAATGAAAAGTATTAATGTTGTTAGAGTAAAGTACCAGCTGCTGGTAATAACAATCAACTAATACAGGAACATCCCCCAATGAAGAGTTACACTCTCTTGTCCTCCACTCAACTCCACCTACATTAGCAAAACCTCTCAAATGCTTTTTCCTGGATGTAATATGTCTTTGAGAACACTAGAAAAATAAAGAGGACATTGATAAAGAGAGAGATATAATACAACTAATACCAGTGACCACATAATAATGTACAAGTTAATAGTTTGTAATAAATACATTTTGTCACTAAAGAGATCAGTACAATCTCAGCTGCTTTCTCTTAAAGGCCAATACAATACTGACTGCTGTGACAAGGCCACTATTGAGTTACCAAAAGGATGTTCGTCATAATAGTGAGAACACATGAATTAAATGAAATAGATCTAAAATGACAATGTTAAAGTGAACATTATTGTATTAAGTTAAAAAAAATTAAAGAGAAAATAAAAGTGAGCGAGAAGACAAATTAAGAATAAACAACAAACTACTTACTAATACAAGAACACAAGTCTGTCTTTAATAACTTCATAACTATCTAACTTCTTACAATACTCTTCATGTTGTCTTGATAACCATAGTTTCCTTATTGTAGTATTTTTATTAAGTGATGTACATATTATCTTGATATCATCATTGTTTAGTGAAGTATTGTAGAGATATAGTGTTGTCAATGATGTAGTTGTTTGTATTAGATCTGCTATTGTACTGGTACTAACTGAAGTGATCTGACGATTACGACTGATATTCAACAAAGTCAATGTTTGGTTTTTAGTAAGTCCTTCACAGATATATCGGACTCCATTATCAGTGATGTTACAGTTGATGAGATATAGTTCTTTTAAAGTTGTATTACTTGATAACATAGTAGATAAGTGAGTTATATCTTCATCTGTGATATCAGTAACATTAGACAACCATAACTGTTCAAGTGTTTTATTATTAAAGAGACTATCACTGACTTGTTTGATACCACCAGTAAGTGAAGAGGACACCAGCACTAGTCTCTTTATTGTTTTATTAGTTTTTAGTATCTCTGATAATATCGATACACACTTACTGTCCAATGAAGTGTTGTATATCTCAAGTCTCTTCACTGTACACTTATTAAGATTGTTTATAATAACTGCTGTACTTTCAGGAGATGATGAGAAGAGACGAATATTCCATTCTTTTCCTGTTTGTTGTTCTTTTATTAATTTACTTATAACATCTTCACTTTCTAATACAATTGGTCTATTGAGACTAACACTATTGATAACATCATTCCAATGAACTCTTCCAGTGTCTCCTGTTATAAAACAGAGTTAGTATATAATATAGTACACACATAGTAATATATACTATAACACACTACAATACACAGACAATACACTGAAGAAGAAAGGAAGCCATTGCTGTTTACTGACTACGGTTACTATGGCAACGAATTGCAGGAGGCGTGGTTTACTGTTAAATTTGAGTATGTTCTACTATAGACGAAAAATCCTATCATACTAACAGAACACTACTATATAATGGACTTCTGGTATATCAGCTTAATCTGGCGAAGCTAACCCCTTTGCTTTGAGAGGAATTATCTGGTAGCCTATGATCTCATGTCTGACAAATTATTTTTATAGTTGAGTGTGACTGAAAACTACTTGGATCTAATACAGGATCTGCAAATGAATTATTCTTTAGACATTTCCTGTTTGAATATGGAATGTTTGTCCTTTCTTAAGTCAATGATAAAAAATAAAGGCTAGCTCATGTTTAATGGAGTCCTGGAGTCTAATACAAGGATTTATCTAACCTGGGATTAATGTAAAGAGTTACACTGAGTTCACCTACTCAAATTTTAATACAATAGTACAGTTTAATCTATGGATTTAGTTGCTCTGTATTTTCTTTGTACATTTTATAACAATTATCAATGAAAATTTTTAAAATTTCTATTAATTAGGATTATGGTATCTGTAGGCAAAACCGTACTATTGTATTAAAATTTGAGTAGACAAACTCAGCAAAACTCCTAATCCTATGATTGAACAATGAATATGATTTAGGAATTATTATAAGATTGTTCTGTAATAATGAAGATTGAAGATTTATTAGTTAATTTAATTCATTGTTTTACAGTATTCTGACAATTCCAGTGTATGCCTGATATCTTTAAAATTAACAGTTAATTATCATTCATTTTGTGGTTTGAGATATGAATATAATTAATAGACATCACTGATAATCATTATCAGTAATAACAGTGCAGTGATGAACAAAATCACATTAAAATACTTTAGATGATCACTTTACTATTAAAATAGTACTACTACTGAGCACTAGTGATTATCACTATAAACCAGTTATTATTGTGATATAAGTGACCCAACCTTTTCAAGTATATCATCACATGTGGTTTAAGTTGTTAAAATATTATACAATACTTATCATATACTCTACATATGATAAGTATTGTATATCATATAATACTAATATTGAAGAACATTAACTTAATATATACTAAGTTATAATTATAATATAACCTACTTGGATGAGGTAAGGAACTCTCATCTTTATCATCAGCTGAATCCTTTAACTGATCTGTTAACTCTGATATAAATGAAGGCTCTATATCAATAGTTATATCATTTCTATTACTACCTGTAGTTTCACTGATAAATGGTGTGGGTTCTTGTTGACTAGACTTTGTAGGGGTTCCCTCTGGTTCTTGATCAGTTACTGGTTTATGAGCCTTTGGTCTGAATGCTAGATCTAGTAACAATGTCATATAATGAGAAGTCACTAATATCAGTTACCTTTTAAGTTCTGCCTTAATGCCTCAAACTGTTTGTTTCTCTCTCTTAATCGTAACATCAATGATGCTGTCACTTCCTGTAGTATCTCCAACTCTTTTTGTCTCTCTGTAGACACTGACAGTAACTCTTCCTTAATAACTAAACAATTATTAATTATAAATATGTATTGATAAATCAGTAACACAGACTATGTTAGTGATAGCTATTGTATTAATAATACCTTCCTTCCATTTCAAAAGTGATGTCAAATCTTTGATTGTTTTTTCTTTCATTTGTTTTCTTTCTACATAGAAACATTGAATTTTAAATCAGATATATCATATAATAGACAACTATTAAATAAACAGTGATTATTGACTACATGGACAAATACCTTCACTTTTTTGGACAACAGATGATATTTGTAAAGTCATCTTTTTACTGATGGTTTGTCGTAGTTCAAGTTGACTTCTTAACTCCTTTGTATTCTTTTCTACAATAGGTCTAACCTCCTATATATCAATAAACAACACATGTAGTAACTGTTATCTAATACTACTCATCTCTTACCTTGTCTCTTTGACATTTGTCATAAATAGTGTGGTAGCCTATTGTTACCCTGATCACACCCAACTGCTTCAACGAATCAAGATTTTCCTTTGCTGTCATCAACAAAAGGTCAATTAAACTTTGTGGAGCATAGCAGGTAACAATGATGGAGTTTCCTTCATTTACTGCTTTAACTTGTACTGACTTTGCCATATCTTTGAATGCTTTTGACAACAATCCTCTAATGTCAATAAGAGTGTACTTGTCAGCTTCCCACTCCAGAACGAATACAATAGTCTCACAGGTAAGTTGATGAGAAGATGAAGAGATCGTGAAGCTCTGATTACAACATACATCAGCTTTGATCTTCTCACAAAATTCATCAACTGATGTGTTGTAGTTTGTGATATGTACTTTAGCTTCAGTAATGTTAAATTGATCAACAATACCTTCCAAACAGCAAATGTTAATAATGATACATTTATCTTGTACAAGATCTATAACATCATCAAGTGATTCAGCTGTTGCTAACTGAGGTCTCAGTTCTCGGAAACATCTACGAAGATATGTTTTAAGGTCTTCCAGTGAAGGGATACCCTTAGCAATAAGAGGAGCAACAGTGAAAAAAAGTTTACCAAATTTCATTCTCATTTGATCAAAATCATATTGAAAAGTGGGTTGGAGATATATTTGGGAGGGAAAAGTTTGATCTATAAATAAAACATTATAACTTGTATATATAGATATATATATAGTGGTACTTACCATACTCTTTGAGTATATCTTTAGCAACAGGTACTGTTTGTTCAGATTTTAATAAGACACTTGCAAACAATTTTAATTTGCTAGGATCTTCAGACACTGTAGTATGTAGTGCTCTCAATGGATCATCTCCTAGTACACCTCCCAATCTATTGACTTCATCTAATGTCTCCTTAGAGATCACTCTCTCTGTATATAACATCTGAACAATCTCCACAGGAAGAGTAAGTGGTAAGATTCTATCAGAGTGTTTCAGTAACATTTGACAAGCTGGAGTAGATAACTCATCTGTTACAAGGTAAAGAGACAATGTATTACAAAACATAAGATCACTAGTTCTCACTAAGTTCTTTTATTTGTTCAGCAGTGAAAACTTCTTCTATTGTCTTAAGAGAATCAGCTAATGAGTCCCACGTAGGACCTCCACTTTCAGTCACCTTGTCGGCTTTACTCAACCACAAAGTTAAACATTCCTGAAGACAGCTCTCTGGATCATCTCGGTACTTGGTTCTAATGCTTGATAAAGTAGGTTGTAATAGACCCAGTTGTAGACCAAGAGGAGACCAACGATGGCTTGAGAAATAACCTTGTTTCAAAGCTTTAATGATATCTTTCAAATTACTAACATCTATAATAACAATATAAAGAAATAGTAACAACTTAAAGTGAATACAATCAAGTTAACTCACTCAGTTCACTTTGATTTGTTTCCATAACTAAGGACTTGGGAGTGTCTAGTACTAGTAAAGGATAAGGCTTCATAACAGGAATATGAAATATTGTAATTATGAATTACTGATACTATAAATAGCATTTCACGAGTCATTTGTGATATAAATAACACCTTTCCTTATTTGGTAAAATAAACTAATATTTTTGTTGTATACAGTTTTAGTAGTCATGTTCACATTATCTATTACAGTAGATTAGGAAGCTATTTCAGTTTGGGGGGGGGGGCATAAAAAATTACTATAATACATGCATGTCTGTGCTTTCAACTAGTTTGCCATAATTTTATTTTAAAAAATAAATCAGAAATTGAATCTTCCAAAAAAAACTTTTCTTCTGTCAATTCTTTCAATGAAATCTTGAGCTATCTCTGTAAGCTCAAGTTTGTCAGTCTTGTCACAATGAATATGTAAAATCATGCAATGGTTCAAATGCTGCTGACTCATGGAATTCCATAAATATATCTTTATACGCTTCAGGGTGGAAAAACTTCTCAATGTATCACTTTATGGTTCACTGAGCAAATTAAATAATCACTATGTGCAATTGTGTAATTCACACATTTCACAGAATAACTACCAAAAATATTTATTGTATTAAGTTAAGACTCAAATGTATTTGTGTTCTATTTAATAACTTATTAATAACTCAGGTTTTTTCTTAAATAATTTGGAGTAATTAAGATACTAACAATAAGCATAGTAAGTCAACATAGTTACAAGGAAAAGAGATTAAAATAGTAACTAGTTCACTTTCTATGGATACTGTTAGCAGCTCATGATCTGAATATATCAAGGAAGTTAGTAGTTAATAGACTGTCACACCCACTTTTTTATTCATGCTAACAAGAAAAGTATCAAGGCCATTGCAGCAGCTGCTGAAACAAGATGATATACAAATTGTCCATTTTATAAAGCTACCTTTTATGAAGAGAACTTGACCAGACACTTAATATTACCTAGAGGGATCTACCACTGTAAGTATATAAAAAGGGAAATCCAAAATAAATGATATTGTTGTCTTGTTTCATGTTTTATTTATACAATAACAACAGTTTATCACACTATATATGTCCACTGTATTAAAAATTAGTTTTATTGCTTCCTCTTCTGATGTAGGATAGTGACCATTTAATATGGACATAAATCTGGTCCTATAATGGTCCATTATAGGACCAGATTTATGTCTTAATGGATGTATGGGTTAAAAGTGGGAGTGGCTTAGATGAAATGAGAGATAAATGGACAAGGAATTAGATGCCATTATTTTAACTATAGCAATTAATATTGTATGTATTATATAGATATACAAACTGATCATCTTGATATTACTAGGAGCACATGAGCATTGCAAAGCAACGCGAAGGAGCATCAAACTGCCATTTTATTTGTATTCTAACCATTGTTGAAACACAGTCATGGATTATTCCATATAAGGAAAATACACTTAAGTAGCATAAGTACTGTTAAGTACGTGATGGAGCAATGAATATTATTACAATGGTGAAAAAAAATAAAAAAGAAAAGTTATGTACATCGAGAAACGTTTCAAAGAATTAGACTGGTAGGTTATGGAGGCTTTTGTCATTAAAGAGGTGGAAACAGTTGAACAACATATATCTTTATTCACCTGTGTTATTAAAACCTCTTTATGCTATTAAGATTATTATCTGATATTATAACATTATTAATAGAATGAATAGTTACTACTTCTTTCGGTTTCATGGTTTACGTTTCAAATCATGTTTTTATATAAAGAGTTGTGCATTTCTATAGCCTCCATGGTGATGCCTCAGCTTGCCATGAACACTTCCTCTAGTTATTACTGCACCTCTGGCAATAGCATAGTTCAGTGATGATAATTGGCCTGAGGTGGTGTGCTTGACCTGACTAAAGAAAGTCTCAACTTCACTATCATTGAGACGTACTGGATATATTGTGTACCCAGGGTGAGCAGAAGTGAAATCAGCACATGAGTTCTTAAAGCCATAATACATGAGCCTGAGTAAGTCCCAGGTTTGCCAACAGTAAGCCTGATATATCCCATTTGTTCAGCCATTCTTGGGTCCATTGACAGAGTCAGCCGCTGTTTTCGTGTAGCAGGGTCTTCAGAAGGTCCCTTCTCTTAAATTTTATCTATTTAAACCACACCTAACTAAGAGGTTACAGCCCAGAAGCTATTAAAATGCAAAACACTTTGCAGTTATGTCCATATATGGACATATGTTCTAAGCCTTGATTCAACAACAGTCGGTTAAGGAAGTTTGACGGTTGCTTCACAACGCTCATGCACTCCTGATGTTACTGATGAAAATACTGTTATTATAAAATATACTACACAATCTAATTTCATTTTATTTTGGGTTCATCATGGTAGTTTGTTATCTACATCAACTACTGACTGGAATAAATCATTTACTATTAATGTGACATGTTCTTAATGTCCAAATATATAATACAACAGGTAATGAGATATGTAGTAGTGTTTTTAATGTAATAATTCTATTTATATATTTGGTAGTTAGAACAGCAGATAAAAGGTAACATTATCAATATGGCCAATTTAGGCCACACCTACATACAATTCAGGCGCTAAGCTGGAGCAGCTGTCAGAGAGCAAAAAGTGCGACGTTAGAGAAGTAAGTGTCAAGCAAAACTGCTCTATTTTTATTGTCTACTAGTTTTGTTAGAGAAAGAAATTGTTAATAAAAGATGAGAAAATGAAGTTAAAAGAAATTTAAAGAGAAAATAAAAGTGAGTGAGAAGACAAATTAAGAATAAACAACAAACTACTTACTATTACCAGAACACAAGTCTGTCTTTAATAACTTGATAACTGTCTAACTTCATACAATACTCTTTATGTTGTCTTGATAAGTATAGTTTCCTTATTGTAGTATTTTTATTAAATGATGTACATATTGTCTTGATATCATCATTGTTTAGTGAAGTATAGTCAAGATCTAGTTCTGTCAATGATGTAGTTGTTTGTATTAGATCTGCTATTGTATTGGTACTAACTGAAGTGATCTGATGATTACCTCCGATGTTCAACATAGTCAGTGTTTGGTTTTTAGTAAGTCCTTCACAGATATATCGGACTCCATTATCAGTGATGTTACAGTAGGAGAGATCTAGTTCTTTTAAAGTTGTATTACTTGATAACATAGTAGATAAGTGAGTTATATCTTCATCTGTGATATCAGTAACATCAGACAACACTAACTGTTCAAGTGTTTTATTATTAAAGAGACTATCACTGACTTGTTTGATACCACCAGTAAGTGAAGAGGAGTACAGATCTAGTATCTTTATTGTTTTATTAGTTTTTAGTATCTCTGATAATATCGATACACACTTACTGTCCAATGAAGTGTACCATATATTAAGTCTCCTCACTGTACACTTATTAAGATTGTTTATAATAACTGCAGTACTTTCAGGAGATGATGAGGAGAGATGAATACTCCATTCTTTTCCTGTTTGTTGTTCTTTTATTAATTTACTTATAACATCTTCACTTTGTAATATACTTGGACTAGTGAGCCATACACTATTGTCATCATCATTCCACTGAACACTTCCAGTGTCTCCTGTTATAAAACAGAGTTAGTATATAGTATAGTACACACATAGTAATATATACTATAACACACTACAATACACAGACAATACACTGAAGAAGAAAGGAAGCCATTACTGTTTACTGATTACGATTACTGTAGCAACGAATTATAGGAGGCGTGGTTTACTGTTAAATTTGAGTATGTTCTACTATAGACAAAAAATCCTATCATACTAACAGAACACTACTATATAATGGACTTCTGGTATATCAACTTAGTCTGGCGAAGCTAATCCCTTTGCTTTGAGAGGAATTATCTGGTATCCTATGTCTCATGTCTGACAAATTTTTATAGTTGAGTGTGACTAAAAACTGCTTTGATCTAATACAGGATCTGTAAATGAGTTATTCTTTAGACATTTCCTGTTTGAATATGAAGTGTTTGTCCTTTCTTAAGTCAGTGATAAAATATAAAAGCTAGCTCATGTTTAATGGAGTCCTGGAGTCTAATACAAGGATTTATCTAACCTGGGATTAATGTAAAGAGTTACACTGAGTTCACCTACTCAAATTTTAATACAATAGTACAGTTTAATCTACGGATTTAGTTGCTCTGTATTTTCTTTGTACTGGATTTTCAGGTGTTAAAACATAAACTAGTTGGTGTTGCTTACCTTGTTTAAATGTATGTAAGGAAAAGATTTGATAAAAGAGTTTTGAGCATGTCTGGAAAGTCCCATCAATGTAGATTGTATAATGTAATTAGGTAAGTATTAAAACTCTTTGTACATTTTATAACAATTATCAATGAAAATTTTTAAAATTTCTATTAATTAGGATTATGGTATCTGTAGGCAAAACCGTACTATTGTATTAAAATTTGAGTAGACAAACTAAGCAAAACTCCTAATCCTATGATTGAACAATGGATGTGATTTAGGAATTATTATCAGATTGTTCTGTAATAATGAAGACTGAAGATTTATTAGTTAATTTAATTCATTGTTTTACAGTATTCTGACAATTCCAGTGTATGCCTGATATCTTTAAAATTAACAGTTAATTATCATTCATTTTGTGGTTTGAGATATGAATATAATTAATAGACATCACTGATAATCATTATCAGTAATAACAGTGCAGTGATGAACAAAATCACATTAAAATACTTTAGATGATCACTTTACTATTAAAATAGTACTACTACTGAGCACTAGTGATTATCACTATAAACCAGTTATTATTGTGATATAAGTGACCCAACCTTTTCAAGTATATCATCACATGTGGTTTAAGTTGTTAAAATATTGTACAATACTTATCATATACTCTACATATGATAAGTATTGTATATCATATAATACTAATATTGAAGAACATTAACTTAATATATACTAAGTTATAATTATAATATAACCTACTTGGATGAGGTAAGGAACTCTCATCTTTATCATCAGCTGAATCCTTTAACTGATCTGTTAACTCTAATATAAATGAATGCTCTATATCAATAGTTATATCATTTCTATTACTACCTGTAGTTTCACTGATAAATGGTGTGGGTTCTTGTTGACTAGACTTTGTAGGGGTTCCCTCTTGTTCTTGATCAGTTACTGGTTTATGAGCCTTTGATATGAATGCTAGATCTAGTAACAATGTCATATAATGAGAAGTGACTAATATCAGTTACCTTTTAAGTTCTGCCTTAATGCCTCAAACTGTTTGTTTCTCTCTCTTAATCGTAACATCAATGATGCTGTCACTTCCTGTAGTGTCTCCAACTCTTTTTGTCTCTCTGCAGACACTGACAGTAACTCTTCCTTAATAACTAAATAATTATTAATTATAATTATGTATTGATAAATCAGTAACACAGACTATGTTAGTGATAGCTATTGTATTAATAATACCTTCCTTCCATTTCAAATGTGATGTCAAATCTTTGATTGTTTTTTCTTTCATTTGTTTTCTTTCTACATAGAAACATTGAATTTTAAATCAGATATATCATATAATAGACAGCTATTAAATAAACAGTGATTATTGACTACATGGACAAATACCTTCACTTTGTTGGACAACAGATGATATTTGTAAAGTCATCTTTTTACTGATGGTTTGTCGTAGTTCAAGTTGACTTCTTAAATCCTTTGTATTCTCTTCTACAATAGGTCTAACCTCCTACATATCAATAAACAACACATGTAGTAACTGTTGTCTAATACTATTCATCTCTTACCTTGTCTCTTTGACGTTTGTCATAAATAGTGTTGTAGCTGAGAGTGAGTTTTATTAATCCCACCTCTTTTAATACATCAAGATTCTCTTCTGCTGTTACTAGTAGAATATCCATCATATAATGTGGTGCATAGCAGGTCACAATGATAGAGTTGCCTTTCTTTATAGCTCTAACTTGGACTGACTTTGCCATGTCTTTGAATGCCTTTGATAGGAGGCCTTCAATATGACTGAGGGTGCGTTCATTTATCTTCCACTCTACAACAAACTCAATAGTCTCACATATTAGGTGATGAGATGTTGAATCTATTGCAAAGGTCTGGTCAATACATATGTCAGCTTTAATTTTTTTGCAGAATTCATCAACAGCTGTCTTGAAATCTATGATGTGTTGTTTAGCCTCAGTGATCTTGTAGTGATTAACAATGGCCTCCAGACAACAAACATTAATGATAGTACATGAATGTTGAACAACATCTATGACATCATCAAATGATTCAGCATTAACCAGTTGAGGTTCTAGTTCTTCAAAACATCTTCGTAGATATCTTTTGAGCTCTTTTAATGAAGGAATACCAGCTTCAATGAGTGGTGATATAGTCTCAATAAGATCTCCAAAAGTCACTCTCATTTGATCAAATTCATATTGATATGTTGGTTGTAGATTGACTCGAGGACGACAAGTCTGGTCTATTTGAATACATAATAAAATAATAAATTGAAGAAACTTACTCACCATATTCCTTGAGTATATCTTGACCAATTAATACTGTTTGTTCAGACTTCATTAAGACACTAGCGAAGATTTTTAATTTGCCAGGATCTTCAGACACTGTAGTATGTAGTGCTCTCAATGGACCATCTCCTAGTACACCTCCTAATCTATTGACTTCATCTAATGTCTCCTTAGAGATCACTCTCTCTGTATATAACATCTGAACAATCTCCACAGGAAGAGTAAGTGGTAAGATTCTATCAGAGTGTTTGTGTAGCATTTGACAAGATGGAGTAGATAACTCATCTGTTAAAATGTAAAGAGACAATGTATTACAAAACTTAAGATCACTAGTTCTTACTAAATTCCTTTATTTGTTCAGCAGCGAAAACTTCTTCTATTGCCTTGAGAGCGTCAGCTAATGAGTTCCATGTAGGACTTCCACTTTCAGTCACCTTGTCAGCTTTACTCAACCACAGAGTTAAACATTCCTGAAGACAGCTCTCTGGATCATCTCGGTACTTGGTTCTAATGCTTGATAGAGTAGGTTGTAATAGACCCAGTTGTAGACCAAGAGGAGACCAACGATGGCTTGGGAAATAGCCTTGTTTCAAAGCTTTAATGATATCTTTCAAATTACTAACATCTATAATAACAATATAATAGAGAGAAACAACTTAAAGTGAATACAATCAAGTTAACTCACTCAGTTCACTTTGATTTGCTGTCATAACTAAGGGCTTGGGAGTGTCTAGTACTAGTAAAGGCTTCATAACAAATATTGTAATTATTAATTACTGATACTATAAATAACATTTCATGAGTCATTTGTGATATAAATAACACCTTTCCTTATTTGGTAAAATAAACTAATATTTTTGTTGTATACAGTTTTAGTAGTCATGTTCACATTATCTATTACAGTGGAGTAGGAAGCTATTTCAGTTTGGGGGGGGGGACATAAAAATTACTATAATACATGCATGTCTGTGCTTTCAACTAGTTTGCCATAATTTTATTTTAAAAAATAAATCAGAAATTGAATCTCCAAAAAAAAACTTTTCTTCTGTCATTTCTTTCAATGAAATCTTGAGCTATCTCTGTAAACTCAAGTTTGTCAGTCTTGTCATGATGAATATGTAAAATCATGCAATGGTTCAAACGCTGCTGACTCATTGAATTCTGTAAATATATCTTTATACGCTTCAGGGTGGAAAAACTTCTCAATGTATCACTTTATGGTTCACTGTGCAAATTAAATAATCATTATGTGCATTTGTGTAATTCACACATTTTACAGAATAACAATGAATCATACCAGAAATATTTATTGGGGGGGGGGGGGCAGGCTCCCTCTGTTCCTACTCCTATGTATTAAGTTAAGACTCAACCGTATTTGTGTTCTATTTAATTACTTATTAATAACTCAAGTTTTTTCTTAAATAATATGGAGTAATTAAGATACTAACAATAAGTAATGGAAGGATAATGAACATAGTAAGTCAACATAGTTACAAGGAGAAGAGATTAAAATAGTAACTAGTTCACTTTGTATGGATACTGTTAGCAGCTCATGATCTGAATATATCAAGGAAGTTAGTAGTTAAAAGACTGTCGCACCCACTTTTATATTCATGCTAACAAGAAAAGTATCAAGACCATTGCTGCAACTGCTGAAACAAGATGATATACAAATTGTTCATTTTATGAAGCTACCTTTTATGAAGAGAACTTGACCAGACACTTAATATTACCTAGAGGCATCTACCAAGTATATAATAAGGGAAATCCAAAATAAATGATATTGTTGTCTTGTTTGATGTTTTATTTATACAATAACAACAGTTTATCACACTATATATGTCCATTGTATTAAAAATTAGTTTTATTGCTTCCTCTTCTGATGTAGGATAGTGACCATTTAATATGGACATAAATCTGGTCCTATAATGGTCCATTATAGGACCAGATTTATGTCTTAATGGATGTATGGGTTAAAAGTGGGAGTGGCTTAGATGAAATGAGAGATAAATGGACAAGGAATTAGATGTCATTATTTTAACTATAGCAATTAATATTGTATGTGTTATATAGATATACAAACTGATCATCTTGATATTACTAGGAGCACATGAGCGTTGCAAAGCAACGCTAAGGAGCATCAAACTGCCATTTTATTTGTATTCTAACCATTGTTGAAACACAGTCATGGATTATTCCATATAAGGAAAATACACTTAAGTAGCATAAGTACTGTTAAGTACGTGATGGAGCAATGAATATTATTACAATTATCAATGGTGAAAAAAAATAAAAAAGAAAAGTTATGTACATCGAGAAACGTTTCAAAGAATTAGACTGGTAGGTTATGGAGGCTTTTGTCATTAAAGAGGTGGAAACAGTTGAACAACATATATCTTTATTCACCTGTGTTATTAAAACCTCTTTATGCTATTAAGATTATTATCTGATATTATAACATTATTAATAGAATGAATAGTTACTACTTCTTTCGGTTTCATGGTTTACGTTTCAAATCATGTTTTTATATAAAGAGTTATGCATTTCTATAGCCTCCATGGTGACGCCTCAGCTTGCCATGAACACTTCCTCTAGTTATTACTGCACCTCTGGCAATAGCATAGTTCAGTGATGATAATTGGCCTGAGGTGGTGTGCTTGACCTGACTAAAGAAAGTCTCAACTTCACTATCATTGAGACGTACTGGATATATTGTGTACCCAGGGTGAGCAGAAGTGAAATCAGCACATGAGTTCTTAAAGCCATAATACATGAGCCTGAGTAAGTCCCAGGTTTGCCAACAGTAAGCCTGATATATCCCATTTGTTCAGCCATTCTTGGGTCCATTGACAGAGTCAGCCGCTGTTTTCGTGTAGCAGGGTCTTCAGAAGGTCCCTTCTCTTAAATTTTAGTTATTTAAACCACACCTAACTAAGAGGTTACAGCCCAGAAGCTATTAAAATGCAAAACACTTTGCAATTATGTCCATATATGATTCAACAACAGTCGGTTAAGGAAGTTTGACGGTTGCTTCACAACGCTCATGCACTCCTGATGTTACTGATGAAAATACTGTTATTATAAAATATACTACACAATCTAATTTCATTTTATTTTGGGTTCATCATGGTAGTTTGTTATCTACATCAACTACTGACTGGAATAAATCATTTACTATTAATGTGACTAGTATGTTCTTAATGTCCAAATATATAATACAACAGGTAATAATAATATATGTAGTAGTGTTTTTAATGTAATAATTCTATTTATATATTTGGTAGTTAGAACAGCAGATAAAAGGTAACATTATCAATATGGCCTCTTTAACTAGCAGTATTAAAGGATGTCCTAACAGATGTTCATATGGTGTTAGTAAAGCAGCTGTATTAGGTTTAACTAAATCAATAGCTGTTGATTATGTTGAGAAAGGAATACGTATTAACTCTATCTGTCCAGGTAAGTGGTAACAACTTATAAACTTTACCATTTCTTGTCCATTAATATATCTGTCTCTTTGATTTATTCATCTATTGTACTATTAATTGATCTATTTATTCATCTATACATCCATTTTACTGTTATATTCATCCATTTTTCAGGTACTGTTGATACTCCATCTCTTCGTGAGAGGTTGTCTGTTATGGGAGGAGGTGATATTGAAAAGGTTATATATTAATATTAATTGTTATAGTTAGTGTTAAATTTACATTGTAATGTAGGGTATGCAGGAATTTACTAAACGTCAGAAAATGGGTTGACTAGCAACTGCAGAAGAGATAGCTTCAATGGTTATATATTTAGCTAGTGATGAGGTGAGATATGATATATGATAAGTATTAATGTCTCTCTCTTATTACAGACTGCATTTATTACTGGCACTGAATTTATTATTGATGGTGGGTGGAGTTTATAAGTCACCTGATACTACTGACAATGTGTTAAGACCAATCTATTAATTTGTATTTTGTGGAATGTTTTCTTAATAATTATTATTATTATTGTTTAATTTTAAAATAGTTAATTAAACATAATAGATGTCATATAGTGAGAAATATTAGTATTGTTAGAATAAAGTACCAGCTGCTGGTAATAATACTCAACTAATACAGAAAGATCCCCCAATGAAGAGTTACACTATCTCTTGTCCTCCACTCGACTATAAACTCCACCTACGCTAGCAAAACCTCTCAAATGTTTATTTTGTGGATGAAAAATGTCCTTGAGAACATTAGAATGAAGAAGGTATGAGAAAGATATAGAGAAAGATGTATACAATATGATATTATATAATACATTTTCATAATATTTTCTCTACCACACAATATTCACACACAAAGTATATAAATATAGAAATTAAAGATACTAGAGAATAAAATAATTATCTTTGATCATTACAACTTACTTCATATAGTTTTCATCCTCTCACTTCCAATATACTGTATTCAGTTAAAGGTTTATATCAATATTTGAGTCTCCTTTATAATAATGTTATATACATTGTTCATAGAATATATAATATGTTCTATTAATATTATTATATTATTAGTTCTATGTCTCAGGTTTATCTACTGAACAAAAATATGACAAATAAAATAATCTCTTGTTTATCAACTGAACTAACATCAGTATAATTTAAACTGCCTTCTTTAAAAGAATATGATGCTGACTGCTGTGACAAGGTCATTATTGAGTTACTATTGGTTAAAATTAGGCCACACCCACATAAAACTCGGGCACCAAGCTAAACAGCTAAACAGCTATTAGAGAGCAAAAAAGTGCAACGTTAGAGAAGTAAGTGTCAAACAAAACTGCTCTATTTTTATTGTCTACTAGTTTTGTTAGAGAAATAAATTTTTAATAAATGAAGAGAAAGGAAGTCAAATTAAAAGAAATTTAAAGAGAAAATAAAAGTGAGTGAGAAGACAAATTAAGAATAAACAACAAACTACTTACTATTACCAAAACTGAAGTCTGTCTTTAATAACTTGATAACTGTCTAACTTCTTACAATACTCTTCATGTTGTCTTGATAAGCGTAGTTCCCTTATTGTAGTATTTTTAAGTGATGTACATATTGTCTTGATATCATTATTGTTCAGTGAAGTATTGTAGAGATATAGTTCTGTCAGTGACGTAGTTGTTTGTATTAGATCTGCTATTGTACTGGTACTAACTAAAGTGATCTGACGATTATGTCCGATGTTCAAAGAAATCAACGTTTGGTTTTTAGTAAGTCCTTCACAGATATATCGGACTCCATTATCAGTGATGTTACAGTAGGGAAGACTTAGTTTTTTTAAAGTTGTATTACTTGATAACATAGTAGATAAGTGAGTTATATCTTCATCTGTGATATCAGTAACATTATATAACACAAACTCTTCAAGTGTTTTATTATTAAAGAGACTATCACTGACTTGTTTGATGCCACTAGTAAGTGAAGAGGACACCAGCTCTAGTATCTTTATTGTTTTATTAGTTTTTAGTATCTCTGATAATATTGATACACACTTACTGTCCAATGAAATGTCCACTATATCAAGTCTCCTCACTGTACACTTGTTAAGATTGTTTATAATAACTGCAGTACTTTCAGGAGATGATGAGATGAGACGAATACTCCATTTTTTTCCTGTTTGTTGTTCTTTTATTAATTTACTTATAACATCTTCACTTTGTAATACACTTGGTCTAGTTAGTTCAACAATATTGATATCATTATACCACTCAACACTTCCAGTGTCTCCTATTATAAAACAGAGTTAGTATATAGTATAGTACACACATAGTAATATATACTATAACACACTACAATACACAGACAATACACTGAAGAGAAAGGAAGCCATTACTGTTTACTAACTACGGTTACTATTGCAACAAATTCCAGGATGCGTGGTTTAATGTTAAATTTGAGGTTGAGGAACAATTCTATTATACTAACAGAACACTACTATATAATGGATTTCTGGTATTCATATATCAACTTAGTCTGGTGAGGCCAACCTAGTTGCTTTTTTAGAGAAATTGTCAGGTAGCCTATTAATCTTGTACCTGACAAACCACGTTGTTTTTATAGTTGAGTGTGACTATAAACTGCTTTATCTATTTATTAATTTGCAAATGAAGGATCTGCAAATGAAGATATTTCCTCTTTGAATATGGCCTGTTCATCCTGTTCTCATTGTATTTAAGTCAGTGATAAAATATAAAAGCTAGCTCATGTTTAATGGAGTCCTGGAGTCTAATACAAGGATTTATCTAACCTGGGATTAATGTAAAGAGTTACACTGAGTTCACCTACTCAAATTTTAATACAATAGTACAGTTTAATCTACGGATTTAGTTGCTCAGTATTTTCTTTGTACTGGATTTGCAGGTGTTAAAACATAAACTAGTGGGTGTTGCTTACCTTGTTTAAATGTATGTAATTAGAAAGATTTGATAAAAGAATTTTGAGCATGTCTGGAAAGTCCCATCAATGTAGATTGGATAATGTAATTAGGTAAGTATTAAAACTCTTTGTACATTTTATAACAATTATCGATGAAAATTTTTAAAATTTCTATTAATTAGGATTATGGTATCCGTAGACAAAACGGTACTATTGTATTAAAATTTGAGTAGACAAACTCAGCAAAACTCCTAATTCTATGATTGAACAATGGATGTGATTTAGGAATTATTATAAGATTGTTCTGCAATAATGAAGACTGAAGATTTATTAATTAGATGAGACTAGAATACATAATATTTCTATAGCTATAGGTAGATAACAACAAAATTACTTTTAGTTAGATCAGTTAATACTATACTAAAGATACTATACATTGTGGATGTGGTTAAAGTGATGCCTCAATCATGGTCAAAATTATCTTCCAATCTCAGATATCTCAATACATATTAATACACACAATTTCTATAGTATTATGTGATATATAATAGACAATGTATTGTGTTACTACCTGTAGTTTCAGTGATAAGTGATGTCTCTTTCTGAGTGGACTGTGTTTGAGTCTCCTCAAGTCCTTGATCAGTTACTGGTTTACGAACCTTTGATATTAATGCTAGATCTAGTAACAATGTCATATAATGAGAAGTCACTAATATCAGTTACCTTTTACGTTCTGCCTTAATGCCTCAAACTGTTTGTTTCTCTCTCTTAATTGTAACATCAATGATGTTATCACTTCCTGTAGTGTCTCTAACTCTTTTTGTCTCTCTGTAGACACTGACAGTAACTCTTCCTTAATAACTAAATAATTATTAATTATAATTATGTATTGATAAATCAGTAACACAGACTATGTTAGTGATAGCTATTGTATCAATAATACCTTCCTTCCATTTCAAAAGTGATGTCAAATCTTTGATTCTTTTTTCTTTCATTTGTTTTCTTTCTACATAGAAACATTGAATTTTAAATCAGATATATCATATAATAGACAGCTATTAATAAATAAACAGTGATTATTGACTACATGGACAAATACCTTCACTTTGTTGGACAACAGATGATATTTGTAGAGACATCTTTTTACTGATGGTTTGTCGTAGTTCAAGTTGACTTCTCGATTCCTTTGTATTCTCTTCTACAATAGGTCTAACCTCCTATATATCAATAAACAACACATGTAGTAACTGTTGTCTAATACTACTCATCTCTTACCTTGTCTCTTTGACGTTTGTCATAAATAATGTGGTAGCTGAGAGTGAGTTTTATTAATCCCATCTTGTTATAGTTAGTGTTAAATTTACATTGTAATGTAGGGTATGCAGGAATTTACTAAACGTCAGAAAATGGGTCGACTAGCAACTGCAGAAGAGATAGCTTCAATGGTTGTATATTTAGCTAGTGATAAGGTGAGATATGATATATGATAAGTATTAATGTCTCTCTCTTATTACAGACTACATTTATTACTGGTACTGAATTTATTATTGATGGTGGGTGGAGTTTATAAGTCATCTGATACTATTGACAATCTAGCTAACACTGATTTATTAATTTGTATTTTGTGGAATGTTTTCTTAATAATTATTATAAATGATGTTCGTCATTTCTTGGAATCTCATCAGAGGGTTAAAATTTAGGCCACACCTAAAATTTAGGCAATTCAGGCGCTAAGCTGAGCAGCTGTCAGAGAGCAAAAAAGTGCGATGTTAGAGAAAGTAAGTGTCAAGCAAAACTGCTCTATTTTTATTGTCTACTAGTTTTGTTAGAGAAATAAATTGTTAATGAAAGATGAGAAAATGAAGTTAAAAAAAATTTAAAGAGAAAATATAAGTGAGCGAGAAGACAAATTAAGAATAAACAACAAACTACTTAGAACATGGAGAATTTAAGTCTGTCTTTAATAACTTGATAACTGTCTAACTTCTTACAATACTCTTTATGTTGTCTTGATAAGTATAGTTTCCTTATTGTAGTATTTTTTTTAAGTGATGTACATATTGTCTTGATATCATCATTGTTTAGTGAAGTATAGTCAAGATCTAGTCTTGTCAATGATGTAGTTGTTTGAATTAGATCTGCTATTGTATTGGTACTAACTGAAGTGATCTGATGATTACCTCCGATGTTCAACTTAGTCAATGTTTGGTTTTTAGTAAGTCCTTCACAGATATATCGGACTCCATTATCAGTGATGTTACAGTTGTAGAGATCTACTTCTTTTAAAGTTGTATTACTTGATAACATAGTAGATAAGTGAGTTATATCTTCATCTGTGATACCAGTAATATAAGACAACCATAACTGTTCAAGTCTTTTATTATTAAAGAGACTATCACTGACTTGTTTGATACCACCAGTAAGTGAAGAGGACTGCAGCTCTAGTATCTTTATTGTTTTATTAGTTTTTAGTATCTCTGATAATATCGATACACACTTACTGTCCAATGAAGTGTTGTATATATAAAGATACCACACTGTACACTTATTAAGATTGTTTATAATAACTGCAGTACTTTCAGGAGATGATGAGTTGAGACGAATATTCCATTCTTTTCCTGTTTGTTGTTCTTTTATTAATTTACTTATAACATCTTCACTTTGTAATACACTTGGACTGTAGAGTCTAACACTATTGTCATCATCATTCCACTGAACTCTTCCAGTGTCTCCTGTTATAAAACAGAGTTAGTATATAATATAGTACACACATAGTAATATATACTATAACACACTACAATACACAGACAATACACTGAAGAAGAAAGGAAGCCATTACTGTTTACTGACTATGGTTACTATGGTAACGAATTGCAGGAGGCGTGGTTTACTGTTAAATTTGTTGCTATAGACGAAAAATCCTATCATACTAACAGAACACTACTATATAATGGACTTCTGGTATATCAGCTTAATCTGGGAAAGCTAACCCCTTTGCTTTGAGAGGAATTATCTGGTAGCCTATGATCTCATGTCTGACAAATTATTTTATAGTTGAGTGTGACTAAAAACTGCTTTGATCTAATACAGGATCTGCAAATGAATTTTTCTTTAGACATTTCCTGTTTGAATATGAAATGTTTGTCCTTTCTTAAGTCATTGATAAATATAAAAGCTAGCTCATGTTTAATGGAGTTCTGGAGTCTAATACAAGGATTTATCTAACCTGGGATTAATGTAAAGAGTTACACTGAGTTCACCTACTCAAATTTTAATACAATAGTACAGTTTAACCTACGGATTTAGTTGCTCTGTATTTTCTTTGTACTGGATTTGCAGGTGTTAAAACATAAACTAGTGGGTGTTGATTACCTTGTTTAAATGTATGTAAGGAAAAGATTTGATAAAAGAATTTTGAGCATGTCTGGAAAGTCCCATCAATGTAGATTGGATAATAAAATTAGGTAAGTATTAAAACTCTTTGTACATTTTATAACAATTATCAATGAAAATTTTTAAAATTTCTATTAATTAGGATTATGGTATCCGTAGACAAAACCGTACTATTGTATTAAAATTTGAGTAGACAAACTCATCAAAACTCCTAATCCTATGATTGAACAATGGATGTGATTTAGGAATTATTATAAGATTGTTCTGTAATAATGAAGACTGAAGATTTATTAGTTAATTTAATTCATTGTTTTACAGTATTCTGACAATTCCAGTGTATGCCTGACATCTTTAAAATTAACAGTTAATTATCATTCATTTTGTGGTTTGTGATATGAATATAATTAATAGACATCACTGATAATCATTATCAGTAATAACAGTGCAGTGATGAACAAAATCACATTAAAATACTTTAGATGATCACTTTACTATTAAAATAGTACTACTACTGAGCACTAGTGATTATCACTATAAACCAGTTATTATTGTGATATAAGTGACCCAACCTTTTCAAGTATATCATCACATGTGGTTTAAGTTGTTAAAATATTGTACAATACTTATCATATACTCTACATATGATAAGTATTGTATATCATATAATACTAATATTGAATACTAAGTTATAATTATAATATAACCTACTTGGATAAGGTAAGGAACTCTCATCTTTATCATCAGCTGAATCCTTTAACTGATCTGTTAACTCTGATATAAATGAAGGCTCTATATCAATAGTTATATCATTTCTATTACTACCTGTAGTTTCACTGATAAATGGTGTGGGTTCTTGTTGACTAGACTTTGTAGGGGTTCCCTCTTGTTCTTGATCAGTTACTGGTTTACGAGCCTTTGGTCTGAATGCTAGATCTACTAACAATATTATATAATGAGACGTCACTAATATCAGTTACCTTTTAAGTTCTGCCTTAATGCCTCAAACTGTTTGTTTCTCTCTCTTAATCGTAACATCAATGATGCCGTCACTTCCTGTAGTATCTCCAACTCTTTTTGTCTCTCTGTAGACACTGACAGTAACTCTTCCTTAATAACTAAATAATTATTAATTATAATTATGTATTGATAAATCAGTAACACAGACTATGTTAGTGATAGCTATTGTATTAATAATACCTTCCTTCCATTTCAAAAGTGATGTCAAATCTTTGATTGTTTTTTCTTTCATTTCATTTCTTTCTACATAGAAACATTGAATTTTAAATCAGATATATCATATAATAGACAGCTATTAAATGAACAGTGATTATTGACTACATGGACAAATACCTTCACTTTTTTGGATAACAGATGATATTTGTAAAGTCATCTTTTTACTGATGGTTTGTCGTAGTTCAAGTTGACTTCTTAACTCCTTTGTATTCTCTTCTACAATAGGTCTAATCTCCTATATATCAATAAACAACACATGTAGTAACTGTTGTCTAATACTACTCATCTCTTACCTTGTCTATTTGACATTTGTCATAAATAGTGTGGTAGCCTATTGTTACCCTGATCACACCCAACTGCTTCAACGAATCAAGATTTTCCTTTGCTGTCATCAACAAAAGGTCAATTAAACTTTGTGGAGCATAGCAGGTAACAGTGATGGAGTTTCCTTCATTTACTGCTTTAACTTGTACTGACTTTGCCATATCTTTGAATGCTTTTGACAACAATCCTCTTATGTCAATAAGAGTGTATTTGTCAGCTTCCCACTCCAGAACGAACACAATAGTCTCACGGGTAAGTTGATGAGAAGATGAAGAGATCGTGAAGCTTTGATTACAGCATACATCAGCTTTGATCTTCTCACAAAATTCATCAACTGATGTGTTGTAGTTTGTGATATGTAATTTAGCTTCAGTAATGTTAAATTGATTAACAATACCTTCCAAACAGCAAATGTTAATAATGGTACATTTATCTTGTACAATCTCCATGACATTGTTAAAAGACTCAGCTATTTTTAACAGAGGTCTTAGCTCTCTGAAACACATCTGAAGATATGTTTTAAGGTCTTCCAGTGAAGGGATACCCTTAGCAATAAGAGGAGCAACAGTGAAAAAAAGTGTACCAAATTTCATTCTCATTTGATCAAAATCATATTGAAAAGTGGGTTGGAGATTTATTTGGGAGGGAAAAGTTTGATCTATAAATAAAACATTATAACTTGTAGATATATATATAGTGGTACTTACCATACTCTTTGAGTATATCTTTAGCAACAGGTACTGTTTGTTCAGATTTTAATAAGACACTTGCAAACAATTTTAGTTTGCCAGGATCTTCATACACTGTAGTACTTAGTGCTCTTAATGGAGCATCTCCTAGTACACCTCCTAATCTATTGACTTCATCTAATGTCTCCTTAGAGATCACTCTCTCTGTATATAACATCTGAACAATCTCCACAGGAAGAGTAAGTGGTAAGATTCTATCAGAGTGTTTCTGTAACATTTGACAAGCTGGAGTGGATAACTCATCTATTACAAGGTAAAAAGACAATATATTATATAATGAAGATTATAAGTTCTCACTAAATTCCTTTATCTGTTCAGCAGCAAAAATTTCTTCCATTGTCTTGAGAGCGTCAGCTAATGAGTCCCATGTAGGACCTCCACTTTCAGTCACCTTGTCAGCTTTACTCAACCACAGAGTTAAACATTCCTGAAGACAGCTCTCTGGATCATCTTGGTACTTGGTTCTAATACTTGATAGAGTAGGTTGTAATAGACCCAGTTGTAGACCAAGAGGAGACCAACGATGGCTTGGGAAATAACCTTGTTTCAAAGCTTTAATGATATCTTTCAAATTACTAACATCTATAATAACAATGTAAAGAAATAGTAACAACTTAAAGTGAATACAATCAAGTTAACTCACTCAGTTCACTTTGATTTGCTGCCATAACTAAAAACTAAAAGTGTCTAGTACTAGTAAATGTTGGGGCAGGATACTAGAAATATAAACATTGTAAATGTTACTATAAATAGCATTTCACAGTTATTAGTGATATAAATAACATCTTTCCTTATTTGGTAAAATAAACTAACATTTTATATTATATATACTTTTTAGTAGTCATGGTAACATTAAAGTTTAAGACTCAAACTATATTTGTGTCCTATTTAATAACTTATTAATAACTTATGTTATCTCTAAATATAACATGGTGAGATGAATGGATGTATGAATGAATAGTATGGATTAATGTCACATGACCAAACACATGATAGGGAATAGTATATTACCAGTTTATATATAAAGTTTGAATATAAATTAATTAATAGATATAATATAAATAGATCATATTATGTAAATTATATAAATTATTATTTTGTAGATATTAGAAGATGATATTGTTGAAGTATATACACTTATAAAAACAATTAATACAACTTGTCAATCAAGAAATAAAAACCAGTTAACCAGTATGTATCTGATGATTATGTCATAAAGAGAGGACAGGTGGTTGTCAAGGAGATTAGTAGTCACACTGATAATGGAGGTTATCATTTACTACTGATAAGTTATTAACAATATACTATAATAACAATAACATAATAGTATATTAATAACAACTCATATTATTAATAATATATATAGTTAATAAATACAATAGTTTATATAATGTCATGTTTTATTCTCTAACTGTTGTTTATTAAAACTAATTTTTACTGAATCTAACTCTTTCTTCATTTGAGTTGATAAACTATGTAATAATGGAGCCTTTGAATAAAAGAGAAAATTAAGTAAATAATTACCAAATATTATAATATAAAGTGAATTTATAGATCATGTACATGAGGATACATGAGTTAAATGAAATAGATCTAAAATGACAATGTTAAAGTGAACATTATTGTAATATAGTATATCAATGATGTTAATAGTAAGACTTTAAAGAAATGCTACAATATAATGATATGTCATTCTCCTTTATTCAATGATATAATATATACTTTTCTCCTTCTCTAATAATACATTATATAGACTCATTATAGACACACCCACACACATAATGTTATAATATAATATATTACTTGTTTAGTATGTATGGTCATTGACAGGTCACCATTTAATGTTTTAAGACAAAATAAATGTTTTTCCTCTGACATGTCCCATTCCATTCCATCAAGTGTATGACTTTGTATTAAAACCTAATATAATATAATGTAATATAATATAATATAATATAATATAATATAATATAATATAATATAATATAATATAATATAATATAATATAATATAATATAATAATATAATATAATATAATATAATATAATATAATATAATATAATATAATATAATACAATATAATATAATATAATATAGTACAATATATTATAGTAGCTATGATCACAATTACATATATTATTAACTTACATTAGTCTCTTTGTTAACAATATGAAATCCTAATGTATTAATTCCTATTCTTATAGGAAGTTTACGAACTGACTTGATAGAGGACTATAAAATAAAACAACAAACAAAACAACAATATTATTAATTTTGAACTTTCCTTCTTTTATATACTTACAGTAGTAGTTGTTTGTTGATAGATTTTAGTAGTCAAGTTTCCTTCATAAAAGGTAGCTCCATAAAATGGCCACCTTCTACATAACTCCAAGTACTTGTCATAAAGCTGTACAGTCATTATAATAATATTAAGTCTATAATATGATATAATACTTACCATTATTGTATTGTCTTGTCTTTGAGAGAGGAGCTCATGTTTAACTAGTAATCTTTTCTCATATTGTAATCGTTTTTTACTCCTTAACATTGTAGATGGTAGTAAAGTAGGAAGACGATCTTTAATAAACTGATCATTATGAATAATCTCATTATAATCACCATATGATAACTAACAGACAGAGGACATGTGATATATTATAATATTATTATATACCTGCATTGTAATGGAGGCTAGTTCAAGTGCCTCTTCTTCTGATGTAGGATAGTAACCACTTAATACATGATTCTGAGCCTGTATAATAAATGAATGATTAGACTAATAAAGAGTGAGATACCACTTACATCATAATATAAATAACTCAGTGCTGTGGAGTTAGATATCTATAATATATAGACTATAATAATACTTGTTAATATCATATTATAAAACTGACTATGTTTTCTCTGATACCAGCAAAAAACACATTCCTTCTCATAAAGAGACTTGGTGTCTCTGATGGATTACCTCCAGAAAATCGCTTCATTAATTGTTGCCATTTTCCTATTAGTTTTAATGGTTTATCAGTATCTCCTAACTGTAGTGCTATAATATTAACACATTATATTAACTTATTATTAATATCATGTTATATTATAATACCTAGACTTTTTGATACTATCCACAGTGCAAATACAAACTGGAACTCCAAGTCCAAATGAATTAATCCACATAGTTCCTGTATATATAGTAAATAATAAAATAATTAATTAATTATATTAATTACTTGTAATACATCTAAAGCTGATGTATTGTTTCCTTTATAGAAGTGAGCTAATTGATGTTGTCCATTCATAAAATTAATACTCATTTTTGTAATAGATACTGGCTGTGAAATAAAATATTATTTCAACAATAAATACGAAAATCGATGACTTACTTTAGACTTCACTGAAGTATCTTTTGTGATGTCTGCTTGACTCCCTCGTTGATCGAGGTCATAATCATCTAATTGGTTATCATCAACTGTAGATACCTCTTTATCATCATGATCTATTAGAGGTATCATGATAATTGGTTTTTTCAATGGTTTATAAGGAGTGTCCACCTAATATATCATATATTGATATAACATTCTATTCATCCATCCATTTATCTAGACCTGTTCTTAATAAGCTGCTCTAAGTAGTTGTTCAGTATCTCTCCAATCATTACTCTTATTTTCAAGACACACTGCTAAAGGAGACTTACCCTCTTCATCTAAAGCACCCTAACAAATGTATAACTAAATTAAGTACAGGTAATCAGATTAAAATTTTACAGCATTAATTGCAGGATGTTGTAATAAATATGCAACAATGTGACGATGACCATTTCCAGCTGCTAAATGTAGTGGTGTTGAACCATTACTGTTTCTATGGATACAAACAAACAAATATATCGTTTAATTAATAATATCATTACTGAATTCCAATATAAGCTAGACAATCTTCAACAACTGATTTAACAACATCAAGTTCACCATACCTGAGTATGATAAATGAACAGACCAGGTAGATGAATGGAGTCAATTACTTACCAACATGTATAATGAAGTGGTGACCAGCCATCAATATCAAGTTCATTAGGATCTTGTCCTGTTAATATAGAGTTCTTTATTCCTCTAACATCACCTTCACAAGCAAACACATGAAGAGGATATTTGTCTAACCAATCTATATCACTACAATAGAAACAATAAAATAAACTCTTTGTATTTACTGTCTATAATTGTTTAAAAATAATTGGGTCATGATATATTGTAATTTATTAGGTATATATTAATTGAATGTAGTGATGTCATAGTGACGTCATAATCGTATCCATCAGGTATGTCTGCTTTCCATTGTGATACTTTTGTTCCTATAACTTGATAATCTGGTACACCCAGTCCAAAATACTTGTTCACAATATGGACATCAGGCTATATCATAATAAAATGAGTTATTAATAGTTGTAGTGAGATACCTTGTCTTTGTATGTTAAACCAGAACCAAAAAATGGATTACTGACATATTTATCAACTGGTATTTCTTTAGAGAACTTCTTTGATTTCATATACAAGTCACTATTAAAACAATAGACAGGATATTAGAATTGTATGTCTGTAAAACTGATATATATCTCCAAGTGTTGTTGATATACCTTAAGACTGAAGGTCCATATATGGGTGATATAGTCCTTTGCTCCAAAGAAAGAGAAAATAAGTTATTGAGTGCATTTGGTTGAGTGTGCTGTTCTCGGAGCCAACTAAGTGAGGAGAATATATCAATAGGAAGACAAATGGATGAATGGTAATGATTAATAGGTAGACAAATGGATGAATGGTAATGATCAATAGGTAGAAAAATGGATGAATGGTAATGATCATTGGTAGACAAATGGATGAATGGTAATGATCATTGGTAGACAATTGTATTTTGTGGAATTAATTATTATTATTATTATTTAATTTTAAAATAGTTAATTAAACATAATAGATGTCATATAATGAAAAGTATTAATATTGTTAGAGTAAAGTACCAGCTGCTGGTAATAATAATCAACTAATACAGGAACATCCCCCAACGAAGAGTTATACTCTCTTGTCCTCCACTCAACTCCACCTACATTGGCAAAACCTCTCAAATGCTTTTTCCTGGATGTAATATGTCTTTGAGAACACTAGAAAAATAAAGAGGACATTGATAAAGAGAGAGATATAATACAACTAATACCAGTGACCACATAATAATGTACAAGTTAATAGTTTGTAATAAATACATTTTGTCACTAAATACTTCAATCCTGCCCATTGACTTAACATAAAATTTTCTCTTACCACACAATATTCACACACAAAGTATATAAATATAGAAATTAAAGATACTAGAGAATAAAATATCTTTGATCATTACAACTTACTTCATATAGTTTTCATCCTCTCACTTCCAATATACTGTATTCAGTTAAAGGTTTATATCAATATTTGAGTCTCCTTTATAATAATGTCACATACATTGTTCATAGAATATAAAATATGTTAAGATCTATTAATATCATTCTATCATTAGATCTCTGTCTCAGGTTTATCTACTGAACTGACATCAGTACAATCTCAGCTGCTTTCTCTTAAAGGCCATTACGATACTGACTGCTGTGACAAGGCCACTATTGAGTTACCAAAAGGATGTTTGTCATTTCTTTGTAATTGTGGGAGCTCATCAGAGGGTTAAAATGTTGGCCACACCCACATATAATGTCAGGAGCTAAGCTGTCAGAGAGCAAAAAAGTGCGACGTTAGAGAAGTGTCAAGCAAAACTTCTCTATTTTTATTGTCTACTAGTTTTGTTAGAGAAATAAATTGTTAATAAAAGGAAAGAAGAAAATGTCATGAGTAATTTAAAGAGAAAATAAAAGTGAGCGAGAAGACAAATTAAGAATAAACAACAAACTACTTACTATTACACGAACACAAGTCTGTTTTTAATAACTTGATAACTGTCTAACTTCTTACAATACTCTTCATATCTTCTTGATAAGTGTAGTTTCCTTATTGTAGTATTTTTATTAATTGATGTACATATTGTCTTGATATCATCATTGTTCAGTGAAGTATTGTAGAGATATAGTTCTGTCAATGATTTAGTTGTTTGTATTAGATCTGCTATTGTACTGGTACTAACTGAAGTGATCTGATGATTACGTCCGATGTTCAAACTAGTCAATGTTTGGTTTTTAGTCAGTCCTTCACAGATATATCGGACTCCATTATCAGTGATGTTACAGTTGGAGAGATATAGTTCTTTTAAAGTTGTATTACTTGATAACATAGTAGATAAGTGAGTTATATCTTCATCTGTGATACCAGTAACATCAGACAACCATAACTTCTCAAGTGTTTTATTATTAAAGAGACTATCACTGACTTGTTTGATACCACCAGTAAGTGAAGAGGATGACAGCTCTAGTATCTTTATTGTTTTATTAGTTTTTAGTATCTCTGATAATATCAATACACACTTACTGTCCAATGAAGTGTACCTTATATAAAGAATCGACACTGTACACTTATTAAGATTGTTTATAATAACTGCAGTACTTTCAGGAGATGATGAGGAGAGATAAATACTCCATTCTTTTCCTGTTTGTTGTTCTTTTATTAATTTACTTATAACATCTTCACTTTGTAATACACTTGGACTAATAAGTATAACACTATTGTCATCATCATTCCAATGAACACTTCCAGTGTCTCCTGTTATAAAAGTGAGTTAGTATATAGTATAGTACACACATAGTAATATATACTATAACATACTATAATACACAGACAATACACTGAAGAAGAAAGGAAGCCATTACTGTTTACGGTATATGGCTACTATGGCAACGAACTGCAGGAGGCGTGGTTTACTGTTATCTAGTATGTTCTACTGGTAGCAATCCTATCATACTAACAGAACACTACTATATAATGGACTTCTGGTATATCAACTTAGTCTGGCGAAGCTAACCCCTTTGCTTTGAGAGGAATTATCTGGTAGCCTATGATCTCATGTCTGACAAATTATTTTTATAATTGAATGTGACTAAAAACTGCTTTGATCTAATACAGGATCTGTAAATGAATTATTCTTTAGACATTTCCTGTTTGAATATGAAATGTTTGTCCTTTCTTAAGTCAGTGATAAAATATAAAAGCTAGCTCATGTTTAATGGAGTCCTGGAGTCTAATACAAGGATTTATCTAACCTGTAAAGAGTTACACTGAGTTCACCTACTCAAATTTTAGTACAATAGTACAGTTTAATCTACGGATTTAGTTGCTCTGTATTTTCTTTGTACTGGATTTGCAGGTGTTAAAACATAAACTAGTGGGTGTTGCTTACCTTGTTTAAATGTATGCAAGGAAAAGATTTGATAAAAGAGTTTTGAGCATGTCTGGAAAGTCCCATCAATGTAGATTGTATAATGAAATTAGGTAAGTATTAAAACTCTTTGTACATTTTATAACAATTATCAATGAAAATTTTTAAAATTTCTATTAATTAGGATTATGGTATCCTTAGACAAAACCGTACTATTGTATTAAAATTTGAGTAGACAAACTCAGCAAAACTCCTAATCCTATGATTGAACAATGGATGTGATTTAGGAATTATTATAAGATTGTTCTGTAATAATGAAGACTGAAGATTATTAGTTAATTTAATTCATTGCTTTACAGTATTCTGACAATTCCAGTGTATGCCTGACATCTTTAAAATTAACAGTTAATTATCATTCGTTTTGTGATTTGAGATATTATATAATTAATAGACATCACTGATAATTATTATCAGTAATAACAGTGCAGTGATGAACAAATCACATTAAAATACTTTAGATGATCACTTTACTATTAAAATAGTACTACTACTGAACACTAGTGATTATCACTATAAACCAGTTATTATTGTGATATTAGTGACCCAACCTTTTCAAGTATATCATCACATGTGGTTTAAGTTGTTAAAATATTGTACAATACTTATCATATACTCTACATATGATAAGTATTGTATATCATATAATACTAATATTGAAGAACATTAACTTAATATATACTAAGTTATAATTATAATATAACCTACTTGGATAAGGTAAGGAACTCTCATCTTTATCATCAGCTGAATCCTTTAACTGATCTGTTAACTCTGATATAAATGAAGGCTCTATATCAATAGTTATATCATTTCTATTACTACCTGTAGTTTCACTGATAAATGGTGCGAGTTCTTGTTGACTAGACTTTGTAGGGGTTCCCTCTTGTTCTAGATCAGTTACTGGTTTATGAGCGTTTGGTCTGAATGCTAGATCTAGTAACAATGTCATATAATGAGAAGTGACTAATATCAGTTACCTTTTAAGTTCTGGTTTAATGCCTCAAACTGTTTGTTTCTCTCTCTTAATCGTAACATCAATGATACTGTCACTTCCTGTAGTATCTCCAACTCTTTTTGTCTCTCTGTAGACACTGACAGTAACTCTTCCTTAATAACTAAATAATTATTAATTATAATTATGTATTGATAAATCAGTAACACAGACTATGTTAGTGATAGCTATTGTATTAATAATACCTTCCTTCCATTTCAAAAGTGATGTCAAATCTTTGATTGTTTTTTCTTTCATTTGTTTTCTTTCTATATAGAAACATTGAATTTTAAATCAGATATATCATATAATAGACAGCTATTAAATAAACAGTGATTATTGACTACATGGACAAATACCTTCACTTTGTTGGACAACAGATGACATTTGTAAAGTCATCTTTTTACTGATGGTTTGTCGTAGTTCAAGTTGACTTCTTAACTCCTTTGTGTTCTCTTCTACAATAGGTCTAACCTCCTATATATCAATAAAAACATGCAGTAACTGTTGTCTAATACTACTCATCTCTTACCTTGTCTCTTTGACATTTGTCATAAATAGTGTGGTAGCCTATTGTTAACTTGATCACACCCAAGTGCTTCAATGAATCAAGATTTTCCTTTGCTGTCATTAACAAAAGGTCAATTAAACTTTGTGGAGCATAGCAGGTAACAATGATGGAGTTGCCTTCATTTACTGTTCTAACTTGTACTTTCTTTGCCATATCTTTGAATGCTTTTGACAGTAATCCTCTAATTTCAAAGAGAGTGTATTTGTCAGCTTCCCATTCCAGAATGAACACAATAGTTTCACAGGTGAGATGATGAGAAGATGTAGAGATTTTGATGTTTTGATTACAACATACATCAGCTTTGATCTTTTTACAAAATTCATCAACTAATGTGTTGTAGTTTGTGATATGTGCTTTAGCTTCAGTAATGTTAAATTGATCAACAATTTCCTCTAAGCAGCAAATGTTAATAATGGTACATTTATCTTGTACAAGATCCATAACATCATCAAGTGATTCAGCTGTTGCTAGCTGAGGTCTTAGTTCTCGGAAACATCTACGAAGATATGTTTTAAGTTCTTGCAGTGAAGGGATTCCCTTAGCAATAAGAGGAGCAACTGTGTAAAAAAGTTTACCAAATTTCATTCTCATTTGATCAAAATCATGTTGAAAAGTGGGTTGGAGATTTATTTGGGAGGGAAACATTTGATCTATAAATAAAACATTATAACTTGTAGATATATATATATAGTGGTACTTACCATACTCTTTGAGTATATCTTTAGCAACAGGTACTGTTTGTTCAGATTTTAATAAGACACTTGCAAACAATTTTAATTTGCTAGGATCTTCAGACACTGTAGTATGTAGTGCTTTCAATGGACCATCTCCTAGTACACCTCCTAATCTATTGACTTCATCTAATGTCTCCTTAGAGATCACTCTCTCTGTATATAACATCTGAACAATCTCCACAGGAAGAGTAAGTGGTGAGATCCTATCAGAGTGTTTCTGTAACATTTGACAAGCTGGAGTGGATAAAAATTAAAAATAAATAATAAATATTAATATTATAATTATATGTACTACTAACATTAATTTATACCTATATCCAGATCAAGTTTTACACGTTTTTGTTCTAATTCCATTGTTTGAACATCTTGTTTTCTCTTTCTTGAACTTGGTATGTCTATTAATTATTTAGATCTAATGAACAAATTGTTCTAATTACCTCTAGTTAAGTGTTCCACAGGAAGAGTAAGTGGTAAAATCCTATCAGAGTGTTTCTGTAACATTTGACAAGCTGGAGTAGATAAGATTTCTATAAATAAGAAAAGAAATGATTCATTAATACAATTTTAACATATTAAATCATTTATAATACTAGAATAAAAATTTCTTACTGAAAGTCTTTAATTTTTCAGCAACAAAATTTTCTTCTGTCGTCTTGAGAGCATTGACTAGTGAGTCCAATGTAGGACCTCCACTTTCAGTCACCTTGTCAGCTTTACTCAACCACAGAGTTAAACACTCCTGAAGACAACTCTCTGGATCATCACGGTACTTGGTTCTAATGCTTAACAGAGTAGGTTGTAATATACCCAGTTGTAGACCAAGAGGAGACCAACGATGATTTGGGAAATAGCTTTGTTTCAAAGCTTTAATGATATCTTTCAAATTACTAACATCTATAATAACAATGTAAAGAAATAGTAACAACTTAAAGTGAATACAATCAAGTTAACTCACTCAGTTCACTTTGATTTGCTGCCATAACTAAGGACTTGGGAGTGTCTAGTACTAGTAAAGGGTGGGGCTGCATACCAGGAATATGAATATTGTAAATTTTACTATAAATAATATTTCGCAGTCATTAGTGATATAAATAACATATTTCCTTATTTGGTAAAATAAACTAACATTTTATATTATATATACTTTTTAGTAGTCATGGTAACGTTAAAGTTTAAGACTCAACTATATTGTGTTCTATTTAATAACTTATTAATAACTTATGTTATCTCTAAATACAACATGGTGAGATGAATGGATGTATGAATGAATAGTATGGATTAATGTCACATGACCAAACACATGATAGGGAATAGTATATTACCAGTTTATATATAAAGTTTGAATATAAATTAATTAATAGATATAATATAAATAGATCATATTATGTAAATTATATAAATTATTATTTTGTAGATATTAGAAGATGATATTGTTGAAGTATATACACTTATAAAAACAATTAATACAACTCGTCAATCAAGAAATAAAAACCAGTTAAACCAATATGTATCTGATGATTATGTCATAAAGAGAGGACAGGTGGTTGTCAAGGAGATAGGTAGTCACACTGATAATGGAGGTTATCATTTACTACTGATAAGTTATTAACAATATACTATAATAACAATAACATAATAGTATATTAATAACAACTTATATTATTAATAATATATATAGTTAATAAATACAATAGTTTATAAAATGTCATGTTTTATTCTCTAACTGTTGTTTATTAAAACTAATTTTTACTGAATCTAACTCTTTCTTCATTTGAGTTGATAAACTATGTAATAATGGAGCCTTTGAATAAAAGAGAAAATTAAGTAATAATTACCAAATATTATAATATAAAGTGAATTTACAGATCATGTACATGAGGATACATGAGTTAAATGAAATAGATCTAAAATGACAATGTTAAAGTGAACATTATTGTAATATAGTATATCAATGATGTTAATAGTAAGACTTTAAAGAAATGCTACAATATAATGATATGTCATTCTCCTTTATTCAATGATATAATATATACTTTTCTCCTTCTCTCATAATACATTATATAGACTCATTATAGACACACCCACACACATAATGTTATAATATAATATATTACTTGTTTAGTATGTATGGTCATTGACAGGTCACCATTTAATGTTTTAAGACAAAATAAATGTTTTTCCTCTGACATGTCCCATTCCATTCCATCAAGTGTATGACTTTGTATTAAAACCTAATATAATATAATATAATATAATATAATATAATATAATATAATATAATATAATATAATATAATATAATATAATATAATATAATATAATATAATATAATATAATATAATATGTGACCATAAATACGAAAATGGTACCTAACGCGCAAACAAATTTCGAGTGAACGCTTGCATATAAATTGTTGCTATGCAACCATCTTAAACAGGAAGCTATTAAAATTCATTATGTATCGAGATCAATGATTGGCCTTCATGAATACCAAATAACATTGACTTCCTGCTCAAGATGGATGTGTAGCAACCGTTTCTAAACAAGCATTTGTTCAAAATTCACTTGCGCGTTAGGTACCATTTTCGTATTTATGGTCACATATAATATAATATAATATAATATAATATAATAAATATAATATAATATAATATAATATAATATAAATTATAATATAATATAATATAATATAATGTAATACAATATATTATAGTAGCTATGATCACAATTACATATTTTGTTAACTTACATTAGTCTCTTTGTTAACAATATGAAATCCTAATGTATTAATTCCTATTCTTATAGGAAGTTTACGAACTGACTTAATAGAGGACTAAACAACAAACAAATATTATTAATTTTGAACTTTCCTTCTTTTATATACTTACAGTAGTAGTTGTTTGTTGATAGATTTTAGTAGTCAAGTTTCCTTCATAAAAGGTAGCTCCATAAAATGGCCACCTTCTACATAACTCCAAGTACTTGTCATAAAGCTTTACAGTCATTATAATAATATTAAGTCTATAATATGATGTAATACTTACCATTATTGTATTGTCTTGTCTTTGAGAGAGGAGCTCATGTTTAACTAGTAATCTTTTCTCATATTGTAATCGTTTTTTACTCCTTAACATTGTAGATGGTAGTAAAGTAGGAAGACGATCTTTAATAAACTGATCATTATGGATAATCTCATTATAATCACCATATGATAACTAACAGACAGAGGAGATGTGATATATTATAATATTATTATATACCTGCATTGTAATGGAGGCTAGTTCAAGTGCCTCTTCTTCTGATGTAGGATAGCAACCACTTAATACATGATTCTGAGCCTGTATAATAAATGAATGATTAGACTAATAGAGTGAGATACCACTTACATCATAATACAAATAGCTCAATGCTGTGGAGTTAGATATCTATAATATATAGACTATAATAATACTTGTTAATATCATATTATAAAACTGACTATGTTTTCTCTGATACCAGCAAAAAACACATTCCTTCTCATAAAGAGACTCGGTGTCTCTGATGGATTACCTCCAGAAAATCGCTTCATCAATTGTTTCCATTTTCCTATTAGTTTTAATGGTTTATCAGTATCTCCTAACTGTAGTGCTATAATATTAACACATTATATTAACTTATTATTAATATCATGTTATATTATAATACCTAGACTTTTTGATACTATCCACAGTGCAAATACAAACTGGAACTCCAAGTCCAAATGAATTAATCCACATAGTTCCTGTATATATAGTAAATAATAAAATAGTTAATTAATTATATTAATTACTTGTAATACATCTAAAGCTGATGTATTGTTTCCTTTATAGAAGTGAGCTAATTGATGTTGTCCATTCATAAAATTAATACTCATTTTTGTAATAGACACTGGCTTTGAAATAAAATATTATTTCAACAATAAATACAAAAATGGATGACTTACTTTAGACTTAACTGAAGTATCTTTTGTGATGTCTGCTTGACTCCCTCTTTGATCGAGGTCATAATCATCTAATTGGTTATCATCAACTGTAGGTACGTCTTTATCATCATGAGCTATTAGAGGTATCATGACAATTGGTTTCTTCAATTGTTTATTATGAGTGTCCACCTAATATATCATATAATGATATAACATTCTATCCATCCATCCATTTATCTAGACCTGTTCTTGATAAGCTGTTCTAAGTAGTTGTTCAGTATCTCTCCAATCATTACTCTTATTTTCAAGACACACTGCTAAAGGAGACTTACCCTCTTCATCTAAAGCACCCTAACAAATGTATAACTAAATTAGGTACAGGTAATCAGATTAAAATTTTACAGCATTAATTGCAGGATGTTGTAATAAATATGCAACAATATCACGATGACCATTTCCAGCTGCTAAATGTAGTGGTGTTGAACCATTACTGTTTCTATGGATACAAACAAACAAATATATCGTTTAATTAATAATATCATTACTGAATTCCAATATAAGCTAGACAATCTTCAACAAGTGATTTAACAACATCAAGTTCACCATACCTGAGTATGATAAATGAACAGACCAGGTAGATGAATGGAGTCAATTACTTACCAACATGCATAATGAAGTGGTGACCAGCCATCAATATCAAGTTCATTAGGATCTTGTCCTGTTAATATCGAGTTCTTTATTCCTCTCACATCACCTTCACAAGCAAACACATGAAGAGGATATTTGTCTAACCAATCTATATCACTACAATAGAAACAATAAAATAAACTCTTTATATTTACTGTCTAATATTGTTTATAATAATTGTGTCATGATATATATAATTTATTAGGTATATATTAATTGAATGTAGTGATGTCATAATCTTACCCATCAGGTATGTCTGCTTTCCATTGTGGTATTTTTGTTCCTATAACTTGATAATCTGGTACACCCAGTCCAAAATACTTGTTCACAATATGGACATCAGGCTATATATAATAAAATGAGTTATTTATAGTTGTAGTGAGATACCTTGTCTTTGTATGTTAAACCTGAACCAAAAAATGGATTACTGACATATTTATCAACTGGTATTTCTTCAGAGAACTTCTTTGATCTTATATACAAGTCACTATTAAAACAATAGACAGGATATTAGAATTGTATGTCTGTAAAACTGGTATATATCTCCAAGTGTTTTTGATATACCTTGAGACTGAAGGTCCATATATTGGATTTGTAATGGATGATATAGTCCTTTGCTCCAAAGAAAGAGAATATAAGTTATTGAGTGCATTTGGTTGAGTGTGCTGTTCTCGGAGCCAACTAAGTGAGGAGAATAGATCAATAGGAAGACAAATGGATGAATGGTAATGATCATTGGTAGACAAATGGATGAATGGTAATGATCATTGGTAGACAAATGGATGAATGGTAATGATCATTGGTAGACAAATGGATGAATGGTAATGATCATTGGTAGACAAATTGATTAATAGCTTATTAGACTATATTGATCACTTACTTGTCTAAAGCTGCTAGCATTTCTCTAGTAGCTGGATGTAAACTAATGGAGTTATCATACATGTCATGAAGAACTTTCTCAAGTGAATGAAACTTTGGAAAAAGTGTTGAGTCAGCAGGATAACAGGAGACAACACTAGATCCTAAAAATGAGAACAATACTAAATACATTTATCTGCTGTCTCTTGATCTACTGACTTTCATTTGTGACAGGTATTATATAACTAATAAAAACACTGGGAGCTTCATTATCAGACCCTATTTCAATATTTCCAGACCCTCCAGTAACAGTTAAAAAGACTGCCTTCAATCCTGTAAATTATACAATAAACCATCTGTCCATTTTGTCTATTCATGCATCCATTGATAATCCATCCATCCATTTGTCATACCTTTAATACCAGTATGGTTAGGATGACCAGCTGTTTCTGCAAGTTTTTCTGACCAATCTCGACAGTTTTCTACTAAAATTATTTCAGGATTGGAATAGGCTGGTCCAGAAAATGCAGCCAAAGAATTGAGATAAGGTTCAGCTGGCCAATATCTCAACAGTACTTCATAATCAGTAGCTTGGTAAGGAATTATTTGATGATAAATTTGTTTTTCGCTTTTTGGTGTACGACGAAGAATCAAAGCAGCCAATTTTATTTGTTTTGAACTATATTGACTGAAAAACAAAAGAGAGAAGTTATAAAAAGTTTATTGTCTGCAGCCATTATATAATAGCGTCATATTTACCTTGCAAAAGCCATTGTCTTCTCGAACTGAGCCCCTCCTAACAACAATGTTTTTAGCCGCGCCCATTGTTGATCACGCCCCCTAACTATGCGCAGTTACGCCCTTAAAATTAACGACCTGTCTAAAGTGATAGAAAAACGAGAATGAGCCATATATATAGAACATTGTCTGTTTTTAAACGCTCTCCATCTTTTTTGAGAGCTGGAGTAAGTCACTACACTAAATGATATATATTATATTAACTCTGTAATGCTATAACTACTTAGATCTTAGGACTGAGGTACCAATCTACATCAGCCGAGTACCAACTACCAGTATGCCCTTATTTGGTATTGTATCTTTTGAATTTGTCTATGTTTTTGTAGCCTTTCAAGCTACATAAATTGGAGTCAGGTCCTTCACAAACTGCATCCATTACAAGAGATGAGTTTCTTAATATATACCGTGATATGGTTATGATACGAGAAATGGAGAACGAAGCTAGGAAGTTATATCAAACTAAAGTTATTCGTGGATTTTGCCATCTTTATATTGGACAGGTATGTTAAGAAAGCTTTAGAATAGGTCACTATTAAACTTTAGACTAGTGAACATCAGTACTTACCACAGTAACTTAGGATATCTACCATTAGTAAGTTCTAGACTAGTGAACATCAGTACTTACCACAGTGACCTAGGATAACTACCATTAGTAAGTTCTAGACTAGTGAACATCAGTACTTACCACAGTGACCTAGGATAACTACCATTAGTAAGTTCTAGACTAGTGAACATCAGTACTTATCACAGTGACCTAGAATAACTACCATTAGTAAGTTCTAGACTATTGAACATCAGTACTTACCACAGTGACCTAAGATAACTACCATTAGTAAGTTCTAGACTATTGAACATCAGTACTTACCACAGTGACCTAGGATAACTACCATTAGTAAGTTCTAGACTAGTAAACATCAGTACTTATCACAGTGACCTAGGATAGCTACCATTAGTAAGCTCTAGACTAGTGAACATCAGTAGTTACCATAGTGACCTAGGATAACAACAAGTACTTACTATTATAGGAAGCCTGTGCTGTTGGTATGGAGTCTGTCATAACAAAAGATGATCCTGTTATCACTGCTTATCGTGCCCACGGCTGGACATATACTAGAGGTATACCTCCAAAAGAAGTATTGGCAGAATTGACAGGTAATGTCACTAATAATATGTCATGGTATCATATTATGTATTAGGTAAGAGCACTGGTTGTGCAAGAGGGAAAGGTGGTTCTATGCACATGTATGCACCAAACTTTTATGGTGGTAATGGCATAGTTGGGGCACAGGTAACACACTCATTTGTCTGTCTAATGTTATTATTACTGATGTATCCTTTGATCATATTCAGGTTCCTGTAGGTGCTGGTATAGCATTGGAGTTACAATACAATGAAAAGAAAGACAATATATGTATATGTCTCTATGGTGACGGTGCAGCCAACCAAGGACAGGTACACATAGATTATCTATTTATTGCTCATTCATCTATACATCCATCTTTCAGTCTATCCATTTATCCATTCATCTATTCATTCATCCATTATAGGTATTTGAGGCTTTTAATATGTCTGCTCTATGGAAGTTACCCGTTTTATTTGTATGTGAAAACAATCATTATGGTATGGGAACGTCAATAGATCGATCATCAGCGTCCACTGCCTACTATGCTAGAGGAGATTATATCCCTGGTATATATGTTGAAGGGCAGGATGTACTTGCTGTAAGAGAGGCTACTAAATGGGCAAAGCAGTACATTTTGGAAGGAAATGTAAAGATCTATGCATTAGTCCATTCCCATTCATCCATTATTGATCTATTTGTCCATTTTTATGTTAATTTATCAATGTTTCTAGGGTCCTTTGGTAATGGAACTGGACACCTATCGTTACTATGGACACAGTATGAGTGACCCAGGAAAAAGGTGTGGCTTTGTCATTCATTATTTAGATATAATCAGTTCATACAGGGACTCTTTTATTTTTATTTAATACTTTAGTTATCGTACTACTGAAGAAGTACAAACGTTTCGTAAAGAGAGGGACCCTATTAAAATGGCTTCTGGTTACATCACTGATAAAAATCTTGCTACTGAAGATGAACTCAAAGCTATTCAAAAAGAAGTCAAAGAAGAAATCAAAGAAGCTGTTGTTTTTAGTACATCAGGTTCTGAGCTACCAGCTGATGAATTGTATTTTGATATTTATACTAACACTCCAACTCATTCAGTCCGTGGGTGTGACCCCTTCACATGGGGTAACTCTCAACGTGCTGTACAATAATAAGAAAAATTGTTAATATGTTTTTAGTTTGCGAGATATAACTGTATTTTATTGGTTTTTAGCAGTAGTGCATAAAATTTGGAATTACAAAATGTAGGTGTGGCTAGCGTATCCACACTCACCCACGTGTATTGACGACATGGCAAAAGGTCAAGTGTTGTCGATACAGAGTCACGTCGTTCATGGCCACGTTGGTAACACGGCTGCTACTTTCCCGCTACAGGTAAGACTCTAAGAACACTATACATATCTAATATTGCCACGTGTACTAGTTATTAGGTTATGAAGTAGACGTTATTAACAGTGTTCAATTCTCAAACCATACTGGTAAGTCAGATCATAACTTCCTTATAAGGTAACTATATATTGTTAATACTGTGATATGTTGTACTAATAGTTGCTTACTGTTGTCTCTTATTAGGTTATGAACAATTTAAAGGACAGGTGTTAGAAGCAGCTGAATTAGATGTCTTAATTTCTGGACTACGTTTTAATAATTTATTAAAATATACTCATGTTTTAACAGGTTTATATTAGAGGAGGTGACATATCATGTAATGTTGTCTAATCACTCCAGGTTACATTGGGTCTACTTCATTTTTAAATCGAGTAATAGACTTGATCTGTGAATTAAAACAACAGAATCCTCAACTTGTCTATGGTAATGTTATTAAGTAGCACAATAAATATAACTAACTGTATTATAATGGATTAGTCCCATAATGTCTAATCCCAGAATGTCTAATCCCATAATGTCTAAGGAAATGTGGAAATGTCCCAAAATGTCTAATGCTTTGATCAATTAGCACCAGAGAGTTTTTGACAGGTACTCTCTGGGATAAAAGGTAGGGTTTGCCAGAACCCATTTCAAATATCAATCATGGATCTTATTACAAATCAGAAAGGAGGACAATCACTACTATGGGATGACAGCAGATTCACTCTAAACAGAAAACTAGACAATGGAACCTGCTACTGGAGATGCCACAAGAGATCATGTGCTGCTAGAATCACTACACTTGGTACAGACATACTACAGCAAACAAATGGCCAGCAGTTTATGCCTTGCTACCATCCAAGATTCGAGCAGATTACAACAGGATGTTTACATACCTCAAGGAAGAATCATTTTTATCTAGTTTAAGCCATTGTGTAGTTTCTTTTGATTACTAACTTGTGCTAAACTCTTTATAGATACACTTGGATTAATTAACACTATGTTAACATTAAATTAACACTAGTTAGACATCTTTAGACATTATGGGATGAACCCATTATAATATTAGGATATATTGAGATGAGTTTAAAGTTAATGACATACTTGTTTGTTTCATTTACTTCTCAATATATTGTTTGTATAACTTACCAAATTATAATTTACTAAACAAATTATTTTTTAAGCATTTGTCAAATTGTATTACTTACCAACATGTCCTGTTACATGTGTTACCATGACAACTAAATCCATCTGTATTGTTTCCCATAGTGTGTGATCCAGTTATGGGAGACAATGGGAAAATGGTATGTAGATAAAAAAAACCATTATTACATTATGTTACATTAAATATAGTATGTAACTGATGAGCTCCTACCAATTTATTGTGAGAAATTAATTAAACTAGCTGATGTTATCACTCCTAATCAATATGAAGCAGAGTGAGTAATACCCCTAGTAATTAAGACTGTAATTATTTTAATATATCTTTTTTATTAAGGTTGATACTTGGGATGAGTATAAAGTCTGAAGCTGATGCACAGTTGGTATGAGTTTATGAAATATTTAGAATGAGTATGACTCTATTATAGGCTGTGGATAGACTATTATCAAAGAGTGTTAAGTGTGTCATTATTACTAGTGTGGAATTTGTTGGAAGAGAAGATGAGCTAGTTCTATTTGCTGGCAATAATGAAGGTTATATAATATTAATACATTATGTCATTATGAGTCATAGTTTTTGTTAATAAGGGTTATATAGTATTAATACATTATGTCATTATGAGTCATAGCTTTGGTTAACAAGGTTATTATAATCGTAATAAATTTTGTCATTATGAGTCATAGTTTTTGTTAATCATAATCACCGTTACTATTATGAAATAATAGATTGTATTGTAGTTACACAAATGTGATGTGACTTGAAACAATTGTAAAATAATTCATTGTAATTAAGCCAACCTCTAATTAGTTACCATGTTATAATGTTACCTAATAAAATATAGGGTAGATGAAAGATAGGTACATAGAAAAGCAAAGGTATGTAACAACTCTCTCTTAACACTGATAGGAGAAAGAGTTCGACTAGCTTATCCCAAAATTCAAGCTCCATTTACTGGTACAGGTGACTTATTTACCGCAGTACTGTTAGGTTGGAGTGGACATGGACTACATGTAAACAACATTATTATATCTATTGTTATAATATTTGTTAATAGGTTGCCTGTAAGAAAGCTATCTTAACGATGCAAGCTGTACTGACTCGGACATTAAAGCATGCTCTTGGTAAGTTTGGAGAAAGAGAGAGAGAGAGAGGGGGGGGGGGGAGGGGAGGGGGGGGGGGAGACGATGTTGTTACTATTTTAATATCTCATGTAGAGTTGTCTGGTGGAGCTAAGCCAAGTCCAGAACAGATTGAATTACAATTAATACAAAGCAAACAAGATATAGAACACCCACCATCAATTAAGGAGATGGAACTCCAGTCTTCATCAGATAATATGAGCAATGGAATAAAATAAATTAATATTATTAATTATCTCTAATTCTGACAATAATTTTAATTAGAAAATTCATTTATTTATTAATAGAACGTTGTTATTTTGTTGACTTGTATGTCTCATGTCTTATAAACACACACATATTAGTTAACTCTCTATTTTTGTTGTTAGTTTTATTGTATAAGGGTCATCATGAACAGAACTAGTTCCTAAAGTCTGCCAATCTGATATGTACCTAAATGAAAATGAAAAACAGTCTAACCTCCTCCAGTACTAAGCAAAGGAAAATAGTTTTAATACTTCAACGCTGAGAAAGTCATAGAAGTATCCATCTTAGTAATCCTTGCAGTTTAAAAGCTTTGTATAACAATTTTTATGAAATTCTATTGTTCTAAGATTTCCTACAGTCTTTTATAGTATTGCTATGTTAATATAATTGTATTAAGTTGATAAACTTACTGTTCAAAATCAAGTGTAGTGCTCCATTGTATTAAATCATCAATACTCTCTTCAATATCTTCAATCTTGTCTTCTTCCATTAGTTCTCGTTGATCTTGTTGTTCAGAATCTACTGGAGTTGTTTGAAGTGTTCCCTCTGTTCTCTGTTTGAAGTGTTCTCTACTGTTCTCTCTGTAACTGCATGAACAAATGGAATAATGTTGTATGTGTGTGTGTGAGAAATGAGTATACTAACAGTTTTATCATCCATTCTCTCTTTCTTTGTTTTCTTCTCTTGACAATATCTTCTTGTCTTTGACACTATTGTATGGTAAGTCATTGTAGTAAGTACTGATGTTCACTAGTCTAGAGCTTACTAATGGTAGCTATCCTAGGTCACTGTGGTAAGTACTGATGTTCACTAGTCTAGAACTTACTAATGGTAGCTATCCTAGGTCACTGTGGTAAGTACTGATGTTCACTAGTCTAGAGCTTACTAATGGTAGCTATCCTAAGTTACTGATGTAAGTACTGATGTTCACTAGTCTAGAGCTTACTAATGGTAGCTATCCTAGGTCACTATGGTAAGTACTGATGTTCACTAGTCTAGAGCTTACTAATGGTAGCTATCCTAGGTTACTGATGTAAGTACTTAGTCTAAAGATAACTACTGAGTTAGCTCTTAACTTACGTTCATGTGATGAAAAGGTACAGACTTTGTTAAACAACTTGTCATATATTGATCACTAGAGAACATTCTAGATGACTAAAGAGACCAAATATATAATTGATAATACATTAATTACTGATATAGGTCTCCAGCCATTATTCTCTTGTCTTCTATACCAGTTATCAGTATTTACAGGAAGTATGCGAGGATTAGTATTGTGTATATCTTGTCCTAGTTGTCTTCTTTCACTCATAGCTGTGTAATCTCGTGGACTAAATGTACACATGTCAACTATAGTACGAGTAGTGAAGATTTTGTAGTAGATAGTTGGAGGAAACTTGTCCTATGAGAAGAAATGGATACATGAATGAATGGATGGATAGTTGAATGAATGGGTGGATAGGTGGTTCCACATACCCCTCCTAAACGAAATCTCACATAACCTCCTGACGCTTTATCAAGGAGCTGTGCCTAGTAATAAAATGGAGTCAATATAATATTATAATATTGTAGTATACCTCTAGTGGATTAATACACTTTAATAGTGAGGCTGGATTGCCTTTTCTGTGAAAGTTAATCAGTTCCTTATAATATTTGAACACTTTATAATCCTATAATCAATAGATTAATGATGTAATTATATTATAATAATATTATAGTATATAGTATTATATATAATAATAATAGTTACATATATTATGATAATACTATAGTATATAATCTTATAGTATATAGTATTATATAATAATAATAGTTACATATATTATGATAATACTATAGTATATAATCTTATAGTATATAGTATTATATAATAATAATAGTTACATATATTATGATAATACTATAGTATATAATCTTATAGTATATAGTATTATATAATAATAATAGTTACATATATTATGATAATACTATAGTATATAATCTTATAGTATATAGTATTATATAATAATAATAGTTACATATATTATGATAATACTATAGTATATAATCTTATAGTATATAGTATTATATAATAATAATAGTTACATATATTATGATAATACTATAGTATATAATCTTATAGTATATAGTATTATATAATAATAATAGTTACATATATTATGATAATACTATAGTATATAATCTTATAGTATATAGTATTATATAATAATAATAGTTACAGATATTATGATAATATTATAGTATATAATGTTATAGTATATAGTATTATATATAATAATAGTTACATATATTATGATAATACTATAGTATATAATCTTATAGTATATAGTATTATATAATAATAATAGTTACAGATATTATGATAATATTATAGTATATAATGTTATAGTATATAGTATTATATATAATAATAGTTACATATATTATGATAATACTATAGTATATAATCTTATAGTATATAGTATTATATAATAATAATAGTTACAGATATTATGATAATATTATAGTATATAATGTTATAGTATATAGTATTATATATAATAATAGTTACATATATTATGATAATACTGGTTACTTACACTGTAGCCTCTCCATGTTTGTTGAATGGCTACAGCTGCTGTGTGTCTAGTCCAAACTTTGCGCTAAATAGATGAAATGGACAGATGTAATGAATTGATGGATGAATAGGTTAATAAATGGATACATAATATTACTATTATGGATGAATAGGTTAATAAATGGATACATAATATTACTATTATGGATGAATAGGTTAATAAATGGATACATAATATTACTATTATGGATGAATAGACAGGTAGATGGATGTATGGATAAATTACATATAGATCAACAGACCTTAATAATTCCCTGTAAAGTCAATGAATCCTACAAGACATAATATAAAATCATGTTGCCCTTGTCATTATATACTAATTACCTGTGATTTAGTACTAGTACATGAAGACTGTGGTTTATGCAGACATAATATATCCTTTAATTTACTCCTTGTTCTATGACCACGCCATATCCTTTGTATCTCAATAACAGCTGCTAATCTGGTTTGATCTTCATTCACTGATTCTTCTCTTTTCTTAATAATTTCCTGTAATATATCCAGTAAATATTGTAAAATATTGTAAAGTATATAGCTGTTCTTCATTCCTTTCTTTACTACATTATCTCTATCCATTCATCTATCCTAATGACAATGGATGGTACCTTTCTAATTGATGGGTCAGCGATAGCTAAAAGATAGCTTTGATCATTATCACCTGTTGTATTTAAAATTTTAATTCATATTAAATATTTATATACTATTTTCTTTACCTGGAAACTTGACATTTATCAATAATGTTCTTACTTCATTCAATTCCATATCTCAAATTGATGCATCCACGTTGTTTAGTCTCCTAGCAACTACTATGTAGGCGTGGTTAATTAATTATTTTCATTATTAAGTTTTTAGTATTATAGTGTATTATGTACTAAAACGAGAAAAGGGCGTGGTATTGGGGTGTGGTTATTGTATATGTTCTGTATAGTCAAAGTCACCAACGGCTGAAGTACTTGTCTGAGAAAGAGAATGGTCTGTTGTGTCATACTATAAAAGATACAGTTACCATGACGATAATCAATGAAACAAACATCATACATACCTTAGCACTATGTAAAGCTGACAAGTCATCATCTGACTCCGCCCCTTCTCCACCCACATTTAATCCATTAGTTCCCCTACAAGACAAAGTAATGATGATAATATATTACACATCTATGAGCTCCATAACTATAGCAACTGTAACTATGGCAACCATACCTTCTTAATGGATCAGTTTCAATTAAGTCTTTCTTCTTATCTTTAGATTTTTCATTGGTTGTTGAAGGAAAAGGACCATCCCTACTTGAGCTTCCCTGAAGGATGCTCTCTAAAATGTCTCCACCTCTTCCAAGACTATCAGATGACTTCAAAAATTTACCATCTAAACTAAAATCATCACGACTGCCTTCTATAGTTTTCACAAGTGGATTAGTATCTAAGGAGATCATGGGTGTGTCCAGTGGGTGAGGTTTAGATGTAGTTACAGTATCCAGTGGGAGTGGTTTGGAAGTGGTCACAGCTGAGAATGAAAAAGAGGATGGTTGTCCTATAGAGGCTACTGCAGTAGTTGGAGGGGGTGTGGTTAAAAAGGCTGGGATTATTGTGGATGCAGAGGTTGCCATGGTGAGAGAAGGTACAGTAAATGACGGTATTGTTATGTTCTCTGAAATCTGCGGAGGTGAACTTTTAGCTTGTTTAAGTAAACCAAGCAACAATGGAGCATCAGACATTGGATTAAGACCTGCGTCATTAGCTAACTGATCTCTGCCTTGATATGACTCAAGCTATTAAAGATAAATGGATAGATAAAGATATAAATGGACAAAATAGATAAGCAAATGGATACATAGACAAACAAATGGATATACTGGATAGAAATGGATGGACATTAGGTCGGTTTATAATTAGTTGGGATAAATTGATGAAACAGAAATGAACGAATAAGACAAATAGACAGATACCCATACCACATTGGTTTCAGGATCAAACACAGAACATGTGAAATCAAGTTCAAAAAACTCTAAAAATTCTTGTACAAGACCAGCAGTCATTTGACCTGGAATAACAAGCATATGTCATTTATTTACTAAATGTACTATATTATCCCTAGACTATATGTATTGTATGTGTATATGATATAATGTACCTACATGTATTTGTTACATATATTTACATGTACATGTACTTGATGTAAATATTTATATATACCTTCTTTGCTCTTTAAGAAGGTTTTGAGTTTATCGTTTCCAAGAGGATGTGGTTTCTATGGTAACAGGATAAATATTATGCAGCAAGAAAGTTTCTCTTACATCTTTTGATTCTTGTTCTTCTAATGCTAAAAAAACACTAGCTCTCAACTGTGCCTGGAGGAGAGATTGTTGATAAGGGGTGTGGCTTGTAAAAGGTTAATTATCTAATTTATAGACTTTGTTTATTTTAAAATTTCTATATAAACTTACTCGTATCTTTCCTAGTATGCCCTGAGTCTCTAAGGTCTGTGCTACTAAGTCTCGCAGTTCCACATCTTCTTGTTCTTCGCCCGCCATGTTTCAAAATATAATATGATCACGTGATCTTAAAGTAACTCTAGGCGTGGTTTATTTTAGTAGGGGCGTGCTCCACAGAAGTCCTCAGTTTATAATTGTATCCTATCATAACCGTCCTCTTGATCTTTGTCTACATCAAGAAAGGCCCATTTTCAAGAGGGAAGAGGAAAAACTTCCTCTCTAGCAGCAGATATGTCGTCGTCGTCCCTTCCTCTTTACTTTAAACACGGCAGGACTGTGGGGCCACCAGGAAGACCCAGATCCCCAGTCAAATCCAAAGAAACTTACCTATTAGTCGCCCTTTTAATCATGTTTATTATAGCTTGGTGTGCTTTAATAACATACTTACCTGAAATCCAAGCCAAAGATTCTACCAGTTTCGAGAATGCGTATAGATCTTTTATTCACAGAGTTCCTCTAAGTAGTAATGTTCAATTGTCCAGTGAATCAACTGTAGATACACCTCATCATACTGACAGCAGTGAGCCACATGTAGCACAAGTCATTCATACTAGTAAAGAAGGTCCGGAAGTTAGTACTTCAAAACCACCCAAAATAAATAGAATAAAAACAGAAAAAACAGTCTCAGACCGGGAGACCCAGAAAACTGAGAATGGAAATTCGAAAGAAACAGGAACACATCCGTCTGATTCCAACCTGTCTGAAACAAACAAAAGACAAGAAAAAGTTAAACAGGTATCGATCGATATTTTGTTGTGTGGTCACATGATATTATATTTTTTAAGATGATCAAGCATGCATGGGATGGCTATTTCAAATATGCACTGGGCGAAAATGAAGTGAAGCCCCTTTCAAAGAAAGGTCATTCTGCTGCTGTTTTCGGAAGAACTCATCTGGGTGCTACCCTCGTTGATAGTCTGGACACTCTATATATAGCTGGTTTACATGATGAGTTTCATGAAGCCACTAAATGGGTTAAAGAGCATTTTCATATTGCAGAGGTAAGTATGTGATACTGTAGAAACCACTCACAAATTCACTCGTTGTTTTTATTGAGGACACTTTTTCTAGTCCCATACTAATACTTTAGTGTATTATACAACCTCTATATTGAGGACACTTGTTCTAGTCCCATACTAATACTTTAGTGTATTATACAACCTCTATATTGAGAACATTTGTTCTAGTCCCATACTAATACTTTAGTGTATTATACAACCTCTATATTGAGGACACTTGTTTTAGTCCCATACTAATACTTTAGTGTATTATACAACCTCTATATTGAGGACACTTGTTCTAGTCCCATACTAATACTTTAGCATATTATACAACCTCTATATTGAGGACATTTGTTCTAGTCCCATACTGATACTTTAGTGTATTATACAACCTCTATATTGAGGACATTTGTTCTAGTCCCATACTAATACTTTAGTGTATTATACAACCTCTATATTGAGGACATTTGTTCTAGTTCCATACTAATACTTTAGTGTATTATACAACCTCTATATTGAGGACACTTGTTCTAGTCCCATACTGATACTTTAGTGTATTATACAACCTCTATATTGAGGACATTTGTTCTAGTCCCATACTAATACTTTAGTGTATTATACAACCTCTATATTGAGGACACTTGTTTTAGTCCCATACTAATACTTTAGTGTATTATACAACCTCTATATTGAGGACACTAGTTCTAGTCCCATACTAATACTTTAGTGTATTATACAACCTCTATATTGAGGACATTTGTTCTAGTCCCATACTAATACTTTAGTGTATTATACAACCTCTATATTGAGGACACTAGTTCTAGTCCCATACTAATACTTTAGTGTATTATACAACCTCTATATTGAGGACACTTGTTCTAGTCCCATACTAATACTTTAGTGTATTATACAACCTCTATATTGAGGACACTAGTTCTAGTCCCATACTAATACTTTAGTGTATTATACAACCTCTATATTGAGGACACTTGTTCTAGTCCCATACTAATACTTTAGTGTATTATACAACCTCTATATTGAGGACACTTGTTCTAGTCCCATACTAATACTTTAGTGTATTATACAACCTCTATATTGAGGACACTTGTTCTAGTCTCATACTAATACTTTAGTGTATTATACAACCTCTATATTGAGGATACTTGTTCTAGTCCCATACTAATACTTTAGCATATTATATAACCTCTATATTGATGTATTTACTGTAGAGAGGTCATATTACAGATATCATATGTGACACAGCTGTGTCATATTGTGGTTGGCGTGTCATGTCGAGGAAAAGTATTATATGAATTGTTTTGGTAATTGTTAACGACTGTTTTGTAATTTGATTAACAAATTTAACAGAATTTTAATTACTTTTTAATTATATCAATGAACTATATTGCCCATGAAAAATAAATACTCTTGTCATCAAATGATATTGTAATCCAATGTAACCAAGTAATGATATTAATATCAGATACATTAAGTTAGATGATGTCTCATTAACATTAAGGTTGTGTTAAAATGTACAAAATTTCACACGTATCTCATAATTTGAAATGGATATCTATACTTATTTTTTAGGTAGCATCACAAGTTTCTTTCTTTGAGTTTAATATTCGTTTCATTGGTGGATTCCTTAGTGCTTACGCTCTTAGCGGAGAAGAGGTAATAACATTATTATATTGTAAACTAAAGACAATTGAATTATATGTCGTAGTTTAAAAAAACAATGAGTACATTTACCTTCATTGTTCTCTTTTTCTTGTTTGCTGAGTAGAATAGTTAGTAAATTGTTAGTAAATTATTAGTAAATTATTAGACAAGTTGTATACATTTTCATGTACCTTTCTTATGCCAAAATACACTCTATTTAATGCACATTGTCTTAATAATGGGTTGTTTTGTGTTGTGTTGTGGCTGTTTACTCACGGAGAATACAACTATTACATTTTCTAAATGATCTAATTCTCATAAGATGACATTACATCGTTATGGCAATATCTTAACAAATAGTTCTATAATAATTCTATTACGACATGTTTTATTGTTAACATTATTATATAAAGAAACTACATCATGTACTTTGATCTCATCAGTTTGTGTTCTTGTAAATGATGTACGTTGCTAAGTGTTTAAACAATAATGGAGTATTTCAGGAAGAACATTGTGAAATAAAAAGACCACCTCTAAATTAAGGGCAGTTGTTCTAGTCCCATACTAATACTTTATACAACCTCTATATTGAGAACACTTGTTCTAGTCCCATACTAATACTTTATACAACCTCTATATTGAGAACACTTGTTCTAGTCCCATACTAATACTTTAGTGTATTATACAACCTCTATATTGAGGACACTTGTTCTAGTCCCATACTAATACTTTAGTGTATTATACAACCTCTATATTGAGGACATTTGTTCTAGTCTCATACTAATACTTTAGTGTATTATTTGATGTTTTATTGAGGACACACATTGCCATGGATTCTTATAAAGACCACACATTCAAATAATGAGCACACAGTGTTGTAATGTATTAATATTACATTTTAGAACTGACATTAACCACACTAATGTCAATGTTATGACTATAATAATTCCCTTACTATAATTAACTAACTTTTGTAGGAAAAAGAATAAACAATACATTGTGTTTCCTTTCATAATCCTTATAACATCACTGACATCAGGTGTACAAAAACCACAAAAATAATTATATATTGCATTATATACACAATAGTACTAGGAAATCCACTAATAATACTATATTGTACTATATTATATGAACACAATACTTCCTGACATTCTAGTGGTCATGTATCAAATATGACTAGGAACTCCAAGAATTTAATTAGGTTGGCTTGTCCTGTGAATTCCTGTTTAATGTATCATTAAAAGATCGTACTATCAATTCATTCTTTATTAAAGGAATTACACTGACATATAAATAACAATATTGTTATTCACTATTCTGATAGTATCCATACTAAGTAAACAGAATGGACTAGGCAGGTGTTACTATTCTTGTCCTTTGTACTAATAGTACAATTCCTTTTAAACAATGTTATTACTACAACTATACAATAGGAGAACAATTTGTCATGCAATTTGGTTCTATGACAAACCACTTTCTTTGATGTATTGTTTAACATATTACATGAAAACAATCTTTGTAGTTACAAGTAAACTATTAATCATGTTGTGTTTTATTGTAAGTAATAACTCTCTCTCTCTAGATATTTAAACAAAAAGCTCTTGAACTAGCAGACAAATTGATGCCTGCTTTTAATACTCCAAGTGGGATTCCAAAGAGCTTAGTCAACTTAAAAACGTAAGTGATCATGTGTTTGTCACATGATCATGTAATTTTTTCATTGTAGTGGTGCATTAAAGAATTGGGGCTGGGCATCGGGCAAATGTTCAGTGCTATCAGAGATTGGAACGTTACAATTAGAATACCAATATTTAACAATGTTAGCAAAGAAACCAATTTATTTAGACAAGGTACAAAGTGATATAAAATAGAAATAATATTAGAGTGAGGATGGATCCTCTTCAACTGTTGTATGCTTTGTAAACAGTAATTAAGACTTGAGCTCCCTATACAAGATATAATTGACCACACCCTTATGAATAAGTAATTAGCTGTTCACTTTATCCTGTGGGGATGTTCAGTGTCTTTGCCTGTAATATCGATACTATAATGATATAATACATGTACTATTAATGATATAATACATGTACTATAATGATATAATACTGATATTCTATAATATTATAGGTACTGCATATACGTAAGTTACTCAAAGATGCTCCCAAATCAGATGGTCTTTATCCTAACTTCATCAATCCTGATAATGGTCGATGGGGAACTAGTAAGTAATACAATATATGAATTCATTCTGAAGATACTTTTAAATATCATTGTATTTATTATTTCTCACTTTTTAAATTTTTTTAAAATTGTACTTTTATTTAAATTTTTTTTCTATAGAGCATATATCTTTAGGAGCTCTTGGTGATAGTTTTTATGAGTATCTCCTTAAGGCGTGGTTAATTACAAGTAAACATGACATAGAAGCTCGTGATATGTTCTATAATGCTATAGAGGTAAATCAAATTAATTAAGAGGTAATAATAATAATTATTATATTATATTATATTAGGCTATTGAGTCCAAACTGTTTCAATACGTTTTAAATAATAAATTCTTATTAGTCAACGATTTAAGAAATGGACGCAAAGATGGAAAAATGCAACATTTGGTATGTTCTCCTTGTACTGGTAAATATAGTCGTAACATAATCTCCTTTTCTTTCTTTGACCAGGCATGTTTTTCAGGTGGTATGTATGCATTAGCCTCAGTACATGCTATTAATGGTAAATCTAAACATTACATGGATATTGCTAAGAATATTACAAGAACTTGTCGTGAGTCATATGTACAAACAGGTCAGTTATCCCATAGGGGACTAGCAAGTAATTGGTATTTAATATTGCTGTTAATTAGTATATTAATTAGTATATTATACATGTAATAATAATAGAGTTTATGGGACATACCCTTGTGTGATCTTGAGGTCTAAAATGATGTTTGGAACTATGGCAATAGTGATATAATATCTATACACTGATATAGTTGTTGAGGTTAATATTATAATATTAATTGTTTTTTATATGTTCTCAATAATATTAACCTTATTTTTTTATGTACACATCTAATGTTTGTTTTAACGATAAGATAACTTTAAATTGGACATCATTTGTAATCTTTTTAGAGTTTCTTTGTAGTCTTTTTAAAATTTCCCCTTTAAATCTCTCTCTCTCTCTCTCTCTCTCTCTCTCTCTCTCTCTCTCTCTCTCTAGGAAGCAATTTAGGTCCAGAAGCATTTCGTATGGATGGCTCAGGAAAAATTAATAGCAGAAAAAATGAGAAGATGTATCTTTTACGTCCAGAGACTGTGGAATCATATTTTTATTTATGGAGACTAACAAAAGATCCTATGTATCGAGAATGGGGCTGGGATGTTGTAAAGGTATGGGTTTGAGGATAACAGTGTTTGCTAATATGGGTTTGAGGATGGCATGTTACTGGTATTGGACCATAGATAACTCATACTTGTACAGGTTTGAGGATGAGTTGGTATGGGGTTGAGAATAATGACAGATGTTGCTTTAATATAGGTTTGAGTATGAGGATGAAGCTATATTTAGGAATGGGTTTGAGGATATATAAGAAGTTCGGAACAAATGAAGCTTATCAAATTCTCATTGTTTAGGCTTTGGAATCACACTGTAGAGTTGATACAGGAGGTTACTCAGGTATCAAAGATTCTTACAGTGGAGAAGCACCAAAAGATGATGTCCAACAATCATTCTTTATTGCTGAAACATTAAAATATCTTTATCTTCTATTTTCTGATGACTCGGTAATATCACTAGATAAATGGGTGTTCAATACTGAAGCTCATCCTCTGCCATTACTGGATAATTTTCCTACTAATATGCCACGCCTTTCAAATAACAATACTGTTTCTGTATAATTAGAATATTGGAAGTATTAATAATTATTATTGATTTATTAATTATTTAATTGTGCTACTTAAATATTAATTAATTTTTATTGTAATTTCTAATTTCCTGCACATACGATCTCCAATGATGTCTGTTCTATGTACCTTTCTCAACAATTTAAAATAATATTATTTACTTATGGGAACTTATATTATAATATTGTAAATTTATTTCAGCAAACTCTTCGTAACAAGAATAATAGTTTAAAATCATGACCGGTACGTACATACCACGTGGTCTCTGGGCCGACTGCGCGAACAAGGAAAATTAATTAACTATTTATCACAAGAAAAGGAATTTAACAGATGGTTCATCTTATTACTTAGACAAACGATGTCCTCTTCTTCTACTCTTCCCCTCTATTATAAGCCTAGAGGAGTAGGGACGGCAGCTGTACCTCCTGTTCCAGGAAGACGCAGTACATTGACCATATTTGTAGTAGTCGTTATATTTATAATAAGTGAATTAGCCCTTGTCACTTACAACTATTCGTATAGTTCTACCGTGTCTATAAAATATTCCAGGAAGCCTGAAAATGTATTCAAACATAGAATACCTCATGCTATTTTGAGCTCTGGACCTTCAGAAAAACCTTCTATAATGATACATCATGAGTCAGCATCTCAGGACAATAGAGTAGATATGATACATTCTGAGAAAGCTCCAATAATGATACATCGTGAGTCAGCATCTCAGGACAATAGCGTAGATACCAAACCACACCCCATTGACAAAGTCCATGAAGGAAATCAATCTCAAACAAGTTCTATTAGTCAAAAATCAAAGCTTAAAATCATGAACTCTAAGAAAGACGTGACATTAAGCACTAAACAAGGTATCTTAACAAAAACACAGGAGAGACAAGCTAAAGTTAAGGAGGTATGTTCCAATAATACATTATGAGATACTTTAGTATATAAAGGTATCTACATATACAATAATCATTATTTTATTGTCTATAGTATTAATTATAATTATATTAATTATAATTAATATATTCTAACGTAAATGTATATTGTCTTACACTTCATGTTTAATATCCATAGGTGTAGGAACAATTTTGTCATTGGGAGGGGGGGGGCACGTGCCCCCTGTGCCCCCCCCCCTTCCTGTTCCTACACCTATGATATCATATATTGTGTTATATGAAGGGACTTTAGATTTAGTTCATAGTTGGTTTCTAATTAAAGCTCCTATTAATTAAAGGAATATTAATTTGAAAAATGGCTCTATTTTAATGCTGCATCTGTTAAAATGACACATGTGTGACTTAATTCATTGTGTGCAACTAAATCCCTACATTAAACAATAATATATAATTATAGAGACCATTAATATAACCTTAAGATATAATCTTAATATAATCTTAATAATCTTAATATAATCTTAATATAATCTTAATATAATCTTAATAATCTTAATATAATCTTAATAATTCTTAATATAACTATTACTATTTTAGATGATCAAACATGCTTGGGATGGTTACGTAAAATATGCAATGGGAGAGAATGAACTTAAGCCTTTGTCCAAGGAAAGAAATCCAAATAGTATTCTTGGTAATTCTCGTTTGGGTGCTACCCTCGTTGATAGTCTTGATACATTGTATATTGCTGGTCTCCATGAGGAATTTTATGTTGCAAGGAATTGGATTAAGGATCATTTTAATATTGAACAGGTAATGAATGAATCTTAGTAGGTTTAGTAGATATTAAAGTTTAATTCTTAAATAACAAATGGACAGATGACAGATCAATGGACAGACAAATAGATCAATGGACAGATAGACAGATCAATGGACAGACAAATAGATCAATGGACAGATAGACCGATCAATGGACAGATAGACCGATCAATGGACAGACAAATAGACAACTGATACACTGATAAACAGAGAGATAGATGGATAGAGAGAAGTTACAAAGTACTATTACTAATTAAGTGTTAATCATTTAGGTATCTACTCATGTCTCTTTGTTTGAATTTAATATCCGATTTGTTGGTGGATTTCTCAGTGCCTATGCTCTTAGTGGAGATGAGGTTAATAATTGATATAATATTTTATTATCATTATTGTTTATTTTTATTCTCTAGTTATTTAAAGAGAAAGCTTTTGAAGTAGTTAACAAATTTCTACCAGCTTTTAATACTCCTACTGGAATCCCTTATAATTTAGTGAATTTAAAAACGTAAGTGATCACATGATTATCATATGAACTATGTCCTTTGTCATGTGATTATAGTGGTAATGCAAAAGAATGGCCGTGGACACATAGATTTTCTATTCTCTCTGAAGCTGGAACTCTACAATTGGAATATCAGTACTTGACTTATTTATCTAAAAATCCACTCTACCTAAATAAGGTATGTAGCACCACAGTGACATAGAATAGCTACCATTAGTAACCTCTAGACTAGTGAACATCATTACTTACCACAGTGACCTAGGATAGCTACCATTAGTAAGCTCTAGACTAGTAAACATCAGTACTTACCAAAGTGACCTAGGATAGCTACCATTAGTAAGATCTAGACTAGTGAACATCAGTACTTATCACAGTGACCTAGGATAGCTACTATTAGTAACCTCTAGACTAGTGAACATCATTACTTACCACAGTGACCTAGGATAGCTACCATTAGTAAGCTCTAGACTAGTAAACATCAGTACTTACCAAAGTGACCTAGGATAGCTACCATTAGTAAGATCTAGACTAGTGAACATCAGTACTTACCACAGTGACCTAGGATAGCTACTATTAGTAAGGTCTAGACTAGTGAACATCAGTACTTACCACAGTGACCTAGGATAGCTACTATTAGTAACCTCTAGATTAGTGAACATCATTACTTACCACAGTGACCTAGGATAGCTACCATTAGTAACCTCTAGACTAGTGAACATCAGTACTTATCACAGTGACCTAGGATAGCTACTATTAGTAACCTCTAGACAAGTGAACATCATTACTTACCACAGTGACCTAGGATAGCTACCATTAGTAAGCTCTAGACTAGTAAACATCAGTACTTACCAAAGTGACCTAGGATAGCTACCATTAGTAAGATCTAGACTAGTGAACATCAGTACTTACCACAGTGAACTAGGATAGCTACCATTAGTAAGCTCTAGACTAGTGAACATCAGTACTTACCACAGTGACCTAGGATAGCTACCATTAGTAAGCTCTAGACTAGTGAATATCAGTAGTTACCACAGTGACCTAGGATAGCTACCATTAGTAAGCTCTAGACTAGTAAACATCAGTACTTACCACAGTGACCTAGGATAGCTACCATTAGTAAGCTCTAGACTAGTGAACATCAGTACTTACCACAGTGACCTGGGATAGCTACCATTAGTAAGCTCTAGACTAGTGAACATCAGTACTTACTATAGTGACCTAGGATAGCTACCATTAGTAACCTCTAGACTAGTAAACATCAATACTTACCACGGTGACCTAGGATAGCTACCATTAGTAACCTCTAGACTAATAAACATCAATACTTACCACAGTAACCTAGGATAGCTACCATTATTAAGCTCTAGACTAGTGAACATCAGTACTTACCACAGTGACCTGGGATAGCTACCATTAGTAAGCTCTAGACTAGTGAACATCAGTACTTACTATAGTGACCTAGGATAGCTACCATTAGTAACCTCTAGACTAGTAAACATCAATACTTACCACGGTGACCTAGGATAGCTACCATTAGTAACCTCTAGACTAATAAACATCAATACTTACCACAGTAACCTAGGATAGCTACCATTATTAAGCTCTAGACTAGTGAACATCAGTACTTACCACAGTGACCTGGGATAGCTACCATTAGTAAGCTCTAGACTAGTGAACATCAGTACTTACTATAGTGACCTAGGATAGCTACCATTAGTAACCTCTAGACTAGTAAACATCAATACTTACCACGGTGACCTAGGATAGCTACCATTAGTAACCTCTAGACTAATAAACATCAATACTTACCACAGTAACCTAGGATAGCTACCATTATTAAGCTCTAGACTAGTGAACATCAGTACTTACCACAGTGACCTGGGATAGCTACCATTAGTAAGCTCTAGACTAGTGAACATCAGTACTTACTATAGTGACCTAGGATAGCTACCATTAGTAACCTCTAGACTAGTAAACATCAATACTTACCACGGTGACCTAGGATAGCTACCATTAGTAACCTCTAGACTAATAAACATCAATACTTACCACAGTAACCTAGGATAGCTACCATTATTAAGCTCTAGACTAGTGAACATCAGTACTTACCACAGTGACCTGGGATAGCTACCATTAGTAAGCTCTAGACTAGTGAACATCAGTACTTACTATAGTGACCTAGGATAGCTACCATTAGTAACCTCTAGACTAGTAAACATCAATACTTACCACGGTGACCTAGGATAGCTACCATTAGTAACCTCTAGACTAATAAACATCAATACTTACCACAGTAACCTAGGATAGCTACCATTATTAAGCTCTAGACTAGTGAACATCAGTACTTACCACAGTGACCTGGGATAGCTACCATTAGTAAGCTCTAGACTAGTGAACATCAGTACTTACTATAGTGACCTAGGATAGCTACCATTATTAAGCTCTAGACTAGTGAACATCAGTACTTACCACAGTGACCTAGGATAGCTACCATTAGTATCAATACTTATCACAGTGACCTAGACCAGAGTAGTACTGTTTCATTTATTGTCATAGGTATTACATATTCGTAAATTACTCAAAGATGCTCCCAAATCAGATGGTCTTTATCCTAACTTCATAAATCCTGATACTGGTCGATGGGGAAACAGTAAGTGTTCAAACAAAATGTCAACATCTTTTATAATTATATTCATCATTTTTAGAGCATATATCTTTAGGAGCTCTTGGTGACAGTTTTTATGAATATCTTATTAAGGCGTGGTTAATTACAAGTAAACATGACATAGAAGCTCATGATATGTTCTATAATGCTATAGAGGTAAATTGTATTGACAATTATTATCATTACTATATTGTAATTATTATAGGCTATGGAACCTAAATTATTTCGTTATGTTAGCAACAAGAGATTCCTGGTAGTTAGTGATATTAGGAGTGGTCATAGAGAAAATAAAATGCAACACTTGGTATGTTGGTATATAATATAATAAAAAATTACAATTTTATTATATAATTGATTTGTTATGTTCTAAATTGTATAATAATGTTTATAATTTCTTATTTCTTTGTCTCTTTTTAATGACTAGACATGTTTTTCAGGTGGTATGTATGCATTGGCCTCAGTACATGCTATTAATGGTAAATCTAAACATTACATGGATATTGCTAAGAACATTACAAGAACTTGTCATGAGTCATATATACAAACAGGTCAGTCTATAAACTGTATATCAACTTTATTATTAATAGTTATTAATATTAGTTCATTTTAATAGTTATTAATATTAGTTCATTTTAATAGTTATTAACATTAGTTCATTTTAATAGTTATTAATATTTATTCATACTTGTGTCACAAGGTCATAGCGGATGTTATACTCTGTCCGAGTTGAGAAGAGCCACCCAGATATGTCAATAACTTTTTCAATGAGGTGCTCTTCTCAACTTGGACAGAGTATAGTACTATATTTAGACTTTTATAATAATATGAAGTGTTAATAACAGTAGTTATATTATAGTCCAATATCAGTTTAACTAACTATATATGAATAAAACCTATGACATATCAAACTTTAGGTCAGCAGACTTTGATATTGTGTAACTGTAACTTATAGCTATAGTGCTGTCCTTATATATCAATTATAACTTGTTAATTAATACTGTTACTATAGTAACGTATGTTTTTGTCTTTTGTTTTAGAAAGTAGATTAGGAGGTGATTCATTTATATTTGATCATTTTGGTAGAGTGAGTAGTCCAGGAAGTGAGAGAAATTATATTCTTCGTCCGGAAACTGTAGAGTCATATTTTTATTTATGGAGATTGACACATGATCCCAAGTATCGAACATGGGGATGGCAAGTTGTACAGGTATGGGTTTGAGGATGATAATTTGTATTGGTATGGGTTTGAGGATGGCAGGTTTTACTGAAATATGTAGAATATTAATAAGTAAAGTGTTTGAGTAATGGTCTGTGAGTTTTAGAAAATGACCTTTTTGTGGTTGCTTATAACAACAGATGTTTACCACAAATGATATATACTATTTAATTTGTGTATCCTGTTTTCCTTATCTAGGCATTAGAGTCTCATTGTAAAGTTGATAGTGGTGGATATTCTGGTATAAGAAATGTCTATAGTTCTTTTCCAAATAAAGATGATATACAACAGTCATTCTTTATTGCTGAAACATTAAAATATCTTTATCTTCTATTTTCTGATGACTCAGTAATATCACTAGATAAATGGATGTTCAATACTGAAGGTCATCCTCTACCAATATTAGAAGTTTTCCCTAACAACTTTTCTGATCCAGTTCCTGACAGTCATAAAACAAATATTATGTAAATATTATTTATAATTTATTAGTTGATTTTTTTTAATTTCTGTATTTCATATTCTATTTTAAATTCAATCAGTTGAGAATAAAAGGTATTTTTAATGAAAGTATAGTTGGAGAAGGCATTGACATTTGTCATTTGATAAATAGTAACTTTAATATATACATATAAAAACTTATTGTATTACATGACTACACTAGAAGGGACTAGCAGTAGAAATCACATTGAATTTCTGTCAGTCATCAAATCCTTTGACTATTGTAGTCAAAGGATTTGATGATTGCACTTTTAGTGTTACAATATTCATATTTGATGGTATGTGACCACACCCTCTCTAGACTTCTACTATAACTATGGAATCTCGTGAGATACAAGACTTTATAGAATTGTTTATTATTTAATTTATCTATTTCTCAGGTATTTCTCCTACTAAATATGAACTACTCAATTTATTAGCTGATATTAATGATAAGTGGTATGAGATTGGTGGATCATTAAAGGTTTCTCAGAATCTTTTAAATGGTCTAACAAGTAGTCAGTTAAGTAATACTTACAAACTTGATCAAGTCATTGAGAACTGGTTAACTACTACTGAGTCACATCTTGTTACCTGGGAAACTGTGATCAATGCTATTAAGAGTCCTATTGTTAATAATAACAAGAAAGCTACTGAAATACATGAGTACTTAACTAGAGGTAATTAGAACATTGTGTTTATTAGATCTAATAAAATATAAATAATTAATTAATAGAGGACATTGATATACCAAGTTTAAGAAAGAGAAAAAGAGATGTTCAAACAATGGAATTAGAACAAAAGCATGTAAAACATGATCTGAATACAGGTATAAATTAATATTAGTAGTACATATAATTATAATATTAATATTTATTATTTATTTTTAACTCTTATCCACTCCAGCTTGTCAAATGTTACATAAACACTCTGATAGGATTTTACCACTTACTCTTCCTGTGGAGATTGTTCAGATGTTATATACAGAGAGAGTGATCTCTAAGGAGACATTAGATGAAGTTAATAGATTGGGAGGTGTACTAGGAGATGGTCCATTGAGAGCACTACATACTACAGTGTCTGAAGATCCTAGCAAACTAAAATTGTTTGCAAGTATCTTATTAAAATCTGAACAAACAGTATTAATTGGTCAAGATATACTCAAGGAGTTTGGTAAATAAATGTTTTATAATATTTAATATAATTACTGACTGTATTAATAGATCAAACATTCCCTTCTCAAGTCAGTCTTCCCAGAACATATCAATATGATTTTGATCAAATGAAAGTGAGCCTTGGGAATCTCATTGAAACAGTTGAACCACTCATTGGTAAAGCTATTCCTTCATTGAAGAAGCTCAAAAAATATCTTGGAAGATGTTTCCGAGAGTTAAAACCTCAATTACCATCAGCTGAATCATTTGATGATGTCATGGAACTAGTAGAAGATAAATGTACCATTATTAACATCTGTTGTTTGGAGGCTATTGTTGATCACTACAATATAACAGAAGCTAAGAGACATATCACAGAGTTCAAGACAACTGTAGATATGTTTTGTGAAAAGGTGAAAACTGACATATGTATTAACCAGGATTTCAAGGTCACTTCTTCACATCATCTCACCTGTGAGACTATAGAGTTTGTATTGGAATGGAAAACAGATGAACATACTCTTAGTCACATTAAAGATTTGCTATCAAAAGCATTCAAAGATATGGCAAAGTCAGTCCAAGTTAGAGCTATAAAAGAAGGAAACTCTATCATTGTGACCTGCTATGCTCCACATTATATGATGGATATTTTACTTATAACAGCAGAGGAGAATGTTGACATTTTGAGAGAGATGGGAATGACAAAACTCACTCTTGGCTACTACACTATTTATGACAAACATCAAAGAGACAAGGTAAGAGATGAGTAGTATTAGACAACAGTTACTACATGTGTTGTTTATTGATATATAGGAGGTTAGAACTGTTGTAGAAGAGAATACAAAGGAGTTGAGAAGTCCTACTATAGAAGAGGAGTTGAGAAGTCAACTTGAACTACAACAAACCATCAGTAAAAAGATGACTTTACAAATATCATCTGTTGTCCAACAAAGTGAAGGTATTTGTCCATGTAGTCAATAATCACTGTTTATTTAATAGCTGTCTATTATATGATATATCTGATTTAAAATTCAATGTTTCTATGTAGAAAGAAAAGAAATGAAAGAAAAAACAATCAAAGATTTGAGATCACATTTGAAATGGAAGGAAGGTATTATTAATACAATAGCTATCACTAACATAGTCTGTGTTACTGATTTATCAATACATAATTATAATTAATAATTATATTTAGTTATTAAGGAAAAGTTGCTGTTAGTGTCTGCAAAAAGACAAAAAGAGTTGGAGACACTACAGGAAAAGATAATGTCATTGACATTACGATTAAGAGAAAGAGACCAACAGATTGAGAAGTTAAAACAGAGTTTGAAAGGTAACTGGTATTAGTGACTTCTCATTATATGATATGGTTGGTTAGATCAGTTAAAAGGTTCAGCTGATAATAAAGATGAAACCACTCCTCCAAGTAAGTTTATATGATAATATTCTATCTCTTATAATCAATAATCTTAATAATTATTAAATTTATAAGCCACAATAATTAAATTCATAATATATAAAAAATGAATTTCCATATTTACTATAGACTCCCTTAGTGTCAGTATAATATGATAGAGTTATGATTATGATAAGATCTATAAAATGTTTATATTAAGTGTTATCATATTACACTATATACATGTACATGTTTAATATAAGTATCTTATATAGAGTCTCCAGTATTACATGATATATTAAAGGACTCTGATGATAATAAAGAGACAAAGGATGAAGAGTCAGACAAAAGAGGTAAGACTCAGAGAATGTTATATTAGTTTATTATAATTATAATATAATAAAATACACATACACTACAAGTATTGTTATATTTATAATGTAACTTTATTGACATGAATAGCAACTAAATGGCTAAGTACTACATATATTGTTACTGACAAATATTAATACACTTGACTGTGTCTTAATTGACTCCACCTATAATGGACATAAGTAATAATGATGTCATTATAACTATTCTTGTTATGAAAGAACTACCTTGTATATTATAATACCATGTATGGTCTGGTGAAGTTAGCCTTTGAGAGGAAGGATCTGGTAGCATATATTACATTAGGAATTTAATTTTACTGTATGTGGTTAATTTTATTATATGTTAATATCATAGAGAAACATAATTAACTCAGCCCCTTTCTCTTGAGTTGGTTTATAAGACTACAATATAATGTTTTTATTGTTTGTGAGACTACAATGAATATTTTTACAGAGTTAAATCAACATGACTAAATGAAAGATATTGTAATACAATAAAAGGACAAAGAAGTCAATATTTCAGAATGAAACATCTAATGATGTTTGTTTGTAGATCCTGCACTTTTAGATCAAAGCAGTTTTCAGCCACACCCACTATAAAACAACGTGGTTTGTCAGGTACAAGTTCAATAGACTGTCGTTGTACCAAGAGTGCTAGTAAAAAGACAGCTGTACTATAGTATGGACTACCAAGCCTTTCCTCAAAGGGGCTGGCCATGCCAGATTATCCATTATTATAACTACAATAAATTCACAAATTAAAATGATGTAATATGTCAACATGACTTACTGTAGCTAGACCTTAAAACCAACTAAAAGTAAATTAATTTAAAAAGCATCTCAGTAAATTCAGGATAATAAGCCACACCTTCTATTAGCTCAATGCCATAGTAACCATATTCAGTAAACAATAATGGCTTCCTTTCTTCTTTAGTGTGTTGTCTATGTATTGTAGTGTGTTATAGTATATATTACTATGTGTGTACTATATTATATACTAACTCTGTTTTATAACAGGAGACACTGGAAGAGTTTGGTGGAATGATGATATCAATAGTGTTAGATTCTATTCACTAAGTGTATTACAAAGTGAAGATGTTATAAGTAAATTAATAAAAGAACAACAAACAGGAAAAGAATGGAGTATTGATCTCTTCTCATCATCTCCTGAAAGTACTGCAGTTATTATAAACAATCTTAATAAGTGTACAGTGAGGAGACTTAACGTAGAGAACACTTCATTGGACAGTAAATGTGTATCGATATTATCAGAGATACTAAAAACTAATAAAATAATAAAGAGACTAGAGCTATTGTCTTCTTCATTTACTGGTGGTATCAAACAAGTCAGTGATAGTCTCTTTAATAATAAAACACTTGAACAGTTATGGTTGTGGCATGTTACTGATATCACAGATGAAGATATAACTCACTTATCTACTATGTTATCAAGTAATACAACTTTAAAAGAACTATATCTCTTCAACTGTAACATCACTGATAATGGAGTCCGATATATCTGTGAAGGACTTACTAAAAACCAAACGTTGTCTAAGTTGAACATCGGAGATAATCGTCAGATCACTTCAGTTAGTACCAGTACAATTGCAGATCTAATACAAACAACTACATCATTGACAACACTATATCTCGACAATACTTCACTAAACAATGATGATATCAAGACAATATGTACATCGCTTACTAAATATACCACAATAAGGAAACTATACTTATCAAGACAACATAAAGAGTATTGTGAAACGTTAGACAGTTATCAAGTTATTAAAGACAGACTTAAATTCTTGTATTATTAAGTAGTTTGTTCAGTTGTTTATTCTTAATCTGTCTTCTCACTCACTTTTATTGTCTCATCTTTTCTTAACAATTTCTTTCTCTAACAAAACTAGTAGACAATAAAAATAGAGCAGTTTTGCTTGACACTTACTTCTCTAACGTCACACTTTTTTGAGATCAGTTCAATTGAATAATGAAAATGGTCAACTGTTCGAGTACAACAATACATATTTCTGCTCACTCACATAGTAAATGATGAGATGATATTAATAGACAACTCCATTAGTCCTATACGCTACAATGATATATTAATAATGTAGTTATCACTACAGAAAGGATTGGATACTATATTGAGAATATGAGACCTTTAACTGAATACAGTATACTCTGAATACAGAGGAACTAAACCTTTATACAGTATAATGGACATGAGATCACTGGATGTAGAGGTGGAATATTATGAGATGTAAGTTGAAGACAATAATTATCATCTCTCCTCTCTCTTATTAACTAGACTAGGTACAAAGGTCACCAGTTATACTAGATGTTATACAATCAACTGATCCTAATAATTATATTAAATATTATTGTTTTAAAATTGTAGGCTTATATTAGTAGGCAACAGTAATAAATCATTATAATAGTAAGTTCTCTTATTATAATTCTCAACATTATATTGTCTTGTGTTAATAGATCATTTTCCTCTTTTAATTGTCTTAATGAACAAAGTTTATTAAGTAATATTATTACATCATTTTAATGTATTCACAACACAAACAAGACAACAACAATAATATCAATATATATAATATAAGATATACTCGTGTTAAGAAGACATGTAATATTGTTGTAGATGAAGTTTTTGAATAGAGGACAAGAGATGGTTAAATTTAGTATTTATTGAGGTTTCTGTGATTGTTGATTCTTTTTACAGCTGCCATTAATTTTAATATTTCTATGCATCTCTGTCAACTAAAATTTAATGATATTTATATTAATATTTAAAATTAAATAAATATTAATAATATTTAGCAAATATTACATAATTATGACATCATATGTACACATGATAATATAACAGTATTACATAGTGTTCAATTAAAGTTGACATTGTTGAAAAATCAAGTAACTTATAAACCTCATCAATTATTAATAATAATGAATTCAGTGACATTAATGAAAACAGTCTGTAATGAGAAAGAGAGAGTCAATATTTTCCATATATATATATACCTGTTGCTGACCTTAATATCATCATAATCACATATATACATTGATCTTATTATAAGTTCTACTGTAGTAATATGTGTGGTACTGGAGGACTTGATCGTTTACGAGTTTTTACTTTAATAGGTAGAGTAGAACTATAACTTGTATCATTTTTAACTCCTTTCTTATGATTATTAGTAGGTTGTTTTTGTATGACCTCTGTAGATTCCTCTATCTGCTATGGAGAGAGAGAGAGAACTATGATAACATGATAAGGTGTTTAATACATTAATTAATTGTTGTAATATTATTGTGTAGTAGTAATTATAGACTAATGTATGAATGGATAGATGGATGAATTAAATGGATCAATAGTATATGAATGTAATGTTGATAACATCTGTCCATTAGTTGACTATCTATCAATCCATTACAGACTATTGTATGATAACTAACGAACAGATGAATGTATGGATGACTTAATATGACCATTTAAAAATGGATGTCTTCTTGATAAAGTGATGATGATGATTGGTTAATATAAAGTTAATATATTTTTAGGTCTAAGGTTCAAGGATTTAGATACATACAATAATTAAATAAATTAGAGTACAATAAAAATTGATATAAGTACACAATAAGTTATAATTGTTACATGTACATGTATTGTCATGGATATAGTTTTATATGTAATATTTACATAAATAAGAGTACAATAAAACTTGAAGCAATTTTAATAACATAATTAATGATACAAGTAACAATATCTTATCTGTTATTAAATATGCTCTCTGTTTACAATTCTCAGGACAGTCAGATTGTCTCTGAAGTCTATAAGCAATAGTTGATACTACCCAGACTACACCACGCCTACAGATTAAGAGCTTTGGGTGTGGTGTTGTCTACTAACGCTGTGTGGGCGTGTCAGCAAAGAACCAATGGCTACAAGAAACCTATCTTTCGAGGAGATTCTAGAAGAGAAACCAACACTTGATGAATTATGTGAACATATTCGTATTGGTAGTAAATGGTATCAGTTGGGAATTCAGTTGAAACTGAACGCTAAGAAGTTAGAAGATATTCACAAGCTACCAGATGACTCCACATACAAAACAACAAAAATGTTTGAGTTGTGTTTAGATACCAAACCTGATGCTACCAGAAGACAAGTGGTAGATGCTTTGAGGAAGGAATTAATGACTGTTGCTGCCCATGAGTATGAGCAGACATTGTGGAAATCCAGTAATCTTCCTACCAGTAAGTACAAGACCTTTTATATGTACATCATGTTATAAATGTTATATTATTAGTTTATTAATGGTTATGTGTATTGTTCTTATTATAGGAATGGATATCCCAGGTACTGAAGCAAGTGCTATTCTTCAATCCCATACACACATACTGCCTCAAACTCAAGAACCAGGTAACATACAGGACTTGATATAACATTCACTATCAGTTGTTTTAATGTATTACTTCATTTAGATATTTCAGATCTTTTGAGGAAGGCTCCTACTGAACATGAACTACATTATCTATTAGCTGATATTAGTAATATGTGGTATGAGATTGGATTATCATTGAAAGTCTCTTGTAGTATTTTAAATGGTTTAACAAACAGTGAAAAGAGCAATACTTACAAACTAGCTCAAGTTATTTATAGCTGGTTAACTACTACTGAGTCACATCTTGTTACCTGGGAAACAGTGATTGATGCTATTAAGAGTCCTATTGTTAATAATATCAAGAAGGTCAATGAAATACATCAACATTTAACTAAAGGTAAGTTAATATAACATTTATTGATGCAGTCAGTGAATATGTGTTTGTTCCTTAGCGAAAGAAGATACTCTCCAAAGTATTATTGAAGAGATATCACAGTCTCAGATCAATCCTGTAAAAGTGTCCCAGCTCTTATTTAGTGAGAGCTGCATCAGTGAAGAAACACTTGATAGAATTGAGACGTTGCAGGGCACTCCAGATGAGAAGAAGACAACTCTGTTATCTGCTATACATATAGCAATATCTTCAGATCATAAGAAGTTGAAAATGTTAGCAACAGTACTGTCCAAGTTTGAAGAGACGAAAACACTATCTGAGAGAATTATCAGTGAATATGGTAAGAGGTCAATTAAATAATTTATAATTAATACATATTGTTAATAGGTCAAACATTTCCAGATGACCAGACAACAGTAGCTAATGTTCAAGAGGTAGTAATGACAAGTTATAGTAGTCATGAAGATCATGCCAGTGACATTTTACGTTGTCATTATGGTACTCTCTCTCAGTCTCTTCGATATCCTGTTAGAGTAGCACACTACCTCTATGGAGAGGGAGTTATTACAAAAACTAGACTAGCAATTATAAAATATACTGCAAAGTCTTTGTCAACAAATAAAGCATTATTGATGTTATTAGGAGCTGTACGTCATGCTGTACATACCAACTATCATCATCTGATGATCTTTGTTAGTGTATTGTTAAAATTTACTAGCACTGTACCATGTGCTAATGTTATCTTAAAAAATTGTGGTAAATACATCATTATGTACTCATTATATTAAATTTTATTATTAATTTTTGATAGAGAAAGTATTTCCTGATGTCATCATTCCTGAAGTACAGACCAGAGTTAAACACCCATTGACCACTAAATCAGTAGATAGCACTAAAGCTTTAAGACAAGGTTAGTATATACTGTGTGTGATATATTGAAGGATTATTTCTTGATCTTATTGTAGATGATGTAGTAAAGGAAGTTATACTTCCTCAAAGTTTGAGTCCTATTTTTGGATCAATTAAAAGTGAATTTGCAATAGCTTTTAGAAATATCAGAAAAGCTATCAACACCACACCTCCACCTCTTGATGAATTGAAAAGATTTCTTGAAGATGGCTATCCTCACCTTGAATCTCAAATTGTTCATTGTGAATCCATTGATGAAGTACTAACTGTTGTGAGGAACCATTGTACACTGATCAATATCAGTTGTCTGGAGGGTATTGTAAAGTGCTTTGAAATTAAAGAAGCTGAGACACATATACAAAGATACAAAGATATAGTTCAGTCATTTTGTGAAAAAACAAAGGCTTCTCTCTGTCTGGACAAAAGTTTTAAAATAACAAACACTCCTTCTCTTCTCAAATGTGAGACAGTTGTCTTTGTGTTAAACTGGGATCCTAAAGATTGTACTTTGAAAGATATCGAGGACATTCTTTCCATATCACTTGAGATCAATGTGGAAATTCGTTACATACAAAGAGGGAACTCCATCATTGTCACCTGTTTTTTTCCACTCAATCTAACAACTCTACTTATTACCAGAGCTCAGGAGACTCTTGAAATAATGAAAGAGAAAGGATTACTTCAACTTACAGTTGGTCACTGCACCATTTATGATCATAGAAGAGACAAGGTAAGAGATGAGTAGTATTAGACAACAGTTACTACATGTGTTGTTTATTGATATATAGGAGATTAGAACTATTGTAGAAGAGAATACAAAGGAGTTGAGAAGTCGTCTGGAACTAGAACAAACCATGCGGAAAAAGATGACTATACAAATGTCATCTATTGTCAGACAAAATGAAGGTATATTGTGTACAACTATTGTTTTATTTAATAACTGTCTATTATATGATATATCTGATTAATAACTTAATGTTCCTTTATATAGAAACAAGAGAAATGAAAGAAAAGACAATTGAAGATTTAACATCACTTGTGAAAACAAAGGAAGGTAAATTAATACAACATCAATGACAAGTCCAATGTTGTCAGTATTTTACATAATATATTAGTGATCAATTTTCTTCTCATTTTATATAAAGCTATTGAGAAGAATATACTGTCAGTGTCTACTGAGAGACAGAAAGAGCTAGAGACACTACAAGAAATAATAACGTCATTGACTTTACAAGTAAGAGAGAGAGACCAACAGATTGAGGAGTTAAAACAGAGCTTGAAAGGTAACTGGTATTAGTGACTTCTCATTATATGACATTGTTACTAGATCTAGCATTCATACCAAAGGTTCGTAAACCAGTAACTGATCAAGGAGTTGAGGAAACACAAACAAAATCCAGTCAAGAAGAGTCCACACATGAAACTACAGGTAATAATATAATATTGTTAATAATATATATGTCTTAATGGTAACTACTAGAGTCTACACTAATATTAGAGTTAAAAGATCAGTTAAAAGGTTCAGCTAATAATAAAGATGAAACCACTCCTCCAAGTAAGTTTATATGATAATATTCTATCTCTTACAATCAATAATGTTAATAATTATTAAATTTATAAACCACAAATTATTATATTGTAAATTATATTCATAATTCTCAAACCACAATAATTAAATTCATAATATATAAAAAATGAATTTCCATATTTACTATACACTCCCTTAGTGTCAGTATAATATGATAGAGTTATGATTATGATAAGATCTATAAAATGTTTATATTAAGTGTTATCATATTACACTATATACATGTACATGTTTAATATAAGTATCTTATATAGAGTCTCCAGTATTACATGATATATTAAAGGACTATGATGATAATAAAGAGACAAAGGATGAAGAGTCAGACAAAAGAGGTAAGACTCAGTATAGTACTCAACCACACCCACCAAAAATTTTTGTGATAACAGGACATTCCTATGTACAACATTAGTATCATATATTGTTACTGACAAATATTAATACACTTGACTGTGTCTTAGTTGACTCCACCTATAATTGACATAATTAATAATGATGTCATTATAACTATTGATAGTACATCTTTGTATGTATATAAGCAGGAGTGAATGAGTGTCATGAAGGAGCGTCCAACTCCCATTAACCAACTGTTGTCGAATCAAGGCTTAGAACATATGTCCATATATGGACATAACTGCTAAGTGTTTTGCAGTTTAATAGCTTGTGGGTTGTAACTTAGGTGTGCTTTAAATAGAAAAAAATTTAAGAGAAGTCAAGAAGATGGCCAAACGACCTTGTAATAGATGCAAAAAACCTGGCAGAGTTTTCTTTAAGAACTTCAGTAACTTCCCTAGGCTGAGGTTAGTCTTGTGTAGTGCTAGAGAACTCATCTTGTTAAATAAAGAGAGAAATTTTGTTCAATTGTTTCCATCTCTTTAATGACAAAAGTCTCCATAACCTCCACGTCCAATTCTTTTAAGCATTTCATAACTTCTTTCTTAGTTTCTTTACTTAGTAACACAGTATTTAATAACCGATTTATATTAAAGTAGACGTCAACATCATGAATATTCTAAAAAGTCTATATGTAGCAAGTCCAGCCTTCATTTTACTTGTGGTTGCTAATTGTAATAATATTCATTGCTCCATCACATACTAAACAGTACTTATGGTACTTAAGTTTATTTTCCTTATATGGAATAATTCCTGACTGTGTTTTGACAATGCAAATATAATGCGAGTTGGAATCTCCTTCGTGACGCTCATGTGGTCCTGATATAAGAGAGATGTGTTAACTATAATTTGATATCTCTTAGGAATGACTAATATAACAAACTTGTTTGTGTATTTCTTAAATATATCTCTTGTTCTAGTAATAGGTAGTTATAATTATGTTATAATCTGTAGTGAGTTGTTGATTAGTTTTAATCTTATGATTTTCATATACAAACTTTATAATTATAATAACTACATCATCAGTAATGATAGTATTTAGTCTCAGAATTATCATGATTTTCTATTAATGATTTCTTTTCTCACAAACTTCATGTGTCATGTGACCATCAGCTACTTGTCATGTGACCATTAATATATGATTGAGTGGAGTTGACATGTCACACTGATAACACTAGGACCAAGAATTTTGTAGCAAATACAACAGACTGCCTTTTGCTTTGCAGTCTGGGAATGAGATTGTCAAACTCCGGACTTTTTGATCAAAGCATTTTTCAGTTACACTCTACTATAAAAACAATGTGGTTTGTCAGTTCAATAAGCTATAATCTCACCATGAATTATAGGATGTACAATGTATTATTATAACTACAATAATTCATAATCAAGATTATTTACCATATCAAGAAAAGCATCAAAATAAACTGATAAATAATCTTACCTGTGGTTCCTTCTACTTTTGTTTATATCTATTAACATGTACTGCTCGGTATAGTTACTGTACTTAACCACACCCACCAAACATTTTTATGACGACAGAGCATTCCTATGTACAATGTAGAGAGATAAATAATTTCCTCATGTAACAAATATATCAACTCAATTCTGTACTCAATGAAATAGAATGTAATAATGTTTACAATACATATTATAAAGACATTGTAGTCTTGTGTCACCTTATATTACAGTAACATTAGACCACACAAGACAAGACAATTTAGACTGTTCATTTCAGTCTCTATTCTTTACCTATTGACAACTATTATCAAATAAACTTTACACATTTCACTTAATATTGACAACAAAAGTATATATGTTAAGAAACAACAAACAGGAAATGTCTAAAGAATAATTCATTTTCAGATCTTGTATTAGATCAAAACAGTTTATTGTCACACTAAACTATAAAAATGTGTTTTGTCAGGAAATGATTGATAAGCTACAATACCTCTCAAAGCAAAGGGGTTGATCTCACCAGACTAAGTTGATGTATGAATACCAGAAATCCATTATATAATAATGTTCTGTTAGTATGAAAGAATTGTTCCTTTGTAACCAATAGAACATACTAGACAGCGAATTTAACAGTAAACCACACCTCCTGTGATTCGTTGCCATAGTAACCATATTCAGTAAACAGTAATGGCTTCCTTTCTTCTTCAGTGTATTGTCTGTGTATTGTAGTGTGTTATAGTATATTACTATGTGTGTACTATACTATATACTAACTCTGTTTTTTTAACAGGAGACACTGGAAGTGTTCAGTGGTATGATGATATCAATAGTGTATGGCTCTTTAGTCCAAGTATACTACAAAGTGAAGATGTTATAAGTAAATTAATAAAAGAACAACAAACAGGAAAAGAATGGAGTATTACTCTCTCCTCGTCATCTCCTGAAAGTGCTGCAGTTATTATAAACAATCTTAATAAGTGTACAGTGAGGAGACTTTATATAAACAACACTTCATTGGACAGTAAGTGTGTATCGATATTATCAGAGATACTAAAAACTAATAAAACAATAAAGAAACTAGAGCTGTACTCCTCTTTACTTACTGGTGGTATCAAACAAGTCAGTGATAGTCTCTTTAATAATAAAACACTTGAACAGTTAGTGTTGTCTAATGTTACTGGTATCACAGATGAAGATATAACTCACTTATCTACTATGTTATCAAGTAATACAACTTTAAAAGAACTACATCTCTACAACTGTAACATCACTGATAATGGAGTCCGATATATCTGTGAAGGACTTACTAAAAACCAAACATTGACTACGTTGCACATCGGACGTAATCCTCAGATCACTTCAGTTAGTACCAGTACAATAGCAGATCTAATACAAACAACTACATCATTGACAAGACTATCTCTCTACTATACTTCACTGAACAATGATGATATCAAGACAATATGTACATCACTTAATAAAAATACTACAATAAGGAAACTATACTTATCAAGACAACATAAAGAGTATTGTAAGATGTTAGACAGTTATCAAGTTATTAAACACAGACTTGTGTTCGTGTAATAGTAAGTAGTTTGTTGTTTATTCTTAATTTGTCTTCTCGCTCACTTTTATTTTCTCTTTAAATTTCTTTTAACTTCATTTTCTCATATTTTATTAGCAATTTATTTCTCTAACAAAAGTAGTAGACAATAAAAATAGAGCAGTTTTGCTTGACACTTACTTCTCTAACGTCGCACTTTTTTTGCTCTCTGACAGCTGCTTATTTGCCGCCCGTAATTATTATTTGTGGGTGGGGCATTAATTTTGACCCTTTGTAGTTCCAATATGTTCTGTCGAGTTCTAGCTCCTGAACAGAATATTTGAAGACGTCAGACAGTAAAGAACGTACTTGTATCCCATTTTTTAACCGAATAAAGAATTCAGCATGACGTATATTAAGAAAAGATGGAAGACAACAATTTAACTATTATACTGAGATCAGTTCAGTTGAATAATGAAAATTGTCAACTGTTCAAGTCCAACAACAAATATTTCTGAAGTAGAGACGTTTGCTCACTCACATAGTAACTGATGAGATGATATTATGTAAGTTGAAATAATTGAAGACAATAATTATTACCTCTCCTCTCTCTTATTAACTAGACTAAGTACAAAGGTCACCAGTTATACTAGATGTTATACAATCACACACATCAACTGATCCTAATAATTATATTAAATAGTATTGTTTTAAAACTGTAGATTAAATGTTAGTAGACAGCAGTAATAAATCATTATAATAGTAAGTTCTCATATTATAATTCTCTACATTATATTGTCTTGTGTTAATAGATCATTTTCCACTTTTAATTGTCTTAATGAGCAAAGTTTATAATGTAATATTATTACTTCCATTTTAATGTTTTCACAACACAAACAAGACAACAACAATAATATCAATATATATAGTATAAGATATACTGCTAGGTAGACATGGTAATATTGTTGTGGGTGGAGTTTTTGAATAGAAGACAAGAGATAGTGTGTGTCTAATAAACTCTTTATTTATGGAGATTTCTATGATTGTTGATTATTTCTACAGCTGCCAATAATTTTAGTATATCTATGTACCTCTGTTAACTAAATTACTTTTATATTAATTTTTAAGTTAAATAACTATTAATTTTCAGCAAAACATTACATAATTATGACATCATATGTACACATGATAATATAACAGTATTACATAGTGTTCAATTGAAGTTGACATTGTTGATAAATCAAGTAACTTATAAACCTCATCCATTATTAATAATAATGAATTCAGTGCCATTAATGAAAACAGTCTGTAATGAGAAAAAAATAGAGTGTCAATATTTTCCATATATCCCTAATCTTGCTGACCTTAATATCATCATAATCACACATACAGATTGATCCTAATATAAGGTAACTTATCAAAATACTACTGTTTAAATGAAAATGTAGTTATGTAATCTATAGGGTAGATGAGTCTGGAGAAGATACGTATATAGCAGGAAGAAAAATTTCAAATTATTTTTTATACATAATATTGGATTGAAGAATGCTCCTAACCAGAATGTTGGTGTATGTTCTAGTCCCCAAGTGATAATTTTGTCCATGAATGCAAATCTCATCACTAAATCTGTACACCATTCTTTTAGATCCCATTTCTCAGGAGGTGGAGATGACTCCATTCCTACTATATTAGACCAGTTACATTAATTCATTAATTATATTAATTAATTTAATTGTTTCTGCCTCAGACAGAACTATATATGTGTGGTACTGGAGGACTTGAATGTTTATGAGCTTTTACTCTGATAGGTAGAGTAGAACTGTAACTTGTATCATTTTTAACTCCTTTTCTACGATTGTTAGTAGATTGTTTTAATATGACCTCTGTTGATTCCTCTATCTGCTATGGAGAGAGAGAGAGATAGAACTATGATAAGGTGTTTAATACATTAATTAATTGTTGTAATATTATTGTGTAGTAGTGATTATAGACTATTGTATGAATGGATAGATAGATGAATGAAATGGATCAATAATATATGAATGTAATATTGATAGCATCTGTCCATTAGTTGACTATCTATCAATCCATTACAGACTATTGTATGATAACTAATGAACAGATGAATGAATGGATGACTTAATATGACCATTTAAAATGGATGCCTTCTTGATAAAGTTGTGATAAAGATTGGTTTGATCTAATACTATGTTTACACGAATATGTTTTTATTATAAAAACAATTATATTTGTCAATGGATACATGTTTTGTTTACACGAAAAATCATGAAAACAGTCGAAAACATATATAGTATGAAAACGCTCACCAAAGTGGAGACCTCCCAAAACTAGCTGTGAACACTTCTGGGAAAACACAAAAACAGATACAAAAACGCATGAGTGGGATTGGTCAAAAAAAGATGAAGACTTTTTTATGTGATTATCCTGCTTTTAAAGACTATTTTGTTATATCAACTGAATTTACTGTGACTAATCCATAACATTAGGATGTATTATCAAAGAAATAGAGTACTGTGTGAACTTATTGGTATCAGTGGTCCACAGTTAAGAAGAAAGTTGAGGAAAAGAAGAAAATGTAGAAAGTTTTGGTCATAGTAATGTAGAAAATGATCTGTTTACTATAGAGCTGTGTAGCTGTGTAAACACTTGAAAACAGACACATGAGATAACATGTAAACAGTCAAACATTATTTGTTTTCCATGTAAGTGACTTAAATAGATATATGTAAACATAGTCTAAGTCAGCACTGGCACAAGTATATTGTGTAGTTAGTAAGGAAGAACATACTATCAACTGTTAATGTTATCTTTTTAAATATTAAAACAGATTATATCACTAATATATATATATATATATATATATATATATATATATATATATATATATATATACATATATATATTATATATATATATATATATATATATATATATATATATATAGCAAATACTCCATTATTTAGAGCTAGAGAAATTAAGTTCAATAACTTTTTTGTTTGGTCCAAGGTTCAAAGGATTTAGACACTTATAATAATTTAATATTAATATCACATGACATTGAAATAAATAAATATAGTGAATTAATAATAAATATACATATTGTAATATTATACATGTACATGTATTATCATGGATACAGCTGTATATTACATAGAACATTTATATAATAGCTCTAAATAAGAGTACAATAAACTTGAAGTAATTTTTATAACACAATTAATGACAATTACTACACAAGTAACAGTATCTTACATCTCATGAAAGATGCTTTCTATTTACAATTCTCAGGACAGTCAGCATTGTCTCTGAAGTCTATGAAATATGGCGTAATAGCAAATTGTTGATGCTGTAATTGAAGGGAAAGGTCCATACCCCACCCATCAATTAAGATTCCTCTATCTGCTATGGAGAGAGAGAGAGAGAGAGAGAGAGGGAGGGAGAGAGAGAGGGAGAGAGAGAGAGAGAGAGAGAGAGAGGGAGGGAGGGAGAGAGAGAGAGAGACAGAGACAGATACAGACAGACAGACAGACAATATAAACAGATATATATAATGTACATGTACAGTAAGTGACAATATACTACACACACAGGACATACCGTACAAGGAGACATTACAGGAACATTAGTACCAAACCACAAAAGCACTAATGAAACTTGATAGATAACAGGAGAAAACATAAAGTTTGATGAGTCCCAAACTATATCAATAAATGTTGTATTAGATGTATTATTGTTAAGATTGGGGTATCCTGGAGGGGGAGGAGTCAGAATAGCTATGTCACCAGTCATGTCAGCTGTGAGACCATCTATAAAATACAAAGTATAATGTATAAGACAATATAATTGGAGGAATAGTTAGAGAAATAGACTAATGAATGGATGGATGAATGAAATATTACAATGGACAAATAAAGTAGTAAAAAGTTGATTTGAAAATAAAATCTTTCATCTATTTATTCATTACATCCATCTGTCCATCCATCCATCCATCTATCCATTAATACATCAGTCCATCTTGTCTATCCATCCATTCATCCATTAACTTAATACAATTGGATAAATACAGAATCAAGAACTTACCAGGTAGAGGTTGTACCTCCAGTAAAATATTTGATATAGCTTTAAATTGTTGTGAACTAGGATTAGCTCTGACCACACCCAGAGATAAAGTGTGGTTTGAGTTTATATCATGAATATCAGTGGAGATTGTGTAGACAACAGTTGGAGAAGATTGTTGAGTTATAAAATAATGAGTAATATAGAGTGTGTTAACACCATATGATAATGAGACTAAAGCAGATGTTAAGTTAACTAACTGAGAGATATTATGAGTGATATGTCTATGAAAGAAATAAATGGATACATAGAAGAGTGAATGGATGGATGGATAGATGAGAAAAAAAGGCAAACAGTTTGTCATTCATAAATACATAGACACACAATACAAAGAGGATGGTCTAAACACGAATAAAAAAGAATATGTCTAGAGTGTTGGTAATGCCATACTTTAATGTGAAAATAATACATTCAGGTTCTAATGTTTAAGTTTAGGGTCTGGAGTATAGTATTAAATTCTCATTAAATATTGTAATATTGACATTCTAGACAGTGCAATCAAAAATGGTTAGATGATAGATAGTTTGATGAAATAGAGAAAGTAATGATATGGTTATTAAACTATAAAACAATTCTAAAGAGATTACTAACTAAACATTATGTGATATCAATTTAACATGTACATATTATATATGAGTACATGTTTGACTGTAAGTGTACATGATAAATGATGATAGATGATGATAGATGATGATACATGATACATGATGATACATGATAATAAATGATGATACATGATGATAGATGATGATAAATGATGATATTTTAATTTACCTCCTTCAAGTGTTCTATTTTCTCTACTATCTCCAAATAAATAACCACCTGTACTAACTTTTGTAAACTGGTTACATGTTTCAACTTTAACAATATATTCAGTATAAGGTAGTAAATTTGTTAAGATGACCTCTGGTTTAAAGAGAGTCTGTAAAAAACACAAAATCAAGGGTTACATATATAATAAGTACTGATGAAAAAGGATGTACTGACAACAACAAAAATAATAATGAATTACACTTACCACAGGGTAGCCAGGTACAAAATGATGAGTAGTAATTCTTAGATCAACACGATATGTTAGAGGTAGTGATGATACAACTCTATCAGCACAATTATCTGGTAATTTGGGTACTTCCCATCTGATAGCTAGAGTTGTATTAGTAATGTTGATAAAAATAGGAACTGGACGATCAGCAAAGTCATTTAAATCAGGAGATAGATAATAATCATCCATAATATTGAAAATACCAAAATGATTTAGGACTATAGGAGAGAGAGAGAGAAAGAGAGAGAAACAAAGTCATACCCAAATCCAAGTGAATTAAAATTAGACTCCATTTTAACAAACAACTATAAAATAAATTAGAGAAGGTTAGTTCTACTAACCTCATCTTGACTATTAATATCTAATGTTCTCTTATATACAACATGTTCTAATGAATTATAATAATAGACAGTCCTATCCAATGTGTCCAATGTAATAGGGGGAGTGACATGAGAGAATGTGACATTCCCACGTTCATCTTCAATTGATCCATCATTAGATGAAGAGTGTTTCAAGAAGGGATGTGGTCACTACAGATTAAAAACAGATGTATTATTGTCATACTAGTCCTGGATCAATTACAATTGTAATGAATTCATTATGTCCAAATATAACAACAATATGATTCACATAATTATCATTAATATAGGAGGATGAAGTCCTTGAATATAAATTAATACAGTCAGTACTGAACAATAGAACATATTGTAATATAATATAGTTACATGTTAAAATACTAGATACATAATATTGGAGGATAGATCAGATAACAATAGATGAATACAATACTAACTTGTAATACTTAACAGTTCAAATTTAACTGTTATGATTATTATTAAGATGGGTGTGGTCATTATATCTCATGTGATGAGCCCCACCCAAAAGGTCACCAAATTCATTGGGCGTGTCACCTTACAAAGAAGCAATGGCTACAAGAAACCTATCTTTTGAAGAGATTCTAGAAGAGAAACCAACACTTGATGAATTATGTGAACATATTCGTATTGGTAGTAAATGGTATCAGTTGGGAATTCAGCTGAAACTGAACGCTAAGAAGTTAGAAGATATTCACAAGCTACCAGATGACTCCAAATACAAAACAACAAATATGTTTGAGTTGTGGTTAGATACCAAACCTGATGCTACCAGAAGACAAGTGATAGATACTTTGAGGAAGGAATTAATGACTGTTGCCGCTCATGAGTATGAGCAAATATTGTGGAAATCCTGTAGTCTTCCTACTAGTAAGTACAAGAACCTTTTACACGTACATCAAGTTATAAATATTATATTATTAGTTTATTAATGGCTATGTGTCATTTTTATTATAGGAATGGATATCCCAGGTACTAAAGCAAGTGCTATTTTTCAATCCCATACACACATACTGCCTCATACCAAACAACCAGGTAACATACAAGACCTGATATAATTGTTGTTCCTTTTAACATCTTACTACATTTAGATATTTCTGATCTTTTGAGGAAGACTCCCACTAAACATGATCTACTCAAACTATTAGCTGATATTAGTCACTTGTGGCATGTGATCGGTTTATCACTCAATGTTACTGACAATGTTTTGTTTGGTTTAAAACATAGTCAAGAGAGTGATACCATCAAACTCTCTGAAGTCATTCATAGCTGGTTAACCACTACTGAGTCTTCCTGGGAAACATTGATTGATGCCATCAAGGGTCCTATTGTTAAACATATCAGGAAGGCTAATGAAATACATCAATACTTAACTACAGGTAAGTTAATATAACATTTATTGATGCAGTCAGTGAATATGTGTTTGTTCCTTAGTGAAGGAAAATACTCTCCAAAGTTTTATTAGAGAAATATCACAGTCTCAAATCAATCCTGTAAAAGTGTCCCAGCTCTTATTTAGTGAGAGATCTATCAATGAAGAAACACTTGATAAGATGGAGTCATTACAAGGCTCTCCAGATGAGAAGAAGATGACTTTGTTATCTGCTATATATACAGCAATATCTGTAGATCATAAGAAGTTGAAAGTGTTAGCAACAGTACTGTCCAAGTTTGAAGAGACGAAAACACTATCTGAGAGAATTATCAGTGAATATAGTAAGAGGTCAATTAAATAATTTATAATTAATACATATTGTTATTAGGTCAAACATTTCCAGATGACCAGATAACTGTAGCTAATGTTCAAGAGGTAGTAATGACAAGTTATAGTAGTCATGAAGATCATGCCAGTGACATTTTACGTTGTCATTATGGCACTCTCTCTCAGTCTCTTCAATATCCTGTTAGGGTAGCAGAGATAATTTGTGGAGAGAGAGTTATTTCACAAGCAGCATTTTCTATGGTAAAACGTATTGCAGAATCTTATTCTGAAGCAGAAGCATTGTTTGTCCTGTTAAGAGCTATACGTCATGCTATACATAGTAACTATAGTAACCTAGGAGTCTTTGCTAGTGTACTGTTAAAACTTACTAGCAATGTACCATGTGCTAATGCTATCTTAAAGGATTATGGTGAGTATACAAAGTCATTCCTTGATTGTTAAATATGTTTGATGTAGAGAAAACATTTTTTGAAGACAAAAGTTATGAAGTCCAACATGTTAATACTGGAGTTAGTGAAGGTATAATTTCTATAGTACATTGAAATTATAATATCATTGTATCAATTAGTTAATTCATTGACCTCTACATCAGGAGGAGCTTCAGTTGATAGCAGTTTAACTTTAAGTCAAGGTTAGTAGTGAGACTGTGATTATAATAATAAAGTTTTTTAATTGTAGATGAGACTAAAAAGGAAGTTGTAATTCCAGTCTCACGAAAGTTTAAGTCAGTACTTGCAGAAATGAGAAAGGAATATGCAATAACATTCAGTAATATTCGAGAAGCTATCAACACAACACCTCCACCTCTGGATAAATTGAAACAGTTTCTTAGAGATGGTTACTCTTATCTCAAATCTCAAATAGCTCATTCTACTTCCATTGATGATGTCCTAGATGTTGTTAATAATCATTGTACACTGATTAATATCAGTTGTTTGGAGGGTATCGTAACACGATTCAAAATCAAAGAAGCTGAGACACATATACAAGCATACAAAGATGTTGTTCAGTCATTTTGTGAAAAAACGAAAGCTTCTCTTTGTCTAAATGAAAATTTTAAAGTGACAAACACTCCTTCTCTTCTTAAATGTGAGACAGCTGTCTTTGTGTTAGACTGGGATCCTAAAGATTGTACATTGGAAGAAATCAATGACATTATTTCAGAGTCAGTTGAAGGAAATGTACAGATTCGTGTCATTAGAAAGGGGAACTCCATCATTGTCACCTGCTTTTTTCCACTCAATCTAACAACTCTACTTATTGCCAGAGCTCAGGAAACTCTTGAATCGGTGAAAAGGAGAGGATTAATTCAACTTACAGTTGGTCATTGTACCATTTATGATAAATATCAAAGAGACAAGGTAAGAGATGAGTAATATTAGACAACAGTTACTACATGTGTTGTTTATTGATATATAGGAGGTTAGAACTATTGTAGAAGAGAACACAAAGGAGTTGAGAAGTCATCTGGAACTTGAACAAACCATCCGGAAAAAGATGACTATGCAAATGTCATCTATTATCAGACAAAATGAAGGTATATTGTGTACAACTATTGTTTTATTTAATAACTGTCTATTATATGATATATCTGATTAATAACTTAATGTTCCTTTATATAGAAACAAGAGAAATGAAAGAAAAGACAATTAAAGATTTAACATCACTTGTGAAAACAAAGGAAGGTAAATTAATACAACATCAATGACAAGTCCAATGTTGTCAGTACTTTACATAATATATTAGTGATCAATTTTCTTCTCATTTTATATAAAGCTATTGAGAAGAATATACTGTCAGTGTCTGCTGAGAGACAGAAAGAGCTAGAGACACTACAAGATATAATAACGTCATTGACTTTACAAGTAAGAGAGAGAGACCAACAGATTGAGGAGTTAAAACAGAGCTTGAAAGGTAACTGGTATTAGTGACTTCTCATTATATGACATTGTTATTAGATCTAGCATTTATACCAAAGGTTCGTAAACCAGTAACTGACCAAGGAGTTGAGGAAACACAAACAAAATCCAGTCAAGAAGAGTCCACACATGAAACTACAGGTAATAATATAATATTGTTAATAATATATATGTCTTAATGGTAACTACTAGAGTCTCCACTAATATTAGAGTTAAAAGATCAGTTAAAAGGTTCAGCTGATAATAAAGATGAAACCACTCCTCCAAGTAAGTTTATATGATAATATTCTAATAATGTTAATAATTATTAAATTTATAAACCACAAATTATTATATTGTAAATTATATTCATAATTCTCAAACCACAATATCATATTACACTATATACATGTACATGTTTAATATAAGTATCTTATATAGAGTCTCCAGTATTACATGATATATTAAAGGACTATGATGATAATAAAGAGACAAAGGATGAAGAGTCAGACAAAAGAGGTAAGACTCAGTATAGTACTCAACCACACCCACCAAACATTTTTGTGATAACAGGACATTCCTATGTACAAGATTAGTATCATATATTGTTACTGACAAATATTAATACACTTGACTGTGTCTTAGTTGACTCCACCTATAATGGACATAATTAATAATGATGTCATTATAACTATTCTTGTTATGATAGTACAACTTTGTATGTATATAAGCAGGAGTGAATGAGTGTCATGAAGGAGCGTCCAACTCCCATTAACCAACTGTTGTCAAATCAAGGCTTAGAACATATGTCCATATATGGACATAACTGTTAAGTGTTTTGCAGTTTAATAGCTTGTGGATTGTAACCTAGGTGTGCTTTAAATAGATAAAAATTTAAGAGAAGTCAAGAAGATGGCCAAGCGGCCTTGTAATAGATGCAAAAAAGCTGGCAGAAAGTTTTCTTTAAGAACTTCAGTAACTTCCCTAGGCTGAGGTTAGTCTTTGTGTAGTGCCAGAGAACTCATCTTGTTAAATAAAGAGATAAATTTTGTTCAATTGTTTCCATCTCTTTAATGACAAAAGTCTCCATAACCTCCATGTCCAATTCTTTTAAGCATTTCATAACTTCTTTCTTAGTTTCTTTATTTAGTAATACAGTATTTAATAACTGATTTATATTAAAGTAGGCATCAACATCATGAATATTCTAAAAAGTCCAGCCTTCATTTTACTTGTGGTTGCTAATTATAATAATATTCATTGCTCCATCACATACTAAACAGTACTTATGCTACTTAAGTGTATTTTCCTTATATGAAATAATCCCTGACTGTGTTTTGACAATGCAAATATAATGCGAGTTGGAACCTCCTTTGTGACGCTCATGTGCTCCTGATATAAGAGAGATGTGTTAACTATAATTTGATATCTCTTAGGAATGACTAATATAACAAACTTGTTTGTGTATTTCTTAAATATATCTCTTGTTCTAGTAATAGGTAGTTATAATTATGTTATAATCTGTAGTGAGTTGTTGATTAGTTTTAATCTTATGATTTTCATATACAAACTTTACAATTGTGACAACTACATCATCAGTAATGATAGTATTTAGTCTCAGAATTATCATGATTTTCTATTAATGACTTCTTTTCTCACAAACTTCATGTGTCATGTGACCATCAGCTACTTGTCATGTGACCATTAATATATGATTGAGTAGAGTTGACATGTCACACTGATAACACTAGGACCAAGAATTTTGTAGCAAATACAACAGACTGCCTTTTGCTTTGCAGTCTGGGAATGAGATTGTCAAACTCCAGACTTTTTGATCAAAGCATTTTTCAGTTACACTCTACTATAAAAACAATGTGGTTTGTCAGTTCAATAAGCTATGATCTCACCATGAATTATAGGATGTACAATGTATTATTATAACTACAATAATTCATAATCAAGATTATTTACCATATCAAGAAAAGCATCAAAATAAACTGATAAATAATCTTACCTGTGGTTCCTTCTACTTTTGTTTATATCTATTAGCATGTACTGCTCGGTATAGTTACTGTACTTAACCACACCCACTAAACATTTTTATGACGACATAGCATTCCTATGTACAACGTAGAGAGATACATAATTTCCTCATGTAACAAACATATCAACTCAATTCTGTACTCAATGAAATAGAATGTAATAATGTTTACAATACATATTATAAAGACATTGTAGTCTTGTGTCACCTTATATTACAGTAACATTAGACCACACAAGACAAGACAATTTAGACTGTTTATTTCAGTCTCTATTCTTTACCTATTGACAACTATTATCAAATAAACTTTACACATTTCACTTAATATTAACAACAAAAGTATATATGTTAAGAAACAACAAACAGGAAATGTCTAAAGAATAATTCATTTTCAGATCTTGTATTAGATAAAAACAGTTTATTGTCACACTAAACTATAAAAATGTGTTTTGTCAGGAAAAGATTGATAAGCTACAATTCCTCCCAAAGCAAAGGGGTTGATCTCACCAGACTAAGTTGATGTATGAATACCAGAAATCCATTATATAGTAATGCTCTGTTAGTATGAAAGAATTGTTCCTCTGTAACCAATTGAACATACTAGACAGCGAATTTAACAGTAAACCACGCCTCCTGCAATTCGTTGCCATAGTAACAGTAGTCAGTAAACAGTAATGGCTTCCTTTCTTCTTCAGTGTATTGTCTGTGTATTGTAGTGTGTTATAGTATATATTACTATGTGTGTACTATACTATATACTAACTCTGTTTTATAACAGGAGACACTGGAAGTGTTCAGTGGTATGATGATGACAATTATGTTATACTCACTAGTCCAAGTGTATTACAAAGTGAAGATGTTATAAGTAAATTAATAAAAGAACAACAAACAGGAAAAGAATGGAGTATTAGTCTCTTCTCATCATCTCCTGAAAGTACTGCAGTTATTATAAACAATCTTAATAAGTGTACAGTGTGGAGACTTTATATAGAGCACACTTCATTGGACAGTAAGTGTGTATCGATATTATCAGAGATACTAAAAACTAATATAACAATAAAGATACTATGGCTGTACTCCTCTTCACTTACTGGTGGTATCAAACAAGTCAGTGATAGTCTCTTTAATAATAAAATACTTGAAGAGTTAGTGTTGTCTGATGTTACTGGTATCACAGATGAAGATATAACTCACTTATCTACTATGTTATCAAGTAATACAACTTTAAAAGTACTATCTCTCTACAACTGTAACATCACTGATAATGGAGTCCGATATATCTGTGAAGGACTTACTAAAAACCAAACATTGACTACGTTGAACATCGGAGGTAATCGTCAGATCACTTCAGTTAGTACCAGTACAATAGCAGATCTAATACAAACAACTACATCATTGACAAAACTAGATCTCGACAATACTTCACTAAACAATGATGATATCAAGACAATATGTACATCACTTAATAAAAATACTACAATAAGGGAACTATACTTATCAAGACAACATAAAGAGTATTGTATGAAGTTAGACAGTTATCAAGTTATTAAAGACAGACTTGTGTTCGTGTAATAGTAAGTAGTTTGTTGTTTATTCTTAATTTGTCTTCTCGCTCACTTTTATTTTCTCTTTAAATTTCTTTTAACTTCATTTTTTCATCTTTTATTAACAATTTCTTTCTCTAACAAAACTAGTAGACAATAACAATAGAGCAGTTTTGCTTGACACTTACTTTCTCTAACGTCGCACTTTTTTGCTCTCTGACAGCTGCTTATTTGCCGCCTGTAATTATTATTTGTGGGTGGGGCATTAATTTTAACCCTTTGTAGTTCCAATATGTTCTGTTGAGTTCTAGCTCCTGAACAGAATATTTAAAGACGTCAGACAGTAAAGAACGTACTTGTATCCCATTTTTTAACCGAATAAAGAATTCAGCATGACGTATATTAAGAAAAGATGGAAGACAACAATTTAACTATTATACTGAGATCAGTTCAGTTGAATAATGAAAATTGTCAACTATTCAAGTCCAACAATACATATTTCTGAAGTAGAGACGTTTGTTCACTCACATAGTAACTGATGAGATGATATTATGTAAGTTGAAATAATTGAAGACAATAATTATCACCTCTCCTCTCTCTTATTAACTAGACTAAGTACAAAGGTCACCAGTTATAATAGATGTTATACAATCACACACATCAACTGATCCTAATAATTATATAAAATATTATTGTTTTAAAACTGTAGATTAAATGTTAGTAGACAGCAGTAATAAATCATTATAATAGTAAGTTCTCATATTATAATTCTCTACATTATATTGTCTTGTATTAATAGATCATTTTCCACTTTTAATTGTCTTAATGAGCAAAGTTTATAAAGTACTTCCATTTTAATGTTTTCACAACACAAACAAGACAACAACAATAATATCAATATATATAGTATAAGATATACTGCTAGGTAGACATGGTAATATTGTTGTGGGTGGAGTTTTTGAATAGAGGACAAGAGATGGTGTGTGTCTAATAAACTCTTTATTTATTGAGGTTTCTATGATTGTTGCAGCTGCCAATAATTTTAGTATTTCTGTTAACTAAATTATATTCATATTAATTTTTTAAATTAAATAAATATTGATAATTTTCAGCAAAACATTACATAATTATGACATCATATGTACACATGATAATATAACACTATTACATAGTGTTCAATTGAAGTTGACATTGTTGAAAAATCAAGTAACTTATAAACCTCATCCATTATTAATAATAATGAATTCAGTGACATTAATGAAAACAGTCTGTAATGAGAAAAAAATAGAGTGTCAATATTTTCCATATATCCCTAATCTTGCTGACCTTAATATCATCATAATCACACATACAGATTGATCCTAATATAAGTTAACTTATCAAAATACTACTGTTTAAATGAAAATGTAGTTATGGAATCTATAGGGTAGATGAGTCTGGAGAAGATACGTATATATTGCAGGAAGAACCTTTTCAAATTATTTTCTATACATAATATTGTCATGTCTTTATTGATACCTTTCACTTTCAATCTTCTTAATAAACAAAGAAATATTTCCTTCAATTTTAGTATTCTCAATGACATATGTACCTTCTAATAAAGTCAGTAGATAGTGACAATTGTATATAACATTAATATATACAAGTGGAATGTGTAAGTTATTATTAGACAAGATGTGATGCTGGTAATATAATATCATTAACTAACTTGAACTTTAACTATTAATAAAAATTATACATTTATGTGTGTACTTGTAATAAAGACTGATGTCAGTAACATTATAATACTGTACATCATATAGTATTAATACTGGGTAATATATAATGTAATAAATATAATAATATATTATATATAATAATTATTTATGTTATATAACAGTCTACATTACTATATAATGTTAAAATGGTCTAAGAGTACAACATAAATTTCTCAATGTCCATTTAGTACTTTGAACTTCATTACTATATATCTTAAGATAAAACAAAGGTTCTATATGTCCTCCTCTTCTCTGTATACAAGGAACATAATGTATATAAGGTGGTTTTGACTCTATTGTAGTATGTAACGGTGGAGAAGACTGGAGTGTGAGATGGATTACTGGAAGTGATGAAGGTTGAACTGATCTTGGGGGTGTGTCATGTAATTCTAAGTTTGTTGTTTTCTCAAAGTGTGTTCCCCAGAGGTAGACACCATAGAGGAAGAGACCATCTGATGGAGGATCTCTAATCTATAATACAAACCATATACAGTAACCAAACTAGTTTATATTTTGTATTATTACTATATTAATTGTGTTAACTTATGTGTATTACATGGTCTTTGTCTCTGCTTGTTAACTCAGCAACAAAAGTAACTGACTCAGGTCCCATACAAGTAGTTACTGAATACTATAAATAAAATAGAGGAAGTTAATATTTTGTATATATATATATATAAGATATAGTGTTATATTACCTGATGGAATATGCTCAAAAGAGACTTTGGATTGAAGAATGCTCCTAACCAGAATGTTGGTGTACGTTCTAGTCCCCAAGTGATAATTTTGTCCATGAATGCAAATCTCATCACTAAATCTGTACACCATTCTTTTAGATCCCATTTCTCAGGAGGTGGAGATGACTCCATTCCTACTATATTAGACCAGTTACTAGGTACTTTAAGAAGAAGGAGAGCCAGTGCTGTTTCATGAAGATGAGATGATATTAACAGGACATCATCTATTGATGAAATCTTCAAGGATGTCTGAAGATTCTAAAGATTACAGACAATAAGTTAGGAAGTCATTATGTTACATTAATAATGATATATATGTGTATATTACCTGTAGATCATTGACAATATCTAGCATACATCTGTTCAAAGTCTGTGTTTCTTGCATCAAGAACTTTCCATATGGACTCTCTGTATTAAGTTTACGTAATCTTTCCAACAAAATGTCCTTGAAAAAAGAGAAAAAATAGATTTTTCATCTATTCTATAGACTATTGAGCTAATAGAGACCCTCAAAGCCTTTCTTACTACATGTTACTACACTAATGATTATACCTTCTTCCATCCAGGTGGAAAAGTGTCTAAAAGCTTAGTGACAGTTCGTAAAAGTATGGACTGTATTTCAGTAGCCATAACAGTATCAGTTAATGCTATAGAGAGCATTTCTGGATGTACAATTTCCAGTTGACAATCTAACATGTTACAGGGAAGTTGAATAAATGTAGGTAATTTATCCAAAATATGTGATGATGATGTAGACACTGGTTGAGAACTGGACTTCTTGCCAAACTGTGATAGAACACTCATTGCAGACACAGCATGGATGTCTCGTAATATTCTTCCAGACATAGGAGATTTTCTGATAGGTTCAGTTGATAAAGAAAGGACAATAGAGTCTTGCTTTATCTGATTGAGTTGAGCTAATAAGGGGAAAATGACGTCTTTCCATCCCAACTGCAACTAAAAGAAAGCAGAGATGAGTTCTAATATAGCAGTATATACTAGTATAGCATTAACAGAACTGATATAGTGATATTATGAATGTACTTTATGATAAGTAACTTACATCTGGTGTGTAATGGAGTCCATATAGTAAGGCACTTGGAACTAGAGGAGGTGAGGCATTCTCTATAGCTTGAAGGAGATTATTCAGACGAGTATTAGGAGTGAAGAACACAGCAGGAATTTGATAACGACCTAGAAAAATAAAGAATAAGTACTTCAATATAAATGAATGGTATATTAAGTTATATGTAAAGTTCTGTAAACTATATCTATTATCTTGTATAAGAGGAAGTTGCAAGAACAGAGACTTACCAGACTCTCGTTTAGGTCCTCCAGGATGCAGCCAATATTCAGTGATAGCATTTAATACAATAAAATCTGACTCACTCGTCACTAAAGATCCATAATATACCTACAACAAAATTTTAATAGACAGTTTTATGCTGTAAATCCATTACAAATAATATTTCTACCTCTGATATCATATATCTAATACCACTCCAAGAAACTGGCTGGACTCCACCATTATTACCCGGAACATCACAGTTTGTGAACTCTCTTGATACATAACTTATAGCATCCTAAGATAATAAAATAAAAGACAACATGTCTCCTCTATAACCCTACATATTATATATTGTGTGTGTGTGTGTAATGAAGTAGATGAATATACTCAGTAACATACCCAGAGGTGAGTAATTCCCCATTTATAATTGTTATGAAAGGACCAATGACAAGTGATTTGTTTCAAAACAAGAATGATGTGGAACATAGCAATACTATGAAGGAGTGGTAACCATTCTGTACGAGAACTTCTATTGATAATGTCTTTTTGTCCACTACACAAGTGTAGAGTATGAACTAGAGAGTTTAATGGTGACTGTGTTATGAAAGAAAGAAAAAGATGAGAGCAGTTCATTATTTTATTAAAGTAGTACAAATTATACTAGTATATATGTTGTAAAGTTTATTAGTTGTGTCCTAAAATCATTATGTCATTATATACTGTTATATTATCATTGATGTACCATTGAGGCATCTAGAGCTATTCTAAAGCAGTGCTTTAGTATCAGTGGAGGTTCTTTAACTGAACTAATATCAATTGAGAGCCAAAGTCGTCCTTTAGGTCTGTCACTGCTCTTCTCTTTATTGAGTAGTATATTAAGTGACATCATTAGATGACTAGTGTTGGAGCTATTGATATGAGTTAATAAGACCCACTGTTCCTACATGTTAATATAGAGATCAATTTAAACATGTGTGTTATATGATCAGTGAGATATGTCACCTTGCTTTTAATGTCTTGTACAGTTTTCAATATGACATCAATCTCATGATCAGTTTCAATACCTGAGAGATTTTGAACAGTCAGAGAAACCTGAAATGATCAAATTAAATACACATACATTAAATACACATACATTAAATACACCTACATTCATGTTAACATGTTAACTCAATTCATTTATTGTTACTCTGGTTATCTTAATATTATACTTACATGACATTTCTGTGCTAAATGCTGTAGTTTTATTGCAGGGAGATGAGGATCATTTTCATAGATCAACAGAGAAGTCAGTTGATATGGAAGACCTTTTAAAACTCCTTGCAAATCAAAATGACTTGGACTATTAAAATAAAACAAATTAAAGTACATGTAAATAATGGCCACTTCTCTTTATACCTGAGTGGTTTGTGTTCAAGGACACGAGCAGTAAATACTAGAGCAAATTGAGTGACTCTTTCTGGTCTCAGTGCACATTGTATTAAGAACTGTTGCATCAATGTTAACCTATTGTATGTAATATATATAACTACTGATAATTCTGATAACTTGCTCATGTATATTAGAATTTAATCACAGTATCAGTTTTGAACTTACTTTTGTCCTATTCCTTCTGCTATTAGAATAGTTTCTGGTGAAGCTCCTTCACTGATTGTTCTCCAAAACATTTCTTTACCATCTCTTCCAAAAGATGCTAGAATTGGATGGATCCACTCAAAATGAGAAGCAACCACCTAATTAACAAATATAAAAATATTAATTTGTTAATATACAAAGAATTAACAATACTATATTAATTTTCTTGAATGTCTTGACTTACCAATAACTTCTGCCATTGGGTTTCAGTCATCCAATCAAATGGTTTCTTTCCAAAATTAATGACAGGGACTTCCTCATATGGTCTTTGATTCAACAATCCTCTGACAATAAACTTTGAACCAGGAGATGAACAAAGAAGAAATTCTCTTTCTTCAACTGAAGCCCGTCCTTGACTTGACTCAATCTTAAAACAAAAAAAATAAACTATTAATTTTATAATAAGTAATTTGATACCTCAATTGCTAAGAAAATAGAAAAGATTTGTTTATCTAATTCCATGAAACCTCTTTCAAAGTGAGAATGTCCAAACTTTGTGAGTTTAGAGAGAGAGTCTTCACCTTGGATACGACTAAAATAATTTGAAAAAAATGTAATCAAACATCTTATTTATATATATATATATTTAACAGTTAATTTCTATCTGTCGTAAATATTGTACTTTCTCTCTACCTTCCAGCTTGTCTGATATATTCTTTGAAGACTAGCAGAGCATAATCAAAGGATGTATTATACAATGGTTGAATGTGACTCATCAAACAAGCAGTGTTGATAATGATAGAAGATCTATTAGCTAAAGTTGTAATAGTAGATAAATGAAAGGTGTTCATCTCTGTAAGAGACTGTCTTAATTGTTGGAGACTATATGTAATAAAAGGAACGTGTCAAAGTTAGTAGTTAGTATTAGACATAGTTAGGTATATTGAATATTGAAGATATTAGTGTTGATATATATATATATATATATATATATATATAAATGATATATATAATTATATCATTGTATAATAGATGAGTTATGGTACCTTTCTTGTGCAAATTCCAAAGACTTATTTAAAGTCAGTAATTTATTGACTGTCTTTGCTTCTATTTCTAATTCCTTTCCTTCATCTAATGATAATAATAGTTCATTTTCTACAGATTTTGAAGTGAGAATAAGTGAACAGATCTCCTGCAAATAAATATGTAATAAATGTTAAACTTATGTCACATGTAAAGATTTTCAACAGTTGATCTAGTCCACACAAGGTAATAAGTTCATCAAAAGGAAATAGAATAGTAATATTATTTAACAGTACCTTTCTGATCTCTGTCCGCTCACTGAAGGTCTTGGGGTTCTGAATCTCAAGAAATTCATCCAGAAGTCGACTTTCTAATCCTGAACAGTCGGGATGAAAAAGGACAACAGAGCATTGAGATGAGACAAGTCTTGGAAGATGATCTGGTTGAGTTTTAGTCACAAGAATCAGTCTAGTGATAAAGGATACATGTAAAGTCATTCAAGTATTGTAGATTAACATACTTGAATTTACTGGAACAGTCAACTTCCTTTCCATCAACCTATAAAATTAACATCATTTGTTATATTCCAAAAACCAAACTTGGTATAGTATATATTATAATTGTTATACATTCATTTATTCTAGTCTCATACCCAAACTTGATACTGGGAATGAGACTCTAATGTGTGCTAATATATTTACCATAGTCTTGATTGTTGAGTGACTTTTTATTAACTGTTTTTTACTAGCAATAACAGACTTGAGCATGTCATCATGATTGGCTAAGTAAAGGACATCAACATCTGTAATTACTAGGGTTTTACTCTCTGTCATACATTGAATGAGACTGGACTTCAAAGATTGATCCTATAATAAACATAACCAAAGAAAGAACCAATTAAATCATTAATTATAACAAAAAGTTAATATTGGCTTCAATAGCTGCTATCTAATAATAACTCTAGACTTGTGCATTATAGCATTATATCATGTAGTCATAGGAATAGGAACAAATTTAAGTTGGGAGGGGCTATATCCTCCTTAGCCTCTACCTTTCCTATCTCTATACAAGTAGTGCTTCATGTTAAAATATATATGGCTCAAACTTACTTGATATTTAACTATCACTATCTCTTCCTTCAACATTTCCTTTCTACCTCTAAGCCAACGACAAACCATTTCTAGTGGGTCTATTACTAATGGCCATTGAGAACTGTGTGTATTAGATATAACACAAGCTCTTAACACAGTCTGTTGATCCATTGGTAGTCCCTCAAGATAAAGATGATGATAGTCTTGAGGTGACACAAGGAATTTGGAGAGGCTTTGGAATGTGGTATTATTTGAAGAGAGGCCATTTGAGGAACAGAGAGTAAGTAGACTATTAAAGACTGTTTGCCTGAAGAATGAAACATTCTCACAATTAATTCATAGACACTTGTATACAGGTAACTAAAGCCTGTCTGTTCATTGTCCTATTAATTGTTAACTTGAGAAAATGATTATAGAAAAATACATTATATTTCACTGAACTATTATCAGTTAATTTGATAAGAAACTAATTTCTAGTATTAAACAGAGACATTTTATACATAATATGTACTAACATTGCTTGGGCTTGAAGTGGACCACAGTAGGTTAGAAAAGCAGCAGATATAACACAATTAGCAAGTAAAGTTTCAGTAGAAGGCAGTTCAGTCAACCTTTCATTCCATTCTTCTTGTCTTAGTTTCAAACTGAAAAATGATATCAAATATAATTCAACGTAAACAGATGATCTTTACCTTTCAAGAAGATTTCGAGCAAGTTTCAATTTTGTGACCAATTCTTCGCAAGTTTTCTGCAAGCTATGCTTTTCCATGACACACTTGTCAAACTGGTTCTGTAAACCAGTAAGATCATTCTCTAATTGCACTAGGTCATCTTCTCCAACTTCTGCCTCTTCTTCATCACCAGGAAAATCACTAGAAACAGTTGTTGGAGGGAAACTCAAATCAACTGGAATTTCCTTTTGCAAAGCTATAAGAAAAAGTGACATATTCATAATGAGTGAATTAATGTATGTGTATATATGTAGGTACAAGCAAGATGGCTACCTTCTAGGTCTTTGTTTAATTTCTCTACTTTTTTGAGTGCATTAAGATGTGGTTGAAAGGAGTATTGGTAATTAACAATAGCTACTGCAAATGCACACATAATGGCAGCTGACTCTGAAGCATATTTAGCCATTGCTACAGTAATTAAACCAGTAGAGTTTGAAGTAGAACTATCACTTGTTGATGACTGTCTCTTCAGTGATGGCGTACTGCTAGTATCAGATGTGGCCAATTTGGATTCTATTAATGCTACAGCATCATTGGACAAGCCTTCTTCCCATTTTAAGTTGTTTAAAAGATCCAGGAACCGTTGAGAGTCTCCGATGGCTATCTGTAACTGTGACCAATGTTCTCTCTCCATTTTAGAATTGACAGATGAAGACATTGATGTTGTCTTTCTATATGTTGGGACATTCAGTGATGAGGTATCTCCTGATAGGGGTGCACCATATTTCTGTAAAAGATTTAGCATAAGTTCCATTATAGTGCCAATTAGAGCTGGAGGATTATGCAATGTTTTGATCTGATCAATTGTGTTACGATCTATTCTATTCTGCCAATAATGAGCCTACAAAGAAAAGAACATTAAATACAACCAATAAAGTCTATATAGAAAACTTTACAACTTTATTTAATACACTGCTACTAACAGATCATCAATTGTCATTCAGTTATTTCATACACTATACATGCAATGTATATTAAATGTAATTTGTAACAAATGCTAAGTCCTCTGTTGTAGGAACATTGTGTCTATTACTTACTTGTTCTTTGGTTTTAATCATAGCTTGTCTTGTCTCTTCTTCCTCTTTCATTGCTAATTTCAGCTGTTCCTGAGCTCTTTCCATCAAGACATCAATACGAGAACTCTTACGAGATAAACGATCAAAAAACACAGCCAACAACTCATAGTCATCTTCTTCATTCTCAGAGAGAAGTCTCTTCTGTTCCGACACCATTCTCATAGCACTAAGGACAGCACCCCCTTGACCAAGGAGAGCTTTTACTCTCTCTAGTTCACATGATTTAGAAATAACTTGTTTCTGTAGATCATTTGAGCAAAGACTAGTCTCATGGAGCTTCTGTTTAAGGTTGTCCAGTGTACATTGCATTTCTTGTACTGAGTCAGTAATACTTTGTAAAGTGACCAGAGCTTGTCTAGAAGTGTGTGTGCAGGTAATAATATTATATATTTATGTATCATTGATATCATAATATATTGAAGGATATATAGTCTGGTAATAGAGTAGTGGGGTGACTATACTATACTAACTGTGTCTCTTACCTCAGACTGACTCTTTCTTTTTCAATGCTCGTATTTTTTTCTCTATATAGTCGACAAAAACACTCTAAAAAGTGCCTCAGAGTCAAGGGGCCTACATATGGCAGAGAAAGACAAACGCTTTTTGGATCTAACACTTGTGACATTTTTTCCATGAGGTAACGAAATGATTGAGTCATCTTGAAATGTTCTGTTGAAGTTCTATTATTTTGTATGTTTGCACTGTTTTTTATTCCAGCTTGTTTTAAGTATCCACTCTCAGCTAACATATAGTAATGGATGGCTGTGATAGTCTCTGTCAGTAAAGTGTTGTGTTCTGGTGCAACAATACTAGCAAAGAACCATGTTGTTTGTCTATTAATTGTTAATGTATTCCATTCTTCCATCCATATTATATGTGCTTGTTGTAAGAGACCTTGATATAAACTGGTAAGAGAGAAAAAAAAATTCAAATTTAATACCAATAATTCATTGTTTATGAATTTGTCCAACTGTTTGTTCCTTCCTTCATTCATTTATTTAAGTATGCATATCATCATCATTATCCATCTGTCTGTCTGTCTTGTCCATCAGCCTGTCTGTCTGTCTGTCTGTCTTGTCCATCAGCCTGTCTGTCTGTCTGTCTGTCTTGTCCATCAGTCTGTCTGTCTGTCTTGTCCATCAGTCTGACAGTCTGTCTGTCTTGTCCATCAGTCTGTCTGTCTGTCTTGTCCATCAGTCTGACAGTCTGTCTGTCTTGTCCATCAGTCTGACAGTCTGTCTGTCTTGTCCATCAGTCTCTCTGTCTGTCAGTTCATTCACTCATCCCTCATTCCATTTATTAAACATACTGTGCTTTATCATTGAGTATATCACAATGTGGTGTTACACACATGACAACTCGCAAGTTCTGACATATACGAGCTGAAAAGTATTGTTCAGGATCAATTTGTTCACTTGGGAAATCTCGTTTTATACACGGTACCAGAGCTTGTAGGAGACTATCCATCTCATCAACAGTAAATAGAGTAGAAAATTCACTTGATGATAGAAAACTGTTAAGTATTCCAAGAACTTGTGAATTTTGTAAGTGTTGTTCCTAATTATAAGAATAATAATTTTATACAATGTTTGTGTAATATTTAAATGTGGTTTTTATGAGTATGGATAATAGGATCAATGGACGTTAAGATGGATGGGTCAATGGGTAGATGGATGAGTAGATGGATGGATGGCAACAGACAGATAGACTTTTTTTAAGATTTTTTTTTGTAATAGACAGTTTTGTTAACTCACTTGTAATATAATTGCAACCTGCTTTCCTTCTAATCCTGCTAATCTAAACAAGGATCTCAACATATCTCGTAACTTCATATCATTGTCTTGTGCATCCTTTAAATAGAATATAGTATATCCAGCAATGTAGAGAGACAACTGTGCTAAGTTATAGATTGGTTGTCCAAGAGAACCAACAAGAACACAATTACCCCTGCAGAACAAAGTGACAAGAGAGAAATAAGAGAGAGTAGATAGAGAGAGTAAGAGTGTGAGGGAGAAACAATACAAAATATTAGAAGTAAGGAGACAACAAAGAAAGGAAGGAAGTAGAGAGAAAATGTAGAGAGAAGAGAAAGACAAAGAAGTCACAAAGAGTTATGTTATTAATCTCTATCAATGACAAACCTTGCGTGTTTAATGGCTCTGTGAGTAGTAACGACAAAACGTAAGTTATCATCACACAGTTCTAATGTCCAAGGTGATGTTATGGCCTCCTCTTCACAATATCTTGTGATGTAATGCTGAACTGCTTCCTGTATCTTCTCCCATTTTGTAACAGCATGCAATGACACTTCAGGCATAGCACTGAGTGTAGTACCAGTATTACTATCAGTTGAACTATTTTCAATATGAGGCGATATACCAGAGAACAAGGTCTCTGGTAGGGAATTAAAATCAACTCCTTCAAAACAATCTTGAGCTGTAGTTATAATGGTTTCCTCTAACCACTGTTTGTCCTCCTCGTGACACAGAGAAGAACCAAAAGCTCTCCTTACTTCACTCTTCCATAGAACAACAAATTGATCAATATTAGAAGCTTCAGGCCAAAATCCAAGTCCCTAAAATCACCAAAAATTACAATACATTCACAAGAAGTAAAGGTCCTGTTAAAAATTCTTGTACTTACCTGCAGGGCTGTCTCCAATTGGTTCAGAGAAAACATGTAATGTTGTCTTCCATGAGACTCTGATTTCTTAAAAGTTGAGGCAATCTTCTGATATAGTATTCTTGAGGCTTTAGAGAGTGAACCGACTAATTGTTGAGGTATGTTCTCAGTAAGTCTAGTGAAGTTCTATAAAGGAAGTTAAGACAATAGTACATATTATTATGAGTTGCTAGTATATAATGGTTGACTGGGACATCTATAACAATAAGGTTGCTGTTAATTGTTTCATAAATATTATGTAAATGTATACCTGAAGAGCTAATGGAACAATAGCCTCCAAATCATCTTCTATTAATGGACTGACTGGTATTACTGTAAAATGTCTCTATAATATGTATTAAAAACGAGTTAGTTAGTAACAAATATTATTATAGATAGTACCTTCAGTCGAGGATCTATCATTGATGTTCCTTGATAACTGGATATTGTACCAAATAATAATAAGTCTTCAATTGTTATACATTGATTAGTTTTAGTAAGATTATATATTCTTTGACTATCAACTATTTGACGCAAGTACTGAGAGAGAGAGAGAGAGAGAGAGAGAGTTACATTACCCTCAATATACTTACATAAATGCAGCACGTATATTAGATGAATGATGTATATGATATATTATTTCATATAAATACCTCAAATGTACTTATTGGGACTGATGTGGTCTTCTGAGGTAAATGAAGGTCTTCCAGTAAAAGATGAAGGCACCGATTATCATTAGGTCCATATGTGTAACCTATAATATGTACATGTTTTATATATAGCTACATACTATATAGTTATTTCATACCTTGTCTATGATGAAGATGAATTTGCATAAAATGATGTAGATCACTTGATTGAGTGTAGCCATTAAGTATCACTCGTTTGACTGACTCTGTTTTGGAGAAATGTAGAGCTAAAAAAGAAAAGAGTCAATCTACTTTATTTTCTTCTTTATTATTATATACCTCTAGCTGAGAGAAAGTGATTTAGAGTAGCTGTCTTTCCGCTAGCATGAGGACCAACTAAGAGAACATGTCTTCTTGAAGCCTGTGCTAACTCGAGTAACATTTCAACACGTATCTTTAACAAAATGTCTCGAATGAACATTAATATACTAATACTATAATAGTATTACATTTACAATACTGCACATGTACACACATAGACACACATATATACATATGATACATGATACATGCACACACTGCTATCGTCCTTATCTTACAGTGCTAGGTGTCTCCACAAAGACTCTTCCCATTAAATCAACACCTTGACATCTTTGTTCAGGTATCCTATAATAATAAAGTACATGTATTAACTATTAATTGTACATGAGTACTGTATACAATATGGATATGATAATATCATTAATAACAACAATTATATATAATTGTACTATGTATACACTAGATGTATCTCTATCTATATGTACATGGAGTGTATCTGATAGTGGAAGGATCTACTCACTTGCTCTGCCAGACGTCCCATTCTCCTGACTCATCGACGTAATAGTCAAATACTGAATATTCAGTGTCATCATCAGGTAAACTAGAAGAAAGAGTAAAAATAGACCAAGTTAAGGAATTATAAATTGATTAATGGTATAAAGACAAGCTCATAGATAATCAAGTGATTCTTCTATAGTCAATTGGAATATAAATTAATTTTTTAATTGACTATGAATATCATGACAACACAACATTACATGATAAACTACTCTATGAATAATTTATATAATAAACTACTACTGCTCTTTAGCGGACACCTAAGGATTGATACCTAAGGATTGATACCTAAGGATTGATGTCATCACTACAAACATCTTTGATCACCATAATGATTATAATAATGTGATTATAATAGATATATATATATATGTACTTTACCTGTTTGTTAGTTGTCTTAGAAGTTGACTGAACTTTTTTTGTTCTTTCTCTTTCAATAAAACTCCACCAAAACTCCAAATAAGAGAAAATAGAAAGAGTCTTTCAACGTGAAGTTCACTAAATACCTCAGCAGTCTCCATGTATGCCTATAACATAGAATAACATATTGTCATATATAATATATAGTAATGTTATTGTATTATAATAGTACTTTATTGTAATATAATATGTATTATGTATTATAGTAGTGTATTGTAATGTAATATGTATTATGTATTATAGTAGTGTATTGTAATGTAATATGTATTATGTATTATAGTAGTGTATTGTAATATAATAATGTATTATATATTATAGTAGTGTATTGTAATATAATAATGTATTATATATTATAGTACTTTATTGTAATGTTGTCTTACATTAAGTAGAGAACCAAGGTAGGCAAGACATGTCTTGAATAGACTTACTTCATTCTCACTCTCTCTATATCTAAGGAAATAAGGAAAGTACAATATTAGTACTTCATCTGTCCATCTCTTTATTCACCCATCCATCCATCCAGTCAATCATTCATCCATTCAACCCTCTATCCATCCATCCATCCATCCATCTATGTATATATCCATTCATCCATTACATACTCTAACTTATAAAGAACAAATTGAGAGATTTGATCAACAGTAGATTCAAATAATTTTTGTAGACACTATATTAAACAAAGAGTATCATTATTACAAGTATTATTATAATCAGTGCTACTTACTGATCCTTCATTTGTTCTTCTTGTCTTCAACCATGAACTTGCCAATGTCCTCCAACCCAAAATATAAGAGTCAAAATACACCACACTCTATCATAAAGAAGGAACATTTGTAAATACATTAACTGTTATCATAAATACCAGTACAATCATTACTTGTCAATATTGTACTATTTAATACTTACACAATACGTCAGAGCAGCAGGTGAGGCATTTACTAGATAACCAGTTTCAAAAACCAGTTTAACAGTATCTGTATTTATTCGAAGGTGTTCCCCATCACCCAAACTCATACACTATAAACGAGAACAAAATACATGTGCTATACATGTGTTATACATGTGCTATACATGTACATGTATTAAATGTACCATTACATGTAATAAAGAGTTAATGTAAATTTGTACTGGTGTTAGTAATATGTGTGTATTACTAACTTTATTTGATGTTGTTATTTCACCAAGATATTCATACCAATAGTTGAGAAGTGGTCCATCAAAACATATCCATATTGTAGTCTGTGTTGCCTAAGGAAAAGATAACAGCTAAAATATGATCACATAATGCGTGAAACTCGGAGTAACAGCAACACAGCAAGAGCCCTGTTCTTTTGTCCTTAATTCTGTTCTAACCCGCTCTGTCTAAACGACATCAAGCACTCTTCAACAGACTTAGATACTTCAGTATATTAGTAGATATAAACTATAGTAGATGTAAGTATACCAAATCCTCAATCTTATTTCTTTCTATATAGAACAGTTCATTGCAGTGTGTTTTAATAAAAGGATTCATTGATTGTGTTACTAAAATCTTTTAAACTTCCAATCCAAAGTAATTGAATCTTAATTAGTTACTTTATATTATTAATTACTTTACAATATCTCTGTCTGTTACCTTTATTGTCTTTCTCAGTAAACCAGTGAAGATGCCATCTCTCCAACTTCCATTCTTGTCAACACTACCAAATACTTCAGATTGATCCGTGAAAAGACAAGGATATATCTTTTGTAATCTGACAGTTTTCATGTCTGTGTCGCCATCTTTAGAGTTTAAAGCTGAGACAACTGTCTTTAAAGCACTTGTTTTACCAGACGCTTCACTCCCAGACAGAATTATAGCTGAAAGAAGTTGAAGTAAGTTAGTTCATCTGTTCCATAGGAAACAGCCATCCATCTATCCATCCATTCATCCATTCATCATTAATATTAATATATCCATTCATCCATTGATCTATCCATCCATCTATCCATTAAACATCCAATGATGTATCCATTGATCTGTCCATCCATTCAACCATCAATGATGTATCTATCCATCCATCCATGTATCTATTTGTCCTTTTATACATCTATCTATCTTTAATCTATTTATATCAAATCATTTTTAGTTAGAACTATCTAGTTACATACTTACCGTGATTGGTTTTACTTAATAGATACAATTGTTCAGTTTTTTCCAACCATGCTTTAGTTGGAGTGAGTCCATTACTTCTAGCATGTTCTTCTAATAATGACAATTGACTCTTAAAACATGAAGTTGATTGTAGAAAATTAGATAATTGTAAATTAGAATCAGGTGATCCTATCCTCAGATCAATATCAGGACAATCTTGAAATGTATCTTTGAGAATGGCTTGAAAGACTGGTAACTCCTAAAATAAAAGGAATTGTTTTTTTAATAATTTTAATATTAGTTATTAAAATATTTACTAAATTGTATTATTATATTGAGTGTTTTAAACTAATTATTTGGTAAGTTTTGTTTAACTAACCTCATTATTAAATTGAGCTCCTAACAAAACAGCTAAGGTCTCTGCTACTAAAGTATGTTCTCTAATAACAGCTGCTGTTAGTGGTTGCAGTGATTGTTGGTTTGGAGTATAACCTGTTTGTTTAGCAGGAGATCGAACTGTATATAAATAGAGAAAGTTTGTGCTCAATAATTTAAAGGAATATTTTGAATATTAGTATAGTCTGACAGATGAATTGATAGATCAATAGATTAGTAGATGTAGATAGTAATAGAAATGGAGAGTAAGAAGGTGAAAAGATAGACAGACAGAGAGATAGACAGAGAGACAATAAACTTTTATTTCAATTTTACCTGGAGATGTTTTAGGGACATCTAATTTTGATATTGTATTTAATGATGGTATTGTGTGTGACGGTGTTGTTGTTGAGTTTCTTGATCTTTTAGCAGCTACTACTAAAACAAGACACATTATAGGAACACTAATACGAGGATATTGAGAACTGGTAGACCTACAATATATAGGAAATAATTCATGAAACAAATGTATTAACTCAGTAAGTTAAAATCATACTATATATTCTTAACTGAACACTTAATATCAACAAGGATTATAGGAAAGTGTCTTGAATATAGAGAGTTAATGAGAGACTTATAAAGACACTTGTCATCATGCATAGAGGTAGTAGTACTCCTGCTAATTCTAACCTTATATTATTTTAAAAGTATAATGAGGAAATTTATAATTCAGTAATATAATATCTCAAACTGTCCACTATAGACCCTAGTTATCTGACTTATAATCTTTGTTAGTACTTACAATTGATCATTAATAAGAGAGAACACTGTCTCTAGACGATGTATGAGACTCTTTGATCCTTTGAATCCTAATGCTAGACAATGGGTTCTCAATGTAAGATGACTGTCATGTGACGGTAAAGAGAAGGAACGGAAGTGTGGAGTAAGAATGGTTGGGAGGGACCAGTTAGTAGAGTGAGTAAGAAAGACGGCCATATTTGGTTGAAGATGTATCTAGGGAGTCAGGGAGGGAGGGAGGGAGGGAGGGAAAGGGTTAAGGAGAGAGAAGGATTGAGGAAGGGAGAAAGTAAAGTATACAAAAATAAAAATCATTAAATATATTTCTTTTCTTTACCTGTAGACTATTGTTTAAAATTGTAGTCATTTGACGTGATCTTAATGCATTAGACAATGTATTCAATATGGCTGACAACAAAGACAGTCCTTCTCTTTGTATGAGGTGAGCATCACATAGACAACCCCATGAACCATCCTGTAATGTAACACACATTTGTAACTATGGCAACGATGTATACATGAATGAATGTATGATATGGTAGTAGTGTGGAGTAATAAGTGTTATTGTGTAGCCATTTTTACTTGTGCTATTCCTGTTAATAGTCGTACTATTGCAGCAGTTTCTGTAAGAGATGAACAGTAAAGAGTGGGAGTAAACTGTCCTATAAGAAAGGCAAATCCCTAGAGAGGAGAGAGAGAGAGAAAAGGAGAGAAGAACAGAGACAGATGACTCTTATTCTTATAAAATTAACTGTGTAAAACTTACTTTGATTATTTCAGTTTTATTTCCTCCTGATGGCAGTACGACACAACTTCCTAGATTATCTCTCGATGACTTAAAATAAAATAAAATATTTCTTAACACAAAAGGTTATGTGTATTAAGTTCATGATAACTCATTAGATGGTTGATATGTTATAGATATATGCTGTAGTGTGTATGCATGTTAAGTTTACCTGTGTGAGTGATATGATATATGCATCTGTTTTTGGTGAGAACACAGGAAGTTTTTGACAACCAAGAAACTCATTATGATAAGGTAACTCCACATCAAGACAATGTAATTTTAATTCTTGATCTCCTTCCCCTACAGTTATAGAAATTATATGTACCTCTTATAAATGACATTCTAAGTTAATAATAAAGACATTTGTTCTAGTCCCATACTAATACTTTAGTGTATTATACAACCTCTATATTGAAGACACTTGTTCTAGTCCCATACTAATACTTTAGTGTATTATATAACCTCTATATTGAGGACACATCAACACTATGGATGATATCAAATGTCCTAAAGTGTCCATTATAGTGAGGTCTCACTGTATTATGAGCAATATGCATACAAGTCTTAAGTACATGAGTATACTTGTATTAACACTCAGTCTGTAAATGCTTTCCATATTTTTGCAACTTTATTTACTTACCAGAAACATGAAGAGATAGTCGAGGAAAACGTATCCATTCAAAATCATTTGCATCCCTTATCTTTCTCTGACACAAATCATCAGTTAAGTCACGTAACCATAGAGACAACTATATAACAACAAATGTTATAGTAATATAAGAATATATATAGTGGAAGTGTCTTATAAAAAGACTATCAGAATTAATACTGTTATTAATATAATATTAATTACAATATTAATTATTACTAATGTTATTAGAAGTATCATATAGGAGCTGTATTATAATACAACAATGTTTAACCTTAATTTAAGGACACCTCTTTACTGAGAACATGTACATGTACATGTAGTTTTAAAATGTCCATTACAGATATCATATATTACATACCATAATAAGACACTCTAGTCTTGTATGATGTAAGTAAGTGACTGCTTTATCTGAATGTCTCCATGATTGTCTCATAAGTAATGTGCTCAGTTTATTGACGACAGAGTTATTGAATTTATTTCTAACACCTGGTATTGCACGCCTGTCATAACGACAACTAGCTAGAGCCTATAATAGTGAATATATGATAAATATAAATAACTTTAATAATAACATTGATCTAGGATAGCTACCATTAGTAAGCTCAAGACTAGTGTACTACAAAATGCATCTAACCTGTTCACAATCTTTAGTCCATTGATGATGGAGACTAACACTTGCTACCTGTGTTAGTTGATATAGCACTAACTCTTCTAAAGATGGCAAATCATTGTCCATAGCTTGAAGAAGACATTGTTGAATAGTAGATCGAATAGATGACAATAAGGATATAAGCCAGTCTTCAACATTAGCAGTCATTAGTACCTTATATATGAGACAATGATGATTATTATAATATCCCCAATAAGTCTATAGTGTACTCTCATGCTCAGACTATCATGCCTTACAACTAATTTCATTATGGGATATGGTAGTCTGTGGATGAGACTCTCTGTGCTGAGTCTAATACAGTATTGGACTATACAACTATTAAGTTTAATATGTACTTATATTGGAAGAATAAAATGAGTCTTTTTAGTATAACTTTGTTATTCTTTATTCACTTACAGTTTGTGCTAATAGTAATTCTTCTTCTTCAATTGATATTGCAGTTGTTATATTTAGTGGTGAGTCAGGATTAGTACAAAGATTTGCTACACCTCCAAATAAACTCCTTTATAAAATAACAAGAGATAAGTCAGTTAATATAATCAGACAATATAGTATTATTATTAGATACTTCAATATTACTGTATGTGGTTTCTATACCAACACAGTCTCATACTCATGTGAAATACGTGGGAATGAGACTGTACATGTAAATAACAACTTACAGGTAGTCTCATTCACTGTTTGGGAATGAGACTATATGTACCACAAGTAGTTAATACTTACCCAAGATAATATCATTGTTAACAAAAGTACTTATGTTACTATGTAGTTAACATTACTAATACAGTCTCATTCCCGGACATTTGGGAATGAGACTGTGTAATGCATACAGACTAGTAGTTGATACTTACCCAAGATAAGGTTTAATTAGTGTTGATGATAGGGAGTTACTCATAAGAGTTAATAAAGCATCGTCTGGTATAAAATAAAGTCTTGGAAATGTTTGTCTTTTAGTTGATAAATATGACGACAGTGACATTTTACATTGTTCTAAATCAATATTTAGTTTTTGAAGTATTGGCTGAATAGGATCTTCACTAGCTAAACAGCACTATTGTAAAAAAGAAAAAAATAGCTGAGACAGAAAATACAAAAACAAATAAACAAGCAAGTACACAAAACAACAGGTAAACAAGTAAACAAATATATGTACAAACAAGTTCACAAACAGACAGATAGACAAGTGGACAGAGTGGGCCAACAAGAGGATAGAGAGTTCTTACTTGAATGCAGTTCTTAATAGAAGCTGCTTGATTCATTATATCAATCCAGATATCAGTAATATTACTAAATGTTACAGATTCCTCAGGAAAATCCTATAAATAATATAAGTATAAAATCATTACTGTGAAAACTTTAAGCAAACATATAGACAAGATGATTGTGTATCTATGTCATATATCATGTACCTTAGATGTCAGTGTGTTACTGAAGACTGGTTGTAGACTTAACCACAGTTCTTGTACTGAGAGCCATAATTGAAGTACCTCTGCTATAGCAGATAGTTTACCAGCCCACTGTGATGTTTCATTTCTAAGAGGGTTAATATGTTGAGACATAAGCATTGTGGTTAGTTGTGTCTGTGTGGAGTCTAGTTGCTCTAGGAGTGAGAGCGATTGTGAGAGAGAAAGGAGTGGACAGTTTGTGGACGAGTGCATGTGAAACTGGAGAACCTTTAAAGAAAAAGATATTATAATGAAGACACTCTTTCTCCCTCTCAAAAATGTAAGTTAATATATTCTTTATTATTTAATAGTTATCAATACTAACATTATATTATAATACATATAGTTTACCTGTTCACTCCATTCTTCTTCAATAGCTAAGAACTGAGTTTCTAACTCTTGTTCTTTTAGTGCATTCTCTACAATTCCATTTATCTCAACAGAAAACCTGAAACATTTCCATGTTAATTATATTGACACTTACATTTCTAAATCTCTCTTTAACTTACCGTAAAAGATCAGCCTCAAGGAGATGCTCCATTTTAAAAAATCTTGCTTCTAGGGGAAAATTGCAACCTGAGACATTCATTATTTGAATCCAGTGACGACTTCTAATCTCCTGTTTGTGATAATGAAAGTTTCAAGCGACTATCCTTTTCAAAGACAATCCATACCTTTGAGTGGAGTCTAATAAATAGCGGCAAAATCAGTCTGTAATTATTGATGCCATGACTCAATTTCTGAGAGGCCTCCCAATCTTGCTGTTCTTGAGGTAAAGAAAGAAAGGACTGCCAAAACTTATCCACCTGAATGAACATGTTGTGTAAATATGATCGAAAGATTATAACAGATATTAGTAACAAACCTTCATTATTGCTGATTCAAGATCTACTTCAGACCATAGTACTTGTTGAAATGACTCATCAAATGATATGTAGTCTTGATAATTGCTGTAAAGAGCTCTCAAGTAAGACAATTCCTATAAGAGAGAGAAAGAGAGAGAGAGAGATAGAGGTTACTAATCTATGTATATCTTTATTAATTACTTCTTGTGTGTGTTCTAATTCAGGATAAGGAGTCAGAGAAATATTGAGTAGTTTCTGTACTGCATCTAACAAATCTTGTCGACTTTGAAGTTCCTCACATTGCTCCAAGAAATATCCTTTAATAAAACAAAGTCATTATAAATACAAAGTAGTCCATATTATCTTACCAACTCTTGATACTGCCTCGTTTGGAGTCAGTCCAGGAACTAAGGGTCCCTCCGTATCAAACTCATTACGAAACTGAATAGTCTTTACGACAAATTCTTTGACTTGTTTAATTGTCTCTTGTTCATGTATTAATCTTTGATGTATTAGTAACTTATCATGAACCTATAAAATAAAAGGTAAGTACATTTAGTACATGAAATATTAAATGTGAGGTAACTGGTCAATAATATAAACAGGAGTATATAAAAAGATACAATGTACATATTATATATTATAATAATATTGAACTGTTCTTTAAATAAACTTTTAATATATTGTATTAGTTACAATAGCTATAATACATTAGTGATAAATGGTGTATATATTAATGATGTACATATTATGATAGATCTTTGTACCTTCTTAGTAGTTGAAATTAAATGATCCCATTGGATGCGTAAACTGTCTACCTCCTCTGTCTCATGTCTTGGTAATACTAACTGAAACTCCCTGTATGTGAATGGATGAATAAATAGATAAATGGATGAATGAATGAAGGAATGGACAGACAAATGAATAAATAGGCTTGATTGAATGGATGGATGATAGTATTAAATCTCTTTATCTATTCATTTATCTATCATTGTATTCATTATCTATTGACCTATATATATTACCTCAGTTGTCTATACATCTCCTCTACAGCTAAATACTTCTCATCTATTGTGAGTTGTAATTCATCTATCTGCTCCAACAACTCAAGAACTTCTCTCAGAAATGAGAGATCTCCAACAACAACTTCAGAAGTCAACACTTGTATCATTGTCTCTCTCTGTTGTACAAGTGAGTCAAGAGCTACTTTTGCTCTATCATGTAAGTAAGTGGAGTACAGGCTTCTCCAATTTGAGGCTAATGCTTGTAGAGTGGACTTCAATGGAGTGGTGATGAGCTGTAGAGGGCCAAGTCTTAAAGTACCAGGTAAAGACATAATCTGAAATAAGAGAAGAACTTATAAATTAAATGATTCTGTATGTACATTCAATCATAGATTAAGTCTGAATATTTGAAGTTTAAGAATTGAGTCTCGAGTTATCGTTGAGATTAAGAGTTCTTTTTTTTTTCTATAAACTATACACTTTTTACCTCATTCTCAATTTTTACTAGTTCCATTACTTCATCTCTCCATTGCTGTGGTGTGGGACAAGTCTGTTGAAACCTAGTGTGGCTGACATGGAGATCTTTCTGCCAGAGATGATCAAATGTCTTAAGAGTGTCAATATATTGAGAAACTTGTGGATTGAGACCTAAAAAAGATACAAAGATGAAGTTATCATAGCATTGTAGACACTATCATTGGCCAAGTGGAACCAGTTCTAACATTAACTCCCTCCTCCATTGAGAGTAATCCAGAACATAATTTGATGGAATGGTCAGTAGGTCCTTCTCTCATTGTAAAAGTCTCACACTTCAAGTCTACTCTCTAACAACTTAATAACTTGTAACTAAATACCATACAATACATGTACATGTACAGGTATCTCTCTTTTTAGAATAACATACCTTCAAAGTAAGTCTTCAAAGAGGTCCTCATCTCATAAACTTTATCAACGACCTTTTCCATATCTTCTTCATCTTCATCTCCGCTGACACCCCACGGCTGTAACCTAGGCAACAAATCAGCTAGAGATAGTATCAATTCGTTGATAATATCATAGACATTGGCCACAGTGGGTACCAACAAGACAGAAGGGATAGAGAACTTGATCATAACTATTAAACCTATTCTTGATTCAATTGGCTCCTTCAGTTCTTGGATAGTGATGGGAAACTGACAGATCGCATCATGTAGGACAGTGAGAGATTTAATGACAAGAGAAGCAACAGCCTCTCGTATCAGATTTGAAAACTCTTGTAAAACTTTCTGAATGACATTAGTAGAGAGAGAACTTGTAGGTTGCTTAACTGGAGTATCTTGTAAAACCAGTTTGTCTGCTTTATGACTTGTTTTAATAACTGGTTTTCTTTTACTTTTTGTTGTTGTCGTTAGTGTTGGGAGTTTTACAAAGTCTTTACTTTTACTCATCGTATTGCTGTGATCTTGTAGTGTCTGTAACAATTGATCATGTGTCTCTTCAACTAGTACTACAATCTCTTGAAGAGCGTTCCTAATTTGAGTAGCCTTGTAAATGACAATATCTTTTTGATCATCAATAAAATTTTGCATTGCCTCTGAGAAATCCTGTGGAGTCTGTGAAGAGAGAGAGAGAGAGAGAGAGAGAATATCATCATTATTTTGCAAATAAACTTACCCATACTTTACTGTTAGCTAGATCTGTATCTATCAGAGACAGTTGTTCAATACTTTCCAGAACAGGGTAGACTCTTGTGTTAAGGATGTTATGACATGTGTCTACTGTAGTGTGCAGTATATTAGTAGAGGTATCCACTTGATGGAGATAAGGATCAATGTTAAGTGTACTCCAAGTTAATGTAGTCCATCCAGGTAGATAGAATCTATGAATGTTGATGTGAAGTTAATACAATTTTAACACAACTTTTATATAGTATTTAATGTAGATTTACATTGTTCTTAACACTATCTTAACACAAATTCATGTAATGCAAACATCAATAGATCTATATAATCTTAGCATGACTCACTACTAACCTAATGACAGTATCAACAAGACCATCAAACAATGGAGACACTCTTGGATCTATCTTTTGTATAGCAGATAAGAGCCGATTCACTTCATATTGTAATTGTTGATTAAACTCCTTTATTCTCAGTTCTTGATTTAATAAAGAAGTAAAGTTAACTGGAAGAGTTAGTTTGAGTTGTTTCATAGCTTTAGCTTCATCCAACATTTGCAATAACCTGAGAGAAGTAGAAAGGGATTGACCTGTCAACTTATCCATCTCGTCATTGTTCATCTATACAATATCTGTCTGTCCGTCTGTCTGTACATTCATCCATTCATCAGTCAAGCCAATATTCATTCATCTATCCATCCATCCATTCATCCATAGATCTGTTCACTTTACCCTGTATCTGAGTTGACAACAATTCTTGTCCTTCCTCCTTTTTCATCTTGTAATCTCAAGAGAGGTGCTGTAATACTAACAGCTACTGTCTTCTCCATCCTTTCTTTTAATTGCTTCAATAAAACAGTTTCATATTGAATTAATGCTGTTGCAAGACGATTGTGTAATGAACATACATGATGTGATTCCTGTCAATTGAAAGAGAAAGAGACAAGGGAATAAGCAGGTCAGTTAATAATGCATGTATCATAAATATATTAATATAATATATATTTTATAGCTAACAGGTGTTTTCATGAGCATTTCATCTTCTCTAAATATATTCATTGGACCTTCCACTCTCTTCAACAAATTCCTGGCCCACTCTATAGCTCCAACTATTGGTGAACGTCCTCGAGGAAGAGGAGGAGAACCCTATCATTGAAGTCAATAGTAATTTTATAATAAGAAATGGAACTGTAACCTTTTGATTTTCATAATTTTGTTGAAGTTGTTCAAGTTCAATTGAATATCTTTTAAATGCCGTTATTGCACAACGATGTAGAGTACTTTGTATTGACGGCCAAAATGAGATAGAATGAAACCTAAAAGTGAACTGGTATATTACTACTGTAGTTATAGTTAGTAATGGAAAGTAATCCACTTATAAGCACTATATATACATAGGTACTACTGACTAAGTATTACTTAAACTAATATACAATACTATAGTCTGTTACTTTTCCATTATATCAAGTCCTCTCTTTGACTCTTTCACTTGAGGAAGCAAAGTCTTGAGAGAGAATAAGAGAGAACAGTAAATAAATAACTAGAAAAACATTATTTTAGCTCACCAGTAAATATCTACAAATATTTTCTTGTAATTCTGTTACAAGGTGACAATATTTCTCATAAACTGGTTGAAACGAGTCCTTCTCTTTTCCGTGAGTAGCAAACACTTGACTAGAACCACTAGGACATCCAGTCTGAAGACGAGTATGCATACCAGTAAGATAACTACATATCATAACAACAACACTATCGTCAGTACTTTCAGAATAAGCTACTGGTTTAGAAATTTGCTTTTCAGCCATTTCTTCCATCTTCTTTTGTAATCCATCTCTATCATCTTCAGGTGTCTTCCATAAACCAGTTAAACGAGGTAGACCAGTTAGTTGCGGACACAAAAGGGACAATTTCTGTGTTGTTTTAATAATCTCCAATACATTCTCTGCTCGAGATGACAAAGCGATTAATGGTTCTACAATATCAGCAATATTGTTGAGTGAGAGACCTGACCGTATATGAGGTATACAACCTTGTACAGAGCTAGTACTTACAGGTTGTAAAGAACTACCACTACCAACGCTAGAGGTTTTAGTATTTGATTTTTGACTGACACGTCTTCCAGCATTTGAGAAACCTTGTTGAAATAACAGTGAGTCCTTACTTTGGTATACCAGATCACGATAGGCAGAGCTTAGTCGTATGACTTCTTGTAAAGTTGTTGATAATATATTGAGATTTTTAAAACTATTGGGTTTAAAGATTTGACTCCATAAATTGTTGTCAGAGTCTTCCGAAGTAGATTTTAATAATTGTTGGCATTTACTCGTAAGGAGATTAGCAATCTGCAAAATAAATTTATGAATTAATAGAGAGCACTAATGGTAGCTATCTTAGTTCACTGTGGTAAGTACTGATGTTCACTAGTGTAGAGATTACTAATGGTAGCTATCTTAGATCACTGTGGTAAGTACTGATGTTCACTAGTGTAGAGATTACTAATGATAGCTATCTTAGGTCACTGTGGTAAGTACTGATGTAAAGTATTCTAATAGTACATTGTAGGTATCCTAGGTCACTGCAGTAGTGTTTACCTTTCGAAAGACCACAGCAATGTATCCTGTCTGAGCAAATAGACGTGATATCCCCTCCATTTGTTTAATACTAGTTGCAATGCCAGGGAGAACATCAGTAAGTATCACAGCAGGATGACTAGCTACCTGAATTGCATCAAAGTGTGGTTGTAGTGCTGAGAGATACCACACTTTGTCCTTACAACCATTAAATGCTTCAGTTAACCTAGAGAAGAGAGGTTAGTAAGTGGTATGGAAGCCCAGAGGGACAGTCCATGATCAGTGTATTTTAATATTGATCGCTATCCAATAAATCTTAAAAATTAAGTATTAAAGTATGTGGTCAGAGATTCAGACTGTCCCAGTAGCCCATACCTGAAGGCTGGGTGTCCCACTGGGCTTCTGTAATGTGGACAATTGTATATTCCTATATGTAGCCGATACTACAGTGTATTATATTCTATTTTAAGGATAGATGCATACATATGATATCTATAGATATATGTACAATACTGATGATCTATAAGGTCTCATAGTTAATTGAGCGCTGTTGTTATAAAGATGAGTCATTTTATTATAGAGTTATCTTAATCATAGTGATAATATTATAAGGATATTAACATACTGTGTATCAATAGCTCTCCATTTCTTGATGGTCTTAGATTTAACAGCTGCTAATGTAGCAATAACTGCTGTACTTTCCCTCCATTTTAACTGTTCTATAACAGAACAGAGATGTATCTGCCTTCTCTCCCATTTTTGTCTCTCTGCATGAGGAAAACCAATGGGATCCTCTAACCTGAGAGTGTAAGACAAAATAATAGAAATAAATAGAAAAATAAGTAAGTGGATGTAAAGAGGGAAGAAAGAAGAAAGAGAGAGGAAATGAGGTAGAAATGAATGAGTGATAGATTATAGCAATGGAGGGAGGACAAAGAGAATGCAGTTGATGAGATATAAAGCAAACAGACCTCTCATCAGTAGCATCTATTAATAATCCTTCAATAGATGCAATCCAATCGCTCAGTAAAGACTCACATTCAGACACAATCTCGTTCCCTAAATTCATTCTTGCAACTCCAGATCCAGGCTGAGATTGTATGTGAAGTAGAGTTCCTTTGAGCATCGGAGAAGGTTGCAATAGGACAGCTTTTTGGCACAAAGACTGGACGGCCAAGTCTTGTATCACAACTGTAAGTTTATCAAATGTCTGCAAGAAGGAAGAAATGTTCTCTTTTGAACATGATCCCCAATCTTCATGTCCATGCAGAATGGGAGCATAAGCATCTGATAATAGAGACGAGAGACTAGCCAGTACTGAGTGCTGTATTTCTCCGCAGTAGAGTTCTTTATCGATTTGAGTGACATCAATTTCCTTCAATGGATCCTTCTTTAGTATATAAAGACAGACACCTTCATTTCGTAACAATGGTAGATCTTTTGTGATATGAGATGTTACTTTTATCTGGCGATTAATAGCACTCGATGCTCTATTCTCTTCATCCTCAATCTCCTCACAATAAAAGAAGAGTTTCCTAGGCTCTCCGGGTGCTAGAAACTTTGTGATCAAATCAGCTACTTCAAAATCAGAGAGAAAATCTTCCAACACTGAAGGATTGTCATAGCCACTGAAATGAAATGTCTCCTGTAGTTTACCAGCAAACCACCAATGACGTTCGTCCATCTTCGATTCTGATCAGCAAAGATGAATACGAGTATTGCCTGCAGCAAACCTCTAGGCAATTTTGCATAGCAGTTGCTATGGTAACCTGTCTGTTGTGGGCATTAATTAGAAAGAAGAGAGGTGAGTTTAAAAATCTTTTCTTCATGATATAATGTAATTTAGAATTATCTATTTTTTAGTATGGAAAGTGGTAACAGAGACTGTTCTATGGTTAATTACAACACTGGCTTAAAGAATGAAACCACACCCATAGTCCCTCCCCCTTTGTCAGCTTCACACAGAACAATATCAGTACATGCAGAAGGAGAAGTGCAGTGTCCTCCAGACACATTCACCCTCACCATCACTATCACTAGCACAAAAGAAAAATTAGACGAAGCACAATCTAGTGTTAAAAGAAGATCAGATTACATATTACAAGTGTTACGTAACCATGGATACCGAGATAACAATACCCAAATATTTCAAGAAATAACACGAGATGACGAATCTTACCAATTTAAATGTATTATCATTATTGAAGGAAGAGATATCAAAAAATGTATACAAGTTAGAAATGTCCTTTTGGAAAAGATGGATAGCTCTGTTAAATGTGGCCATATATATTGTCAACATAGCCACAAACACAAAGCTAATATGAGGTATATTTATATTGTAGTTTGTAATGACATTAAAATACATACATACATACATATATATATATATATGTATGTATGTATGTACATGTATATATACATACATACATACATACATACATATATATATATATATATATATATATATATATATATATATATATATATATATATATATATATATATATATATATATATATATATATATGTATGTATGTATGTATGTATATACATATATATATATATATATATATATATATATATATGTATATATATGTATATACATATATATATATATATATATATATATATATATATGTATGTATGTATGTATATATACATGTACCTACTGTTTGATAGTATCATTACTCTTAATACAATTCTGATACTCTCTAGTTCTTTAGTAATTCACAATTACATGTACATGTACACATAGGCGGCTGCAGAACTGTAACTCCACCCAGGCAGGAAAGGGGTGTGGTCAATATTAGGGTGTGGTCACGTTTATTAATATATATTGGGGTGTGGTCATGTTTATTAATATCAAATACGTGAAAAATGCAATCTCTCTACTGAATATTCGATCCAAGGAAATATTTGATACCAGCTTGATTAGAAGGACTGTTCAGGGCATTATTTAGAATTGCTCGGTCAAGTCAACCCGGTCATTGCCCGTGTATGCCCGGGCCTGCAGCCACCTATGCATGTACATGTAAACTCTTATAATACATATGTACATACATTATAACTAAGATATTTAATACATCACGACTAATTAACTAAAAGTTTTATAGACATGTACTATTTTATTTTAGAGAGGCAGCCTTCAAAACTGCAGTAAGTCTAGCTAAATCAAAGGCACAGTCTGTATCACAATCTCTTGGTGTACAACTTGGTCCAGTACTAACGTTAGTAGAAGAAAAGTTATTGGAAGATTCACCTGACGAGAAATATGATGACAAAAGTGATAGTGTTGAGAAGTCTAGTGCTGATATGCAGAGAATGATGGAAGCTACTGTAATCTATATATCTGTAATAAGTGCTGTATTTGAGGTAATCCCATTGAAGAAAAGTCCACGAAAGAATCATAAACATTTACAATAATTTATGATTTTTATACCTCATATATCAATTACTGATTATACAGAGCTATAGTCTTACAATGTACTCTGCATTATATTATAGTTAATATATTACCATTAGCGCCAGTTTGACAAAATGAAAAAAATTGACCAAATTAATACAAAATAGTTTGAATAATCCATTGTATTAATTGTAACAAGGGAGGTACATTATAATGGTCATAGTGTATCTATTCTCATAGACCCAGTGCATTTATCGTGTGTAACAAATTTATTACAGCCTCACATTTAGCTTCAGACTCAGTATAACCTGTACCATGTCCTACAAGAGGTCGTTCTTTGATATCATATTGACATTGCTTAGCAACAACGGAGTCAAGGTTTAGATGATTTGTGTATGCTAAACAAAGATATTTAGATGTTGATGGATCTTTTTTGTCAGCTGGTTCAGATTTCTCTATAAGATATTCTGGGAGATTACAATCTTTAGATAATACAAGAGCTACTAATTCATCTAGGGTAAGTGGGTCTTCTTCTACTGTGGTAGAGTCTGATTTAACAGGTCTAGGTGGATTACGTGGTATGACTCCACCAGATGCCATACTATCAATAAGAAGAAGTTTTAATTTATTATACAATTTAGTAGCTGCATCAACTTCAGCTGCTCGCTTAGATTTTCCGTTACCATATGTCTCTTCTAAACTATCACCATTCCCATCTCGTACTGTACATTTAATTGTAAAGTCTGGATTATGTGATTGACCTTTTACACCAATAGTTTTATATATAGGTATTTGAAATAAATTCTGCTGACAAAGTTCTTGCAATTGTCCTTTCACATTCGGAGCACCTGGGCTACTGGATCCAATAGGTACTCCTCTGGAAGTTTGAATTGGTCCTTGTTTGAGTGAGCTACTGTTATCTGTTTGATCTTCTGGTATTTCAAGAGCTGGAAATGGCATTCTAGGATCAGTTGTTTTTAATAGATTTTCAAAATCTTCTATAAGTTTTCCAGCTACATCCATTTCTGCAGCTTTAACTGTCTTAGCAGTACTAGTTCGCTGAGCAATGACTGCAGTATCATCCATCCGATAAATACGACCTCTAACAGTATGTTCTAATTGGTGGGAGGGGCCAGTTTGACTTACTATTTCGTATTTTGGTATGGGTAATCCTTTCCTTTGACACATTTCTTGAAGTCTGTTTTTATTATTGTTCTGTGAAACAGGGGAAGTGCCACATAATGGTATAGTTGTATACATTGGCTCTAAAGAGAAAACAGACCCAGACATAGGTACGTCTTCTGAAAGTTTACCCTTGTCTAACCCACTCCCCCTTGATACTGGAGAACCTTGTATTCTAGATAATAAGTCAGTAGCAGCATTAGCTTTAGCTTCTTTCTTTGTCTTTCCCTCTCCATTTCCAGTGTATTCTCCCATTTTCATAGTACATATAAAAGTACGGTTATGAGAAGGACCAGTTTGTTCGTACTCATCAATAACTTTAAGTCCGTGTCTGGTAGCATACTCGTTTAAACGACCAACTGGATTATCAGAAGAAGCCATCTTTTAGGAAGACGGTTGCTACATGCCCAAAATGAACAGGAAGCAAGAAGCACAATGATTGCCCTCTGTGATTACCTACTTCCTGTTCTCAATGTCTATTAAAACTATATATAGTAACATTAAATAACCAGTCATTATTTAAACAGTAATGATGTAATATATTATTAAATCATTATTGTATAGATAGTCATTGAGGATTGTACTGGGTAGATATGAATGACTAGATACATACATGATTGATGTAATATTACAATAATTGTGTTAGTTGAATGAAAATTAATTGAAATGTTAATTCTAATTAGTTGAAATATTGTTATTTGGAAGTTGGTATTTGAAAGTTGAATCAGACTGAAATATCTTTTTGTCAATTTAAAAAATACTCCTTCTAGATAATAAATAAATATCAGTCACATAACAGGCAGCCATTGTGATTAGAGGTTTCTTGAAAGGAATCCTCCCAATTAGTCAGCAAGAGCATACCGAGTCACCATCAGCCAAGGAGAGTGAATTCAGGAGTAAAGATAAAGGAGAATAATATAGATCTGTCTATACTGCTATACTGCTATAATACCAGAAATCATGAGAACTAGACTTCTCCACATCTTTTGAGAATTGATTCATGATAGAAGCAAGAGGAAACATTTTAAATAGGCTAGTACTTCTCAATAGCAAACTGAACATCAATTAAGTGACAGAAATCATGAACATCATTTTAAATGGTAGACTGGCACAACAATGGCAGGCAACAATTGTATAGTTTATATATAAACAGAACATTGAACAATAATAAGGAACAAAAGATAATGATGAGGGTTTTGAACTTTTGATAAGGATTTTTATTTAAGCACCTAAAAAATTAAAATATGATAGAAATTATTATAATTAGTAGTGTTGTTCTGGATTGCTTAAGTTGGACTAGTTTCATTCCTCGCCTTTAAAATATATTTATTCATTCTTACTCCATAACTATCGTTAATGAGATTCATAGCGTTGATCGACGCGCCCCACAAGAGCATGAAGGAAAAATCTGACGTACATATAAAAAGAAACTAAAACAGTCATGAGTGCCAGTGTGTTGTGGGCCAGCGTTCTGCAATGCATCAGACCTCTGAGATGGTTACCAGCATACTCTACGGAGTATCCGAAAGGCCGACTAGGATAGGGCTGGTAGTCTCCCTTTAAACGAGATGAGGCTGGTGTATTTGTGGTTCCCGGTTCCTGAATGCGACATTCCCTAAGAGCTGGAATCCCGTACGGCTGGTTTTAAGTTAGGGCGACGCTCCAGCCAGGATTACCTCGCGAAGACGAGGGTTACCATGCCAGGTGGCGGTCCCAGCTAGCAATAGCAGGGAATCCTGGAGCCTAAGTGGAAGCCTGAGTGGGTGAGCGAGTAGGAATCGTTTGGGCAACACACAAGGGTTTTTTTTTTTTTAATTTTAAATCTATTAATAATATATAGTTGTTGTCATCTCTCTATTACTATAGCTATATATCAATGAAATAGTGCTAAAGACAGACAGACAGATCTCTGTATTTTCTTCATATTTATTACAATAATTTATGTACTTGAAAACTCCATTATATATACAAACGTATACAACTTGACTACTTTACATACAGATATCCTAAATATCATAATGTTGGAAGACAGCAATTCTGGAGCCTAAGTGGGTAAGTGAGGAGGGATCATTTGGGCAACACACAAGGTTTTTTTATTTTTAATCTATTAAGCCAATGTCAGTAGAACTTACCAGTCTGTCATAGTGAGTATTCTATATGATAAAAAGGTACTTAAAAAAACATATTATTATATAGACAATAAAGAAACTATTATAAAATATTATTAGCATAAATGTTATCAGATAATTCTTTAACTGGTTTAACGAGTTTGACTGGTTTATTAGATGTATTTAAATCTTGATATTGATAATCTAATAAAAAAATTAAGATATAATATTAAAAAATACAATGGAATGCAGTAGTCATGGTCACCATGGTCATCAATTAAAAATTATGAGCACCTTTTGTATTTCCTTGTGCATGACCTCTGAGGTCAGCATATTCATAAGAGATTACGATTTTTTGGAAAGGCGAACTACTGGTAATCTCCCTTTAAACTTGAAGAGGCTTGGTATATTTATAGTCCTGGTTCTACCAACAATGATAGGGTGAATCCCAATATGGATGTTTTGAAGGTGACGGGCAACGTTCCAGCCAGGATTACCTCATCTTTGGAGCAGTGATACCAATGTCATATAACAATGACCTATACAGCTAAGTGATTTTGAGGTGTGGACCAATTCTCAATTTTTAACTTGAGATTATGGACTTATAAAAATTTTTAAAATGACCCAACATCATTGATAGCAAAATCACTCGAATTATTTTCAACGAAGTTAGTTATATAGGTCATTGTTAAGTAGAGTGATTAATTGGGCATATAAATTTGGTAAAATATGTAAAACAACAAAACAGTTCATTAAATGTACTTATACATATAGTAGTAGAACAAAGGGTATTATAAGAATAATTATATAGAAATCAAATGCAACATTTACTTACTATTATAGCGGCTCGTAACTTCGCGTCATATTAATCAATTTGTCTGGAATAACTGGTGTAAATAATACTCTTTGTAAAGGAAACCGACCGGAGTTTTTAAATAATCCAATTGAGAGTCCAAATGCTGCTTGTTAAATGAGCCCCACCCCTTTATAGCGCTGCAAGGCTATGAATATCATTATACAACAGCATGGCAAAACTTGAATACGACGAAAGTGGTAGTACCTTTACTTATTTTCTGGTCCTTGTATACGGTCTTTTTCTTCTCATATTGACATACTTCGTATGGCCACGTGAATTGAAAGGTGAGCCACTGATGAAGTACCAATCAATACTATGGAGTGAAGTGGGGCTTTATTTGGAACAACAACACTATTGTTTATTTTCTGTCCTGATACATTTAGGTCAAGATAAAAACAAACACGTTTGTCAGTGTGGACCATGTTGTAGAAAAAGAACAAAGTTAGAAACGAGACGACCTCTTGAAAGAATATTTAAATATTTAAGGTATTATATCTCGGACATAATGTCTGAAAAACCTGACAATGTTTATTTCTTAATAAAGGATACTTTTGTTAGTATTATTTTGGGCGCTACTTTTTCTACTAATATATTGGGCATTGACACAAGAACGGGAGTATGTCGAGTGGGATCCTTATGATATACTACAAATAGACAGGGTAGGTTGATCTAACAATATCGCTTGTTCTCGTCATGTGACATAGCTGTTGTCGTCATAGTAACAGTTATTTTTTCATATATATGTTTCCTACATCTTCATTCTCACTTTTTGTACACTTATTCTTGTCTGATAACAACGCTAACATGTACTATGACCTTGTTTCTCATTTCCTGGTCCCACAGGGTGCTACTACAGCTCAAATACGTAAACAATATCGAGAACTCAGTAAACTACATCATCCTGATAAAGGAGGGGATCCTGAAGTATTCACAAAAATAGCCAAAGCCTATGAAGCGTAGGGTTTTCCACTTAATAACAATGACCTTTGAACTCTGACCTTGTGTATTTTTATAGACTAACAAATGAAGAAGCTAAAGAGAATTGGGAAAAGTATGGTAATCCGGATGGACCCCAGGCAGCGTCTTTTGGCATAGCATTGCCATCATGGATTGTGGATAAAAAGAATTCCCTTTGGGTGAGTGAATGGATTCATGGACAATTCTAGTTATTAACTAATAACAAGTGGGTGGAGCTTATTATTTTTTCTTAGGTACTGGGAACTTATATACTAATTTTTATGATAGGTCTACCAGCTATAGTGGTAAGTGACTTTTAATTGATTATCGTCATGGTTACCATCTATAATGATATTCATAGGGGACATGGTGGTATCGTTCAGTGAAGTATGGTACAACCAATATATTAATACAAACATCTCAATTATATACCCATCTGTTGTCACGAGCCAAAACAATACCTACTAAAAGTAAGTGTATTAAAAAAACATGTTTCAATGGAGTTAAATAATGTTACATTTAAAGACTAATTTTTAGTCCATCATTTCAGAGCAATGCTTTAGAAAGGGAAGTTCCCCAAGCTAAAATTAACCCCCTGTTCCCCTAAATTTCTTTCTAGTAATGACCACTTTATTATAACAGACTATAATAGATAGACAGATAAATTTTCTGACAAAATCTTTATCAGCTTTTGTATTCAAAGTTTGAACTAAACTTTGAAGGACCATAAACTTCATCCTCTTATTATGTGCTGTGTGATTGTATTTCTATTAGGATTAATAACAATATTAGCAACAGCTATAGAACTTAGTCATAATCAACAAGCAGGTGTAAAAGATCGTCCTAGTGATGATATCTACCTCAACCAGCTGGTAAAACAATTAGAACATTCTGTTAGAGTAGACACTAGAGAACAGCCATTTTGTCGAACATATGTTGCTAAGGCTCGGCTGTTGTTGCATTCATATTTAGAACATAACGAACTTCAAGATCCAGGACTGTTACAAGGTACAAAATAGTCATGTGACTTGCTTTTAAGTATCCGCTGTACTTAGTCATGTGACTTTTGAATTTAAGTCATGTGACTTATTAATATTGAGACATGTACAGGCTCTATATTGTTGTTTATAGATCAAGATGCTATTGTTAAGTACACACCTCACTTGCTAAATGAGATGTTGAATATCTTAACACAACTATGGTCATATTCAAAGATGCAATCGAAACAAAGCAAAGGGATGAGAAGTTAGTCTCTAGAAGAATTGGTAGCACTCTCTCTCTCTCTCTCTCTCTCTCTCTCTCTCTCTCTCTCTCTCTCTCTCTCTCTCTCTCTCTCTCTCTCTCTCTCTCTCTCTCTCTCTCTCTCTCTCTCTCTCTCTCTCTCTCTCTCTCTCTCTCTCTCTCTCTCTCTCTCTCTCTCAATAGAAATTCCAGAGCCTTCTGCAGACATGTATGAAAATATTATGCGTATAAGTCAGATACTTGTTCAAGCAATCTGGTTCCCTTTCCAACCACTATTACAGTTACCACATGTCGAGAATGACCATTTAAGATATTTCACTAGCAAAAAAGTTAGACCCAAACCACAGGATCATCATGTGACTTACATTATAGCATCGTATAGGTACTATTGAAGAGTTTTGTGCCTTGAAAAGTGAAGAAAGAAGGTAACAATAAATATATCATATGTATTTCTATACATGAACATTTTATAGGCGAATTCTTAAAAGTCTTTCTGATGAAGAGTATCATGATGTAATTACCTTCTGTAGTAATTTTCCATATCTAACAATGACTGTGGAGACTGAAGGTGAAAGCCCCTCCCCCCAATGACCACACCCGCATTTATTTCTTTTATAGTACCTGATGATGAAGATACTTCATTGATATCTGCTGGTTCTTTGGTTACTGTTAAAATTTTTTTGAGAAGAACTAGTCTTCTGGTATATTGTATATAAATGGATAGATTAATGGATGGATTAATGGATTAATGGACATACAACTGATTAGAGAGGTAGATAGATATTGTCTTTTTTTACAACACAGTCACAATATGGGGAGTCCATTGAACAACAAGAGTTAAATCATATTGTCAAAGAACAAGGTAGAGATGATGATGAGTTAATCTTATCACATGTAAACACTGAAAATAAGGTATACCAGTGCTTATATAATGCACATGTTATAGAAATAATATTCTAGATACCAGAGACTTTAACATTTGATGAAGATGTTACATCTTCACAAACTAAGAAAGAAACAAAAGCTAGTTTAGTTAAACAACAACAGAGAAAGAAGAAGAAAGGTAAAGGGGGAGGAGCTAATACTAAAGGACAAAAAAAGAAACCAGTTCATAGAAAAGCCCCGCCTACTGAAGAGACTCAGAGAGTATGTGTAACTAAGAAACCATTATTTTTGTTACTATGGCAATGACTTGTGATAGTTTATTGTTATTGGTATGTGGTTTTAGGAAAAAGAACTAAAGAGACAAGAAATTGAGGAAGATGATATCAAAAGGGACAACGAAAATGACGGTAAGTAAAAATGGATCAATAAATGATTAAATGGACATACCATTTATAATGATATATATATATATTTATTAGAAAGTGACGATGAGTTAGGAACAGATAATGATTTACCTGATGACGAGAGAGAATGGAAAGAATTACAAAAATCAATACAAAAAGAACGTGACCAAAAGAAAAACCAAATCACTTCAAGTCACATAGTACACGCCCCTTATTTCCCAGCAGTGAGTCATCATGTTACTATAAATAGATTTTGACTGACAGGGTATCATGTTACTATAAATAGATTTTGATTGACAGGTTACTATAAATAGATTTTGATTGCCATTCTTTATATTAGGAGAAACAAGAATTATGGTGGGCCTACATTATAGACAGGAAAACCAACACAGTGGTCGTTCCTCCTGAGAAAATTGTGGGATTACAAGAAAGCAAAGAGGTACATTGCATAACATTATAACCATTCTAGAAAGATGTACCAAGAGAGAGAGAGTATCTCAAAATTCAAATATTTCCGGTGCTTGAATAAATAGATATTAATAAGGGTCAACATGGTGACCTCAAATTACACATGTACTGATGAAAGAGGGTGTGTCTATGTTATTTTATGTATGTAGATTGTATAGATAACATTTTAAACTGTATTATCTTTTAAAGGTGAACTTGCGTCTAATAGCTGAGAAAAAAGGCACATTTAAGTACATGGTGGTTGTCAATTCTGACTCTTATCTCTATTGTATGATACAGCAAGAACTAAAGGTAAGTTAGTCATTGTTAATTGTTAGTATTAATAGAACTATACTATAACTAGATGAGAAGACACTAAATTTTGTTACTATAAATAGATTTCTCTTTTTTTTTTTAACAAACTGTTCCAGTTCTATTTATAGAATATGTACTATAGGTACTGTTTTTTCCACATGAATCTTGTGGTTATTATGTTCAATAGGCATAGTCCTCTAAGGGTTAATAAATGTAGACAAATCTATTAATAGTAACAAATTTATTGCATCCTGTTCACCTATTTTTTAATAGTATAATTCTATTTATATAACCTGTACTACTGGTACCGATAATAAATGTTCTATAAATAGAAATGGTACCAACAATAAATGTTCTATAAATAGAACTGGTACCAACAATAAAGGTTCTATAAATAGAACTGGTACCAACAATAAAGGTTCTATAAATAGAAACAATAAAGGTTCTATTCTTAACTGACGTTTCTAATTTTTATTAGATCAAAGTTCATGAAAAGAAAGAAGTTTCTGGTAAAGAGCAGTGGGAGGAGCTTGAGAAGGAGGAAGAAGAAGAGGATGTTATTGAGGAAAGTGTAACAGAGAGTGAAGGAGAGGAAAGTGACTAACCCTCTAATAACAAATTAATAAATTATTTTAATTATCTTTTACTAACCAATCAATTCTTATGTATAATGTCTTAATATACAGCTGTTACTTTTCCATTAATAATATTGTATATGATATTACATGTCATACTCCATATTGGAACTCCCAGTGTATCTATAAATAACACACAAAAAAATATTAAAAGAAACTGTTTGAATTATTATGATAACCTGTTAAACCTGTTAAAAGGAAAGGCTAATATAATTTCTCTAGTGGCCATAATGGGTCTTGTGGGAAGTAAGCAACAGGTGTACTTTTATTGGCTATCACAACAGCAATATGAAAACCTTCCTATAAATATACATATCATTCCTTTCTTTTAATATTATTGTTCTTCTATATATTATAGGAGAGACAATAGCCTCACAAAGGATTAAGAACAAAGTATACAACTACAATATTGTAGCATTTAGCTCCTTCCTTCTTTGCAAGGTTATTGGGTTCTGTGTGTGTCTATTCTCCTTATGAAGAGAATGGATGTGAACATAATTATGTAAAACTTGTTTGTTTGTTATTGGAACCTACTATTAAAATCATTAATGCTATTATATTTTTTGTTATTGTTGGCAAGATCATAAAACCAGCACTAACTTCCAGAGGATGGCCTTTTCGTGCCTACCTGATATACATAATGGAAGATTGTAAAAGAGAAAAACTATTGTAACAGTTTATAACTCTAGAGCATGAAAGATCATGAACACATCTTGTTTGACTACTAGCGAAGAAAAGATTTGGACACGTTAGGATAGTTGCATTGGACCGAGATTAATGGAGGCGCTTGCGAAGATTTGTATTATAATAACTTCCTACAGTAGTATTATCGGCTCGTATATTGTATCAAATCTATCGATAAAGGGGAGGATACTACGCGAGAATATAATATACAACCACAGCGAAGAATGCACAATTGGACCCAAATGAAAATTACCTCAAAAATTCCCCAAGTCTAGGATAAAACCTTGAGACACTGCTGTGAATCTGTGATCTGGGAAGAGACAAAATGTCAGCTAAGGTGAAGGTTATTCTCATGGCTAACTGAGAATTAATAGGACTTTTTAAAAAATAATTATATAATCAAATGTTTTTTTCATTTCTAGAGACAAAAAGATGATCATGGTGATGAACAACCACCACAAGAGGTGAGTCAAATATTTGGTCTTTAATTTAGTGAGTCATTGTTATTTTTAAAGTGACTATTTGACTATTTTAAAGTGGAATTTGTGCTAGGTATGGTATGCTATCCCGCAAGTTCTCTAAAAATTCAACATAATAGCTATGGACCAATTAATTTTATACCTAAATGGTGGTCACTAATCACTGGACTATATAGACTACTGGGATTAAATTTAACACACACACACAAAAAGCTTATAGCTAGCTAGGTCTAATTAAATTTAAAGACTGTATGCGCATGTATGTTAAAACAATAATGAATATATAAAGAGTCTGTGTTTCAACTTGTACTATTGTTGCTCTTAATTATAAGCTTCAAAAAATCAATTATATGTGATATGTGCATTTTTGCATTAGCTGGACCTAATAATATACTTAGTTGTGTATAGCTATTGAGCAATTTCCAGGAGATCACTAGTATAACTTATAGTTATCTTAAGTGACCACATTTCTTCTGACACTAAAAATGAATTGATTTATCCAATCGATTATCATTAATTTTAGTTATAAACATACCATATTAGGAAAAACAAGAAAAAACAGGTGTATTTTTATTACTATGCAGAACAATTTCCAGGAGATCATTATCATAGGTACATATGATAATGATCTCCTGGAAATTGTTCTGCCGGTTATAATTATCTTTAGTTACCACACTTCCTCTGATGATCTCCTGGAAAACATTCTATAACTATACACAACTAAGTATCATTAGGTCCAGCTAATGCAAAAATGCAAGTAGTACATATAATTGATTTGTTGAAGTTTAAGACCAACAATAGTACAATTTGAAACACATCATTAAGTATTATTTCAAGTGGTTGCTATTGACTTTAGTTTCTTTTTTGATCACCAAGTTTTGACTTCAATTCAGGGAAGTAATTTAATTATTATTACTTTAAGATTATGTAAGACATATATAGTTTACAATAGTATGTATTGTGTTTATATAGTATATTATGTTAAATCTTTGTATTAAGTAAGGGATTGACCATAACTAAGTGCATATAAATGAACTGTCATCCTATTGATATAATAAAAATTTAGTATGAAATTACCTTACTTCCATAGTCTAGTATAAACAAACTTTTTATGTGATCTCTTTTTGTTAGGAAGAAGAGGAAGGACAGCAAGATGAAGAGCCTCCATCAAAAAAGCCTACAGCAAAACCTTCACCTCAAAAACGTAGACGAGGACCTCCTTCTGGAAGCACTTCAAGTACCCAAAAAAAAGGAGCTGCAGAAGCACCACGTTCTAAGAAGGTGAATCACTTCATCGGTCCTTAACAAGTCAATTATTAATAAGCAATTGTCTTAAGTACCAGTAACAGAATGCCTTTTTTTAATTTGAAATTATACATTTATATTTAGTGTATACATGTTGTATGCAAGATTTCAAAATTTTACTGATTCCTAAGCTTAGGATACTGACATAAACAGACTTTTCAATGACTCTGATTTCAGCATATGGTATAAGATTCCATACATGCATCAAATTCCTCAGGTTTAGTATTGATAAACTTACTATGATAACAATAGATGGGGTTTGTTTTATGATTGTAGTACATGTATTATTACTATCTATATACCATATTACGAAAAACAAGAAAACAAGAAAAACCAGAAAAAACAGTTGCATTTTATTACTACACAGAACAATTTCCAGGAGATCATTAGCAAGGTTATAGTTATCTTTAGTGACCACACTTCTTCTGATGATCTCCTTCTACAGCTATACACAACTATAAGTATATCATTAGGTCCAGCTAACCTAAAAATGAATGTATCATGTATAATTGTTGAAGAGCAGCAATAAGTACAAGTTAAAACACATCGATCATTAATTAAGTATTATTTCAAGTGGTTGCTATTGACTTTAGTTTCGTTTTTGATCACCAAGTTTTGGCTTCAATTTAGGGAAGTAATTTAATTATTATTACTTTAAGATTATGTAAGACATATATAGTTTACAATAGTATGTATTGTGTTTATATAGTATATTATGTCAAATCTTTGTATTAAGTAAGGGATTGACCATAACTAAGTGCATATAAATGAACTGTCATCCTATAGATTGCCTTTCGTTAATACTTAAAAAACTGAGTTCTACAAATAAATTCATAATATTTAGTGATTTTAAAGTCCAATTTATTTACTTAACTAAAATTTAAGTACATTAATTTTATTACTAATATATTACTAATTAGTAATATTTTAATAACACACTTGCTATATATAATTATGTATAATCAATAGCTTAGTTGCTCTATTTTTTAAGGGCAAACTTTAGTCCAATAGTCTGGACTATTTGATTAGTCAAATTGAGGAATTGAATCATCCAAAAATTCTAAGGGTAGTATACTGTAGTATACTGGTATGAACAAGCTTTTTTCCTGTAATCTCTTTTTATTTATTTATTTATATTTCTAGTTGAAAAAAGAGGATGGGCAACAAGATATTGAAGAGGAAGATGATGGACAACAACATCAAGATGAGGAGCCTACACCACAAAATCGTGGACAAGGACATACTCCAGGAAGCACCTCCCAAAAAAGAGGAGCTTCGAAAACACCACCTCCTAAGGTGAATCAATTAATTGGTCCTTAACAAGTCAATCTTATTTAAAAGCAATTGTTGTGAGTACCAGTAACAGAATGCCTTATTTTAATTTGAAATTAATACATTTAGATTAGAATATGGTGTATGCAAGATTTCAGAAATTTACTGATTTCTAAGCTTAGTATACTGACATAAACAGGCTTTTTTAAATAATTTCTGATCCCAACACATAGTATACAAGATTTCATACTTGTGTCAGATTCCTCAGGTTTAGTATTGATTACTTACTATGATAATATATAGCAATAAGCGAGGTTTGTTTATGATTGTAGTACATGTATTATTACTATCTATATACCATATTAGGAAAAACAAGAAAAACCAGAAAAACCAGAAAACAAGAAATCCAAAAAAGAAAAAGGTTCTGTTATGCGTCAGGACAGAATCACACACACCAAAAAATAAAACATTATTTTCAATTATTAAGATTTTTCCATTTACATGTTGTGATAGTACTGGAATACTATAGGACGTACATAATGAATATTACCTTTTTTTTCATGTAATTAATTTGTTTTTTTGAAAATGAGAATTAAAGAAAACTTAAAATGAATGTGATTGAGGAGAATGACAGAGAGTGGGAGGGGAAAGTGACTAACCCTCTAATTAATAAATTATTTTAATTATCTTTTACTAACCAATCAATTCTTATGTATTATGTCTTAATATACAGCTGTTACTTTTCCGTTAATAATATTGTATATGATATTACAATATGACAAGCAATGCTCCATATTGGAACTCCCAGTGTATCTATAAATAACACAAAAAAATAATATTAAAAGAAACTGTTTGAATTATTATGATAACCTGTTAAACCTGTTGGAAAAGCCAGTAATTTCTCTAGTGGCCATAATGAGTTTTGTGGGAAGTAAGCAACAGGTGTACTTCTATTGGCTACCACAACAGCAATACGAAAACCTTCCTATAAATATACATATCATTCCTTTCTTTTAATATTATTGTTCTTCTATATATTATAGGAGACCATAGCCTCACAAAGGATTAAGAACAAAGTATACGACTACAATATTGTAGTATTTAGCTCCTTCCTCCTTTGCAAGGCAATTGGGTTCTCTGTGTGTCTATTCTCTTCATATAGAAGATCAGTTTGTTATTAGAACTTACTATCAAAATGGTCAATGCTATAATGAAATTTCTTTGAACAGAATGTACTCTTCCATCAAGTTGTTTCTCTTAATATTTAAGTAGAAAGTGAGACAAGGAGCTCATTATACTAACTCACTAAGATTATCTAGTTCATCTTTTTTAGATGCTTTGATGTTCCAGAGAGGAACTCTCTCTTCCTATAGAGTAATGATAATAGTGTGTACATGTTTCCATGACAATAGTACAAGAAAACATTAAAAATGTACAAGCAAACAAGACAATATAAACAAAATCTCTTTGATCTTATAATAAACGCAAATATCACAATATTATTATAAGTGTCTAAATGACACCAGTTACTTTAACAATCATTTGAGTAATCTGGCTCTACAAGAATGATTTCTAGAGACATACAAAACTAATTTAATACAACATTACATGTGTACTATACTAACAATCAACATACCATAGCATCTGTAGATTTTATTCTCTCTTCTAAAGCCCTAATCTCAATTTCCAGACTTGTCTGTATAGAACGTTCCTTAACAATGAGTTCAGTCAACTAATAAACGTTAATACAGTATAATTAATGTGTTTAATTAAAGTCTTACCAATCTTGAAACACTTCTCTTTAGTTTATGTAATATTTTAGTCAATATACTAACGATTAATATTAAACCTGCAAGCCAAACTTCTACTTCAATGTCAGCCATCTTGATTAATTAATAGGCGTGGCGTCTAACCCAATTGAGCGCGCCAAGTCAAGTTGACACTTCTGAAAAAGACAAGTGTAACAATACCCTAAAAATGCCTGCTAAGAAAAAGTCCAAGGTTATTTTAATGGAACCTGAAATATATAGAATCAGAGAGAATTATAATATTTTTTGAAAAATATCTAGTCAAACTTCTTTTTTATTTCTAGGTGGAGGAAGAAGAGGTTGATGTTCAACAGTCTTATAGCGAAGAGGAAGAAGAAGAAGGACAACAACCTCAAGATGAGGAGCCTCCACCATCAAAGCCTGCAGCACAACCTTCAGCACAAAAACGTGGACGAGGACGTCCTCCTGGAAGCACTTTGAGTACCCAAAAAAAAGAAGGAGCTTCAAAAGCACCACGTCCTAAGAAGGTGAATTAATTAATTGGTCCTTAACAAATCAAATGTTAATTGTAAGCAATTGTTTTGAGTACTAGTAACATATATCTTACTTTAATATGAAATTAACTCATTTAGATTTTGGGTGTGGTGCATGAAAGATTTCAAAAATTTACTGATTTTTAAGCTTAGTATACTGACATGAACAGGCTTTTTAAATAATTTATGACTTCAACACATAGTATACAAGATTTCATATTTGTATCAGATTCCTTAGGTTTAGTCCTGATTTAAATAGGCAGAGTTTGTTATATAATTGTACGTGTATTATTGCTATCTGCATACCATATTAGGAAAAACAAGAAAAACCAGCTGCATCAACTGAAGATGCACAAGATACTGATGATAAACCAAAACGAGGACGTGGTCGCCCCCGCAAGGTACAACACTATTGTCATTATCATTATTACTATATAATGTAATTATTTTGTTATAGAATCCTCCAAAATTACAAGACGACAAACCCAAACGACCAAGGGGTCGTCCTAAAAAACCTACAGAAGCTCCAGTTGAAAAGTAGACATTGTACTACTACAAATCAAAGCATGAATTATTTTCAATTATTAAGATTTTTCCATTTACATGTTGCTATAGTACTGGAATACTGTAGCACATACATAATGAATATTACTTTTAAGTTCTTTTGCGTTAATTAATTTGTGTTTTTTGAAAACTAAGAATAATAGTTTATTCCCCTTTTAAAAAAAAAATTAATTTGGATGTGGGTGTGGTTTTGGTAAAAGCGCCAAACCTCGTGTACTTTTCCTTGTGCTATAGTACGAGTTCTACTTAACAGAAATGCCTCCCAAGAAAAAGCCCAAGGTACTACAGTCACATGATATCACGTGATACTTCTTTTGCTAACTATATTAGACATCAGAGTCTGAGGAAGAGGAAGAAGAATTTCAGCCATCATTTAGTGAAGATGATGAAGATGATGAACCAGAAGTTATGCCGACTAAAGGGACAAGAGGTCGTCCCAGAAAAGGGGGAAATCGAGGACGTAAAGTATGGGACCCCTACTTGTTGATTATATTATAAGACAATATATATATGTATTAGTAGATATTCTTTTTAATGGCATATCTATAGGTCTGGCAAGAAGTTATTCTGTGCTGCATATTGTTAGGGTTACAGGATAGGTATCATTTTAATACACAACAAACAAAGTATGGACTTCCTACAGACACTGTCTTTCAATTAACACAGTGACTGTTTGTCCAGTTGGAAGTCTATTTGTTGTGATATTAAACCCCGCCCCCTAAACCCTAAGCATTAACTATACACAACAAAGTATGGACTTCTTGCCAGACAGTCTCTGAGTTTGAGAGACGTAGTAGTTTACAAGATATAGTGTTTAGAAGTACCAGTTGGCCATTAATAAGTAAAATGTCCTCTTTTGGATCTCTCTACAAATACAGCTAGTTTGATGTTCAAGTTCAATGGTTTTAACATTTTCATAATTTCATTCCTAAACTGTATCATGAAAATGTGAAAATAAAAGCATCTGTTTTTATGTAAAATATTATGACTCTGTTTCCATAGCGACCAGTCAGTGAAGATGAAGATGAAGAGTACCAACCAAATAAAAAGCCAAAAGGACGTGCACGAAAGAAAACTGAAGAGGCAAGTGTCTATTTTTATTTTCAATATAACATTACATCATATTTGTTCTAAAAATAGAGCGAAGATGATGACGATGAAGAATTTAAACCATCCAAAAAGGTACAGACAGCTGCAAGGAAAACAAAAACTGTCAAAAAGAAGCCAAAAGTTATGGCACAGTCTCTAGAGGACCCTGATACAGAGGGAGGTCCTGAGATAGCATCTCCTCCTCTTCTTTCCTTGAAGACATCACAAAGTCGTACAGACTGGAGCGCGATTGATTTGTCATCTGATGCTACAACTAAAGATGATAAGTGGGTGTGGTTTTGATAATGAAAGTGAATATCATTTCATTTTTAATAGACCGTGGACGCACAAATTTTCCTCTTGGAATGTCAATGGCATAAAGGCTTGGCTAAAGGTAAGTCAATTATTTAGTTGTATTTCCTTTTAATAATAGTTTATGTATAGTAGAGTACAGAACCTAATAAGACAGTCTGGATCTCATACCACATACTTTAATACTTCATGTTAAGGGTTTATGGAATAGGAATCAGTCTTAAAATATGGTGATCTTAAACTGTCTTATGGAATTGTGTAATAGAACTTGTTTATTTCCGTCAAAATTAAAATGTATTTGCATTTTATTTTCATAGAAGTAGCAAAATATTGTGTAATATAACTTGTTGACATGTCAATTAATAGCTTGTTTATACAGTCTAAATGCCATATCTAAAACGAATTTGATTGGTCAGTTGTTAGGGTGAAGGGGTGTGTGGTTTATTATGTAGTATACAACCAATCAAATTCATTTAAAGATACATACATTGTTTGTAGATATAATATCTGATTTTTTTAGAGTGATGGTTTAGAATACATCAAACAAGAATGTCCAGACATTTTTTGTCTGCAAGAAACTAAATGCTCAGAAAGTGACTTACCCAAGGTTTGTCATGTGACCTATGCTAATTACTCATGTGACTATCATGTGATCATTTCATCTAGTCTGATCTAGAAGTGCCGGGATACCATACTTATTGGTATTCTGCTGAAAAGAAAGGCTATAGTGGAACAGGGTATGACATCATGTCACATGACAATCACATTACTTATTTATAGGATGTATTGTAAAGAGGAACCTTTAAATGTCACTTATGGAATTGGTAAGTCAATACTGGTCAAACAAGTTTCGATAACTTGATAAACAGGTATCGAGAAGCATGATAATGAGGGTCGAGTGATAACTGCTGAATTTGAGGACTTTTATTTTATAACAGCATATGTTCCTAATGCCGGTGATAAATTGAAACGGTATGAAGGAAATTTTTTCTCATACCGTTTAATTAGAACATTATACATGTATTAATCATGTCCATCTATGTAGGTTGGATTACAGAGTGGGGGAATGGGATCCAGACTTTAGAAATTACCTTCAAACTCTGGACAAGACTAAACCTGTTATATTGTGTGGTGATTTAAATGTAGCTCATAATGAAATAGGTAGGCAATATTCTACCACTTAAAATATACTTTATAGAGAATAAAATGATTAAACTGGTCGGTCCATTGTTCTTTCCAAGCTAGTATTAATACGACATGGCCGCCAGCTTAATGCTTCAGTATAGTCCATTGAATTGGAGACTGAATTTATGTATTATAAATTCACTATACTATAGTATAATGAATACTAAAGTATATATAGACACTATAGTAGATCTTTGCACTAACCATGTCTAGAATTTGTGTCATACGAAATGTTTTATTTAGATCTAGCTAATCCAAAATCAAATCAAAAAACATCTGGTTTTACAAAAGAAGAGAGAGCATCTTTTACTACATTACTAGAAGAGAGCAAGTTTGTGGATTCATTCAGACATCTTTATCCTGACAAGAAAGATGCCTACTCATATTGGTCATATCGTTCTAATGCCAGAGCTAACAACAAAGGATGGTATGTTACTTATTACATAGCTACCATTAGTAAGCTCTAGACTAGTGAACATCAGTACTTACCACAGTGACCTAGGATAGCTACTATATTAGTAAACTTGACTAGTAAACATCAGTACTTACCACAGTGACCTAGGATAGCTACCATTAGTAAGCTCTAGACTAGTAAACATCTGTACTTACCACAATGACTTCATTTATAATTATGTATATTCTCTTTTATTTAGGAGGTTAGACTATTTTGTCATATCTGATCGTTTGGTAAACAATTTATGTGACAGTATGATTCGTCCACAAGTTTATGGCAGTGACCATTGTCCTATTGTTCTCTTATTAGCTTTGTAAATAACTCTGCCCCCTTCATTAAAACTTCATATTAACATTAGTTGTTTAATTTTGATTAATCATCAACCAATTCCCCTACTTTTTTAAATATTCATTAATCTGGTAAGGCTTATGAATAATTAATTAATCAACTTGGCTCTATCTATCTATATATATATATTATATACATGATATATATATATGAGTTATGTCATATTATATATTATATACATGATATATATATATGAGTTATGTCATATTATATATTATATAATATGACATAACTAACTTCTGTTATGTGTACCTTTACTCTTCTGAATGATGTGGGTGTGACATCTAGGGGTGGTTTCAATGAATCCTTTGACCTGCTTATGATAACATGTTGTCATCTATCTGTGATGAAGTCATGTGACCCAGTGGATAAATCACATGAATAATTTCTAACCTCTTTTCCCATATAAATAGCAATATTTTCATCTCTAACATGAGGACAACATTGTACATATAATGGAGAATACCCTACAAATGAAATAAGTCATAATTCTGAGATATCCTTAGATAAATACCGTAAGGGTACAAATTTTCGAGGGTTTAAATTTTCGTGTTTTTTAAATTTTGCTTTATTATTTAAATTTCGTGGGTATTAATTTTCGTGTTTAGTGGGTGTGAAGTATTAACTAATGGGTGTGGTGTCAGACACGTGTTGTGATTACAAGCGTGATTTTCCCGAAGTATGGCTACGTATTCCATTGAATCCATGGTGAGAGGGTACCATGTATACAAGAAAATCTGGGAGGCAGTTGACGGAGAAGTACTTCAGTGTAAAATAGAAAGAAGTAACCCTTTACAGTAGCCGTTATTTACACGCTTTATTGAGATCAAGTGATTATGCGTGGGTGGAATAAAAGTTAAATTTCGTGTTAAAACAACAATCCACGAATATAGCGAAATTAAATCCCCCACGAAAATTTATACCCTTACGGTAGTTGTCTAACTAATGTCATCATTAATAGAGTAACCTTGGCTTCCTGGACTGTGAGATATCTTTACAGTAATACACATACATTAATAGTATACTCATTGACAATTAGATTAGCCCATTTCAAGTTAAATACAAGAACTCTACTATATTGAATTACTGACAGATTATGTAGACATGTATCATATAATGTAGTGACTGAAAAAACTTGCAAGACTTAACACACTAGTCATATGATCAATCACATGACACATACCTCTAAGTATCACTGTAAACCTTGATAACGTATATTCTTAGAACATATTTGTCCAGTGTTGATCAGGGCTTCATTTGATACAATAGTAATGAACATTTTATCTGTGTAAACTATACAGATTAGAGTAAACTTAGTAAATTTATTAATGTTGTTTTAAACTCTAAACAATATGTAATTACATTAATACATTATGTTAATACATTTGTTTAGAAATATTACAATTAGTTATGTGACATTTGTACTATTACATTGAAAAGTAGCTTAGTAACTAAATATACATACTTATAGGGTAAACAGTGTCAACATTAAAAGCTTAAGAATACAACTGATATTGATTATCAATAACTTACCAACAAGACTATAGTGGACTATGTCTTCAACTAGCTAGTATAGAGCCACAACAATAACAGATGAGGTCACTTTCACACATGTACTGTCATTAGAATTAGCTGTGTGTCATGTGTGTTGACTAGTATAGGCACAACAATTGACATTGTCAATTTGATAGTCTCACAAACTGGGTCTAACTTATAAGAAGTTTTATGAATGAGAATATATCATGTAGTAGACTACACTAAGGACTGCTATTGATGAATCTTATTGCCTAGACTAATCAAATTGTTTCTATTAAATTAATTTTTGGCTTCATAATTGACCATAATTCCAGGTAATGTATACCACATTATAAAGTTGGTTTCCTTTGACTGTACTTCTTCGTAAAAGTCCAAACCTGACTTCATAATTGATTGATTCCAGGTAACACGCTACTCAAGATAGTTTTGGCTTCTTAACTTGATACTAAAACAAGTTTGACTTGTCACATATTCCATGTAACCAATCAGATTCATTTTGAAAGCTAGCTAGACTATTTAACAGTGAGATTGCTTGTCTTAACCAACGACTGTTTTTTAAAGTTGTTTCATTCTCTAATTGTCTTCAAAATGTCAGTAACTGGTGGATTAACAGACACAAGACCAGTTGATGATGCATCTAAACTGATTGCATATGAGGTAACTGAATGAAATGATAAAATGTTCTGTATTATAATGATTGTAGGTCCAATCTGCTGTGGAAAATAAAATGGGAAAATTATTGCCTGAATATTTACCATTGAAATATCGTTCTCAGGTTGTTGCTGGTGTGCTCTACTATATCAAAGTAAATATTAACCTTTCATGTCAACTTATCACAGTGAATATAGACTGCATACATTGTTAATTTAGAAAGTACATTGCTATATTTAAAGTTTAGGAAGTTTGTGGGTCTAGAGAATAAAGAACTATTGATGACATGATCCTGTCAGCTGTCACTTACAGGGACAGCTGAAATATAGGTACAGGTTGGTAAAACCAAGAAACATCAGGTTACTAGCTTGAATCAATAGCTGAACTGCCATGTTATGAAAACATGGAAGTCACAAACAGGTCATAAATGTAGTTAATTCTATGCTTAGTCTAGTAGGACAAAACCAGCACCATTCCTTGCTGTAAGTAGACTAACGCTGTCATAGCTTTTAGAGTTTTATAGTATTAATAATATTGGTGATATAAATGCTATCAATTAATTATCAATCACATTTTATCTTTTTCTTCCTCATTCCTAATCTCTAGGTTCAAGTAGGGTCTGGTAACTATGATTACCTTGTAATCAGTGTCTTGCAAGACCCTCAAAATAAGGTCCATTTGAATGGGTATAAAATAGATCAGACACTGGACAGTCCTATTTTGCCCTTTCATAACTGAACTGGGAAAGCCATTTTTGCAGAAAACAGACTCTGCTGTTTCCCTCTAATAATAATATGTTAATTATTAATTAATCAATTATTGAACTAGAAAAGCAATTTTTTGCAGAAAAGAATTTTTGTTGTTCCCTCTTGCCAAATTATTAACTATTAATTATTGAGTCAAAAAGGGAGGACATAGATGTACATGACTGCTAAAACTTACCATATATGGTATATAGACTATATAAAGTCTATATATACTTAGTATCATGAAACAAACTAGTCAGTTCTATTTCTATTAGTGATGTGGTCTGACTTTCCAAGACTATTAATAGACTCTATTAATGATCATATAATGACAGTGATGTACATTATAACTATAATAGTTAATAAAGTAGTGAAAGCTCTGACTTCAACAATATTGTTGATGCTATTAATACAGTATAGTTTATTATAAGATATTCCTTTGTAATTGTCAATAATAACATATTATCATTTCATATTGCCATTAATAAAGGTAGCTATGAACAACTTGTGCAACATTTTAACAGCAATGACCATTGTCCTGCATGTTAGTAAATAACTCAGTACCTCTAACTTTATAACTAACTATTCTGCTTTCTCTCTTAAATATTCAATAGTTCTGTAGTAGGTAGGTTATGAATAATTTATTAATGAGATATAATGATCTCTGTTGCTACATATTATGTAGTCAACAATTCAGATTCTTATTTCTACAATAATTTTTGGCTTCATAATTGACTATAATTCTGAGTAATGTATACCACAATATAAAATTGGCTTCATAACTGATTCTAATTCTTGGTAACACATACTATAATGCTAACTTGGCTTCATAATTCCAGGTAACATACTACAAACGATAGGTCTTGGCTTCTTAACTTGAAATTAAAACAAGTTTGACTTGTCACTTATTCCATGCAACCAATCAGATTCATCTTAGAAAGCTAACTAGACTATTTAAGAGCAGGATTGCTTTTCTTAACCAAAGACTGTTTTTTTAAAGTTGTTTCATTCTCTAATTGTCTTCAAAATGTCAACAGTAGCTGGTGGATTAACAGACACAAGACCAGTTGATGATGCATCTAAACTGATTGCATATGAGGTAACTGAATGAAATGATAAAAATTAATATTCTGTATTATAATGATTGTATTAATTAGGTCCAATCTGCTGTGGAAAATAAAATGGGAAAAATATTGCCTGAATATATACCATTGAAATATCGTTCTCAGGTTGTGGAAGGTGTACAGTATTATTTCAAAGTGAGTATTAACCTTTGACATTGACATCACACATGGTTACTGTTTTTAGAAAGCATGTTACTATATTTAGAGTTTATAGGATGCTTTAGTTTAAGGGGTATAAAGATCTATTGATGATGTCATAACCTATGCCTTTTATAGGAGTAGTAATACAAATACTGACAATGATAGTTAATGTTTTTTTCTTCTTTCTTAATCTTAAGGTTCAAGTGGGATCTGGTAACTATGACTACCTTGTAGTCAGTGTCATGCGAAGCCTTCAAAATAAGGTCTCTTTGGGAGGATATAAAATAGATCAGACACTGGATGGTCCTATTTTGCCTTTTTATGACTGAAATGGAAAAGCCATTTTGCAAGAAATAGACTCTGTTGTTTCCCTCTAATAATATATTAATTATTAATTAATTAACTATTGTGGGTTTTGTTGTACCCCTCTTCAATTAATTTTTAACTATTAATTATTGAATCGAAGAAAGAGTGGATGTAGATGTACATGGCTGTTAAAACTTACCATATATGGTATATAGACTATAATATTATGACATATGTAGTTTATTGAAGTTAGAGCTTCTACTACTTAACTATTAAAATTATAATATACATCACTTGTCATTATATGATCATTAATAGAGTCTATTAACTATTAATAGTCTTGGATAGCCAGACCACATCCCTCACAGAAAGGGGACTAGTTTATCATTTAATGTTACTAATACAGTAGTTTATTATAAGATGTTCCATTGTGTTCTCTGATATATTACTATGTACATGTAGTTAAAGATTAGCAGCCACTGATGGCTATGTAGCTATATTGAAATGTTTTGGCAAATTTTGTCAGTTTAATTTGATTGTTTGGTAAACAACTTATACAATATTTTTACAGCAACCATTGTCCTCTTAGTAAAAACTCAACTTTTAGTTTTAACTAACCATTTTGCTTTTTAAAAGTTTATTAATTCTGGTATAGGCTTATGAATAATTAATTATTATGATATAACATAACTGAGCTCTATGTACCTTTAATTACTCTTCTGGATAATGTGGGTGTGATATATGGGTGTGGTTTTTAATGAATCCTTTGACCTGCTTGTGAAACATTTTCATGTTGTCATCCATCTGTAATGAAGTCATGTGACCCGGCAAATAAATGACGTGACTAATTTCTAACCTCTTTCCCCATATAAGTACCAATATTTTCATCTCTAACATGAGGACAACATTGTACATATAATGGAGAATACCCTACAAAAGAAATAAGTCATAATTCTGAGATATCCTTAGATAAATAGTTGTCTAACTAATGTCATCATTAATAGAGTAACCTTGGCTTCCTGGATTGTGAAATATCCTTATAGCAATACATATATACTCGTACAACACTCATTGACAATTAGATTAGGCATTTCAAGTTAAATAGATGTACAAGGACCCTTTACTATATTGAGTTACTGACAGATTATGTAGACATGTATCATATAATGTTGTGACTGAATACACTAGTCATATGACCAATCACATGACACATACCTCTAGTATCACTGGAAAAAGTATTAAATATTGTTTTTAATACACAAGAACCTTTCACTATTGAGTTAGTGACAAAGGCTCTATAGTAGTCATATATATGTATTATATAATGTACTACTTACTTACCATATCTATGAACTAGAGTCTCTTCATATAACAATATAGCTAATACAGCATCTTCTTCTATTGCCTTAGTCCTCATGTTGATCTGTGCATGAGCTAATGTCAGTGATATCCTAAGGGAGATAAGTTAACCTTTACACTACATCGAATATCATAGTGATCTCCTGTCTACTAACTGCTTATCAATTCTTGTCACTTACATTGTATCCAAAGCAGAAAGAGGTGTGTCACTGCCTCGTACTCTACGACTCGTAAGATAATAACCTCTTAATAATTCATGACCTAATGGTTCTAATGTCACGTTGATTTGAGAACATGCAGTGAAGATCTAGAAAGAGATAACAATCTCCGATAAACTTATAATGTACTTCATTGAAGTCTTGTTTTGATAATAGAGGAATAGGATAATCTTGTGTTGCTTGTTGTAAGAGATGAGAGCTTAGAATTCCATCAATGAATTCCTCATTTTCTTGAGTGGGTGGATCTGTAACTAGTACTAGTCTGCAGTGACTGTGAATTATAGATGTGTATGTAATAAAATGGACATATAGATGATGAAATGGATATATAGGTAAATGAAATGGATGTATATTTAAATGAAATGGACACATTGCAGGTGTAATGGATGCATAAAGAATTGTATGGCCATTTGTTAATGGATGCATTCTCTTACTCCATAAATGCTTTCGATAATCCAGTTCTCTCCTACATAATGAACAAGGTATTATTTGTACTACTATATATATATGTACATGTAAGTGCTTAGTCTCGTCACTTTGTCCTAATCCAGTCACATGACAGTCACATGTCATCCACAGTGTACATTGTAATGGCCATGTCATATGATCTAGACTGTCACTATTGATGGCTTTAGATCTTTTTTGTGTTTTTGCAGTCACATGATCAAATTCGAGAACTATAGAGTGAATGGACATACAGAAAGTTGTATAGGTAGATTAATGGATGACTTACTATGTTGTAACTGTTCCCGATCGTCTTTCTTCCATTGACCAATATCTCTTAATAAACATATACCATTTCTAGCTAATAGCAGACTACCAGCTAGAAATGAGATAAGAGTATGAGTGAGAGAGAAAGAGATGTAACACACCATCAATCCATTGTGTTCCTTCTTCTTTTCTAACAAGACTGCAAAGGCTCATTCCAGTGCCATGCAGAATGGAACGGTCTGAGAATGAACTTGCATAATACAATAATTGTTGCACATAAACCATCTCAGAACCAACCACAAGAACATCAATCATCTTGTCCCTCAATAAAAGGAACAGTAATTTATACAGTCTATCTAGTTTACTAGTTAATATATACCTGTTGGACATTTTTGATGCTACTATACTTAAAAGAAGAACTAACTTCAGTCTATGAAATACTCCTGGTGGAGCAACTTCAGCTATATATAAATACAACAATAATTAGAGGATTGACCAATGAGATTGTACCTCCAAAACTGTATGCCAAAGTTGCCGAATATGTCCAGTATGAATACTGACAAGCTAAAATCAAGAAGATATGAATTGTTAATATAATCAATGTACCAGAAAATATGTCTTTAATGTGAGGTGAGAGGTGTGATGGTGACTGATGGGATGATACTACCGGATAAATATTATTAGCCTGTGGATCATATTATGTAATTGTAAATATCCAGGAATGTTCTGTACATCCATCCATCCATTTATCCATTCATCCATACTTCTATTGTAGTATGAACAATGATATGTCCATTAGTAAGTTCTGTTTTGTTAACTGGTACTCCTAATATAGTGTATTCTCCGCCCATTTCTATTTTCCCACACAAATCATCTATAAAATGCAACACAATTATCACATGACTTAACACACTAGTCATATGATCAATCACATGACACATACCTCTAAGTATCACTGTAAACCCTTGATAACGTATATTCTTAGAACATATTTGTCCAGTGTTGATCAGGGCTTCATTTGATATAATAGTAATGAACATTTTATCTGTGTAATCATCAAAGATTAGAGTAAACTTAGTGTCAGTGTTGTCTTAAACTCTAAACAATATGTTTACACACTTGTTTAGGGATATTATAAATTAGTCATGTGATAAACTATGTACTTGTTAACTTAATAGAACAACATCAAACTTCAATATGTCATATATATGTAGACCATTTTTACTCTTTTAAATTAGGATTTTAAGGAGTATTATAACAAGCAAGGAAGGTTAACATTACTTAACATTTAATACACTATATATGTTAGTATTAAACTTACCAGCTAGACTATGATGAACTACATCTTCAATTAATACAGAACCACAATGAAAACAGATAAGATCATTTCTATAATATTTACAATAATATTGATACTATTATTAAATACTGTGTGTACATAATATACCTCATTGTAGTGGACTCTGTGGATCCTGTTGTGTGACAACGAATGTACCTGGTATTAGTACATGTTGTGTCAGGACAATGGAAACATGCGCTCTCTCTGTGTTAAATGAATGGACAAATAATGGACAGGCAGACAAATAGATAGATATCATATTACATACGTGTATTTCTCTATGTGGCTCATACTACAGATGACTCCAGTACAAGTGAGGAATCTTATTTCTTCTTTCAATTTTGGTAGTTCTGTTAAATGATGTACATGATATCTAAAAAATCATAGACAATGCATGACATATATGTTGTCATGGTAACATTACGGCGGGAAATCAGGAAGTGCTGTAAGACGAAGGACAAGTAACAATTGAGTACTTGAAACTAATGAAAGCCACTTCATCTCATCAACAACAGCAAATATCACATCATGGAACAGACCCCAGCCTCGACTGGGATGGTGCAAAAGGAGGTTGCCTAGTAACGCTAAAGGTTATAGCAATGATGTACATCAATGAATCGAGTAACTGACCATTGAATTGCAGTAACTCGAATGTGTCAAGAAAAAGAGAGATTTTATAAACAGTTGATGCTTCTGTGTTCTGTATAGGGCAAAGAGAATATGGTCACAAAATAACTAGTTAAAAAGTACTTGAATTACAACATCTCTCTCAGCATCTTCAGTTAGTAGTGGTTCCTGTACTTTCTTGTTTGATAAATAAAGACTGCATTGGCTTTGTATCTTGTCGAAGTGACCATAGTCCACTAGAAACTGCAGTATAGCGACTTTCAATGACTGATCTCTGTCCATTCCTGGTTTTCCACAGCAGAGAAATGACTCGTGGTGCAGTCGTTGGAGATTTTAAAGCACCCGCCAATTGAGTGTCAATTACAATGACGTCACTACCGCTAATTTTTGTTTATTAGAAGGTGTGGCTGAAACAAATTGTTCCTTTGTAATTCGCCCTGTTTTACTGAACCATCTTGTTTTACTCAACTCACTGATTTCAAAAATGGCTGGTAGACTAGGAGGTTTAGGAGAAGAGCGAGAAGCTGATGCTGCCATTCAAGAGATTGCAGAGAAGGTAGTTAAGTAAAAATACTAAAAGTTTGATTATATTACTATTGTTAGGTCAAAAGTACTGTAGAGGAACAAAGTGGACAATCGTTCTCTGAATATATAGCTATAACATATTGTACACAAGTAGTTGCTGGTATTAACTATTTTATTAAGGTATGTGTTGACCTTTGACCTTATCATAATTAATTAGAATTAATGACCCTTGCTCTACCTGATACTTGCTCACTAGTATTCAGTGTATGATGAAAATGAATAAATTTCCTGTAATATAATTGTGTTATTGTTGTTAAAATATAAGAATTAGTACTAATGCTTTCTACTAAACAGACATGAGCCAAGTCTTTGATCTTCTATTATCCCAAATACGTAATGTACATATTATATAACCAATACAACCCACTATCCAATACAGTAATGTTCATGACCACTGATGATGACAGTTGATCTAACTGTTGAAACGTTTGGCAAAGAAAATTGTTTTGTTTGGTGAAAGATCAAAAAATAAGCATATTGTAAACTTACCCAAACATCCAGGCCTCTTTCGTACTATCCAATACAATCATATTAAACTATTCTTTTAAAGATATTGTTACTAATATGAATACAATTATTATTATAACAAGTACAAATACCAGTGCTGTAATGTTATATTAATATAAGATAATATTTGCTTCTTCATTATCTATCATCAAATAGTTCTTCTTCCCTATATGGTAATTGCTGCTTTTTTTGCTAGCAAATCAGTTGTGCCGTTTACATTTGCATGCCACACCCATTCTAAGGAAAAAGCATCTGTTATCGTTTCATGTAATAAATTGTATCAAGTAATTATTCACTTTCAAATATAATATTATCAATATATTATGTAACAACTACTATAGTACTGCTGAGATGATTATTGTAATAAGATGATATTGTTAAACAGACAATATGGACTTTCTATTAGACTTGTTGTAAAATGCTACTCTTTTTAATTTCATATTATAAGTATTATAATAATTATAGTCTTGTCGACCTTAATTAATATTTAATTGCTTCTCCCATTACTCCCGCCCCCTAGATTAAAGTGGGTTCTACTGACTATATTGCTGTCCGTGTCTACCAAAACCTTCAACAAGATATCTCCTTGTCTGGATATAAACTGGATATGACAGCAGACAGTCCTATTGATTATTTTTAAAGAAATTGAACAAGAAAATCGTTAATTTTGAATAATGTATTTTAGTTTATTATTTAATAATGAATAAGGCGTGGCACGCAGCTTAACCTTGTAAGCAGAGATTCTTGTACAAATTACAGCACAGCATGGCTGATGACGAGCGCCATAAACCAGCCAGTACTGGAGCTAAAGTAGCAGATTCTCTAACTCCAACTCCTCTAGACGACAAAATGAAGGAGATAGCTGGAAAGGTTTGAAGGAACACAACAATGATTATTTTTATTTTTTTCTATTTTAGCTAAAAACTGAAGCTGAGAAGAAGACAAAACAATCATACAGTTCATTTTCACCACGTTTGTATATTAAAAGTAGCTCAAACTATTGTGTTAGAGTGAGTCACATATTAATTGTGTGGGAGGATATTGTACTGTTGTAATAGAGTGTTAATATTAAAACTATTGCATTATCTATCAACTTAAAATGGTCTTTCTTTTATTAGTATGAACACAGTGGTCATCTACTTGATATAGCTGGTAAAGTTGCATTTGGCAAAGTATCAGGTCTGAAAGTGAAAGATAATGTCAGAGAAATTGACCTCATGTCACTGTAGCTTATTGTGAACTGTTTTAATTATAAGACATCAACTAAACTCATTCAGACAATAGCTGTTGTAGTATAACTATCATTTTATCAATGAAATTGTGTCTAGAATATTAATTATCATTGTATTCTTAATAAAAGTGTTGTTTTTAAATTCCCTTAAATTAACAATACAGTAATGTATTGTTGTTAATGCTGTTTTGTTAGTCAAACTTCAAACTAAAAAACAATTTGTATTGTCAAATAGCAAACATGCATATGTTCAGTCCTTAATGAATGACCATATATGGCAATAGTGAGCTGATTTGACACAATAGATAGCATTAGTATTTCTTCCATTACTATAAACAGTTATCATAATCAAAATACCACAGATATTCCTTTAATCTTAATTGTATATCAATAAACTATTTTAACATTATACTTCATATCAATGACAAGTGAACACAATATAATTATTAGAGTTTTTACAGACAGTAAGATAGGGGTATCTCCAATACATCCCAATTTATATATATATAGGAATGTTAATTAAAAACGTATATCCTGCATTCATATGGTCACTGCAAAGGAACACTCCTACGCGAGTACTACAGTAGTTAGCAGCTGCTATAACTCCATTGACTGGTTGTGCGAAGATCTTCATTGCTCTGTTAGCTACTAAGAACTTCATTGATCTGTTAGCAAGTAAACTAACTCACAATGGCTGATGACGAACGCCATAAACCAGGAGATATACCACCACCCAGAGCAGATGCTTTAACTCCTGTTAGAGCAACAGCTAAAGAACAAGATATAGCAATGAAGGTATATATATATTGTTAGGAATGTTCTATCTGGTATCTTGTATATATCTATATGATGTAGATGAAGTCTGAAGCACAGAGAGTAGCTGGTCAGGCTTTCAATAATTATGAGGTAGCCTATTATATCAAGAGTGGTAATAAATATTGTTTTAGGGTAAGTAAGTTTGACATTTTTCATTTATTTATTGTTTTATCTATCTTTGTCCTGATATGTGTGTATTATAGATTTGTATTGATGTTGGTCTTATTGATGTCTGTGGGAAGTATTCCTTTGGTAAGGTATCAGAAGTTACTGTGAGGGGAGTCTCAAGTAATGACACAATGACATTGTAAATAGCATATGATAACTCTCTCAATTGTTCTTAATTTTTAATAATTTTTATTATTTCTTCCATTGAGTTTATTGTATATTGATGACTTTTAGAATATTATATAATTTGTATTTCACTTGTAATGGAAATTGTTGATCTTTGAACACTTTGTTGTCAAAATCAAGATAGTTGCTTTAATTGTGTTTACATCATTCAACATAATTTATTTAAAAACAACCAAAACAACATTTCTATTTGTATGATGAGTCAGCAAATATAATTAAGTCACTAAACAAATTAATAGCAATATTACCAATTTAACTTCATTGGCTCTGTTTTAGGGTCATTGATCTTCTTTGCTTTAACTTCATCAACCATACCACCACAATATTCTCCACGGACATTAATTACTCCATCATCAACACCAACCTGTTAACACAACATGTAATGAACTAATTATGACAAGATCTTACTCTGAAACAATATATATCACCATTATTAATGAAAAATTCAACATTGTAATCAGTGTATTTCTTCCCACCATTTAATTTCTTCTCTGCATCACTCCTCATCTAGACAAAGCAATATTTGTTACATTCAAATGTGATAGTTTATCTCTTACTTTCTCGGCTATTTTTTTCTGCGCCTCATTTGGTTTCTCTGGTTCCAAAGCAGCCGCTGGAGGAGGTGGTATGTATTCCGGAACAGGACGCTCGCCGTATTTCGACATGTCGAGATCACTTGAAGACGACTTCACAAGCAAGACGCTTAAGTAAATATATTACATTGAGCCACGCCCTGTTTATAATGAACTTCCAGTATTTAATTATTTAAATATTTATAATAACAGTTATCCCTCAATCTATATAGTGTACAGTTTTAGATGTAGTGTGTTTTAAACTTCATTTAAAAAATCAGTGCATGCATCTGATGACATCATGTAATGATCTTTCTACCATTCACTTAAATTCCTCAGTATCTTCAATAGTCATAATATACAACTAGAACAATGATATTTGACATGAAATATTTATATCAGCAGTCATTATACATAAGAACAAAATAACAAGTCCATATATCATTTTATAGTAATAATATAATATTGTATGAATTCTGTTTAAAGATAATTAGATTAACTATATACATAACAGATGTTCTACAGATATAGTAGTTTGACCTTGGGAATACTTTTGTGTACATAGAACTAATTAATTATCAGTGACTAAATCTTATTTTTATATGCAAAGAGGAAATAAGTATGTTAACTTTATCAGTACAATAACGACCTCATTGAGACTAATTATAACTTACTACTATAGATAGGGTCAGTACCTCCAGACTAGACACTAGTATATTACTAATAGTTACTAGTAACTTACAAACAACAACAACAATTATATATTCTCATATTTTCAAGTAGTTATATTATAGGATATATCAACAAATATAAGTCATTATTAACTATTTATTATTACAAGATGAACTAAACCAAATTAGATTACTTAACGAAGGGTTGTTACCAGTGATAGTGATATAATACATTTAGGAAATATTGTTATTAATTATTATAAATATTCATTATTAAAGATAAGGACATAAGTTTGTGTGTGTATTATATAGTATAATGAAAATAAGTTAATTAAATAATGTCATAGTAGTAGTGTTATACATGTGTCCAGTGGAGTGTTCCATAATAGTTTATAAGGACTCTTTGTGGTCATATTTTAATACCAGTGAGTAAATGTCATTATATTACTAGAGGAAATAAGTATGTTCATTTCATATATACAATGTGACCACAAATACTAATTATTACATAGTGATAGAATTGATAATAGTTATGAATCATACACTACATCTAATTACATGCTGACACACATCATGTAAATAGTATTTACTCATTGTTACATCAGACCATTAGTTGAGTCAATATATTGCTTTATTATATAGTTACATGTTATTGAGACATGCCCTTTCCAAAGTTGCCGTGTTCATCAATTTAGTGATGATTATTTTTAGATACTTAAAATGTCTTTATTTAAAATGTAACAAGACTCCAACAGCTACTCTGATATTATAAATGTAATTCATGTTACACTATAATATCATGTGGTCAGTCACATAAGAAATTGTCCAAGCAAACTAGACTATCTTATAATAATATCTAACTATAGTTATATATCTTTCAGTAAATTCCAATAAAACAAACTATACTTATATATTGGAGCTTGTATGTATTATGAGTGAACTATTCAATGATCCTATTACCCACTATATGTATAAACTTTAATGTACATATTTATCCTTCTATTCTATAGCTATTATATGTTTCTTTATTGCTAGATGGAGTGTAACTAATGTCAATGTCAAATGTTTTGTTTATTGAACTAAAAGATTTTCAGTTGACAGCTGGACTTCTTTAATTTCAATAAAACATATTACAACTGACTACTAACTGCTCATTATACTTCCCTCCTCCACTATATAATACAACCAACAATACTATATATTATCATTGAATTGTAGTACAAACAATACACTAACTAGTTGTCACAATGAGGATAACCCTGTCAATTGTCACTTTCAACAATCATGGCTAGTCTTAAGAGTGTTCCTGCTGGTCCTCCTCCAGGATCAACTGGTCCTCCTGATGTTGCTACTCCCACTCCTGCCACTGGAAATGAACAGACAATAGCAAATAAAGTTAGTTTGTCATTTATGTCATGAAACCACTCTCATTATAATTGGTTCTAGTAAAGATGGCCATATTATTATATACTATATGATCAGCACACATTATATAGTATGTAAATGGTATATATTTATGACAGGTCAAGTCTTCCGCTGAAAAACAAACAAAGTTAAAGTTTAGTCAGTTCAATGCAGTCTCTTACATCAAGCAAGGAAGCACCTATTTGATTAGGGTAATTATCATAACAAGTACATACCTTAACTCGCTGTGCTTACCTTTTCCTTTCTCCTAAGGTGAATGTTGGTGACCAGTTTATTGATATATTGGCTGATTATAAAATGAACAGGGCCTCACTCAAAGCTCCACCACAATTAGGCAAGGGAGCTAATGACTCAATGTCATTTTGATTTAGTCTTAGCTATGACACTATTATATATAGTGTGTGTGTATTAGATTATTAATAATAGCTAGCAATTCAAATTTTAAATATTCTTATAGACAAGTACTGGTATATATAATATATTTTATATAGTACACATTTAGTTGATATGAACTATGTATGAATTTATATGGTGTTACAGATTACATACAACTCTGGGTCAGTTATTATAAGAACACTACTCCTCATCATAGTAGTAGTAGTAGTAGCCACAATGCTATGATAAAAACAAATGGTTGTAGTGAGTGATCTTCAATTCATAAATAGTTGATAAAGGTCTCTACATCAAACCATTATGTTATGAGGTGTGTCTCTCTATTACATTACAATAAGTACTCAAATTATGACAAGTTCACAACATTACTATTGTGTAACTGGTACTCTGTTCATAATAGATATAACATATCTACATTATCATGTGATCCTTTAAACAAGTATATAATGTATAATACATAATACACAATATAGACTGGGAATTTCCACAAAACAATTTGACTATTCACTAGTATCAATGAATCACACATGACTATTGATAACAAAGTGAAAAATTTAAGTTGAAGATAATTAACACTAGGTGTGACTAATGAATGTTATTGTCTTCCTACAAATTAGTCACACCTTAAAAGTAACCAGACAAAAGTGGGTGTGTCTGCTGTTGTTAGGACTGCTCCTAGCCGGAGGAACAAGTACTGCATATTCATAATGGGCGTGGTGCCATTAATTATTATTGACAATTTTAATGAATAATAAACACAGTAACAAAACATAGTGCACATGATATTGTCTTCAGTTTGAATTACTAAGAGCTGTGATGGACTCAAGTCTTCCCTCAGAATTAACAAATCTACTAAATACTTTCTTTATATATGTAACTCTTCAGATAACCCTTCATATTCATCTCTTACAAGAATATATAAATAACTGACATGAAGAATGTAGTAAGAATTGTTATTGTCAATATTATAATTCTTTTGTTAGTGAAACAACCGACATGAGAAATCTGAAGTCACAAAGAACAAAACAGATAAGTACTCACAGTAACTTTAACAAGTGACCAGGATGCTAAATTAATTAGAGTACATGTAGAACAATGTGATACTGAGTATTACAACATTGGGTACAAGTTCTAGAAGTTAGTATTGTCTAATGTTACTGATATCACAGATGAAGATATGGCTCACTTATCTACTATGTTATCAAGTAATACAACTTTAAAAGAACTACATCTCTACAGCTGTAACATCACTGATAATGGAGTCCGATATATCTGTGAAGGACTTACTAAAAACCATGAAACATTGACTGTGTTGAACATTGGATATAATCGTCAGATCACTTCAGTTAGTACCAGTACAATAGCAGATCTAATACAAACAACTATATCATTGACAAGACTATATCTCTACAATACTTCACTGAACAATGATGATATCAAGACAATATGTACATCACTTACCAAAAATACTACAATAAGGGAACTATTCTTATCAATTCATCATGAAGAGTATTGTAAAAAGTTAGACAGTTATCAAATTATTAAAGACAGACTTCAGTTTTGGTAATAGTAAGTAGATTGTTGTTTATTCTTAATATGTCTTTTCGCTTACTTTTATTTTCTCTTTAAAGTTCCCTTGACTTTATGTATTTAATATGTATAACAGACACACATGTTATCAGTACTTAAGTAGGAGTGGCTTGGATTGTCAATTGAAATGTATTGACAGAAATAATGAATATCTCACTTAAAACTGATCAAAATCTTTCAAGTGTTTGTAATATTTCTTTCCATGATAACCTAGTTATAAGCTAAGACAAGGTTTCAGACACAATTGGTCAAATGCTGAACTTGTTCATCTTTCTCTCTACCTACTATCTTGTTTGCATTATTTGCATTGACTGATATTACTCATCTATTAAACATTAATATCATTTTTTAGAAAATGTTTTTATTTACTTGTATATATATATATACATACATACATATATACATACATACATATATATATGTATACAGTTTCGTTTTAGTACATTATATATATATAAGATATATTACATCATTTGACTGCCAACAAATATATATCACATGGTTTACACAAGTTATGACTAGTACTAAATATATTGTCCTATATATACTTAGTTAATTTTGAAATATAGAACTTATTTTGATAGTCCAATATTGAAATTTATTGAACAAAACTAACTAACTGTATTACTGTAAAAACTAATTAGTTTATTTAATCAAATATGATTATTACAGATTACAGGTAGCAAACATATTTTGATGCAAAATGTAAGGATAATACTTTGATTGATTATTAATGTACTTCTGTTTATGAAGTTATATAAACAGGAGACATTAATAAGCAAAATGGTACTGTGGTTAATTTTTGCATAATAATACAATCTGTATAACTATGTATAAGTTAAATTAACTAAATATATATACAACAATACACTTAACAAAACAATACATGTACACAGATGTAATTAGTATATATTGATAACTGCATATATTTATGTACTCCTTTCTACTGTAGTATGTTAGTAATAAGATATTATAACTTGTATAATGACTGCTAACATCAACACTGCAAAGAGGGGAGAGCTTAGAAAACCAACAACTCCAGAAGGACAAGGATCAATATTGGTAACATGACATGTTGACAAATTAAAGTAATATTCATTAAGCAGAGGAGTACCACAACATTCCATGTAATCAATAAACTGTGTCACATTATTTTGACAAGAACCATCAATACAATAATAAACATAATTGCTATAATCAAGACTGGAAGCACGAGCAATTGTAAGAAGAGGTATTATCACACCTGAAGTAATCCTACATAAATAATGTAACATAGAATATTGTTGATTGATTCTTCCACATAAACCATCATTATAATAAGAGGCAAAATCAGTATAATTAATACAGCTGTAGTATGAGACATACAAATCTTTACATTCACTAGAACAGTACTCATTGACAGCACTGTTTAGTTGATTTTACAAAAAAAGAGTAAATTTGTATATCATTGATATAATAGAGATAATATTATGTTAACTTTACACTCTATCTTGATATAAATGAGTTCAGTATATAACAGCAATATATATAATCAAGAACAGATCACTTTGCCCAGTGAAAAAACTCACCAGTTCTTTGTTGATTGGATTGAGAAATGAATTAATTATAAGAATTCACTGTTACATGTACATATTGTATACTAAACATCTAGAAATGTTTTTTTATGGCAATTGTTTCTTTTTACTTACAAACCAATTGCGTTGTTTAGTATTGCATGCCACATGCACTCATTTAAAGGAGAAAGCACCTGTTACCATTACATGTAATAAATAGATTTGTATCAAGTAGTTATCACTCACAGATAAGATTGTATGGCTGATGACGAGCGCTTTAAATCGGCCACTAGTACTGGAATTAAAGTAGCAGATGCTCTAACTCCAACTCCTCTAGATGACAAAATGAAAGTGATAGCTGAAAAGGTTTGAAGGAACACAAAAATGATTATTATTATTGTTTATGTTTTAGCTTAAAACTGAAGCTGAAAAGAAGACAAAACAATCTTACAGTTCATTTTCACCACGTTTGTATATTAAAAGTAGCTCAAACTATTGTGTTAGAGTGAGTCACATATTAATTGTGTGGGTGGATACCGTATGTTGTTATAAGTAATAGAGTGTTAATAATAAAAACTATTGTATTATGTATCAACTTTAAAATGGTTTTTCTTTTATTAGTATGAACACAGTGGTCATCTACTTGATATAGCTGGTAAAGTTGCACTTGGCAAAGTATCAGGTCTGAAAGTGAAAGATAATGTCAGAGAAAGTGACCTCATGTCACTGTAGCTTATTGTGAACTGTTTTAATTATAAGACATTGACTAAACTCGTTCAGACAATAGCTGTTGTAGTATAACTCATTTTATCAATTAAATTGTGTTTAGAGTATTAATTATTATTGTATACTTAATAAAAGTGTTGTTTTTTAAATTCGCTTAATTTAACAATACAGTAATGTATTGTTGTTAATGTTCTTTTGTTAGTCAAACTTCAAACTAAAAATAATTTGTATTGTCAAATAGTAAATGTGTTCAGTGCTTAATGGATGACCATATATGGCAATAGTGAGCTGGTTTTAACACAATAGATAGCATTAATATTTCTTCCATTACTATGATAGCAAGTAGATATCAATCAAAATACCACAGATATTCTTTTAATTTTAATTTTTCAATGTTTTCTTATTGTGGACCAGTAACTACTTTAATAAGAGACTTCTCATAATCAACAATAAATTCTTTAGAATTAGTTTCTCCTTAGCAACAAACAAACTATTAAGTTTACATTATTATAACAAATAACTTTGAGACTTCAAAATTTGAATTGATAGTGTATAATATCAATAAACTATTTTAACATTATACTTCATATCATTGTCAAGTGAACACATATTAGAGGTAAACAGTTTTCACAGACAATAAGATAGAAGTGTGAATAACTTCTCCAATACATCCCAATTTATATTACATATAGGAATGCTAATTACTGTTTTTGTAACTCGCTACTCTTACGCGAGAAGCACTGCAGTAGCCTGCAGCTGCTAAAACTCCATTGATCTATTATACGAAGAGCTTCATTGATCTGTTAGCAAGTAAACTAACTCACAATGGCTGATGATCAACGCCATACACCAGAAGATATACCACCACCCAAAGCAGATGCTTTAACTCCTGTTAGACCAACTGCTAAAGAACAAGAAATAGCAATGAAGGTATATATATATATTGTTAGGAATGATCTATCTGGTATCTGGTATATATCTATATGATGTAGATGAAGTCAGAAGTACAGAGAGTAGCTGGTCAGGCTTTCAGTAATTATGAAGTAGCCTATTATATCAAAATTTGTGATAAATATTGTTTTAGGGTAAGTAAGTTTGACATTTTTCATTTATTTATTGTTTCATCTATCTTTCCCCTGACATGTGTGTTATAGATTTGTATTGATGTTGGTCTTATTGATGTCTGTGGGAAGTATTCCTTTGGTAAGGTATCAGAAGTGACTGTGAGGGGAGTCTCAATTAATGACACAATGACATTTTAAATAGCATATGATAACTCTCTCAATTATTGTTTGTTTTTAAAAAATTTTTATTTCTTCCATTAATTGAGTTTATTATATATTAATGACTTTTAGAATTGAATGTTATATAATTTGTATTTCACTTATAATGGAAATTGTGGATTTGTGAACACTTTGTTGTCAAAATCAAGATAGTAGCTCTAATTGTGTTTACATCATATAGATCATTCAACATAATTTATTAAAAAAACAACATTTCTATTTGTATGACGAGTCAGCAAATATAATTAAGTCACTAAACAAATTAATAGCAATGTTACCAATTTAGCTTCATGGACTCTAATTTTTCAGAGTCATTGATCTTCTTTGCTTTAACTTCATCAACCATACCACCACAATATTCTCCATGGACATCAATTGCTCCATCATCAACACGAATCTGTTAACACAACATGTAATGAACTAATTACAATAATACCTTACTCTGAAACAGTATACATCACCATTATTAATGTACCACTCAACATTGTAAGCAGTATATTTTTTCCCACCATTTAATATCTTCTCTACATCACTCCTCATCTAGACAAACGAACGTTTGCTGTATTCAAATGTGATAGTTTATCTCTTACTTTCTCGGCTATTTTTTTCTGCACCTCATTTGGTTTCTCTGGTTTCAAAGTAGCCAGTGGAGGAGGTAGTATGTGATCCGGAACTTTACGCTCTTCGTATCCCGACATATCGAGATCACTTGAAGACGATCAATTGAAGCATGACGCTTAAGTACATTGAGCCACGCCCAGTTTATAATGCTTCCAGTATTTAATCATTTAAATATTTGCAACATTATAATAACAGTTATCACTCAATCTATATAGTGTACAGTTTTAGATGTAGTGTGTTTTTTAAAACTTTATTTGAAAAATCAGTGCACGTGCCTGCATCTGATGACATCATATGATGATCTTTCTACCATTCATTTAAATTCCTCAGTATTTCCTATAGTCATAATATACAACTAGAACAATAATATTTGACATGAAATATTTACATCAGTAGTCATTATATATAAGAAAAAATAACAAGTCCATATATTATGTTATAGTAATAATATAATATTGTATGAATTCTGTTTAAAGATAATTATATTAACTATATACATAACAGATGTTCTACAGATAACATTGTATGGACTTTATTGTGACTCAGGGAATACTTTTGTGTACATAGAACTAATTAATTATCAGTGACTAAATCTTATTTTTATATTACAAAGAGGAAATAAGTATGTTCACTTTATCAATACAATATGGCCTCGTTGAGACTAATTATAACTTACTACTATAGATAGGGTCAGTACCTCCAGACTAGACATTAGTATATTACTAATAGTTAGCAGTAACTTACAAACAATAATTGTATATTCTTATATTTTCAAGTAGATACATTATTGTAGTAGTTATTAACAACATAATGATAATTAAATGATGACAATATAAATATACAATGGCTCTAGTGTAGTACTTTATTTACCAGCTATCTTAATTATATATTCTCATATTTTTTGAGTAGTTATATTATAGGATTTTATATGAATTTAAATTGAATTATCTCATTTGTTCATCTTCGAATACTTTAGTGTCAAAATCAAGATAGCTACTTTAATAACCTCATTGATAGTGGTTACATCTCTTAACATATTATATTGAAATTAAAAATAACATTTCTAATAATAAGACAAGTCAACAAATATAAGTCATTATTAACTATTTATTATTACAAAATGAAGAAAACTAAATTAGATTACTTAATGAAGGGTTGTTACCAGTGATAGTGATATAATACATTTAGTAAATATTGTTATTAACTACATGTTGTCATTATTAAAGATAAGGACATAAGTTTGTGCGTGCATTATATAGTATAATGAAAGTAAGTTGATTAAATAATGTCATAGTAGTAGTGTTGTACATGTGTCCAGTGGAGTGTTCCATAATAGTTTATAAGGACTCTTTGTGGTCATGTTTGTAATACTAACTTAATCAGTGAGTAAATATCATTATATTACTAGAGGAAATAAGTATGTTCATTTCATATGTACAATGTGACCACAAAAAATACTAATTATTAACATAGTGATAGAATTGATAATAGTCATGAATCATACTAATATTCATATTGACACATATCATGTAAATAGTATTTATTACTCATTGTTACATCAGATCATTATTGTATATAGTTAAGTCAATATATTGTTTTATTATTTAGTTACATGTAATTGGGACATGCCCTTTCCAAAGTTGCCATGTTCATCAATTTAGTAATGATTATTTTTAGATACTTAAAATGTCTTTATATTCAAAATGTAACCAGACTCCAATAACTATATATACTCTGTTATATGTAAATCATTTTACACTATAATCTTATGTCGTCAGTACTAGTCATACAAGAAAATGTTCAAGCAAGCTAGACTGTCTTATAATAATATCTGACTATAGTTATATATCTTTCAGTAAATTCCAATAGAACAAAGTATACTTATATATTGGAACTTGTACATATTATGAGTGAACTATTTCAATGATCCTATTACCCACTATATGTATATAATTTTAATGTACATAACAATGCATTAAATTTAACTAACTTTCTCATCTATAACTAACTAAAGTTATTCCATTGGCAGAGAACTAACTATAACTAACTAAAATTATACAAAGCTAAACTAAACAACACTAATATAATTGCAACTATTATATAACAAGTACATGTACTAGTGTATTTGCTTCTTCAGTATCTATCATAAAAAAGTTGTTTCCTATATGTGGCAATTATTCCTTTGTTACTTACAAACCAGCTGTACTGTCACATACACTCATTTAAAGGAGAAAGCACCTGCTACCATGTAATAATTAAATAGATTTATATCAAGTAATTATTCACGCACAGATATGATATTATGAATATTCTATGAATATGTTTACCTGGATATAAACTGGATATGACAGCAGACGGTTCTAATGAATATTTTTAACGAAGAAAATCATCAAGTTTTGAATTTTAGTATATTGATAATAAAAAGGGCGTGGCTCGTAGCTTAGCGTATTTCTTACTAAGTATAGCACAGCATGGCTGATGACGAGCGCTTTAAACCAGTCAGTAGTGGAGTTAAAGTAGTAGCTGCACTAACTCCAACTCCTGTAGACGACAAAATGAAAGTGATAGCTGAAAAGGTTTGAAGGAACACAACAATGATTATTATTATTGTTTTCTATTTTAGCTAAAAACTGAAGCTGAAAAGGAGACAAAACAATCTTACAGTTCATTTTCACCACGTTTGTATATTAAAAGTAGTTCAAACTATTGTGTTAGAGTGAGTCATATATTAATTGTGTGGGAGGATATTGTACTGTTGTTATAAGTAATAGAGTGTTAATAATAAAAACTATTGCATTATCTATCAACTTAAAAATAATCTTTCTTTTATTAGTATGAACACAGTGGTCATCTACTTGATATAGCTGGTAAAGTTGTATTTGGCAAAGTATCAGGTCTGAAAGTGAAAGATAATGTCAGAGAAACTGACCTCATGTCACTGTAGCTTATTGTGAACTGTTTTAATTATAAGACATCGACTAAACTCATTCAGACAATAGCTGTTGTAGTATAACTATCATTTTATCAATTAAATTGTGTCTAGAATATTAATTATCATTGTATTCTTAATAAGTGTTGTTTTTAAATTCCCTTAAATTAACACTACAGTAATGTATTGTTGTTAATGTTGTTTTGTTAGTCAAACTTCAAACTAAAAAACAATTTGTATTGTCAAATAGCAAACATGTTCAGTGCTTAATGAATGACCATATATGGCAATAGTGAGCTGGTTTTAACACCCAATAGATAGCATTAGTATTTCCTCTATTACTATAATAGTAAGATATTTTAATTAATAATAATCAAAATACCACAGATATTCCTTAAATATCAATTGTTCAATGTTTTCTTATTGTGGACCAGTAACTACATTAATAAGAGACATCTCATGATTAATAATAAACTCTTTAGATTATAGTTTCTCCTTAGTAACAAACAAACAATATTAAGTTTACATTATTATAACAAATAACTTTGAGACTTCAAAATTTGAATTAATAGTGTATATCAATAAACTATTTTAACATTATACTTCATATCATTGACAAGTGAACACATATTAGAGGTAGACAGTTTTTACAGACTGAGGTGTCTCCAATACATCCCAATTTATGCATATAGGAATGTTAATTACAAAACGTATATCCTGCATTCATATGGTCACTACAAAGGAACACTCCTACGCGAGCAGTACTGCAGTAGCTAGCAGCTACTAAAACTTCACTGAAGAGCTTGTTAGCAAGTAAACTAACCCACAATGGCTGATGATGAACGCCATAAACCAGAAGATATACCACCACCCAGAGCAGATGCTTTAACTCCTGTTAGACCAACAGCTAAAGAACAAGATATAGCAATGAAGGTATATATATATTGTTAGGAATGATCTATCTGGTATCTTGTATATATCTATATGATGTAGATGAAGTCTGAAGCACAGAGAGTAGCTGGTCAAGCTTTCAATAATTATGAGGTAGCCTATTACATCAAAAGTGGTAATAAATATTGTTTTAGGGTAAGTAAGTTTGACATTTTTCATTTATTTATTGTTTTATCTATCTTTGTCCTGATATGTGTGTGTTATAGATTTGTATTGATGTTGGTCTTATTGATGTCTGTGGGAAGTATTCCTTTGGTAAGGTATCAGAAGTGACTTTGAGGGGAGTCTCAAGTAATGACACAATGACATTTTAAATAGCATATGATAACTCTCTCAATTGTTGTTTGTTTTTAAATTTTTTTCTTGCATTGATTTTATTGTGTTATTATTTTTAGAATGTTATATAATTTGTATTTCGCTTATAATGGAAATTGTTGATCTTTGAACACTTTGTTGTCAAAATCAAGACAGTTGTACATGTTTTAATTATATATATAATTGTGTTTATATCAATCATTCAACATAATTTATTAAAATAAAAACATTTCTATTTGTATGACAACTAGTCAGCAAATATAATTAAGTCACTAAACAAATTAATAACAATGTTACCAATTTAACTTCATTGGCTCTGTTTTAGGGTCATTGATCTTCTTTGCTTTAACTTCATCAACCCTACCACCAGAATATTCTCCACAGACATCAATTACTCCATCATCAACACCAACCTGTTAACACAATATGTAGTTATGAACTAATTATGATAAGATCTTACTCTGAAACAATATATATCGTTATTATAAATGTACCAGCCAACATTGTAAGCAGTATATTTCTTCCCACCATTTAATATCTTCTCTGCATTACTCCTCATCTAGACAAACAGACGTTTGTTGTATTCAAATGTTATCTCTTACCATCTCCGCTATATCTTTCCGCGTCTGATTTGGTTGCTCTGGTTTCAAAGCAGCCGGTGGAGGAGGTGGTAAGTCTTTCGGAACAGGACGCTCGCTGTATCCTGACATGTCGAGATCACTTGAACAACTGACTTCACAAGCAAGAAGTAATAGTTTATTTGAGCCACGCCCTGTTTATAATAATGAACTTTTACTTCCAGTATTTAATCATTTAAATATTTGTATACATTATAATAACACTTATATATCACTCAATCTATATAGTGTACAGTTTTAGATGTAGTGTGTTTTTTAAAACTTCATTTTAAAAATCAGTGCCTGCATCTGATGACATCATATGATGATCTTTCTACCATTCACTTAAATTCCTCAGTATTTCCTATAGTCATAATGTACAACTAGAACAATAATATTTGACATGAAATATTTACATCAGCAGTCATTATATATGAGAACAAAATAACAAGTACATATATCATGTTATAGTAATAATATAATATTGTATGAATTCTGTTTAAAGATAATTAGATTAACTATATACATAGCAGATGTTCTACAGCTGTTTTTGTATCATTATAATATGACTTAGGGAATACTTTTGTGTACATAGAACTAATTAATTATCAGTGACTAAATCTTATTTTTATATTACAAAGAGGAAATAAGTATGTTAACTTTATCAGTACAATATGACCTCATTGAGACTAATTATAACTTACTACTATAGATAGGGTCAGTACCTCCAGACTAGACATTAGTATATTACTAATAATTACTAGTAACTTACAACAATAATTGTATATTCTTATATTTTCAAGTAGATACATTATTGTAGTAGTTATTAACAACATAATGATAATTAAATGCTAACAATATATATAGCTCTAATGTAGTACTTTATTTATCAGCTATCTTATTTCACAATGCTCAATCCTTAAAGCATACAATATGTAGGTGTATTAATAGCGGTTAGACCAACAGCTAAAGAGCTGGTATCTTGTATATATCTATATGATGTAGATGAAGTCTGAAGTAAAGAGAGTGGCTGGTCATGTTTTCAGTAATTATGAGGTAACCTATTATATCAAAAGCGGTAATACACAGGAAAAATATATTGAATACATTCATTGTTTTTATGTTGTAAATATTCAGGTTTTTGTGTAATTACAATTGTAAATATACCAACAAAAATGTACCATGTATTTTTTTTAGGTGTCGTATATATACATGATATATTACATATTTTGTACAACATTGTTGTAATATATACATTATTAATACAATTGTTGATGAAGGTCTCTACATCAAACCATTATGTTATGAGGTGTGCTTCTGTATTACGTTACAATAAGTACTCAAATTATGACAAGTTCACAACACTAGTATTATGTAACTGGTACTCTGTTCATAATAGATCTAACATATCTACAGTATCATGTGATCCATTAAACAAGTATATAATGTATAATACATAATACACAATATAGACTGGGTATTTCCACGAAACAATTTGACTATTCACTAGTATCAATGAATCACACATGACTATTGATAACAAAGTGAAAAATTTAAGTTGAAGATAATTAACACTAGGTGTGCTAATGAATGTTATTGTCTTCCTACAAAATTAGCCACACCTTAAAAGTCACCAGCAGAAGTATATTCTATGAATATGTTTACCTGGATATAAACTGGATATGACAGCAGACAGTTCTAATGAATATTTTTAACGAAGAAAATCATCAAGTTTTTAATAAAATTTAAAATTTTATAATAAAAAAGGGCGTGGGTCGTAGCTTAGCGTAAAGGAAAATTTCTTACTAAGTATAGTACAACATGGCTGATGATGAGCGCTTTAAATCAGCTAGTACAGGAATTAAAGTAGCAGATGCTCTAACTCCAACTCCTCTAGACGACAAAATGAAAGTGATAGCTGAAAAGGTTTGAAGGAACACAACAATGATTATTTTTATTGTTTATGTTTTAGCTTAAAACTGAAGCTGAAAAGGAGAAAAAACAATCTTACAGTTCATTTTCACCACGTTTGTATATTAAAAGTAGCTCAAACTATTGTGTTAGGGTGAGTCATATATTAATTGTGTGGGTGGATATTGTACTGTTGTTGTTAATATTAAAAACTCTATCAACTTTAAAATGGTTTTTCTTTTATTAGTATGAACACAGTGGTCATCTACTTGATATAGCTGGTAAAGTTGCATTTGGCAAAGTATCAGGTCTGAAAGTGAAAGATAATGTCGGAGAAAGTGACCTCATGTCACTGTAGCTTATTGTGAACAGTTTTAATTATAAGACATCGACTAAACTCGTTCAGACAATAGCTGTTATAGTATAACTATCATTTTATCAATTAAATTGTGTTTAGAGTATTAATTATCATTGTATTCTTAATAAAAGTGTTGTTTAAATTCCCTTAAATTAACAATACAGTAATGTATTGTTGTTAATGTTGTTTTGTTAGTCAAACTTCAAACTAAAAAACAATTCATATTGTCAAATAGTAAACGTGTTCAGTGCTTAATGAATGACCATATATAGCAATAGTGAGCTGGTTTTGACACAATAGATAGCAGTAATATTTCCTCATCTACTATAATAGTAAGATAAAATCAGATATCTATCAAAATACCACAACACTCCAGATGTTCCTTTAATCTTAATTGTTCAATGTTTTCTTATTGTGGACCAGTAACTACTTTAATAAGAGACATCTCGTGATCAACAATAAACTCTTTAGAATTAGTTTCTCCTTAGCAACAATTGCAAACAAACTATTAAGTTTACATTATTATAACAAATAACTTTGAGACTTCAAAATTTGAATTGATAGTATATTATATATATATATCAATAAACTATTTTAACATTATACTTCATATCATTGTCAAGTGAACACATATTAGAGGTAGACAGTTTTCAAAGACAATAAGATAGAAGTGTGAATAACATCTCCAATACATCGCAATTTATATTACATATAGGAATGCTAATTACTGTATTCATATGGTGCGCGAGAAGTACTGCAGTAGCCAGCAGCTGCTAAAACTCCATTTATCTATTATACGAAGAGTTCCATTGTTCTGTTAGGTACTAAGAACTTCGTTGATCTGTTAGCAAGTAAACTAACCCACAATGGCTGATAATGAGCGCAATAAACCAAAAGATATACCAACACCCAGAGCAGATGCTTTAACTCCTGTTAGACCAACAGCTAAAGAACAAGATATAGCAATGAAGGTATATATATATATATATATATTGTTAGGAATGATCTATCTTGTATCTTGTATATATCTATATGATGTAGATGAAGTCTGAAGCACAGAGAGTAGCTGGTCAGGCTTTCAATAATTATGAGGTAGCCTATTACATCAAAAGTGGTAATAAATATTGTTTTAGGGTAAGTAAGTATGACATTTTTTATTTATTTATTGTTTTATCTATCTTTGTCCTGATATGTGTGTGTTATAGATTTGTATTGATGTTGGTCTTATTGATGTCTGTGGGAAGTATTCCTTTGGTAAGGTATCAGAAGTGACTTTGAGGGGAGTCTCAAGTAATGACACAATGACATTTTAAATAGCATATGATAACTCTCTCAATTGTTCAAATTTTTATTATTTCTTGCATTGAGTTTATTGTATATTGATGACTTTTAGAATGTTATATAATTTGTATTTCACTTATAATGGAATTGTTGATCTGTGAACACTTTGGTGTCAAAATCAAGATAGTTGCTTTAATTGTGTTTACATCATTCAACATAATTTATTGAAATAAAAACATTTCTATTTGCATGACGAGTCAGCAAATATAATTAAGTCACTAAACAAATTAATAACAATGTTACCAATTTAACTTCATTGGCTCTGTTTTAGGGTCATTGATCTTCTTTGCTTTAACTTCATCAACCATACCACCAGAATATTCTCCATGGACATCAATTATTCCATCATCAACACGAATCTGTTAACACAATATGTAATGAACTAATTACAATAAGGCCTTACTCTGAAACAATACTTATCTTTATTATAAATGTACCAATCGACATTGTAATCAGTATATTTTTTATTATTATTTAAAATCTTCTCTGCGCCACTCCTCATCTAAACAAAGCAAAGTTCGTTGTATTCAATGTTATTGTTTATTTCATACTTTTTCGGCTATTTTTTCTGTTCATCATCTGGTTTCTTTGGAGTCGAAATAGCAGCTGGAGAAGGTGGTGTATATTCTGGACAAACAGGAAGCTGGACGTATCCTGACATGTCGATATCACTTGTAGACGATCAATTGATTTCGCAACCAAGACTGCTTTAAGTAATACTTTATATTGAGCCACGCCCTGTTTTTAATAAACTTTTATTTCTAGTCTTTAATATCACTTAAACTGTTTGTATTATAGCACTATCTGTAGTATGTACAGTTTTACAAAACAATTCGACCATTCACTGCAATAAAGGTATTCCATTCCTATCTAATGACTGTATGAGCTGTACTACAACGAGCAACTGTTAGTATCTATGGAATCATATATGACTATTGATAATAAAGTGAAATTTAATTTGAAGATAATTAACACTAGGTGTGGTTAATGAATGTTATTGTCTTCCTACTAAATTAGCCACACCTTAAAAGTCACCAGACAAAAGTGGGTGTGGCTACTGTGTCAGTTCATAGTTGGTCAAGCAAACAATGGCTGAAGGAAATCTTTCATTTGAGAAGTTATTAGAAGAGAAACCAGCTCTTGATGAATTATGTGAACATATTCACATTGGTGGTAAATGGTATCAGTTTGGTATCCTGCTTAAACTTGATTCCAAGAAGTTGGATGATATTCGTAAACAACCTGATGATTCTACTTACAAGACATTAAAAATGTTTGAGTTGTGGTTAGATACCAACCCTAATGCTACCAGAAGACAAGTGATAGATACTTTGAAGAAGAAGATTATTGAAGAAAACACTGTCGCTCATGAGTACGAGCAGATATTGAAAAAGTCTGCTGGTCAGTGATATGTCACACACTTTCATTATTAATTTATGAATTAAAATATCATTTATAAATTTCATATTATAGGAATAGAGTTCAAATCCTCAGCTACTGAATCAAGTATTATTCCTCCAAGTCATACTCATACACTACCACAATCACTGAAAAAATCCTCTAGCACTGCTAGTGAGTAATATTATGTATCTAGTGTTATCAATTGTAATGGTCTGGTATACTGGAGTGTATCAAATAATTGTAATACTGAGTAATTAACTAATGTCTTTATAATAGGAAGTGACTTTCCAGTAACTGAAGCAAGTACTATATTACACCACCATATTAATGCACTGTCACAATCTTCATTCAATCCTGTAAAAGTGTCTCAGCTCCTATTTAGTGAGAAATGTATCAGCGAAGCAACACTTGATAGTATGGAGGGATTAAAAGGCTCCACAGATGAGAAGAAGGCAACTCTATTATCTGCTATACACACAGCAATATCTTCAAATCACAAGACATTGAAAATGTTTGCTACAATACTGTCCAAATTTGAGAAGACAAAAAACCTAGCTGAGATACTTATCAGTGAATATGGTATGTAACTAATTAATCAATTTTATAATGAATCTCTTTCTATATTAAATAGCTGAAATGTTTCCTGATGAACAGATGACACCAGGTATTGTTCAAGAGTTACCACAGACAGATCATAATGATCAAATAAATCATGAAGATCATGCCAGTGACATTTTACGTTGTCATTATGGCACTCTCTCTCAGTCTCTCCGATATCCTGTTAGAGTAGCACACTATCTCTATGGAGAGGGAGTTATTACAAAAGCTACATTTTTTATTGTGAAATATACTGCAAAGTCTCACTCTACAGGAAAAGCATTGTTTGTCCTGTTAAGAGCTGTACGTCATGCTGTACATACCAACTATCATCATCTGATGATCTTTGCTAGTGTACTGTTAAAATTTACTAGCAATGTACCATGTGCTAATGCTATCTTAAAGGATTGTGGTAAGTATATAGGTTATTGTATAGCTGTTAAAATTGTTTGATGTAGAGAAAACATTTTTTGAAGTCAAGGATTCAGAAGTACATGTTATTAGTGGAATTAGTAAAGGTAAATTTACTGTGGTATATTAAGATCATGATATCATTAAGTTGTGTCAATTAGATAGTTCATTAACTACTACACCAGAAGGAGCTTTAGTAGATAGCAGTTTAACTTCCAGTCAAAGTTAGTGATGAAAACTGTGATAATAATAATAATGTTTTTTAATTGTAGATGAGATTAAAAAGGAAGTCACAATTCCAATTTCTCAAAAGTTTAGGTCTATTTTTGGATCAATGAAAAGTAAATATGCTATAATGTTCAGTAATATCAGAGAAGCCATCAACAAAACTCCTCCACCTCTGGATAAATTAAAGGGATATCTTAAAGATGGTTACTCTCACCTCAAATCTCAAATAGCTCATGCTAACTCCATTGACGATGTCCTAGATGTTGTCAATGATCACTGTACGGTTATCAATATCAGTTGTTTGGAGGGTATTGTAACACGATTCAAAATCAAAGAAGCTGAGACACATATACAAACATATAAAGATGTTGTTCAATCATTTTGTAAAGAAACAAAAGCTTCTCTTTGTCTAAATGAAACCTTCAAAGTTACAAACACACCTTCTCATCTTCAATGTGAGACAGCTGTCTTTGTTTTGAACTGGGATCCTAAAGATTGTACAATAGAAGATATTGAGGATATCCTTTCAGAATCGGTTGAAGGAAATGTACAGATTAGTGTCATTAGAGAGGGCAAGTCCATCATTGTCACCTGCTTTTTTCCGTTCAATCTAACAACTCTACTTATTGCTAGAGCTCAGGAGACTCTTGAATCAGTGAAGAGGAGAGGATTAATTCAACTTATAATAGGCCATTGTACCATTTATGACAAACATCAAAGTGACAAAGTAAGAGATGAGTAGTATTAGACAACAGTTACTACATGTGTTGTTTATTGATATATAGGAGGTTAGAACTATTGTAAAAGAGAATACAAAGGAGTTGAGAAGTCGTCTGGAACTAGAACAAACCATCCGGAAAAAGATGACTATGCAAATGTCATCTATTATCAGACAAAATGAAGGTATATTGTGTACAACTATTGTTTTATTTAATAACTGTCTATTATATGATATATCTGATTAATAACTTAATGTTCCTTTATATAGAAACAAGAGAAATGAAAGAAAAGACAATTGAAGATTTAACATCACTTGTGAAAACAAAGGAAGGTAAATTAATACAACATCAATGACAAGTCCAATGTTGTCAGTATTTTACATAATATATTAGTGATCAATTTTCTTCTCATTTTATATAAAGCTATTGAGAAGAATATACTGTCAGTGTCTGTTGAGAGACAGAAAGAGCTAGAGACACTACAAGAAATAATAACGTCATTGACTTTACAAGTAAGAGAGAGAGAACAACAGATTGAGGAGTTAAAAAAGAGCTTGAAAGGTAACTGGTATTAGTGACTTCTCATTATATGACATTGTTACTAGATCTAGCATTTATACCAAAGGCTCGTAAACCAGTAACTGACCAAGGACTTGAGGAGACTCAAACACAATCCAGTCAGGAAGAGACATCACTTATCACTAAAACTACAGGTAGTACTATTTTATATAAATAGTTTTATAATACTGCTGTAGAATCTCTACCAATATCAGAGTTAACAGATCAGTTAAAGGGTTCAGTTGATGATAAAGAAGACATTTCATTACCTCATACAAGTAGGTTGTATCGTAATTCGTATTACCGTATAGCCGGTATTATTGGCAGCTGAAATATTTGACTGTTTGCCATCAAAATTAGCAAAATTTAAATTTGCTGATTTATTAAAATAACTGTTGTAATTAAAGGTGGGTGGTATTAATTAACGGTGGGTGGTAATGTGTGTACTATATAACGTCACGCCATTTGCACTTGCATTGTTCTTATAAGTTTCCTTTAAGCATATATCAACTCTCTTGTTGGGTTCTTTTAGTTCTTTTCGTGAAATACCTAAGTAATGCCATTTACATAGCAGATGGGGATCACATCCAGGGAGGTGTGAAAAATTATTGACAGTTTTTATTTGACGATTTTGTTTGCAGACCGTCAATACGCCAAATTAAATTCGCCACCACTAATACCTGCTATATGGTATAACAAAGTGAAATAATGTTTATTAATGTAACATAATTATTAATATAATTATTAATATAATCTATTACATTCTTCAATGTAAGTATCATTATAGTAATTTGTATTGTCTACTAGTAGTGGTTGTGATGAATGATGTCATAATTGAGTCATAAAATTATTACCACAAAGTCATAATGTTGTTAGTAATAATATATTGATAATACTTAAATTACAAATATTAAAATTATTTATAATCTTGTTTTATTATAATATAAATGTCTTTATTGATAGAGTCTCCAGATGACATATTAAAGGATTCTGTTGATAGAGAGTCAGAGGATAAAGAGTCAATCAAAGGTATGTATCTTTGAATATATGTCATTGTTAGTTATGACAAATGTAAACAAGATCACAATTATTATAAAAATGACATCCTATAATTGTGATGTTAACAGTTATTTCTTGTTAGCAGTAGACTTCTCTCATAAGACGATAACCTCTATAAATTTTCATAAGATGCTATACAAAGTGGTTGCTTCTTGTAGCTCTGTAGTCAATTGCAGTCTAAAATAAGTAAACAAAACTTGCTTATATTAAGAGTTATGATCTAGTCATTAGTCTCATACCCTTTAATGAAGGGTCTGGTCAATGATTATTATGTGCAATATAGGGTCTGGTAAAGGCAAGACAATTACTAGTCATATTTTGTGGTTAAATCTGAATACACAATGTTATGTAATTATTGGTTTACATAAAAAGTATTCTGTAGATAAAGACAACAATTATTATGTATATGGACAGTTTATCAGACCTTTACTTTCTCCTTATGTTAGAATAGGAATATATATCACAGGAACTATTAGTCTCTTCCTCAGGCCTCCCATTCACTTAACACAAGAAAGGACGTCTATGGCTAAAAAAAACCAAAAAGTGGCTTAAAATACAAGAAATTAGACTAAAGTTTCCAGACACCCTTTCTCGCTTTAAGCATGCAAGTGGGCATCTGGGGAAGAGACTATAAGGAACTGCAAACTTTCCATAGACCTTATAATTGTAGTCTAAGGAGATATCTCAGACTACATGTAATGGTCAATGAGGAAACCATATAGGACTATGAACAATACTTCAGTAAACCTATGAAGTAGACATGTTTTGTATATAATTCTACTAAGTCTCAAAACATAACAATTATAATATTTGATGTACAATGTTTCTATAGTGATGTGTCATTTTAAACATGATCACATTATTAGTTGTTTCGTTTACTTTTATAACTTCAGTCTACAAATCTAGATAATATATTAATAACCACACCCACTTATTTCACACACTGTAAAACATTATTGTCATTGGTTTATACAAAACTTTTTGTTTTTCACTACAAAAAAATGTTGATTTAATTGATAGCCTCTTTTACAAACAGCTGCTGTCTCTTCACTACATTTGTCAATAGAGGACTATAATTGACATTATTTTGTATAGTATCACAGGATTAATGTGAACTAGACAAATAGTTAGTGACAAAATGAATTATTTGCCTTCAAAGTTTCCTGTTATAAAGTACATGGAATTATATAACATGTATGGGTGGAGCACTATTATGAAGGATTGTTTGTTATTATAGACAAAGTATTATTTTTTATTTGTTAATTCGCAAATCAATCTGATTGTACAATTATTATAAAAATGACATCCTATAATTGTGATGTTAACAGTACTTCTTGATAGCAGCAGACTTCTCTCATAAGACAATAACCTTTATAAGTTTTTCACAAGATGCTATGAAAAATGGTTGCTTCTTGTAGCTCTGCAGTTAGTTGTAATCTAAAAATATAAAAATTTTTAAAATATATAATAATTTCGTGCTTCAATACAAACTAAAACTTACTTCATAACCTTTTTTCATTTACTAATTCTTAAATCAATCTGTTTGTCTTTCTTCTATTAGTTCCTAAACTAATAAACTTCATTAGATCATTTCATTATTTATAGACTCATTATATCTAGTTAGTTAGTAAACTCTACAGTTCACAAGTCTCAAGTTGATATATTAATACCTGATATCCAGGGATGTGTTCTGTTAATATAATAACAATGATAGAATTATATTTATTGTTCCTCTATAACCAACACTCATAAAATGATAAGTCCCGCCTCCTATTAGCTCGTTGCCATAGTAACCATATTAAGTAAACAGTAATGGCTTCCTTTGTCGACTTTTTGATCAAAGCATTTTTCAGTTACACTCTACTATAAAAACAATGTGGTTTGTCAGTTCAATAAGCTATGATCTCACCATGAATTATAGGATGTACAATGTATTATTATAACTACAATAATTCATAATCAAGATTATTTACCATATCAAGAAAAGCATCAAAATAAACTGATAAATAATCTTACCTGTGGTTCCTTCTACTTTTGTTTATATCTATTAGCATGTACTGCTCGGTATAGTTACTGTACTTAACCACACCCACCAAACATTTTTATGACGACAGAGCATTCCTATGTACAACGTAGAGAGATACATAATTTCCTCATTTAACAAACATATCAACTCAATTCTGAACTCAATGAAATAGAATGTAATAATGTTTACAATACATATTATAAAAACATTGTAGTCTTGTGTCATCTTATATTACAGTAACATTAGACCACACAAGACAAGACAATTTAGACTGTTTATTTCAGTCTCTATTCTTTACCTATTGACAACTATTATCAAATAAACTTTACACATTTCACAAAAGTATATATGTTAAGAAGCAACAAACAGGAAATATCTAAAGAATAATTCATTTTCAGATCTTGTATTAGATCAAAACAGTTTATTGTCACACTAAACTATAAAAATGTGTTTTGTCAGGAAAAGATTGATAAGCTACAATTCCTCTCAAAGCAAAGGGGTTGATCTCACCAGACTAAGTTGATGTATGAATACCAGAAATCCATTATATAGTAATGTTCTGTTAGTATGAAAGAATTGTTCCTCTGTAACCAATAGAACATACTAGACAGCGAATTTAACAGTAAACCACGCCTCCTGCAATTCGTTGCCATAGTAACCATATTCAGTAAACAGTAATGGCTTCCTTTCTTCTTCAGTGTATTGTCTGTGTATTGTAGTGTGTTATAGTATATATTACTATGTGTGTACTATACTATATACTAACTCTGTTTTATAACAGGAGACACTGGAAGTGTTGAGTGGAGTAGATATGACAATAGTGTTGACCTCATTAGACCAAGTGTATTAGAAAGTGAAGATGTTATAAGTAAATTAATAAAAGAACAACAAACAGGAAAAGAATGGAGTATTGATCTCAACTCATCATCTCTTGAAAGTACTGCAGTTATTATAAACAATCTTAATAAGTGTACAGTGAGGAGACTTCATATACACAACACTTCATTGGACAGTAAGTGTGTATCGATATTATCAGAGATACTAAAAACTAATAAAACAATAAAGATACTAGTGCTGTTCTCCTCTTCACTTACTGGTGGTATCAAACAAGTCAGTGATAGTCTCTTTAATAATAAAACACTTGAACAGTTAGAGTTGTCTTATGTTACTGGTATCACAGATGAAGATATGCCTCACTTATCTACTATGTTATCAAGTAATACAACTTTAAAAGTACTACATCTCTACAACTGTAACATCACTGATAATGGAGTCCGATATATCTGTGAAGGACTTACTAAAAACCAAACATTGACTACGTTGGACATCGGAAGTAATCGTCAGATCACTTCAGTTAGTACCAGTACAATAGCAGATCTTATACAAACAACTACATCATTGACAATACTATATCTCTACAATACTTCACTAAACAATGATGATATCAAGACAATATGTACATCACTTAATAAAAATACTACAATAAGGAAACTATGGTTATCAAGACAACATGAAGAGTATTGTATGAAGTTAGACAGTTATCAAGTTATTAAAGACAGGCTTGTGTTCGTGTAATAGTAAGTAGTTTGTTGTTTATTCTTAATTTATCTTCTCGCTCACTTTTATTTTCTCTTTAAATTACTCATGACATTATCTTCTTTCCTTTTATTAACAATTTCTTTCTCTAACAAAACTAGTAGACAATAAAAATAGAGCAGTTTTGCTTGACACTTACTTCTCTAACGTCGCACTTTTTTGCTCTCTGACAGCTGCTCAATTTGGCGCCTGTGAAATTACTTATGGGTGTGGCTTCATTTTAAACCCGTTTGTGGAGATTTGTTACTTTCTGAAGAGAGATTGAAGAAAAGCATTCTTTCTTAACTACTTAGAGAAGTCAACACTTTGTGCCAAACAATTTAAAGCTTTATCTTCATATCAAAGTATATGTTTCTAACTTGTAAGTGTTCTTTCAAATTATTATATTATCATAATATTAACAGTTATTGTAGTTATCTGTTAATTAACAATACTTTTCCTTATGTTTGTCACTCAATGACAGTATTATTAATATTAATATAAAATTACCTTTAAAGTATGAATTTTAAGGTTAATTGAATATCTCACAATCCAGAGCCATTCTTGTACTCTATTGAAGTTAGCAGCACATTCCTCAGGTACTAGAAAACCACGCCTTATTAAATATTTGTGGTTTCAAGTATTTTTGATAGGGTGGAGCTGCAGATATGGAAAACTTACAACAACATTGTGTGTAGGACAGAACATTCCATCGATTTAGTTAATATATTATAAATGATAACCAATTAAATCCTTTCTAAACAGTTTGTTTAATTTTTTTTTTTAAATCACTTTTCATATTTTCTTAAAAACAAAATTTGGGGATAAAATTGTTAGTATAAACAATAATCAAGAAACTAGCACTGTAGTTACTGGTCTCCAGGAACGTTTGTCCTTAATTTCTTACACTAGATTGTTTTGCATACAAATTTAAAAAAACATTAGGTTATTATAAACATTTACATGGCTTTTATTACTGAGTTAAAAACAGTGACAAGCTTCACATTCTTATGTGCAAATATAAGATCATAATGGCTTGTAATATACAAGGTGACAACATCATTCAATGTGGCTTCTTAATATACATCATTACAACGGTTCACAAAAAATGGACTCAATAGCCAGCAATAAGAGGAAATGTACTAAAATGAACAAATGGCCTCATTGCTGGGTGGTAAAGACACACCCATATCAAAACAACTGACGATAGTATTTGTACTAACTTGACACACTTGAATATCATACTGTCGTTTAAGTTCAAAGTCTCAATAGCCAGCAATAAGAGGAAATGTACTAAAAAATAAACAAATGGTCTTATTGCTAGGTGGGAAAGACACTCCCACATCAAAACAACTGACCATAGTATTTGTACTAACTTGACACAGTTGAATATCATATCATCGTTCACATTCAAAGTCTAAAAAGCCAGCAATAAGAGGAAATGTACTAAAAAATAAACAAATGGCCTTATTGCTGGGTGGGAAAGACACACCCATATCAAAACAACTGACGATAGTATTTTTACTAACCTGACACACTCAAATATCATATTGTCATTCACATTCAAAGTCTCAAAAGCCAGCAATAAGAGGAAATGTACTAAAAAATGAACAAATGGCCTTATTGCTGGGTGGGAAAGACACAGTGCACCCATAATACATTGTCTGTTAATATCTAGCTGTTCAGTAGCAGAAGTGCATATGGAAAATGTTCCACCAGATTACATAGAAACCATCAAAACTTATGTCAACTCAGGTACACAATAAATTACATAAATACTGAGTGATTATAATTTCAATCTTTGTTATCTTTAGGCTGTGATGGAGACAATGAAGTTAATTATATAATGGATTGTAAGCATACTGTTCTATAAATTCTATGTTGTGATTGATATTTAGTAGAAGATTTAGAGGACAATGACATACTACTTCCATCATTCACATCTGAACCAGTAATAGATAAGGATGATATATTTTGTACTGAACAAAAATGGGGCAAGGAATTTTACCTTAAAAGTTATCCAAACTTTAGACGTGACAAATCATATCAGTATGTTATTCATATATGTGAATACTATAGATAATATTCTATCATTGTATCAGTGACTGCATATTTACAAGAGGGTTCATTAGAACAACAATCAAAGCAAATGAAGTATGTTTACAAATATCATATAAAATTCATGTTTTTATAATACAAAATAGCATACAATCAGACAACTATTAAATGGAGAATGTTATAGTGATTTTGTTAAAGTAAAGTATGTGGATGATGATTGGCCAATTGACCTTGATGATATGGTGAGAATATCAGTCTAACAAACAATTACTCCATACAGTTTCATGTAGGTAATGGAAATTAATTACTATTTACTTGCAATTGCTTTGGCAAGTGATTGTCTAAAAAAAACCTGTTTTCTATTTAAATGATTTTATGAAATCAATCGTCTGGCCAGAGGTAATTCCAGATAATAAGTCGTAAGCTATAACCTCATTGAATTATACTTATAGATTCTCACTTTGTTAATAATGGAGAAATTTCACTTTTCGTATGAAAAGGCAGTTAAGTGCCTCGTACAAAGACAACTTCCCTGTATCCAAATACAAAGTTCTTGATTTTAAGTTATTAACTTGAACTCTATTGTAGTGATAGAAATGACATATTGCTGTATTTTAATATGAATCTGATAGTCATATTGATCAAATTTTTACTGAAATGCTTGAAAGAAAGTCAGAATTTGAATATTAATTGAAACCCTGAAGTTATATTGGACTTGCAAACCAATCTTAAGCCAATAAGAGTCTCATATCCTACAACATAAGCACTTGATGCACAATCAACAATGCTTTGAGCAGAGTATACTACACTAATGTTTGCTATTGCTGCCTAGACATCAATACAAAAACACTGACCTTCAGAGATCTTTCAGTGCAGTCTCATATCCTAAATAATACAATTTTCTTGTAGCATTGTCATGTGGGGATGAGACATTAATTAAGCTTCTGCAGCAGCACATTCAAATAAGGAATGCAAGGAATGCACATTAACTGCAGCAACACATACCGCGGTTTTAAGATCCACCTACAGGAATGTGCTGCTGCACGAATGTGCTGCTAACTTCAACAGGAATGTGCTGCTGCACGAATGTGCTGCTAACTTCAACAGTCATTCTTGTATGTATATATATATATATATGTGACCTGATTTGCAAAAAGGGACCATTTCTGTCAAAACATTTGTGGCCTGTTTTGTGAAAAAACACTGTTAAAACATATCAAAAAACAGTTTTGCATTCATATAAATAGTTATGCATATATAGCAACTGTATGTATACAAAACTGAGATGTTTGAGATGTTCAATTACTGTTCAATCAAATTCTTGTCTAATAAACATGATACTTCCATTATTAATAATAAAATTTCAATTTATATCAAATCTATTACAATAATTTTTATAACTGTTATTAACATCAAGATAAAGACAAACCTCTCAAGATCAACCACTTGAGATGAAGAGACTGCAACAGTGGGGCTAGTACTGATAACTACAGTAGAACTTACTGTTATAGTAGGACTTACAGTTATAATGGAACAAACATTGCTATCAGTAATCCCACATGATGTTAAGTTAAAAGTGAAACCAAGTATAGGAACACCACAACATCCCATATAGTCTACAAATGTTGTCACATTATCTCGACAAGGACCATCAATACAATAGACATTAATAGATACATTACTAGTATATGTTGGGCAATAGAAGAGAGTATCAAGGGGTATTATCACACCTGATGTAATACCACATAAATAACGTACCATACAATATTCTTGATTGATTCTTTCACATACACCATTGTTAATATAAGTGATTCCTTTAGTGAAGTTGATACATCTGTAGAATGCAGCTGTTAAATTTTTACATTCACTAGCACAGTATTCAGTCAGTGCTCTATCTAGATGACGATATGTGTCCATGGTGACATTCACAGGCGCTGTATGTACGTATGATGTAATATTATGAAATAAAGTTCCCCTATTGGTACAAGTGGTACTATGGTTGAAAAACAACTGAGTTATTTTGGTACAATTTAGCTTTTCTTCATGAACATGAATTCCTCTTGTCATCACATGTGAATCAAGTTTCTGACTAGGAACAAGTACAGCATTAACAATGACAGAGCTCTGGTAGTAGATCAGGAACAGTACCAAGAAAAGAGAAATCATTTTGAATAGGACAAAACAATAGTAGCAGTAACAATGTAAACTATAATATAGCTATATAGGTGTGGCAGCTGATATGACTAAACATGTCAAATAAATAGACCAAATATTTACTGAATAAACCCACTTTATGGTTCCTGTATGCAATAAATACAATATTACTTTCTGTTGAGGTGCTTACAACCAAATGATATACATGAATGTGTCAAACCAACCTATATACTGTTAAAATAAGAGAGATTATTTAAATCAATTCATAATCACTTAGCTATAGGTTAAATAAATGTCTACAAAATACATTTAAAAGTAATGACAACATACCTGTTTTAAATTGATTAGTAATTAGAATATAAAATTGACAGTTCATGATCATTTACTTCAAAAACTACCTTCTCATAAAAGACAAATATGTAGTAAGAGGATTGTACTATTATAAATTCCACAGTACAGTCCTAGACCAAATATAGCCATGAAAATTATTGTGTCTAACTAATTAGACATTAAACATAATCTTCATACCTCCTACATGTCTAGATCTATTAATTAAATCAACCAATTAGTTGCCCAATCAATGGACAAGTATCAGTATCAATATATTACATAATGTCAAATTGAACTCGTGTCCTATTAAGGAAGCTCTGGAGCATTCCATGTAATCTATAAACAATGCTTCATGCTGTTTTACAAGAGCCTTCAACACAGTAGAAATATGTTCTAAAGATATCATGGCTAAGATAAGTAACATATAATGTACTAGTAGATATTATAACAACTGAAGTTTTTCCATATACATAACACATCAAACAATATTTCTGATTGAATTATCAATATACACTATCATTAATGTAAAAAGTTGACTTTTTATTATTTACACAGTTGTAGTATGCAACATTCAAATCTTTATCTGTGTATAATGTATAATACATAATACACAATATAGACTGGGAATTTCCACAAAACAATACAACCATTCATTACACTAAAAGACATTTCTATATAATGAGTGCTGTACTACAAGGAGCAACTCTAGTATCTATGGAATCATACATGACTATTGATAATAATGTGAAATTTGATTTGCAGATAATTAACACTAGGTGTGGCTAATGAATGTTATTGTCTTCCTACAAAATTAGCCACACCTTAAAAGTCACCAGACAGAAGTGGGTGTGTCTGTTGCGTCAAACAATGGCTGAAGGAAATCTTTCATTTGAGAAAATATTAGAAGAGAAACCAGCTCTTGATGAATTATGTGAACATATTCACATTGGTGGTAAATGGTATCAGTTTGGTATCCTGCTTAAACTTGATTCCAAGAAGTTGGATGATATTCGTAGACAACCTGATGATTCTACTTACAAGACATTAAAAATGTTTGAGTTGTGGTTAGATACCAACCCTAATGCTACCAGAAGACAAGTTATAGATACTTTGAGGAAGGAAGTCATTGAAGAAATCACTGTTGCGCACAAGTATGAGCAAATATTTAAAAAATTTGCTGGTCAGTGATATGTCACACACTTTCATTATTAATTTATGAATTAAAATATCATTTATAAATTTCATATTATAGGAATAGAGTTCAAATCCTCAACTACTGAATCAAGTAGTATTCCTCCAAGTCATACTCATACACTACCACAATCACTGAAAAAATCCTCTAGCACTGCTAGTGAGTAATATTATGTATCTATTGTTATCAATTGATATGTCTGGTATACTGGAGTGTATCAAATAATTGTAATACTGAGTAATGAACTAATGTCTTTATAATAGGAAGTGACTTTCTAGTAACTGAAGCAAGTACTATATTACACCACCATATTAATGCACTGTCACAATCTTCTTTCAATCCTGTAAAAGTGTCTCAGCTCCTATTTAGTGAGAAATGCATTAGCGAAGCAACACTTGATAGTATGGAGGGATTAAAAGGTTCCACAGATGAGAAGAAGGCAACTCTATTATCTGCTATACACACAGCAATATCTTCAAATCACAAGACATTGAAAGTGTTTGCTACAATACTGTCCAAATTTGAGAAGACAAAAAACCTAGCTGAGATACTTATCAGTGAATATGGTATGTAACTAATTAATCAATTTTATAATGAAAACTGATATCTCTTTCTATATTAAATAGCTAAAATGTTTCCTGATGACCAGATGACATCAGGTATTGTTCAAGAGTTACCACAGATAGATCATAGTGATCAAATAAATCATGAAGATCATGCCAGTGACATTTTACGTTGTCATTATGGCACTCTCTCTCAGTCTCTCCGATATCCTGTTAGAGTAGCACACTATCTCTATGGAGAGGGAGTTATTACAAAAGCTACATTTTTTATTGTGAAATATACTGCCGAGTCTCACTCTACAGGAAAAGCATTGTTTGTCCTGTTAAGAGCTGTACGTCATGCAGTACATACCAACTATCATGATCTGATGATCTTTGCTAGTATACTGTTAAAATTTACTAGCAATGTACCATGTGCTAATGCTATCTTAAAGGATTGTGGTGAGTATACAGGTTATTGTATAGCTGTTAATAACATTGATGTAGAGAAAACATTTTTTGAAGTCAAGGATTCAGAAGTACATGTTATTAGTGGAGTTAGTAAAGGTAAATTTACTGTGGTATATTAAGATCATGATATCATTAAGTTGTATCAATTAGATAGTTCATTGACCACTACACCAGAAGGAGCTTTAGTAGATAGCAGTTTAACTTCCAGTCAAAGTTAGTGATGAAAACTGTGATAATAATAATAATGTTTTTTAATTGTAGATGAGATTAAAAAGGAAGTCACAATTCCAATTTCTCAAAAGTTTAGGTCTATTTTTGGATCAATGAAAAGTAAATATGCTATAATGTTCAGTAATATCAGAGAAGCCATCAACAAAACTCCTCCACCTCTGGATAAATTAAAGGGATATCTTAAAGATGGTTACTCTCACCTCAAATCTCAAATAGCTCATGCTAACTCCATTGACGATGTCCTAGATGTTGTCAATGATCACTGTACGGTTATCAATATCAGTTGTTTGGAGGGTATTGTAACACGATTCAAAATCAAAGAAGCTGAGACACATATACAAACATATAAAGATGTTGTTCAATCATTTTGTAAAGAAACAAAAGCTTCTCTTTGTCTAAATGAAACCTTCAAAGTTACAAACACACCTTCTCATCTTCAATGTGAGACAGCTGTCTTTGTTTTGAACTGGGATCCTAAAGATTGTACAATAGAAGATATTGAGGATATCCTTTCAGAATCGGTTGAAGGAAATGTACAGATTAGTGTCATTAGAGAGGGCAAGTCCATCATTGTCACCTGCTTTTTTCCGTTCAATCTAACAACTCTACTTATTTCTAGAGCTCAGGAGACTCTTGAATCAGTGAAGAGGAGAGGATTACTCCAACTTATAATAGGCCATTGTACCATTTATGATCATAGAAGAGACAAGGTAAGAGATGAGTAGTATTAGACAACAGTTACTACATGTGTTGTTTATTGATATATAGGAGATTAGACCTATTGTAGAAGAGAATACAAAGGAGTTGAAAAGTCGTCTGGAACTAGAACAAATCATCCGGAAAAAGATGACTATGCAAATGTCATCTATTATCAGACAAAATGAAGGTATATTGTGTACAACTATTGTTTTATTTAATAACTGTCTATTATATGATATATCTGATTAATAACTTAATGTTCCTTTATATAGAAACAAAAGAAATGAAAGAAAAGACAATTGAAGATTTAACATCACTTGTAAAAACAAAGGAAGGTAAATTAATACAACATCAATGACAAGTCCAATGTTGTCAGTATTTTACATAATATATTAGTGATCAATTTTCTTCTCATTTTATATAAAGCTATTGAGAAGAATATACTGTCAGTGTCTGCTGAGAGACAGAAAGAGCTAGAGACACTACAAGATATAATAATGTCATTGACTTTACAAGTAAGAGAGAGAGACCAACAGATTGAGGAGTTAAAACAGAGCTTGAAAGGTAACTGGTATTAGTGACTTCTCATTATATTACATTGTTACTAGATCTAGCATTTATACCAAAGGTTCGTAAACCAGTAACTGATCAAGGACTTGAGGAGATTCAAACACAATCCACTCAGGAAGAGACATCACTTATCACTGAAACTACAGGTAGTACTATTTTATATAAATAGTTTTATAATACTGCTGTAGAATCTCTACCAATATCAGAGTTAACAGATCAGTTAAAGGGTTCAGTTGATGATAAAGAAGACAGTTCATTACCTCATACAAGTAGGTTGTATTGTAATTTGTATTACTGTATAGCAGGTATTATTGGCAGCTGAAATATTTGACTGTTTGCCATCAAAATTAGAAAAATTAAAATTTGGCAAAATTTTAATTTGCTGATTTATTAAAATAATAGTTGTAATTAAAGGTGGGTAGTACTGTGTGTACTATATAACGTCACGCTATTTGCACTTGCATTGTCCTCATAAGTTTCCTTTAAGCATATATCAACTCTCTTGTTGGGTTCTTTTAGTTCTTTTCGTGAAATACCTAAGTAATGCCATTTACATAGCAGATGGGGATCACATCCAGGAAGGTGTGAAAAATTATTGACAGTTTTTTATTTGACGATTTTGTTTGCAGACCGTCAATACGCCAAATTAAATTCGCCACCAATAATACCTGCTATATGGTATAACAAAGTGAAATAATGTTTATTAATATAATATACTCTATTACATTCTTCTATGTAAGTATCATTATAGTAATTTGTATTGTCTACTAGTAGTCGTTGTAATGAATGATGTCATAATTGAGTCATAAAATTATTACCACAAAGTCATAATGTTGTCAGTAATAATGTATTAATAATACTTAAATTACAAATATTAAAATTATTTATAATCTTGTTTTATTTTAATATAAATGTCTTTATTAATAGAGTCTCCAGATGACATATTAAAGGATTCTGATGATGAAGAGACAGAGGATGAAGAGTCAATCAAAGGTATATATCTTTGAATATATGTCATTGTTAGTTATGATAAATGTAAACAAGATCACAATTATTATAAAAATGACATCCTATAATTGTGATGTTAACAGTTATTTCTTGTTAGCAGTAGACGTCTCTCATAAGACGATAACCTATATAAATTTTCATAAGATGCTATACAAAATGGTTGCTTCTTGTAGTCAATTGCAGTCTAAAATAAGTAAACAAAACTTGATTATATTAAGAGTTATGATCTAGTCATTAGTCTCATACCCTTTAATGAAGGGTCTGGTCAATAATAATTATATGCAATATAGGGTCTGGTAAAGGCAAGACAATTACTTGTCATATCTTGTGGTTAAATCTGAATACACAATGTGTTATGTAATTTGTGGTTTACATAAAAAGTATTCTGTAGATAAAGACAACAATTATTATATATATGGACAGTTTATCAGACCTTTACTTTCTCCTTATGTTAGAATAGGAATATGTATCACAGGAACTATTAGTCTCTTCCTCAGGTCTCCCATTCACTTAACACGAGAAAGGACGTCTATGGCTAAAAAAAAACAAAAAAGTGGCTTAAGATACAAGAAATTAGACTAAGGTTACCAGACACCCTTTCTCGCTTTAAGCATGCAAGTGGGCATCTGGGGAAGAGACTATAAGGAAGTGCAAACTTTCCTTAGACCTTATAATTGTAGTCTAAGGAGATATCTCAGACTACATGTAATGGTCAATGAGGAAACCATATAGGACTATGAACAATACTTTAGTAAACCTATGAAGTAGACATGTTTTGTATATAATTCTATTAAGTCTCAAAACATAACAATTATAATATTTGATGTACAATGTTTCTATAGTGATGTGTCATTATAAACATGATCACATTATTAGTTGTTTCGTTTACTTTTATAACTTCAGTCTACAAATCTAGATAATATATTAATAACCACACCCACTTATTTCACACATTGTAAAACATTATTGTCATTGGTTTATACAAAACTTTTTGTTTTTCACTACAAAAAAAATGTTTATTTAATTGATAGCCTCTTTTACAAACAACTGCTGTCTCTTCACTATATTTGTCAATAGAGGACTATAATTGACATTATTTTGTATAGTATCACAGTATTAATGTAAACTAGACAAATAGTTAGTGACAAAATGAATTATTTGCCTTGAAAGTTTCCTGTTATAAAGTACATGGAATTATATAACATGTATGGGCGGAGCACTATTATAAAGGATTGTTTGTTATTATAGACAAAGTATTATTTTTTATTTGTTAATTCGCAAATCAATCTGATTGTACAATTATTATAAAATGACATCCTATAATTGTGATGTTAACAGTACTTCATGATAGCAGTAGACTTCTCTTATAAGACAATAACCTTTATAAGGTTTTCATAAGATGATGAAAAATGGTTGCTTCTTGTAGCTCTGTAGTTAGTTGTAATCTAAAAATATAAAAATTTATAAAATATATAATAATTTCATGCTTCAATACAAACTAAAACTTACTTCATAACCTTTTTTCATTTACTAATTCTTAAAGCAATCTGTTTGTCTTTCTTCTATCAGTTCCTAAACTAATAAACTTCATTAGATCATTTCATTATTTATAGACTCATTATATCTAGTTAGTTAGTAAACTCTACAGTTCACAAGTCTCAAGTTGATATATTAATACCTGATATCCAGTGATGTGTTCTGTTAATATAATAACAATGATAGACTAAGAATTATATGTATTGGTCCTCTATAGCTATATATATCAACACTCATAAAATGATAAGCCCCGCCTCCTATTAGCTCGTTGCCATAGTAACCATATTAAGTAAACAGTAATGGCTTCCTTTGTCAAACTCTGGACTTTTTGATCAAAGCATTTTTCAGTTACACTCTACTATAAAAACAATGTGGTTTGTTAGTTCAATAAGCTATGATCTCACCATGAATTATAGGATGTACAATGTATTATTATAACTACAATAATTCATAATCAAGATTATTTACCATATCAAGAAAAGCATCAAAATAAACTGATAAATAATCTTACCTGTGGTTCCTTCTACTTTTGTTTATATCTATTAGCATGTACTGCTCGGTATAGTTACTGTACTTAACCACACCCACCAAACATTTTATGACGACAGAGCATTCCTATGTACAACGTAGAGAGATACATAATTTCCTCATGTATCAACTCAATTCTGTACTCAATGAAATAGAATGTCATAATGTTTACAATACATATTATAAAGACATTGTAGTCTTGTGTCACCTTATATTACAGTAACATTAGACCACACAAGACAAGACAATTTAGACTGTTTATTTCAGTCTCTATTCTTTACCTATTGACAACTATTATCAAATAAACTTTACACATTTCACTTAATATTAACAACAAACAGGAAATGTCTAAAGAATAATTCATTTTCAGATCTTGTATTAGATCAAAACAGTTTATTGTCACACTAAACTATAAAAATGTGTTTTGTCAGGAAAAGATTGATAAGCTACAATTCCTCTCAAAGCAAAGGGGTTGATCTCACCAGACTAAGTTGATGTATGAATACCAGAAATCCATTATATATATAGTAGTGTTCTGTTAGTACTATGATAGGATTGTTCCTCTGTAACCAATAGAACATACTAGACAGCGAATTTAACAGTAAACCACGCCTCCTGCAATTCGTTGCCATAGTAACCACATTCAGTAAACAGTAATGGCTTCCTTTCTTCTTCAGTGTATTGTCTGTGTATTGTAGTGTGTTATAGTATATATTACTATGTGTGTACTATACTATATACTAACTCTGTTTTATAACAGGAGACACTGGAAGTGTTCAGTGGAGAGATGATTACAATGATGTTAGTCTCACTAGACCAAGTGTATTACAAAGTGAAGATGTTATAAGTAAATTAATAAAAGAACAACAAACAGGAAAAGAATGGAATATTCGTCTCTACTCATCATCTCCTGAAAGTACTGCAGTTATTATAAACAATCTTAATAAGTGTACAGTGTGGAGTCTGGATATATGGAACACTTCATTGGACAGTAAGTGTGTATCGATATTATCAGAGATACTAAAAACTAATAAAACAATAAAGATACTAGACCTGTCATTCTCTTCACTTACTGGTGGTATCAAACAAGTCAGTGATAGTCTCTTTAATAATAAAACACTTGAACAGTTAGTGTTGTCTAATGTTACTGATATGACAGATGAAGATATAACTCACTTATCTACTATGTTATCAAGTAATACAACTTTAAAAGTACTACGTCTCTACAACTGTAACATCACTGATAATGGAGTCCGATATATCTGTGAAGGACTTACTAAAAACCAAACATTGACTTTGTTGAACATCAGTCGTAATCCTCAGATCACTTCAGTTAGTACCAGTACAATAGCAGATCTAATACAAACAACTACATCATTGACAGAACTACGTCTCTACTATACTTCACTAAACAATGATGATATCAAGACAATATGTACATCACTTAATAAAAATACTACAATAAGGAAACTATACTTATCACCACAACATGAAGAGTATTGTATGAAGTTAGACAGTTATCAAGTTATTAAAGACAGGCTTGTGTTCTTGTATTAGTAAGTAGTTTGTTGTTTATTCTTAATTTGTCTTCTCGCTCACTTTTATTTTCTCTTTAAATTTCTTTTGACTTCTTTTCCTCATCTTTTATTAACAATTTCTTTCTCTAACAAAACTAGTAGACAATAAAAATAGAGCAGTTTTGCTTGACACTTACTTCTCTTACGTCGCACTTTTTTGCTCTCTGACAGCTGCTCAATTTGGCGCCTGTGAATTACTTATGGGTGTGGCCTCATTTTTAACCCGTTTATGGTACTTTCTGAAGAGAGATTGAAGAAAAGCATTCTTTCTTAACTACTTAGAGTAGTCTTATTTTCAGATGAGATAGAAGACTTCACATTATTAATATAACTAGACTATTGAGGTCAGTTCAGTTGATCAAGTTATAATTAAACACTTTTAATAAACTATGATAGATAGATATAGAGGTTATTTAGTGAGCATACATGTTTTTTAAAAGTGTTCTTGAGTATCAAAAAGTAAACATATAATGAAGAAATGTCATAGATTTGAGAGAATGGCAATTTTGTGCCAAACAATTTAAAGCTTTATCTTCATATCAAAGTATATGTTTCTAACTTGTAAGTGTTCTTTCAAATTATTATATTATCATAATATTAACAGTTATTGTAGTTATCTGTTAATTAACAATACTTTTCCTTATGTTTGTCACTCAATGACAGTATTATTAATATTAATATAAAATTACCTTTAAAGTATGAAATTTTAAGGTTAATTGAATATCTCACAATCCAGAACCATTCTTGTATATATATATAGTGTACAATTTCAGTACTATTTTGCTCTTGCTTAAGAACATGAAGATCTTGCTTTGTTAAAGATGACTCATGCATGTCTCAGACCAGGAGAAGTAACCAGTGCAAAAGTTCAGATAGCAGGTTAGAAGGAGAGAAGATGGTATTGTCAGAATATTAATAATGATATTGTTAACTAATAAGATACTCTCCTAACTTTAATGTACTTGATAAGTCAAATGTCCTTTAATTATGTATTGTTCTATTATTACTTTTGTTATTAGTAATAGAACTTGAAGTGAGAAGAAGGAAAATTGAAGATTTATAACTAGTGTACTAATTATGTGATGAGTCTTTTAAGACAATAAAGTATTGGACTATCAGTGTTATACTGTCTACATAATATATTTCAATTAACTCTGTACAAAATGGCAGGATGGACTATATACATGCATTTTAGCTAACAACAAAAATGACTGTTCAATCAATTTCTTATCTAATAAATATGATACTGCCATTATTAATATGAAATACAATAAAATTTCTATTTATATCAAATCTATTACAATAATTTTTACAACTGTCATTAACATTAAGGTAAAGACAAGCCTCTCAAGATCAACCACTTGAGATGAAGAGACTACAACAGTGGGGCTAGTACTGATAGCTACATTAGAACTTACTGTTATAGTAGGACTTACAGTTATAATGGAACAAACATTGCTATTGGTAATGCCACATGATGTTAAGTTAAAAGTGAAACCAAGTATAGGAACACCACAACATCCCATATAGTCTACAAATGTTGTCACATTATCTTGACAAGGACCATCAATACAATAGACATTAATAGATACATTACTAGTATATGTTGGACAATAGAAGAGAGTATCAAGGGGTATTATCACATCTGATGTAATACCACGTAAATAATGTACCATACAATATTCTTGATTGATTCTTTCACATACACCATTGTTAATATAAGTGATTCCTTTAGTGAAGTTGATACATCTGTAGAATGCAGCTGTTAAATTTTTACATTCACTAGCACAGTATTCAGTCAGTGCTCTATCTAGATGACGATATGTATCCATGATGACATTTACAGGCGCTGTATGCAAGTATGATGTAATAATATGAAATAAAGTTCCCCTACTGGTACAAGTGGTACTATGGTTGAAAAACAACTTTGGTACAATTTAGCTTTTTTTCATAAACATGAATTCCTCTTGTCATCACATGTGAATCAAGTTTCTGACTAGGAACAAGTACAGCATTAACAATGACAGAGCTCTGGTAGCAGATCAGGAAGAGTACCAAGAAAAGAGAAATCATTTTGAATAGGACAAAAACAATAATAGCAATAACAATGCAAACTATATAGCTATATAGGTGTGGCAGCTGGTATGACTAAACATGTCAAATAAATAGACCAAATATTTACTGAATAAACCCACTCCATGGTTACTGCATGCAATAAATACAATATTACTTTCTGTTGGGGTGCTTACAACCAAATGATATACATGAATGTGTCAAACCAACCTATATACTGTTAAAATAAGAGAGATTATTTTAATCCATTCATGATCACTTAGCAATAGGTTGAATACATGTCTACAAAATACATTTAAAAGTAATGACAACATATCCTGTTTTAAATTGATTAGTAATTAGAATATAGAATTGACAGTTCATGATCATTTACTTCAAAAACTACCTTCTCATAAAAGACACATATGTAGTAAGAGGAGTGTACTATTATAAATTCCACAGTACAGTCCTAGACCAAATATAGCCATGAAAATTATTGTGTCTAACTAATTAGACATTAAACATAATCTTCATACCTCCTACATGTCTAGATCTATTAATTAAATCAACCAATTAGTTGCCCAATCAATGGACAAGTATCAGTATCAATATATTACATAATGTCAAATTGAACTCATGTCCTATTAAGGAAGCTCTGGAGCATTCAATGTAATCTATAAACAATACATCATGCTGTTTTACAAGAGCCTTCAACACAGTAGAAATATGTTCTAAAGATATCATGGCTAAGATAAGTAACATATAATGTACTAGTAGATATTATAACAACTGAAGTTTTTCCATATACATGATACATGAATCTTATTAACGATACTTATGAATATGATTACCAGCAACAATGGACCGTTTAGTTCCATTTAAACAAACTAAAACAACACTATTAAATATATTACATGCATGGTTACAGCATGTATTACCTAAAAATGATATCATCTCCACATGTTCACAATATTTACTTACCTAATAATAATGTCAACACAAGTTGTATTTATTATAAAAAACAGATAAAACTAGTAAAATGGATTGGTTTCAACATAGCTAATGATCAATGACATAACCAATTAAACTGTACCATGGCAACCAATGAGGTAATATATGATACAACATAATATTATATAGTGGTGCTAATGTTGCCATGACAACTTGTAAACATATTCAATTACTATTATATTCATCTACATGTCTGTAGCTAACACATCCTATAATTTAATTTAGTCATCTCATTACTTGTTAGCTATGCTATAAATATTCTGTGTTGCAATTGATAATTTCATCCAGCATTTATTATATAGAAAGATATCTTTGAGAACATTTGTTTCCATTAGTTACAAATACAAAATAAATTGTCCCATAGATTCTTATTGAAATATTGACTTTATTTGAACAATTAAAAATTTATCAATCAAACTAACTACAACAATACACTTAACAAAACAATACACATTATATTTAATTAATATAAGTAACTATATATTGTAATACACACCTATCTTCTGTAGTATGTTAGTAATAAATATTATAACTTGTATAATGGCTGTTAATACCAACACTGCAAAGAGAAGAGAGCTTTGAAAACCAACAACACCAGAAGGACAAGGATCAGTATTGGTAATGTGACATGAAATTTAATTTGAAGATAATTAACACTAGGTGCGATTAATGAATGTTATTGTCTTCCTACAAATTAGCCACACCTTAAAAGTCACCAGACAGAAGTGGGTGTGTTTATTGCGTCAGTTCATAGTTGGGGAAACAAACAATCGTCAGTTCATAACAAACAATGGCTGAAGGAAATCTTTCATTTGAGAAGTTATTAGAAGAGAAACCAGCTCTTGATGAATTATGTGAACATATTCAAAAATCCTCTAGCACTGCTGGTGAGTAAAATTATGTATCTAGTGTAATCAATTGTAATGGTACGTCAGCTGCTCTCTTCACTATATTTGTTAATAGAGGATAATAGTTATTTATTTATTTTACTTATTTTTATTATAGACATTAATTTAGATAAGTCTCACAGTGTTAATGTAAACTAAGTAGATAAATAGTTAGTGACAAAACAAATTATTTGCCTTCAAAGTTTTCTGGTATACAATATATAGAATTATATAACATATATGGGTGGAGCACTATTAGGAAGGATTATTCATTTATTTTTCATTTATAAATTCTCAAATCAATCTGCTTGTCTTTCTTTTATCAGTTCCTAAACTAATAAACTTCATTAGATCATTTCGTTATTTATAGACTCATTATATCTAGTTAGTTAGTAAACTCTACAGTTCACAAGTCTCAAGTTAATATATTAATACCTGATATCCAGTGATGTGTTCTGTTAATATGATAACAATGATAGAATTATATGTATTGGTCCTCTATAGCTATATCAGTAATAATAAGCCCCGCCTCCTCAGAAACTCGTTGCCATAGTAACCATATTCAGTAAACAGTAATGGCTTCCTTTCTTTAGTGTATTGTCTGTGTATTGTAGTGTGTTATAGTATATATTACTATGTGTGTGCTATATTATATACTAACTCTGTTTTATAACAGGAGACACTGGAAGTGTTCAGTGGTATGATGATGACAATAGTGTTAATCTCAATAGTCCCAGTGTATTAGAAAGTGAAGATGTTATAAGTAAATTAATAAAAGAACAACAAACAGGAAAAGAATGGAGTATTCGTCTCTACTCATCATCTCCTGAAAGTACTGCAGTTATTATAAACAATCTTAATAAGTGTACAGTGAGGAGTCTTCATATAAATGACACTTCATTGGACAGTAAGTGTGTATCGATATTATCGAAGATACTAAAAACTAATAAAAAAATAAAGATACTAGTGCTGTGGTCCTCTTCACTTACTGGTGGTATCAAACAAGTCAGTGACAGTCTCTTTAATAATAAAACACTTGAAGAGTTATGGTTGTGGAATGTTACTGGTATCACAGATGAAGATATAACTCACTTATCTACTATGTTATCAAGTAATACAACTTTAAAAGAACTAGAACTCTCCTACTGTAACATCACTGATAATGGAGTCCGATATATCTGTGAAGGACTTACTAAAAACCAAACATTGACTACGTTGGACATCGGAGGTAATCATCAGATCACTTCAGTTAGTACCAGTACAATAGCAGATCTAATACAAAGAACTACATCATTGACAGAACTATATCTCAACAATACTTCATTAAACAATGATGATATCAAGACAATATGCACATCACTTAATAAAAATGCTACAATAAGGAAACTATACTTATCACCACAACATGAAGAGTATTGTAAGACGTTAGACAGTTATCAAGTTATTAAAGACAGACTTGAAAGTTATTAAAGACAGACTTGAGTTAATGTAATAGTAAGTAGTTTGTTGTTTATTCTTAATTTGTCTTCTGGCTCACTTTTATTTTCTCTTTAAATTTCTTTTAACTTCTTTTTCTCTTCTATTATTAACAATTTATTTCTCTAACAAAACTAGTAGACAATAAAAATAGAGCAGTTTTGCTTGACACTTACTTCTCTAACGTCGCACTTTTTTGCTCTCTGACAAAAAAGTGATGATATTAACAGGTGAACGAATGAACAACATGTATGCTATGTTCCTGATATATAGTAAGTAAGAAATATTTTGCTTGAACTGACTTGCAGAGTTGAAATCTTTGAGGATGAGGGAAGAGAATTCCACACAGTCAGGGAAATAGTACTGGGAAGGAAGGAGTTGAGGGTAGCAGAAGATCTGGAGAAGGGGAGATTCAGATTTAAAGTGTGGGAAGAACGTAAATTATAAAAGGACTGGTTTTGAAATGAAAAAGAGCCAGCAGGAATGTAGAGCTTACTAAAGATGAACTTGTATAAAAGGACAAGCTTGGATGTTGTTCTACAGGAGGATAGAGAAGGAAGATTGAAGAGTTGTAAAAGTAGAGGGTAATCACATGTCCAATTTTTACTGCAGAGTTTTAGGGCAAAATGTTGAACTTTTTCCAATTGGTTGATGTTAGGAATGGAATATGGATCCCAAACAGACGAGCTGTACATGAGGATGGGGAGGATTAATGTCAAATACAATTTAATAAGAACAGAAGAAGAAGAGTTATAGTAAAATTGACGATAGATGTGGCCAAGCAGTTTCTTGGACTTAGAACAGGTTTCATTGATGCGTGTAGACCAGGAGAGGTTAGAGGTTAGAGTAACACCTAGGTACTTAAATGAAGAGACTAATTCAAGAGGTGATCCATCAAGGAAAAGAGAAGGAAGAGTATTAAAGGATGTAGGAGACTTTCTGGAAATGATCATGTATTTGGTTTTTGAGTGATTAATCATTAGGTGTTTAGATTTGACCCAGGAAGAGAGAATATTAACGTTGGATTGTGCAAGTGAAATTCAAGGAATGACTTGATGGAACACGATAGAAGGATGTCGTCAGTATATAGGATGATTGATGAAGTTGAGGAGAAAGGTAACTGGAATATGTCATTCACATGCAAAATGAAGAGAAATGGTCCAAGAATCAAGCCTTGAGGAACTCCAGATAGGACGGAGGACTTAGAAGAGGAACAGCCATCAACAACAATCTACTGAGATCAAAGTGTGAGATAGCTTTGAAGCCAAACCATAAGGTGATGAGGGATGTCAAGTGAAGAAAGTACATCAAGAAGGGGTTGATGTGGAACTGAGTCAAATGCTTTAGTTAGATCAAAAAAGGTTACACACCCTTTATCCAACTGAGTAAACCATGAGTTAGTGGAAGTAATCAGATCAGGTGGACTCTGTGGAATAACCAGGTCTAAAGCCGAACTGAGAATCAGATAAAAGATTATGAGTCTGACAAAAGTCCAGTAGCCAGTTGAAAATATGTCTTTCTAGAACTTTGCTGATAAGTGGTAGGATATGGAACAATAACCTGTGGGGAAGATGGAGCTGAAGAGTGCTTTGGTATTGGGATAATATGAGAGTTTTCCAGTCGTCAGGAAAGATACCAGACTTAATCAATAGATTAAAGTTAGAAGTAAGTGGTGATGAAATGGAGTAGGTAGTTTCTCTAACATACAGGCTGAAATACCATTGGGACGTGTAGAAGTATTAGATGGAATCTGAAGAAGGAGCTTTGGAACTTTGACGTTGGAGCATAAAAGATAAGATGGACAATCTTCAGAGGAACCAAGGTGTCTAGAAGCTGTGGAGAGGGGAGGAACATCCAGATAGATTAAAACAGTTACAAAAGAATTGGTTAATCATATTAGATTTGAAAAAGGGTGTGGAAGCTGAGGAGCCATTAAATGATAAAGTGGGAATTATAGAGGAAGATTTCTTATTTAATTTCTTAAAGAGAGACCATAAGTCCTTGGAATGTAGAACAGTTTAAAACTTTCTCTTCATAGCTAATAAAATATTCTCCTAACTTAATGTATTTGATAAATTTAAGTTTAATGTTCTTTATTGTTTTATTGTTACTTTTGTTAGTAATAGAACTTAAAGTGAGAAGAAAGAAAATGAAGATCACTAACTGTGTACTAATTATGTGATGAGTCTTTCAAGACAAATAAAGTGTTGAACTATTAGTGCTGTACTGCCTACATGATTTATTTCAATTAACACTGTACAAAATGGTACCATGGACTTCATACATGCATTTTACAAATTTAAATTACTGTTCAATCAATTTCTTGTCTAATAAATATTATACTTCCATTATTAATATGAAATACAATAAAATTTCAATTTATATCAAATCTATTGCAATGATTTTTATAACTGTCATTAACATTAAGATAAAGACAAGCCTCTCAAGATCAACCACTTGAGATGAAGAGACTGCAACAGTGGGGCTAGCACTGACAGCTACAGTAGAACTTACTGTTATAGTAGGACTTACAGTTACAATGGAACAAACTTTGCTATCAGTAATCCCACACGATGTTAAGTTAAAAGTGAAACCAAGTATAGGAACACCACAACATCCCATATAGTCTACAAATGTTGTCACATTATCTTGACAAGGACCATCAATACAGTATGCATTAATAGATACATTATGTCTGTATGTTGGGCAATAGAAGTGAGTATCAAGGGGTATTATCACACCTGATGTAATACCACGTAAATAACGTACCATACAATATTCTTGATTGATTCTTTCACATACACCATTGTTAATATAAGTGATTCCTTTAGTGAAATTCATACATCTGTAGAATACAGCTGTTAAATTTTTACATTCACTAGCACAGTATTCAGTCAGTGCTCTATCTAGATGACGATATGTATCCATGGTGACATTCACAGGTGCTGTATGTAAGTATGATGTAATAATATGAAATAAAGTTCCCCTATTGGTACAAGTGGTACTATGGTTGATAAACAACTGAGTTATTTTGGTACAATTTAGCTTTTCTTCATGAACATGAATTCCTCTTGTCATCACATGTGAATCAAGTTTCTGACTAGGAACAAGTACAGCATTAACAATGACAGAACTCTGGTAGTAGATCAGGAAGAGTACCAAGAAAAGAGAAATCATTTTGAATAGGACAAAAACAATAATAGCAATAACAATGCAAACTATATAGCTATATAGGTGTGGCAGCTGATATGACTAAACATGTCAAATAAATAGACCAAATACTTACTGAATAAACCCACTCCATGGTTACTACATGCAATAAATACAATATTACTTTCTGTTGAGGTGCTTACAACCAAATGATATACATGAATGTGTCAAACCAACCTATATACTGTTAAAATAAGAGAGATTATTTTAATCCATTCATGATCACTTAGCTATAGGTTGAATACATCAACAAAATACATTTAAAAGTAATGACAACATATCCTGTTTTAAATTGATTACTAATTAGAATATAGAATTGACAGTTCATTTACTTCAAAAACTGACTTCTTAGAAAAGACACATATGAAATAAGAGGACTGTCCTATTATAAATTCCACAGTACAGCCCTAGACCAAATATAGCCATGAAAACACCCATCAACCAACCAAAAGAGTAGGTCTGCATCATTTGCTCAGTCACATGCAGACATCTTAATATGGATGAAGTGTTTTTGTTATCCTAGCCTCTATAGTCACATCAAAATATCCTGGCAAAACATCTTATCCAGTTGCCTATGCTAAGATAATCGTCTGAGCTAAATGGAATATCAAGGACTTGGCATGGTTCTTCTACTTTCATTTTCTTCCTTAAACTGGTACCTGGATATCATTATTTGAGTATTATCATATAAATCTCAGAGTTATGAAAGATGTCCAAAGTCAGCAGGATATAACAATACAACTGGTAAAATTACATAGTCTAAAGTACATGATATGTAAAGATTAGACCTCTGATAACACATCATTTAAGAGATTAAAATTTTCAGAATCTCATAATTCAAACAAATTAATTGATTGTTGTATTATAATAGAACGTTAACAATCAATTAATTTGTTTGAACAGTTCCAGATATATAGTATTAAGAACCTTTTTTAACACTTATAAAGTTATTAGTTGCCATTTAAAATACATCAAATGGTTTACAGTTATGAGTTCTAAATATATTGTTCAAATATGGTACTCAGTTAATTTTGAAATATTGAATTTATTTTAATAATTGAAAATTTATTGAACCAAACTAACTAACTGCATCACTGTAAAACTACTTGGTCAATTTAACCAAATATGGTTATTGGAGATTATAGGTAGCAAAAGAGAGGAGAGCTTTGAAAACCAATAGTACCAGAAGGACAAGGATCAGTATTGGTAATGTTACATGTTGTCAAATTAAAGTAATATCCATTAAGCAGAGGAGCACCACAACATCCCATGTAGTCAATAAACTGTGTCACATTATTTTGACAAGAACCATCAATACAATAATAAAAGTAGTTGTCATATGGTGTATAAGGGCAACTATTAGAAATTATTTCAAGAGGTATTATCACACCTGAAGTAATCCCACATAAATAATGTACCATACAATAATTATTGTTGATTGATTCTTCCACATATACCATCATTATAAAATGAGACTATATATTCAGTTTCATTTTATATCAATTATATATTCAGTTTCATTTTATATCAATTATATATTCAGTTTCATTTTATATCAATTATATATTCAGTTTCATTTTATATCAATTATATATTCAGTTTCGTTTTATATCAATTATATATTCAGTTTCATTTTATATCAATTATATATTCAGTTTCATTTTATATCAATTATATATTCAGTTTCATTTTATATCAATTATATATTCAGTTTCGTTTTATATCAATATTGAATTGTACCACGTAAAACATATACTAATGGTATTATAACTCATGTAACTAATTAATTAACTCATCAATGTGTTTATATAATACACCCCCATAACTAACTATATACATTAAGAGAACATATACATGTTGAACATATCATGTACTAAACATGATCATGAACAGACAGCTTTGTATCACATGTACAACAAACATGTTTAGTACATGTAAATTATCTAATAATAATAACATCAATAAACTAGAACATATGTTGTATATATGAAAGGTAAATGAAACTATGGCAACCAAAGTTGCATGGTTACAACTTGCAATGGTTAACTGTTTATAGCAGGGAATTTTTAAAATATATCTGCTTTCATGATTTATTTATAAAATGATAAATACTGCAAATAGTAATATATAAAAATCCTATACACATTAATTTCTAACACACACTGATATGAAGAAAAGTTACAGAAATAAACTTTCTGGAAGATTCCACATTATTACAATGGAAGTAAAATTAGCCGACTAAGTTATTAGCTTATTAACTGAATTAACTCAGGACAACTCAGTTCTTCAAAATTTCAATTCCTTACATGTGACTCTAATAACCAATAACATGACCGAACTGTAGCATGGCAACCAATGAGGTAATATATATTGCAGCATAATATTATATATAGTGTTACTAATGTTGCCATGACAACTTGTAAACACGTGTTCTGATATTATATTCATCTACCTATCTGCAGTTAACACATCCTATAATTTGGTCATCTCATTACTTGTTAGCTATGCTATAAATATTCTGTGCTGATAATGCCATCCGACATTTATATATAGCAAGATATCTTTGAGAACATTTCTTTAAACAAATAATTATTTTTATATAACATATTACCATATTAAAATTAATATATATCATGTTAAATATGGACATCACAAGTTACAAATACTAAATAAATTGTTCCAAAGATTCAGTTTGAAATAATGACTTTTTATCAATAACTAAAAATTTATCAATCAAACTAACTACAACAACACATTTAACAAAACAATACACATTATATGTAATTAATATAATTAACTACATATTGTCATACACTTCTTTCTGCTGTGATATGTTAGTAATAAAATATTATAACTTGTATAATGGCTGCTAACACCAACACTGCAAAGAGGGGAGAGCTTTGAAAACCAACAACACCAGAAGGACAAGGACCAGTATTGGTAATGTGACATGTTGTCACATTAAAATTAAAATCAAGCAGAGGAGCACCACAACATCCCATGTAATCTATAAACCTTGTCACGTTATTTTGACAAGAACCATCAATACAATAATAAATGTATTTGCTATAATCAAGAGCACAACCACGAGCAATTGTAAGAGGAGGCATTATCACACCTGAAGTAAATCCATGTAAAAAATGTACCATACAATATTCTTGATTCATTCTTCCACATAAACCATCATTAAAAAAAGAGGCCAAGCGAGTATGATTAATACACCTGTAGTATGAGACATACAAATCTTTACACTCACTAGAACAGTACTCATTGGCAGCACTATTTAGTTGATTTTCAGTATTATTGTCAAAAGAAATTGAGCCCCTAAGTACTTTAGAAATAAAGTAAAGGGAAGATTTGACATCCATACAAAAGAAGGTAACATTATCGGTATCTTCAAAAAAATGAATTAACTCTCTACAACTCAGCTCTTTGAAATTTCGTTTTATTACAGATGACCCAACATCTTGCTTCATTACATGCGAATCATCTTTCATAGCAGGAATAGTAATAGCATCAACCATTACAAACTTCTGGTAACAGGTTAAAAGAAAAATCAAGAAAAGAGTAAATTTGTACATCATTGACATAATAGAGATAATATGTTAACTTTACACTTTATCTTGATATAAATGAGTTCAGTATATAACAGCAATATATATACTAAAAGAATTAATAGTTAAAACAGAAGTAAAGTAAGAATACCCACCAGTTTTTGATCAAGAAATAAAACTTGTAATTAATATCTTGTAGGTTGTTGAGTTCTTGTTTAACTGGACTGAACTCTTGGACAAGACTTGCAAACTATATAAAGTTTTTGTCCATGCACTTGTAGGAGCTCACTACATCATGTGTCACACACACACACATATTATTGTAAAAATCATTTGTAGCTTACATGCATTAGTGGAATATAAGAAATTCAAAATTATCTGAATTACTCATTATATAATTTTTTGGCTTTGGCTAGTAAGAGTTATTAAAAATAATATATCAATTATTTACAGCAGTATATATGTAATGTACATGTTACCTTATATTGATATAGTGAGTAGTTACAAATGGACATAAACAATATATAATTTGTAATTAACTTATGGGTCAGGCTTTGGTGACTTATTAACAAGTTATTATCTTATTAAATATGCATTATGGTGTTGTGAATTTTATTTAAGATGATGAGGCAACAGTGTATAACTCATTTTATAAACTTTTCTTCACACCAGTTTACTGCACTAACTGTGTGTGTGTGTGTGTGTTAGAAATTAATACTTGTAGATTCTTGTGTTACATTGGTATATCATGAAAATAGCTATATTCTTAAAACTCCTTGGTATAAACAGTTAACCACAACAAATTGTAACCAACTTTGGTTGCCATAGTTTATCATATATACAACATGTACAACATTATGTTCTAGTTTAATTTGTTGATGTTATTATTAGGTAATTTACATGTACTAAACATGTTTGTTGTACATGTGGTACAAAGCTTTCTGTTCATGATCATGTTTACTATATGACATACTTAACAAGTATATGTTCTCTTAACGTATATAATTAGCTGTGGGGATGTATTGTATAATATCTTAACTAGTTATAATAACATTAGTATCGTAGTGAAAATTAATATGTTATTTTTAACAATTATTTGTAGCTTCTGTTGAGAGGAATATTGTCGAATCCAAAATTTGAGTAAGTTACTTTGTAACTTTCACAGGTGGAACAAAAATTCATCTGAACTACTCAATAAAATATAATTATAATTAATATTAATTCATTTAAATTATATTATTACAAGCAGCAAATCATAGAGGGAGTAATTCAGACGAATTTTTGTTCCAGCTGAAAGTTATGAAGTAACTTAATTACACAAATTTTGGATTCCACAATGTTCCTCTCCATTAAAGCTACAAATGACTTTTAAAATAAAATATTAATTTTTACAATGATACTAATTAAATTATAACTTACTAAAGTATGGTTACATAATACACCCCCATAACTAACTATATACATTAAGAGAACATGTCCATGTTGAATATATCATGTACTAAACATGATCATGAACAGACAGCTTTGTATCACAAGTACAACAAACATGTTTAGTACATGTAAATTACGTAATAATAACATCAACAAACTAGAGCACATGTTGTATATATGAAAGGTAAACAAAACTATGGCAAACAAAGTTAATTACAACTTGTTGTGGTTAACTATATTTATAGAAAATAATTTAGAATATGTCTGCTTTCATGATATACCAATATAACATAGCATTTCACCAAATTAATAAGAACACACACACACATACACACACACACACACAATAAATCACCAAATATCAACCCACTAGTGCTTTACAACAAACTATGCAGGAAATATAAAAGAGGAGGTAAGGAAGTCAGGTCAGACAATGTTGGTGTTGTGGACCAGCACTCCATCATCATAACCTCTGTGGTGCATACCCAGAGATGAGTATCCCTACAGGGTAGACTAGGATATGGTTGATTGTCTCCCATTTAACATGAAGAGGTGTGGTGGTTGCATTCCCTGCCTCCTTGACAATAAATTCCTTATCTTGAAACCTGGTATAGCTGGTTTGAATGTTCCAGTCAGGATTTACCTTATCTGAGAGTTATAATGCATTAAGTATAACTATAGTGAGCGATGTCTAGTAGTATGCACATTGTGTTAGCTCTGGCTAACAATCCTGGATACTGAATAGGAGAGATCTTATGCACATGTAGGGTGAGTTGAGTTAGGTCGCTTGGCTTAACACAATGTCTTCTTTCTAATTCTTTAAATCATCTTTTGTAAACATATAATTTTGAACTTAATAAAACAATAGATATATAAAAGTAATTAATATAATAAACTGTATATTGTTATACACTTCTTTCTGCTGTAGTATATGTTAGTAATAAATTATTATAACTTGTATAATGACTGCTAGTTAACACCAACACTGCAAAGAGTGAAGAGCTTTGAAAACCAACAACAGTATTGGTAATGTGACATGTTGTTAAATTAAAGTAATAGCAATCAAGCAGAGGAGTATACCACAACATTCCATGTAGTCAATAAACTGTGCCACACTATTTTGACAAGAACAATCAATACAATAACAAAAATAAATTGTTATATATATATACTAAAGGGACAACCATTAGAAACTTTATCAAGGGGTATTATAACACCTCAAGTAATATCATGCACGCATATAATGTACCATACAATATTCTTGATAGATTCTTCAAGAACATCCAGTTTCAATCAGCTCACAGTTAATCTTGATTAAGAAATAAATACACTGTACATGTTATTTATATCTGATATATTTATATCAATACATGTATATCAGGTAATGTTTACTAGACTGATCTCTAAACAATGATATTACTATAATTGTGCATTGTAATCCACAATGGATGTACATGCTATCAAAGAAACAAGATTACAAACAAAATAACCAAGAATTTAATACATAAAAAGTGGGAGGTTTCAAAAATTTAATATATAGCCATGATCACATATGTTGCATTGATTAAATATCACTATACTATATATGTAGTTACATTACCAAATAACAATGACATCACATAACATGCACATGATAGTGACAGAAACAACGAAATTATAGTGTTACCAAATTTAGTCAAAACTTTCTGTGTTACTTACTGTATAAATGACAAATTTCCTTTTATGATTTAGAAGGTTGATTTTACAAATTCTCAACATAACACAAATTAAGTGAAATTAAATATCCCAAACTTTTACACTATATATTAATATGTAATATTATTGGTAACACTACTTTAAATTGTTATTTGGCTAACAACTTGTCAACAAATTACCGGTATGTGATGCTGTAGCAATGTCAAATAAATCGCTGGTTTAAAAGTATGTTAAGAAAGCAGAAATATAGTCAATATAATGTATTTACCACTCCTTTTCATTTAAAACAAGCCTTGGCTAAACACACCTGGAGCTACTACTGACACAAAAAGATAATTACTATAACAATTACAATGTGCGTGCTGGATTATCTCTACAGCTTAATGAATACTCAGAGAGGTGTGGAATATTGAATTAATGTTAACAATATGTAATACAATCTCAAGTCAGATAAAAATCAGAATGGGCGTGGCAATAACACACCTACTGCTATACCTCATGTCATACTTACAACATTGTAACTTGGATCTTGATAATAGAGCAATCTTTACATTGTCATCAATGATAATACCATTGACATATTTAGTAAACCAAGATACCCTATAATAATAATAATAATAATAATAATAATAATAACAATGAGTTAGATTAAGAACTTATTATCCTATTAAGCAGACATTATTTCTGCCTGTGTAAAGATGGCATGATGTTCTTTCATCATATTCTGTTTACATACTGATAATTATAAAAGTACAAGGTTTTTAAAGATTAGTTTTGCACAGAAAAGTATGTTTTCACAATAAGTGTCCACTTTCAGAAGTCATATTTAATTAGATAACTCCATTAAAGTTTAATTCATTGGTAATGTCTTCACATTTCCATACACATAATTGACTCTAAATTTAGAAACACACGTTACTATTTTGGGAAACAAGCATGTACTCCATATGCTACTATTTATAGTAACAATATATCACAACCAGAACAACTACAATAAAGTATAATCAAGTAGCCACAACAATGAAGATAAAATTGAAAATGAAATTAACAAATTGAAAGTTCTTTCAATTTCTATTATAATCATTTTCTTATCACACATGGTAGGTGCAGCTACTAACTACCTTACTAGTCTCACAAGCCAGACCAACCTCTAAGCAATCGGGTCTGGCTTATAAGACTAATGACTTACCTCTTATATATTATATAAAATGTCTGGTATCTTCTCATGAATATACTAATTATATCTTCATTTATATACACATACATATAATAATTATAAGCTACATACTGAGGTATAGATTTCTATTGAACTTAAATACTATAGGAATCAGACTTGATAAGTAGAAATTAATCAAAGAACATACTGATTTCTATACTAATACAACACTAATGTGATGCAACATCTGTGTAGAGTTTATTAAGTATTTTCCAGTAGTTAATAAACAAGTTTCCAGGAAATACTGATCAATCGTTTGAAGTTTTTATGACTTTATGAACTTATATCATGTGACTTCATTGGTCACTTCACTGACAGTAGTAATATTGATTTCAATAATGATAAGTCAGTTTTGAATACAAAATAAAGTATCATAATTATATCCATTTATAAGTTTACAGTGTGTGTAATTTTGAAGTCCATTATAAGTTCAAATTTATAAACTTACTACCTCCAAATAACATGTCAGTAATACAATATCAATTGAGACCAATCATGTGATAATTACAGACATAATAATATAATTGTTGGAATGTCCTCTGTTTTGAACACATCATCAAAGAAGCATAACCCACTATCATGCATATGTAGAGGGTGGGGACTGGTTACTATGGTAATATGGTTGTAATAATAAACCAACGTGATAAAGTATCTACTAAGCGAGTGAAGTAGTTAGTTTGTCTCTCTCCAGATATTCACTTAATATTTCAAAGTAAGTATATCTATTGTATGCTCCTAGTGTAGAGAAACTGAAAGTATAATACATTAATTTTATTTGGCTATTAAAAATAAGATAGTAGTCAAAATTTTGAATAGGTTCTTTCCAATTTTGTCACAATTTTTGTTCAGATATAAAGCATTGTAATTAATGTGTGTGTACACATATTATATGTGATCCCAAAACATTTAAATAAAGTATAATTTGATTATATCACAATAAAATAAAATTTTATTACATTGTATTATATGACTTTTAATGACATAATATTTCTGTTCTTCTTCAGCTAACAAAATGCTTACCTCTCCCTCCCTAAGTCAACCTTCTCCTGCGTCATCTCCGAGGTTAGGTCTCATAGTTCAAGGGACAAGTCTAAAAAGACAGGAACGTCCCTCGGCTACCAAACGACCTTCCTCTCCACCCTTAACCCAACCTTTGAATAAACCGTGGGAAAATTTTGATTATAAAAATACCAGAAGGCGACCAAAACATGGAGAACACAGATGGATGCGACAAATAGTTACCACTGACATAACAGACCATTCTGATGAAGACTTATTATACAATCTACTAGGCATGAACCAAACCACTATAACTCCGCCCTATTTAGCTATATCCCCACCCATACAATTAAGACAAAGCAGACTAAAACGTCATTACTCATTCACCACACCCACTACAGAATTTCCTACACTGAATTATGATTATAACAACGAAACCCCACCCATCATTACAGTAACTGACCCCGAAAACCCCACCCCTTCAATAATCTTTTCCCCAGACTCGGAAGAGCCTAGTTCTCCTGTTCTATCCCTTCCTGAATTGCTACATAAAGAACATCATCTTCCGCCATTAACCCCAACATCAAGAAATAATCATAGCACTCAGAGTTCAATACCTAAACTACCAAGGATACCCTCAGCAGAACGAACACATCTAAAGAATTATACACATCATCAACGCTCTCGTTCATTTAGTGACCCTCTCCTCTCAGGACTGTTATACAAAAATTATTAAACACAGTATATGCAGATATATGCATACACAAGCAAACTAATCATATATAAATATGTGTGTATAGTTTATGTGTGATTATAGGCAGACAAGGTTATTGTAAAATCAAGTTAGAATGATTGGAATAATGTGAAGCATTATGTGTCTAGTAAACCATGTACTGGTCAGTTGATTAATCTAAAATTTTATTATTTTTTATTTTTTCTATTTTCGTATTTCCAACATCGACATGATGTTATTCATGTAATAAAAATCATATCAACTATTTTTAAATCGTTTCATTTTGTTACTTCACATAAAACTGATCACATAAAGAGTGTCACATTTCTGTAATTAACCTTCAATAAAAAATATTGCCATTTTTACATAATATTACATCTCAAAAACTTAACATCAAACATAACCATATATCAGGTAACTATAGCAACTAACACAAGTAATTACATTCCTTTATCAGTTAATGATACGTTGAATTACTTGAAATACAGCAATATTTGAGCACTGGTATTAGATTTACAGTGACCACAATTTACTAACACTGGTCAAGTATTGTTAAAGAACCAGGTGTAGTTATGTAATTTGATAGTAGTGTACGCTGAGTAGAGGTTTATTGTATAACATTAATAGGAATTCTGCAGAAATTTATTTAAAGAAATAGTACTCCAGTCAAGAAAGGATTTTTGTATAAGCTATACTAGCAATAATACATAATAGTTTTTTTATTATGTGTAATCTATCAAAATTGTTATACAAGAATATGTGAGTAGAAGATGAAGAAAGATATGTCCAGTGTGTACATTACTATGTGCATATTAACACTAATGTTGTAAGCAATAGACTAGCAATAAGAAAGGCAACATTCTCTATTTAATGCACATTTACTAAAAATAGTAGACATGTAATGTATGTTACTATATTTAGAACTTAGCAGGCTTTATGGTCTATATATAGAGAATAGGGATGATGTAATGCAAATATATTATTTGATGTAGCGTGTGTATCTTAAGAGAGACAGTACAGCTCCATATAGGGTTCTGCGTCATTTGTAACCATGACAACAGAGCTAACATTGTTGCTAGAGTCAGCGTCAATCATTAAGTCTTAGACAATAATAATTATTGGCAACAATAAATTTAATTGTGAAATAAGAATTGACTGAGTCATAAATAGTTTATACATGAACTCAACATCTGTTTGTACATGAAAAAACAGGTTATGAAAACAAGAATAACTAGTTACAAACAGACCAAGCTTAAACAAGACGTATATTAATAAATATATGAGTCCACTTGTTTATTTATTAAAATTATGAGTTCACAATCTAGTTATTAACTAGTTAATAATAATTAATTAGAGAGAACTGATTAGCAGGTGTGGTTAATACTGGCTACTTCCTTGTTCCCTGACCCTTGGCCACACCCCATTTAAGAAGGTGGAGGCATTTGCTAAATAAAGCAACATAGATAATAAATTGTATGCTATTGGTCACATGACTACTACTTTAGTCACATGATGATAATATAAATAGTCACATGACCATTATCAGCCACTAAATCAATAATAAATTCTTACAAGTTCAGAATAATACTACAAGTATTTCCATTAAAGTTAAAAACATCAAAATTAGAACAAATATATTTAACCCTTTAACTACATCAAATCTAGTACCAAAAATTCTTGTTACTCATGAAAAAAGGGTGTGGCTGACCCTAATTATAATTATTATGATTATTAAAAAGGTATATAAATAATTTCAACTAAACTAGTGAAGTTGTTAGAGATCTAGCTACTGATAATATTACCTGCACTGATATGAAAACAAACAAGTTCAATACAACAATAAATGTAAATATACATGTAAATATTCATGTACTAGAGCAAAAGTACGCCCACACTAATTATGAAGATTAAAGTGCTAACAGAAGCTACTATCAGTATCATTTTAAGCTAAAACTTCAATTATTAATAGTAGCACTTAATATATGAATATTTATTAAATATTTTTTTCTTATAGCAGCAGTTAGTCAGCCCTATAATAGTTACAAGCAACATTGTCTAAGACAATCAATTACTTCAATGGCTTTGTCAGTATATTGATTTTAATTGTCATCTAATTGTATAGTGTATACTAGAATATAACACTGTAGTATATATCATGTTGGTCATACTATGATCACTTGGAACAAGACAATTGAGAACAGCCAATATTGCTTATATTGGATAAGTGTTTTGACAAACTCTGAAAGTGGAATGAGCTAGCAATAAACATACTTTGTCTTCTTAAAACAGAGAAAAAACATGACAAGATAATATCTATACTTTGTGTACTATTTGGTGTTACAGTGAAATATATAGTGTGTAATAGTGTGGATTAGTAATATTATTGGATTAATTAAAGAGGTGATTTAAGGGGAGGGGCAACACATACACATTTTAAATGCATTGTAAGACCATGTCAAGTAATGTTTTATTACAATAGTCTTAACAATGACTAGATGACAAACACAGCCATATTCTAGTTAGCAATAGAGATAATAGTGTCATTAAATGTTTAATGACACTAGTCATAGTGAGTTAAGGGTTAAAATAATCACAGATCTTTGCCCTATATTTAATACAAAAAATACAGACATAACAAGTTCTAGTTAGTCAATCTAAAATCCACAGACATTCTCTCTCCATTTCTCTCTCTAACTCAATCTTTATTTACTCACACTCTTACCTGTCCTACAGGAGCAGGAAGGAGAAAAGCAGGTTGATTACGATCAGGTGGCATATGAGGACCTCCCCTTGGAGGTAATAAAGGGTTACTTCCCATCATAGCAAACCCATCAGGTCGACCATCGTTGTCCAATGAAAGCAAAGGTTGGGGCATTAAGGGAGGTCCCCCCGTCCCAGGAGGTAATGGAGGAGGCATATGAGGGAAATGAGAGTGTGGTGGAGGAGGGAGGGCACCTATTGGAGGATGACCTCCTTTGATGAATTCTTCATGTCGTTGTAATCGTTGCTGAAGTCTCATTTGCTCTTTCTGATATTCTGCCAATTCTAAGAAATGAGCAACCAAACATCAGTACTTACCACAGTGATCTAGCTACCATTAGTAAGCTCTAGAGTCTAAACTAGTGAATATCAGTACTTACCACAGTGACCTAGGATAGCTACCATTAGTAAACTCTAGACTAGTGAACATCAGTACTTACCACAGTGATCTAGGATAGCTACCATTAGTAAACTCTAGACTAGTGAACATCAGTACTTATCACAGTTATCTACTACATGTAATATTAATGTCAGTGAATTTTACAACAGTCTATAGATTTGTTGTAAACTTAAAGACTGTCATCGTATTCAATATATTTCTCTTCCCTCATGTGAAATAGATCCACAACATTGTACACAAAGTACTATGAGATCATGCCCAATGAGGATAGTTATAAAACTAGTTATTAACAAGACCATCCACCTTCCATCTATCTATTTAACTTACGTAATCGCAAAACATTAGCATGTTCATGATGTTTAAATTGCTCCATTTCAGTCTCAAGTTGATTACGAGTTTCTTTCAATTGACTGTCCAGTTCATCACGGCGTGCTTTCTCATTTTCGTAAAGTGCTTTAAATCTCATTGCAAAATCAAATTCTGGAGAACCAGGTTGAGCCATTCTGGGCGGAGCTTCACGCTCACTGAGAAATCAAAAAATGGATGTACATGTATTTGTATAACAGTTGTAATCTACTCATAAATTCTATATCAATTGTATTAATGTTAGTGAATTTTATAACAGTTTTTTAGCATTTATTGTAGACTTAAAGATTGTCATCGTATTCAATATATTTCTCTTCCCTCATGTGAAATAGATCCACAACATTGTACACAAAGTACTATGAGGTCATGCCCAATGAGGGTAGTTATTAAAAACTAATTAATTAAATAATTAACAGGGGTACTCACTAAGTATATTGACTTGATTTAGATATTTGTTTCTCAGGTAATCCTTCCTCTTCGTTTTCTCTTACTAGTTCAGCAACAGATATTGGAATGGGTGACCTACAATAACATAAGTACATCATGAGGCCAGTTATACTTCAGTAAATTCTAAAATATTCCAGTAATCTTAATATAAAAATGGCTACCAGTCTATTGTGTCCAGTTCTCTCTGACTATATTAACACACATACTTAGTTAACAAAAAGCATCCATAACGACATCTTTCAATAGCTGTTAGTGCTTGTGATTTCTTAGCAAAATCAACGAGACCATGTCCAAGGGATTTTCCCCTTTCATCGGTGACAACAACAGCAAACTCCACCTCCCCAAATTGGGAGAAAGCATCATGTAGTAACTCATTGGAGACAGTTGGATGTAAGTTAGTGACTTTTACTGAGCAGCTGCTAGCAGCAAAACGGACTCTTATTTCTCGTCCTTTTATGGTCTGACCATTAAGTGCAGCTACAGCTTTCTCAGCATTACTTCTATATGCCTATAAATAGAGTCATTATGACATCATTGTATAATTAATATTAAGAGTTGTTAAGAGATAGTAGTTAATTAACTTTAAAGTGATTATCAATAGGGGCAAGTCATTATAACTTAACCCTTTCCATGCCGACGACGCATTTATGCGTTTTGTGTATATAACATCTCGTATGTTGATCGATTTACCCAGAAACTTCTACAACGAATACACCAATCATAAGAAGAACAAAACATCCAGGTATCCATATTAAAGCAAACTTGAAACAGCTAAACTTCTAGGAGACAGTTTAGAGATGATACAAGAGCTGAAATGCAACCACTCCAACTCTGAAAATACTCGTGCATTGGCAGTAATTACTTGCTTTATGCGCATGCGCGAAAAGGGTTAATTAACTACAGTAGGGACAAACCCAATTAATAACCAAAATAATTAACTAGCAATAAAGAAACTAGTCACTAATGTTACAAGCTGATAAACCTCCTGTACGTGTACATGTACTATTATACAATATTAAACTTACCATTCTCACAAAGCCAAAGTTTTTATCTTTCTCAATAAATACTTGTGTCATCTCACCATGAGGATCAAATAATAACTTTAATTCAGCTTCTGAAATACCACGAGGTAAGTTACCAACGTAGAGACGAGCACGATTAGCAAACTTCTTCTCTTGTCTGTTTCGTTCAAAGCTACGTTGTGGACTGACATCTGTCATACGATTCATTTCATTTGACATAGAACTGCCACTCCCCCCATGAGTCATTGATGAAGGAGCTGAGGTTGGTATATCTTCATTGGAAGAGGAATGTGATTGACCTGATCGTCTTTCACTCCAGTCACGAGACCCTGAAGGATAAGGACCAGGTCTTTGCTTGTTTTTGTAACCATTTCTTGACATATTTCTAAAATATGGCACTTAAAGAGAGGAGCTTACAATGCTTACACTACTATGTGATAACACATGCACAGCTCACGTGATCAATTTCCCCTTTATAAGAACACGATAGCATAGTATACGGTAATTTTGTCACAATCACATTTCTATAAAAATTTCAGAACGTTTCCGTAAACATCCGCATTCTTGAGACCACGTGTAATGAAATGGCTGAAGATACACCAACAGAGCTTCCCTGTAAAGAATTTTCAGAGTTTAAAGTAAGTCACTAAATAGAAAATAAAGGTATATTTTAATTAAAATATATATCATTATTCCATATTGTATACAGGAAGCCTTACAGGACATGAGAGCCCTTGATGATCGTATAATTTATAAATTAAATACTTCAATTCCGACAACATCATTTGCAGACCAAGTTAATGCACCTGAACAATGTAAAGGATTGTACCAAGAGGTGGGTGTGGCCATATGTCCATAGAACAACAAATATCTCTCCATTTTTATTTTACAATACACTGTTCAATTAGTTATCAATTTATATGCATTCATTTGTCTCTATGTGTCCATTTTAGCTACGTGGTGCCCACAAGTCAAGACAAGCTGCAATTCAACAATGCATTGACTTAACATCTAAACAACTTGATGTATTACGAGAGAAAAGGAAGCAATCACCTGATAGTCATGTGACTAAGGATCTTCGTAATGAGCAGACTAAATTAAGATTAATGCAAAATGAATTGACAGTTGAAGAAGTAGTAAGAGACAGAAGTATTAAGGTAAAGAAATAATTTCTATGAATACCCATAATTAGTACATTATTAGGAACTTCTAATTTTTCTATAATTATGTATAATTAGAGTATTTATGTCACCTGCTTTCTTTAGGTATTTAAAGAGAGATGTTGGCAGTCTTACAAACCACCAGAATGGTAAAGATCAATGACTATAGGCATCAAATAATGTGTGTGTATATATATATTGTGTTATATAATATTTTGTAATATTATATAATTTTATTTTGTGTTTAGTGAAATAAACGAGATCATTCTTTTTTGAACGATAGTAATTATAATATTGACAATAATGTCACATGATTATATATTTTTATTGTCTTCCAGCTCCTTCCCCTCCATCTAATTGTTTTAATAATCTATATAATGCAGTGGCTTCTCTGATTTTACTATATTCTAAACAAAATGCCTGGATCTCTAGAGATTCGTCCTACAATACAACAATGGACAGTACATTTATTAGTAATGGATAAATAAGATTGATTAATGGATGAATGAACCAATTAATATCAGGAAATGGGTGAATGGACAGATAAATTACTTGATAAATGGGACAATAAAAAATGATAACTTACTTGAACACTAATAATTTTATTACGTATCAAGGATTGTAAGAATACACAGACCTATTATTAATAATCATGTGCGACTATGATACGAGTTATTAAAACCTGTCTTACCAGTCTTACTAGTCGGCTTTGATAACTCTTATCTTGGACGTCACGGCAACGTTGAATACAATTGTTAATGTACAAATGAAGAAACTCTGTGGGCAAATCAACAGCCTAGGAAAGAAATAATTTCAGATAAATAGAGTAGAATAAGTTGTACTAATAATTAGAACTAAAGTGATTTAGAAAGTTTAATAATTTTAATTTAAACATGTTTCTGGTACATTATTAACTGATAATTAGAATATTTACAGTTTTTAGATAATAAATTATTCATTACTGATAATTAGAGACAACTAGCTCACTTGTGTCAGTCTGTTAACTACTTCCATTGAATGAAGAGTCATTTCCATATTAACAAGAGCTGCAAAATATCTAAGACACACAGAGAGACAGAAAGAGAAAGAAGTGAACATTAGATTGAGTATAAACTTACTCTGATATTTGACTAGATGATGTTAGACGTAGGAGAACCTCAATAGCAATAGCTGGATTCTTCTCTACTAACTGTGGTAACTAGACAATACAAGGTGAGCTCATTAATATTAATATTATATAATGTGATTTATTATATTGGTCTGGACTACTGACAAGTATTCATTCATAAAGTCACATAGTATGAAAGGATGCTTTGAAGTATGTGTGTGTACTGATAGTAATAATGACAACTAGTACAGTCAATATGATCATGAACATGTACTTAATACACAAAAGTACATGTACTATAATGTATTATATATACGTGTACTAAGTGTAATACTTATAGTGTAGGGTACTATTACTTTAGCTGGTGTTAGTCCAATATCTTGATAGACAAGTTTTGGATCAACTTCAAGTTGACTTAACAATGTCTATATGGGTGGAGTAAAGGGGTGGAGCATGCATCCCAAATCAATAACCTGTTGTTCTTGTAAATTCAACGTTTCATGACATGCTTTTCCAAATAGCTTTTTAATCTCTATAAAAGGGAGTGGAGTCATTTCATTTTTAACCCCTTACATACCATCACCCCCGGATACAAACATCATTGTGTCCCATTGAACAGAATATTGACTTTCTGTTGGATTAAGCCAGACAACCTGTATGTAATTAAAAGTAGGTGGAGCTTGTATGATGACCTCTATACCTCATCAGTGCATGCATGGAGAGGTGGGAGTGGTCTTATAAATCCCGGCTCAAAAGGTTGTTCCAACCATGGATCCCCAACTAACAAAATTTAATAACAATATTGATCACGTGATATGTCATGTAACTTACCACAAAGAAGATTCTCAGCAGTAGGTGCCGCTACAGTGACATCAGGATGGCTACAAATTTAAAGAGTTAACCCCTTAATTATTAAGTTTTAATTATACCTTGAAGTCAATGTATCAGAATCAGCTATAACAGTTGATATACCAACTTTGTTTTTAGCGGGAATTCCTTCAATTGACTCTTGTAAAGTTTGACACAGTACAGCTGGGTCAGGAGCCTGTCCAGGAGGGATATCATTTGTAGCAAGAGCATGTGGAGTCTTTTTTAACAGATCACGAAATGTTTGTGGAGTTAAGAGTTGATGGAGGAAGGTGCATTCAGTTGGAGAGAGGGTGTGGCCACATGGTAATCCCATAGCAACACGATCATCTTCGTATGAAGGTTGAAGGAGCTCAAGAAAGAAACCTTTAATATGATATTAATTAGCTAATTAATTAATGGGTGTTGTTACCATTAAATGGATTTGAGCCAGCTGGCTCTGTACGATATAATTCATACAACAGGAACAATCCCGCTATGCGTTGAGCTGATATCGGCAACAGATCCTTTTGTTGTAGTAAAAGGGTCTAGGATGTAGTCACGTGATCTAGGGATGATGTCATGTTATTACTACACTTACAAGGGCTGTGCCGACACGGAAGTGATCAAAACGGCTGAAATTACGATGGAAAGCAGTTGCTATGGTTTCCAATGTATTTGATGTCACATTATCTACAGCTAAGATCCTAATCAGATAAAAAGCCCTGTAATTAATATATCTATTATTAGTATAACAATGCTTACGTAAGTAAGTTAGATAACTCCTTTGTGCTGAGAGCCATGTTGGATATGGGCGTGGTCCTTACCGGGAAAGTAATAATTATTAAAATTAACAGCTACATACGCGTACTTAATTAACCATGGCTAGAGACAATGGGGGTCAACTCAGTGTAAGAAATTTCCGTCACAAACGTCAAAGATCTAGCTTACTTCCAACAGAAATAGGCAAGATTTACCCGCCATTTCCGATAACTGGAGGATATCCAGGCTATTTCTCTCATCAACAGCAGCCTCTACCCAGCCCCGCCTTTTTTTGGTCACTGCCAGCACCACCATCCCACTCTCCTCAATATATGTATCCTCCATATAATCCATATGGTCTCCCAGGGTACAATGTAATGATGGGACAACCCATGTCTTGTTACATGCCAACATTAACACCACAGTGGATGCAAACTGTACTGAATCCGATGCATCTTTCAGCAGCTGTTCCCAGGTCACTTCCCTCCCTCTCAAATCTACCTGACAGAAGTGGATATCAAAGCCAGTTTAACACTGCGATTCCTTTTATTGAAGAGATAACTGATGATAACATACCACATCAGAATATTATTAATAACCAACCTCAAAGTATACCTTCAGTATTGTCCACTGACAAAGTTGTCAATCAGTTAGAGAGAGAGCATGCTGAAGAATGTCTTGATGAAATGGTTTTAGATTCGCTATTAAAACAATTACAAAAACCTCCTAATGAAATGAACAAATTAAAGAAGAAACAACAAAATGGCGACAGTCATGATGGTAATAAAAAACAGGAGAAAGAGAGCAATAATATAACAGCTGCTAAGGTTGAAATAAACTTAGAAGAGCCAAATGTTGATATTGATGAAGTTATTTCTAACACCTCTCAAAATGTACTAGATGGTATGTTGCATATATCATTGTCAGTATTTACAATCTCTCTCAATTTAGAACTGATATTGTGCGAACTTCTTAAGAAATTAGTCTAAAATTAAACCACCCATGCTAATACATAGTCTCATTAAGTGACTACTGTATGGAAGAGAGGCAATATTTTAGTCTCATTCCCAGACTTTCTTACACATTTCTGCCCTTATGATGTTAAGGAATAGACAAGACTACCAACTATCTGGAATCAGATGTAATGTATGGATCTGCCTTTTCCACTTTTAAGCTGTCAAAATGATTTTTACATAACTTTCTATTTAAAATTCAAAAGTCACTAAAATAATAATATAATAAAAATTAGATTACATTCATTACATGGGGAACATTAGAATCTCCATGGTAACTATTATGCCACAATTGTTAACAATTTATTTATATTCAATTGTTAAATCATTAGTTAGAAATTGGTAAATAAAATTTACTTTCTTTTGGTTATAATCTACTAATGTCTTCTTTGTGTGACTTAGTCTCATTTCACGAGACATACAAAGAAGAATGTCACCAAAAACAGATGCTAAAAAGACAATAGCTTATCAATTAGTTTCCATGGTAACTATCAATTCACCTAAAAACTTGGCATCCATCTGATTAACATGAGAATGGTCTAATATTTTCTTCAAAAAAGTTATAATATAAACAAAGACTCTTCTATGAACAGTTGATATCTTTAGTATGATCTAAATGAAAAGATCAATGAATAACAACTGATTAATATAGACACACTATAAATGGGCAATGTATAATCAACAAATGGATTCACATAAATAAAGAATGGATTCATCATATGACTGATGAATGTATAAATTAAAGACTTGATCTACATATGTATACAAAAGACAGACCTGTCTACAAAGTATATGATTTTGACATCCTTCCATACATTGTTGATGAAATGAACGAGGAATAACTGGTTCTGATAAAGACCGCAAAAAAGTTAATAGACAAGCAGCTACTGAGTACACGCTACCAGCTGTAAAATAAAATTAAGGAAAAAATAACAAAACCACACCCCTTAATAGTTAAGATTTAATAAAGAGGATACGAAGTTCACTCCCTCCTGTGTCCAATATATCTCTGATTTTCTCACGTTCAATAGTGAGGCCACCATCAGTAAAAAGGGACTCCTAAAATAACCCGTATTACATTTCATAGCAAAACAACAACAATCATTATTAATATATTATTCCTTCTGGTCACAAGTACTTTGTTTACAAACACGAACAAACAAGGGCTCACCACTTTTAGTCCATGGTTAGTAAGATGTGTCACAAGTTGATGTAGTTCTTTAGGAATATCAAGAGGAGGTGGAGAAGTTCCAACTGAAGTTGTATCTTCATCAAATTCTTCCCAAGAAGATGACTAGTTTGAAAAAAAACATATATTATAATAATTAATGAATGAACTGATCGATGAATTGATCAATTGATCAATAACCTACCAAAGTAAGATCTGATGATCTACTTGTAGGTACTTCATGTATGTAAGTATGGTGATGAATGAGTTGTTTCAGTGATGATCCAAAACAAGATGGTAAAAAGGAACCAGATATAGAGATAAAGAAATCTTTCCCCCCTTCAAGATGAAGTACTAAGATGTCCTCTAGTTTCTCTCTGCCATTGTTGAAACTTGATACTATCTCACTATCAATTAATACTGATAACTCAATAGTGACTTCCTCTTCTGCAAAGATCAAAGGACAAAGTTCAAAGGTCAGAACTAATACATGTGTTATATCGCTAGTCTAATATTTTCATGCACTAAAATTTATGTGATTTTAAGGCTTTTTTTCCCAAAAGGTAAATTTCAATGAAAAAATATCATGATACAACTGATTAGGAGGTAAAAAAATTTAACATTGAAATAACATTTTCATGAGCCATTATTAATCACAGAAATTTTAGCCCACTAAATTTGAAGTTATAATATTACAGTAATTGTTAATATAAGCCACATTTGTGCACATGGTATGTTAAGAAATCAATCAAAAGGTGCTAATAGTTGGAAAACAAAAAAATGTAGGTTTTTGCAAACAGTCATTATCATTATGTTACATTGCTAAAAATGGACATTTACACTTAATGATGATTGTAAAGGAGAATGATGTAGTCATACCTGTGAGTATAATGGCTCTATCTGGTTTTATTGATAGCCATGGTTTACATATAGTGTCTCTGTATCGTGTAGTTAAAAAACTTAATTGAACAGGTCTTTGACCAACATTATGAATTTGAAGATATTGCCTTTGTGGTACCATAAACTTGACACTATTAAACTTGAACTAAATAAGAGAGAGAGAGAGAGAGAGAGAGAGAGAGAGAGAGAGAGAGAGAGAGAGAGAGAGAGAGAGAGAGTAAAAGCAAGGTCATTAAATGTATTTACTTCTAAGGAATTCAGCTCCACTTGAGGAAGTGTCTCATTTTCTTGTTTGTCCAGTTTCCAGTTAATATGTTCTAATACATCACGTTCCTTCTCTGGTATTACTACTTTTACCTAAACAATAGGAATAAGATATTATTAATATGATTGAATAAGATTATGCTAGTTAGATGAATTTATGAATAGTTAATAAACTTACTTCCAAATCACAAGTGGCACTAACAGGTTTATGATCACTGATAATCATCTCTGGATGACTCACATATTTTAAAACTTTAATTGAGTTGTCCTCACTGTGATAAAGTACACGATCACACCAGGCTGGTGCACAGAGTTCCTCACTAGAATCCCAAATATTTGTTAAGGGATAATACTTGTATGTTGGTTTAAAATCAATAGGTGGTTCCTGAAATTGGTTAAATGCTTCCCCTTTCTTCTGCTGTTGTACCAGCTGGTCATGACGAAGTAGAATAGAGAATTGATATGAGTCGGCCATTGCTCTAATAATTTCAGGTGTCATTTCTTGTGAAGTGTTTATACGATAATTTAGATCTCCCATCCATATTACAAAACTAGAAATAATACTAAAGGGATGTGGTCAAAAGGAGTGGCTTACTTGTGATCCATTATACTGTATGGTAATGTGGAGCTCTTAAAGAATTGTAATCTACTATATATTTGATGGTAGTCCTGGGAACAAAACAAAATTAATAATTGTAACGATGCTTTTAACAATGGGACTATAGTTATAATTGAAAAGTGCCTTTAGGGGTGTGGCATACCTGATTTCTTTTCTCAACTTCCTCAACATGAGCTGCTAAATGTGAATTCACAATACAAATGGATGAATGAAAAATATTGAAACGTACAGCCACACCCCCTTTGTTACCCTAAAAAAGAGAACTGTAGTTAAGTAGATTTGTGAGTGGACGTAGTCACATACCAGGTGACCCATGATACCACATGGGACCATATCGAAGTCCACATCAGAGATATAAGGGATTATTTCTTTAGAAACATAGACAAGTAATAAAATACCAACCAAACGAATAACGGATATCTACAAAATAATGAATATAGGTATTAAATAGGTGTGATAAAATTAACCCTTTTATAACTTCCAGCCAATTTAAGTGATGATTCCACTAAATCTACCCACATCTCCTCTCTGTTGCTTTCTTTTGTAACAAGGGCTTTGGTACTCAAATCCAGTTCTTGAAACCTGTACATACAAGTTTATAACTTGAAATACAGGTTTTAAGACTTACCCTATTGCAAATATATCAGGAATATCTTCATTGCATAGTAACCATTTGTCCATTCTTTGTATTGCTTGTTGACCATTGACATTCCAAGAACCACAAAATAGTCTATTAAAGAGATAATTATCTCTAGAGCTTACTATTTCAACATACTATATTTTATTTGTGACTATTACTGACTTTATTGTTTTCTTTTCACAAAATTCAGATTCTTTCTCTTGTAACATACGTTGTATGAGACATTCTCTCATGGAACCTTTTAGAAACAAAACACCAGGTTGATATCTGATCACACATGATTTTGATTCAGGAGATAGTGTTCTTTTTGACTGTAGAGAGATATACAGTGTTATCAGATAATTTTACATACATGTATACATGTACATGGTTGCTATGCTGCTTGCCATGTTGTACAAAATATTTACCAAATTTGGTAGTCATTAAAACAAGTTTGGCAAACATCCTATACAAAACAGTAGTATAGCAAGTTAGTAACTGCAGAAAAACAATCCATTTCCAACAACAATACAATATTTTATAATACTACAAAAATAAAATATTATTTACAAACTTTTTTCTTTTTTTTGAAGAATTTTGGACTTCTTGAATAGACTTGACTAAGTGGAAATGTTTTTGTCTTTGATTCCACTTGTACTTTGCTTAATTCCTTTGGTTGTTGAACATTTGAAGGGATGCTGAGAGCAGGTGTGTGGTCATCACTTTGAATGAAGGATTGTGTAGTAAGACATTGTGTACTACGCGCACGATGATGATTGTAGAATGAAGAAATTATGGAATCTACGTCAGATGAAGCCTCTATTGTCATTGAACGTTTAAGTAAATATGGTTGACTTTCTCTAAAGTCAACTGTTTCTGTCTCTTGAAAATCTTGTGGAGATTTAAAGACAGGGGAAGACAAGAATGAGGTAGTCAAGTTACCATCATTAACTTGGTACATGCGGTTGACTTTTCTATTTACAAGATCTTTGAGAGAAAGAGGTGTGTCCTTTATTTTTGGTTCTATTTCAGCTGTCTTATATTGCAAATCACTAGCAGTGTTATCAGGTTTATCATCACTGATAATCACCTCCGGATGACTTGTGAATTTTAAGGCTTCAGTTGAATTGACATCACTGTATAATAAATAGATTTGATATACATAATCACAACTAAATAAAAACAAGATTACAAGAGTAAAAATTAGATTATCCTATGATTATTATTGCTAGAAGCTGTGGAGATAAGGAAGTGGAGAACCTAGTCAATTGGGTACAGCCAATGCCATAATGATAGCTGTAAAGGCTATATTATTAAACTCATTAATTGGTGGTCATGTGTTTTTGTATCTAGACTTGTTAATTGAACAGAACATAATGTAACACTTCCAATTTTAACAGTTTCTTATGTAACAGTAGTTAACTTGTTATTGACAGTACTTAATGATTCAATCAAAACTTTGCATCTGTTGTAATAATACTACTTACTTCTCATGCTGTCCTGTTTCTTTAAGATCTTTTTCAGAACTATAGTCACATGTCTCCGTCAAACTAAATAAAATACATGTATGAAGACATGATATTTAAATGTTTCTATCCACTAACTGTTGTAGACTCTTTTGTTGGATTGTCTCACTGACAATGTTCACAACATTACTGATTCTTTTCACAAGATCAATAGTGTGTGGCCTTAACTGAGGGCGATTATTAAGACACTGCTCAGCCAACTGTTTTAAATCCTCAATCTCCACACTCTCTAACAAGTGCGCACGTTTTTGTACTTCTGTCCTTGGCATATTGTCTTCATCAAAAGCATCAGCTGGTTCTGGCCACTCTTGTGTATAGACATGAAGTATTAGAACACCAAATGAAAATACATCTAATTTATTAAAGGTATCATTTGTCTCTTTGTAGTTTAATTTTTGTGCCTCTGGTGGCATATATACCATTGTACCAGGACAAGTGGACATTCTCATGTAAATTTTGAAAGCTTCAGGCTCAAAAACACGAGACACACCCAAATCTGTAATTTTGGCACTCATATTTAAGGTGAGTAGGACATTGTTAGCAGTGAGGTCACGATGAAGTACTGGTGGATTCAACGTGTGCAAATATAATAGACCACGAGATACATCCAGTAATATTGAGTTCTTAATATAATTAGGAATAATTTTCTGCTTCAGACACTCAGTCAATGACAGTGGAAGATACTCCATTATTAAAATAGGAATATCAGAGCCTAACTTGTAATGGACTCCAAGAAACTTGACAAGATTTGGATGATTAAGTTGACTCATCCTGATATAATAAAAATTATAACAGACTATTAAGATATGCATTGTTATATCACTATAATAATTGATTGGTTGATTTGATAGTTATATACAGGTGGCATATTTACCAGTTATATACAAGTGGCATGAAGCAAATTTATTTTGATAAAAAGTAATCTTAATACTGTTTTCATTTACTGCTTGTGTAACTAATAGGACTAGAATATAGTGTGTTTTGTTGGTATGGATATATCCAATCTAAATAATGTTCATGAAGGGGTTAGGGTTAAAATAACCTCACCTCTTTTTAAATCCTTGTACCAACATATATAATTATAATTATAGTGGATAAATAATTACTGTAAAATTAATTAGTTGATTTAACCAATATACAGGTTGCATGTAACAAAATTAGTTAATGTAATTTTAAAGTAAACATAATATTGTTTATATTACTAATATACAAAGTGATTATTTATAATGTATTTCTTTGCCTAAGAATTAAATAAATTCAAACATTAATTTTAATAAACAGTCAATTCTATAGGACAATAGTTATAGTACGTAAGTTTGGATCAAATATTTTGCTACATATATATGTATCATAGATTGGTTAAATCAATCGATTGATTATTTCAGTCATATAGATAATGCAATGATACAATTCCTTTAAAAGTGATATGATGGCAAATTCAAGTGTGTATATGAATCCATTATAATAAATATCTATCTTTCTAAGAATAAAAATCATTATTAATTTCTAAACATTAACTACACAAACAGTCCATTTCATAATACATTAGTAATAAAAACAACATATGTTTACTCTTTGAACATACAACTTGTATGATCATATATTGATAAATCAACACATTAATTTTTATAGTGAATTAAATGAAAGACTATTGACTAACTCTGCTTTCATATCATTATTTTTTAAAAGATTGTTTAGGTTCATGTGTATATGTGTACTGGTACATTCATTCACAAACTTATTCTGTTGTTGATGCAGTTTTTGAGAGCAGCAAGTGAAAAGAACAACATAGAGTTACTGCTAATATACACAGCAACTGATGAACAATTACTTTAACTTAAAGTGTTTAAAATTGAGCATGACTGATCAAAGCTTTTGAATTTAAGATGTCTTTAAGCTGTTTCATAGTTTCTGTTATTAGCTCTTTAGTTAAAATTTTAACAATAATCCAGTCTCGTATATAGCAACATTATGCAACAAATTTTTATAATAATAATCTTGTTTCACATTAAATTTACTACTTTTGTTAGCAAGCTAGTCTTCTCTTTATTGATAATCTGACAGATGGCTGGTGGATTAGAAGTATAATATGGTTTATTACAGCATTGGAATGTACACCAGTAGTAATACATACAACTTGTTCCTACTTCATAACAAATGACAACAATCCATATATGCACAGGTCAACTTGTTGTAAGGAACACAATGTATGCACAAATTTGCCTTGCGTTTACATAGTGGTCTTTGCAATGAACATTTGCAGGAGTGCTTGCATCAAGAGTCGTCAATTGCAAGTACTAATAGTGAGTCTAACTTAACATAGACACTTCCATTCTTTCTTTTATTATGTCAATCACACAACTAATACTATAGTATATAGAGTCAAAAATGCTCCATGCAGATTACTAAATGGTTTGTGCAGAGACTCCATTATATGAAAACATACCTTATACATTCTTGCTCAAATCGCTCTTTCACTGACTTTGTCTCGTTTGGGTCATTGTCTGGTTCAAAGAAAATACTGTGGATTTTTTTCCCAGCTACTATAGTACCATCTGGTAACTTCATCTCTACTACTACTCCGAAAGCTCCTCTTCCAAACACTCTCCCTGTCTCCTCTAAGTCAGGAAGAAGACAGTCTTTAAAGCGACTTGATTGTGTGGAAACATAATCCATGGAAACAGCCATGTTGACGATAAAAACCGGATCGGATCACGAATTTGTTCCCCCACAACGACTCGTACTTAATTTGAGTCCTGGTCTTTTATTAAAATGTTAACACTCAGCTTTATTATAATAATTCACGCAAATAATAGAGGATGTGTAACAGTCTATAATATACTGTGTTCAATTAATAGCATTTATATAGCCCAACAGTTCAGATTGCGATTTAATTATAAACTCTTCTTGTCCTGTCATCTTTAATTGTTAATATAATCATTACTTGTGTCAGAATAATATCAGCTGGATTAGCTGTGTAAGATTTGAGTGGTATAATTGTTACAGACTTCTCCTAGTTGTGCGATAATGATATCAATCAGATTAGCCAGTACCGGAGTACCAAACTTCAATACAAAATACAAATTAATATGTTCTATTGTGTAAGATTTAGGTCCTACAATTATTACAGACTTTTTGTCTACAGTCAGACTACAAAATTTACTGACTTTAATTTAAAATACTGTAAATTCAAATTTATTAAAATTCAAAATTCACTAATAAATAACAATAAAAAGATTACATTACACAGGGAACATTAGAATCTCCATGGTAACTATTATGCCACAATTATTAACAATTTATCTATACTCAATTGTTAAATCATTAGTGAGGAATTGGTAGATAAAAGTTGCTTTCTTTTTGTTATATTGTACTAATGTCTTCTTTGTGTGACTTAGTCTCATTTCACGAGACATACTAAGAAGAATGTCACCAAAAACAGATGCTAAAAAGACAATAGCTTATCAAATTGTTTCCATGGTAACTATCAATTTACCTAAAAACTTGGCATCCATCTGATTAACATGAGAATGGTCTAAAATTTTCTTCAAAAAAGTTATAATATAAACAAAGACTCTTCTATGAACAGTTGAGATCTTTAGTATGATCTAAATGAAAAGATCAATGAATATCAACTGATTAATATAGACACACTATAAATGAACAATGTATTAATCAACAAATGGATTTGCAAAAATAAAGAATGGATTCATCATATGACTGATGGATATATAAATTAAAGACTTGATCTATATATGTATACAAAAGACAGACCTGTCTACAAAGTATATGATTTTGACATCCTTCCATACATTGTTGATGAAATGAACGAGGAATAACTGGTTCTGATAAAGACCGCAAAAAAGTTAATAGACAAGCAGCTACTGAGTACACGCTACCAGCTGTAAAATAAAGTTAAGGGGAAAAAACAAAACCACACCCCTTAATAATTAACATTCAATAAAGAGGATACGAAGTTCACTCCCTCCTGTGTCCAATATATCTCTGATTTTCTCACGTTCAATAGTGAGGCCACCATCAGTAAAAAGTGACTCCTAAATAACCCAATAGTACATCTTTAAAATAATATATTTTAATTATTAGTATATCAAAAAGAAATTATTTCTTTTAACCACAAGTTATAAACTCATTGTCTATATTAAGATAAGTCTATTTAACAATACACAACAAGGGCTCACCACTTCTAGTCCATGGTTAGTTAGATGTGTCACAAGTTGATATAATTCTTTAGGAATATCAAGAGGAGGTGGAGAAGTTCTAACTGAAGTTGTATCTTTATCAAATTCTTCCCAAGAAGATGACTAGTTTAAAAAAAAAACATAAGTGCTATATAAATGAATGCTTGGATTGATGGATGGTTGGACGGATTGATCAATGGAGGGATGAATTGATCAATAACCTACCAAAGTAATATCCAATAATTTACCCGTAGGTACTTCACGTATGTAAGTATGGAGATGAATAAGTTGTTCCAGTGACGAACCAAAACAAGATGGTAAAAAGGAACCAGATATAGAGATAAAGAAATCCTTTCCCCCTTCAAGATGAAGTACTAAGATGTCCTCTAGTTTCTCTCTGCCATTGTTGAAACTTGATACCATCTCACTATCAATTGATACTGATAACTCAATATTGACTTCCTCTTCTACAAAGATCAAAGGACAAAGTTCAAAGGTCAGAACTAATACATGTGTGTCTTTAATGTACCATAAATCTGGAAATTATATTGTAAATAAATTTTTGTGGTTGCTTACAACTACATATTTTACATAATTTGTTATCATTTCATTTTTAGTATAAATTACATTCATATTTCTTAAAACCACAAAATAAAAAGCTAAAAAAGAATTTCAAATGTTAAAATTTCTATACAAGAAAATTTCCAGATTTATAATACTATGTGTAATATATATATATATATATATATATATATATATATATATATATATACTAGTTACCAGTAATTAATACAATTGTTAATATATATTGTTAACACAACGTGTCATATAAGACATGTTATGCTAAGCAATCAAACAAACAATCCAAACAATAAATATACTAGTAGTTAAAAAAACAAAAAAGTGTTTTTTTAATAATAGAAATAACAACAAATGCAAACAGTCATATTATCATTGTGTTACATTGCTAAAAATGGACATTTACACTTAGTAACTATTATAATGAAGAATGATGTAGTCATACCTGTGAGTATAATGGCTCTTTCTGGTTTTATTGATAACCATGGTTTACATATAGTGTTTCTGTCTGGTGTAGTTAAAAAACTTAATTGAACAGGTCTTTGACCAACATTAAGAATTTGAAGATATTGCCTTTGTGGTACCATAAACTTGACATTATTAAACTTGAACTAAATAAGAGGAGAGAGAGAGAGAGAGTAAAAGCAAGGTCATTAAATGTCTTTACTTCTAAGGAATTCAGCTCCACTTGAGGAAGTGTCTCATTTTCTTGTTTGTCCAGTTTCCATGTAATATGTTCTAATACATCACGTTCCTTCTCTGGTATTACTACTTTTACCTAAACAATAGCAATAAGATATTATTAATATGATTGAATAAGATTATGCTAGTTAGATAAATTAATAACTAGCTAATGAACTTACTTCCAAATCACAAGTGGCACTAACAGGTTTATGATCACTGATAATCATCTCCGGATGACTCACATATTTTAAAACTTTAATTGAGTCGTCCTCACTGTGATAAAGTACACGATCACACCAGGCTGGTGCACGGTGTTTCTCACTAGAATCCCAAGTATTTGTTGAGGGGTCATACTTGTATGTTGGTTTAAAATCAATAGGTGGTTCCTGAAATTGGTTAAATGCTTCCCCTTTCTTCTGCTGTTGTACCAGCTGGTCATGACGAAGTAGAATAGAGAATTGATATGAGTCGGCCATTGCTCTAATAATTTCAGCTGTCATTTCTTGTGAAGTGTTTATGCGATAATTTAGATCTCCCATCCATATTACAACACTAGAAATAATACTAAAGGGGTGTGGCCAAAAGGTGTGGCTTACTTGTGATCCATTATACTGTATGGTAATGTGGAGCTCTTAAAGAATTGTAATCTACTATATATTTGATGGTAGTCCTGGGAACAAAACAAAATTAATAATTGTAATAATGCTTTTAACAATGGGACTATAGTTATAATTGAAAAGTGCCTTTAGGGGTGTGGCATACCTGATTTCTTTTCTCAACTTCCTCAACATGAGCTGCTAAATGTGAATTCACAATACAAATGGATGAGTGAAAAATATTGAAACGTACAGCCACACCCCCTTTGTTACCCTGAAATAGAAGTGTTGTCAAATGTCATTGTGACTAGTCACATACCAGGTGACCCATGATACCACAGGGGACCATATCAGAGTCCACATCAGAGATATAAGGGACGATATCTTTAGAAACATAGACAAGTAATAAAATACCAACCAAACGAATAATGGATATCTACAAAATAATAAATATATGAATAAAATAGGTGTGGCTTTGATAAAAATTAACCCTTTTATAATTTCCAGCATATTTAAGTGATGATTCCACTAAATCTACCCACATCTCCTCTCTGTTACTATCTTTTGTAATGAGAGCTTCAGGACTCAAATCCAGTTCTTGAAACCTGTACATACAAATTTATAACTTGAAATACAGGTTTTAAGACTTACCCTATTGCAAATATATCAGGAATATCTTCATTGCATAGTAACCATTTGTCCATTCTTTGTATTGCTTGTTGACCATTGACATTCCAAGAACCACAAAATAGTCTATTAAAGAGATAAGTGATTTAGTTAGCTCTAGAGCTTACTAATTCAACATACTATATTTTATTTGTGACTATTACTGACTTTATTGTTTTCTTTTCACAAAATTCAGACTCTTTCTCTTGTAACATACGTTGTATGAGACATTCTCTCATGGAACCTTTTAGTAACAAAACACCAGGTTGATATCTAGTCACCCATGATGATTTTGATTCAGGAGACGTAGTTGCTTTTGACTGTAGAGAGATATACAGTGATATCAAAGCTAATTTTACAAAATACATGTATAAACATGTACATGGTTATTATGTTGTCAGCCATGTTGTACAAAATATTGACCAAATTTGGTAGCCATAAAAACAAATTTGGAAAACACCCTGTACAAAATGGTAGCATAGCAAGTTAGCAACTGCAAAAACATAATCCATTTTACAACATATACAATATTTTATAATACTATAAAAATCACACTTTGTTTGTTTACCTTTCCCTTTTTTCTGAAGAGTTTTGGACTTCTTGAATAGACTTGACTACGTTGAACTGTTGTCTCTGTGGATTTTTCTGTTACTTTGTGAAGTCCCAAAGGAACACTTGAAGGAATCCTGTGAGCAGAGGTGTAGGAGGTGTGGTTATCAGACTGAACTAACAATGACTGTGCTGTAAGAGTTGTAGTACTACGCATGCGACGATGATTATAATCTAAAGAACTACTGGAATCTGGATCAGATAAAACCTCCAGTGACATCGGACGATGAAGTAAGGGTGATGGACTTCTTCTCTGTTTATTTCCTTCAACTTTAACCATTTCTACTTCTGAATCACTCTCAACATAAAACTTGCTCTTGGAAAATTGCTGTACTAACTCTTCTTGAAATGGATTTTCAATGAAGTTACTAGTATCTAAATGTTGTCCTTGTGGACGTTCCCGAGGAAAATCATGCTCTTCAAATGGGTTCTCCAATTCTGTAGAGCTAAGTGTTTCCGGCTCTTCATGTAGGTCTTGTGGGAACTGGTAGGAAGGAGAAGACGAGGGTGAGGGAGTTACATGTAAATCATCATCTAAAACAACTTGAAACCCACGGTGGACTTTTTTATCTAGAAGATCTTCTTGGGAGTGCCTTTTATGTTCTGCATTAGGATGTGTGTCATTAACTTCTAATTTTAACTTAGTTATGTTAGATTCAGAAAAACTCGCTCGAACTGAAGTAGTAAGAAATGGATTTTTTAATCCCAATTTGGAAGGGAAATGAACGTGGTCAGTCACATGTAACATACGGGAATGTGGTTCAGAAGGATGTTCAATATTTACAAGAGGTGGAGTGTTAAACCTAATATTTCTGGTAGGCTCCCGATCAGGTGTACTACGAGAACTACCATGATCATATTGTTGATAGAGAGGATCAAACTCGTTAACCAAACTCTCGCACACTATTAAAAACAAAGAAATTCAGGAACAAGATAAATTACATGTAGATGGTCATAGTATATAGATGTACTATATAATATATATACATATAATATATAGCTTATGAACTTAAATAAGGTACAGGTATATTCACACATAAATCATGCCTTTATTCTCACTTGCAACCTCTGTCATACCATCTGGATTAGGTGTTATAATATAACTCCATGGCCATTTTTCTGAAGAAAAAAAGGAAAATTGAGAGATACTTTAGCTTCCTCTCTTACCTGGAAAACCAAGTTGCAGGTTTTCCTCATCTTGAAGATCAATCAAAGGGGGTGTGGTTGATATGTTAGGCTTGCAAAACCGATCCCAACCAGTTCGACAAGTTTCATAGCCACGAAGCCATTCAAAGGAAGACCTCTCATCTTCAGAAGACACTAAACAACAACAAAAATTAAAAATTGAATTTTACTTGCACTATTTATATAGAGATTGGCAATGAAATATTTTGGTAAATGCAGTTTAAAATTAAAGAAGAAATGGTAAGAAAATAGGAGTCAACCTTAAAGTGAAACAGTTCAGAAAAGTAGACAACTAAACTTACCATAAGCATCTTTTGCCAAATTTACTTGACTGATGAACATGGCTGTTTTGGTATCATATGGAAGTAAAAACACAATGACATCACCGTGTACATTGACTTCAACTCGGCAACCAGCTGGCATGGAGGACTGCAGTGTCAATGTAAACATGTCATATATTGGCATTAGCATGTCAACCGAAAGACTGCCAAGACTGTCAGCCTCGAATGCAAATAATCTGAGGTCAAAGGTTAAAAGAAAAGGTGTAAGTTGAAACTGTATTGATGTACTGTGTCACTTACGCATGCTCTTGTGTACCTTCATGTTTTACAATAGCTAGTGTGCGCTCTTCATTTGCATGAGCACCCAATAACTTCCCATGGATAATGTGAATACAATTAACAGTTAAGGGAAATACATTATACTCAATAAACAAAATCAAAGTAGTTATATCATTATATGTCCTTTTTATAATCAATTTAAGAAATACTGTGTACATGAGTTGAACAACTGGAAATATATACTACATGCTAATTACTAATATGTGATCTTTGCTAATTATTGTAACTCTACCAGCTGTTATCTTTAAAACAATGTTCGTTTTCATATCCAATCATGTTAGACAATTAACTGACAACATGACATGAGTCTAACAATACATAACGTGTAATGTTACTACAAGTATCTTGTACCTGTTCATGTTCAATTTATAAAATTACATGAATTTTTAAAATACAAACTTATTCATAACTACAGGTGAATCATTGGCACAAAAACAAAAGCCAATATACTATTATAATAACTTGTACTATAACTAGACCAGTCACTATAATATATTGTACATGAGATCATTGCAATAATCATCTTATGTCATAATTATAAGTATATTTACATGTCATATTAACACTTTAAATAACGAAGTCTCTAAAGTGGTCCAATCAATTAACATTATTTATTTTGTTTAGGTATCCTCCGAATATGAATAAATCTAACATACTAAATGTATATTATCAACATCAGAGTACAAGATTGACATTAGTAGGATATAAATTTACAAGTATCTGTCGGACGTAAAAGTTGTTGTATAGAGACTTTACTGCTCATTGCTTTGTGCTAGAGTCTAGAAGAAGACAGGGTTAGTGAATAAAATACAAAACGTAATTTAAAATAATAACAATAAATGAAACATTCTCCAAAATAGTTAAGTTATAAATTGATTGAGAACAAGTAATCAAATCTCATAATTCTTTGGGAAATTTATCAATTTAATTGTATTGATTTCAGAACATCATTTCATGTCCTCAATCATAAACACTATTGACAATATTATTAATGATTTTGGAATGAGACTGTGTTGATTCTAAGTTCCCTCTTCATTTCAAAGTACTCCAAAAATACGACAACGGACATTACAGACTTACATATTAAACTAACTACTACACTGATTGTGGCCAGTAAATAGAAGAAAAGCTTATTTTAAATTAACTAATGAAAATATTGTTAATAGACGCGTCTTCTCAGTTATACTGAGGACGTTAACAAATACTCACTTCATAAATGATCTTTAGACTGGTTTAAAAGGATCGTCGCTTACAATTTTCTTACTAATAGAACGAAATAACGTGATATGATAAAGTTAAAGGCTATGGGCGGTACCTCCTTTTGGTATTTTAATTAATAGGTAAGTACGCATTCTGATTATTAGATTATAAACGGTAATTAATATAAACACGTTAGCAAATTTAATACATTAATAACTAGCGAATGTTTAATAAAGTGATATTGCTTGTTGAATCATTTGCAGCTGCACAGAATTGATGTCGCCATTATCATCATGACTACTTGTTTCTCTCTGCTCATTACAATCTTCATCACATTCTTCACTGTTATCAGGAGATAATGTTAAAAACCAATGAGTTAAGGAGTTATTAGCAGTAGTTGGTTGCTCTTCTGTAGTTTCTTGCCTGACATTAGTAGGGAGATCAAAGGTCAATGGAGTCAGCTGTTGATCTGGTATGCAACCTAGAGGACAATTATACCAATCTGGTCCTACAAGTAAGGATATAAAGAAGTTATTAATAGGATATTAATTGCAAAATAAAGTTTAAATATTATGCGCAATAATTTGATTTTACCATTAGCTTTTCTCCATGTTATTCTCTTGTCCACATCTACTTCATTATGACTTTCCTCTGGAATGAGTGGCTGTTGAGAATTGTTTATAACCTTCAATTTGAGCTCCTGTAACTCTCTCTCGTACTCTTCATTGAGGAGGGGAAGAGAGAGTGAGGAGACAGAACGAAAGGAGATTCGTTCAGAGATAGTAACAAGTGCATTAAGATGTAGTATAGAGTCACGTTTGGAAGAATCAAAGAAAGACATATGAGAAAGCAGTCTGAATAAAGAAAGGAGGGAGTCCATGATACTTAGTAGACATCATATATGTCAAGAGACAAATGTCAAAAGAAAAGGTTTTCAGATAAAATTTATCAGAGAATCTTTTTCTTTTGACATGAAAAAGATAGAAAGTGATAAATCACACTACAACATGTTCAGATAAAGGGGCTATAATGCTCAGTGAGTAAATAATATCATTGTAAAGAGAAAGATGTTTCCTAAACAATGTTTATTGAAAACCTTTTCTCTTGTCTATGAAGAGAATGCCACGGGGACAAAATAAATGATATATATATATATAGAAGTACCTTTCAGTAATAGCATAAGAGTAGATTCCAGGATAATCTTTAGCTATTTCTAACAATTTTTGACATTGTATATCACCAGGCATTATACTAGTGTCTTCGGTCAAATCTAAAAGTAAGTATTAAAGAGATTTATCAATACAATGTTACAATTAAATGAATGTATAAAGTATATGAGTTATAACATATACTGGATTATATAGGGATAATGACTAGTAATGGTCGCTATATTTTATTGGATAATTAATACTGTAGTATTGAATTTAATGTATTAATTTTATATTGAGATGTAACACATTAGATACAGTATATATTATATTTATAACTCATGTAGATAATATAATAATGACAGATAATATTATAAATATTGTTAATGTAAATATTTAGATTAAGATGCTTAAAATAACTATAAACCTTTCAATATATATGTAAAATAAATATAACAAAATATATTAGAAATATTATTATTATTAAACATTATTACCTAAATGTACTTGTACAGATGTTTCAGAACTTTTATGAGTTACTATTTGTTGAGAGGGAGATGTCAATATAATCCCTAACCATCCTGCAAGTGTTTGTTTCCATGTATTAGCGATACCTATATATTAAAGATAGTATCTAAATAAAATAACATTGTACTTGCTTTTAAAGCTATGGACTGCAATGATAAGAACATGGATAAGATTAGTTTTAACAGATGAGTGATAACGTCCCATGTTAAATAGGAGGGTCTCCCATTTATTAACAAGAGATAATGATAATGTAGGAAATTCAAGGAGTTTTGCTCTGTCTGGTACTGGCAATAAGAGAGATAAGATGTGGGTGTGGTTAAAGTTGTAGGTGTACTATATTACCTATGACATTGTATTCGTCTGGTGAATCTGGATTGAGAAAGATCTCTTCTTTAAGTAAAGCTAGCAAGGTACTAATATGTATATGTGTGAAGAAAAAACAACACAAATAATGTCAGCAGATTCAATTTCAATATTAGTGAACAATACAATATTAGGAAGAGTTAATAAAATATAATAACTTCTGATGGTATTTTAATTGACAAAAACACAGCAACACTTCAATCCTGATGGGTCTTAATTAGGTATGTCACAAGATCAGAAATCTTGTTATGCATTTTTGTCAATAACAATACAATCACAAGTTTGTTTTTTTTGGGACTTATATCTATAATATCTTTGACTAAATATATCAATGATAAATACAATAGAAATTTTTTTATTTCATTGTGATAAGTTAAAGACCTCCTCTATTATTCATAATATCCACACAAACCATGTTAGATATTATGATTATTAAAAATATGTAACTCAATTTGGGAAAACCACACTTGTTGTTGGACTGAACAATTCGAACAACAATTGCATATATCCTATTGTCATGTGGCCAGAGTGTACAGGATGTTAATTAAACTCAGTATCGAGGAAGATCTATCATTAAATTAATTGACTACCACATTTTGTAATCATCTTGTACAAAATAGCTATATAGCAAGTCACACAATAATTATGATACACTTACTATAAGTGAGTATTAGCCAATGATTTATAAATAGATTTCACTTTAACTTGACGTTCTTTGTTACTGTTACATATACTATATTCTTGAAGACCACTTCTTAATATTTCAGATGATCCTAAAGTATTTTAATTAAAATATAATATGTACTTTTATTTACTGGGCAAACAACAATGCTCTTCACTATAATGAGAGAGAGTGGTCAGTTGAGATGATTCAACTTTCTGAGATTGTTGCCAAGAACTGGATATCTAAAGGACAAGAGAGGAGAGAGGAAGATGAAAAATAGAGTATAAAGAGAGAGAGAGAGAGAGAGAATAAAAGAGAAAAAAAGGAAAAACAAGGAGCAAGAGAAGGAAATAAATTAAAAAGAAGAGAGAAAAGTAATAAGATTTATTACAATACAATCAAAACCTGTTGTATTAATTGTTCAGTATTTGCTAATGGCAATGATGAGTATTGAGGTTTCCAATAATTCGTCCACAGCCACTGATAAGCAAATTGTGCCCCATATCTTAAAGTGGACAAAGAAGGAAGAACTCGATGAGTACTGGAATGACGAAGTTCAACTAACCAATGAGGGATACCAAACTATTAAAGAAACAAGGAATTAATTAATTAAAATATAATAATGGGATAAAATGAATTTATAAATAGGCATACAGTAATTGTTAATAATGGAAGGAGCTATGAGTTATAAAATATAATAACTAAAGATATAACATGATACATTCCATTGTTACAAAAGATTTGTGTCTTTAATTAATTTATATCAAGTAAAATTTCTAGGAAATAAAGTCATTACATTACTATTTTAATCAGACTGTCTTAGAACAATAGTTATGACATTATTATGTATGACTTTAATAAAAACCTTGCCTTTGTCACTACTTCGTGTATTCTACCACGTTTCCCCTGCCAATATCCATAATCATGAATAGCATTAATAAATCTAAAGAGTAGTATGATATAAATGGGTGTGGTCATCCTACCCACCTCGTAATCACCATAGCAAACAAAAGACTTAAAGACTCATCTGTAGAAATGTCCTTGTCTCGTAAGGCAGCCTCGTCTCTTAATAAGCACTCTACAATATCTGCTGTTGACTCCACAGGGAAAGGTATTGTACCACGTGCTCTCCAAGCAGCCACACGATGAATTCCTTTTCTTTTGTCTTCCAAATTTTCTCCATAAAGCCATGAGCAGACAGCCTTCCACTCTATCTCATCTATCCACGGACAATGAAGTCCTTTATGAGTTCTATCAACAAACAGTTCTTTAATATGATCTCGAGCAATCATTTCACCACGTGTTCTCAGATTAACTATTCATTATAACTAACCACTCCCATTTATTTATTACAAGACGTTATTTATCACTATGGAAGTAGATGGATTCTCACAAAATGAATCTTATATTCCTGGAAAGAGAAGAGGGGCTAGTTCGTGTGTCAGTAAAGATAGGGAAAAGGTCTATATGTTCAGAGGTTATCCAGGTGATCGATGCGGACGAGAGATAGCAGAGAACCATATTGCTGTTTTTGATTTTGACAAAAGAAGTTGGACTAAGGAGGCATTCGGTGCTAACAGTGAAAATCCTCCAGTAGACGCTGGAGCCTGTTGTACTATCATTAATGACTGTCTCTATATGTTTGGTGGATGGCAAGTGGGACAACTTAACAATGAAGTCTATGAACTTAATCTGGATACAATTGCATGGCGACAAATTGAGCCTGTAGACACCTCAAATGAACCTCTGTTAAAAAATAAATGTGGCATTATTCCATATGGCAATGACATGTTGTGCATATTTGGTGGATATGGTTACCCTGTAGTGGACGGTATCTTACAAAAGGGTGCAATGTATGACTGGGAGAGACCACTGATGGGAGGGATCTGGATTGGTTGGACGAATGAATTGCACTTGTTTCATCTTAAGAAAAGAATTTGGATTGTACCACAGACTGCTGGTGTTCCGCCAAAACCTTGTGCAGCATTCTCGTTTAACCGAATTGACAGGCACCGTGTTTTATTGTTTGGTGGACGACAGAAAGCAGAACGAGTCAATGAAATTCATGTTTTAGACATGGCTACTTGGGTAAGTATGAGATATTAGTGTGTATACTTTTGAATCACTTTAATATCTTCATGCTTAGCAACTTGTATGTCCTTTTATGGTAATACTTGACTTATGAGTAACACAACTAATTGTGTCACTATATTTGTAAGAATTGTATCAATTATAAGGATTTAAGAAGAAATGGTTATAGAGTATAGCTGAGTATTAAAGAATGAAAAGTCAAAGTTATGTTAAAAGACTATAGCTCAAAGCTGAAATAAAATATATTATAATATTTTATTACAGCAATGGATTAATTATTTATTATAGCAATGGAGTGGTGCTATTATTCCTACTGGTCCAGAACAACCTTGGCCTAAGAAACGATCCTTACAAACAACATGCTCTTTATATGATCCACAATATGTACCTATTGTTTGTGAAGAAACAAAAGGTAATTAGCATTCTCCTATGTCAGTAATTTGTAAGTGAATCAACTCAGACCAAGATCATTTATATGATGTGAGACTAATATTGGTCAGTGTTGTTAATGTAAGAATAGTGTACCTCTATTCTCTATCTCCTTCTCAAATAGCTTATAATGGCAGGATTTCATTACTTTTCTATCCTTATAGTTGTATCTAATCACTTTCAATGGTTACCATGTGAACCACCAAACCTCTCCAATAACAATAAGGATATATCACATACTATTGAAGGACAACAAATATTGTTGCTATGGGGAATGGATAATAAAGGAGATCCTATTAATGACTCATGGATTTTAAATATCAATACTATGACATGGAAACAAGTAAATAGTCTGTCTGTTGTTTTGAGTCATTCCCAGAATGTGTGAAATGTCTAATCCCAAAATATCTAATCCCATAATGTGATAACTGAGGTGTTAATATAACAAAGACTATTTCAAGAGTAATAGACTTTGTTCTATAAATAGATTAGATAGCTAGAAAGTGTTACAGTACATATATAAATGTAGTATACCAAGTTAATCACTAAAGGAGTTCATTACTACACAAAAAGGTGAAGAAGCCCTTACATTGAAAACATTGTCAGTAGAACAGTTCTTTTTGCAACAAGTAGGTGATGCTGGCAAGATCCTTATTTTTGTGACACTCTGGGATTAGACATTCTGGGATGTTTCCATTATTATAATCAATTTATTTTTGTCCATGTTTCTATTACCTATCAGTTATATTTCTTGATACTCTGTATATCTATCTACTTTGTCTCTCTGGCCATTCATCTTCTTGTGTATTATTTTTTACATGTAGTTCTATTTACCCTCACATTTAAGTCCCAGAATATGGCATGTATCAGAATGTCTATATACAGCACCTAATGAGTGTTTAGTGATGACATTTGGTGGTGCCACTGATAACCTGTTTAGTCATCCTGAAAATACCACACCCACAAGTTGTGAAACACTAATCTTTAAATTTGGTAAGAAATTTTTTATAATTTATATTTTTTTAATTACATAAAATTAATTTTGAGTTGGTCTTCATATTCAAATTATACTGTGAGTCTGTGACTAATACCAAAATTTTAAATTATATATATGCTTATATGAAATTGTCCTGAATACATAGTAAATATCATGTTTAAATTTTTAATTATGTATTATGAAAGTGTTTCATTGTTTATTTTATTTAACTATTGTTTTTCATCACTTCAGGAATGTCTTCACTCTATAAATTATGTCAACAATTATTGTTGTCTCTCTATCGTGATGATATCTCCGTCTTGCAGCCATTACTACCTCTACATATCTTTAGTCAACTCTCTAAAATAAAGGAGCAGGAGACTAATGGATGTTCCATCCTCTCTGTCCAATATCCATCAAATAATATAGATGATGAATATGTTATAATTTAGATATATTGTTGTTATTAACTTTATTTTATGTAAGAGAGACCTTTCCTTTTAATTTATCAAATGCTATTTAAATAAAAAAGCTATAACATCATTTAGACAAATAAATTATTTATACTGTCCAAATTATACATGATAATAATGATAAAATTTTACACTATAAATAATTATTAATAATATATTATTATACGTTAATTAATTATGCAGTGTTACTTGCTAAATACTCATAGTACTCAGTACTAGGAAAAGGACTTGTTAATTGTAAGTGCTCACAAATGCATCCTAATCATGTATGTCAATGAATTTTATTATTATTATTATAATTTTAATAACTAGCTCAGGTAATTGATAATGGGCCAATGGTGACAATGTCTAACATGTTAATCCAGCCAGTAAGAAGACGTGGTGCTTATAGCTGTTATGATAAAGAAAGAGAAAGGGTCTATATGCTTCATGGCAGTCCAGGGGTGGACACTCGTAAGTATGTGGACATATTTGATATCAATACAAGACAATGGACAAAACATACATGTCCTGTTGATAGTGACATACCTCCAACAGAGGTGGGTGGGGCTTGTGTTCTAGTTCAAGGTCGGTTGTACACATTTGGTGGGTGGTGCCTTGGTGCACACAATGGAGTGTATGAATTGAACTTAGAGACACATCAATGGCATAAAATTGAGCCTATTAGTAATGCTAACGAACCCTTAATGAAAAATAAACATGGGTTAGTCTCATACAGAGATAAAATGTTACTGATTTTTGGAGGCTATGGATACGCTAACCATGGCTCCACCCTTCAGAAGGGAGCACTTTATGTCTCAGAAAATGATATGATGTGGACAAACGAGATCCACTTGTTTCATCTTGATCAACGAGTTTGGATTGTTCCAGAGACCACTGGTGTTCCGCCAAAACCTTGTGCAGCATTCTCATTTAACCAGATTGACCAACATCGAGTATTATTATTTGGTGGACGTCAAAAACCTGAACGAGTCAATGAGATACACATATTAGATATGGATACCTGGGTAAGTTATTATATATATTATCATAATATATGTTCTATATTTAGCATTGGAGTGGTCCATTGACACCTACCAATCCAGAAGAACCGTGGCCTACCAAACGATCCTTCCATACTGCCTCCTGTTTATTTGATCCTGATATTGTTATCTCTTATGAAGATCAGATATGTAAGAGAGAGAGATGGGTCAGATAGTAATGAGAATTATAACTTTGTATCTTTATATGTAGCTGTTGCTAAGGAGCTACATTGGTTACCGGATCATGTTCCAGACTTATCTGGCAAGTCAACTGTTGTTACAAATAAATTGCTCAAAGAACAGCAGTTATTAGTGTTGTGGGGTAATGATAATGATGGAGATCCTGTAAAGGATTCCTGGATACTCCATATAGCTGGAAGTAACTTGAAATGGGAAAAGGTTAATAATGGAATATACTGGTACTCTTTTGTTTATATAAGTTGTTCAGGTTCAATTACCAGGTGATTTGAAACCTCGAATTTGGCATATTTGCGAGTGTACATACAGTACTAAATCTGAGGAACATTTAGTACTGGTATTTGGTGGAGCTATTGATAATATGTTCAATCGTTTGGACAGTGAAGTGACTGTTGTTGATGATACAGTGCTGTTAAAATTTGGTATGTACAATCAACATAGTGATTAATTTATTTGAAGATAACAGTAGCATTTGTCTACAATAAGTAATTAAAACATTAGCCTCATTCTCAGACTCCCAAAACACAGGAGTATACATAGGAATGAGATTATATACAGGGAACATTACTTGATATTAAATTTTTACTAAACTAGTCTCTGACAATTAGATGAAAACCTCTCACAGTATGTCCCAAGCCACTAAGACTTACACACACAGCACAGAATACATACAATTTTAATAAATACCATCATACATAGAATTGTCTCACCTTACCTCATTCATTAATTGTTGTGCTCTTTATATCTTTTCAGGTACAGCTACTTTGTATAGATTATGTCAGTACCAGGTCATAGCACTTTATGACAATTTGACTTTATTAAGATCATGTCTTCCAGTACATATTTATGCTCAATTACAGGAACTTAAACAAATTGTAAACCTATGTCCTACCAAACAATGCAATATCATAACATCATAAATTTATGATGTATATAATACCTAACAAAATATGTAGGGATATATACATATTATATAATTATAATATATATATATAGTATTTAACATGTGGTCTAATTAAGCTGCTAATAGTAATATTAAAAATAACAGCTCAGCTACATGGCAGCTACAATGCCATGAAGCTATCAACCACCAATAATAATATATGGTACTTCCACTTGCTACAATAAAGAGAGAGAAAAAATTTACATGATCCATGGAAGTCCTGAAGGGTTATTGGAAATGCGAACACACAACAGTGTGGATGTATTTGACATCAACACAAGATGTTGGACTAAATATTTGTGTACAGATGACAACAAATTAACTCCAACTAATATAGGTGGGCTGTCAGAGATTGACTTTACACATTTGCTGGTTGGCATATTGGTGCATATAACAGATTATATGAGCTAGATTTGGGCATATATCATTGGCAGTCTGTTAGCAAGATTATGAACCAATGATGAAGCATGAACATGGGTTAGTCTCATATGGAGATAACATGTTGCTTATATTTGGAGGTTATGGATGTCCAAAATCTCCCCTTCAAAAAAGAGCACAGTATGAATTAGTGCTGGTATTTGGTGGAGCTATTGATAATGTACTCGATCTCAGAAAGTGAAATGATTGTCATTAGCGATACATTGTTGTTACAATTTGGTATGTTGCATATAATTATATATATATGATAATATAGTAGACTGTCAATCTTTATATTCATTCTACACTAAGCAACAGAAAACAGATAGTAATGTTCCCATTCCCAGATGTCAAGGAAAGGTACCAGCTAATATTGGAATGAGTATTATATTACATTACCAAGAAATAGTAACCCATGATGTTATATTAAATCATTGTTTAGTATTTGTATGATATATTATCATTATAATTGTGTATCTCGATCTTTGTTGCAGGTGCTTCAAGATTGTACAAATTATGTCACTACCAGCTTATAGCTCAATATCGTGATTTAAATGTGTTAAGATCATGTCTTCCTGTACATATTTATGCTCAATTGCAGGAACTAAAAAAAGGTTTAGGCCAATGTCTCGCTCAGCAGTGTAACATGACGTTTTAAACTTTTGGATTAAATTATATAATCAATGATATAATTAACTATTAAATAATTTTTGACGATTTAATAACTATTAACAATTAAGTCTAAAATAAACTGCGCATGCGCAATTCAAATTCGCGGTAAATTTGTCTGCTTTTAAAGTTAGAGAGTTCTCATTTATCGTTCTTCATCGAATTGTCATAAATAGAGTAAGTTTATTAAAGCAATATCTTGTCAACAATATATTTGACTGCATGTGCATTGAAGTATGAATGTGTGTATGTAGAAAATATGCCTGAACAATAACAATCACAACAATATAATCATCATAATAATTGTAGCATTTAGCTGGCTCCCTAAATTAACACAAAGTTATATTTTCTTTAAACTTATTCTCTTCCTTACTTGTTCACTAGATTCAATCTTTGAAAGCTGGTAAGAGAAAGAAAGAAAGAGACGGAGAAGTGACATTTACTAACACTAACAGATTGTATTCTACCTGTGTCTTCAACTGTGCAAGTTCTTCTTCAAGTTGTTGATTTCGCTGTCTCAAATCTTGTATTTCTTGTTTGAGGGAGTCTACATCAACTGGTTCTGGTGGACCACCATGTAAGTGTCTCTTAACAAACCTATAATTTATGTAAGTGTAGTTACTATTATAAGTAACAGCAGTGATGTCACTAGTTACTATTAATAGATCCAACCAAACACTGCATAGATGTTATACTCTAATATTTATGGCGTGCTAGTTATTTGCTATGGGGTGTCTCCTATTAATTAGTAATGCTTTAAAAACAGGGATCATACGAAAAAATTCTTAAATATAAAGAGTGTTGACAAACCAAACATCATATATATTTGAGTCTATGATATCACTTACTCCAAAGCATCAGTGGGTTTATCAGGCTCTTCATACAAACCTACTAGAACTGAAATGCAAATAATATGATATCTTCAAGGAGTGCTTGGACTACACCTTTAGTGAGTGCATCCATAACACCTGCTTTTTCCAGATATTTACGGAATTCTTCTTTCTTTGATTCTGTTTGCTATGCAAAGAGAGAGAAGAAAGCATTGATCTGAATTTGGAGTAAATGGAGAAATAAGTCTCACGTTTCCACCTCTGTTAGACGACATGATGTATGTGCTTTATTCTTCTATACACCCCTTCAGACAGCTGGATGGTGTTAAGATGTAGGCGTTAATTAGAGTGGCGCTTTGTCAAATTCTCAATTTTAAAACCAATCAAAATTTAAGTATGACTTCACCAAAAAAATTAAAGCAAATTTGAATGATGGTTGAAACCAAAACATAAGAGTGGATGGCAAAAATGATTCAAGCATTTGAAAAATTAACAAAAACAAAATTAAAGAACAACCCTAACATTAAAAATCCGAACAGTTACTTAATTAAAACACACCCACTATTAATTTATAATAATATCTTGCTATAATTATATATTACATGTACCATTCAATACTAATAAATAACAGTTAATTAACAAAACAATTATAACTAATATTAACCCCAATACAACCTCGTTATGAGAGGTGTGGTCAACAGAAGGGGAGGCATTAGGAAGAAGAGGAAGATTCATTTTTCTTACGGCGCAATAACAGAGAAGAATTGGAAACAGGTTCTAATTTAGCGGAAGGAGGCTTGTTCAGGGCAAAGAAAGTAGCTTCAACAGTATCCTAGGAATAAAATAAGACACGAAATAATTTTTTCCTTTATGGATAATTAGAGTTATATTGGTTAATATTTAGTGTGTGTGACTGACTTTAATTTTTGGATTGTTAAAAGAGAGTCTATGATCAGGTAGAGAGTGACGTGATGATATCCATGGATGTTGTAAGACCTATAGCATAGTTATACATATAAATGGACAGATAATTTGAAAATGGATATATAAATTAAGGATCAATACATGTAGATTACAACGGTCAAATATGGATGGATGAATCTGTAGTCAATGGATACATATTAAATAAATGGACAAATAAAATAAAGAGCCATAGAGAAGAGATGACAAAATGGATATATATGATGGATCTAATAACCTGTTGTGCAGTACATCTTTGTTGAGGGTCAACGTGTAACATTCTCAATACAAGATCTTTAGCAGCTGGTGATACAGTGTCCCAATTACCACCTGTTAAATTAATTTTTCCTTCACCTATTCTCATGAGAATTTTGTCTGGACCATCTTCAGGACTAGTAGCAAACGGAGTCTCGCTAGATAAAAAACATGTACATGTATCATTGTGTATTAACAAAACATGTACATGTATTATTGTGTATTAACAAAACATGTACATCTATTATTGTGTATTAACGAAACATGTACATGTATCATTGTGTATTAACAAAACATGTACATGTATCATTGTGTATTAACAAAACATGTACATCTATTATTGTGTATTAACAAAACATGTACATGTATCATTGTGTATTAACAAAACATGTACATGTATCATTGTGTATTAACAAAACATGTACATCTATTATTGTGTATTAACAAAACATGTACATGTATCATTGTGTATTAACAAAACATGTACATGTATCATTGTGTATTAACAAAACATGTACATGTATCATTGTGTATTAACTAGACTTCTTGTCTGCTTTAATAGTTTGTTTACAAGTATTTTGAAATCTAATCACATATATAATTAAGTCTTGCTTAGCTCCTTAAACTATATATAACCGCACTAAATCTAAAAATAGTAACACACAAATGTACAGTGCTATTTATAGCAACAATGAGCAGGATAATAAGCATTTGAATTGTCAAATTTAATTGCACAGTATCCATATCTTATGAATACTTAATAAGTCCTACTACTACGAATGAATACTTATGAATATTTAATGAGTCCTACTATGAATATTTAATAAAGCTAACACTTACCCAGCTAAGAGTGTATATAGAAGTACACCTAGGCTCCAAATATCAATGGCAGCATCATAGCCTTGTTTCTTTAGTACTTCTGGTGCTACATAGTTAGCAGTATAACATGGTGTCATGAGGAGTCCATTTTCTGCTCTAAGTTGTTTAGCAAAACCAAAATCAGCTATTCGAAGGGATTGTGGAGATCCTGTAGTATCGGCATATAAGATATTGGAAGGTTTGAGGTCACGATGGACCACACCTTGCAAATGAAGATAGTTTAGAGTGTCAGTCTATGAGAGAGAAAATGTAAAGACTGATTACAAGATCAGGGTCATCCTTACCAAGACATAAACAACAGCAGCTGCTTCTCTTTCTGAGAAGAACCTTTGTTTAATAATTTTGTCCAATAGTTCCCCTCCTTTCATTAATTCCATCACCATATATACACAAGTACCATCATCATAAACCTGACGAGAGAAATGGGAGGAGTTAGAGCAGTTGAGGTGTTATTGGTGATAATAACATAGTTACAATGTGATTGTAAGAATAGTGACATTAGAAATGGACTCTATGAATACTTACATCTCTTAAATTGACGATATTATCATGATGAGGACCATACCTTAGGAGAATCTATTAAACAATTAAAAATTTAAACAAAAATACAATTGTTATAAAATATGTCACTTGAAGGATTATATTACAAGACAATGTCAACACTTCATTCATTTGTCATACCTCAATCTCTTCATCAACATCACGAGATGATCTCTCTTTAGCTATAATCTTTACAGCATATTCCTGGTTAGTTGCTCTGTGTATACAACGCACACAACGTGAATATGTACCATATCCTAACATCTCCTGTTAACAGATAGAAAAAAACATGAGATGAGAACTGGGGGTGTGGTTATACTCTATAATCATTATACCAGGCAAACCTCTTCTAAGAATGACAATATGGATTGAAAAGTTGCCTTAATTAGGGGGGGCATCCCCTTTATATAGGTTAAATCAAATCTCTCAAGACTGTTTTTTTAAGTAGTGAGCCGTTGTCATAGCAAATGTTCTAAGAATTACTAATTATGACTTTCATACCTCTTTGATATCATAGTCATCATTAATGGCTGTTGTTCTCACTGGTAATGGAGATCCCAACTATTATATAAAAAATAAAGTTATTATCAGTTTAATACAATGAGTTTTGAAACATGTAGACTTTCATTCCTATACTGGTTTAGGAGTGAGTCTAGTTGGCAATGACAGATATTTCAACATCATAACAAAGACTTCCTATTCCTATACTAGTGGTTCAGGAATGAGTCTTAGAACTTACAGTTGATAAATGAACAGCGGCTCCTGTAGTAATTGTTCCATTACTCTCCTCCTAACAAAGTAATCACCATGACAACACACATGCATTACAATGTACGAACCTCCATATCTTGGAATTGTGGTGCCACATAGCTGAACCCTCGAAACAATTCTTTGGAGTGGGCACTGACAGGGGCACCTGGTGAATCTATGGAAGGGTATATCAGTGGGTGTGGTTAAATATGGAGAACTTACCTTTGGGGGTTCTTGAGGTGAATTCAGAATCGAAATAAAAGGCATCGTCAGCTCGTCCACAAGCTGGTTTAAATGGTGGATGGACCTCTCTTTTGTATAGTTTCTATGGAAACATTATTAATTTTATCTTTCTACTATCAAAGGAACTGCTAATTAAAACTCTCTATAATGGTCACTGGAGGGTATTCAGTGCAAAATCTTCACTATAGAGGTTTACACTCAATACACTGAAGTATCAGTGTAAAGACTAGATGTCATAAGTGTTAATTTAGGATGTCTATCATGAGAGCTTCCACTCTCTCTCTCTCTCTCTCTCTCTCTTTCTCTCATACTTACCTCCCATTGAATTGTCTTAAAAAATGGGTGTGCCTTTATATTTTCAATACCATTTGATCCATAGCCAAGTCGATTAACAGGATTTCGTTTGAACAAAACTCTTAACAATGCCTGCGCCTCAGGAGATAAGAACTGTGGCATTCCTAACTTGGCTCTAAAAGAAAATAGAAATAAAACTCACACAACAATCTATCCATCCACCTGTCCACTATCTCTCTCTCTCTCTCACACACACATCTGTCTACTTACTTGAGAATCATAGTCATTGTGGCTTTTCTGTTCTCTCCTTGAAATGGTAATGATCCAGTCAACATTTCATACTAAAAATAGAATATGAAGACAATGTGTAAAATGAAGGAATATATTTAAAACAATGAATGAATGTCTAAAGTATGTGTGGAATTTAATAGATAGATATCTAATAGTTCATCAGCTGATAGTTGTGTGTAGTAAATACAGCTGCCACTTCACATACCATTAGTACGCCAAATGACCACCAGTCAGCTGTTGTGTCATGTCCTTTCCTATTGACCACTTCTGGTGCCATATATTCTACAGTGCCACAGAATGAGAATGTCTTCTTTTCATCAACTGACTCTTTGCTAAGACCAAAGTCTGAGGAGAGAGAGAGAGAGATCAATATAGCTGCTTGATTATAACATCACTCATAAAATATGTTACCATAGTTACCTGTAAGTTTAATATGACCATCAGCATCTAATAGGATGCTACAATGAAAACAAACAATATTTTGATGATGAGTCATATGACTAACACACAATAACAACAAGATACTAACATTATTACATATTATCTTCCACTGTATTGTAATATTAAAGTAGTTTATTTATTATAAATAATAGTTAATTAAAAGTTTGTTACATCACATGTAAACATTATATTCTACTACATCATATTAATATAAGTGTATTGGGTGTGGCATACATTACTAAATGGTCCCTTTCAAAAATTGACGCACCCATTAATAACAATATATAACACGTGTTTCTTTAAAAGATGCTAGCCATTAACAAGACATGCCCCATTAATAATCAATCTATTGAATTAGGAGACGCACCCAAAATAAGTGTTACATGTCAATTAGTTAGAAGCCATTTATTAACTAATGATATTGGCAGGTTATATCAAAAGATACAGCAAGTTGAAAAGAATAGTAACAACAAAATTATGTTTGTTCCAAAACACACCCAAGTTAGCTAGTTAGTTGCTATAGTGATACACACCTTTATAATATACTGTATTAATATGGTGGTTATCACAATAATCATTATATTGGCGTATTTCTCTGTGTTAACCAGCTGGTTATTATCTCACATACAACTAATTACTTGTTGTTACAAAAGATCTCTATTTAGCACAGAGAACACACTATTGTGATCACTATAGTATAACTGATAATTAACTAGTTAGCACATTGATACATCAAGGAATGGAAACAGCCTATATCAACTATACCAGTTACAATATTGTATATGTTTTGTCTACATCAACAACAAAAACAGCAGATATACTCTCTCAATAATACATATGACTATATTGATATTATCGTGTTGACATTAAACTTCATTAGTTAATGAGACTAACTCACTTTTCTGGCTTAAGATCTCTATAGACAATACCTAGTCTGTGAAGATGATCTAATGCCAAAGCTAGTTCAGCCAAATAGAATTTAACATCTTCCTCAGTAAACATCACCTGGATATAATAGGTCATTAGATCATACTGTGATATTAATTTTAATATAGTGTACTACTACAAGATACTCTCTGTTGCTAATAGTAACTAAAATTTGTATCTTTGGGTATTATCTCAAGTGTGGTACACAAATTACCTCTTTGGATAATCGAGTAAAAAGATCCCCACCTCGTAGAAATTCTAAAACAAGATACAGCTTGCCTTCAGTTTGAAAAGCTACAACACAAACAATACCAGCTGTCATATAGTAATATTTTTCCTACCATATTCTAGTGCAACCACAAATGGATGTCTGACTTCAGCTAAGATATCACGTTCCATTTTCGTTCTTATCCGATCTCTTACTTTCAAAGTCGCTTTCTTCAACACTTTCATAGCATATAGCTTACCAGCATCAGCACCAACAAGTTTCCTCACCAAAAATACCTGGAAGTCAAAAGTGACAATGAACTTGACACAATTATTTGTATAATAATACAACAAACAATTCCTATCTATAAATGAGAGAGGAAAATTCTAGAAATTATGAAACAGTCTAGACATAACAGTTAATTAATTAAAATTATTGCACTCCAAATATCCCATTTCATTGGTCACATAATTTATGCTACCTTTCTCTATCTCTATGACAACACGTTGTTTTGTTAAAAAAAAATATAGTGCTGGATTAAATTGTTACATATATTGGTATGAGAATATCTTAAATGATGTTGTAACTATATTAATGATATTAGCTAGTAAAAACTTTTCACTACATGAATTAACCACTTTGAACATGTTATGACAATATTTTAATACTCTACTAGCAATGATACATGTTTAATATGGCATGACAATTTATGGTAAAAATGACTAGTTCACAATAAAACAATATTACATATAATGTTATGTGTTATATTACAAGTACATTTAATATACCACATAATACAACAATGTTTGTTTATAATATCTATAGTAAATTAATTGGTTCTTATTGGTAACACTCCTACAACCCTTGACACATAGTATAACTTATAATGTCATAGATAGTAGTAACAACACTCTAGTATCAGATCATTACAGTAATACTATCGTCAAGGAAGTATACATCATTATACACAGATAGTATTACTAGTATATACCATATATTACTATATATAATATATGACAACTTCTCATTTCAAAGATATGTAGACTAGCCATACACAGCAGCTGTTCTGTAACATACCTTTCCAAAAGAGCCTTGTCCTAACACTTTAACTAATTCAAATTGTGAGGGGTCAGCTTTTGGTATACTGCCACTTTCCATAGCATGGACGAGGTTGATTTCCGTCTCCTGTTAACAACATGGGTATGTTTGATGATCACATGATATTTGAATTATTAACAGGTGCCTCTGTTTGTTTATAACTTGTGATTTTGTATGAGTCTTTTGTGATTTGTTAATATGAGTTTACTAGAACAACTACTATTAGTAAACTATAGACTAGTGAACATCAGTACTTACCAAAGTGACCTAGGATAGCTACCATTAGTAAGCTCTAGACTAGTGAACATCAGAACTTACCAAAATGACCTAGGATAGCTACCATTAGTAAGCTCTAGACTAGTAAACATCAGTACTTACCACAGTGACCTAGGATAGCTACCATTAGTAAGCTCTAGACTAGTAAACATCACTACTTACCACAGTGACCTAGGATAGCTACCATTAGTAAGCTCTAGACTAGTGAACATCAGTCCTTACCACAGTGACCTAGGATAGCTACCATTAGTAAGTTAAGAGCTACATCACAGTGCAAATGTTAAAGGTATGATAGCAGCTGACACCTTAAACACAAAACAATATTATTATTTTTACTTACAATAGTTTGGTTTAGTGATGGTGGCTGATCAGTAAGCATATCCTCTGCCTGTAACAAAAGAGATGAAGATGAAGAGGATGACAAAAACTGGTTAGTATCTAGTGGTGACAAGACAGGGTAACAATAAGTAGGAGAGACCATATTGAGGCCTTGAGGATGGTGGTCTAGGGAAGCATTCATCATCTCATGATCCTGTTTTATTAGAGAGCACACAACACAATATCATGAATTATCTTATCACTAAATGATAGACACTACTTTCTCGGAGAACAAAGCTATCTGTTTACCAAAATATCCCCTGCCCCCCTTTGATAGCTCCTCCTAGCACCCAAACAGGCCGCCATCTTATCATTTACCTCTTGTTCTCCACTGTTATTATCTTCTTCTTGAACCGGCATAGGTTGCCACGGGTGTGCTTGAGCTAACGGCATTTTATTAATAGCGCTAGATCGCTTTCTTCTACGCCTGGCTCGAGTTACTGTAGCGTGGAGAAACGGGATGTCAGTGGTGTAAGACAGGAACTGGGGCTAGTCCACCCACAATAGATTGGTGCACCCTTACAAAGCCATTTAATTTATTATATTTCATTTTATAATTTCTAAGAAACCTTTATTACATGGGAGCACCAAATATGGGAAGAAAGTTTTAACTTTGTTCATATAAAAACAAACTTCAGCATATTATGGCTATGAGGGGGTTTATTATTATATAGAGATCATATCCTTACCATACGCCATAACAATACCAGTAGCAATGGTAGAGGCCGTCTTTATTTCTTCTACCTACTCTCTTTAACTCAAACTCACTTTACAACTGAATTATTGTGCGTTTCTTATCTATGCATTGACTGACTCGGCAATATTTGTAGTACGGAAACATAAAACAAGGCAGAGTGCAACTGTTGTCAACTACAATTTCACTAATTCATACAACCACATCACACAACTTCATGCATTTAATTCTCAGTAGAGTCTCTGTGTGTGTGGCAGTGCTGTGATTACTTGTAATAACCAATTCTTGCAGCTTATAACTCGTTTCAAACATCGTGACTTGACAATACAATTTATAATAGGGATACTAGCTAGGATTATATTCTGAAATAACGAAGGATGTTATTTTAAAGACACTTGTTTTAGTCCTATTGTATGATACAATAGGACCAATACTTTGCATTCAGGACATCATCAAAAATCCAAGATCTATATTAATTTTATTAGCCAGCCCTTCTCATTAATGTAATTGGAAGAAAACGGGGGGAAGGTTTGGACTGGCATTATACAACATTATCAATATTTGCAAACCATGCTCGTTCCACAAGGGGAAAATAGAAAGTCATGTATCATTATTATTATTATTATTATTAGAATAACAAATAAATAATATTACAGTTAGTAAATATACTCCATTCATTACTCAAAGATACTTATCTACTAAGTATAGTACTGGCCTATTCATATCTATTGATATCACAATTCATTGAACCAATGTTATATAAACATTATGTTTATTGACAAGCAACACTTACAAGATAGAGTATTAGTTTATAATATCCTCTGGAGATTTTATAGTTGAAAACCGCAATAAAAAACGTGGGCGTAATTTACTTAGTTTACGGATGTAAACGGAAACATTATGAAATTTGTACAGAAATATAATGCAATTGTGTTAATGAACGAATATGAAGTTCCGTATACTCTATTAATTAAAATTAATATTCCAGCATCTGGAGTGTGAAAAATGATACGAATGAGTAGTGAAGGGAGCAATAGCAGTCCTGAAGCTAGTCCAACTTTATCTCCTCGAAGTGTCACAAATGCTGCAGCAGCTTCAGATATTATAGATGTCAAATTATCTCAGGCTATTCTTTCTCTACCCAATCTGAAGATAATGCAATCAAATGACCAAATTAGAGAATTGCAGACTATCATCCGAAACAAGTATGTCACGTGATATCACGTGATTATATTGTTTATTTGCTCATATAGGAACACTTCACGTAATGACTTTGTCTTTTATGCTGATCGGCTTGTAAGCCACACCCACACTAAATCCACTTACTTGTTTTTATATACAGATACGTTTAGTTGTTGAAGAAGGGTTAAATTGTTTACCTACTTCTGTTTGGTCAGTGACCACACCCACTGGTTAGCTAAGTAGTAAGGAACATGATGTCATTATGATGTCATAGGTTTACAATATGATGGAGTGAAAATGAGTAAAATGAGCTGTGCCGTGAGTATTGTGAGAAGTGGTGAGCATTATGGTATTACCGTGGTTATCATCATATGGGTTATTAGGTGAAGCAATGGAAAATGGTCTTCGTGCTTGTTTTCGATCAATTCGTATTGGCAAGATCCTTATCAGACGAGACCCAGATACAAAGGAAGCTAGAGTAATGTCACCACATTGTCATATGACCTGTCATGTGATGCATCATGTGACTTCCTTGTAGGTCTATTATGCTAAATTCCCCCCATCCATTGAAAAAAGAACTATTCTTCTATTGTATCCTGTTTTAGGTTGGTTTGACCATGTTTACTAATTACTATATTGTTTCCATAGAAACAGGCGCCACTGTAAAAGCTGCTATTGAAGTTCTCAAAGAACATGGCGTTCAAGAGGATAATATTGTATTTGTGAACCTCTTTTCATCATACAACGGTAGGCGTGGTTTTTGGACTTAACTGCACGTTCTTGAACTGCTTTTTAGGCACTCAAGTTCTTTTGTCAAAGTTTCCTAACATTACTATGCTAACATCTGAAGTGCACGAATTTTGTCCTAATCATTTCGGACAAAAATATTTTGGAGCAGATTAAAAATATGATAATTAAATGATCTGAAATGAATTAGAAAATTCCTTTATGATTTTATCTCTTATTTTCATCAATCTCAAATGTACTATAGTAAGAACAATAATAATTAACAATAATAACAATTATAAAATAATAATAACAATTATAAAATAAAATGAACTCATTCAAAGTTAGTATTACAAGAGGAAAAGACCTATTCATTGTTGTGATGATTCCTGTTCAGCTAACTGCTTCTGCTTTTTAGCTTTCTGTCCTCCGGCCCAACTGAGGTAAGAGGCCCAACCCAAACTAACTATAAGAACAACATTCAACTGATGAGCCACTGGGACTAACTTGAAATTTGTAACCTACACATAATAAAAGCAATACCAATATGTCATGTGATTATCATGTGATTCAAGGTACCTGAACAATGGGCCATAGACAATAGTTAGCTTTCATAGTTGGAATGATTCTTTCCTTAACATTTTGTAACGCCTGTTCATTAGTTTTACCCTCCAATTTAGGAATACTGCAATGAGTAAATAATATATACATGATGTACATGTACATGATATACATGTACATATATACATGTACATGCATATATGTACATGTATATCATGTACACGATATACATGTACATGATATACATGTACATGTATATCATGTACATGTGTATATAAGTACCTAAACAAGTAGATACAATTGATGCTAATAGCCCAATAAGTAAACTGATCAAAAAACATTTTTGTTAGTGCCATCTTAGTACCAGTGAGTGCCCACTATAATTATAGTGAAAAGGTCCAGAAGAGAGAAAAGAAAAGATGCAGAGAAAGAGTATATTTTATTATCACTTTCATGGGTTCTTTACTTACTCTCTTGACAACTAAATATTCAAGAAAATTGAAATGTAAATGAGCTAATGGTCCTAGTATAAATGTACCAAAAATGGCCGCTCTACCAGCTCTCTATATAATATGGAGAGAATAAACAATAATTCCATCCCTGATTAGTGAATTGGACACAGCCAGCTTCATCTGGTATGGATATGAGGCCAATGTAAATATTAACATACTGGATAGTTGAATTTTCCATCATCTTCTGGTAATATGAACTGAGCAATGACATCTCCCAAACCAAATAAAACTACAAAAGACGGAATTTAGCATAGTAGCCATACCCACTTACACCCAGAGGTGATGCTCTTTGTAATCAAAGGTGACTTGTCTAGCTGTTTATTGTACCAAGCTATGGGACTAAACTTGCGAGATGGCGTTTTAAGTGGTTGGAACAGCTTGCTTGGAGCTCGCAATAGAAAGAACAACCGTCCTCCGAGTGCCATTTGCTTTGCAAACTTGATATGTTATTTGAGTAAACAGTTCTAAACTCCGTGTAATTAAGCAATTAATTACAACTGGACGTGGCTGGAAGTTTAAGCTAGACACCCCTGATTTACTAAGGCAGTCAAGCAAAAGATGTCTGTTGATTACTATTATTCTAGTGTCTCCGGTGACTTGGAGGTTTGTTAAAATAGACTGAGATTCAAATCCTTCTATTCACACTATTCAGATAAAGAAAAACCAACAAAAAATTCAAATGGTATTGGATAGCAAAAAAATTCCCTACAATAAACTGGACATTGCAGCTGATGAAAATCTGAAGATAAGAATGAGAGACATCATTGGTGACCCTAAGGCACTCCCTCCTCAGCTGTGTAACGGTGACAAATATTGTGGGGTATGTTAAAATAATGAGGGTTTTATTAACCCTTTATCTCCTCTAGGACTATCAAGCTTTTGAAGATGCTCTGGAAGCAGAGGAACTTGAAAAATTTTTAAAGCTTAAATGATCATGTGATTGTCATATGATCTCATTCCGTAGTGCACAGTCTTGTAGGTATGTGTATACATTATTTAGAAATGGTTATTTAATTGGTGCAGCCATAACAATGGAACCCCTTTTATAGAAATAGTGATTAGTCTTAGTTTTATCTTTGTTTGCTAACAGTAGTCTCGTTTTAAATTTCATTATTATTATTGTTTTTGGCTCAATGCCAATTAGATCATAAATTAAATATTGTACTATTGATTTAAAAATTCGTAACACATACAAAGAAGAAAGGGAAGATACTACGCCAAATAAATGAAAGTGCTAAGGTTGTCCTCATCACGTTTCATATATTTATTTTCTATCAACCATTCTATTTGTTCTTTTATCATTTTCTTTGGAGGTATGAACATGTTCTTCAATATCTCTACCAGTTCTGTTTGTAATGCTGCATTTGGCATACGTTTACGCATCTTCATAATTTTAACAATGGCTTCCTAATGTGTAAAGAAAAGAAGAAATTGTTATCATTATTTCTGGTCCTTAGAGAATATTCATTTCTATTGTACCCACTTGTACTGGGTCTGGAGAGTACATGTGTTTAATCTACTGGGTCAGGAAAGTACATGTGTTTAATTTACTGGGTCTGGACAATGCATGACTCTATTGTATCAGGTAGGGAGAAAATTATGTACCCAATTATACTGGGTCTGAAGAATATAGATATTCTTGTGTTCTGGGTCTGATACAGAGTACATGTACATACTTTCCAAAATTAATAAAAAAAGTGAAAACATTACCTGTGTTCTTAAGATACGTAATTGCACAATTCCCTCGTTGTCCTCTTCTCTGGTTTTCTCAGTTGTCAACTGAAGTCGACCAATCAGATTGATTTTTCCACGTTTTTGTAGTTTTCCTTGTTTTCTAATTTTAAAAAATCAAATATTTTATTTATTGTTGTTGATAAAATAGAACTTACACTAAACCAAATTCTTGATTGATACGAAACAATGTACCCTCTGTAAATTCTTTAAAAGATGAAGCCTCTGGATTTGCTAGTAGTACTTGTCTCTTCATCTTTGGGAAGGCAACTAGAGACTAAAAAAATGGAGGGAGACTGAATGAATAAAAGACAAAAGAAGTGACAGAGGGAGAAAGAAACAGGTTTGAAGAAAGTACAGATGGACATGAATAGATGGAAGGCAGTAAAAAAGAATTAAGAGATGGAGAGAGAGGGAGAGACTAACCCATAGTGTACGTCTTAGTTCAGGGTCTGGTAATTCAGTAGCTAATCTAATTAAAATAAATACTTAATTATCATTAAGTTGTATTTAAAATACCGTAGACTTTCAAATGATATCTTGTCTTCAGGACGTTGATTCCAAGCAAATAAGACAGCCATTTGAAATGTAGTGACTTCTAATTCATATTTACCAACTTGATTTTGAAATGTTATCTACAAATAGATGATTACAAGATGTAGGTAGCCAGGAGGTACTCACAGAACCATTAGAAAGAATGTGATGCCATGTTAGTTTGCGGCCATTATGCTTGTTTTTGTAAAAGTCTTCGACATCTGGGATAAAGTCCTCCAACTATATGAATGTCATGTGACAATGTAATGTTATGTGGAATGTCATATGATAATAAAACAATGTCATGTGATAATAAATAATGCCATGTGATAGTATAGTATTGAGTACATAAGTCAACATGATAGTGGTATATACAATGTCATGTGATAATGAATACAATGTCATGTAATAATAAATGTAGTATAAACGAGTACCTCAGTTGGCAAAGAAACAGGGACACGTTCCGAACTACGAGACCACGCCCCTGCATTCAGAACCTTAATATTAACTAGATCTGCAAGTGACATCACAGCAAATCATGTGATAATCATGTGACAAATCATACCAGCTGTATCTGAGCCTTTGTTTTTCTCTTTAAATTCATTATTAAGATCTTCACTAACTTTAATATCTTGAAACATTCTGGCTAACTTGTTAACATACTCAGCAGGCATACCAACATCCTTGAAAATGGATCAATAGATATGATAAATGGACAGTCAACACAATAAAAATGGATACATAAGTAGGTAAATGGATAGATAATTATTAAATAGCTCTAGTAATCTAAGTCGTCTCTCTTACTCTGAGCCATTCTACCATGTTCTCTTCTTTCTCACTATCAGCTGATGTTTCTAGGATAAGTCGTCTTGTTAGATGAGTTTTATGATATCGCATAAAGACATCTTTATTTTGGACATACTTCAGTACAAGCAACTAAACAAAGAAAGGAATACATTATTATAAAATCTAAAGAGAGTAAAGGATTAGCTTCTCTTTTAAAATATACAACTTTTGAGAGATACAAGTTACAGATATTCTTACCACACTTCTTAGTTTCTCATCAATTTCTTCAGATGTTAGTTTTTTACTTAGTGGTGTCTTACGGAGTAACAAATCACAATATGTAGCTAATAACTCTGGACACTTTGACTCAGGATGAGTCTTAGCACCTGCAGATATCCTATTGTCATGTGATTTATAAAGGTGTAGCTTCAAAGTCATGTGACTTACTTTCCTTTGGTACCTAAGTCTAATTTAAATACAGAAATATCATTGACTACTTGCTTATATGCCTAAAGGAAAATGATGTCACCTGATCACATGCAGGTCACATGATATAACAGACCTTATCTCTAGATGTCAGAAAACGAGTGTCATCATTAAAGGCATCTTTAACAAGAGTACTGTAAAGATTGAACAGTTTTAATAATTCTTCAATATATTTCTCTGAGTCCTAAATACAAGTAGTCAAGACATGCCCATTGAGCACACCCACATATACTTACAGATGTGATAGTCTCAGCATGAGCTTTCATATCAGCCAATCCAGTTGAGATAATGTGAGCTTCCAAGTATCCTAACATCGGATCTACACCATTGGTAATACGGTCCATAAGACGATGCATCAGATTGAGCTCTGAATGGACGAATGAATAAACAAATGGATCAATAACAAAAATAATGGATGAATGAATAGTTAAATGGATCAATAACAAAAATAATGGATGAATGAATAGTTAAATGGATCAATAACAAAAATAATGGATGAATGAATAAACAAATGGATCAATAACAACAATAATGGACAGACAACTTACTATCAACTTCATTGCCAGCTATTAATTTAGGACACTCATCTAATATCTGATCACGATAATTAGTAATTAATATATTATCTAGTTCACCCATGACCTAGTTAAGAACATACTATGAATCTCAAGAAAACTAGTAAAACTAGTAATACCAGTTTAACAGACGAGCATTCTTTTGAAGTCTCCAAATAACGTTCTGCTCTCCTTTGTTCTTCATTGATTTTTTGATTAGCCTAAAGGGTTAAAAATGTAGTGTTCAAACAGGGTTAAAATTACACTATAGCTCAACTTACATATCTCATATAATTCTGTACTCCATTTTCAGAAAGGTGTTGATGTGAATGACTACTATAAAAATCCTTTGTCTTCTCAACATATTCTTTCTCAAAGTAATCCAAGTAGATCTGTAGTTTATTATTACTATCAGTACATAAGTTGACTAGAGAGAGAGAGAGAGACTCATCAATCTTCCATTATTATTCGCTGTTACTAACTTACCAAATGACTGCCTCACTCCAATAACCAGCTGTGAATCAAACGCCTCACCTTTTCTCTCTCGATGAAGGAAAGACATTGCGGCATTTAACAATTGAGCACGGACACCAGCAAAAATACTCTTATTCCAAGTTTGAAGCATAAGCTGATAAAGAAGATCGTCATGGCAACCAATGATTAATGTATGGAGCGTACCACTTGGACTTTGTTTCCTTCTTGTTTCTTCTTTTGTGTTTTACCGGCACTACTTTCTACTTCTATAGACTAGAAGAGGATAAACCACACCCATCAATTAATACTTCAATAGTGGGTGGGGTTACCTGAAATGGGAGTGGCAAGTATTGGCATTGAGTGAAGAATTTTGTCCACTCAGCAATGTAGGCCTTGAGTAATGCACTCTCTTCTTTGTGTTGAAGTACACGCTACAAATAAAGATAAGTATATCTTTATTTGTAGCGTGATACTTAACATTGACTTAACACAAACTTAACACAATTATAACATAAATTTAACATATGTTTAACATAGACTTAACTCATATAAATACTACTCCAAACTGTACTAAGATAGTATACCTCAAAATAGCTTAACACATCCTTAACACTGGCTTAACACATCCTTAACACATCCTTAACACTGGCTTAACACTGGTTTAACACTTAGTTGATGCATACCTCTTGTACAACACTTGTAAAAGTTAAAATCTCTTCTTCCAGAGCTTTTTGAATCTTGCCAGGTGCTTTCTCATCCCAACTACATACTGTATGTACGTCCCTAATTAGTAGGTGGAGTCAAAAGATAATTACAGCATTATAATTAAAGGGGTGCATACCAAAACAAGTCCTGCCATTCCGCTCTTGATATTTGTTCTTGTTTCAATAGTTTAATAACAACAGGTTGCATTTTAGGCCACATGTCTTTAAAATTAGTGCTACCACTCCCCCTTAACAGAGCTGATTGTGTTGATGACATTATTGAATGGTAGAAATTACTGTTTTACTCCTAAAGAAAGATCTGTACAGTGAGTTATGATGATATCTCTTACCAATTAATTCTCAAGGTTCTGAATAAAAAAAAGATGAGTATTAAAATAATAATATCACTTTTAGTAAAGGATTTAAGTAAATACCACTCTTGGAGTTGAGGACACTGCTTGCTCTTAGTCAAAGTTTAAGGAAATTTTATAAGAAACTGTCAGAGGACTTCCTTGAGAACCCCCTAAAACTATGTAGTGACTCAGCCCTGAGCACACACCCCCACTAACTAACCGTATTAAAAATTTGTGATCTAATTATAGGTCTGTATAGTAATAGTAATAATAATGTCATATGTTTCCATGGAAACAAACAAATTTATTGAGGTTATAAAAATTAATTTTATTGGATGAATCGATATAAAATGAGCACACCAACAGCAAGTTTGAAGAAAACCAGAAGATCTCCTTTACCAACTAGAGGACTACCATTCAGAAAGGATAATCCTCTCCCATCACTCTCTCCATTAAAAGAGGGTGCATCTCTAAATCCCAGTGATCACACATCTCATCGTCATATTTTAGAAGGTATTAGAAATGAAGGGAGAGTCCCTAAAGATGCTGACCTAGTGACTTCAATGGCTACAAGATTAGCAACTGTAGAAAGAGAATTATTAGCAGCAAAGAGAGAAATAATTGAAAAGGTCATTTATCTAATCTGTGTACACTTATCAATTTATCCTTCTGTTCAGGACCATTGTCTGTCTATCTGTTTATTGTTCATCAAATTATCTATTTATCACCTCATTCTTTTGTTTGCAGGACAATTATATAAGGAGGTTAGAGGAGAGACTATCTTCTTTGCAAACAACATCAACACAAGAACAATTAGAGCTGCAATGTCAGGCTTTACAACATCAAGTTGATGAAATGGAGGTACTAGTTTGTTGATCTAATTATCTTTTAATTAATTATTCTTTTATAGGAATTCTTGAATGATTATGGAATGGTTTGGATAGGACAAGACACTTCAAACTCCTCCCCTTTTTGTTCTCCCTTAACTCATGCTACTTCATGGTATCCGAAGTCTTCCCTTCCTTCAGAGCTATCTATTGATTTTGACCGTATTCTCAGGAATGTTAAAGAACTTAATATATTAGCTGGTGAAGATAGTGCTCAAATAATGAACACACCAACAGGAGCTAAGCTAACAGTAAGTACAATAGTTGTGGCCCCTGACTCCTTTAATTATATTTTAAATTAGGTACCAGACCCTATACCACTTACTCTGTATAAGAATGGACTCCTAATGTTCAATGGACCATTTAGACCCTATACAGATCCAACTACACAAGTACATCCATAAATCCACCCATTGATCCATTAGTTTACCATTAATCCATCCATTTACCATCTTTACACTAATCCATGTGTCCATTTATCAAACCAGCTATCTATTTATTATTGTTTGTGTAATTATTCATAGCAATGTGTACAAGATTTAATGGATGGATATTTTCCAACAGAACTACAACATCGTTTCCCTGAGGGGGTACCTTTCAAGGTAAGATAATTGTAATTTAATAACAATTCTATTTTTAGAACAATTCTATTTTTAGAACTATAGTATGTTTATATATTAAACTATTTTCTACTTTGGCCAGATCAATGACAAACGTTCAGAAGAATATCAGCGACCACGTCATCATGTCAGTCTCTTTCCTGGAATAGGAGAAAAGCTTGGAGAACAAAGTCATTCTAAGCCCACTTTATATCCTCATCAAAGCACTGTTACTATGGAAACCTTTTTTTCTCATCTACCTAAGACAGTGATCAGAAAAGGACGAGTTATTGATATACATGGAGAGCTGACAGAAACATTACAAGTAAGTAAAAAATAAACTGCATCTGTTACTATTTCAAGATTATTTTGGTTTAGAGTATGTACTAAATTTATTATTATTATTATTATTATTATTATTATTATTATTATTATTATTATTATTATTATTGATGTGATTTTCAGGGCACAGGCAATGAAATAACTCTTATCAATACTCCAGTAGTTGAAGAAATAAAACAAAGGTTTGTAACTTACTGTACATCACTTAAACTTTAAACTAAACAGATTACTAATGATGTTAACAATTTTAGATTACAATTTAATGAAGAGGAACGTCCCCATACTCCAGGGAAGTTAACAACATTGAGAATTAGATCAGAGACAGGAGACAAGGTCAGTGATTCCACCACATGCTACAACAGTACTTTCCATATTGTTAAGTTATCTACACTACATACAATAGAAGTACTCTCCATATTGTTAAGTTATCTACACTACATACAATAGAAGTACTCTCCATATTGTTAAGTTATCTATACTACATACAATATAAGTACTCTCCAATTGTTAAGTTATCTATACTACATACAATATAAGTACTCTCCATATTGTTAAGTTATCTATACTACATACAATATAAGTACTCTCCATATTGTTAAGTTATCTATACTACATACAATATAAGTACTCTCCATATTGTTAAGTTATCTATACTACATACAATAGAAGTACTCTCCATATTGTTAAGTTATCTATACTACATACAATAGAAGTACTCTCCATATTGTTAAGTTATCTATACTACATACAATATAAGTACTCTCCATATTGTTAGGTTATCTATACTACATACAATATAAGTACTCTCCATATTGTTAAGTTATCTACACTACATACAATATAAGTACTCTCCATATTGTTAAGTTATCTATACTACATACAATAGAAGTACTCTCCATATTGTTAAGTTATCTATACTACATACAATATAAGTACTCTCCATATTGTTAAGTTATCTATACTACATACAATATAAGTACTCTCCAATTGTTAAAGTTATCTATACTACATACAATATAAGTACTCTCCAATTGTTAAAGTTATCTATACTACATACAATATAAGTACTCTCCAATTGTTAAGTTATCTATACTACATACAATAGAAGTACTCTCCATATTGTTAAGTTATCTATACTACATACAATAGAAGTACTCTCCATATTGTTAAAGTTATCTATACTACATACAATAGAAGTACTCTCCATATTGTTAAGTTATCTATACTACATACAATATAAGTACTCTCCAATTGTTAAGTTATCTATACTACATACAATACAAGTACTCTCCATATTGTTAAGTTATCTATACTACATACAATAGAAGTACTCTCCATATTGTTAAGTTATCTATACTACATACAATATAAGTACTCTCCAATTGTTAAGTTATCTATATTATATACAATATAAGTACTCTCCAATTGTTAAGTTATCTATACTACATACAATAGAAGTACTCTCCATATTGTTAAGTTATCTACACTACATACAATAGAAGTACTCTCCATATTGTTAAGTTATCTATACTACATACAATATAAGTACTCTCCAATTGTTAAGTTATCTATACTACATACAATATAAGTACTCTCCATATTGTTAAGTTATCTATACTACATACAATATAAGTACTCTCCATATTGTTAAGTTATCTATACTACATACAATATAAGTACTCTCCATATTGTTAAGTTATCTATACTACATACAATAGAAGTACTCTCCATATTGTTAAGTTATCTATACTACATACAATAGAAGTACTCTCCATATTGTTAAGTTATCTATACTACATACAATATAAGTACTCTCCATATTGTTAGGTTATCTATACTACATACAATATAAGTACTCTCCATATTGTTAAGTTATCTACACTACATACAATATAAGTACTCTCCATATTGTTAAGTTATCTATACTACATACAATAGAAGTACTCTCCATATTGTTAAGTTATCTATACTACATACAATATAAGTACTCTCCATATTGTTAAGTTATCTATACTACATACAATATAAGTACTCTCCAATTGTTAAAGTTATCTATACTACATACAATATAAGTACTCTCCAATTGTTAAAGTTATCTATACTACATACAATATAAGTACTCTCCAATTGTTAAGTTATCTATACTACATACAATAGAAGTACTCTCCATATTGTTAAGTTATCTATACTACATACAATATAAGTACTCTCCATATTGTTAAAGTTATCTATACTACATACAATAGAAGTACTCTCCATATTGTTAAGTTATCTATACTACATACAATATAAGTACTCTCCAATTGTTAAGTTATCTATACTACATACAATACAAGTACTCTCCATATTGTTAAGTTATCTATACTACATACAATAGAAGTACTCTCCATATTGTTAAGTTATCTATACTACATACAATATAAGTACTCTCCAATTGTTAAGTTATCTATATTATATACAATATAAGTACTCTCCAATTGTTAAGTTATCTATACTACATACAATAGAAGTACTCTCCATATTGTTAAGTTATCTATACTACATACAATATAAGTACTCTCCAATTGTTAAGTTATCTATACAACATACAATATAAGTACTCTCCAATTGTTAAGTTATCTATACTATATACAATGGAGGTACTCTCCATATTGTTAAGATATCTATACTACATACAATAGAAGTACTCTCCAATTGTTAAGTTATCTATATTATATACAATGGAGGTACTCTCCATATTGTTATATATTATTTATCATTTCTACTTCAATAGATGTACGTTCTTAAGATGCAAACCAGAGACACAATTGGTGATATCTATAAACATCTCAATAAAATAAGGTAATGTTAACTTGTTACGACATTATTATTGAACCTTATTGTTATTAGATCTCCTAGTTGTGGTCAGGAGGATTACATCCTCAAGGCATCTTTCCCTCGGAGAGTTTTAACAAACAAGGATGCTACACTCTATGAAAGTGGCTTATGTCCGAGTGCTAATCTTTTTATATCACAATCAATAACACATAAATATTAATATTTATAAAAATAAAATAACAAATACTCAGTAACAATAATGCACAGTGTGATGGTCATCATTTTATACATGTAACACTAGAGACAGATCGTTCACAAATTACTGAGGTATCTATACAAGTTGGTTGATCAACTACACTTCCATGATACACAGAAGTACTGCTACCACCACCATCAAGATTCTATAATGGTAATAGAAGGTAATAATACATGTACATGTATTAGAATCTAGTCTCTCATGATTCTGATATACAAACTTTCACTTCAACTCACCACAGCTTCCCAACAGCCTAATCCTTTCAAAACTTCTGCAAACTCATATAGATCCAATCCTAACTTGGCAATTTCCTCACCGTCTACCTATAAAGGAACTCCAAGAGGACCCCACCTACATCAACCCACGTCATACCTGGACAATAATGAGTGTCCCATTACGAGCTGCACACAGTCCAGTACGTGGGGCTTTTTCAGTGACAAATTCTTTACTTAGACCTTCCATAGTAGCACTAATATTAACATTATCTTCACCTCTAGACAATCCCCCAAAAAATTATTAGATACTGAAGTGCATAATATTAATATGTTTGTTTTGAGTTTATTATAATATAATGATCATGTGTGGCTATACAACTACTGTATTAAACAATAAGAAATTAAATGCAATTAATTATTTCATGTGGATAATTACTCTCTATACTTACCGTCTTAATAGCCATCCAGCACCAGATATTAAGTTTGTCCAATTGTACTTTTTATGAATCAGTGATGAATTTGTAATGTAACCAATAATATATTTGCCATTTGTAACAGCAAAATTAACTCGATTTAAACCTGCAATCTAATAATAACAATATATTAATTATTAATTATTAATTATAATATTATTAATTATTAATTATAATAATATATAATTATAATTAATTTAATTATAATTATAATATCCATAACAAGGACTTCTAATAGACTTGTGATAATAGCAATGGCTTGTACTATTTATAGTAACAACCACCTGTGGTTCCTGATAACAATAATATATTGTACTATTTATAGTAACAACCACCTGTGGTTCCTGATAACAATAATATATTGTACTATTTATAGTAACAAGCACTCATGGTAACAACAATATTTTGTACTATTTATAGTAACAATGATATTATTGTATTTACAATATTACCTGTATTACTATGCCATCAATGATAAGATTACCAATACAGTGGTTGTCATTCGTACTGAAATAGCCAGCATTTGTTGCATAAAGACAATTATGAACTTTAGCTGTAGTAGATGTTGTATTGAGTTCATTGCAACCTGAAATACAAGATACTATTAATAACAATTACTAAAAATAGAAGTAGTCGAGCCTACAATACTTTGCTAAAAATAGCCTGTATTATCTATTTTTAGTAACTTACTAAAATTAGAAGACTCACCTTTCTGTGGTAGCTGATATGAGAACCTTTCATTAATATTATTAGAAAGTACAGCAACAAAGGCCATATAGCTACGGTTGGTGCTAGCAACTACACCTTTATATGAATAATTTAAGAAAGGGACAGAGACATTATCATGATAGTCCACTAGAACAAAGTTGTCTTCAAACTGTTCTCTGCCTGGTGGAGGAGACAATAAGCTAGATCCCCTTAAAACGAGAGAGGACAAGACGAAAAATAAATGTACAGTTAATTGCATGGTACACAAAGAGGATGCTCCTACTAATAATTGGTTTAATTGTATTATTGAGCTCCACCCAGGCGTGGCATTTACTGCAAAGAAAATGGGCTGCTTTCCATCTAGAAACTCGCGAATGGGTGGTGAACGATTTAGAGGTTCTATCTATCCTGGTAATTTAAAATACATTTACTCAATTAAAACATACTATTAAAAAATATATATGTAATCGCTTATATTTTTGGTTTCAGCTCACCCTGGGGTGACTGAGGCTTGGTTCACTCCTGAGCAGCCATTCCAATCCCAATTTGAAATGGAGACAAGACGAGGTGGTACTCCTCCTCCTCCATACACAGAAACAGCTGAAAATGGTCACATATCGATAATGCATCACCAACAACTATTTGAGCCTTTTAGCCAAAGCCACACCCATCCAAGAAATGAGCAGTCAACATTTGATCCTGTAAACCAAAGGTTCACACATCAGAGAAATGAACATGGATCTGTGAATGATCCCTTTAATCAAAGCTATACCAGTGAAACAACAAGTCCTTTGAACTTAAGTTTTCCTCAAAGCTATACCAGTGAAACAAGTCCTTTAAACTTAAGCTTTCCTCTTCCTATAGACATGAGACAAGGAAGTACAATGGAACTGCTTCCCGACTCTCCTCAGCAGGAAGACATCACCATGGCAACACAAGGTAGCCCACTTGAGAACATTAGGACACATCTTCCAGGAGCAGTGGACTATGATTATGCAACAGGTCATGTGAGACGAGTGTCAACACCAGACCCTCGTCAACAACGAATGCATCGATCTCTAAGTCTGCCTCCAATCTCAAACTTACAAGTAGCTTCTACAAGGGTAGGAAATATGCCACGCCCACAACTGTCACATATGTCATTACAATATCCACGACATCCTGTAGTCTATTATTCTCCACCACTTCCTCACCTTTCACCACATCCACACCTTTTACCACGTCTACACCAAAGAAGAAAAACCAAGAAACGTAGACAACACTCTAGGAGATATAACCAATCTACCAATGAACCACCGGTCCAATTGACCAATGAACCACATGACCAACCTACCAATGAAACACATGTCCAATCTACCAATGAACTACATGTCCAACCTACCAATGAACTAAATGACCAATCTATGAATGAACTAAATGACCAATCTACGAATGAACTACATGTTCAATCTACAAATGAACCACCTGTCCACTCTACCAATGAGCTACATGTTCAATCTACCAATGAACCACCTGTTCAATCTACAAATGAATCATTAATTGACCAATCCATTAATGAACCACCTGTCCAATCTACTAACAAACTGTTAATTGGACAAGATCAATCTACCACTGAACTACATGTTCAATCTATAAATGAACCACCTGTCCAATCTACCAATGAACTACATGTTCAATCTACAAATGAACCACCTGTCCAATCTACCAATGAACTACATATTCAATCTATAAATGAACCACCAGTCCAATCTACCAATGAACTACATGTTCAATCTATAAATGAACCACCTGTCCAATCTACCAATGAACTTCACAGTGAACATGTTCAATCTACCAATGAACTTTACAGTGAACATGTTCAATCTACCAATGAACTATCCAGTGAATATGTTCAATCTTCCAATGAATCGTTAATTGACCAATTCATTAATGAACCATCTGTCCAATCTACTAACAACCTTTTAAGTGAACAAGATCAATCTACCAATGAATCATCTACTGAACATAACAAAAGATTTATTAAATCAGAACAATTGTCTAATGAGACATTCATTAAATCAACTAATAAATTATCACTAATACAATCTACTAACATATTACCAACTACTAACATATTACCAACTACTGTATAATCTTCAATTAGTGATCATAATAATCACTTAACAGTCAATTAAAAGTAATAATATATTATATTACCCATTTTGATCTATAATAATATACTTGTTAATCAAACAATAATAAATTACTAATACCTGGACAATTAGTACAATACTTACACGTGACATAATGACCATATATAGAATACCATCATTATTAATAGCATATCATTTGTAACAATTAAATGATATTAACAGCAGATGTGTATGTGTTTGTGGATGAAAGCCATAAACAAAATAAAATGCAAGTATAATTAACATACTATTGTTTCCATGACAACAAACTTAAAACATAATAAGTTATTAATAGTAGTTATTAACAGTGTTAGTATATCTCTACATAGCAGAGATGTACTTAATACAATGCTAGGGTTTAGAGAACATTATAAACAATTGTACAATAAGTGTACAAATGTCATAGCTAGTAATATATAACACACACACTGACTGTGAGAAGTAGCAAAACAGCTAAAAGATTTAGAAATGTTTGTTCAAGTTAAAAATGTAATCTTCTAAAAGAATGAAGGTGGTTGCTAAAAGAACGAAAAAATAAATTTCAATCTCCTTCAAACAAAATACAAAAAGTTTATTTTTAAACCATAAAGGGTCTGGGTTATATAAATTTATTATTGAAAGGTCTGGAGTATATATCTTACCTGTGTCGTGCCATAAAATGGTCCTTGAGCAAATCCAGAAGGACCTCCCATAGTTTGAGGTTGAGGCCAAGGCTGCTGGAATCCAACACCCATCATAGGTTGCTATGGAGATGGAATACATATGTCAGTCAAAATAATATTAGTTGTACTGTAAATAAAACATGTATAGTAGAAACATGGATACTGTTAGTAAAGTAGAGGATGTCCTCAATATAGAAGTTGTATAATATATTAAAGCATTAATATGGGATTAGAACTAGTGTCCTCAATATAGAGGGCATCCTACTTAAGAAGTGTTCCATTGTACATCTTTAGTCTACTATTAACTGTATCTACTATATTTAGTGATCTTGGATATATTTTAATGATTTTCTGAGGCACACCCATTTAATTTAAACTCATTCATGAAATGAAACCTTATAAATACATACCACATATTTAACTTATTGAATAATGGCTTAAGGTATTTCACTTACCATGCCATACATTTGAGGTTGTGGTGCCATAGGTTGAGGAAAATGGTTACCAAACATACCCCTATTCCAGTCAACAGATTGTCCTCCTGTTGCTCCTGTGGGAGGTAGAGTGGTGGATTGTAGTACTTGAGGACGTTGGTAATTGGGACCTCCTGTCAGTGTGGTTTGTTGAGTTGTGGGGGCTGACCACTGATGAACAGGTCTAAGATAAAGAAGAATTTTAACACTGAGCCTAGGTCATTTTGGTAAGTACTGATGTTTACTAGTCTAGAGTTTACTAATGGTAGCTATCCTGGGTCACTGTGATAAGTACTGATGTTCACTAGTCTAGAGATTACTAATGGTAGCTATCCTAGGTCACTGTGATAAGTACTGATGTTTACTAGTCTAGAGTTTACTAGTGGTAGCTATCCTAGGTCAGTGTGGTAAGTACTGATGTTCACTAGTCTAGAGATTACTAATGGTAGCTATCCTAGGTCACTGTGGTAAGTACTGAGTTATAATAATCTTACTTTTGTTTAATCATACTATTGGTAATACCAGGTTTATTACCACTAGTCAACTCTAAACTAAGATTAGCAGCAGCTTGAGCTAAACTGGAGTCAACATCAGTTGTTAATGGTTTGGCTTGAGGTTGAGGAGCACCAGCCAGTGGTCCACTTGTAATAGGTTGTAGAATGTCCCCAAATCCATTTGAGTTATTACCGCTAATTGTAGAGGTAGGGTGAGTACCAAAAACAGTATCAAAATCAGGACCAGATTTTTGCGGGAACAAATTAACTTCTTGATAACCTGAAATAAAAGGTAAGGATATTAGAGGAATCTGTTCCTCAATAATAGAGACTTAGATTTAGAGGGTATCCTTAATCCAAAATTTCAAAGTGTCCAATACGAGAAGCTCTACTATTACTAATCAAGACAAATTGAAGTGATGCAAGCAAACTATTGACAGAAAAGGCTTTTATAAAAGATAAGATAGTAGCATATTATGCAACAAACCAAACACTCATTATCTGGACTTATCAAACAGGTTTGACTGGTTTATCAAACTAGCTTACCACCTTATAACAACAATGCCTAAAGAAGAGTGTTAGTAATTATAAAGACTATCAATTAAACAGCTGAACAACAAGCATGCACCCACATACACACCCACCCACCCACCTACACACATACCAGTAGTTGATGATCCCCATGGATTAGAAGGATTAGGATTTGGTTGGAAAGGGTTAAATGAAGTAGATGAAGTAGCTGTTGCTCCACCCCCTACAGCACCAAAGGAAGATGACCCCCAAGGATTATTACTACCCCATTGAGTATCTAATCCTTCAAGATCATCCATTAGTGACGATTTAGGTTTAGGTTGAGGTGTAGATCGACTAGCCGCTATTTTATCAAACTCCACCCCTTCAGGAGAAGTACGTCCAGTGGGGGCAGGTGAGGTTTCCAGTGAGGAAGGGGTTTCAATGCCAAGGTTCTTTTCTGAAGCTCGTTTCTAAAAATAATGTTAAACTAAATTTAGCATTATTTGTTGACAAACTTTGAGTTCTTCGAATCTTTGCTTTTGAGCTCGTAAGGCTTCAGAGTCACCTGATGGCATACTCAAAGGTGTGGACGAGGGGACAGTTGGTGTAGTACTGCCACTTGAGGAGGATTGGTCTTTAAGTTCAGAGAGTTTCTCAGAAGCAGCTTTTATTTGTGGACTAGAAAAGAATAAAAAATTATCATTAAAAGGAAAGAAAATATATAGAAAAACTTTATGAGGGACACTCTGAATTAAGGACACTTGTTTTACTCTCATGTTAATATCTTTAAACTTGAGACTAATAACTCTTTCAGTCTTACCAGTCTTACCTAGGTCGTTGAGTGTTGGCTGATTTTCGTATAGCGTCCATTTCACTAAGATGTTGTTCTAAAGCGGTAAGAAGATCAGCTGGAACTTGTCGTAGATTAAGATGAGATTTTTGATCAACTCCAATGTCCTATGTAAGAATAAAAATCATATTATATTATATCTTTATCAAATCTAAGTATTTTTGTTTTAAATTTTACATATACTTGGTCACTTAGGTCTTATAATAAAGAATTGATACATGTACATGGGTATAATACATGTACATTTATATGGGGATAGTACATGTACATGTATATGGGGATAATACATGCACATTTATATGGGTATAGTACATGTACATGTATATGGGGATAATACATGTACATTTATATGGGTACAATACATGTACATTTATATGGGGATAATACATGTACATTTATATGGGTATAATACATGTATATGTATAAGGGATAATACATGTACATGTATAGGGAATAATATTACATATACATGTATATTAACCATATATGGTAAGATATGAATGATATGTTATATAACAAATAATACCAAAACATTACAAAATGCTTTAATATTTAGGGGCGGGGTTTGCTTTAAGGAATACACAATATTGAAGTAGTCTTTATTTATTTTACTTCCTTTCCCTCAAATATTCTAGTACTTACTTCAGCCAATTTGAGAAAGGTCTGGACTCCTTCTTGTCGTGTAAGAAACTTCCTGTAAACTTCTATGGCTTCTTTGCATTGCGCCTTTTTCATTTCAAAGAAAAATTCTAAAAAAGAACATCATAAAGAAGTGGGTGTGGCTATTACACAATCTTACCAAGAACATTAATCAGAGCATCATTATAGATTGAATATAATTTAATCAGGTCCTAAAAACAAAGGGGTGTGGTTTGTGGGTGGAATCATGGAGTAACCACTTACCTTGTACAACATTAAGAAGGCAGTATTAATAACACCATTAGTTAACTCACCTTGGGAGATCTAAATTGGTAGGTGTGGTATATTTACCATGGCAACAAAACTATTAGTACTTACATCAATATCTAAGAGTAGATCAATTTGTGCCTGTAAGTTAGCAGCTGTTTTGAGAAGCTATTAATAGAATAAAATCAAAAAAAATTTAAAAATTCTTAATAATAGTTATTTAAAATAAATGATATAACATGTCAGATATTTTAGAAATGCTATATATAACTGACTGTCTGGCTCTATCAGAGGTGTGAAGTCTACAATTAACACAGCCTATAATAGTAATCATAATATTACTTCATTGAAACAGAAGTTTTAATTTATCAACAATAATACCATATATGGTATTATGTTATGAACACATAGTCAGTTAGTAACTGACATATGTCTTGGTTATGTTATGGGATAATGTCTGCCAATATATACAACAACAAATATGTCTACCTTTCCTTGATCCATTGTTTTGAATGGGCCTTGTTCACTAGAGAGAGAGAGAGAGAGAGAGATGATTGATTTGTTATGACCAGTCACTTACCCTCTAGGTGCTCTATAAATGTCAACAATAGTTGAGCGATATCCATTAGACACACCTCCCAAATAACGTGAGTACTTGTGAACATAGCGTGTCATTTCAGATGCTATAATCACACAATATCATGTGATCAACATATAGGTGTCATGTGACTTACCAAGAATACTACTTCTATCCGAAAAAGCTTCTAAATCAAAGGGATTAGTACGTGTGGCCAAACATTGAAGATATTTCTAAATAACGAAGTGTAAAACTAAATTTGTGGCTTAGAAGCCATTATATAAAACAAACAAACCACTAATGTTACCATAGTAACTATAAATGTTCATTATGTGGGAGTGGCTTACTTCATTGCCAAGTGACATGAGATTATGTGATGTAATGAGAGCTTTCATGACAACAATCCAACTGGTATTGTTAAAACGATCTCCTATCATCTCCACAAGTTGTGGCATTGAAACTTGAGGATTGTTTGTCAATGTAATCAAAACTAGAAAGAAAGACATTACACAATTATCACTAATAATAACTGATATTATAGTAGATAACTACAACTACAAGATAACTTATTATTTCTAACAGCTGGTAGTACCTGTTACATACATGTCATTACAGGATATACAATTAAATGTAATAAAACAAAGACTGTTTACATGAATATACATGTAATTATAAACACATAAATACATGTATTTGTAAACAAAGGGATGTACATGTAATAACATGTATATTATAATGCAATAAATTTAATATCGTTTTAGACTACAGTCAGTAGAGTCCTACACAACCTCATTCCTGTTTTCGGTATGGGAATCAGACCTGTCATAACACATTATATGCACAAAATATATACAGAAATGGAAGGCTAGCTTCAAATAACTAAACATCTTGTAATTTGTTAGCTCTCTCTTTTCAACACATATCACTTACAGTCAATGTGTTTCTTCTTTGGCCCTGCTAGGTCATGACTTGAAGCCTTACATACAATTTTGTTTATAGTTGAGCCAGCAACAGAATGTTTGAGAGCAGTAGCCTTATCTAGGACAGTCCCCGACATACTAGAAATAGGACGGACATACGTAGAGATAAAAGAGGTAGCTACTTACCTTAACTTCCTACACACAATCTCTCTACTTCCCAATTAACAGAACAAGTGCCTTCTTGTTCAATATATTTGGGCGGGGATGGTGAAAGGGGTGTGGTCTTAAGCGAGGGTCGTATTACGTCATCACACACGTGGAACTGTTCTAGAATTTTCAGCAGTGGAACGTTTAAGAAGCCACGAGGAACTTACTTTCCGTCATTTTGAGAGCGTGTTCATTACATTCTTTCTTTCATTTTAAAATATAGAAATCTTTAAAATGGCCGATGAAGAACCTACTACCATGGAAACCACCGATGAAACACCTGTTGCCATGGAAACTAAAGAACCTACTGAAATAAACCCAGAATGGGGTGATGATATATCTCCTGACAACAATAATAAACTATTTAAGAAAATACTTCAAGAAGGTACTGGAACAGAGAAACCTAAAGAAGGTGATGAAGTGTATGTCCATTATACTGGACGACTACTGGATGGAACCATATTTGACTCTAGTGTTGAAAGGAATGAGCTCTTTAAATTTAAACTTGGACAAGGACAGGTAAATTGAATAGCTGTTTAATAAATTATATCATTATGACATCATAGGTTATAAAAGGATGGGATGTGGGGGTGGCTACAATGAAGAAAGGAGAGAAATGTTTATTGACATGCTCACCAGAATTTGCTTATGGTGAAAGTGGTTCTGGTGAGAAGATTCCTCCTAATTCTACACTTCAATTTGAGGTTGAACTCTTTCGTTGGGCTGGAGAGGACATTACCAAGGATGGAGGTGTTCTAATGAGTGTGGTTACCAAGGGAACAGGATATAAGAAACCCACAGAGGGATCAACAGTAAATGGTATACTATTTAATATTAACTAACATAATACATTATAATCTACATATATAATATTATATGTATATACTGACTGAAGTGATAGAAATAGCTTGTATTGTTAATGTATTATATTAAGACTACTATTAATAGTATATAGTTACTATAGAAACTCAAGTTACTATAGCAACTACACTTGTACTAGTAATTGTACTAGTGAGTATTTAAGTATGAGTGTCTCTCTCTCTTAAATTTAGCATAATATTCTAATACAATATAATTTTATTTCATTTTCAGTATATATTAAGGGTACTATTGGTGACTATGTCATTGAGGATAGGGAGGTGGAGTTTGTTGTAGGAGAAGGTGAGTCACCACTAACATGATGTGGGTAACACTTCTCTTATAGGTTCAGAGGTCAATGTAATTGAGGGGGTAGAGAAAGGGGTGGAGAAAATGATGGAGAAAGAAGAGGTCACATTAACAATACAACCTGGTTATGCATTTGGAGTTACAGGAGATACAGAGAAAGGTGTCCCTCCTAATACTGAGGTCACCTATTTTGTTAGACTAGACAGTTTTGTTAAGGTAATCTGTGAGTGATAAGTAATTAGGTCATGAATATTATTATATTGTTAATTAGTAGACACCCACTAACTATATTAACCACAATATTGTAGATACCACTCTATAAATAGATGGTTTTCAGAGTCTACTGTTGTCTGACTGTGTCCAAATTATTATTCTAATTAAAAGGGTCATCCTCTTTTACATTATAGGCAAAGAGTTCATATGAATATGATGAAATAGAAGACAGAGTTACTGATGCTACAACTATTAAAGAGAAAGGCACTGTTTATTTTAAAGCAGGAAAATACAAGTTAGCACTAAAGGTTTATAAACGAGGATATGGTCTAGTAGATAAAGTCTCCATTTATAAAGATGAAGAAAAGGAACAAACTAAAAATGTCCGTCTTTTACTTCTTCTTAACATGGCTGCCTGTCATCTCAAGTTAGATGAGGCTATAGAAGCTAGAGAACAATGTGATAAAGTAAGTATTGATAGGACCCAGTAGAGAAAATCTGGGATCCAATGTGACCTCATTGTGTCTGATCTTAAATGATACAGATTTTACAACTAATAATGTCCAATTGTTTCTCTTATAAACAACAGGTTTTAGAAGAAGACTCTGCTAATGTTAAGGCTCACTTCAGAAAGGGGCAAGTGAGTATGTCATCTTTATGTAATCACTTGTTCCTTTCCTCTCTCCCTTGTACAATGTAGGCATATCAAAAAATGCAGGACTATGATGAAGCCATGTTGTGTTTTCAAGAAGTTGTCAAACTAGAGTCTGGAAATCGTTCAGCTCTTCAACAGATTCAGGTTTGTAGACAGAAGGTACGACAACAATTAGAGAAAGATAAAAGATTGTATGCCAATATGTTTAAGAACCTTGGTAAAAGGTTAGTATATAATGGATTAATAGAGAATAGAATGGATGGATAGATTGATTATCAAATAGATAAATGAATGAATGAAATGGACAGATAAAAGAGATTAATGGACAGATAGATACATATAACTTAATGTTATTATAGAGAACCATTAGAAGTTGAACCAATGGAGGATACAGCAGAGAGTGGATCACCAGAGAAAGATACTATAGCACAAACAATGGAAGAGGAAGAAACCAAACAAGAGGAACCAGTTCAATCTTAACATTACATGATAATAATGTATTGTCTACTATACATTGTTATATTGTATTAATTATCAATTGTTTATCTTTTTGTTTATTGTTAAGTCCTTGACTTTAGTATTAATAATTTGTTACTATTGTTAAGTGAATACTTTAATAATGTAATAATAATTAATTATTAATTGTTAATTATCTTTGTTTATTTTCCTTTGTATTTTCTATTATGTTTTAATAATATACAAACAATAGTTAATACTGGTATTAATATGATAATATCAGGTCTTAATAACAGGATTATATCCAGTACATTGAACTAATATTGGAGTCAAGTGATTAAGTTTTAAGACCTGATTACTGAGTTTGTTGAAGTTTAAATTATTGTCATTAATGTGTTCATGTGGGGGAGAAGACCCAGGAGGTACTCCATTGCTATCTTTCCAAGGACAACAGAAACTAAAATACAAATGATGGTAGATAAGACAGCTGAACCTCCACCCTACAGAGACAAGTTATGTAGTAAAATTTGTTATAGATGTTTTAAATTATACATGACAATCTGTTAAAATTTGTAAATCAATCCTATGAACAAGTAATATATTTTATTAGTGTACCTCAAATTTACAATATATAGTAACAGCTGGTACTAGTTTATAGGTAAGATAAATTACATGATAAGAAATCAAATAAAACAGAAAATTCTAAAATATAACAAATAATATTAAAATGAGATAATTCCTACACTCTATACTAAGAGACATTGTCATATTAATGATGTCATTATTACCTCATCATAATAATATATATGATATGATGTCACTACCTCAATGGCTGATATATGGAAAGAGAGAGGATAATAATTGCTTCCAATTACTTTAACTCACTTCAATAATATTCCACATTTAATATACTGTATTCAGTTAAAGGTTAAAGGTTTATATACAAATTGTTCCTCTCTTGTCCTCAATATAATCTCCTTTACAATAGTGATATATACATTGTTCATAGAATATAGAATATATTGAGGCCATTAATATCATTACATCATTTATTATGTAAGTGAGCAAACTTCACTATCTCAGAAATATCTATTGTTGAACTGTAACAATTGACATATAAAATCAATTATAATTTGATCAATTGAACTGACCTCAATAGTCTAGTTATATTATTAATGTGTAGTCTTCTACCTCATCTGAAAATAAGAAAGGAGGTGTTGACTTCTCTAAGTAGTTAAGAAAATTGTTAAAGTATGTTTTTCTTCAAACTCTCTTCAGAAAGTTCAAACAAATCCTCACAAAGGGGTTAAAATGAGGCCCCACCCATAAGTAATTAATTCACAGGCGCCAAACTGAGCAGCTGCCAGAGAGCAAAAAAAGTGCGACGTTAGAGAAGTAAGTGTCAAGCAAAACTGCTCTATTTTTATTGTCTACTAGTTTTGTTAGAGAAATAAATTGTTAATAAAAGGAAAGAAGATAATGTCATGAGTAATTTAAAGAGAAAATAAAAGTGAGCGAGAAGACAAATTAAGAATAAACAACAAACTACTTACTATTACCAAAACACAAGTCTGTCTTTAATAACTTGATAACTGTCTAACTTCTTACAATACTCTTCATGTTGTCCTGATAAGTATAGTTCCCTTATTGTAGTATTTTTATTAAGTGATGTACATATTGTCTTGATATCATCATTGTTTAGTGAAGTATCGTAGAGATATAGTTCTGTCAATGATGTAGTTGTTTGTATTAGATCTACTATTGTACTGGTACTAACTGAAGTGATCTGATGATTACCTCCGATGTCCAACGTAGTCAATGTTTGGTTTTTAGTACGTCCTTCACAGATATATCGGACTCCATTATCAGTGATGTTACAGTTGTAGAGAGATAGTACTTTTAAAGTTGTATTACTTGATAACATAGTAGATAAGTGAGTTATATCTTCATCTGTGATACCAGTAACATCATACAACACTAACTGTTCAAGTGTTTTGTTATTAAAGAGACTATCACTGACTTGTTTGATACCACCAGTAAGTGAAGAAGACACCAGCTGTAGTCTCTTTATTGTTTTATTAGTTTTTAGTATCTCTGATAATATCGATACACACTTACTGTCCAATGAAGTGTTGTATATCTCAAGATACCACACTGTACACTTATTAAGATTGTTTATAATAACTGCAGTACTTTCAGGAGATGATGAGGAGAGACTAATACTCCATTCTTTTCCTGTTTGTTGTTCTTTTATTAATTTACTTATAACATCTTCACTTTGTAATATACTTGGTCTAGTGAGACTAACATCATTGTAATCATCTCTCCACTGAACACTTCCAGTGTCTCCTGTTATAAAACAGAGTTAGTATATAATATATTACACACATAGTAATATATACTATAACACACTACAATACACAGTCAATACACTGAAGAAGAAAGGAAGCCATTACTGTTTACTGAATATGGTTACTATGGTAACGAATTGCAAGAGGCATGGTTTACTGTTAAATTCGCTGTCTAGTATGTTCTATTGGTTACAGAGGAACAATTCTTTCATACTAACAGAACACTACTATATAATGGATTTCTGGTATTCATACATCAACTCAACCCCTTTTGCTTTTGAGAGGAATTGTCTGGTAGTCTATCAATCTTTTTCTGACAAAACATATCTTTATAGTTTAGTGTGACAATAAACTGTTTTGATCTAATACAAGATCTGCAAATGAATTATTCTTTCGGTATTTCCTGTTTGAATATGTCCTGTTTGTTATTTCTTAACATGTTATACTTTTGTTGTTAATATTAAGTGAAATGTGTAAAATTTATTTGACAATAGTTGTCAATAGGTAAAGAATAGAGACTGAAATGAACAGTCTGAGTTGTCTTGTCTTGTGTGGTCTAATGTTACTGTAATATCAGGTGACACAAGACTACAATGTCTTTATAATATGTATTGTAAACATTATTACATTCTATTTCATTGAGTACAGAATTGAGTTGATATGTTTGTTACATGAGGAAATTATGTATCTCTCTATGTTGTACATAGGAATGCTCTGTCGTCATAAAAATGTTTGGTGGGTGTGGTTAAATACAGTAACTATATTGAACAGTACATGCTAATAGATATAAACAAAAGTAGAAGGAATTACAAATAAAATGAGTTATCAATTGATTTGATGCTTTCCTTGATATATTACAATATCTTTCATTTAGTCATGTTGATTTAACTCAATAAAAACATTATGTTGTAGTCTTATAAACCAACTCAAGAGAAAGGGGCTGAGTTGATTATGTTCCTTTTATGATATTAACATATAATAAGGTTTACATAAAATTAAATTCTTTTTCATCAACTGTAATATGCTACCAGATCCTTCCTCTCTAAGCGAAGGGGCTGACCTCACCAGACTATATATGGTATTATAATATACAATGTGGTTCTATCATAACAAGATTAGTCATAATGACATCATTATTACTTATGTCCATTATAGGTGGAAGACACAGTCAAGTGTATTAATATTTGTCAGTAACAATATATGTAGTAGTTAGTCTATTTTAGTTGTTATTCATGTCAATAAAGTTACATTATAAATAACAATACTTGTAGTGTATGTGTATTTTATTATATTATAATTATAATAAACTATTCTCTGAGTCTTACCTCTTTTGTCTGACTCTTCATCCTTTGTCTCTTTATTATCATCATAGTTTTTTAATATATCATGTAATACTGGAGACTCTATATAAGATACTTATATTAAACATGTACATGTATATAGTGTAATATGATAACACTTAATATAAACATTTTATAGATCTTATCATAATCATAACTCTATCATATTATACTGACACTAAGGGAGTGTATAGTAAATATGGAAATTCATTTTTTTATATATTATGAATTTAATTATTGTGGTTTGAGAATTATGAATATAATTTACACTACAATAATTTGTAGTTTATAAATTTAATAATTATTAACATTATTGATTGTAAGAGATAGAATATTTAACTTACTTGGAGGAGTGGTTTCATCTTTATTATCAGCTGAACCTTTTAACTGATCTTTTAACTCTAATATTAGTGGAGACTCTAGTAGTCACAATTAAGACATATATATTATTAACAACATTATATTATTACCTGTAGTTTCCTGTGTGGATTCTTCTTGGATGGATTTTGTTTGTGTTTCCTCAAGTCCTTGATCAGTTACTGGTTTACGAACCTTTGGTATGAATGCTAGATCTAGTAACAATGTCATATAATGAGAAGTCACTAATACCAGTTACCTTTCAAGCTCTGTTTTAACTCCTCAATCTGTTGGTCTCTCTCCCTTAGCTGTAAAGTCAATGACGTTATGATTTCTTGTAGTGTCTCTAGCTCTTTCTGTCTCTCAGTAGACACTGACAGTATATTCTTCTCAATAGCTTTATATAAAATGAGAAGAAAATTGATCACTAATATATTATGTAAAGTACTGACAACATTGGACTTGTCATTGATGTTGTATTAATTTACCTTCCTTTGTTTTCACAAGTGATGTTAAATCTTCAATTGTCTTTTCTTTCATTTCTCTTGTTTCTATATAAAGGAACATTAAGTTATTAATCAGATATATCATATAATAGACAGTTATTAAATAAAACAATAGTTGTACACAATATACCTTCATTTTGTCTGATAATAGATGACATTTGTATAGTCATTTTTTTCTGGATGGTTTGTTCTAGTTCCAGACGACTTCTCAACTCCTTTGTATTCTCTTCTACAATAGTTCTAATCTCCTATATATCAATAAACAACACATGTAGTAACTGTTGTCTAATACTACTCATCTCTTACCTTGTCTCTTCTATGATCATAAATGGTACAATGACCAATTATAAGTTGGAGTAATCCTCTCCTCTTCACTGATTCAAGAGTCTCCTGAGCTCTGGTAATAAGTAGAGTTGTCAGACGGAGTGGAAAAAAACAGGTGACAATGATGGAGTTGCCTTTTGCTAAGTAACGAATCTCCACATCTCTTTCAAATGATTCTGAAAGGATATCCTCAATATCTTCTATTGTACAATCTTTAGGATCCCAGTTTAAGACAAAGACAGCTGTCTCGCATTGAAGAAGAGCAGGAGTGTTTGTAACTTTAAAACTTTTGTTTAGACAAAGAGAAGCTTTTGTTTCTTTACAAAATGATTGAACAAAATCCTTGTATCCTTGTATATGTGTCTCAGCTTCTTTGATTTTGAATCGTGTTACGATACCCTCCAAACAACTGATATTGATAAGTGTACAGTGATCATTGACAACATCTAGGACATCATCAATGGAGTTAGAATGAACTATTTGAGATTTGAGGTGAGAGTAACCATCTTTAAGAAATCGTTTCAATTTATCCAGAGGTGGAGGTGTGGTGTTGATAGCTTCTCGGATATTACTCAAAGCTATTGCATATTCTCTTTTAAGTGATCCAAAAATAGGCCCAAACTTTCGAGGAATCGGAATTTTCTTTGATACATTATCTGTAATTAGTAACAATAAACAGTTCTCCTATATTCTTGTAATACTAACCTTGATTTGAGACTGAACTGTTGTTAATAGAAACTGTAGATAATGTTTGGTCTAATAAGTGATCTTTCAATGACAATTTATCAATATAAATTTATCTATTACCTTGACTTAAACTGCTGTCAACTGAAGCTACTGATGTAGTAGTCAATGAATTATCTAATTTGACTCAATGATATCATGATCTTAATATATCATATTATACCTTCACTGACTACAGTATTTATTGAGTGGATATCCAATATTTCATTATTAGGAAATGCCTTCTCTATGTCAATATTAGTGTTATGATCATAAATCATACATACTTACCATAATCCTTCAACATATCCTTAGCACATGGTACATTGCTAGTAAATTTTAACAGTACACTAGCAAATATTACCAGGTTACTATGGTTACTATGTATAGCATGACGTATAGCTCTTAATAGGACAAACAATGCTTCTGCTTCAGAATGAGATTTTGCAGTACTTTTTACTGTAGACAATGTTACTTTTGAAATAACCCTCTCTCCACAGAGCATCTCTGCTACTCTAACAGGATATTGAAGAGATTGAGAGAGAGTACCATAATGGCAACGTAAAATGTCACTGGCATGATCTTCATGACTACTATAACTTGTCATTACTACCTCTTGAACATTAGCTATTGTTGTCTGGTCATCTGGAAATGTTTGACCTATTAATGAAAAAATGTTAAAATAAATTATTAAAAATTAATGACCTCTTACTATATTCACTGATAATTCTCTCAGATAGAACTTTTGTCTCCTCAAACTTGGACAATACTGTTGCTAACACTTTCAAATTCTTGTGATCTGAAGATACTGCTGTATGTATAGCAGATAACAGAGTTGTCTTCTTCTCATCCAGAATACCCTCCATTGTCTCCATCTTATCAAGTGTATCTTCATTGATATATCTCTCACTAAATAAGAGCTGAGACACTTTTACAGTATTGATCATAGACTGTGATAATGTATCATTATGATGATAAAGAATAATAATGGCTTCAGTAGATAAGGAGTCCATTCCTGTAATAAAAATAATGACACATACTATCTTATCAACCAGATTCACTCACCAGTAGAGATACAACATTTTCTTAATAGGACCAGCTCATACTCATGAGCAATAGTGTTTTCTTCAATAATCTTCTTCTTCAAAGTATCTATAACTTGTCTTCTAGTAGCATTAGGGTTGGTATCTAACCACAACTCAAACATTTTTAATGTCTTGTAAGTAGAATCATCAGGTGGTCTATGAATATCATCCAACTTCTTAGAATCAAGTTTAAGCAGGATACCAAACTGATACCATTTACCACCAATATGAATATGTTCACATAATTCATCAAGTGTTGGTTTCTCTTCTAATAACTTCTCGAAAGAAAGATTCATTGCAGCCATTGTTTCTTCGTCAGTGACAATACGCCCACTGGTGACCTTTTGGGTGGGCTCATGTAACACACCCTTTGATGTTTTTAACCCTTTATGTCAAGCTGCAGACAAAGTTGAAGTTATTGTTCTAGGAGACACAGGTATTATAAAAATACATGTTGATATTGTATATTGCCGCCGTTAGGAGTAGGTAAGAGTTCTATAGGTAGACATTAGAAACTTACCTTGCTGTTACAGTTATATGAGATCTATGAGTCTAATATCTGAAGGGGAAGTCCTCACTAATCCCATGTCAACTGTAGGATTTTCACTGAAGTCAAGGTACTGTCACAAAAAATTTGGTCCGGGTGCAAAATTTGGACCTAGGACCAAATTTGGCAACAAAAAGTCTGCAAAATTAATTCCGCCTTGCAATATTTGGACCCAGGCATCTCAGACTGTATAACTTGGTAAAGAGAAGTGGAATTTGACACATACAAATCGATTTATCACTTCTTATGTTGTGTGTGCTTAAATGGAGAGCTTTAGCCACCTGGTGAAGTTTTCAAAGTGTCAAAAAAGCGATGTCACAGCAGAGAGAAGATGGGAACCTGACAGAGGAAGCAATAAACTACATACAAAATGGAACTTATGGCTCAGATTGTTCCGCTAACAGGAAGAGAAGCATTAGGAAAAAGGCTGGCAAACTAGCAATGAAAGAAGGAGAAGTGTACTATGAGAAGAAACCAGGACAAGTTTGTATTATTTTCTCAGTTTCTTTTTTATTGTCTTAAAATAATTTATGATAATATTTCTGTTTTCAGTGGGTGAGATATGTACGATCAGAGACTGAAAAGTTACGAATTGTGCGTTGTTGCCATGCTGACCCAACATCTGGACATCTTGGTGAAAAAAAGACCTATAATAGAATTATTGAGAGATTTACATGGAAAGGAGTCATGAAAGATGTGAAGCAAGTTGTAAGTGATGTGTTTTTCTTAATTATAAGTTGTACTGTGACTTATTGTAGGTATCTGCATGTGATGAGTGTCAAAGAACAAGAGACAAGTTGACAACTATAAGACCAGAGCTACACCCTATACCAGTTCATTCCCCATGGTACCACATCGGAATTGATTTTATTGGACCATTGTCGCCTGTGTTACATAATTACATAACTTGTACTGACTTTATTTAGATTAAATGCTAAATCTTATTATAATCAGATCAAATTGGACTTGGGACCAAGTCTTGCTGCCAAAAGTAGACCTAGGTCCAAATTTTGTTGCAAAAAGTGGACCTATCTCTAGGAACAAATTTTGCAGTATAGATCCAAATTAGGCAGCAAAATTTGGTCCTAGGTCCAAATTTAACTTGCAAAAATTGGACCTAGGTCCAATTTTAACTAGGAACAAATTTCCATGACAGTACCAGATTCATTCATTATTGACCACACCCACATTATTTCATTGTTTTAGTTACATGAGTATACAAGATCTTTATCATCAACTCCAACCAGTTTCTTTGTAGAATTATGGCATATGGGAGGGACTGTGTCACATGAAAAGGGGCGTGGCATCTTTTATCAACAGACAAATGGTAAATTTATGAACTTGTTCATGTAATAAATTAATACTTTATATTTTAATATATTGTATACAGTACATGTATATGTACATGTACTGTATACAGTAAGTCGAACAGTATACAGGGGAAGTCCTCACTAATCCCACGTCAACTGTAGGATGTTCAGTAGAAGTCAAGGTACCAGATCCATTCATTATTGACCACACCCACATTATTCTATTGTTTTAGTTACATGAGTATACAAGATCTTTATCATCAACTCCAACCAGTTTCTTTGTGGAGATCTAGACTGCATACAAGAAAGCAGCCATTTTCCATGAGCATCTTGTGAAAACACTAAAGGTTATTGTCTTATGTGTGAAGTCTATTGCAAAGGAGATAGCTAATTGTTTGAGTCAATTGAAGCATTATAATCCTAATTATAGAAAAATTTGACTACAAAATAAAGGATTAAATTTCTAGGGTATAAACAACAACTTTTCTTCATGTGATTCAATCATCATATTGCATGCTGACTGTTTTCCCAACAGCAAACAACTTGACATCCCTAGCACCTGCTCTACGTATTAGACTTGCACAAGCTCGAAGGGTAGAGCCAATGGTCCATATATCATCAATAATGTAGACCACTTTATCTTTGACTTTGGATGGATCTGTAACTTCAATAGTATTTTCATGAAGATCTTGATCACGTGGTCCACCTTGAGCTGCCTTTGGAACCGCTATTTTACGAATCAAGAGGTCTCTACCATCCTTTATGTTGCCATGAATAAGACTTCCAACAATTGAATGCAAAAAATTTGGAGATGATTGTGGAGAATGACCTGGAGCAATTGCTACAACAATATCTTTGTTGCCTAGAATTCCTTTCAGCCAGTCTTTTATTCTCTGCTGAAGATCTTCAATATTATTACTTTGGTAGCCCATTTTCAGATAAACTAATGACTGTGAATCGCTTCCAGGATAGTGGTTTGGGTTGTTTCCATCATTATATGGATGATAATCTATAAAGTAATTTTCCAATGCAAAACACGACTCATCCTGACTGAACTCTGTTTGATCAGTTACTGGTTTACGAGCCTTTGATATAAATGCTAGATCTAGTAACAATGTCATATAATGAGAAGTCACTAATACCAGTTACCTTTCAAGCTCTGTTTTAACTCCTCAATCTGTTGGTCTCTCTCTCTTATTATATCTTGTAGTGTCTCTAGTTCTTTCTGTCTCTCAGTAGATACTGACAGTATATTCTTCTCAATAGCTTTATATAAAGAAGAAAATTGATCACTAATATATTATGTAAAATACTGACAACATTGGACTTGTCATTGATGTTGTATTAATTTACCTTCCTTTGTTTTCACAAGTGATGTTAAATCTTCAATTGTCTTTTCTTTCATTTCTCTTGTTTCTATATAAAGGAACATTAAGTTATTAATCAGATATATCATATAATAGACAGTTATTAAATAAAACAATAGTTGTACACAATATACCTAGTAACAATGTCATATAATGGGAAGTGACTAATACCAGTTACCTTTTAAGCTTTTTTTAAACTCCTCAATCTGTTGGTCTCTTTCTCTTACTTGTAAAGTCAATGACTTTATTATTTCTTGGTCTAGTGCAATGACATATAATGAGAATGACTAATACCACTAGAGATTTGATATGAATATCATCACTATTTACATATATTGACCTGCACTTTCAGTAATAAGTGATGTCTCTTCCTGACTGGAGTGTGGTTGAGTCTCCTCAAGTCCTTGATCACTTACTGGTTTACGAAGCTTTGGTATAAATGCTAGATCTAGTAACAATGTCATATAATGAGAAGTCACTAATACCAGTTACCTTTCAAGCTCTGTTTCAACTCCTCAATCTGTTGGTCTCTCTCTCTTACTTGTAAAGTCAATGATGTTATTATTTCTTGTAGTGACTTCTCAACTCCTTTGTATTCTCTTCTACAATAGTTCTAATCTCCTATATATCAATAAACAACACATGTAGTAACTGTTGTCTAATACTACTCATCTCTTACCTTGTCTCTTCTATGATCATAAATGGTACAATGACCAATTATAAGTTGGAGTAATCCTCTCCTCTTCACTGATTCAAGAGTCTCCTGAGCTCTGGTAATAAGTAGAGTTGTCATACTGAGTGGAAAGGTACAGGTCACAATGATGGAGTTACCCTCAGTAACAACAATTACTTTAACTCTTTTATTTAATCTTTCAAAGGCAACTGACAAAAGGTTTTTAATGTCAGTCAATGAAGTCTTGTCAGGATCCCATTCAAGAACAAACTTAGCAGTCTCACATTTGAGAGGAGAACTGGTTGATACCACAAGAGATTCCTGGAGGCTTAGACGTGTTGTTACTTTGCGACAAAACTCCTCAGTAGCATCTTCATAAGCTTTAATGTGAACATAAACTTCTTCAACCTTAATTTTGTCAGCAATGGCTTTTAAAATCTCAATGTCAATCAATGTACACTTAACTTTGACAATTTCTAGTACATCATCAAGTGTATTAATGCTGGGACGAGCTAACTGAGGACTGAGGTCAGGATAACAATCTTGGAGAAATGTTTTCAAATTTTCAGAAGTTATAGATGTCTTTTTAATAACATTTCGAATGTTGTTGAAAGTTGTTCCAAATTTTACTCTCATTGAATTAAATGTGGGACTCATACTTCTTGGAACAAAAATCCCATCTATGATATAGTAAATATTATTAGATGAATATAAAGGATATTACCTTGAATAGACTCATTGTTTATATGAGATAGACTATGAGTAGATCCTACAATAAGAGATATAATATGATAATAATATTAATATTAACACAATATACCTTCACTGAGTAGTAGTGGTTTAGTGTGTGTTGTTCTATCTTCAAATGATTGCTCTATAATTTTAATAATATTTTAAAATTATATTATGTAATAAACTTTATAACTTACTATAGTCAGTCATTATGACATCACCTAATTTAAATTCAAAACAAAGACAGCTGTCTCACATTGAAGAAGAGCAGGAGTGTTTGTAACTTTAAAACTTTCATTTAGACAAAGAGAAGCTTTTGTTTCTTTACAAAATGATTGAACAAAATCCTTGTATCCTTGTATATGTGTCTCAGCTTCTTTGATTTTGAATCGTGTTACGATACCCTCCAAACAACTGATATTGATCAGTGTACAGTGATCATTGACAACATCTAGGACATCATCAATGGAGTTAGAATGAGCTATTTGAGATTTGAGGTGAGAGTAACCATCTCTAAGAAATCGTTTCAATTTATCCAGAGGTGGAGGTGTGGTGTTGATAGCTTCTCTGATATTACTCAAAGCTATTGCATATTCTCTTTTAAGTGATCCAAAAATAGGCCCAAACTTTCGAGGAATCGTAACTTCCTTTGATACATTATCTGTAATTAGTAATAATAAACAGTTCTCCTATATTCTTGTAATACTAACCTTGACTTGAAACTGAACTGTTGTTAATTGAAACTGTAGATAATGTTAGGTCTAATAAGTGATCTTTCAATGACAATTATCAATATAAATTTATCTATTACCTTGACTATCAACTGAAGCTACTGATGTAGTAGTCAATGAATTATCTAATTTGACTCAATAATATTGTGATCATAATGTATCATATTATACCTTCACTAACTACAGTATTTATTGAGAGTATATCCAATATTTCATTATTAGGAAATGCCTTCTCTGTGTCAATATTAGTGTTATGATCATAAATCATATGTACTTACCATAATCCTTCAATAAATCCTTAGCACATGGTACATTGCTAGTAAATTTTAACAGTACACTAGCAAATATTACCAGGTTACTATGGTTACTATGTATAGCATGACGTATAGCTCTTAATAGGACAAACAATGCTTCTGCTTCAGAATGAGATTTTACAGTACTTTTTACTGTAGACAGTGTTAGTTTTGAAATAACCCTCTCTCCACAGAGCATCTCTGCTACTCTAACTGGATATTGGAGAGATTGAGAGAGAGTACCATAATGACAACGTAAAATGTCACTGGCATGGACTATAATAAAATATATAAAATATATAAATACATTTTCAGTTAGTGAACAGTATATTATCATGTACCGTTATAATCAGATGTTAGTTCTGAATCATGTCTCTCCTTCTTCCTTTTTAAGTCCTCATCTGATATCTCTTTATCTTCTAGTGGTCGCTTTCTACTTGGATTTGACATATCCCATTTTGTCATCACATTAGATTCCTATGACATCATAGTAACATTTAATAGAACACTATAATATAATAACCTTATAAATAGTGCCCTCTGATGTAATCAGATTTTCAGGTTCTATAACCTCCATTGCATCATTATGACTTGTTCCTATCTCTTGAGCTATATCAGTCTTCATTTGGTCATATATCTGAGCTGTAGATATTCAAGAGAAAACACCACTATTAATCCAGATAATATCAAATTGTTTTGCTCACTATATTCACTGATAATTATCTCAGATAGAACTTTTGTCTCCTCAAATTTGGACAGTACTGTTGCTAACACTTTCAAATTCTTGTGATCTGAAGATACTGCTGTATGTATAGCAGATAACAGAGTTGTCTTCTTCTCATCCAGAATACCCTCCATTGTCTCCATCTTATCAAGTGTATCTTCATTGATACATCTCTCACTAAATAAGAGCTGAGACACTTTTACAGGATTGATCATAGACTGTGATAATGTATCATTATGATGATAAAGAATAATAATGGCTTCAGTAGATAAGGAGTCCATTCCTGTAATAAAAATAATAACACATACTATCTTATTAACCAGATTCACTCACCAGTAGAGATACAATATTTTCTTAATAGGACCAGCTCATACTCATGAGCAATAGTGATTTCTTCAATGATCTTCTTCTTCAAAGCATCTATAACTTGTTTTCTGGTAGCATTAGGATTGGTATCTAACCACAACTCAAACATTTTTAATGTCTTGTAAGTAGAATCATCAGGTTGTCTACGAATATCATCCAACTTCTTGGAATCAAGTTTAAGCAGGATACCAAACTGATACCATTTACCACCAATATGAATATGTTCACATAATTCATCAAGAGCTGGTTTCTCTTCTAATAACTTCTGAAAAGAAAGATTTATTGCAGCCATTGCGTCGTCGGAAACAGCACATCTACTGGTGACCTATGGGTGAGCTCGTGTAACCACAGCCATTTGATATTTTTAACCCTTTATGTCAAGCTTCAGACAATATTAAAATTATTGTTCTAGGAGACACAGGTATTATAAAAATACACGTTGATATTGTATATTACCGCCATTAGGAGTAGGTAAGAGCTCTTTAGTCAGTCTAATATCTGAAGGGGAAGTCCTCACTAATCCCATGTCAACTGTAGGATGTTCAGTAGAAGTCAAGGTGCCAGATCCATTCATTATTGACCACACCCACATTATTCTATTGTTTTAGTTACATGAGTATACAAGATCTTTATCATCAACTCCAACCAGTTTCTTTGTAGAATTATGGGATATGGGAGGGACTGTGTCACATGAAAAGGGGCGTGGCATCTTTTATCAACAGACAAATGGTAAATTTATGAACTTGTTCATGTAATAAATTAATACTTTATATTTTAATATATTGTATATAGTACATGTACATGTATATGTTTATAATACTATTAATTTTAATGATTAGGTTTAGTAAGGACAGGTAAGTTGAATAGCTGTTTAATAAATTACATCATTATGACATCATAGGTTATAAAAGGATGGGATGTGGGTGTAGCTACAATGAAGAAAGGAGAGAAATGTTTATTAACATACTCACCAGAATTTGCTTATGGAGAAAGTGGTTCTGGTGAGAAGATTCCTCCTAATTCTACACTTCAATTTGAGGTTGAACTCTTTCGTTGGGCTGGAGAGGACATTACCAAGGATGGAGGTGTTCTAATGAGTGTGGTTACCAAGGGAACAGGATATAAGAAACCCACAGAGGGATCAACAGTAAATGGTATACTATTTAATATTAACTAACATAATACATTATAATCTACATATATAATATTATATGGATATACTGACTAAAGTGATAGGAATAGCTTGTATTGTTAATGTATTATATTAAGACTACTATTAATAGTATATAGTTACTATAGCAACTCAAGTTACTATAGCAACTACACTTGTACTAGTAATTGTACTAATGAGTATTAAGTATGAGTGTCTCTCTCTCTTGAATTTAGTATAATATTCTAATACAATATAATTTTATTTCATTTTCAGTATATATTAAGGGTACTATTGGTGACCACATCATTGAGGATTGGGAAGTGGAGTTTGTTGTAGGAGAAGGTGAGTCACCACTAACATGATGTGGGTAACACCTCTCTTATAGGTTTAGAGGTCAATGTAATTGAGGGGGTAGAGAAAGGTGTGGAGAAAATGAAGGAGAAAGAAGAGGTCACATTAACAATACAACCTGGTTATGCATTTGGAGCTACAGGAGATACAGAGAAAGGTGTCCCTCCTAATACTGAGGTCACCTATTTTGTTAGACTAGACAGTTTTGTTAAGGTAATCTGTGAGTGATAAGTAATTAGGTCATGAATATCATTATATTGTTAATTAGTACACACCCACTAACTAGTTCTATATTAACTACAATATTGTAGATACCACTCTATAAATAGATGGTTTTCAGAGTCTACTGTTGTCTGACTGTGTCCAAATTATTATTCTAATTAAAAGGGTCATCCTCTTTTTACATTATAGACAAAGAGTTCATATGAATATGATGAAATAGAAGACAAGAGTTACTGATGCTACAACTATTAAAGAGAAAGGCACTGTTTATTTTAAAGCAGGAAAATACAAGTTAGCACTAAAGGTTTATAAACGAGGATATGGTCTAGTAGATAAAGTCTCCATTTATAAAGATGAAGAAAAGGAACAAACTAAAAATGTCCGTCTTTTACTTCTTCTTAACATGGCTGCCTGTCATCTCAAGTTAGATGAGGCTATAGAAGCTAGAGAACAATGTGATAAAGTAAGTATTGATAGGACCCAGTAGAGAAAATCTAGGACCCAATGTGACCTCATTGTGTCTGATCTTAAATGATACAGATTTTACAACTAATAATGTCCAATTGTTTCTCTTATAAACAACAGGTTTTAGAAGAAGACTCTGCTAATGTTAAGGCTCACTTCAGAAAGGGGCAAGTGAGTATGTCATCTTTATGTAATCACTTGTTCCTTTCCTCTCTCCCTTGTACAATGTAGGCATATCAAAAAATGCAGGACTATGATGAAGCCATGTTGTGTTTTCAAGAAGTCAAACTAGAGTCTGGAAATCGTTCAGCTCTTCAACAGATTCAGGTTTGTAGACAGAAGATACGACAACAATTAGAGAAAGATAAAAGATTGTATGCCAATATGTTTAAGAACCTTGGTAAAAGGTTAGTAAATAATGGATGAATAGAGAATAGAATGGATGGATAGATTGATTATCAAATAGATGAATGAATGGAATGGACAGATGAGAGAGATTAATGGACAGATAGATACATATAACTTAATGTTATTATAGAGAACCATTAGAAGTTGAACCAATGGAGGATACAGCAGAGAGTGGATCACCAGAGAAAGATACTATAGCACAAACAATGGAAGAGGAAGAAACCAAACAAGAGGAACCAGTTCAATCTTAACATTACATGATAATAATGTATTGTCTACTATACATTGTTATATTGTATTAATTATCAATTGTTTATCTTTTTGTTTATTGTTAAGTCCCTGACTTTAGTATTAATAATTTGTTACTATTGTTAAGTGAATACTTTAATAATGTAATAATAATTAATTATTAATTGTTAATTATCTTTGTTTATTTTCCTTTGTATTTTCTATTATGTTTTAATAATATACAAACAATAGTTAATAAAACAATAGTTAAAATTTGTAAATCAATCCTATGAACAAGTAGTATATTTTATTAGTGTACCTCAAATTTACAATATATAGTAACAGCTGGTACTAGTTTATAGGTAAGATAAATTACATGATAAGAAATCAGATAAAACAGAACATTCTAAAATATAACAAATAATATTAAAATGAGATAATTCCTACACTCTATATTAAGAGACATTGTCATACTAATGATGTCATTATTACCTCAATATAATAAATATGATATGATATGATCTCACTACCTCAATGGCTGATATATGGAGAGAGAGAGATAGAGGATAATAATTGCTTCCAATTACTTTAACTCACTTCAATAATACTCCACATTTAATATACTGTATTCAGTTAAAGGTTAAAGGTTTATATACAAGTTGTTCCTCTTTTGTCCTCAATATAATCTCCTTTACAATAGTGATATGTATATTGTTCATAGAATATAGAGTATCTTGAGGCCATTAACATCATTAAATTATTCATTATGTAAGTGAGCAAACTTCACTCTCTCAGAAATATCTATTGTTGAACTATAACAATTGATATATTATAACTTGATCAATTGAACTGACCTCAATAGTCTAGTTATATTATTAATGTGTAGTCTTCTATCTCATCTGAAAATAAAAAAGGAAGTGTTGACTTCTCTAAGTAGTTAAGAAAATTGTTAAAGTATGCTTTTCTTCAAAATCTCTTCAGAAAGTTAGCAAAACAAAATCCTCACAAAGGGTTTTAAAAAACTCCGCCCACAATTACAGCTGTCAGAAAGCAAAAAAGTGCGACGTTAGAGAAGTAAGTGTCAAGCAAAACTGCTCTATTTTTATTGTCTACTAGTTTTGTTAGAGAAAGAAATTGTTAATAAATGAAGAGAAAGGAAGTCAAAAGAAATTTAAAGAGAAAATAAAAGTGAGCGAGAAGACAAATTAAGAATAAACAACAAACTACTTACTATTACACGAACACAAGTCTATCTTTAATAACTTGATAACTGTCTAACTTCTTACAATACTCTTCATGTTGTCTTGATAAGTATAGTTTCCTTATTGTAGTATTTTTATTAAGTGATGTACATATTGTCTTGATATCCTCATTGTTCAGTGAAGTGTTGTAGAGACGTAGTTCTGTCAATGATATAATTGTTTGTATTAGATCTGCTATTGTACTGGTACTAACTGAAGTGATCTGAGGATTACGTCCGATGTTCAACTCAGTTAATGTTTGGTTTTTAGTAAGTCCTTCACAGATATATTGGACTCCATTATCAGTGATGTTACAGTTAGAGAGCCATAGTACTTTTAAAGTTGTATTACTTGATAACATAGTAGATAAGTGAGTTATATCTTCATCTGTGATATCAGTAACATTAAACAACACTAACTGTTCAAGTGTTTTATTATTAAAGAGACTATCACTGACTTGTTTGATACCACCAGTAAGTGAAGAGGACCACAGTACTAGTATCTTTATTGTTTTATTAGTTTTTAGTATCTCTGATAATATCGATACACACTTACTGTCCAATGAAGTGTTGTCTATATAAAGATACCTCACTGTACACTTATTAAGATTGTTTATAATAACTGCAGTACTTTCAGGAGATGATGAGTAGAGACGAATACTCCATTCTTTTCCTGTTTGTTGTTCTTTTATTAATTTACTTATAACATCTTCACTTTGTAATATACTTGGACTAGTGAGTACAACACTATTGTCATCATCTCTCCACTGAACACTTCCAGTGTCTCCTGTTATAAAACAGAGTTAGTATATAGTATAGTACACACATAGTAATATATACTATAACACACTACAATACACAGACAATACACTGAAGAAGAAAGGAAGCCATTACTGTTTACTGAATATGGTTACTATGGTAACGAATTGTAAGAGGCATGGTTTACTGTTAGGTCTAGTATGTTCTAGAGGAACAATTCTATCATACTAACAGAACACTACTATATAATAGATTTCTGGTATTCATACATCAACTTAGTCTGGTGAGATCAACCCCTTTGCTTTGAGAGGAATTGTAGCTTATCAATCTTTTCCTGACAAAACACATTTTTATAGTTTAGTGTGACAATAAACTGTTTTGATCTAATACAAGATCTGAAAATGAATTATTCTTTAGACATTTCCTGTTTGTTGTTTCTTAACATATATACTTTTGTTGTTAATATTAAGTGAAATGTGTAAAGTTTATTTGACAATAGTTGTCAATAGGTAAAGAATAGAGACTGAAATAAACAGTCTAAATTGTCTTGTCTTGTGTGGTCTAATGTTACTGTAATATAAGGTGACACAAGACTACAATGTCTTTATAATATGTATTGTAAACATTATTACATTCTATTTCATTGAGTACAGAATTGAGTTGATATGTTTGTTACATGAGGAAATTATGTATCTCTCTACGTTGTACATAGGAATGCTCTGTCGTCATAAAAATGTTTGGTGGGTGTGGTTAAGTACAGTAACTATACCGAGCAGTACATGCTAATAGATATAAACAAAAGTAGAAGGAACCACAGGTAAGATTATTTATCAGTTTATTTTGATGCTTTTCTTGATATGGTAAATAATCTTGATTATGAATTATTGTAGTTATAATAATACATTGTACATCCTATAATTCATGGTGAGATCATAGCTTATTGAACTGACAAACCACATTGTTTTTATAGTAGAGTGTAACTGAAAAATGCTTTGATCAAAAAGTCCTGAGTTTGACAATCCCATTCCCAGACTGCAAAGCAAAAGGCAGTCTATTGTATTTACTACAAAATTCTTGGTCCTAGTGTTATCAGTGTGACATGTCAACTCCACTCAATCATATATTAATGGTCACATGACAAGTAGCTGACGGTCACATGACACATGAAGTTTGTGACAAAAGAAGTCATTAATAGAAAATCATGATAATTCTGAGACTAAATACTATCATTACTGATGATGTAGTTATTATAATTATAAAGTTTGTATATGAAAATCATAAGATTAAAACTAATCAACAACTCACTACAGATTATAACATAATTATAACTACCTATTACTAGAACAAGAGATATATTTAAGAAATACACAAACAAGTTTGTTATATTAGTCATTCCTAAGAGATATCAAATTATAGTTAACACATCTCTCTTATATCAGGAGCACATGAGCATCACAAAGGAGGTTCCAAATATATTTGCATTGTCAAAACACAGTCAGGGATTATTCCATATAAGGAAAATACACTTAAGTAGCATAAGTACTGTTTAGTATGTGATGGAGCAATGAATATTATTACAATTAGCAACCACAAGTAAAATGAAGGCTGGACTTGCTACATATAGACTTTTTAGAATATTCATAAGTTGATACCTACTTTAATATAAATCAGTTATTAAATACTGTATTACTAAATAAAGAAACTAAGAAAGAAGTTATGAAATGCTTAAAAGAATTGGACATGGAGGTTATGGAGACTTTTGTCATTAAAGAGATGGAAACAATTGAACAAAATTTATCTCTTTATTTAACAAGATGAGTTCTCTAGCACTACACGAAGACTAACCTCAGCCTAGGGAAGTTACTGAAGTTCTTAACGAAAACTTTCTGCCAGCTTTTTTGCATCTATTACAAGGTCGCTTGGCCATCTTCTTGACTTCTCTTAAATTTTTATCTATTTAAAGCACACCTAGGTTACAACCCACAAGCTATTAAACTGCAAACACTTAGCAGTTATGTCCATATATGGACATATGTTCTAAGCCTTGATTCGACAACATTTGGTTAATGGGAGTTGGATGCTCCTTCATGACACTCATTCACTCCTGCTTATATACATACAAAGTTGTACTATCATAACAAGAATAGTTATAATGACATCATTATTACTTATGTCCATTATAGGTGGAGTCAACTAAGACATAGTCAAGTGTATTAATATTTGTCAGTAACAATATATGTAGTAGTTAGTCTATTTTAGTTGCTATTCTTGTCAATAAAGTTACATTATAAATAACAATACTTGTAGTGTATGTGTATTTTATTATATTATAATTATAATAAACTATTCTCTGAGTCTTACCTCTTTTGTCTGACTCTTCATTCTTTGTCTCTTTATTATCATCATAGTCCTTTAATATATCATGTAATACTGGAGACTCTATATAAGATACTTATATTAAACATGTACATGTATATAGTGTAATATGATAACACTTAATATAAACATTTTATAGATCTTATCATAATCATAACTCTATCATATTATACTGATACTAAGGGAGTGTATAGTAAATATGGAAATTCATTTTTTATATATTATGAATTTAATTATTGTGGTTTGAGAATTATGAATATAATTTACACTACAATAATTTGTAGTTTATAAATTTAATAATTATTAACATTATTGATTGTAAGAGATAGAATATTTAACTTACTTGGAGGAGTGGTTTCATCTTTATTATCAGCTGAACCTTTTAACTGATCTTTTAACTCTAATATTAGTGGAGACTCTAGTAGTCACAATTAAGACATATATATTATTAACAATATTATATTATTACCTATAGTTTCAGGTGTGGACTCTTCTTGGCTGGATTTTGTTTGTGTTTCCTCAAGTCCTTGATCAGTTACTGGTTTACGAACCTTTGGTATAAATGCTAGATCTAGTAACAATGTCATATAATGAGAAGTCACTAATACCAGTTACCTTTCAAGCTCTGTTTTAACTCCTCAATCTGTTGGTCTTTCTCCCTTAGCTGTAAAGTCAATGACGTTATGATTTCTTGCAGTGTCTCTAGCTCTTTCTGTCTCTTAGCAGACACTGACAGTATATTCTTCTCAATAGCTTTATATAAAATGAGAAGAAAATTGATCACTAATATATTATGTAAAATACTGACAACATTGGACTTGTCATTGATGTTGTATTAATTTACCTTCCTTTGTTTTCACAAGTGATGTTAAATCTTCAATTGTCTTTTCTTTCATTTCTCTTGTTTCTATATAAAGGAACATTAAGTTATTAATCAGATATATCATATAATAGACAGTTATTAAATAAAACAATAGTTGTACACAATATACCTTCATTTTGTCTGATAATAGATGACATTTGTATAGTCATCTTTTTCCGGATGGTTTGTTCTAGTTCTAGATGACTTCTCAACTCCTTTGTATTCTCTTCTACAATAGTTCTAACTTCCTATATATCAATAAACAACACATGTAGTAACTGTTGTCTAATACTACTCATCTCTTACCTTGTCTCTTCTATGATCATAAATGGTACAATGACCAATTATAAGTTGGAGTAATCCTCTCCTCTTCACTGATTCAAGAGTCTCCTGAGCTTTGGCAATAAGTAGATTTGTCAGACGGAGTGGAAAAAAACAGGTGACAATGATGGAGTTGCCTTTTGCTAAGTAACGAATCTCCACATCTCTTTCAAATGATTCTGAAAGGATATCCTCAATATCTTCTATTGTACAATCTTTAGGATCCCAGTTTAAGACAAAGACAGCTGTCTCACATTGAAGAAGAGCAGGAGTGTTTGTAACTTTAAAACTTTCGTTTAGACAAAGAGAAGCTTTTGTTTCTTTACAAAATGATTGAACAAAATCCTTGTATCCTTGTATATGTGTCTCAGCTTCTTTGATTTTGAATCGTGTTACGATACCCTCCAAACAACTGATATTAATCAGTGTACAATGATCATTGACAACATCTAGGACATCATCAATGGAGTTAGAATGAACTATTTGAGATTTGAGGTGAGAGTAACCATCTTTAAGAAATCGTTTCAATTTATCCAGAGGTGGAGGTGTGGTGTTGATAGCTTCTCGGATATTACTCAAAGCTATTGCATATTCTCTTTTAAGTGATCCAAAAATAGGCCCAAACTTTCGAGGAATCGGAATTTTCTTTGATACATTATCTGTAATTAGTAACAATAAACAGTTCTCCTATATTCTTGTAATACTAACCTTGACTTGAGACTGAACTGTTGTCAATAGAAACTGTAGATAATGTTTGGTCTAATAAGTGATCTTTCAATGACAATTTATCAATATAAATTTATCTATTACCTTGACTTAAACTGCTATCAACTGAAGCTACTGATATAGTAGTCAATGAATTATCTAATTTGACTCAATGATATCATGATCTTAATATATCATATTATACCTTCACTGACTACAGTATTTATTGAGTGGATATCCAATATTTCATTATTAGGAAATGCCTTCTCTATGTCAATATTAGTGTTATGATCATATCATACATACTTACCATAATCCTTCAACATATCCTTAGCACATGGTACATTGCTAGTAAATTTTAACAGTACACTAGCAAATATTACCAGGTTACTATGGTTACTATGTATAGCATGACGTATAGCTCTTAATAGGACAAACAATGCTTCTGCTTCAGAATGAGATTTTGCAGTACTTTTTACTGTAGACAATGTTACTTTTGAAATAACCCTCTCTCCACAGAGCATCTCTGCTACTCTAACAGGATATTGAAGAGATTGAGAGAGAGTACCATAATGACAACGTAAAATGTCACTGGCATGATCTTCATGACTACTGTAACTTGTCATTACTACCTCTTGAACATTAGCTATTGTTGTCTGGTCATCTGGAAATGTTTGACCTATTAATGAAAAAATGTTAAAATAAATTATTAAAAATTAATGACCTCTTACTATATTCACTGATAATTCTCTCAGATAGAACTTTTGTCTCCTCAAACTTGGACAATACTGTTGCTAACACTTTCAAATTCTTGTGATCTGAAGATATTGCTGTATGTATAGCAGATAACAGAGTTGTCTTCTTCTCATCCAGAATACCCTCCATTGTCTCCATCTTATCAAGTGTATCTTCATTGATAAATCTCTCACTAAATAAGAGCTGAGACACTTTTACAGTATTGATCATAGACTGTGATAATGTATCATTATGATGATAAAGAATAATAATGGCTTCAGTAGATAAGGAGTCCATTCCTGTAATAAAAATAATGACACATACTATCTTATCAACCAGATTCACTCACCAGTAGAGATACAATATTTTCTTAATAGGACCAGCTCATACTCATGAGCAATAGTGATTTCTTCAATAATCTTCTTCTTCAAAGTATCTACAACATGTCTTCTGGTAGCATTAGGGTTGGTATCTAACCACAACTCAAACATTTTTAATGTCTTGTAAGTAGAATCATCAGGTTGTCTACGAATATCATCCAACTTCTTGGAATCAAGTTTAAGCAGGATACCAAACTGATACCATTTACCACCAATGTGAATATGTTCACATAATTCATCAAGAGCTGGTTTCTCTTCTAATATCTTCTCAAAAGAAAGATTCATTGCAGCCATTGTTTCTTCGTCAGTGACAACACACCCACTGGTGACCTTAGGCTCATCTAGTACCACACCTTCTAATATTTTTAACCCTTTATGTCAAGCTGCAATGTCTTCAGACAATATTAGGAAAGTTAAAGTTATTGTTCTAGGAGACACAGGTATTATAAAAATACACGTTGATATTGTATATTGCCGCCAGGAGTAGGTAAGAGTTCTTTAGTAAGTCTAATATCTGAAGGGGAAGTCCTCACTAATCCCACGTCAACTGTAGGATGTTCGGTAGAAGTCAAGGTACCACATTCATTCATTATTGACCACACCCACATTATTCTATTGTTTTAGTTACATGAGTATACAAGATCTTTATCATCAACTCCAACCAGTTTCTTTGTAGAATTATGGGATATGGGAGGGACTGTGTCACATGAAAAGGGGCGTGGTATCTTTTATCAACAGACAAATGGTAAATTTATGAACTTGTTTGTGTAATCAATTAATACTTTATATTTTAATATATTATATATAATACATGTATTGTATACAGTACATGTATTGTATATAGTACATGTACATGTATATTATTATAATACTATTTTAATATTTAGGTTTATTTGTTATATTATTATATTGTAAATGTACACAAGCAATGATTTATTATTATTAATCCTTTACCATCCAATCAATGATGAGAGGGTTATAGTATATGGTTTGTTTGTAATGTCTGTCTATATGTACCAGACAATACATTGTTAATTGCTCTAACTCTATAAAGAAAGTATCTATAATAATAAAAATAGACAGAGAGAAAGGCTCACTAAGAAAAAGATTAGATGTTTTAAAAATTACTGACAAGATCACAGACAATACTAATAAAGAAAAGAGTGTTTCTATAACTTCTTTTTTACATAAATCAATTAAAACAAGTATATTATTTACATTGTCTTGTCTAAGAATGAATGTCAATATTAATGACAACTCTATTTATATAATTTATTTATTTAATTGACAACATATTATATATCCTTTTTATCTTACAATGAATAGCTTTTAACATTTATCAACTTAATTGTAACAATTTGTAACAAAAATAACAACAAAACAAATCATTTTATTATTAATAATATATTAGGTATTATATTAGTACATGATCTGACAAATCGTAAGTCACATTCTAATCTATCAAGATGGCTATCAGAATTTCATCATAACAAGGACACTAGTGAGTCTATCATACTAAATATTATATTATATTATATTATATTAATATTATATTATATTATATTATATTATATTATATTATATTATATTATATTATACTGTATTGAAGTGAGTATTGAGGTAGTGTATGATGTAATATTCTGTTCATTTTTAATAGATTATCTCTCATAATTTTAGTATTGTATCTTTATTAATAGTATTTCCATGTCTTATTTTTATATATTTATGATGTAACATTTATGTACAAATTTATACTATTAGGAAACCCCGCCTTTAAACCTTCCTCTACATATTTAATACACTAAAAGTATTATAACATAGGAGTACATTGAACACATCCTCTTTACTCGTACTATTGGCCACACCCCTGGTTAAATTATTAATAAGTATCATTTATCACAAATTAGGGACATAGTCCCTCCCAAAAATTCAATTATTAACAACAGCTGTTTATATTCTGCTATTAATAATAATAATAGCTTTTATAGTAGTAGTGTTAGTGAACTGTTTGTGGGTTTAACTACCTATTTATACTAATAATATTCATTATTGATGGATTTAAATAATAGTTAATAATACAAGTTATTATAGTAAATAACAACAACAACATTATATACTATCTCATTATGTTGGAATGTTCTTTAAAGTCCCTAAAATATGATTTCTTAAAAAGATCTATTTCAAAGTAATTGACATAAACCAATAACATAGTTTGCTATAATAATATTATTTATATTAAAATATTTCAATATTAAGGTTGATATAAGAAGTTAGAGTCTCAAAAGTGTCCTTTTATTATAATGTTCCTTCAGTTCTATCAGATCACTTCTCATTTTCAATTCTAGTTATATAGTCTATATAATCTATGCTATTAACTCATATAAGTAACCACACCCACTACATATAAACAATTACATCATACTCTTTGTACATTTTAAGTTGCCATAGAAACAATGAGATATTAACAATATTTTCCATTATTATGAAAATATGTATTTCTAATAATTTATTGCTAAAATTTGTTTGTATATTTTGTTTGTTACTTATGCAACAGGCAATTTGTGCTAAAAATAGTAACACACAACACATGTTACTATATTAAGATCTGGATTATAGTGTCATTAAATATATCATATGTTTGCATCATTGACCACTCCCCTAGCAAATTAATTCAATAATCTAGCAGCTGATATATTAATTCAATTCAAAATTAGGGACATAATCCCTCCCAAAAATTTTTTGTTGTTTACTAACTATGCTCTACTAATATGATATTAATATTAATTTATTAATAGCTTTATACTGTCTGTGTTACTCATTCTCTTGTGGGTTTGTATTATCTGTATATAATAACAAGATTCATATTTAAATTAATTTCACTTTATCTTGATTTAATAACTTACTATAATAGTTAACCTTAACTTAATAACTTGTTATAAATTAATAAAACTTAATATATTAATATGTTACCAACAAAATGTACAAAAATGATTTTTTTTCTAGCTTTACAATACTTTCTATTTTATCAAAGAAAGGACAACAGATAAATAATAATAAATATTTTAATTATTATAATATCACTGAGATCATTTGTCTATGAGATAATCTATACTTTCATTAAATATTGTTAATAATTATTTTGAGTTTAAAGGATGACAGTAGACCACTCATTGTCATAATACAAGGAAGTATAGACTTCCTGTTTGATAAAGAGAACTTTCTAAATTAATTATTATAATAATTATATGTCCTGCATTTAATATAGAATTTCTTTGTTTATTAACTCAATATTTAAAGATAATTTAATATTTAAAGGTCACACTGAAAAACCTTCAGGAGATAGTCGAGGAGACTCCATGCTAAATTCTTATGATCCTGAACAGTTTGTTGATGAAGAGTTGCCACTTTTAATAGTTGGAACAAAAGAGGTCACATGATTTGTTGTTATATTGTCATCTTTGACCTCTATACAGGATCAAGTGAGTGGGCGGAGAAGTCCTCCTTTATTACGGAGTGGAACAATGTTAGGTGCTAGTAGTATCACAGTGGTAAGACTCATACCCATACAGTTTTACAATTGCATGTAGGACTCATTCCCATACTGTTATAATAGGCTCATTCCCATATTAATGTTGTAAGTACAATGCACTATACTGATATTGTAACCTTCACATTTCCATGTTATTGTCACAACTGTAAAATAGGACTCATTCCCATACTACAATTGAAATTAGGACTCATTCCTATGTCCTTCAGAACTGCACAAGCACTCATCAATTTAGTGTGTCATCCCAACAGTTCATAGAGATAATGAAATTTATTGACAAAGTAATTGAACACAAATACTATCCATCATTAAGACCGGTCAGTTTGCCACCATACAATTTACTCTTATTAATGCCCCATTTGTCTTCTAGTAGACAACTACTGGTGTAGCACGACGTGGAAGTGCAAGTAAAAGACAATCATTAAATTCTCTTGTTTAATTATTTATTTACTTTAATTTATTAAATAACCTTTTGTAAACTCGTATTGTCTACTTACATCGGATGAAAGCAAAATGTTAATTAAACAGAATATTTATTTTTGCTCGAGTTGCATTAAAATAAAGTCATTCAAAACAGAGGGAGGAATAATTATAATAGTTTACTTTTGCATATGTGATTTTTTTACTCCTCCCATTCCAAAATGGTCATAGAATGTCATGAATATTTGATTAACCTTGTCATGAGTTGAGATATAATTAAAGTTTTGACATTAAACATCATTGTCTGTCCAGTATGTAATCTTCAGATAGCAACACATTCATAAAATATTCTGGTAACAGCTGTAATAATATGAACATCTCAATCAGTGGGATTAAACTGAGTTAATTCCAGTGGAATTATCTTTCCTTTGGTATTCTTCATTTCTCAGTGTGTGTGGAGTCCAGCACAGTCTATTATAGTCAGTGAATGATTTGTAATATTAAATATGGTTTTGTAAGATTGGTCAGACCTATATAATCAACTCATTGAAGCACAGTTTGTCACAACAATTCTCATCAAGTTTATTTAAATGTTGTGTTTTTAAGGTCATATTATTTATCATTATATTATATATAGTATTTACCAATTCAGCAATTCTACTATATTGTGATCATCAAATTATACTATATTCTTTGTATTCCCTATTTTTGTCAGATTGTTGTCAAAATAATAATAATAAATACAGTAAATATAATAAATATAATTATTCTTGCATTTGGATGTATTGTATGCTAAAATATGTATACTTCTATACTAACTATAGAGTCAAGACCAGGCATCATTATTAATTTCACACCCATTTGCAGACTATCTAGACACTTTGTAAATATTTATTGCTACTAAACTTGGCAGTACAACATTTTATTACATTTTTAAGGTGCAGTTATGTATGTTGCCTATACAATCTTACTGACTTACCAAATAAATACTTTTAATAAATATCCTTAAGATTTATAATTAAATAGATATACTTATAATTGATCAAGCTTCTCTTTTACGACAGCAAGTCTACTCCCAAAGTGTTGTTCTAGTTTTAGTTATTTAAACATGATATTGGTGATCAAGTATTGTTAATGAGATTCATAGTGTGCCGCCCCACAAGAGGCTGAAGACAAAATCTTACGTACATATAAAAAGAAACTTGAACGGTCATGAGTGCCAGTGTGTTGTGGGCCAGCGTTCTGCAATGCATCAGACCTCTGAGATGGTTACCAGCATACTCTACGGAGTATCCGAAAGGCCGACTAGGATAGGGCTGGTAGTCTCCCTTTAAACGAGATGAGGCTGGTGTATTTGTGGTTCCCGGTTCCTGAATGCGACATTCCCTAAGAGCTGGAATCCCGTACGGCTGGTTTTAAGTTAGGGCGATGCTCCAGCCAGGATTACCTCGCGAAGACGAGGGTTACCAAGCCAGGTGGCGGTCCCAGCTAGCAATAGCAGGGAATCCTGGAGCCTAAGTGGAAGCCTGAGTGGGTGAGCGAGTAGGAATCGTTTGGGCAACACACAAGGGTTTTTTTTTAATTTTAGATGTATTAATTAATAACATATATTTTTAATTTTAAATGTATTAATTAATAATATAGTTTTTGTCATCTCTCTATTGTTATAGCTATATATCAATGAAATAGTGCTAAAGACAGATCTCTGTATTTACTTCATATTTATTACAGTGACATTGAATTAAGAATATATGATACACCACAAGGTCAGTATGTAATGACTATTATTATTATATGTTATATTGATTTATTGTTATAGATAATGATAAATCAAGGTGGACTAGAAGTGAAGATGATATCAAGTCTGGATCTGGTCCTATTTCATGTTTGTTGCTAGGCAACCTCAAGCACCAGTCATCAAATCGTGTTATGTCTAAATTAAAAATGTGATTCAAGTGCTGATAATTTAGTTGTCATCGTGAGGAATTATATCATGTGATGTAATAGAATTGTCACAATCTTCTTTAGAGTGGTGACTCTTTAGTTGAAGTATACAATGTAAGAAGTGATGAAAAATAAGAAAAAAAATACTCCTCTCACTACATACTAATATGTTAGAACTTCATACTAACTATCAACCTCACATTAAGCACCTCCACCATCACACACTCTATCTCATTACCCAGCCACAGATCAGACATCAGGTAGGTGTGTCTTAGGATAACCACGCCCACTTACTCCACCTATAGAACAGTTTCTATTAGCAGTGATGGAGATTTAATAGCATCAGGTTCATCAGATATGATCAAATTATGGAATCGTTCAAATTTTCAATGTATTCATACATTATTATCAAATCATTATGTAGTATCTAGTACATTTGTACCTGGTACTATGATAGGTTGATATGTATTTTTTTCTAGTTTGTACCAGACACTCATTTATTTTTTACTGGAAGTAAAGATAGAACATTAAAATGTTGGGATACTGACAATTTTGAACATATACAGACTCTTGAAGTAAAATTGATGCAACCCTGTTACCATAGCAACCAAAAAACTCCATTTAGGAAGCCATTATACAAGTTATAATATTTTATTACTAACTCACTACAGCAGAAAGAAGTGTATGAGAATATTCAGTTAATTATATTAATTACATATAATGTGTATTGGTTTATTAAGTGTATTGTTATAGTTAGTTTTCATTGATATATATGATGTAGATGAAGTCTGAAGTACAGAGAGTAGCTGGTCAGGTTTGTTTTCAATAATTATGAGGTAGCCTATTATATCAAATGTGGTAATAAATATTGTTTTAGGGTAAGTAAGTTTGACATTTTATTGTTTCATCTATCTTTGTCCTGACATGTGTATTATAGATTTGTATTGATGTTGGTCTTATTGATGTCTGTGGGAAATATTCCTTTGGTAAGGTATCAGAAGTTACTGTGAGGGGAGTCTCAAGTAATGATCATGACATAATGACATTGTAAATGGCGTATGGTAGCTGTCTGAACTGCTATTTCTTTTTATTAATTTTTTTTATTTCTTCCATTGAGTTTATTGTATATTATTAGTGACTTTTAGAATGTTATATAATTTGTATTTCACTTATAATGGAAATTGTTGATCCGTGAACACTTTATTGTCAAAATCAAGATAGTTGCTTTAATTGTGTTTACATCATTCAACATAATTTTTTAAAATAAAAACAACATTTCTGTTTCTATGACAACTAGTCAGCAAATATAATTAAGTCACTAAACAAATTAATAGCAATGTTACCAATTTAACTTCATTGGCTCTGTTTCAGAGTCATTGATCTTCTTTGCTTTAATTTCATCAACCATACCACCACAATATTCTCCACAGACATCAATTACTCCATCATCAACACCAACCTGTTAACACAACATGTTATGAACTAATTATGATAAGATCTTACTCTGAAACAATATATATCATTATTATAAATGTACCAGCCAGCATTGTAAACAGTGTATTTCTTCCCACCATTTAATACCTTCTCTGCATTACTCCTCATCTAGACAAAGCAATGTTTGTTACATTCAATGTGATTGTTTATCTCTTACCTTCTTGGCTATATCTGTCTGCTTGTCATTTGGTTTCTCTGGTTTCAAAGTAGTCGCTGGAGGAGGTGGTATGTAATCCACATCATGGCGCTCGTTGTATCCTGACATGTCGGACGATCAATGATTTCACAAGCAATTCTTTAAACGAGATGAGGCTGGTGTATTTGTGGTTCCCGGTTCCTGAATGCGATATTCCCTAAGAGCTCGAATCCCGTACAGCTGGTTTGAAGTTAGGGCGACGCTCCAGTCAGGATTACCTCGTCTTCGGACGAGGGTTACCAAGCCAGGTGGCGGTCCTAGCTAGCAATAGCAGGGAATCCTGGAGCCTAAGTACTAGAAGCCTGAGTGGGTGAGCGAGTAGGAATCGTTTGGGCAACACCCAAGGTTTTTTTAAAATTTAAATGTATTATAGTTGTTGTCATCTCTCTATTACTATAGCTATATATCAATGAAATAGTACTAAAGAAAGACAGACAGATCTCTATATTTTCTTCATATTTATTACAATAATTTATGTACTTGAAAACTCCATTATATATACAAATGTATACAACTTGACTACTTCACATACAGATATCCGATAATGTGATCAAGACAGCAATTCAACTTGTATTTCATTAAGGAATTGTACTACTCACTGGTAAATAGATGTATAAAAATAGGTCAATACATTAATGCATATAAAGTTTCTATTGAACATGTAGAGTGTGTAAATACATCTTACTATAGAGATTAATATTACTAACAAAGAAAATTTATAAAATATTGTTTGCATTACTTTTATCAGATAATTCAGTTTGACTGGTTTAACAAGTTTGACTGGTTTATTAGATGTATTCAAATCTTGATATTGATAATCTAATAAAAAATGAAGATATGATATTGAAATACAATGGAGTGTAGTAGTTATGATTAACATTGTACTTATTTAAAAATTATCTTAGAAGTTTAGGGCGTGGCTCCACAATTTATTTTAACCCTATCAGCAATACTGATACACGTGCTGTCGTTTCAAAAAAGATGCCACTTACTAAGCAATATCTTCGTTATGTACCAGCTGGTTCACATGGTATTGTGTGTAGTCGTAAGACTGGTACTCTGCTATTAGAAAAACGTGAAAGAGGTAGGAAAAAGTTACTAGCTATTGCTCCAGCTCTTGAAGACATTATTGTATGGGATCTCAAGACTGGAAATAAAGTAAAGAAATCCAACTAATTAATGATTTTAAAACATTACTAGGTTATCACTCTTCATGGTGAGCGTCATGAAGTAAGTTCACTATGTCTCCATCTATCTTCATCTTTCCTTGCTGCTGGGTATGAAGATGGTACCATTAGACTGTGGAACTTGGAGTCACACGAATGTCAGGTGACATTCAGGTAATATTGGCATCTTCATAAATTCTATATAATGCACTTTTTTGCCTGTTTTAGTGGCCACAAGTCAGCTGTTCTTTCATTAGGATTTGATGCACTTGGAACTCGACTGGTCTCTGGTGGAAAGGTCACTATGGCAACATACCCTAACCACACCTTTTTATTTTCAATTTAGGATACAGATGTAATTGTTTGGGATATTGTTAACGAGTGTGGGTTGTACAGGTAAGATATGGTTGCATTTAACCACACCCACTTTATCCTCTACAGATTAAAAGGCCACAAAGGTCCAGTCACTTGGTGCCGCTTTATGACAAATTACAATGTTTTAATCACATGGTAATAGTATGACAGTCACATGATTAACATATTATTGCATTATCCTTAGTTCTAAAGATACATATATTAAATTATGGGACCTGGACACTTGTCATTGTTTTCAGACCCTAGTTGATCATCGTAGTGAAGTTTGGGCAGGTGAACTCCTTAGAAATGAGACAAGATTAGTGACAGCATCTTCTGACATTGAATTAAGAATATATGACATTTTACCACCACAAGGTCAGTATGTAATGACTATTAATATATGTTATATTGATTTATTGCTATAGATAATGATAAATCAAAGTGGACTAGAAGTGAAGACGATATCAAGTCTGGATCTGGTCCTATTTCATGTTTGTTGCTAGGCAACCTCAAGCGCCAGTCATCAAATCGTGTGTTATGTCTAAAATGTGATTCAAGTGCTAATAATTTAGTTGTCATGGTGAGAAATTATGTCATGTGATGTAATAGAATAGTCACAATCTTATTTAGAGTGGTGACTCTTTAGTTGAAGTATACAATGTAAGAAGTGATGAAGAATTAGAAAAAAGGAGAAAGAAAAGGGTTAAAAAAGCTAGGAAGAAGGCATTAGAGTATGTCATCAAATGTCCTTTAACTACCACTTATTGACTCATTAGTAAAGGTGAAGAGTGGGTGGAGTCAAAGGTGGAGCTTACAGTCGAAGACGAATTTTCGTTAACTTATTGTTTCAAAAGCAGTAACAAAATGAAGTAAGCTTTCTTGTAATAATTTAAATCACATGACACTCATACCCAGGTCATGTGACTTGCTTAGACTCCCAGATGATAACTTACAAGTATTTAATATATACATGTGTTATATAATAATGTAATCTTATATCTCTAGCTTCTCCTCTCACTACATACTAATATGTTAGAACTTCATACTATCAACCTCACATTAAGCACCTCCACCATCACACACTCCATCTCATTACCCAGCCACAGATCAGACATCAGGTAGGTGTGTTTTAGGATTAACCATGCCCACTTACTCCACCTATAGAACAGTTTCTATTAGTAGTGATGGAAATTTAATGGCATCAGGTTCATCAGATATGATCAAATTATGGAATCGTTCAAATTTTCAATGTATCCATACATTATTATCAAATCATTATGTAGTATCTAGTACATTTGTACCTGGTAATAGACATCTACTGGTTGGTACCAAGGTAAGTTATTAATAGTTAATTTATTAGTTATTAATAATAGTTAATTTATAAGTGATTATATTATATTATGTGATATGACAATGTCTTTAGCTCGGCATTTAATAGAATTGTTTTATTTTTTTCTTTATTTAGTATATAGTTAGTTAACTACAATACAACAATAGTGTAAATTAATAGCTTTAGTTACAATTAACAATATTAATATATGATTTAAAATATGATATAATTAATGGTGATAGCTTTACTTTAAAACCACAGAAATTAATCTATTGATATATTAATCTCTATATCCATTAGTCTGGTGAAGTTTTACTCTATGAAGTGACATCAGGATCTTTACTGGAAACCTTTCAAGCTCATACTGGTTCAGTGTGGGCAGTGGGTGTGGCTCCAGATAGGCAAGGGTTTGCTACAGGAAGTGCCGATCATGATGTCAAATTTTGGGAGTTTGAACTAACCACAGATGATGATAATCCTGGAAGGTAATTAATAATTATTAGTAACTTTTAATTATTTCCTTATTAGGAAACGACTTACAGCTGCACATGTTAAGACTTTAAAAATGTCAGAAGATGTGTTAGGTCTTAAGTATAGGTAATTAATTATGTGGGTGTGGTATGTAGGTGGAGCTAATTGTCTCTCCTTTAGTCCTAATCAGAAGGTGTTAGCACTATCACTATTAGACTCAACTGTTAAAATATTTTTTGCTGACACATTAAAGGTATTAAGTTATAAAGTAATTGTTAAGTTATTAATTTCTTGTTAGTTCTTCCTCTCCTTATATGGACATAAATTACCAGTATTATCAATGGATATATCAAGTGTACGTAATGGATGAATGGATATGATGTAATGGATGAATGGATATGATGTAATGGATGAATGGATACGATGTAATGGATGAATGGATACGATGTAATGGATGAATGGATAAACAAATGGAGTGATTTGTTATTATTATTAATGGACTTTATTTTTATACAGGATAATACTTTATTGGTAACTGGTTCTGCTGATAAGAACATACGAATATGGGGATTAGATTTTGGAGATTGTCATCGTTCTATCTTTGCTCATGATGATAGTATCATGGCAGTCCAAGTAAGAGAGAGAGAGAGAGACAGACAGAAAGAGAGTGGTACTGTGGTAGGTTGATATGTATTTTTTTCTAGTTTGTACCAGACACTCATTTATTTTTTACTGCTAGTAAAGATAGAACATTAAAATGTTGGGATGCTGACAATTTTGAACATGTACAGACTCTTGAAGTAAAATTGATGCAACCTTGTTACCATAGTAACTAAAAAAACTTTCCCATTTAGGGGCACCAAGCTGAAGTTTGGACACTAGCTGTTTCTTCTGATGGAAATACTGTGGTAAGATTGAACAGGTATATAATGTGTGTATGTTGTTTGGTTGTCAAGGTAACTGGGTCACATGATCTCTCTCTAAGATTATGGGAATGTAGCCAAGAACCACTTGTCTTGTCTGAAGAACGAGAAAATGTAAACCACACCCACTATAATTAACCATAATTATTATTACAATTATTTAGGAGAGAGAAGCAGAGTTTGAGAAGGCAGTTGCTGAAGGTGGTGAACCAGTGGTATGATAATACCATATTAGGTAGTCAGTTTATTAATAGTTATTAATTTTAAGATACCTGGTGAGCAAACAGGTGAGGTCTCAATGGCTGGACGAAAAACTATTGGTACAATGAAATCTGTGAGTTAACCACACCTCTTAATTATTAAAGCTTCACCCTCTCTAATAGGCAGAGAGAATAATGGAGGCTTTGGAAATATGGAGAGAAGAAGGGGTTAAAATTAAAGAGTACAATGAAGAATGTGAACTAACAGGAAAGAAGGTATATTATGACAAAGTTTATTTTGACATGGTCTGTGAACTGTATAGTTTAAATTCTAACCTCTTAATTGCTCTTTACTTTGTATATAGTTACCTTTACCACCTTGTCATCAATTATTGAAAGTTCTGGGAAATACCACAGTCAGTTTACTAATATTACATGTACATTTATAAGTACATCTACATGTATTGTATAATGTTTAATATTCCCATCATTATCATTAATAGAAACCAGTTTATATATATATATATATAATTATAAATATTATATATCATATATATATACTATATGTATAATATTATATACTACAATAATATATCTAAATATTGTATATATTGTATTGTATTGTATTGTATTGTATTGTATCTTTTCTTAGCCTGAAAAGTATGTGCTAACAGTTGTTAAAGGCATACGATCAAGGTAAAGCTCCACCTATTAACCCCACCCATTACAGTATCCTTGTTACTATAGTGATCTAGAAGAGGCGTTGTTAGTTATTCCATTTTCGTATATGATTGATTTGTTAAGAGTTTGTGATAATTGGATTACTAAAGGATGGGATATAGAACTAACTTGTAGGTGTGTGTTCTTCCTTATAAGGTCAATAAATATCATCTGCTTTACCACTTTATTAATAACGCTATTATTTTAGGGTACATCACCATCAAATAATAACATCTAGGCTCCTCCTACCTATAATTGATTCTCTAAGACAACATATTTCAACACGTGTGGAATCACTTCGAGTAAGTATATATAAAAAGGAATAACTTAATCATGTGACAATCATGTGACTTATATTTTCCTTCAATAGGATTTATATGGTTTTAATCTAGCTGGTATGCAACATTTACAGAGAGAGATTGAAAACAGCTCTGGTGAGAGCATTTTCACTGATAAGTCTATACAACCAAAGCAAGGCAAAAAAAGGACAAGACTGTAATTAATCAGTTGCCATGGCAACACATGTTGTTATAGAAGCTAGTATCATGCACCTTGCCTTGTTAGTAGTACATAAATTAAATTTGTTTTTTATAAAAAGATATTTCTTTGAACAATTAGTTTGAGGTAGTGATGTCAACGTGTTAAGATCAAAGCCTCACTTTTATGTTGTTGATGTGAGTGCCAGTCTCAATATGATATATTGTTACTACTGGCATGTTGTACTCTATGATGTGGTTATGATCAAAGAGTTAAGAGTGTTTTGATCATGTATGGTATCGCTATGGTTACATAATATCAACAAATAGGATATCAACTTATTTGGATCAAAGACCACATGACAGCTGATGTTGTATTTATAGACAGTGTCACATTGATGCTACTAGACATAGTGAGGATATATATATAAATCTATATCATCTGATACTGGTAGACATAGTGAGGATATATATTATCATTCATATGATCTGATACTGGTAGACATAATAAGGGAACCTCTATAACACAGTTCATTATAATAGTTGTCTCATGTAAATAGAGTTACTTAAATATTTTCAATGTCTTGTTACAAACATTGAAATGAATACACAAAACAAAGTAATTACAATAGATGGGCTAGTCTAGTCTTGATACAAAGGATTTGTTAGAAGATAACATTATTAAGATTCCCAGCTGGATAATATCAAATTTCTTCCATAATGAAACTGATGTCTTAAATGTTCTTTTGAGCAGTAATCGTTTGTTTATATGACAGAATTTATCATTAATTGTGGTATGCAGACATTGTAACATATCTATTCATTGTTTAATAATCACAAGACTTGTTGGCGAAAGAGACCAATTATCACAATCAACAAACTATCACACTTGACATAATACCTCTACACACACACACACACGTGTTGTCTATTCAAGATAAGAGTAGTTAAATGTTTATGCTTTTCTTTAACTACAATATTGATAAGACAGTCTTTGCTGTCCCTAATAATAATACTTAAAACAAATTAATTGATAAATTATACATAATACTTTTAAATTCAGAGCATATAATAAGTGGATGAAGTATTTTTAATAAATGTTAAGAGTTTGCTGTTGATATTGATGAACCAGACTGATGCTTAGGAGTACCAATGCCTACACAACATTCTTGAAAACGGTTACCAAGACTACGCCACGATTCTAAAGTCTTTCTAGACCAGATCCATACGCCAGTGAGACTTCCAATTAATAAAAACATAAAAACTCTTACCATTGTTATCGATGGGTTTGCTGTCTTGCAATTACCAGAACAATTCTGACTCTCTTCTATTGTTGACCATTTAGGGCGTTGATCCAACTCATAAAAGAAACAACCAATCACAACAGTTGCTGGTAAAACATACACGCTCACAAATATTCCAATACGAAGCATTAGTTTCTCAAGAACCATTGTTTCTTTTTCACGACCTTTATGACGTAAGAATTCTCGTATACGACACACACTAATGAGACCAACAGATAGAAATACTATTCCAATAAACAGGAAGAGCATTAGAGGTAAAATTACACCTATTAACAACGCATAAAATGAAGGGATTAGATCATCTCTCACTACAAAACAGGTCCCTGTTAATTCATCAGCAGAAATGACTTGACCAGCAACTAAACTGATAACCATCAGAAGAGGTAAGATCCACGAAATGACGTGAAAAAATGGAGCTAATCGACCAATGGCTTCGTTACTCCATTTAAAAACTGATGCTAAGAACCACGAGAGGGTAAGAGTCAGCCACCAAAGAAAGGCAGTCATGGTAGAGTAATAGAGCAATGCGAATACGATCAAACATGGGGCATGTGGCCATCCCCATGATGCTGTTGAACTGACATACATATTCTTTGGACATGTCACAATGTTTCGGCCTAAAATGAGTGCGAAAAAATATCCAATTGAATGGATATTAAAAGATATAGCTAAGTAGATAATGGGTCGCCATGGATACTCAAAACGTGACGGTTTGATGGCAAAGGTGAGTATTGTAAGAAGAGTAGAGAAGAAACAAAACACAGACCATGTGGCTATCCATCCAATTGCAAATGACTTGGCAGTATCTGTGTAATATGTTAAGGACGAAGGAGGACAACCTGTGGCATTGAGTAAGTTAGGTGATCTTGTAGTAGGAGATAATGTGGGAGATGGTGTGGGAGATGGTGTGAGAGTTGGACGAGGGATATTGACAGGAGAAATACAGTTATCATTGCGATATCTATGTAGAGAAATATCATTCCAAGGTAATAAGAATGTTTTCATACTTACCTACTACAGTTGAAAAGAGTTGACGTAAGTTGTAATACTATTAGCCTTTGGTCGTTTTGTATAATCCATGCGGCGCAGTCTCCCGTGACGACGTCGCATAGAGACTTGCAAGGTCCTCGCCACGTATTACACTCCGGCAAAAGTGCAGAACAGATAAAAGACTGTAAATGAGGTGAACAACCAGAATCCTTTAATGACTGTAGAGGTTGAAGATACCGTGCGGCGTCGGCGATATTCGTCGTAACTGGATTAGGGTAAACCTGCATATTGTGGCCGGTATAGTTATAGCCACATGTCTCTAATGTACCAATCTCTTGACAATTTTGAGCTGTTACTCGTGACGAGAAGAGAAGCAGGACTGACGAGAAAAGACACAAGAACATCATCTTGGACAAAATGCAAGTCTGTTTGGAAACAAATCAATTTATGTCATTACACGTGTGGAGGCAAGGCAGGCCACGCCCCTTCCTCCAGACAGTATGGGATCTATCTTCTCTCGTCCTGCAAACTGGATATATGACGAACGAACATGTGCTGAAATAGGACACACGTGGTCCTCCTCGTGCATTTATTCCTTTGGGGAAATTTTCATATTCATATTTATAGAGGCATTTAAAATGTATCTACCACTGTTTCTTGTGAGAATTAGACATGTCTTCTTACGTCCATTACACCTATTCCATGTAGATTAGTGATATAATTAGAAGGAGACATCCTCGTAAAATATTAACGTCCACTTTACCGAGTGCTGTACTCTCTTCAATCTTTTTGGCTATCAATGGAGGTGGATTTGTTGGCTTTATATGTATATTTAGGTTAGTTGTATCAGACCATTAACCTATGTACCAATAGACCATTAACTTATGTACCAATAGATCATTAACCATTGTACCAATAGACCATTCACCTATGTACCAATAGATCATTAACCATTGTACCAATAATCAATGTACTAGTAGACCACTAGCCAATGTACCAGTAGACTAGTAACCAATGTACCAATAGCCCAATAATCAATGTACTGGTAGCTCCTCCAATAACTAATGTTTCAGTAGCCCCTCCATTAACCAATGTACCAATAGCCCAATAATCAATGTACCGGTAGCCCCTCCAATAACTAATGTTTCAGTAGCCCCTCCATTAACCAATGTACCAATAGACCATTAACCAACGTACCAATAGACCAATAACCAATGTACCAGTTGACCACTAGCCAATGTACCAGTAGCCCCTCCAATAACCAATGTATCAGTAGCCCCTCCATTACCCAATGTACCAGTGACCATTATTTCAATTTTCTATGTAGAAGATTGTTGGGACGATTCTATTTTCTGTCAATTGGATACTTTCCTTCTCTATGTTCGTCCTTTTTAGCTATTATTACAGAAAGGAAGAGCAGGTATGACTCCAATTAATTTATTAATTAATTATTAATTACACCAGGAGGGGATTACTAACTGGATATGTTGGAACGATAGTAAGCACTTTTAGTCATGTGATTATCACATGATCTTATGATTTTAGGCTGTAGAGAGTTTATATCGTATGGCAAAATATCGCGGATATATCCAACCACTACCCTATGGAGAGGTATAGCTGAATTTGATTGGCTGTTTCCATAGTAACACATAACTTTACATATAGGTATTGATGTTCTGCTTAGCATCAGCAGTTTTGCTACACAATTTCAGGTAAAGAGTGAGAACGAGAAAGGAGGGTGAAAGGAAGGGAACGAAATGATGATGAGAGAAGTATTGTTTTCTCTTATAGGTCCACTACTAAACAAGATACTATTAATTCTATTTTGAGGTAAGTTCTCTTCATTAGATGATTGTCAATGATTTTTGATTAGCTTGTTGTTCAAGCCTCGGCTACCTAAGTCGTTTCAATTAATTATACCAGGAAGGTAGGTGGTAAACAATGTCTGTATTTGATGTAAACTGTTGACATATTGTAATATCTATACTCTTTATACCTGATTTAATTGTAGATTAATTTGTATATTAATTAATGAGGTTAATACCACAAAGTGGTTGCTATGTCACATGATCCTCAATATCTCTCTAACACACACACACATACAGATATCAACTATTACAAATTGCAGTGTCGTTTTTAACAGAAACAGCTCTGGTAAATATAAATACTCATTATATTTATTGGTATGTCTTCTAAACAGATAACTCTATGGAGTTTTACATTAGGATATGTTCTACAAGCAATTCTTAACACTATACAGCTGGGAAATAGAATTATCAGAAACCCTGGTCAGTTAGGACACATTGACTGTTCTTAAGTGATATATTTTTATTTAATTAATGGGTGGAGTTATTTATTTTATAGGGTAATCCAATAATATATCTTTTATTCCCTTAATTGTAGCAAGAATCAAACAGGTTTTATCTAAGCCATATAATTATCAATTTGGTGCCTTCCTTGCTACATTGACATCATTTTTTAAGGTAAGCACCTTATCATCATTCTCTTGTAACCACACCTCTTTTTCCCTCTTTCTCCTTAGATCCTCAATACTGTGCTATTTATCTTAGCAGTACCAAGAGATATAAGACTCCTTATAGCTGGTAAGATAAGTAGTATTTCATATTCTATAATTAACTGTCCTTTATCACAAACGACTGACTATAGCCTATGGAATTTATAAGCCTAGTTTATTAAACATTAATTATATAAGGTCAACATTACATAATAATGTATTAGTTGTTGATAAAGTAGATATGCTTATGGAAAATTGCAAAATCTCTGTTAACATTATCATAACATTTTATTGTATGTCACATGTACATGTACATATGCTTGGTAATGTACATGTACATATATGAGGTAATGTACATGTACATTTTGTACTAATTTAGGCTTTTTTGCTGGTCTATCTATGTTATTTATAAGAAGTAATGCTATCTCATTATATGCTGGTGTCAAGGCGCTAGAAGTAAGACATATTGATATGTACTAGAGTTGTAGTATATCTCTTAGATCTTGTTCTTCAAAGCTGTTAAAAAGGGTTGGTTAAGAAGCTATTACTATGGTGATGTGGTCTTGTACTCTATCTGTACTGCAACTATATTTCATGCTGTGAGTTTGTTAGCAAATTTGCCTTTGAAGTTATATAATGAGTAACACCTTGATTGAGAGTATTATTATAACTGAACCACTTTTAAAGGAATATTAAGGACATTATTATGAACCTATTGTGTAGTATCCTATCTCCATATTGAGGGTACCTGTACTCCCAAATGTCTAGTATAAAGTTACAGTTTAGATTATTAAATAAAGTAAATTGTGCCTCTCTCTCTCTCTCTCTCTCTCTCTCTCTCTCTCTCTCTCTCTCTCTCTCTCTCTCTCTCTCTCTCTCTCTCTCTCTCTCTCTGTAGGTATTGTTTGAAGGTCATAATATAAGATTGAGTTATTGGAGATTTATAGCTAAAATTACTAAAAATAGGTCAGTAGTAGTAACATACAATATTGTCATTGATTATATAAATGTAGAAGATAATATAGTTAGTTGTTTTAATAGACAATATTTATAATATTTCATTATCACACAATTCATTGCAACATTTAGTAGCCAATAAATGGATCCTTTAATATTAAAATTATTTTTTTCTCCTTTTTATTTTTGTTACAGATTATGTGACTTAAATTTTGAAGCTATGGATATCTTCCAAACAGATGCCTCACAATTGATACGTATGTTACGAGCACAACAACAAATAGAGAGCAAACAACAACAACAACAACAACAACAACAACAACAACAACAGCAACAACAACAACAGCAACAAGAAGAAGCTTAAAACAGTGTACTTTTTATTATAACAATGTTGTTCTAGTTTTATTATTATAATAATTAATTAATTATAATTATAATAATGTTATATGATGATGAGTTTGTCTCAATGAACTTTAGATAAACATTTTATAAACCTTTTATAAACCTAACATTAACAATATATACAATAAATCATGACCTTCCACTGTAACTACATGTACATGTATAGAAATTGTGACTTAACCAATGAAGGTAATATATAAGTTATTAATATATATATATATTTGTATATAAGTATAAATACCGTAGATTGGGAAACTTTTGCGTTATAAAAGTTTTATGTAAAAAATTTATGTGTTAAAATTTCGAACATAAGAGGCGTGTACGAAATTTATTAACCCTATATATTTCAATGTGTAATAATGTTCGTGTAATTTATTTCCGTACATTATCCAATATGTTATAGTCCAGTATATAACTCAATATATTAAAATATATTATCTACCTGTGGTCACTGGTATGTGTGTATATTGTATTAATAAATGTCATGTTATTTCTTCTTTCCTTTTGGAGTTTTGATTTTTTTTAATTCTGCTGCAGCCTGGGATGCTTCTTCCTTCTCTCTCTCAGCAGCAAGTAATGCTTCTTGCTTGGCTCTTTCAGCAGCTAAATAGCTTTCTATAATAGCCTCTCTTGGTTTATTTAGTCTGGACCTTATACTGCTGTGAACTATCTATGAGCAAAGAGTCTTGAAATAAAAATGGTTTTCTTCTCTACATCCCTACCTGTCTTGATTTTATTATTGTAAACTGATAGTTCTTCAAACAATCTGTCTTTTGATAACCTCTGTCTCTTTTATTAAATACATTATTTTTCAAATTACGATATCCTCTAATAACTGATCGTTTTCTTTCATCACATTGTCTCTCAAGAGTCTCATCCAACAGTTGACAAGTGTCATCAGATTTACTATAATACAGAATGAATAGATAAATGGACAGCTTCAGTGTGTAGATAAATGAATGGGTAAAAAGCTAAATGGACGAATGGATAGATAGATGTCCATCAAATATCAAAACCGCTGGTCCTGATTCCGTCAAGGGACAAACTGCTGACATAAACTGATTATGAAACCATGATAAAAAGTTAATGGATTCCATCCACCCAGATTCACTTACACCATAGAAGGTCCCTATTGGACCTCCCATAAGCCACCACTGATAGATTTTTACCTTTATATAGAACAAAATGAGGTAGAATATCTCCTGCTGCACTGTAAGCTGTTAAAACAGTAATGTACTCATGGCCAGAACTGCTGGATACCTCATTGACTTGTCAAGTACCACAACGTACAAGAAGAAACTTTGAAGACACAGATGTACATAAACCAGTATCATCACAGTTCAATATCCTCCTGATGAAGTCGCTGGATCTAGTGCAATTTTTTGAAAGAGATTCTAGGTTGTCAAATGTACCATGCATTGATGATATTGGGATGAGAAGCATCTGGTCTCTTTTTGCTAATAAGGTGATGAGACTTTCTTTCACTGATACATGTTCATCTCTTTCTGAATCTTGTCCACCAATCTTTTCCTGGAATTCCTTGAGAAAATGGATTGGGTAGCTTGTTTTCCATTAAATAATCTCTCACAATTATATCTACTAGATATTTTTGTTAACCCAAATCCCATTTCTCCCAGTGCAATAAGATAAAGAACAATCTCTCTTTCCTCTGTATATGTTAGAACTGTTGGTCCTCCAGTACCTACTTTAGTATGTTTCTCTGAGAGATGATCATGAAGAATACTGGAGCTAATTCTATATTTTCTAGCAGCACCATGGATGCTACTTGCTCCTGTCTTGACTTCTTCTATGACACTTTCCATTACTTCTTTGCTATAAGTCATGTTATGGAAACTCAAACTGAATTGAAGTTTTCAAATTTGAACTGTAACATGCTCAAAAAATTAATTATAAATGTTGAATTCATCATAAAATTTAATTAATATTTACTAAACATTTTATTATATTATAGTTGATGGCTCCACTTCACTGTTATTCAGTTTGACTATGAGAAGTGTGTTCTTAAAGACAACAGAGAAAGTTTAAGATCATAAAATCTATTCCAACATTGAAAGGAGAACAAAACCTCTCTACAAATAACTGTAATAACAAGTAGAACTAACATTGATTACTACAATAGATTAATTATATAGAGCTGCTATATTATAGGTACTAATATTAATACTAGTCATAGTCTTTTCATTTCCAAATTTTGGATTGTGTCCAGAACCCCCTGCCCCCCTCTCCATTTACTCTATTCCAATATAGAGATAACTACATTATTAATATATCAATGTAGAGTATGAGTTGTCTATTAATATCATCTCATCATTTATTATGTGAGTGAGCAAATGTCTCTACTTCAGAAATATGTATTGTTGGACTTGAACAGTTGACAATTTTCATCATTCAACTGAACTGATCTCATTATTATAGTTAAATTGTAGTCTTCAATTTCTTCTGAATATAAGATAGACCATGATGACTTCTTTAGTTTGTCAAAACAAGTACGTTCCTTACTGCATGACGTCTTCATACACTCTGTTCAGTAATCAACAGAGCATAATATATACAAGTACAAAAGAGTTAAAAATAATACTCCGCCCACAAATAATAATTACAGGCCCAGCTGTTAGAGAGACAAAAAAGTGTGACGTTAGAGAAGTGTCAAGCAAAACTGCTCTATTTTTATTGTCTACTAGTTTTGTTAGAGAAATAAATTGTTAATAAAAGGAAAGAAGATAATGTTATGAGTAATTTAAAGAGAAAATAAAAGTGAGCGAGAAGACAAATTAAGAATAAACAACAAACTACTATCTATTACACGAACACAAGTCTGTCTTTAATAACTTGATAACTGTCTAACTTTTTACAGTACTCTTTATGTTGTCTTCATAAGACTAGTTTCCTTATTGTAGTATTTTTATTAAGTGATGTACATATTGTCTTGATATCATCATTGTTTAGTGAAGTATTGTTGAGATATAGTGTTGTCAATGATATAGTTGTTTGTATTAGATCTGCTATTGTACTGGTACTAACTGAAGTGATCTGATGATTACCTCTGATGTTCAACGTAGTCAATGTTTGGTTTTTAGTAAGTCCTTCACAGATATATCGGACTCCATTATCAGTGATGTTACAGTTGACGAGATGTAGTTCTTTTAAAGTTGTATTACTTGATAACATAGTAGATAAGTGAGTTATATCTTCATCTGTGATATCAGTAACATTCCACAACACTAACTGTTCAAGTGTTTTATTATTAAAGAGACTATCACTGACTTGTTTGATACCACCAGTAAGTGAAGAGGACACCAACTCTAGTTCCTTTATTGTTTTATTAGTTTTTAGTATCTCTGATAATATCGATACACACTTACTGTCCAATGAAGTGTCCAATATATTAAGACTCTCCACTGTACACTTATTAAGATTGTTTATAATAACTTCAGTACTTTCAGGAGATGATGAGGAGAGATAAATACTCCATTCTTTTCCTGTTTGTTGTTCTTTTATTAATTTACTTATAACATCTTCACTTTGTAATACACTTGGACTAATGAGTTCAACACTATTGTCATCATCATACCACTGAACACTTCCAGTGTCTCCTGTTATAAAACAGAGTTAGTATATAGTATAGTACACACATAGTAATATATACTATAACACACTACAATACACAGACAATACGATGAAGAAGAAAGGAAGTCATTACTGTTTATTGAATATAGTTACTATGGTGATGAGCTACAGGGGCGGGACTTATTAAATTAATTTACTGAGATGTTTCTTAAATTACTGATTTACTTTTAGTTGGTCTAGCTACAGTAAGTCATGTTAGTATATTACATCATTTTAATTTGTAAATTTATTGTAACAGATAGACTGGTATAGCCAGCCCCTTTCCTTAGAGAGGAAGGGTTTGGTAGTCTATTCTCTTTCACTAACATTCCTGATACAACCACAGTCTATTGAACTTGTACCTGACAAACCACATTGTTATTATAGTGGGTGTGGCTGAAAACTGCTTTGATCTAAAAGTGAAGGATCTACAAACAAACATCATTAGATGTTTCATTATGAAATATTGACTTCTTTGTCCTTTTATTGTATTACAATATCTTTCATTTAGTCATGTTGATTTAACTCAATAAAAACATTATATTGTAGTCTCAACTCAAGAGAAAGGAAATTATGTTGTTCTATGATATTAACATATAATATAATTAATCACAATTTAAATAAATTAAATTAGTTTTCATCAACTGTAATAAGTGTGTGCTACCACATCATTCCTCTCTAATCAAAGGGGCTAACCTCACCATACTATATAGGGCAATCTACAAAGTATCCCACAAGACAATAGTCATGATATTGATCATATAAGGAACTTTACCAATAATGTCACATGTAGTCTTGTTATTACAGATACTGAGAATTATGTTTGTAATATGACATACCTTCTATATCTGACTGTTCATCATCTGACTCTTTGATATCATCATCTGACTCATCAGCTGAACTCTCTTTTAAATCTGATAGTAGAGATTATATTAAATAATTATATAATATAATTTACATTATTACCTGTAGTTTCAATGATAGATGGTATGGACTTATCTTCTTGACTAGACTTTGTTTGGGTCTCCTCAAGTCCTTGATCAGTTAGTGGTTTATGAGTCTTTGAGGTAAATACTACATCAAGTAACATACAATGACAAGTGATAGTCAATAGTGACAATGTATTTGAGGACTGTCATTATATTTTACATCCCAAATCTAACTACATTGTAGATTATAATAAGTTTATTGATCAATTTAAAGTATTTAAAGTATTTAAACCATTACATCAACAGTTAGAGGTCAAGTTGACAATTCTATACAAGACATCCTTACAAAGTTAATATGTTCTGTCATTTATTTCCCCTTTAGCAAAACAGCTGTCTATGAATCTTATTACTACAATTATAGCTAAACCCACAGTACTAAGACTATATAAATTGACCACATTCTCACTTGTTTAGATTCACTCACTCAATATTATAATATCTACATGTATATATTATAATAGTTACCTTTTAAACTCTGTTTTAATTCCTCAATCTGTTCATCTCTCTCTCGTAGTTGTAATGTCAATGATGTGGTTATGTCTTGTAATTTCTCTATTTCTTTCTGTCTCTCAGCAGCCATTGACACAAATTCCTTCTCAATAACTAAGAGAATACAAGTGATCACAATGTATATATAACTATTGACAAATATGTGACATGAACTGTGTTAGTGATAGCTATTGTATTAATAATACCTTCCTTCCTTTCTGGAAGTGATGTCAAATCTTCAAACTGTTTTTCTTTCATTTCTATATATAACAATATTATACAATATATTATATTATACATGTACTCAGTATGATAAATTATATTCATGATCTCAAATAGAATAAGTTAGAAACAAAATTTAAATATACATGTACAAATTTAGTATACTAGACAACTATTAACAAATATTACTATCTTTATTTATTGACTTCATTTTTATAATCCTTTCTCATCAAATATTATTTATTATATTAATATTAATTCCTTGTAAACTTTGTTTACCTTTTAAACTCTGTTTTAATTCCTCAATCTGTAACGTCAATGTTATTATCATCTTCTGTTGTTTCTCTATTTCTCTTTGTTTCTCAATACACTCTTTCTCAATAACTAATAATAAATTCACAATAAATTATAATAACAAATAAATAATACAGAGTATGTCAATGTTACATTTATTAATTAAATCTTCCTTGATTTAAAATGATTTTAAATTGTTTGGATGTCAGAAACAAGTTATAAAATATAGATCCTTTCTACTTACAGACTACATCAGACTAATGTCTATTGTATGAAAGCAGTACTTAGTGAGACAGTCCTATATTAAGATATTTATAATGATCTCTACCTCATAAACCCAAAACATTAAGTGTTAAAGTATATAGTCTAATACTGTCCCACTAGTCTTTCATACTATTGTGTAATTAATGAGTAACATAATGTTAGCTCCAATTACTCTAATAGATTTAGTCTCTTTCTTTTTAGTGTTTCCTTTAATCTTCCACTTAATTATTAATTTATTTTATTAATATTAATTACCTTTCAAGTTCTGTTTTAATGTCTCATTTTCTTTGTCTCTATCTCTTAGTTGTGATGTTAAATCTTCAATATCCTTTTCTTTCATTTGTCTCATTTCTATGTAATAATATTGAGTTGTAAAACAGTTATACTATATTTAGTAAATTAAAATTACAAATCAAATTCATAATTTCATGAATATAGTTAAGAAAGGAATTTTAAGTATGTACACCCACACACACACACAACATGATAATAGACAGTTTTAATAATGGTTATTGACTACATGGACAAATAGTATCAAATACCTTCATTTTGTTTTTCAATAGATGATAGTTCCATAGTCTTCTCTTTCCGCATGGTTTGTTCTAGTTCTAGACGACTTCTTAATTCCTTTGTATTCACTTCTACAATAGTTCTAATCTCCTATATATCAATAAACAACACATGTAGTAACTGTTGTCTAATACTACTCATCTCTTACCTTGTCTCTTCTATGATCATAAATGACACAGTGTCCAACTGTAAGTTGAATTAATCCTCTCATCTTCAGTGATTCAAGTGTCTCCTGAGCTTTGACAATAAGTATGGTTGTTAGATTGAGTGGAAAAAAACAAGTAACACTGATAGACTGGTTATCTCTTATAACACGAATCTGTACATTTTCCTCAACTAATTCAGCAAGAAGAACATTAATATCTTCTAATGTGCAACCTTTAGGATCCCAGTTTAAGACAAAGACTGCTGTCTCACATTTGAGAAGAGAATGACTTTTATTTTCTTTGAAGGTTTCATTCAGACATAGAGAAGCCTTTGTGTTCTTGCAAAATGACTGAACAACATTTTTATATGTTTGTATATGTATCTTAGCTTCTTTGATATCATATCGCTCCACAATGCCCTCCAGACAACTCATATCAATTAGAGTACAATGATCACGTACAACATTTAAAACATCGTCAATGGACTTTGAATGAGTTATTTCAGATTTGAGGTGAGGATAACTATCGGCAAAAAAGCACATCAATTTATCCAGAGGTGGAGGACTTTTGTTAATTGCTTCTCGGACTTTGCTGAAGGCTATTCCAAATTCTTTTCGGATTGACCCAAATGTGGACTCTAACTTTTGAGGAATTGGAATAGGTTTTAAAACTTTATCTATACATTAAAAATAATTTAAATGGAGGTAACATCTCTCCTAGTAATTACCTAATGTTTGACTCCCTTCATTAGCAGCATATGTTACTTGTAAGTCATAGTCAGGAAATGCTTTACCTATTAAAATAGACTTATAACAACAATAAAGTCTATATCAGTACTCACGACAATCATGTATGATAGCATTAGCACATGGTACATTGCTAGTTTGTTTTAAAAGTATACTAGCAAAGACCTCCAGATTATGATAGTTGGTATGTACAGCATCACGTACACCTTGTAATAGGATGAATATTGCTTTTCCCGCTGATGGAGATTTGGCAATATATTTTATATTTGCTAGTATATCTTTTGAAATAACTCCCTCTCCATAGAGGTAGTATGCTACTTCAACAGGATATTGAAGAGACTGAGAGAGAGTACCATAATGACAACGTAAAACGTAAAATGTCACTGGCATGATCTTCATGACTACTATAACTTGTCATTACTACCTCTTGAACATTAGCTACTGTTGTCTGGTCATCTGAAAATGTTTGACCTATTAACAATATGTATTAATTATAAATTATTTAATTGACCTCTTACTATATTCACTGATAATTCTCTCAGATAGCATTTTTGTCTCTTCAAACTTGGACAGTACTGTTGTTAACACTTTCAACTTCTTATGATCTGAAGATATTGCTATATGTATAGCAGATAACAGAGTTGTCTTCTTCTCATCTGGAGTGTCTTTCAATGACTCCATCTTATCAAGTGTTGCTTCACTAATACATCTCACACTAAATAAGAGCTGAGACACTTTTACAGGATTGATCTGAGATTGTGATATCTCTCCAATAAAAATTTGGAGAGTATCTTTCTTCACTAAGGAACAAACACATATTCACTGACTGCATCAATAAATGTTATATTAACTTACCTTTAGTTAAATGTTGATGTATTTCAGTAGCTTTCTTGTTATTATTAATAACAGGACCCTTGATGGAAGTAATCACTGTTTCCCAGGTAACAAAATGTGACTCAGTAGTGGTTAACCAGCTATGAATGACTTCAGATAGTTTGATGGCATCACTCTCTTGGCTACGTTTTAAACCATCCAAAATACTGTGAGGAACTTTGAGACTTAACCCAATCTCATGCCACAAGTTACTAATATCAGCTAATAGATTGAGTAGCTCATGTTTAGTAGGAGTCTTCTTCAAAAGATCAGAAATATCTAAATAAAGAGAAGTAAGATATTAAAATAACTAACAGTTATATCAGGTCTTGTATGTTACCTAGATGTTGAGTTTGAGGTAGTTCCTTTGCAGCCATAGTTAATATTATGAGAGCAAATAAGATATAGTCTAATCAACTAGAATGCTGTGCGTCGGGGACGTCTCTATGATATTTAGGGTGTGGCTGTTTAGCACCTTATGAATATTTACAAGTTATGAATGCTGACACGGACTATAGTTGACCTTTTATTAGGTAGAGCTCATTATATAATATTGTTCTGTAATATTTAAGGTGGGACTGATATAGCACTAACAGCACTAGTCTCAGTCTTATGTTACTGTGAGTCTTATATTAATACAACTGTTAAATAGTTCCATCACAAAATACTAAACAATACTAGTACATAATAGAACTAAAGTCTCAAAATATGATGTAAATCTTGATTTGTTACTTCAAAGGATGATGTTGTTAATGGTAATGACTGAGTAGATTGAACTAAATGACCATTAATATCATCATAATGAAGGGAAGTAGCAGGTGAGAGATAAGTTGATGTATTAGTACTATTATAAATTGAAGGACCTGGTAATGTATAATAATGTGGTTGATATAATGATGTATATTGTGTTATATTAATGGAATGAGGAGGATACTCTATTCTATTTGGAGGTATCAAGGAATGATCTAGATAATTAGATGATAATCCTATATTAATGATTTATTAGATTAAATGTCTAGTATAAAGTTACAGTTTAGATTATTAAAAAAGTAAATTGTGCCCTCTCTCTCTCTCTCTCTCTCTGTAGGTCATGTTTGAAGGTCATAATATAAGATTGAGTTATTGGAGATTTATAGCTAAAATTACTAAAAATAGGTCAGTAGTAGTAACATACAATATTGTCATTGATTATATAAATGTAGAAGATAATATAGTTAGTTGTTTTAATAGACAATATTTAGAATATTTCATTATCACACAATACACACATAGTGTCATAGTGTGCTCATGACAGAGGAAGTTATTGCAATAAATGGATCCTCTAATATTAAATTTATTTTTTTCTCCTTTTTTTTTTTATACTGATTATGTGACTTAAATTTTGAAGCTATGGATATCTTCCAAATGGATGCCTCACAATTGATACGTATGTTATGAGCACAACAACAAATAAAGAGCAAACAACAACAACAACAACAACAACAACAACAATAACAATAACAAACATAAAACAATGTTGTTCTAGTTTTATTATTATAATAATTAATCAATTAATGTATAATTATAATAATGTTATATGATAAGTTTGTCTCAGTGAACTTTAAACAAACATTTTATAAACCTAATATTAACAATATATACAATAATTCATGACCTTCCACTATAAGTACATGTACATGTATCGAATTATGATTTAACCAATAAAGGTAATATATAAGTTATTAATATATATATTTGTATATATGATATATATAATTATATATATTATATTGTATATTGTAGTAATGGTAAAATAAATATTTAACTCTAAAATTAAATGTAATACACAGACTATATGTAAACTATTATAGTCCCAGTATATAACTCAATATATTAAAATATATTATCTACCTGTGGTCACTGGTATGTGTGTATATTGTATTAATAAATGTCATGTTATTTCTTCTTTCCTTTTGGAGTTTTGATTTTTTTCAATTCTGCTGCAGCCTGGGCTGCTTCTTCCTTCTCTCTCTCAGCAGCAAGTAATGCTTCTTGCTTGGCTCTTTCAGCAGCTAAATAGCTTTCTATAATAGCTTCTCTTGGTTTATCTAGTCTGGACCTAGTACTGCTGTGAACTATCTATGAACAAAGAGTCTTGAAATAAAAATGGTTTTCTTCTCTACATCCCTACCTGTCTTGATTTTATTATTGTAAACTGATAGTTCTTCAAACAATCTGTCTTTTGATAACCTCTGTCTCTTTTATTAAATACATGATAAATGGTGATAGATCATGAGGTTTAAGTGATATAGGAGTACATAATGGATTTGTTCCTAATGTTGTGGTAGTACTAGCACTGACAGCTGTACCCACACTAGCTGTCTCTATAGAACAACACAATATATACATTGTTTAACAATACTTGTTGTAAAATATACATGTAATTATAAACCTCTTAAAAGAGGAAACCCCTTTTATTAGAAAAATAATATACTTATGATGTCTAATAACAACAATTTTACTATAAATCTGTACTGTTATTAGATTAATTTAATTAACATTACCTTCATCAGGGGCTGACTCTTCTTTAAAGATAGCACGAGTCTCTAAAAATCCCTGTCGTAATTGTTGGGCCTACATACACAACCAATATACTACAACAAACATGATATAACTTACCTTTATACTTCGACCTGGTTCAATTGTATCCCATACTTGTACCATGTTCTTTATATTGTCTTCTTTTTGTGTATCTTTGACAACTTTTATATCATCTTTGTGCTGGAGTGATTGAAAGTATGAGTGTTTGAAATAATCAATGTTTCAAAGTATGAACTCAAATCCCGTTGTTTTAAAGTAAAGCATATTGAATTGCCATAAAATAGAACCTCTTTTTAAGAGGATAGTCTGAAACAAGGACATCCTCTACATCAAGGACATTTGTTCTCGATTATTCTTGGTAATGATGACATCATTATGAAATGACACATAGTGATGTTATCATATATGATGACATTATTTAAACCATACACTACCATTATTAACCCTATGACACAGTGATGTCATCATCATCATACAAGTTACACCAAGAAGGACCCATTGTTCTGATAATATTTCTATTATTTAACCTCTAATTAGGATATCTTAATAATGATGTTCTTAGTATTGAGTTAATACTAAGAACAGTTTCCAAGTCTTCATTATAGAGAGGTTCTTGTCCTTTATAGACATATTACATCTATATAGAGTATCGTAGAAGTCTTAGGTGTCTTTGTCCCCTTATCACGTCCTTTACCCTTCTTACTTGATAATGGCTTCTCTGAACGAGCTAGAAAAGAGAGAGGCAGTAGGAAGTTGGTTTTCTATCAAGCTAACCTTCTTTCTCCATACTTCTTATCATGGAGATATATGGCCAGGCACTGTCTTCTAAAGACCAGCTATTATCAAGTATTACTGCTTTGATTACATAGTGATGCTATGGAGACAGACAGACAAAAATAACCATACATTTACATGTATACATGTACATGTATATATGTACATGTATATATGTACCTCTGTGCTTGTAGAGTTTGGATCATCCTCCACTGCAGCTGCTGATGGTGAAAAGATCAGTGCAGAAATAACACAATGACAAACTGCTGACATAAACTAACCATGATAAAAAGTTAATGGAGTCCGTCCACCCAGATTCACTTACACCATAGAAGGTCCCTACTGGACCTCCCATAAGCCACCACTGATAGATTTTTACCTTTATATAGAACAAAAGGATATCTCCTGCTGCACTGTAAGTTGTTAAAACAGTAATGTACTCATGGACAGAACTGTTTGATACCTCATTGACTTGTCAAGTGCCACAACGTACAAGAAGAGACTTTGAAGACACAGATGTACATAAACCAGTATCATCACAGTTGCATATCCTACTGATGAAGTCGCTGGATCTAGTGCAATTTTTTGAAAGAGATTCAGCTAGCTATAGGTTGTCAAACCATGCATTGATGATGTTGGGATGGGAAGCATCTGCTCTCTTTTGCTAATAAGGTGATGAGACTTTCTTTCACTGATACATGCCATCTCTTTCTGAATCTTGTCCACCAATCTTTTCCTGGAATTCCTTGAGAAAATGGATTGGGTAGCTTGTTTTCCTTTAATTAAATAATCTCTCACAATTATATCTACTAGATATTTTGTTAACCCAAATCCCATTTCTCCCAGTGCAATAAGAGAAAGAACAATCTCTCTTTCCTCAGTATATGTTAGAACTGTTGGTCCTCCAATACCTACTTTAGTATGTCTCTCTGAGAGATGATCATGCAGAGTACTGGAGCTAATTCCATATTTACTAGCAGCACCATGGATGCTACTTGCTCCTGTCTTGACTTCTTCTATGACACTTTCCATTACTTCTTTGCTATAAGTCATGTTATGGAAACTCAAACTGAATTGAAGTTTTCAAATTTGAACTGTAACATGCTAAAAAATTAATTATAAATGTTGAATTCATCATAAAATTTAATTAATATTTACTAAACATTTTATTATATTATAGTTGATGGCTCCACTTCACTGTTATTCAGTTTGACTATGAGAAGTGTCTTCTTAAAGGCAACAGAGAAAGTTTAAGATCAGAAAATCTATTCCAACATTGAAAGGGAAACAAAACCTCTCTACAAATAACTGTAGTAACAAGTAGAACTAACATTGATTACTACAATAGATTAATTATATAGAGCTGTTATATTATAGGTACTAATATTAATACTAGTCATAGTCTTTTCATTTTGAAATTTTGGATTGTGTCCAGAACCCCCCCCCCCCCCCTCTCCATTTACTCTATACTAATATAGAGATAACTACATTATTAATATATCAATGTAGAGTATAGGACTAATTGAGTTGTCTATTAATATCATCTCATCATTTATTATGTGAGTGAGCAAACGTCTCTACTTCAGAAATATGTATTGTTGGACTTGAACAGTTGACAATTTTCATTATTCAACTGAACTGATCTCATTATTATAGTTAAATTGTAGTCTTCAATCTCTTCTGAATATAAGATAGACCATGATGACTTCTTTAGTTTGTCAAAACATGAGATACAAGTATGTTCCTTACTGCATGACGTCTTCATGTACTCTGTTCAGGAATCAACAGAGCATATATACAGTACAAAGGAATTAAAAAAGGAGTTAAAAATAATACTCCGCCCACAAATAATAATTACAGGCGCCAAGTGACCAGCTGTTAGAGAGTACGACGTTAGAGAAGTAAGTGTCAAGCAAAACTGCTCTATTTTTATTGTCTACTAGTTTTGTTAGAGAAATAAATTGTTAATAAAAAGAGATAAAAGAAAGTGAAGAGTAATATAAAGAGAAAATAAAAGTGAGCGAGAAGACAAATTAAGAATAAACAACAAACTACTTACTATTACAAGAACACAAGTCTGTCTTTAATAACTTGATAACTGTCTAACTTTTTACAATACTCTTTATGTTGTCTTCATAAGACTAGTTCCATTATTGTAGTATTTTTATTAAGTGATGTACATATTGTCTTGATATCATCATTGTTTAGTGAAGTATTGTTGAGATATAGTGTTGTCAATGATATAGTTGTTTGTATTAGATCTGCTATTGTACTGGTACTAACTGAAGTGATCTGATGATTACCTCTGATGTTCAACGTAGTCAATGTTTGGTTTTTAGTAAGTCCTTCACAGATATATCGGACTCCATTATCAGTGATGTTACAGTTGACGAGATGTAGTTCTTTTAAAGTTGTATTACTTGATAACATAGTAGATAAGTGAGTTATATCTTCATCTGTGATATCAGTAACATTCCACAACACTAACTGTTCAAGTGTTTTATTATTAAAGAGACTATCACTGACTTGTTTGATACCACCAGTAAGTGAAGAGGACACCAACTCTAGTTCCTTTATTGTTTTATTAGTTTTTAGTATCTCTGATAATATCGATACACACTTACTGTCCAATGAAGTGTCCAATATATTAAGACTCTCCACTGTACACTTATTAAGATTGTTTATAATAACTTCAGTACTTTCAGGAGATGATGAGGAGAGATAAATACTCCATTCTTTTCCTGTTTGTTGTTCTTTTATTAATTTACTTATAACATCTTCACTTTGTAATATACTTGGACTAATGAGTTCAACACTATTGTCATCATCATACCACTGAACACTTCCAGTGTCTCCTGTTATAAAACAGAGTTAGTATATAGTATAGTACACACATAGTAATATATACTATAACACACTACACAGACAATACGATGAAGAAGAAAGGAAGTCATTACTGTTTATTGAATATAGTTACTATAGCGACGAGCTACAGGGGCGGGACTTATTATATTAATTTACTGAGATGTTTCTTAAATTACTGATTTACTTTTAGTTGGTCTATCTACAGTAAGTCATGTTAATATATTACATCATTTTAATTTGTAAATTTATTGTAACAGATAGACTGGTATAGCCAGCCCTTTCCTTAGAGAGGAAGGGTTTGGTAGTCTATTCTTTTTCACTAACATTCTGATACAACCACAGTCTATTGAACTTGTACCTGACAAACCACATTGTTATTATAGTGGGTGTGGCTGAAAACTGCTTTGATCTAAAAGTGCAGGATCTACAAACAAACATCATTAGATGTTTCATTATGAAATATTGACTTCTTTGTCCTTTTATTGTATTAGAATATCTTTCATTTAGTCATGTTGATTTAACTCAATAAAAACATTATATTGTAGTCTCAACTCAAGAGAAAGGAGATTATGTTGCTCTATGATATTAACATATAATATAATTAATCACAATTTAAATAAATTAATTTAGTTTTCATCAACTGTAATAAGTGTGTGCTACCACATCATTCCTCTCTAATCAAAGGGGCTAACCTCACCATACTATATAGGGCAATCTACAAAGTATCCCACAAGACAATAGTCATGATATTGATCATATAAGGAACTTTACCAATAATGTCACATGTAGTCTTGTTATTACAGATACTGAGAATTATGTTTGTAATATGACATACCTTCTATATCTGACTGTTCATCATCTGACTCTTTGATATCATCATCTGACTCATCAGCTGAACTCTCTTTTAAATCTGATAGTAAAGACCATAATTATATAATATAATTTACATTATTACCTGTAGTTTCAATGATAGATGGTATGGACTTATCTTCTTGACTAGACTTTGTTTGGGTCTCCTCAAGTCCTTGATCAGTTAGTGGTTTATGAGTCTTTGAGGTAAATACTACATCAAGTAATATACAATGACAAGTGATAGTCAATAGTGACAATGTATTTGAGGACTGTCATTATATTTTACATCCCAAATCTAACTACATTGTAGATTATAATAAGTTTATTGATCAATTTAAAGTATTTAAAGTATTTAAACCATTACATCAACAGTTAGAGGTCAAGTTGACAATTCTATACAAGACATCCTTACAAAGTTAATATGTTCTGTCATTTATTTCCACTTTAGCAAAACAGCTGTCTATGAATCTTATTACTACAATTATAGCTAAACCCACAGTACTAAGATTATATAAATTGACCACATTCTCACTTGTTTAGATTCACTCACTCAATATTATAATATCTACATGTACATATTATAATAGTTACCTTTTAAACTCTGTTTTAATTCCTCAATCTGTAATGTCAATGTTATTGTCATCTTCTGTTGTTTCTCTATTTCTCTTTGTTTCTCAATACACTCTTTCTCAATAACTAAAAATAAATTCACAATATAATAACAAATAAATAATACAGAGTATGTCAATGTTACATGTATTAATTAAATCTTCCTTGATTTAAAATGATTTTTAATTGTTTGGATGTCAGAAACAAGTTATAAAATATAGATCCTTTCTACTTACAGACTACATCAGACTAATATCTATTATATGAAAGCAGTACTTAGTGAGACAGTCCTATATTAAGATATTTATAATGATCTCTACCTCATAAACCCAAAACATTAAGTGTTAAAGTATATAGTCTAATACTGTCCCACTAGTCTTTCATACTATTGTGTAATTAATGAGTAACATAATGTTAGCTCCAATTACTCTAATAGATTTAGTCTCTTTCTTTTTAGTGTTTCCTTTAATCTTCCACTTAATTATTAATTTATTTTATTAATATCAATTACCTTTCAAGTTCTGTTTTAATGTCTCATTTTCTTTGTCTCTATCTCTTAGTTGTGATGTTAAATCTTCAATATCCTTTTCTTTCATTTGTCTCATTTCTATGTAAAAATATTGAGTTGTAAAACAGTTATACTATATTTAGTAAATTAAAATTACAAATCAAATTCATAATTTCATGAATATAGTTAAGAAGTAATTTTAAGTATGTACACCCACACACACACACAACATGATAATAGACAGTTTTAATAATGGTTATTGACTACATGGACAAATAGTATCAAATACCTTCATTTTGTTTTTCAATAGATGATAGTTCCATAGTCTTCTCTTTCCGCATGATTTGTTCTAGTTCTAGACGACTTCTTAACTCCTTTGTATTCTCTTCTACAATAGTTCTAATCTCCTATATATCAATAAACAACACATGTAGTAACTGTTGTCTAATACTACTCATCTCTTACCTTGTCTCTTCTATGATCATAAATGACATAGTGTCCAACTGTAAGTTGAATTAATCCTCTCATCTTCAGTGATTCAAGTGTCTCCTGAGCTTTGACAATAAGTATGGTTGTTAGATTGAGTGGAAAAAAACAAGTAACACTGATAGACTGGTTCTCTCTTATAACACGAATTTGTACATTTTCCTCAACTAATTCAGCAAGAAGAACATTAATATCTTCTAATGTGTAACCTTTAGGATCCCAGTTTAAGACAAAGACTGCTGTCTCACATTTGAGAAGAGAATGACTTTTATTTTCTTTGAAGGTTTCATTCAGACATAGAGAAGCCTTTGTGTTCTTGCAAAATGACTGAACAACATCTTTATATGTTTGTATATGTATCTTAGCTTCTTTGATATCATATCGCTCCACAATGCCCTCCAGACAACTCATATCAATTAGAGTACAATGATCACGTACAACATTTAAAACATCGTCAATGGACTTTGAATGAGTTATTTCAGATTTGAGGTGAGGATAACTATCGGCAAAAAAGCACATCAATTTATCCAGAGGTGGAGGACTTTTGTTAATTGCTTCTCGGACTTTGCTGAAGGCTATTCCAAATTCTTTTCGGATTGACCCAAATGTGGACTCTAACTTTCGAGGAATTGGAATAGGTTTTAAAACTTTATCTATACATTAAAAAGAATTTAAATGGTAGATAATTCTCTCCTAGTACTTACCTTGCCTTGAAGTGGTCAAAGGATTTTCTAATGTTTGTCTCTCTTCATTAGCAGCATATGTTACTTGTATGTCATAGTCAGGAAATGCTTTACCTATTAAAATAGACTTATAACAACATTAAAGTCTATATCAGTACTCACGACAATCATGTATGATAGCATTAGCACATGGTACATTGCTAGTTTGTTTTAAGAGTATACTAGCAAAGACCTCCAGATTATGATAGTTGGTATGTACTGCATGACGTACAGCTTGTAATAGGACAAATAGTGCTTTTCCCTCTGATGGAGATTTGACAATATATTTTATATTTGCTAGTATATCTTTTGAAATGACTCCCTCTCCATAGAGGTAGTATGCTACTTCAACAGGATATTGAAGAGATTGAGAGAGAGTACCATAATGACAACGTAAAATGTCACTGGCATGATCTTCATGACTACTATAACTTGTCATTACTACCTCTTGAACATTAGCTACTGTTGTCTGGTCATCTGGAAATGTTTGACCTATTAACAATATGTATTAATTATAAATTATTTAATTGAACTCTTACCATATTCACTGATAATTCTCTCAGATAGCATTTTTGTCTCTTCAAACTTGGACAGTACTGTTGTTAACACTTTTAACTTCTTATGATCTGAAGATATCGTTGTATGTATAGCAGATAACAGAGTTGTCTTCTTCTCTTCTGGAGAGCCTTGCAATGACTCCATCTTATCTAGTGTTTCTTCACTAATGCATCTCTCACTAAATAAGAGCTGGGACACTTTTACAGGATTAATCAGACATTGTAATAGTGTATCATTATGACATTGAAGAAGACCAGTTGCTTCATTAGCTAGAGACTGAGAGTCCATTCCTATAATAAGAACAGTACATAATTCATAAACAAACTAATAATATAACATTTATAACATGATGTACATGTAAAAGGTTCTTGTACTCACTAGTAGGAAGATTACTGGATTTTCTCAACATTTGCTCATACTCATGGGCAACAGTGATTTCTTCAATGACTTCCTTCCTCAAAGCATCTATTACTTGTCTTCTAGTAGCATCAGGTTTGGTATCTAACCACAACTCAAACATTTTTGTTGTTTTGTATATGGAGTCATCTGGTAGCTTGTGAATATCTTCTAACTTCTTAACGTTCAGTTTCAGCTGAATTCCCAACTGATACCATTTACTACCAATACGAATATGTTCACATAATTCATCAAGTGTTGGTTTCTCTATGAGAATCTCCTCAAAAGATAGGTTCCCGGTAGCCATTGCTTCTAAGAACAAGTCACTTAATTTCACAATGGGCGTGGTCTTCCATAATTTTATGTAACATTTCAATGAATAATAAATAGTAATAAAACATAATACACATGATGGGAGCTGTGATGGACTCAAGTCTTCCCTCAGAATTAACAAATCTAGGAAACACTTGCTTTACAAATGGAACTCTTAAACAATCTTCACCTACAAGAGATATAAATAAACATGAAAAATGCAGTAAGAATTGTCACTGTCAATATCATAATATAATCTTACATTATATTATATATGTTTACTGAATATATATGGTTAAAGTTGAAGCACATAACCAGTTTACAAAAGTTAGTACAGGTAGTTATTAATTTGGATATAGTAAAGAAAATAGAACACTTGAAGGAGGTAAATTAAAATATCATCATCTATCATCATATATCATCATATATCATCATTTATCATCATATATCATGTACACTTACAGTCAAACATGTACTCATATATAATATATACATGTTATATTCCTATCACAAAATGTTTGTTTGGTTGAAGTTTGTATTAAATTTATAATAGACTGATCATATTAAGTTATAAAACATGTCTGTTCTTTATCTGTAGTACCTGTCACGGAATATCTGGACTCCCGAAATAATTGTTCCCCCGGAACAATTATTTCAAAGTTTTAAATGAAAGGAAACGGCTGCCTTTGAAATGTAGTGACCCCCTTTATATATTTCACACTTTTTTCAAGTTCTCTGTCAGATGCCAGTAACATATCATTGAGCGACCATAAAATGGCATGCTTGAGCGCTTGGTGTTACAGTAGATCTACTGGACAAACGGAGCATGGACTCAGAAAGTGAAATCAGTCTGGCTGACAGACAAGATCATCAATGAAGCTCAAAGTTTACTGAAGAAGAAATACCCCTATGTTAATGGACTTCAGGATGTGACACTAGGAGTTACTTTGTCATTTGCTATACAAACATAGGAGTTTGTTCAAATTTTACATACCGGACATGCCCACTGGGTGACAGTTTCCAACATTGGTTGCAAAGATGGGGAAATCAAGATCTTCGATAGCTATCCCCCAGTCACTACAACACACCTACTAGACCAGATTGCAGCACTGCTTGCAACTCCAAGATCTACCATCAATATTAAATATATGGACACCCAACTGCAGTGTGGTTCAACAGACTGTGGCATCTTCGCCATTGCATTTGCTGCAACCCTAGCAAATGGGGATCAACCTGGGGCTTTCCATTTTGATCAGCCACAAATGTGAAAGCACTTGATACACTGTCTAGAAACACAGTGTCTCTCAGACTTTCCAGTTCAGCGAAGAAGGAGAAGAGGAAATGTAGTTAAGCATTCATATGCTCTGTACATCTACTGTTCCTGTAGAATGCCTGAACGTCCAGGATGTACAATGGTGCAGTGCTCTACCTGTGGAGAGTGGTTCCATGTTGGTGTATGTGTGACTATACCCACTGAAATTTTAGACTCATCTACAAAGTGGTCCTGTAACAAGTGTATTTAGTATAGTGTCAACACATTGCAACATAGAGATTATTAATTATTCATAGTGGTCTTTATGTTTTAGTTTTGTTGAAATATTAGTTCCAGGGGGGGGCAATATATTATGAAAAAGAAGGACCTAGGGGGGATTTATTATTTCAGAGAGGGTCCATATATTTCAACATGCCACTGAAATATAAGTTCCAGGGGGATCAAATATTGCAAAATATTAGGACCGGGGGGAACAAATTAAGGGGGAACCAATTTTTTGTGACATACCTGATCTAGTAACTGGACTCAAATCTCTTGTCTATGGACCTGATAACATTTTCCTTTATTGGGATAATCTGAATGAGACTCAGTTAAGAGGCAATGTAGTAAATCAGAGCTTCTTTGCTATCCTAAACAATACCATTACTGAACAAACAACAAAGAATAACTTTAATTTTAATAAGACAGAGCTCTCCCCTAATACCAGCTATAGTCTTAGTGTTCTTGCTAATAATGGTGTTCTTAATTCTAGTGAGGCCTTTGTCATTACTAATACAACATGGCCTTTCCCACCTCAATTGAGGATTATAACAAACACAAATATTTCTTTGGTTTGCTATGGTAATTCTAGAGGAACATCATGATGTCTTGGTTACCATGACAATTATCAATTAATACTACCTGTGATATTTGCAGGTCACGTGATGACTTCACTTGTACTGATGAAGATTTGGATCTGTTGAATAAATTTCCAAGAAACAAATTGAGATTGGAAACATAAAATACTTTATATTTTGTGTTTAGTATGATTGTATCTCTCTCTCTCTCTCCATTCAGGTTTATTGATCAAGGTGAATTTGGTGAAGTATACCAAGGTACAGCTGTAGATATCCTAGGTCAAGGTACAGGCCCTGCCCCTGTGGCTGTTAAGACACTGAGAAAAGGCAGTATGACTGAAGAACAGAGGAAGTTCCTGTCAGAAGCAGCTCTAATGAGGTAATTATATTTTGTTTATATTCTATCAGTTCATTTCTCTCAATTACAGTAACTTCAATCATCAAAACATTGTTAAGGTGTTAGGGGTGTGTCTTGATAAATGATCCTATTTATATCATTATGGAATTAATGCCAGGGGGTGACTTATTGAAATTCCTAAGAGAAGCTAAACAAGAACATGTGAGTGTCACATGATAAATAAAATCACTTGATCTGATTATACACTCTATTAAGCTATCTATCAATTTATTCTTTAGTCTACTGGTCTATCTGTCCATTCATTTATCCTAGTAATGTCCATTTGACTGTCTATCCATTCATCCATACACATATCATTCATCCATATAACTGTTTATACATCCATTCATTCCTTTTATAGGGTCCTGCATTATTGACTTTAGCGGAACTTGTTCAAATAGCATTAGATGTTGCTCAAGGTTGTCGATACTTGGAGCAACAACATTTTATTCACAGAGATCTTGCTGCACACAATTGTCTTGTGTCAAGTAAAGGAGAAGATTGTGTTGTAAAGATTGGTAACTTTGGTCTTGCTAAACATCTGTATAGCCAAGACTACTACCTAGTTAGAGAAAGAGAGAGAGAGAGACTGTATTTTATATCTTTGCATCTGTTGTCAAACCATGCATTGATGATGTTGGGATGGGAAGCATCTGCTCTCTTTTTGCTAATAAGGTGATGAGACTTTCTTTCACTAATACATGGCCATCTCTTTCTGAATCTTGTCCACCAATCTTTTCCTGGAATTCCTTGAGAAAATGGATTGGGTAGCTTGTTTTCCTTTAATTAAATAATCTCTCACAATTATATCTACTAGATATTTTGTTAACCCAAATCCCATTTCTCCCAGTGCAATAAGATAAAGAACAATCTCTCTTTCCTCAGTATATGTTAGAACTGTTGGTCCTCCAGTACCTACTTTAGTATGTCTCTCTGAGAAATGATCATACAGAGAGTACTGGAGCTAATTCCATATTTTCTAGCAGCACCACGGATGCTACTTGCTCCTGTCTTGACTTCTTCTATGGCACTTTCCATTGCTTCTTTGCTATAAGTCATGTTATGGAAACTAAAAATTGCATTGAAGTTTTCAAATTTGAACTGTGTTTTATGAGCATGCTAAAAAATTAATTATAAATGTTGAATTCATCATAAAATTTAATTAATATTTAATAAACATTTTATTATATTATAGTTGATGGCTCCACTTCACTGTTATTCAGTTTGACTATGAGAAGTGTCTTCTTAAAGACAACAGAGAAAGTTTAAGATCAGAAAATCTATTCCAACATTGAAAGGGAAACAAAACCTCTCTACAAATAACTATAGTAACAAGTAGAACTAACATTGATTACTACAATAGATTAATTATATAGAGCTCCTATATTATAGGTACTAATATTAATACTAGTCATAGTATTTTCATTTCGAAATTTTGGATTGTGTCCAGAACTCCCCCCCCCCCCTCATTTACTCTATTCCAATATAGAGACAACTACATTATTAATATATCAATGTAGAGTATAGGACTAATAGAGTTGTCTATTAATATCATCTCACCATTTATTATGTGAATGAGCAAACGTCTCTACTTCAGAAATATGTATTGTTGGACTTGAACAGTTGACTATTTTCATTATTCAACTGAACTGATCTCATTATTATAGTTAAATTGTAGTCTTCAATCTCTTCTGAATATAAGATAGACCATGATGACTTCTTTAGTTTGTCAAAACATGAGATACAAGTACATTCCTTACTGCATGACGTCTTCATATACTCCGTTCAGGAATCAACAGAGCATATATACAGTACAAAGGAGTTAAAAATAATACTCCGCCCACAAATAATAATTACAGGCGCCAAATGACCAGCTGTTAGAGAGACAAAAAAGTGTGACGTTAGAGAAGTAAGTGTCAAGCAAAACTGCTCTATTTTTATTGTCTACTAGTTTTGTTAGAGAAATAAATTGTTAATAAAAGGAGATAAAAGAAAGTGAAGAGTAATTTAAAGAGAAAATAAAAGTGACGGAGAAGACAAATTAAGAATAAACAACAAACTACTTACTATTACCAAAACCGAAGTCTGTATTTAATAACTTGATAACTGTCTAACTTCATACAATACTCTTTATGTTGTCCTGATAAGTATAGTTCCCTTATTGTAGTATTTTTATTAAGTGATGTACATATTATCTTGATATCATCATTGTTTAGTGAAGTATTGTAGAGATATAGTGTTGTCAATGATATAGTTGTTTGTATTAGATCTGCTATTGTACTGGTACTAACTGAAGTGATCTGATGATTACCTCTGATGCTCAACGTAGTCAATGTTTGGTTTTTAGTAAGTCCTTCACAGATATATCGGACTCCATTATCAGTGATGTTACAGTCGGAGAGATCTAGTTCTTTTAAAGTTGTATTACTTGATAACATAGTAGATAAGTGAGTTATATCTTCATCTGTGATATCAGTAACATTTAACAACACTAACTGTTCAAGTGTTTTATTATTAAAGAGACTATCACTGACTTGTTTGATACCACCAGTAAGTGAAGAGGAGTACAGCACTAGTCTCTTTATTGTTTTATTAGTTTTTAGTATCTCTGATAATATCGATACACACTTACTGTCCAATGAAGTGTCCCATATATCAAGACTCCTCACTGTACACTTATTAAGATTGTTTATAATAACTGCAGTACTTTCAGGAGATGATGAGGAGAGACTAATACTCCATTCTTTTCCTGTTTGTTGTTCTTTTACTAATTTACTTATAACATCTTCACTTTGTAATACACTTGGACTAGTGAGTGTAACACTATTGTTATATCTACTCCACTGAACACTTCCAGTGTTTCCTGTTATAAAACAGAGTTAGTATATAGTATAGTACACACATAGTAATATATACTATAACACACTACAATACACAGACAATACACTAAAAGAAGAAAGGAAGCCATTACTGTTTACTGAATATGGTTACTATGGCGACGAGCTACAGGGGCGGAGCTTATTATATTATCAGTGGAATTTACTGAGATGTTTCTTAAATTACTGATTTACTTTTAGTTGGTCTAGCTACAGTAAGTCATGTTAATATATTACATCATTTTAATTTGTAAGTTTATTGTAGTTATAATAACAGATAGACTGGTATAGCCAGCCCCTTTCCTTAGAGAGGAAGGGTTTGGTAGTCTATTCTATAGTCTCTCACTAACATTCCTGATATAACCACAGTCTATTGAACTTGTACCTGACAAACCACATTGTTATTTAGTGGGTGTGGCTGAAAACTGCTTTGATCTAAAAGTGCAGGATCTATAAACAAACATCATTAGATGTTTCATTATGAAATATTGACTTCTTTGTCCTTTTATTGTATTACAATATCTTTCATTTAGTCATGTTGATTTAACTCAATAAAAACATTATATTGTAGTCTCAACTCAAGAGAAAGGAGATTATGTTGTTCTATGATATTAACATATAATATAATTAATCACAGTTTAAATAAATTAAATTAGTTTTCATTAACTATAATAAGTGTGTTCTACCACATCGTTCCTCTCTAATCAAAGGGGCTGACCTCACCATACTATATATGAACTCTTATATTTTAATTGTACTATATTAAATAATTATATAATATAATTTACATTATTACCTGTAGTTTCTATGATAGATGGTGTGGACTTATCTTCTTGACTAGACTTTGTTTGGGTCTCCTCAAGGAAATGATCAGTTAGTGGTTTATGAGTCTTTGAGGTAAATACTACATCAAGTAATATACAATGACAAGTGATAGTCAATAGTGACAATATATTTGAGGACTGTCATTATATTTTACATCCCAAATCTAACTACATTGTAGATTATAATAAGTTTATTGATCAATTTAAAGTATTTAAACCATTATATCAACTGTTAGAATCTAAATTTGTCATTTTTACAGTTAGAGGTCAAGTTGACAATTCTATACAATACATCCTTACAAAGTAAACCACACCTCACCTCAGTTAATATGTTCTGTCATTTATTTCCACTTTCAGCTGTCTATGAATCTCATTACTACAATTATAGCTAAACCCATAGTACTAAGGTTATATAAATTGACCACATTCTCACTTGTTTAGATTCACTCACTCAATATTATAATATCTACATGTACATATTATAATAGTTACCTTTTAAACTCTGTTTTAATTCCTCAATCTGTTCATCTCTCTCTCGTAGTTGTAATGTCAATGATGTGGTTATGTCTTGTAATTTCTCTATTTCTTTCTGTCTCTTAGCAGCCATTGACACAAATTCCTTCTCAATAACTAAGAGAAAACAAGTGATCACAATCTATATATAACTATTGACAAATATGTGACATGAACTGTGTTAATGATAGCTATTGTATTAATAATACCTTCCTTTCTTTTTGGAAGTGATGTCAAATTTTCAACCTGTTTTTCTTTCATTTCTATATATAACAATATTATACAATATATTATATTATACATGTACTCAGTATGATAAATTATATTCATGATCTCAAATAGAATAAGTTAGAAACAAAATTTAAATATACATGTACAAATTTAGTATACTAGACAACTATTAACAAATATTACTACCTTCATTTATTGACTTTATTTTTTCTCATTAAACATTTTCTGTTATATTAATATTAGTTACCTTGTAAACTTTGTTTTAATGTCTCATTTTCTTTTTCTTTATCTCTTAGTTGTAATGTCAATGTTATCTTCTGTTGTTCTTCTATTTCTCTTTGTTTTTCAACTGAAAACAATTCTTTCTCAGTAGCTAAAAATGAAATATTCACAAATAATGTCCAAGTATTGACAAGTGACACATGATGTGTTACAATTGCACTTAATTAATTTAATATTAATATTAATTAATTACAGACAGACTTGTCTCCCACTGTATGGAAGGTTTATCAGAAGACAAGCTTACAAAGTGTGGGAATGTGAGTTTTATCATTACCTGATATACCAATCACTAATACAATACAGTCAGCTATGAATCTCATTACTACAATTATAATTAAACCCACAGTACTAAGGTTATATAAACTGACCACATTCTCACTTGTTTAGATTCACTCACTCAATATTATAATATCTACATGTACATATTATAATAGTTACCTTTTAAACTCTGTTTTAATTCCTCAATCTGTAATGTCAATGTTATTGTTATCTTCTGTTGTTTCTCTATTTCTCTTTGTTTCTCAATACACTCTTTCTCAATAACTAAAAATAAATTCACAATATACTAACAAATAAATAATACAGAGTGTGTCAATGTTACATGTATTAATTAAATCTTCCTTGATTTAAAATGATTTTAAATTGTTTGGATGTCAGAAACAAGTTATCCTTTCTACTTACAGACTACATCAGACTAATATCTATTATATGAAAGCAATACTTAGTGATACAGTCCTATATTAAGATATTTATAATGATCTCTACCTCATAAACCCAAAACATTAAGTGTTAAAGTATATAGTCTAATACTGTCCCACTAGTCTTTCATACTTTCATACTATTGTGTAATTAATGAGTAACATAATGTTAGCTCCAATTACTCTAATAGATTTAGTCTCTTTCTTTTTAGTGTTTCCTTTAATCTTCCACTCAATTATTAATTTATTTTATTAATATTAATTACCTTTCAAGTTCTGTTTTAATGTCTCAATTTGTTTGTCTCTATCTCTTAGTTGTGATGTTAAATCTTCAATATCCTTTTCTTTCATTTGTCTCATTTCTATGTATTAATATTGAGTTGTAAAACAGTTATACTATATTTAGTAAATTAAAATTACAAATTAAATTTATAATTTCATGAATATAGTTAAGAAGTAATTTTAAGTATGTACACCCACACGCATAATAGGATAATGGACAGTTTAATAATGGTTATTGACTACATGGACAAATACCTTCACTTTGTTTTTCAATAGATGATAATTCCATAGTCATCTTTTTACACATGGTTTGTTCTAGTTCTAGATGACTTCTTAACTCCTTTGTATTCTCTTCTACAATAGTTCTAATCTCCTATATATCAATAAACAACACTTGTAGTAACTGTTGTCTAATATTACTCATCTCTTACCTTGTCTCTTCTATGATCATAAATGGTACAATGACCAATTGTAAGTTGGAGTAATCCTCTCATCTTCAGTGATTCAAGTGTCTCCTGAGCTCTGGTAATAAGTGTGGTTGTTAGACTGAGTGGAAAAAAACAAGTAACACTGATAGACTGGTTCTCTCTTATAACACGAATTTGTACATTTTCCTCAACTAATTCAGCAAGAAGAACATTAATATCTTCTAATGTGTAACCTTTAGGATCCCAGTTTAAGACAAAGACTGCTGTCTCACATTTGAGAAGAGAATGACTTTTATTTTCTTTGAAGGTTTCATTCAGACATAGAGAAGCCTTTGTGTTCTTGCAAAATGACTGAACAACATCTTTATATGTTTGTATATGTATCTTAGCTTCTTTGATATCATATCGCTCCACAATGCCCTCCAGACAACTCATATCAATCAGAGTACAATGATCACGTACAACATTTAAAACATCGTCAATGGACTTTGAATGAGTTATTTCAGATTTGAGGTGAGGATAACTATCGGCAAAAAAGCACATCAATGCATCTAGAGGTGGAGGACTTTTGTTAATTGCTTCTCGGACTTTGCTGAAGGCTATTCCAAATTCTTTTCGGATTGACCCAAATGTGGACTCTAACTTTCGAGGAATTGGAATAGGTTTTAAGACTTTATCTATACATTAAAAATAATTTAAATGGTAGATAATTCTCTCCTAGTACTTACCTTGCCTTGAAGTGGTCAAAGGATTTCCTAATCTTTGACTCTCTTTACTACTTCCAGCATACGTTACTTGTACATCATAGTCAGGAAATGCTTTACCTATTGAAATAGACTTATAACAACATTAAAGTCTATATCAGTACTCACGACAATCATGTATAATAGCATTAGCACATCGTACATTGCTAGTTTGTTTTAAGAGTATACTAGCAAAGACCTCCAGATTATGATAGTTGGTATGTACAGCATCACGTACAGCTTGTAATAGGACAAATAACGCTTTTCCAGAATTGACAGTACATTTTATAATTGCTAGTCTATTTTTTGTAATAACTCCCTCTCCATAGAGGTAGTGTGCTACTCTAACAGGATATCGAAGAGACTGAGAGAGAGTACCATAATGACAACGTAAAATGTCACTGGCATGATCTTCATGACTACTATAACTTGTCATTACTACCTCTTGAACATTAGCTACTGTTGTCTGGTCATCTGGAAATGTTTGACCTATTAACAATATGTATTAATTATAAATTATTTAATTGACCTCTTACCATATTCACTGATAATTCTCTCAGATAGCATTTTTGTCTCTTCAAACTTGGACAGTACTGTTGTTAACACTTTTAACTTCTTGTGATCTGAAGATAATGCTGTATGTATAGCAGATAACAGAGTTGTCTTCTTCTCATCTGGAGTGCCTTTCAATGACTCCATCTTATCAAGTGTTGCTTCACTAATACATCTCACACTAAATAAGAGCTGGGACACTTTTACAGGATTAATCAGACATTGTGATATCTCTTCAATAAAACTTTGGAGAGTATCTTCTTTCACTAAGGAACAAACACATATTCACTGACTGCATCAATAAATGTTATATTAACTTACCTTTAGTTAAATGTTGATGTATTTCGGTAGCTTTCTTGTTATTATTAAAAACAGGACCCTTGATGGAAGTAATCACTGTTTTCCAGGTAACAAAATGTGGTTGAGAAGTGGTTAACCAGCTCTGAATGACTTCAGATAGTTTGATGACATCACTCTCTTTGCTACGTTTTAAACTACCCAAAACATTGTCAGAAACATTGAGTGACAAGCCGATCTCATGCCACAAGTGACTAATATCAGCTAATAGATTGAATAGTTCGTGTTCAGTGGGAGTCTTCCTCAAAAGATCTGAAATATCTAAACGAAAAGAAGTAAGATATTAAAATAACTAACAGTTATATCAGGTCTTGTATATTACCTATATGTTGAGTTTGAGGTAGTTCCTTTGCAGCCATAGTTAATATTATGAGAGCAAATAAGATATAGTCTAATCAACTAGAATCTATTACTTCAGCGAAGAGAAGGTGTCTCTCTGATATTTAGGGTGTGGCTGTTTAGCACCTTATGAATATTTACAAGTTATGAATTCCAAATTCAATGCTGACACGTGACCTTTATTAGGTGGAGCTCATTATATAATATTGTTCTGTAATATTTAGGGTGGGGCTGTTATAGTACTAACAGCACTATAGTCTCAGTCTTATGTTACTGTTAGTCTCATATTAATACAACTGTTAAATAGTTCCATCACAAAATACTAAACAATACTAGCACATAATAGAACTAAAGTCTCAAAATATGATGTAAATCTTGATTTGTTACTTCAAAGGATGATGTTGTTAATGGTAATGACTGAGTAGATTGAACTAAATGACCATTAATATCATCATAATGAAGGGAAGTAGCAGGTGAGAGATAAGTTGATGTATTTGTACTATTATAAATTGAAGGACCTGGTAATGTATAATAATGTGGTTGATATAATGATGTATATTGTGTTATATTAATGGAATGATGAGGATACTCTATTCTATTTGGAGGTATCAAGTAATGATCTAGATAATTAGATGATAATCCTATATTAATGATTTATTAGATTAAATGTCTAGTATAAAGTTATAGTTTAGATTATTAAAAAGTAAATTGTGCCCTCTCTCTCTCTCTCTCTCTGTAGGTCATGTTTGAAGGTCATAATATAAGATTGAGTTATTGGAGATTTATAGCTAAAATTACTAAAAATAGGTCAGTAGTAGTAACATACAATATTGTCATTGATTATATAAATGTAGAAGATAATATAGTTAGTTGTTTTAATAGACAATATTTAGAATATTTCATTGTCACACAATTCACACAGTGTCATAGTGTGCTCATGACAGAGCAAGTTATTACAACATTTAGTAGGCAATCAATGGATCCTTTAATATTGAAATTATTTTTTTCTCCTTTTTATTTTTGTTACAGATTATGTGACTTAAATTTTGAGAATGTTGATATCTTCCAAACAGATACCTCACAATTGATACGTATGTTACAAGCACAACAACAAATAGAGAGCAAACAACAACAACAACAACAACAACAACAACAACAACAACAACAACAATAACAACAATAAACTTAAAACAATGTTGTTCTAGTTTTATTATTATAATAATTAATCAATTAATGTATAATTATAATAATGTTATATGATAAGTTTGTCTCAGTGAACTTTAGACAAACATTTTATAAACCTACTATTAACAATATATACAATAAATCATGACCTTCCACTATAAGTACATGTACAGGTATGGAATTATGATTTAACCAATAAAGGTAATATATAAGTTATTAATACATATATTTGTATATATGACATATATAATTATATATATTATATTGTATATTGTAGTAATGGTAAAATAAATATTTAACTCTAAAATTAAATGTAATACACAGACTATATGTAAACTATTATAGTCCAGTATATAACTCAATATATTAAAATATATTATCTACCTGTGGTCACTGGTATGTGTGTATATTGTATTAATAAATGTCATGTTATTTCTTCTTTCCTTTTGAAGTTTTGATTTTTTTCAATTCTGCTGCAGCCTGGGCTGCTTCTTCCTTCTCTCTCTCAGCAGCAAGTAATGCTTCTTGCTTGGCTCTTTCAGCAGCTAAATAGCTTTCTATAATAGCTTCTCTTGGTTTATCTAGTCTGGACCTTGTACTGCTGTGAACTATCTATGAACAAAGAGTCTTGAAATAAAAATGGTTTTCTTATCTACATCCCTACCTGTCTTGATTTTATTATTGTAAACTGATAGTTCTTCAAACAATCTGTCTTTTGATAACCTCTGTCTCTTTTATTAAATACATTATTTTTCAAATTACGATATCGTCTAATAACTGATCGTTTTCTTTCATCACATTGTCTCTCAAGAGTCTCATCCAACAGTTGCCAAGTGTCATCAGATTTACTATAAAATAGAATGAATAAGATAAATGGACAGCTACAGTGTGTAGATGGATGAATAGGTAAACAGCTAAATGGATGAATGGATAGATAGATGGATGGATGGATATAGAAATAATAGATCATCTTACATGATAAATGGTGATAGATCATGAGGTTTAAGTGATATAGGAGTACATAATGGATTTGTTCCTAATGTTGTGGTAGTACTAGCACTGACAGCTGTACCCACACTAGCTGTCTCTATAGAACAACACAATATATATATTGTTTAACAATACTTGTTGTAAAATATACATGTAATTATAAACCTCTTAAAAGAGGAAAACCCTTTTATTAGAAAAATAATATACTTATGATGTCTAATAACAGCAATTTCACTATAAATCTGTACTGTTATTAGATTAATTTAATTAACATTACCTTCATCAGGGGCTGACTCTTCTTTAAAGATAGCACGAGTCTCTAAAAATCCCTGTCGTAATTGTTGGGCCTACATACACAACCAATATACTACAACAAATATGATATAACTTACCTTTATACTTCGACCTGGTTCAATTGTATCCCATACTTGTACCATGTTCTTTATATTGTCTTCTTTTTGTGTATCTTTGACAACTTTTATATCATCTTTGTGCTGGAGTGATTGAAAGTATGAGTGTTTGAAATAATCAATGTTTCAAAGTATGAACTCAAATCCCATTATTTTAAAGTAAAGTATTGAATGGCCATAAAATAGAACCTCTTTTTAAGAGGATAGTCTGAAACAAGGACATCCTCTACATCAAGGACATTTGTTCTCGATTGTTCTTGGTGATGATGACATCATTATGAAATGACACATAGTGATGTCATCATATATGACGACATTATTTAAACCATATACTACCATTATTAACCCTATGACACAAGTGATGACATCATCATCATACAAGTTACACCAAGAAGGACCTGTTGTTCTGATAATATTTCTATTATTTAACCTCAAATTAGGATATCTCAATAATGATGTTCTTAGTATTGAGTTAATACTAAGAACAGTTTCCAAGTCTTCATTATAGAGAGGTTCCTGTCCTTTATCGTTATTGTTATAATGACTTACTTCTAAGTTGGTAAAAACTCTTAATGTCCAATGTGGTTTAGTGGTGTCTACACTGTCAGTTATAACAGGAGGTACACTCTGAGAAGTCTTTGGTGTCTTTGTCCCCTTATCACGTCCTTTACCCTTCTTACTTGATAATGGCTTCTCTGAACGAGCTAGAAAAGAGAGAGGCAGTAGGAAGTTGGTTTTTTATCAAGCTAACCTTCTTTCTCCATACTTCTTATCATGGAGATATATGGCCAGGCACTGTCTTCTAAAGACCAGCTATTATCAAGTATTACTGCCTTGATTACATAGTGATGCTATGGAGACAGACAGACAAAGATAACCATACATTTACATGTATATATGTACAGGTATATATGTACACTGTAAAAATTGATTAGTTAATTTAACCAATACATGGTTATGTGGGTTGCATATGTAAAAAGTAACCTTAATACTACTTTGATTACTAATGTACTATGAAATTATTGGTTATGTAGCTAAATAAACAGTAGGACATTAGTAATGAAAACAGTATTATGCTTACTTTTCTAGCAAAAATAAGTTTGTAATTGCAACCTGTATAACCAAATAATGGTTAAATCAACCAGTCATTTTTACAGTGTATATATGTACATGTATACATGTACCTCTGTGCTCGTAGAGTTTGGATCATCCTCCACTGCAGCTGTTGATGGTGAAAAGATCAGTGCAGAAATAACACAATGACCATGTCCATCTTTGCTAGCAATGACCTCGCCCATATCCAGTATCTATTTTACAAAAATAATGATATCCATAGCTCTCGTCATACCTCTAATTTAAATAAAGCATCAGTTTTAGAAGTATCGAGTTGAATAGTCACTAGACAATCTGTGGTTACCTTGACAACATACCTATAATGTAATATACAACAATAACCCATACAAGATAACATGTACATGTACATATATGTATTATAACATGTACATGTACACATATGTATTATAACATGTACATGTACACATATGTATTATAACATGTACATGTACACATATGTATTATAACATGTACATGTACATATATGTATTATAACATGTACATGTACACATATGTATTATAACATGTACATGTACACATATGTATTATAACATGTACATGTACACATATATATTATAATATGTACATGTACACATATATATTATAATATGTACATGTACACATATATATTATAACATGTACATGTACACATATATATATTATAACATGTACATGTACACATATGTATTATAACATGTACATGTACACATATATATTATAACATGTACATGTACATACTGTAACATTATAAGATCTCTATCTGGTAAATAGTAATCTCTTTTTTCAAATAAGTGATACTCTGTGGTGAGTTTATTCTCGGTTGACGAAGAGGTAGGAGCCGTGGGAGAAGAGGAGGAGGAGGAGTTAAACGAGGGTAGATTAGGATAGGAACTAATAAGAGTGAACGACCATTTGTCTCCACCTTCAATGACTTCTTTTAATGACCACACCTCCCCTAATATAGTGTAACCTGACTGTATGAGGAAGGGCAATGGATAAATAAATGGATGGACAGAAGGTTTAATGGATGTATGGATAAATTGATATATGGATCAATGATAAGGTAAATGGATGGACAGATGGTTTAATGGATGTATGGATGAATTGATATATGGATCAATGATAAGGTAAATGGATGGACAGAAGGTTTAATGGATGTATGGATAAATTGATATATGGATCAATGATAAGGTAAATGGATGGACAGAAGGTTTAATGGATGTATGGATGAATTGATATATGGATCAATGATAAGGTAAATGGATGAACAGAAGGTTTAATGGATGTATGGATGAATTGATATATGGTTCAATGATAAGGTAAATAGATGGACAGAAGGTTATACCATATTAGGTTGGACAGTATAAAGTGATGATGATAATGGAGAACATGATAACTCAATACCAGTATCATTGTTGACAAGTTTTAATAGACATGTCTTTATGGGACAATGAAATTGAAAACACACTTCTTGAGAATTAGATATATGAAAAACATCTCTATTAAAAATAATATAGTACATGTATAATATAGTACATGTATAATATAGTACATGTATAATATAGTACATGTACAATATAGTACATGTACAATATAGTACATGTACAATATAGTACATGTATAATATAGTACATGTATAATATAGTACATGTATAATATAGTACGTGTACAATATAGTACATGTATAATATAGTACATGTATAATATAGTACATGTATAATATAGTACATGTATAATATAGTACATGTACAATATAGTACGTGTACAATATAGTACATGTATAATATAGTACATGTATAATATAGTACACGTATAATATAGTACAATAATATAGTACATGTATAATATAGTACATGTACAATATAGTACATGTACAATATAGTACGTGTACAATATAGTACGTGTACAATATAGTACGTGTACAATATAGTACATGTATAATATAGTACATGTATAATATAGTACGTGTACAATATAGTACATGTATAATATAGTACATGTACAATATAGTACACGTACAATATAGTACACGTACAATATAGTACACGTACAATATAGTACACGTACAATATAGTACACGTACAATATAGTACAATATAGTACACGTACAATATAGTACAATATAGTACACGTACAATATAGTACACGTACAATATAGTACACGTATAATACACATATAAGTATTAATACATGTACTGGTGTACATATACATTATATATTATGTACCTAATAACATACCTGAATAGAATTGTCCATTTATTTGGACCTAAGTGTGGTACTTGTCCAGGAGAGAATTTGATATAATATGCTCTGGAATGTTCATCAGTACCAAATGAAAACATACACAAGATATCGGGTCTCAGAGTAAAGAGAGAATTAAATATGGCTGCTCCAATTGATGAGGCATGAGGTTTGAGTAGAGAGACACAACTTATTACCACACCCTCTCTCTCTCCTTCCTCAGTAATCTCAGCTGATAATGATGTTGATTCTTCTGTCTTTGTAATTTGTGTGCTATCTTTCTTTTCAGTGTTCTCAATAACTTCATCGCTACCTTGAAAAGCTTTAGTTCGAGATAGCATAGGGGGTCGTTGTTTTTTCTCTTCAATACACTTACTAACTTTATTATCATCATTATTGGTGGGTTCAGGAAGATCAATATCATCACAAGATGCAATACTAAATGAAAAATGATATCAATTTGATTTGATACTGATATCAACATTTTACACTGAGTGATATTGATATGAATATATTACAATGATTTGATACTGATATCAACAGGAACAGAATGATTTTGATTTGACATTGATACGATCCAGACTTAAAGATCTAATCTCATTTCAAATCTCATTTGATACAATTCTTACTTTTTCAAATATTCAACGTCTTCCTCAGTCATCTCTTTACCCTCTATAAGAAAAATATTATTATTTATTATTATAATATCTGTCTCATACCTGAACCAAACTTCAGCTTTTTCATTTCAGCAAACTTCATTGGTGGAGCTAGTCAAATGATATGACACAACAATCACATGATTAATCACATGACTCACCTTCTTCTTTGTCATCTGGAAACATACTTTTAAGGTCAACAGTAAACTTATTTATAAAAGATTTCCATGCAAACATATGACCAGTGTCCAGTCCACATTGTGGTCCCATTGTATGGATAGCATGTAGAGTAGCTACTCTTATTGCATTGATGTGACTTTTACTAACACCACGTGGAGCATGGCTTTGAAGAAGATATTGTAGTTTCTCTTTAAAGAGAACTGTATCACTGATCTGTTCTGCTAATGTAAGTAGCAACTCAAAGATCATTTGACTGTGATGACGAAGTCTTTCACTAGGCTAGAGAAATGTATAGTAATGTTTACTAATGGTAGCTATCCTAGGTCACTGTGGTAAGTACTGATGTTTACTAGTCTAGAGCTTACTAATGGTAGCTATCCTAGGTCACTGTGGTAAGTACTGATGTTCACTAGTCTAGAGCTTACTAATGGTAGCTATTCTAGGTCACTGTGGTAAGTACTGATGTTTACTAGTCTAGAGCTTACTAATCGTAGCTATCCTAGGTCACTGTGGTAAGTGCTGATGTTTACTAGTCTAGAGTTTACTAATGGTAGCTATCTTAGGTCACTGTGGTAAGTGTTGATGTTTACTAGTTTATAGCTCACTAATGGTAGCTATTCAATATTACTTACTTTACTTAGTAGTGGTAAGACTCCATCTTCATCAGTAAGAGAGAAAGATGTCTGAGAATACAGTGCTAGATGATAGCCAAAAGGAGCTGTCATATGAAACTTTATTACATGACGACTAAAAGAGTAGAAATGTAGGTAGGTAGTTAAACACATTATATATTACATCATCCATTGATCAATTCATTACACTATAGTATATTACTTACCCTTCAGGTAAATGCAAAAATTTTGATTTACTTCCAGCTGTTCTAATTGTAACTAATGATTTATTAATTCCACTATACTGTTTCCAACTATATAGCTTAGCTGTCAATGAACCAGTGATGAGAGCAATCTTCTTCCTCTCACCTTTCTCTTTATCACTAGTCTCATCAGATAATCTGTAAGAAGAAAGTGTTATTGTGTGTGAAGAGAGAATGCTATATTGTTACTTTGTTAAACCTAGTGATGGTAGAACTATTGTACCAGTGAGGATGTCCCTTTCATACCAGCTACTAATTGATGAGAAATTAATCAAAATACTACTAGGATAACAACTGTCTATAACTGAATACAAAGATAAGGAAATTAAATATCAAATGTATTCATCCATTTATAAAATGTATTCATCCATTTATCAAATGTATTCATCCATTTATAAAATGTATTCATCCATTTATCAAATGTATCCATCCATTTATCAAATCTATTCATCCATTTATCAATCTATCCATCCATTATTCAGACAAGGATACACAATATATTATTTGAAACAGTAGACTATAAGAAAACAAAATACAATTAAATTAATTACATAATACATTCAAACATGTATTATAATACCTTGGGTTGTGATAGCTGAGACATTGATGCAGCAATGGGTCCCTTCTTAGTTCCAGTAGTAGGTGGGGGAATTGAAGAATTAGGTTTGGTCATCTAAAGGTATTATAACACTAGTATATTGTAGTATTAATGACATACTGTGAGTTGACTGAATGACTGAATGTTAGCAAAAGAGCCTGGTTTATGATATATTGTTAGTTGCCTTTAAAGAATATCAATGTAATAATATTAAAATGTATTATAAGTACATGTACTTACTGAAATACAGTCATAATTTCAAAAAGTTCTATCCATGATAACAAGGGACTATAAGAGATAATTAGATATATCAATCCATTCATCCATTCATCCATTTTGTGTGTTTGTCCATTGTTTTATCAACTTACTTATCAGAGGAGATAAAGGGAGAGAATAATTCCGATGATCTGAAATCTGTTTTCGGAGGTGGAGGAGTCTCTGTACCAGGACGATGTCGTCTACTGGTCAAACCCAGATAATAAGGTGCCTAGATTGCATTAAAATAAATACAATATAATATCATATATAGAGTACTTCTAGTGTTGGTAATGGACGTTCTTTAGGTGGAAGTACTAATGGTTCATCTCTCCATTGTGTGAGTAGAATAGGATGGATAGGGTCAAAAAATGAGACTCCGTACTCAGTTAAAAATTCAATAGTTTCAGGAGTGGGGTTAAAATAACCTAACACAATAGCATCTATTGTGGAGAATATAATAAGTGAATTAAGTGAGGGGTGTGGTTTATCTACCTCTTGTTGCTGGAACTGGTTTTCTGGTTTCTTCTACCTTATCATCATGACCATCTTCTTCAGAATCTAATGGTCTGATCCATTTTGGTATTTTTGAACTAATTATTGACCAAGTCTCTGTCTCGTTCCTTTAATTAATGACATAATTATTACATCATATCATACAATCTTACTTGATATCAACAGTTTCACAAATCCATCCTGTAATTAACTCTATCATATCAAAATCTTTTACTTCAGGAACAACATTAATACATCTAGTATAAATTGAATACATCTAATAATAATACCATCAGGTACAATATATTATAATGCTATTACTGAGGACAGTTGCTTATAACTAGCACTTAAAAGCTAAAAACACTACATTCCATAAATTCATATCTATGTTGTTATATTTTCAAGTATTTTATACATTTTGATACATCCTCTTTGTACTTAATAATAACACTATGGTTACAAGTGAATGCTATCCATCTATCTGTCTATCTATCATCTGTCTATCTCCTTATTAATTCTATATATTATATTCTTACTCCAAGTTAATGATCTTCAGTATTGCTTTGGTTATTATCATTGGCCACAGTTCACCTCTATTAGTTGTAGCTGGTAGGAGGAGGTTCCCATCATTATCAATAGGTAATTGGTCATCTACTGTTATTTTACGCCAACAACCCTATAACATATGGATTAATAACTTTATAATAAATAGATTAAAATGGATGCATACATGATGAACAAACAAATGGATACATAACATTACATGTACATACCATCCAGTATAACTTGACACAATATTTTCCCTGAGGATTATGAGTAGAACATGGACTGCCTTTAGGCCATTGAAGATGGTGCCAAGGCTGCCAGGGACATGATGGCTGTTCTGCTTCAATCAATGGTGGTAGAGACCCACGAAGGTAATTGAGAATCTGTAGTTGAACTATGATGGAACACATTAGCTAGGAGAGAGAGAGAGAGAGAGAGAGCGGAAATAAGATACACATAGTTATTAGGTCACTCCTTACTTTACTTCTCAGTAAGTGCTGATTTGCTGATAATAAATCAATATGGCCGACATCATCTTTGTCAGCTACAACAACAGGTGTCTAAAATAAAGTAACAAACGTATCTTCATCTATCCATCCATTTATCCATTTGTCCATCCAGCTATACACACCTCCTGTTCCGTTAGGTACTCATGTGGTCTTTTCCATCCAGCTAAAGCTGATGACAAAGATAGCGGAAGTTTAGGTTGTCCCTCTGGATCTTCAAAAAAGATTCCAGTAGGTGCAATGTTTTTTCCTTTGTCTTTTGCTTTCCCTCCAGTCTCCTAGCAACAAAATGACAAATAAATAGAGGGGTATTGTCTAAACTTACCCATTTATCTGCTGCTATTTCAGCCTCTGTCCATTCAGGCCATATTAAAATCTTTTTCACTCCAGTGTCAACAGTTCTAGTATAAGAAACAGAATAATACAACGTACTTTTGTAGAAAAGCTTACTCTTTCTTTGAATCAGCAGAGACTCGTTTACTAACTGGCACAGAAGATCTGCCAGGCATGGTTTCTTCCTCGTCTTCTTACTTGAGGCAACCTGTTTCTTGGTTGCTAAGAAACTGCAGAATAAGCACCGGCGGGAAACTATAAATAGTCAAATTAGAGGGTGTGGTCGCAATGACTATATACTATCAACAGGATTGCACAGCTATTAGGTTATCCAAATTATTAACCCCTTCTTGTAAGTTTTATTGCATTTTCTTATGTAAGCAGAAGTTATATGTTGTGGATTGATAGCGTTTAGGTTTATTTGTTGTAACATAAAAAGAGACAATGATATTTTACATTAGTAATATGAAATAAATACAATAAAACAAATATTTTGACACAAGCAGACAACTATACTATTTAGTATCATGCTCAGTATTACAGAATTGTCAAATGTAGTTATCAAGTATTGTATTTAGTTTTGGAATAGTACATGTAAGGTATATCAAGACTGTCAATACTATTTGTCTGACTGTCTACACAGAACTTAATGTACAAAATAAATCTAAATTTATTTTTAAAAAACCCTTGTGTGTTGCCCAAACGATTCCTACTCGCTCACCCACTCAGGCTTCCACTTAGGCTCCAGGATTCCCTGCTATTGCTAGCTGGGACCGCCACCTGGCTTGGTAACCCTCGTCCGAAGACGAGGTAATCTTGTCTGGAGCTGGGACTGCTCACATTGTATGACAGCTGGTTGTATGCGACATTTAGACATTATCTAGAAATAGAAGTATGGATAAATAAATGTACAATGGATACATAGATGTACAATGGATACATAGATGTACTAATGGATACATAGACGAGCTGAGACATTTTTATGCTGTGAAGTATCATAGACAAACCAATCATTTCAAGATAATATATGGCAATATCTTTAAACCCAACATTCTATTACATTTAAAAAAGGTATTGGTGTTTGCCCCATATGATCTCCCACTGGAGCCTCCACTTAGGCTCCAGGGTTCCCTGCTATTGCTAGCTAGGACTGCCACCGTAGTATATGTTTGTATATATAATGGAGTTTCCAAGTACATAAAATTGTAATAAATATGAAGAAAATACAGAGATTTGTCAGTCTGTGATATAATTATAGTTCATCAACTATATATTATTAATTGATTTAAAATTAAAAAAAAAACAACCCTTGTGTGTTGCCCAAACGATTCCTACTCGCTCACCCACTCAGGCTTCCACTTAGGTTCCAGGATTCCCTGCTATTGCTAGCTGGGACCGCCACCTGGCTTGGTAACCCTCGTCTTCGCGAGGTAATCCTGGCTGGAGCGTCGCCCTAACTTAAAACCAGCCGTACGGGATTCCAGCTCTTAGGGAATGTCGCATTCAGGAACCGGGAACCACAAATACACCAGCCTCATCTCGTTTAAAGGGAGACTACCAGCCCTATCCTAGTCGGCCTTTCGGATACTCCGTAGAGTATGCTGGTAACCATCTCAGAGGTCTGATGCATTGCAGAACGCTGGCCCACAACACACTGGCACTCATGACTGTTTTAGTTTCCTTTTATATGTACGTAAGATTTTGTCTTCAACTTCTTGTGGGGCGGTACAGTGACGCCTATGAATCTCATTAACGGCAACTAGCATCGACGAACAAAAACCTTAAAATAATTAAAATTAAAGCTATACTTTTAATGGCCAAGAATAAAACTAGTCCTACTTAAGCAAACTACAACAACACTACTAATTATAATAATTTTTATCATCTTTTAATTTTATAGGGGCTTAAGAAATAAAAATCATTACCTAAACACTGTCATTATCTTTTGTTGCTTCTATCTAAATTTATAACAGCTCCATTAGTTCCTTGAGTGCTCCAGCTTTTGATAACTTTCTCCAGCTAATGGTTGTTGACTTACCTTGTCGTAGCTATGATTAGCTAATTATATAGGATCAACCTAAGACTGTCTATATAACAGTTAATACAAAAATGGACATTCATAATTTTATGTCTCTAATAAGTGGTGGCATAACTTTAAGCTTTTTTTAAAAAGTGCAATGTAAAAATATAGTACATCAAGAGTAACCAGGTAAATAATAAATTAAAAGCACAAAGTTAAAAATACCAGTTAAACAGGTTTGGATATAATAAATCTATATTATCAGTCACAACGAGGGACAAGGGTCAACTCCCTTCTGGAGGTGGAGATAAGGAAAGAAGTTAGACTTCATTTTATCCCTCTTAATTTTGCAGTAGCTGTAAGATCTTCAGGTAGTTCTAATATTAACTTCTCAATTGTACATTGATCTTTTGAAGGGACAATGTCGTTTGTTAATGCCTTTGTCGTTATGACGTCCATATACACTTGAATGACATGAAATCATTTCCTTCAGACTGACCATATAGTATACACATATATGTGTATACTATATGGTCAGTCATAGTATTCACCTCATCTGTTAGGTAGTCCATTGTAGTGAGACATATAATAGATGACATAGACAGTGGTTGTTTCTATTGCCTGCAGTTTACATTTTCTATATAAAAAGTACATGTACATTTTAACCTTCATCTGATTGATAGAAAAGCATGATTGGATCTTGTTGAATGATTTTGCTGCATTAACAGGAGTAACCTATGTTACTGGTGATTGATTGTACAAAATACAATTTTGCACATACATTACTGTTACTGATATAGAACTATTAAGTATTGTTTTCTGTGGAGAGTATAATGAACAGTATTGTTAATTCTGATATTTCACTATCCCCACAAGTTTATAAATGGCACTGCCTACTTTTAATGTAGTTTTCTGAATGCAATACAAATAAACATACATACATTGTTAATATACAGATGTATGTGTTAGCTACATACATCTTATCTAATGTTTTATACCTGTACTTGAACAATTGGACACTCAGTTCTATTAAACATAACAAACAATTGATGTCATAAATGTTATTTGTTACAATATGTTTGACTAATGATGTTGAAGTCTTTGTTATGTGAATACATAAAGGTTGGCATGTTTTGTTACATCAATAGTCTGAAGAGATTAACCACAGCTTCCATACCTAAATTTATATTATACTTAACTTAGGGACAAATCTATGACTGATCTTGTCAAATAACAGGATTATAGGTGCATACCCTTCACAAATGTAGTCTAGAATATTGTCTGAATTATCTAACTCATCAAACATCAAGTTAGATTTTCTTGTTACCTTGTTCAACATAATATTAATTGAGTATCACTCTTAATATCATTAATTACTAATGTATTTTCAATACAAACACACACTACTAGTCTGTGTCTTACTGTTACTGTAATTACATTTGTTACATGTCACTGTGATAAAAAGTGTCAAATAGCTGATAAAAATATTACTGAATTGTAACCTGTTTCCATCCAGTCATTAGAAAATTTGTTCTACTAGTTGTTTTGTCCTGTAGTCAATAATAAACATTTTAAAATGTGATACAAGGCCTTACCTTGCATCAAATAATTCAGTTAAATTATTGACTAGTTGAACATAATACTCATGAACATCTTGGTATCTATCAAGAACAAATGATTCATGCGTATCTGTTTTCAATAATAAGCTCTGATATTTATTGTATTTTTCTCTTTTACTTGATAGAGTTTGAACAAGAGATTCTAACAAAAGTGTTGTTGTACCACTGCTATACCTGTACATCCTGTATAAGTTTAGTAACACCTTCAGTAAACATACTCCTGTGTGACAGCATAAATTTGCATCAATTTGAATTTTTATAACTTTAAAATATTATATCTGACTTTGTACATTCACAAAATGCATGTTTACTGGTTAATTACAAAAATTCTAAAAAAATAAAGTGGTTCATCAGACACTGGAGGACACCACTATTTGGCACTAACATAGCAATTGCTGGTGATACAAGGAGGCTGTAATATTATGTATGGCTATAATTTTATTCCACGAATACAGTTTGCGCATGCGTCGACTAGTATTGAACAAAAGGGTTAAAAATTGAAGGCTACCCTAATGGCATTGTTCTGTAACTTAATGGTGAGGGCAGTAGTTCCAAGGTTGTCGAGGCAAATGAGTACCATGTCTTCACCTTTGGATTCTAGAGTAAAAGAGAATGCTTCTGTTAATTTGGACTGTCAACTTCCTGTTCCCACAAAAAAAGAAAGGACATTTGAAGAGCTACTTGAAAACTCACGTCTTTTAACAAGTTGTGGTGACTCTCCAGTAAATCAGAGAGTCATTGGAGAAGTGATTGCTGTTGTTGGTGATGATCTTTACATTGATTTTGGTGGTAAATTCCATGGTGTAGTACCCAGACCAACAGTGGAACAAGATGGACAATATTATGTAAAAGGAACTCCAGTAGAAGTTATTGTGAAAGATTTAGAAATTACAGGACATTTTTTGGGAGCTTCTCGGAACACCTCATTGCTTGAAGCTGATATATCTCTTGTTACAAAAAGAGTGAGACCTAAGGAGGAAGACCCTCTTAATTAATTAAAATGGTATAGCTGTCCTTTGTTTGACCATCGTTTGTAGGCACTACATTTCCAATATCACTATGTACATGGTCTCATTCCCAGAATTGGAATGAGACTACTAACTTGTGTTCATATTATTTATTGAATTTTATATGATTCTAAAAATTTTTTTACTAAAATTCTCAAAAAAAGTAAAATTTACATGATCAAAAGAAAGTTATCAAAACACTACATAATCAAGCAACACTAAAAACTACTTAAAAAGAAAAACAACTTCCTTATAAGGAAATTAAAACTGCTTAAAATTAAAACTGCTTAAAAGTTCTCAAAGTGGTGAATGAAGGCAGGACCTTCATAACGATTACTTGCAGCACATGCCTCCTCAACACCATTAGTCATTCCAGGAGGACCACAGGAGAAGACCCCAATCTTAGGTAAAAGGCTGTGCTCAACAGCAAGACTATCAAAGAAAGTATTAAAATCTGGGCGACCAAAATGAGTCACAGCTCGCATACCAGTAAAGAGGGATCGGCCAGAGAGACGTTGGAAGTGGCGTTCAGCAATATATAACATAGCTGTACGGAGATCAAACTTGTCGTAGAATTGAGTGACAAAAATATGTACTTCGACTAGTTGCTTAGTATCTGCTTCCTCAACTTCTTTAATGATATCAGCCATCCATTCAAATTGAGATTGGGTACGTGTAACCCAGATGAAATAAACTTTTTTGCATTGTACTCTAGCACCGATATTAAATCGATGGACTAACTCTTTCAAAATGGAGGCAAATGGTGTTACACCAATCCCACCACCTACAAGTACAGCTGCCTCAAATCGATACCAATCTTGATGACCCTCACCAAATGGACCGTCAACATACAATTTTGGATAAGGCATTCCAGCACTTTTCTTTTGAGAAAAGATCTCACGGAAATTATGAGTCCAGGGACCAACAGCACGGATATGAAGACTCAGGTTTTCCTCATTAGGAGCAGAGCTTAGAGTAAAGGGATGGTACTCTCCAGGATTTTGACCAAGAGAGGCAATACGTACCCACTGACCAGCTACATAATCAAAACTCGGAGGGCGTTTAAAGTAAATACCGATAACTTGTGAAGGCAGAATATCAGCTCTTACCACGCTGACCTCAGCCTTGCTACGTCCCAAACTGATGAGTCGATCAAGGACAAACACGATACCAGGTCCGAGGAAGAAGTTACCAAAGAGTGGATCTTGTACAAGACGACCAGATCCATGCAAGAACATTAGAATGTAGAAGACAATGTACAAATGATGGGTAAACCAGAAGGCTTGGAAAGCATATCTACGAGCATATTGGACAGCAAAGACAAAAATGACAACAGTAACTAGACTCAAAATGAAAGCGCTAAACCCAGTCATGGTCAAGAACAGCCAATATGAGAATTTTGGCAAGAAATGGCTTCGAAAGTACACTTCACGGAAGATACAAGTCAAGTCATTGGATGTTTGAGTTGCGATGTGATAAAAGTTAATACCGTGTCCTATACCGTGCATGACTGTAAAAGCCAATGCAGTCAAGGCTACAATTTTATGGAAACTGATGTGGGAATCAAATGGAATATAATAATTGAAGATAGTCTCACGTAAATAGGTGAAGAAATTACGAGCCATTGTAATTAGCAGAACAGAATACGTGAACATCATAGATGAGGCTGCACCACGAGTTACTGTGACACCATATCCAGCAATACGTCGGAGTCCAGCTTGCTCCCTCTCTATAGAATAGTAATACGCTCTTTCAATAAAGATACAAAAAACAATGAGGAAAAACATTGTCAAATAGAAGATGTGAAGTTTGTAGTTTTCAATCCAACGAAGGAAGACGGCAATCTTACGACCAATGGGAGTGGAATAAAATGCTTTTCTCCTGGTAGTCTGAACGGTTACTTGGCTATCTTCAAAACCACGATCAGCACGAGGGTCTTGTTTTGTGGTACGACCATAAGCTCGTACAACAGTACGTCGAGCTCGAGCGGTAGCAGTCTCACGAGATCGATACCTCGAAGGCACAGCACCTGACTCTTCTTCTTTAGAAACGGGAGCAGCTTCCAATGAGGGTCCTTCAACACCTTGAACATTGAGTTTGGCATTGCTCAGTTCTTCCTTGTGATCTCGCATCAAGACTCTGAAATCCTCAACAGTCAAGAATTGTTTGTTCTCAAAACCAGCTGCAGTAAACATGGAGCTCACTAACTGGTCCATCTGTTCACCAGTAACAGAAGCATTGACCATTTCCATCATACTTTTTAACATTCTTTTAAAGGACTCGCGTTCCAATTGACCTGTTCCAGACACATCGTACATTCGGAACATAAGATCTAGTTTCTCATCTGGGGAGCCTTTGGAGAAGATAACAGTCATATCAGCAAATTCACGGAACGAGATAAACCCATTTTGATCAGAATCACACAGTTGGAACATTTGCTCAACAAAAAGCGATTCTTTTTTCATTGAAAGTGCTTCTGCAAATTCATCTTGAGTGAGTTCACAATCTAAAACATTTTGTCGTGTATCATATCTCTGATTTCCGCCAACCTCAGCAAACACAGATTTGAAAAAATTTTCCAAAAGAACTTGACGTGCTTTTTTGGTAAATGTATTTCTTATAATGTCCTTCTTTCTTAACTGCTCATTAACAACATTAATTTCGACACTTTGTAAGTGTTCTGTTATCTTGGTGATAAACACTTCACGGTCGTGGATGGTCTTTGCTCGGATGAGAACATCATATTCATTTAAGATCTTCAAAGAAAAGTATTGTTCACTGTCAACGGCAACCTGGATAGTGACAGAGGTGTGGTTTCGTAAATCAATTGTACGTAACAGTTCCTCGACGTAAAATAATTTTATTTGTTTGCCAGGACCAAGTTTAAAACTCACGTATCGTGTTGTCTCGTTTAGACCAGCCTTCTCCTCCCACGCAATTAAGACCTGGTCATCATTATCAGTTAAATCATCACCGTCAATCTTCTTGACACGAGTCTGACGACCGGCACCGAGGATCTTGGCACGTTGACGCTTGTTAACAGCTGCAATGAGTAACATTATAAATATAACCAAGAACACATAGATAAAGACCAGTGCCCATATCAATGGGACCTGCCATATACTGCTGTCATAATAATCAAAGTTCTTAACTAGAGTACAGTCGTCCATTACAAGTTCAGTAAGTTGAAAAGGTTGAGGACAAAACATGCTTTCATTGCTGACCATAAATGGGTTGGGTTGTAAATTAGTATCATTAACATCACTAGTTGTAATAGCAATGAGGATCTCTCTAATGTCGATACTTTCGATCATATTAAATTCTTCTTCAGTAAAAAGTCTATAAATTGAATATAGACATGAATGGATGCATAGATCATTCAATGGATACATAGATCATTCAATGGATGCATAATCAATAGTATTAATGGATGCATAACCAGTGCAATGGATGTACAAGTTTAATGTACAAACACTTTGGTTTACTTACCCATTGTTCTCATAATTTTCATACCAAAACCTGTCGCCATGACGAATACGCATGAATTGATCAAACAGAACTTCAGTAAAGAGTGTACCAGGTCCTCCTTCAGTAGTTGTTTCAGCTAAACCACACGCCCAGATATCACACCTAATTTAAAAAATCACCATAACAACAAATCACTTAGGTTACCATAACAACTGTTAAAATGGCAAACAGAAATAAACGTTTCCACTGTGTACACTTACTGTGTAATGTTGTTGTTGTAAACATCTCGTAATCGTTCAATATTTTCAGTAATAGCGACATCCACACCGTAATTCTCATTGAGGTCCTCAAAACTATACACAGGAGGGAGACCATATGCAATACGGGCCGAGTTAAAATCAGGTAAGCCATGGTCACGTGCACGTTGAAGATTTTGAGCCATAAGATCTCGTCGAGTGAAATCTAGGGCTCCAAAAACAAAGCCCCTTAGATCAGGAGTAATTATAAAATCTTCTCTCTCGGCTCTTTGAGAAGCCATACCAAGATAGAAGGAGTCAACGTTAGTTTCACTAATAGTGACCTGAGGATTCCAGAACTGATTACATGTACGAGGTGCAAAATATTGGGAACCAAGGTCACCAGGCTGATATCCATTTCTTCCAATATTAGTGTAAGTTGAATTACCACAGATTAATTGATAGATCTCTGTACCAATATATTTTTGCTGACAAAATTCATCATAAATAGAATTAAAGGTAGGGAATCTTGCACTGTCATTTGTGAGAGATCTGAGGTAACGGTTTGTGTATTGTGCAGCATCGGGAGACAATGTAGATCCAAACTGACAGCTTGCACCATCTGGATCACCACTAGAAAGATAAAAATACATTTTAAATTTGAGGTATGCGTTAGTTATAGAAGTATCTACTAGAGGATGGCATGCACACATAGGATTAATACATACTAGAGATAAGGCCACATATGCTTGATGCTTACCCTCCCAATCTCCTCCAGATACCAGGTGTCACCATAGTATGTCCGAATCTCATAGCAGCTGATTGAAAAATGTGAGCAATTTGTGGATTAATAGCAGGGTTATACCCACTACGACCAAAATATAGAGAATAACCTCTTGTCTCTTTATAAGGGAAAGCACTAGCATTGCCATTAAACTTGCTAGACAAGAACAGAGGTAGCCATTCTTTGTAGACAACTTTCTGATGTGTAGCAATAGTAAATTGACGGGCACGATTGAATAGCCATTCATCCATCCCCCATTCTTCATCAAAATGGAAGCTTGCATTGTTACGATTGTTATAATAGAAACGATAGAGTCGTCGTGCCCACCAGTTATGAACTCTGAACCACAGTATACCCATTGTGAGAAGAAATGGGTTTTCGTTACCACGGGGATTACCAATAGCTGTTAAGTGGAAAAAAATAATGCTATTATGAGAAGTCATGTGATTAGTATTATAAAGCTACTAATTAGCTGTGTAACTAAATGTTTGTATAACATAGGATCATGTGACTGTATTAAACTAATCATGTGACTAATTATGGTTAGGAAGACATTGTTGAAACCAAAAATGGATATGCATCCATGCTAAGATAATGTTACTAAAAATAGCACATTCTATTTTTAGAACTCACTCCAAAATCTGTTTACAGGATATAGTGTGTTATTGAAAGGAGGAGGAGGGTTAGCAAAGGGTAGACCAAGTTGATCATTTGATTGTGGGAACTGGTCTGCAATATCCAAGTTATTATTATTAGCTGCAAGTTCACCACGTACAAAGGCTCGAATAGCATCAGTCCAAGCTTTGAATGGTCCATACATCAATCCCCCATCAAACCATGGTGTAATTTCATTCAATTGCATACGAGGATTATTAGGGGCATAACCAGTGTTGAAATCATAACGGTTTCGTAAGAAAGGAATGAATCTTTCACTACGACAGTCGGGATCGTAAAGTGGATGGCATTTTGGGACTTTGATAAACTCGTATTCAGGAGTGCAACCTGCTCTCTGAGCATCTAGAACCTCCTCGACAACTTGTTGACCTGAGAAAGAAAAAAATAGCATCAATAGACTTATTTTATTTACACTACATGTAAATAAAATAAAAATTTGCTAATAAAAAAATTAAGATAATGGATATCATACCAAAATAAATAAAAAATCCTGTTCGTAGATCAGAGCCTTGTCCTGTGAGGCCATTCTGTGAGAGGTTAGCAATGATGAGAACATTGGGACGATCTCTACCAGCAAACTCATAGACGCCATCGGGATAAGCTATAGGTGTCTTTCTTTCCATTGGCATATCAGCCCCACCCCATTCTGGATGGGCAGGGTTATTGTACCATCCGTCATAGCTTTCCCATTCATAATCTGAAAATAGAAAAAATGGACTAATAATGAACGTACAATTTATGCATAGTGTTGTTTGTTATGGATCTATAACAACTTACAATGGATGCATGAGATAATTAAATGGATGTATGATTTAGTGAAATCAATGCAAAATAAATGACTCACGTCCTTCCGTTTCAAACATATCGTTTAATTGACTGATAGCAGGATCGTTTAGTACTGCCACAGAGAGGCCTAGCAGACATGCTAGCACCACAGCTACAAGACTTCTCATGTTTTTTCTCCTTTCCTGTTGCAGTAGTCTCTGCGCTCTGGAGAAAAGAAGAAAATGGCAGCTCTGGCTAAGAGACGAAACTAAATATTGCTAAGTTGCAGGAAGCAGCCACATAATAGCGGAACCGACAGTAAAAACAGTTAGCAGGGTCGTTGATACATAGTTAATGCAGAGATCACATCGTGTTAGTATTATTCATGGTATCGATTTGATTTAATATTAACGCTAGATCACTCGAAAAGGGAGCAACCCTGCAAAGACAGAGTCGCCTGTTTTGGTAATATTAAATAAACAACTCAGCCCTGACAAAGTAATTTTAGAATTAGTGCATTTCAGCCCTTAGGAAGAGGGAGAGATCATAAAGAAGGAAGAAATACACTCAGTGAGAAAAGATGGGTAATTCTTTTCGCATGCAGCCAGCCCCCACTCTTTATGGAGAGAATAAGACACCAGTTACTGAAGATGTCTTAGAAGTTGGTCTATTGGTAGCATTTGGTTTGATTGCTTTCTCCTTTTTACTCATTATACCTGGAATACGAGGTATGGAGGTAAGACAACTTGTAGTCCCATACCAATAATTTCATGCTCTCATTCCAGCGCCTTTATGCAACAATTCGAGTGTTTGTAACACTATTTATTGGTGCTGTGCTATTAGTCAGTAACTTTGGTTATGGGTGGTATACGGACACTGTTAGGGTTCAAACTCAGTACAAAGCATTTACTACTGAAGAGATCAGAGCTGACGTTGGCCTTCATATCGGACTGAGAGGTGTGAACATCACACTTAAAGGTTTGTCGAATGGATAGATACTTGAGTGGTTAATGGATGCACAAGAGGATTGATGGATAAATGGACATTCATTTTTGTATCTTTCAAACACAGGTGAAGCTCTTGATCCTAATGGTGATTTAGCTGGTGAAACAATTAATTATAACGAGCGATTTTGGTGGGCAGATCCATGGTTTCAAGGGCGTATTGGTTTCGGTCGTTTTGCAGGTCGATTTAACCAAGAGTTTCGAGCTGCTCAGTTTCGTGGGATGCCTTATCCAATATTATGGGTAGCTGAATACTTCACTTTGGATGGAGAACAAATTCGTTGGGCACGTAAATTCCGTCAGGCTGGTTGGTATACTCATCAATTCCTGTGGTAATGTTCTTGTATATAAATATGATACATATAATGGACATTTAAAATGCATATAGATGCACGATTAGATAGAATGGATGTTTAGTTTGACAAATGGATCCATCATATAATACCAAAGATGTTATATAACAATGTTGCATTATTTTCACTTTCAATATAGGCTAGCATTTGCTATCTATCTCCTTGATATCGCAGTCTTTATATTCAACATACGTTATGGAGCACAACTAATGATGTTACTGGGTGTTCTTATGATAATGGCATGTGGTGCATTTGGACTGATTATATTGAATCAACCCCATATAAGGTTGCCGTGGTCAGCAGCTGACTGTAGACCAGATCCTCCTAATGAGTGGTGTGCTATTGCTATGGTACCTTCCTTTGGTTGGTCATTTTATCTTGTTCTATTTACTGGATTAGCTGTGTTCTTTACTGGTGGAATCTTATATATACTAGATTTCTTTTTCCCACGCTATACTGCACCTCTATTTCATCATAACATTATTGAGGAAGATGAGGAGTTCCTTGAGGTAAATTATAAAATGGGAATAGTGTTTTTATTTTTTTGTTAGGAGGATACTGGTGGACTTGAGGACACTGAATATACTATTGAACCAACTCGTCGTGGTTATCGTGGACGAACTGCTCGTGGTGGACGAACCACTCGTAATCGAGGACTTACCAAGTTAGCCACACCCACTTGATTAATTTATTAACCCTTCTTGTAGATATCGACAGACTCAACGACGTTCTCGTGGAACTGTTCAACAAGGACGTGGGTCCCAACGTCTTAAGGACGAAATCCCTCTGGAGGAAGTTCATGTTGAGAAGAACCTCGATGCAGATTGATCAATTTTTAAATATTTTCAGGACCCAAAGTTGTCTTTTTGTAGTGTTCAGGCCCTCTTTTAATGATATTGTAATGTTCTTTTGAGTTTCAGGAACTTTTAATTAGAATTTTTATTAATTATATATTATTATTATCATAGTTCAACTAGTCCAATAAAAAATGAGAAAAGGGGAACTATCTACAAAAAGTTAAATTAATAACTAATAATTAACTAATTATTATTAGGGGAGACAATTTAATAACAATGTTGGGATGAGATTTTAATGTTTTTGCACAAGAGAGAGAGAGAGAGAGAGAAGGTTGTGATAAATTTCAAAATTTCAAAATTACAAGCAAATTATTGAGATTCGACAGAGCATTTAGCAATGCGATATCGAGTCATAGGCTTGAGAAAATGAAAATCACGAGATGAACAGTGAGGACAATCAAAGAGTGAAGAGAGTTGAGTGAACGATAAAGAAAGGTTAGAGTGATCCACCAAGGGCTTGTGACAATTATTACATTGAACACTACTGGAACAACAAGGTGTGGCAGCAAACAGATCAAAACTATACATTGTACCAATTTGATGAAAAGTACCATTCCAATGTTGATGACAATTTTTACATGTAACTTTGTTCAATCCTACCATACAGCGGAGACAAACAGCCGATATATATTGTGGGTCATCTCCCTTTCCTTCGACTTCTAGAGAATTATCACGAGGAGGTTTAGGAGAAAGATAAAAGGTTCCGTTGATGAGTGGGTAACGATCATACACAGACAATTGATCTTCACAAAGAACACATGATATTGTGTTTGTGTGATGAAAAGCGAGACTACTTAACACAAATGAACGAGTGTCATCACCAGCTGCATAACCATCATCTTCCATTTTGATGTGGTAACCATTGACTAAATGTCGAGGAAGAAGCCGATCAAAAATGGAGTAGTCTGTACGATGAGCAAATGGTTGCAAATAATTAACGCCATTATCACTTGAGAAGGAGTCACTATTCCGCTGACTATGGCTTCTAGATCGTGTGGGTAGTGGTGTGATGGAGAGAGGTGATTTCTCTGATAAACTTGTTGATTTTTTACGCTTCTTTTTCGATTTGTCATTGCTAGAGGTGGCAATCATGACAGCAGTGGAAGATGACGTGGGTGTGGCGTCAGGGAGGACGTGGTTAAGGTCTTTCCGGAGTGTTCCCTTGCCACAGCGACAGGTACAGAATCGGAAGATTAAATCATAACCTTTTTTAGTCCAAAGATTTTGTTTACGTTGTTTCTCAGACCAATTTCTAGCACGACTCATTCCGCGAAGACAACTGAGTATTTGTTCTTCAAAGGAATCAAAACATTCAGAATGCATGAACATTGAACATGGACATTTTTCATTGCTACATACCATTCTAACAACCTCTTGGTCACAAGTAGGCATACCCTCAATTGGACCGAGAACACACCCACGTGGATTACAGCAGGTCAATGATGTAGTGCTACTTTCTAAACGAAGACCGGAAATATCGCCATCCAAGTCAAGGGGGTCGGACTCTTCTTCAGGAAGTGTGTGGCTCCGTGGAGAAGGAAGACTGTGAGGTAAACCGGAATCTGAAGAAGTAGAGCCTGTTCTTCTTCTAGAAGGTTTTTCTCTAGTGGTGGGCATGATCAAGAGATAAGGAAAAAAAGATAGAGCTCGGGAGGTGGTGGGTGGGGAGGTGAGACCGGAAATGTACGCGAATCGAAACGGTACGTGTTGAGTTTTGCAAGTTGTGCAGCTACCTCCTCTATAAATGGAGTCACTGTATCAGTCGGCCGAGGTGTAGAATCACAATGCATTCAATGATACACTGTTACAGCTTGCCGACCTTGAAGGCCCTGCAACTCTCCATTTTGAACACTTACAAGTTCATACCCGGGGTTGTCGTTTCGTATACTTATCCGTATATTAGGTAAGCACGTGGAAAAGAAGGGCAGAAGATGGCTTTACCCATTCCAATGGCTGGATTAGCCAGCATGCTAAAAGAAGGAACGCAAGTGAGTTAAATAGTAAAATTTTTTGCTGCTTCAAAAAATGTACATGTATAACATAATTACATCATACATGTGTGATAATTAATGGGTGTGGCTTCTTGATCTTTCTTTTAATAGCATTATCATGGGGTCTATGAGGCTGTCCTTAGAAACATTGATGCTTGCCGCCAAATTGCTAAGATTACCCGGTCTTCATATGGACCCTGTGGTATGTTCCTATTCGTTAGTTTAATAATATAAATTAATGGAATTTAGGTATGAACAAAATGGTCATTAATCATTTGGAGAAATTGTTTGTAACAAATGATGCTGCAACTGTCATCAAAGAATTAGAGGTGAATAATGGATGAATAGATAATTAAATGGACAGCCTTAGTCTTACTAATAGATAGATAGTTGAATACATGAATGGATGGATAGTAGATCTATAATGATTTTACAAAACTAGGTGGAACATCCAGCAGCTAAGATCTTAGTAATGGCCATGGAAATGCAAGATCAGGAGGTAATCTTAATTAGTGGGTGTGGTCTATTAAACTTATAATCAGGTTGGAGATGGTACTAACTTTGTTTTACTGTTTGGTGGAGCGTTATTAGAACTAGCGGAAGACTTGATTCGTATGGGACTTACTCCAAGTGAAATTATTGAAGGTTACAATATGGCATCTAAGAAAGCCTTAGAAATATTACCAAGTATGGGAACTTTAACAGATGCAAAATAGCAGCTCTCTCTGTCTCTCTTCTGTCTGTCTGTCTGTCTCTGTCTCTGTCTCTCTTTCTCTCTCTCTCTGTCTCTCTCTCTGTCTCTCTCTCTCTCTGTCTCTCTCTCTGTCTCTCTCTGTCTCTCTCTTTCTCTCTCTCTCTCTCTCTCTCTCTCTCTCTCTCTCTCTCTCTCTCTCTCTCTCTCTCTCTAGCACTTGTTTGTTGGACTGTCAAAGATTTTAAAGTTAAAGAGGAAATAAGCTCATGTTTAAAACATGCCATTTGTAGTATGCAATATGGAAATGAGGATTTCCTTGCTGGACTAGCAGCCGAGGCTTGTGGTAAGGATGATTGGTATAGATAAATGGATGGATTAATGGATGAATAGATGACATATATAGATAGATAGATAAATATATTGATTAATAAATAGATTAATTAATTAATAAATGGTTAATTGACTGATTGATAAACAACCAAATATTTTCCTTTAGTTTCTGTACTACCAGACAATCCAGTCAATTTTAATGTTGATAATGTAAGAGTCACAAAAATTGTGGTAGGTTAAAGTGCACACATGTATCCATGGTAACACCTCCTTATCTAGGGATCCAGTATACTTAACTCTACTGTTATGAAGGGTCTAGTGTTCAAACGTGTTGTTGAAGGTGAGGTAATCTCCTCTTATATTGTAGTAATTATGTTTGAGAACAGGTGATGTTACTAAGGCAACCAATGCCAAGGTGGCTGTTTATTCCTGCCCTTTCGATGCTATGAATACAGAGACTAAAGGCACTGTTTTGATACAAACAGCTGATGAATTGAAGTCATTTAGTAAAGGTGAAGAAGATCTGATTGAATCAGTAAGTCAATATATTGATGAAAAGGGTAACTCTCATCTCTCTCTTTCTCTCTTTCTCTCTCTCTCTCTCTCTTTCACACATACACACACAGCAAGTCAAAGCTATTGCTGATGCTGGTTGTAATGTTGTAGTCAGTGGTGGTAAATTTGGTGAAATAGCACTACACTTTTTAAACAAATACAAAATTATGGCTATAAGGTAAACAACTCACCTTACCAGTTTTATAAACTGGTTTTAATGTACTTTAGATTGCTATCCAAATTTGATGTTAGAAGAGTTTGTAAAGCAACAGGTTCCACTGCCTTACCAAAAATGGTTTGTTTTATATATGTGTGTTTAAATTAATTTTAACCCCTTTTAGACACCACCAACTCCAGACGAAACAGGTCATTGTGATTATGTAACAGTAGAAGAAATTGGTGATGTCAATGTTGTTGTATTTAGACAAGGTAGGTGTGGTTTAGTAGGTGTGGTCTTTACTTCTCTCCAGATAAAGCTGATAGCAGGATATCTACTATTGTTGTCCGTGGTTCAACAGATAGTATTATGGATGATGTGGAGAGAGCACTAGATGATGGTATCAATACTTTTAAAGCTCTTACTAAAGACAACCAATTAGTTCCTGGAGCTGGTGCTACTGAGATAGAACTAGCGAAACAGCTCAATAAGTTTGCAGAGGTACTGGTTTATGGATTAATAAATGGATGCATAGATGGATGGATGGATACATAGATGAATAGATGGACAGATGATATATTGCTGTAGACATGCCCAGGAATGGAACAATATTCTATTCATAAATTTTCTGAGGCTTTGGAAGTTGTTCCGAGAGCTTTGGCCGAAAATGCCGGCTTCAAGGTAAAGTCACACTTTAAGAATTACTGTTCGTGAATCTTATTGAATATATTTCTATTTTCTTCCACGTTAGCCCAATGAGGCTATATCTAAGTTGAATGCTGCTCATCAGAAAGGAGAGAAAGCAGCTGGACTTGATCTAGAAAACAGTGATGGAGGCGGAGTCAATGTCAAACATGCCTGTTCATCTCATATATGTGATCTCTACTTATCACGTTATTGGGGAATAAAATTGGCAACTCATGCAGCCACAACAGTCCTTCGAGTAGACCAAGTAAGGAAAATAAATTTATATTAGCTCTCATTATATCTCTGTAGATTATTATGGCAAAGAAAGCAGGTGGACCAAAACCAAAGGAAAACAAAGGCTGGGATGACGACTAAAGCATTATATATGTATGATAACAATGACAAACTATTGTGTATCTGAAATCATGACATATTTGTAGTATATTATTACGCGGTAAAATTAATACGATCGTCAATTTTAACCCCTGAATAGCGTATGGCAGTCGCGTTTCTATGGTAATGTAAATACTAAATAAACAGACACTGAATATGGAGGATTACGAATATGAAGATGATTTTGAAGAGGAAATATCGGGAGGAAGCAGTAGAAAACTCTCCCCCAAAAGAAAGCCACCACCCAAGGCTAATAAGACAAGTAAAGGAGGTCGATTATATGATAATCTTTATTATATTGGTATTACTTGTACATAGAGCCCAAAGAGCACTCTCCAGGACGTGGTCAGGGGGCTTCACATGATCGTCTTTTGTCTTCAAAAGATCTTGAGATAAAGACGTTGTTTAGCAAATTGTCAGAAACAAAACATCAACTTCAGGAAATGAAAAAAGAAAATCAAATGTTGAAGAGATTACAAGTACACAAATTGTATTTACATACAAATCAATTTATCTACATGTGATCTACTTCATTCTGCCATTGTTCATTCTATCCATTCGTACTCCATCCATCCATTGTTATTTACCTTTTATCTATTATTCATCTAGATCCGTTATGAAAAGGAGTTAACAGGTATCTCCAGACTAGAAGGGGAACTACCCACGATACTCAAAAAACACAAAGAGGAAGTGAGGGTTCTAAGAAATCAAATACGACATACTCAACATAACAATACAGACTTACAACGACGTCACAATGAGATGAGGTACATATCTCCTGTAATAAATGAAGTTAGTTCTTGTTTCTATATTTTAGTACTGAATTATGGAAAGCTCATGAACGGATTAAGAAACTTGAGTCATTAGTAAAGAAACGAGGTCTCCCCGAACGTGAAGAACTAGTTTTCCAACTACAAGATACTCATGAACTCTTAAAAGAGAGAGATCAAAAAATAGCGGTAAGCACAATGACTTATCTCTTACTGTCCAGAGAGTTAGTCCAAATGTTAAAACTGAATAGAAGCTGCTGGCTTATATACAAACTGGATATCAATGTTTATCAGTGAATAATAAACAATATTGTCTGGTCTATCAAATTTATTGTAAATAATAAATGATTTATTGTTTCCTCTATCTAGTTCATTGTTGTAAGTATACACACATCCTAGAATAGTAGAAGTACATATAGCTGCTATCTTAGGAGTAATATTTTCCTATAGAATTTGGAGCATTCATTGGAGATAACAAAGAAAACACACAAACAAGAAGTGAAAATGATATTAAGCAAGAACCGACAAGTCACTCAAGAATTAGAAGTGATTAGAGAAGAGAACAGACAAATCCGTTGGCAACTAAGAGTAAGTCTTAAAATACTATATTACAAACTATTGGTATTATCATTTCTATTATTGTAGGAGAGAGAGAGGTTACTAGATGTTACTAACATATATAGTCAACGTATTCAACATACTAACTTATCCCCTTTGCCAATGAACGATAATCAAGGCACACAAACTACCCTATCTCACCCACCATTTATCAACGCTATCTTGGTAACAAAACCTGTGGTACAAGTTGCCGAATGTCAAACTGATTCATCGTGGTTAACAAATATCTTATCTCCAAAGCATCAGGCCTCAACTGATTTGGAATCTAACGAGGAAATTACAGGGACAACAAGAGGATTTACCCATAAATCTCCTACCAAGGTAGGGACAAGTAAAGTGGGTAGTAATCCAGTTACTATGGCAACACCACCCACTCCTGTAAGTAAGCCTACACCTCCAATATCAATACCATCTCAAGTCTCATATATCACATCTCCGTTATCTAAGACCACACCCCCTACTACTCATACACCCCAACATAGAACAGTTAAACCTACTCAAACTCCACCTCCTCATCAACAGACAACACATGAAGATATTGACATTCCATTAATGGACATATTATTACAATCATCACCAAATTATGAACCAACAACAACAACCTCTGATATTAAGACCATACTATTTGGAAACCAATCTATTAAACCGAATTATACGCAATCAACACTTGAATCATCAAAGGATGTTCCAATTGGATCTCGTCCACTGGGGAGAGAGAACATTCCTAACACTCCACCTTCTCATTTGCTAGACTCTGATAAAAAGAAGGAGTTACTAGAAAAATTATTTCCAACACAAACCACAACAACTATTGCTACCACTAGTATAACCAGTTTTGAAAACAAGTTTTCAATAGTGCATACTACCACTGCAAACAATCCTGTTCTAACAAGTTTTGAAAACAAGTTTCCAGTAATTTCTACTCCTATTATAACCAATTCTAACCTAACCAGTTTTGAAAACAGGTTTTCTGTAGCTTCTACCACCACTACTAGTAGCATAACCAATCCAATTACAACACCTTTACATGAAGCCACACCCACTCAAAGTAAGGAAAAAGGTGATCTTTTAACAAAACTTTTTCCTAACAAAGCCACTACTAATGCAACAAGTGACAATCATGATTCTGTTACCAAAGATACAAGCTCCACCTCCTTATTAAGTTGGCCAGAACGTATTGAAAATATGCATCGAGGTTTGCCTGCCATGGCAAGTGCTGAAGATCGTTATGGCAGTGGAAAAACAAGTGGTAGCTATGGCAACAAGAGGGATGATCATGATAGCGGTAACCGCAGGAACAAAAGAGAAGTTAACTATGGAAATAAGAGAACTGAAACTGTTCTAGAACCAGAGACAACCAAATATGGACGTCGAGCTGGGAAGGAGACTAAACCAGCTGGATTATTTAGTGATGGACTGATCTTTGGAGGGGGACTAGAGAGTGACACACCACGTCAGGTAAATCCAATCTTTGGTAGTTCATCGCAGACATATCCGTGGGAAAAGAAAGTAGAAATTGGACAACCAGAGAAATCAACAATGCCACTACCAATGAACGGACTGGGCGTGGCTACTAGGAAGATGTCAGCAACTGAAGATGACATTGAGGAATTAGTCATATAATAAATTAATAATAATAATTAATAATCAATTAATTTAATTATTAATACAGTCCCACCTTTACTTGTCCATTTGTCACTAATTCATTAAGATGATTTATATATAGCATGGTAAAGTCCCTCCATATCTAAATATAGAATCAAAATTATGACATCATTACATCATTAATGCATATACCTCTGGTATATCTGTAAGTCGTTTTAATTTCTTGTTTCTCCAGTACCAATCCAGTATGACCAGTTTTAATTGAGACAGTACTAGTGCTTTATTACTTAATAACTTTTGTAGTCTGTTGGGTGTGGCTACTGCGATATGAGTCACATGACTTGTTAGATGAGTCACCTGATCTTCAAGCTATTGACAGACAGTGAATGGAATGATGCAATGATGACTAATGAACTAACTTTGATGTGTTTCGCAAATAACTTGGCAACCTCTCCTTTATAAAAATTAGAGGCTTGTCTAAAATAATAATATTAAGATAAAAAATTGGTAAATATATTAATAGATAGATAAGTAAATTTATAAGAACATAGATGGTGGAATGAATAAATGGATGGATAGACAGACAAATGGATGAATGGATTGATCAACAAATGGTTAAAAATGGATGTACTTACATTTTTAACTCTATAGCTCTTTTAGCGGAACTAGATATTACAATAATGTGAGGTGATCCATGAACCTGTTCAGACAGGTCATTTTTAATCCACTCATTCCACTGTGGACATACTAAAATTAGCTAATAAAGAGGTGTGGTCAATAATATAACAAGTCGTACCAGTTTGTAAGTAGATATCAAAAGGAATGACCACACCCACTTCATTTTTCACCTTGCAATGTACAAAATTTTTCTCTATTAACAAAATGTTCTATAATAACTGGGAGGTGTGGTCAACGTACTTTTTAATTGTATTTCTTGAGCCTCAACAGCTGTCAATTTATCAAGCTGTGGCTGCAATGCTGTCAATAGTTCAGTATATTGTCTACTGGGAGAATGAAGGATGGTCTGAGACTCAGGCTGGAACAAGAGTGTATGTACAGGTATCAGTCAAATTGATGACATACTTGAGCAGTTGATAAAACATCAGTAATTTTTCTTCTCTTATTCTTCTTTCTTTGAAAGTCTTCTTTATCTCTTATTCTCTTTCTTTGTTCTCTCTCTTCAGGCTCCAGCCACCAATCATCATCTCCAAGAGCATCTGCAGAGGCCATGTGTACACTTCGGTAGGCGTAGCTTATTTGATTAGAGCCACGCCCATAACAAAACCTCGCAGAGATGAGTCGTATGCACATGATCTACGATGATCGTCCTCTACAACAGGAGGGAGTAAAGACAAGTCGCTGGAAGACAAAATGGATGCCTCAAGACTTACAACAGTACATCAGTCCGCTTAAAATAGTTGATTTCATTATTAATTTATTATAGAGGAGCTGGCATATTATTAGAGGGGGTGTTCCAAAAGAAGTCAAATCACGTGATACAAGACACTGAAAACAAGAAGGTGGGCTCGTTCCCATTCTATGTTAGGTCTCATTCTCATGTTTCTAGTACCGATATTGTATATTTCATGTGGAATTCAAACATGCCTGCCAACGGAAATTTGATAGTGAGGGTAAAGAGATAGAACCTAACTTTGGACAGACAGGACTCGTCAAAACTGGTTATCTAAACTCATCTTACAGTAAATGGACATTTAACAATAAATGGATGCATAAAATGTTTTTCTTATAGAATCTGTTTTAAAAGGTACTCCAGATTTATTGACATTTGAAGATGGTAAGTTAATTAACTTATTAAAATTAATATAATTTATTGACTATTAGTAAAGAGAAGAATAAATTCAGAAGTGGCTGATATGGAGAAAGCAAGCCACGCCCAGTCATTGTGTTTCTGGGGTGATGACGAGGGGTATGGCCACATTGAGTGTGACTATGGACAAGGAATACGTCTTAAAACAAAAGGAGACTCTGTTTTCATTGGTAAGTAATTATAACAAATAATTAATGGGATATCCTCTTACTATGGAAACTACTTTATGGGGTCTTGTCCTTACCTTTAGTTGTCTCTAAAAATAGTAACATATACGAGACATTACTATTTTTAGTAACAATGTTACTACATAGAGATCTCTAAAGGTAATCCTAAAATATATTAAAGGGACAATGTATGGATGATATTAACTAATGCTGAAGTAATATATCTCTCGATTCTTTCTAGAATCTTTCACTAAACTTGATTCTGATCAGAAAGCTCATTCATCTAACTATACGGGTGGAGAGAAGACTGGACAAAGTTGGACTGATAAAGTTATGGATATCAAACAACAACAAGATCATAAAACTATAGAACAAGGAGCGAGTGGAGAAGTAGATGATGATGAATGGGTATGTGTGTCTATTTATAGTAACAATTCTCATTAATTATGTAGGATGACTAAAAAGTAGAAATTAGTGCAGTCTTTTTTTGCAGCCATTATCAGTTGAAAAATAGTGTCATATCTTTTTTATTTCTGTTCACTATTAACCATTGATGTAATATGATGTCATAAGTGGGTGTGGCATTACTCTTTACGGTCCCACCTCCAAACTGTGCCATTATCACATACACCAACTAAACATCTAATAAAAGAAATAGATACATAGCTAACAAAAATGGACAAATAAAAGAGAAATGAATACATAAAAAATGAAAATGGACAAACAAAAAGTAATGGATATATGAAAACTTACTGTCCATCATTACTAAAAGTAACTTGACGTATTGCAGTAAAACATTTAGCATGTGATAAAATTAGTGGGCGTGACTTTGTAATATCGTCTTGATGGAGATCCCAAATGTATATCTTACCAACCTGATTACCAAGTGCTAAATACTGTGAGAAAAGAGTTAAAAATAAAAATTAGTATATTAGATGTAAATATAATATTAGCATAAGTAATATCATACCTGTAATTTCTTATCTAATGCAAATCGAATATACCAAATTTCACAGTTAGGTACTTCAAATCTATGAGAATGTGATCACAATATTAAGCCACACTCACTTAATTATCATACTTATGTAGGACAGTGAAGTGAGCTTTTTTGTCAGAGTCAACTTTATAAGGAGGTTTCCAAAGAATGAAATTATCTTCACAACTTTTTGATACAGCTAATTTCCCAAACCAACGAACACAGTCGATATAATTACGATGAATTTCTCGAGTGGAATGCTTCGGGAAATGAACTTGAAGAAGTTTAAAGGAACTACAAAATGACGTCCATTAAATGGGCAGATACTTTATAAAGTGGATACATGGACTTACATTTTAGATCCTTTAACATGATGATATGATCTGGCAACTACGTCTCTATACTCATCAGTATTTAAATCCCACATTTTGAGTGCGTGGTCCATACCAGCTGATAAAATTGCTGTCCCACTAAGATTAAAATCCTTTTAAACAAATATAAAATGAAAGCATTAGGGGATAAGGGAGGTACCCACGGCGCTTAGTACTTCATCTCTATGTCCCTCTACTCCTCCAAATATTGCAACACATATTACAGTTTTTAAATTCCAGAGCCTCAGGGCATAGTCTAATAACAAAAGTAGTGATGATGTGAATAGTGATGGTGAGAGTTGTGATATCGTACAAACCTTTACTAGCTGATAAGAGAAGATTAGGATCTTTTGGATGAATCTGAAGTTCATTGACTGCATTACCATGTCCAGTAAATGTCTGTCACATGACACATCACATGACATCATGTGACATAATAAAACTTACTATTTTACATTGCATACTAGTTGTACTAAAAATAGATAATTATTTTTAGCACAAATTATTATGTCATCTTTACCCTATTACTCTTATAATTCCTTTAACTCCGCCCACTGCTAATAACATTTCTCCATTCTCTTCAAAACTCCAAACACATGTATAAAAATTTTCTTCTACCTATAAAACGATGATGTCATTATGAGTCATTACTATTTATTAACACAACACCCACTTACATCAGCATCACTGTAAGCTTGTACAGGTATTATCTGATTTTCTACATTGCAATGGTATATGGTTACCTGTAACCAATTAAAGGGGTGTGGTTGATTAAAAGATAATTGTAGTTTCTTACTCGATTGCTTCCCACTGTAGCAAATATTCTGTTGTCTGGAAGATAAGGATTAAATTTGACTCCAAACAATGGCTGTCCGTGTTCTTCCTGTAAGAAGACAAGAGATACTTGCTGTTAGAGACAAAACTTACTCGGACAAATCCTGCTATTTTGAAAACCATTATCACATCACAAGAGAAACGCCCATGTGTTTGTAGTATACGGAGTTACTAAAACTCGTTACATTTCTGTAAAAATTTCAGAATGTTTACGTATACCTCCGTAATCCTTTCCTACCACGTGGAAGGTGTGGCTGATCCCTGCAATGGTGGCTGTAATTCCTACTTCACCTTATGATGGCTACTCCATCCTATTTTCTCCTTTCTCTCCAGGCCGAATAGCGTTTGTAGGGGGTCTAAATTACGGTATAGCTGGTACAGGAACCCTTATCATTTTTGATCATTCTCCCCAGGGGTTTAAAGAATTGCGTAGGTATGTAATTACAACAGGGACATCCCCTCAGTTAGATATCACATGACGTCATAGGTATCTGTGGGAAGATGGATTGTTTGATGTCACATGGAGCGAGCTTCATGAGCCAATATTAGTAGCAGCAGCTGGAAATGGGCAAGTCCTTCTGTTTAACCACACCCACCCAGACGTATGATAGTTTTTAATTAAATAATAAAATTTGCATTCAATTTAGGGTCCCACTGCAATACTCTCTGGCCACAGTGCAGAGGTAGTGTAATTTTTATAAATAGAAAATTTGCAGATAAATTGTATTAGATTAGTAATATTGTTCTAAAAATAGTAACATCCTTTAGGTCAGTAGTGTAGAATGGAGTACTTCACGTAAAGAACAGTTCATTTTAAGTGGGTCCTGGGACAAAACTATCAAAATAGTAAGTTCTTTAGACTCATTCCTAAACTATCTGATAGTTTGGGTATGAGAATGGTGTATTTTATTAGTGGGATCCTGAGATTGGTCTATGTATTTCAACATTAACTGGTCATACTGGTTTAGTATACTCGACTAACTGGTCTCCACGTTTACCTCAAACAATAGCATCTGTATCAGGTAATGAATAAAGTGATGAGTGAATGACTTGTCCTATCTTTATATATAGGGGATGGTTTTTTGAGATTATGGGATATAACTTCTCCTCCAAAATGTACTGCCTGTTTGAATGTAGGCTGTGGAGAACTACTAACATGTAACTGGAATAAATATCATGAGGTAATAAAAGTAATATATAATGTTGATCTCTCTCTCTCTCTCTCTCTCTCTCTCTCTCTCTCTCTCTCTCTCTCTCTCTCTCTCTCAGAACATACTATGTACAGCTGGTGTGGATACCACATTAAGGTACATGTATAATTTCCTATTCGAGTTATCTTAACTGGTAAAACAGGTTATGGGACATACGTCAGTTATCATTACCTGTACTAGTAATGTCTGGTCACTCACAATCCATAAAACAAATTAAATTTGATCCTCACACACCATCTCTAATAGCATCTTGTTCATATGATTTTACAGTAAGGTCTGTATGTCTATCTATCCCTACCATCAATCCGTTAATCAATCCATTCACAGACTATGGAACACTGATAATCCAGTTAGTCCATTATACCAAACAATAGATCATCACAAAGAATTTACTTATTCCGTTGACTTCAGTCTTCACGAGAAAGGACTCGTAAGTACATGTACACGTTACCGTAGCAACACATACATACATTTTTGGCAAATCAAAACATGTACCATAATAAGTTACTATGACAACTGAAATTCAATTAAAATAATGTCTATAACTTTTCCATGACAACAACAATATCGATAAACATGTTGACTTGTATATGTTTGTTAATTACATTTCATATAACCACATCCTTTGTGATGGACATATATGTCATCAGCTTTAAGTTATTATCTTGGGAATTGTCTTATGATGATGATGACATCCATGATGTCACTTAATTATATTCATAGATGTTATTTATTGGGGGTGTATCACTAATTATAATCATTCACTGAATGTTATAAATGAATGTTATTTAAAATTGTATGAATCATCTTTTTTGTGTGTGTTCTGATACCATCAGCAAACTGATGCAACAATAATCATGTTGTCATTAACTTCTGTGTAATTTTCATTTCTTTTTTTTATGACTAACTTATAGATAGCAGACTGTTCGTGGGACAAAACGATAAAATTGTATACCCCTTCTTTGCTCACCGTTCCTCCCACAACATCTCTTCCTTCATAGCAGAGAATGGATTGAAATTCCTTATTCATCACTTCCTGTACAAATATTATTCATATCAGGGATATATATGGAGTATACTATTCATGGACTTGTTCGTGCAGTCTCTGCACTATTATTTGCTGGCATCTTGAAAGTTAACTTGCTGATCATCTAATGTTGATCACTATCATGTCTTCATCAGCAAAATGTCATATGATATAGTGTTTTTTTTAAATAAATTATTTTATATATATAAAATTGATTAAAAATTGGGGCAATAAAAATAAGTTAATTTGGGGACTTGGAGGTTAGTATTAATAATAATAAAAAGAGAGGGAGAGAGGATTGGGGTAATAAATAAAAGTCATTAAGTACATGTTCATATCATTGTGTGAGTATACTATTCATGGACTTGTTTGTGCTGTCTCTGGACTATTATTTGCTGACATCTTGAAAGTTAATGTGCTGATCATCTAATGTTGATTACTATCATGTCTTCATCAGCAACATATCGTGAAATGTGACCATGATGTAATAATAATAACAGTTTTTTTAAAATAAATTATTTATATATATATAAAATTGATTAAAAATTGGGGCAATAAATAAAATAAGGTAATTTGGGGACTTGTAGGTTAGTTTTAATAATAATAATAATTATTAAAAAGAGAGGGAGAGAGGATTGGGGCAATAAATAACAGTCATTAAGTACAAGTTCATATTATTGTATGTACTATATAGTATGTACATCCTCATGTGATGTCATTGTATGTACATTATCTTTGGGGTATCCACTATCAAATGACATTGCTTTCCTTACAGGTGGTAAATGTTGTAAACTTATTCTTCTTCTTCTTTGTTGTTTTGTTACATTATTTGACGGAGGGTTTAATATGATGGGACGAGACTCAAGAGAATTTTTTCTTTGTCTTGGTAACTCCTCTTCGCTTGGTAATGGGTGTGGCTTGTGAGATTCAACTCTCCGTCTTGATTGTTCTTTATTTAAAAGTGGGTGTGGCCTGGGGACAAGAGAGTTGGTTTGTGGCTGTTCTTCATCACCTGATAATGGGTGTGGCTTGTGGGAGTTAATTTTCTTTCGCTGCTGTTCCTCTGACTTAGATAGTGACTGACGTGGTTTAACAATGATAGGACGAGACTCAAGAGAGTTTGCTCTTTGTCTTTCCTCTCTATTTAACAATGGATCACGTGAATGTGGTTTGAGGATAACAGGACAAGACTCAAGAGAACCTTTCCTAGGACGTTCCTCATCATGCATTTGATGACGTTCTTCCTGAGGAGAGTCTTGAGGAGAAACAGATGGAGATTTTGTTGGCTGACCAGAGACTACAACAGGTGGTAACCTATTTCTACAAGCACTATCATTAGTTCCAATACTAGCTCCTACTCTTTCTATAAATGGCGCTATCAGTTGTTCTCTCTCTCTTAACATTTCCATACTCCAAAATGACTTAGATGCTTGTCTTGAAGAAGGAGAGAAGAGATCAGAATGATGTACGTGAGGAAGTGAGCTTTGGGTGTTAGACGGAGGAGAAGTTTTTAGCGCATCATCAGTTGATGACCTTCTTGGTACTGGACGAACAATACATATTGGTACTGTCTGTCTCCTGTTATAAGCAGAAGATGGTCGGACGTTAGAAGGTGCAGGAGTTTGATGAGAGGTTCTGTCCACTTGAGCTAGAAAAATAAAAGTAGATCATTATGTTAGCATCCATTGAATTTTGTATGCATCCATTCATCTAAACTATGTATCCATTCAAACGTGCATGCATCCATTCATCTAAACTATGTATCCATTGAAACTTGCATGAATCCATTCATTTAAACTATGTATCCATTGAATCTTGCATGCATCCATTCATCTAAATTATGTATCCATTCAAATTTGCATGCATCCATTCATCTAAACTATGTATCCATTGATTCTTGCATGCATCTATTCGAACTTGCATGCATCTATTTATAAAAGTTGATAACTTACTGGACGTTCTTTGCAGTACATCTGCAGTAGTCATAGTAACAACTGGAGAAGTTATAGGATGTGTTCCACTAGAATTGAATGCTAGCATTTTCAAAAAGGACTCCTTGATTTTAAATTTTCAAAAAACTGACTCAAAATTGTTTTAACAATATTTAAATATAATAGCACAGCTCATCAATAATGTTAAGGTGGTCTGGAATGTTATAAATATCTTTAACATTAAGTTTAATTAGAAATACAATTGTTTTATGACCTCATGAATATCATTATATCAATATGTCACACTTTACAATTGTTCTATTGTGTTATATAATATTATATAAAAGATGTGGGTGGGTGTGTACTATCTGGGTGGCCAGCAGATGTTAGATTATCAATTTATCATATTAATGTTGTAGATTACTTGAAGTTAAATTTGACACGAAGTAAATATCGCATTTTAACCTGGAAAGGTAATATAATATTACTTCATATTAAAATAATATAACATACTGTATCTATAGTAACATGTACTCTAAAATATATGAATTCATTCGCTGATTATTAAAGATATCTGTTAATGATCCTTTAAACTTTCTATCTTCTTGTTACATTTAGAAAGAGGATGCTTCATCAGAGGTATCCTCAATATAGAGGTTGTATAATACACTAAAGTATTAGTATGGGACTAGAACAAGTGTCCTCAATATAGAGGTTGTATAATACACTAAAGTATTAGTATGGGACTAGAACAAGTGTACTCAATATAGAGGTTGTATAATACACTAAAGTATTAGTATGGGACTAGAACAAGTGTCCTCAATATAGAGGTTGTATAATACACTAAAGTATTAGTATGGGACTTGTCCTCAATATAGAGGTTGTATAATACACTAAAGTATTAGTATGGGACTAGAACAAGTGTCCTCAATATAGAGGTTGTATAATGCACTAAAGTATTAGTATGGGACTAGAACAAGTGTACTCAATATAGAGGTTGTATAATACACTAAAGTATTAGTATGGGACTTGTCCTCAATATAGAGGTTGTATAATACACTAAAGTATTAGTATGGGACTTGTCCTCAATATAGAGGATATGTCCTAAACTAGATATTAAAGTACTAGATGGGATCCGATAAAAAGGTATATTTCATACATAATGGATATGATGGATGGTACATGTTACTATGGTAACATACCTGGCTAGTATCATAAACAATAAACTCATTATAATTAAGGGTATATCCCCCTTTATTCTCCACTTCAGTATTAATAGCTTGACCCAGTGGTATCACACAGCCATCAGGTCTATTAATAGTACACAATATAGATGACATCATATAGCTACTATATATATTATATGGCTTACAGGGTATGATTGTGGGCGGAGTCAGGAGCAATTCGACCTAAACCTTTGACACTATGAGTATCTTTAGGTAAACGATGAGCATTATAGTCAGCTGCTAATAACTCATTAGGTTTTCCCAAGGATACCTAATGGACAGACAAATAAATAAATCGATATACCCCTTGATGGATGGATCGACTTTAATACCTCACTTAACAGAAGTAACCCTTCATTTCTAATGGGCGTGGCAAAACAATAATTAGCACTTTTTGAACACATGTCAGCAAAATAGATACCTTTACCAAACTAGAAAATAAATTCAATTAAATGGGTGTGTCCTCACCACACCCACACTAATTACCATATATCCAGTAACAGGTGCTTCAGGTGGTGCAATACGTAATCCTTGACTTAAAATTCCAACCCAATTAGTGAGACGAGATCCGTGCCATAGCAACTGACGATTACCTACGTCTTTAAATGCTGTCTCCTCCCCCTCTCTATTAATTTCATAGACTTGTTGAACATCGAGAGAGAAATTTCTATGTGTACGTCCATGGGTTTGTGTAACATATCTAATATGATATCATGAAACTCTATAATAATATGAAACTCATCAATCCATTTAAGTTATAACACATCATATGATCTGTTGATCCATATTATTAATCTAGCCATCCATCTGTCCATCCATCAATCTATCTATCTATCTATCCATCTATCTTACTTCTTAATAAGATCAATTATTTCATTGTCTTCATCTAATGGTTTCAGATCACAATGTAATCCTTTATAATGATGATCGTATGGATGTTCTATTTCATAATCTGTTCTTTGAAGGACTGTCATTGCTATCTGGATGTCACTGAGGGCCTGTAGGTGAAGTTAATAAGGGGGTGGGGTCTTTACAATACAAGATTAACCTCTAAGAGTGCTAATTTCTGCTTGATTTCTTCATCAGTTGTAATTAATGGGGGACGTCTCATTCTATATGTTATTGGATGTCATTTATCCATCCATCCATTCATCCATCCATCCATCCATATATTATCTGTTCATCCATTTACCCAAAATCATGTGGTATTCTTGTATAAAATTCATCACAAGCTTTATAAATGGGATCACCCCTTGTATTATTAGCTTGAATAAGAGATTCAATCTTCTTAAGAGCTGCATAACCTGACTTGATTTGAGCTGTTGTTAGTTTACCTAGAAAGAGAGAGAGAGACAGAGAGAGAGAGACAGAGAGAGAGACAAAGACAGAGACAGAGACAGAGACAGAGATAGAGAGAGAGACAGAGAGAGAGAGAGACAGAGAGAGAGTCAGAGACAGAGAGAGAGACAGAGAGAGAGAGACAGAGAGAGACAGAGACAGAGATAGAGAGAGAGACAGAGAGAGAGAGAGACACAGAGAGAGTCAGAGACAGAGAGAGAGACAGAGAGAGAGAGAGACAGAGACAGAGACAGAGAGAGACAGAGAGAGAGACAGAGAGAGACAGAGACAGAGAGAGAGATAGAGTAAAAGGATTATATCATTATCAACCTAGAGGAGCCTTTTTAGTATCATATTTCATCTCCTTGACAACATCTTCCATAGCTTGTACATTACATATTAACTGAATTAACTCCTAATGGAAAATAACAAAAATACATTTACTGAAAAAATATTACCACTAATTAAAAGGTATGAATATTATTAAGAACAAATTAATTGATTAAAACATATTTCAATGGTTGTCATGACTACCCATGCCTCATACAAAGCATGTAATTTTATCAAAACAGGTTACCTGAACTCGTTTGTCCAGTTTTGATTGAGGCTTTGGTTTGATAGACTCTCCCTTTATATCTTCTGGAGCATCTGTCTCTTCTTTCTCCTCCTATTAATACAATGAAATAGATATATGAATATTAAAATGGATGTATAGTTAGAGTAATGGATGTATATACACAATACAATGGATTTATAGATAGAGTAATGGATGTATATACACAATACAATGGATTTATAGATAGAGTAATGGATGTATATACACAATACAATGGATTTATAGATAGAGCAATGGATATATATACACAATGCAATGGATTTATAGATAGAGCAATGGATATATATACACAGTGCAATGGATTTATAGATAGAGCAATGGATATATATACACAGTGCAATGGATTTATAGATAGAGCAATGGATATATATACACAATGCAATGGATTTATAGATAGAGCAATGGATATATATACACAATGCAATGGATCTATAGTTAGAGCAATGGATATATATACAATGTAATGAATATCCAGATTGAACAATGGATTTATAAAGAAATACAAAAAACTGTATTAACGATTGTCTCCATAGCAACTGTTGCTATAACAATATGTATGTCCATCATGTACAAAATACACGAATGGATAGATGGATAAATAGACAAATAAATGGATATACGGTCGAAGACAATGTTGTCATGGCGACCGTGATCCCATAAACCACAAAACAAACCAATTTATTATCAAATAACATTCTCTAAAACCACAAAAGAAAGGAACAAAACCAGACAATGTAACATGATATCATGACAGGTATCATAAAAATGCAAGTCTCTAAAATAAATGTGTCTCTCAGACTATATATGACATCTGATGTAATTAACATCAAGATTATATCAATTATTAATGGAATGTTCTCACAAAGATAATTATGAGCTGTGATCAGACTGTTTGAGTAAATAAAGATAAAAATTGACAGGACAAGAGAGAGTGAGGTCAAAATTTTATCTCATAATGTTTTGATTGAAGAATTTCTTAAATTTGGTCTTCTTTCCAAATTGTTGAGGTCAATTAATTAATGAACTATAGTATGTCTGTGAGTAGTTGGGCTTCCAGATATAACTAGTTTGATAAACTAGTTTGGTCAGTTTTGTGGTCATTGTGGGATGCTTATTAATTAACCTAACAATGTGTCCATTATTCTAATTGTACTGTCCATATACTAGAACCTATTTATCCATTAGTCCATCCATATATCCATTGTATTATTATTCATCCATACTTTAGCTTCATAATCCATTTCAAGGAGATCGTATTTTCCGGGCACTTTTACAAATGAGTCTTTATCATTCCAATCATTTTGAGTCTTATCATAAAATCTATCAGAGTTAAAAATTACATGTTATTATAATATGTACATATTATGATAATGTACATGTATTATTTGAAGCTGTCTCTTTCAAAATAATATTAAAGACATTTAGTAACTGTACAATTATAAAGAATCTCAGTGTTACAATGGATAATGGTATGTCCTCTTTATAGTATCTTTATAACTTGTTGAGATAAAGTCTTACTTCTTTCTGAAAGTATCTTTAGCTGACTCTAAATCTCCACCAAATGATAACAACTGATGTTGTCCAACTTTACCAACTATTAATAAATACAAAAAATATCACACTATATTATGTTATAATTATGGTTGGTAATTAATAGTATTATTGACAGGGTTTACCTCGTCCCCACCGAAACCAGACGCTATAAAGTGGTTTATTATCATCAACTAACAGCTGTAGTAAATAAAATTTATTATTATTGTTCTTCAAATTAGTCTAAAGTGGAGAAAAGAACGAGTAAATAAGCACCTTACTAAGATACACCTACACATGTACATGTACTTAATATGACATATACATGTACTTAATATGACATATACATGTACATATATTACATGTACATGTAGCTAGAATACATGTACATGTAGCTAGATTACATCTAAATGTAGCTAGATTACATCTACATGTACCTAGATCACATCTACATGTACCTAGATCACATCTACATGTACCTAGATCACATCTACATGTAGCTAGATTACATCTACATGTACATTTATTACATGTACATGTACATAGATTACATGCACATGTGGGTGTACATGTACATATACTCTAGGTACACGTGATGACGTGATGTGTGGATGTTACTAGTGACATATGATAATATTGTTAAAGGATATTATAGTGACTAATATCAATTAACCACAATGTTAGACAGGATGTGTTATGGAGAGTACATGTACATGTATAATGAAATGTACATGTTTCTACATGGAGATATCTTACCTGATTTAGCATTGAGTTCCATACTTCACTTCCTTCTGTGTAGACGTGAGCCTATATTGAGGATATAAGAGGGTAAGTATTATATAGGATATTAGGGTGTACATTCTGATATTAGGGTATATATCCTGATATGAGGGTATAATGAGTACATGTATTATTTGTACCTTTCCTAATTTTTGTGTGCATTCTGAATCAACTGGAGCTTTTCCAGAGAATACATGAGATTTCAAATCTACAGAGAGAGAGAGAGAGAGAGAGAGAGAGAGAGAGAGAGAGAGAGAGCTGTTACAAAATCTAACTTAATCTAATAACCTTCAGAAGAAGTAGCAGTTGAAGACAACTCCATATCATTATTATCATTACTAGCACTATTACTAGTAGTAGTAGTAGCAGTAGTGGTAGTAGCAGATGATACAGTAGATGTGGCAGATGTAACAATGTTACCTATTATAATAGGAAATGACATATAATGATAATGATCACTTGATCAGTTTAACACGATATGGTTCATTGAATCTATTGTTTAATATCACGTTAACACAACATATAGAAATATACTTTGACCATTGGATGATCCTGGAACAGATGAAGCTTCTGTTCTTGGAGTGCGCCGTACAACTTTTTTGACACGCCCACTTGAATCAACACTCATAGAAATCTTTACAACATCCACTGCTGAACCACTAGTAGAAGGAGTACTGTCCGAGGAACCTTGTAGTCTTCGTTTTATCTTCCGACTGACTTTAGTAACAGTATTGGTCTGTTCCATTTTCATCAAATCCAACATGTAAGGTCGTCCGTTTATTGTCATGGCTACATTGACAGTGCCAGCTGCAAATGAAGATTCAAGAGATTGAGAATCTGCATCAGAATAATTCTTCCAATTGCCATAATCATCTTGCCACACCCACTCGTATTCTATAACAAGAAATATTCATTATCTAATTAAATCATTAATTTTGTCTGTCCATTGTCTCATTTATTTATCTATCTACCCATCTATCCATCTGTCTATTCATAAATCATTCATCCATTTATTACCATTGTAATTCACATCATCAGGATCAACTCGTCGTATTTTCCATTTTGATGAACTATTAGATTCATCTTCCATTTCCTCTCCTTTTAAGTCAATATTGTAACGTTTGGTAGCCAATGTGACTCCTAAACTATCAACATCAGACAAGTAGGCCGCCTCAAGATGTCGTCTAGTGCTTTCTGGATATCTGTATAGATGAATGGACGAATGGAGAGATAGAAGAATTGATAGATGGATGATGAATGGATGATGAATGGATGGATGGATTAACGAACATGTGAACAGCACACAAACCACACCTCTTCCAAACTCCACCTTCATTCCATTCCCAAACTGAGGGCTTATAATTGGTTGTTCCTATAGGAACACAGCGTATATCTCGAGGCCAACCAGTAGTGACGTTAACTTGAGACATGGTTCGAAATCTAATTTTCATTTTAACCCCTTTAGCAACGGCCATAGTCATTTCATCAGCTCCTACACAAAACGAGTCTATCAACGTCTCATTATGTTCTTCTGAATATGGCGTCCACTTCCCGCCATCTCCAAGCCACTCCCATTGAACTGTTTTAACCTTTTTTGAGGCACTTGCACCCTCGTCTTCAGAACCTATTGCAAAAGAAAAGGTTTAAAAATAAAATTTAGGTAATTAAAGAAATTAAAATTGCAAATAAACTGTGCTGTCTCATCACGTGACTCACCTTTGGTTCTCTTCCTGGCAGCTCTTGTTCTGGTAGCCATTACTTCCACCCACTGTGAATCGAAGAACGTCATATGACGTCATAACAATTCATTATTGATCAATAAAGAACCAAGTCGTAGAGATTACTCGAGGTAAATCTACATTTTTCGGTCTTTTGTCGATCTCAAAGACCTCTCTGCTAGTTATTAGTGCCTACTAATAGTGCTCTCGAAGGACTCAGTCGACAGAGTAAGTCAAGAAGCGATTGTCTTTGCCAGATCAGCACTATTTTCTAGGAAACGAGATAACTGACTTTTGTACTTGATAAATAGCTCACAGAAAGAAAACCACTAAATTTGGCAAAACTACAACTTCTATACAAGACCTTTACTCATTTCTAACTTATTTTAATTAGTTATTTCTCTCTCTACTTGAGTCAAAAGCTTCTTTGAGCCAGGAAAGAATTTATAAGATATTCTCTGTGCTATTGTCTTTATAACAAGACTTACTGCTGTATAAAATGGCTGAGGGTTTCCCTATGGATCCTGCTCAATTAGCTCTGGAATTACAGGGGCTAGAAAGCCGGTCTCGTTCTAGTACCTGGCCGTGTCAGGATGATGAAAATGGCAGTCGAGATCATTCTGAGTCACCTGTTCCTACCGTGTTAAACACTAGCACAAAAAGTGAGCCCCCGAAAAAGATGAGAAATGCCTGGGGGAATTTATCGTACGCCGATCTTATCACTCAAGCTATCCTTTCCTCGCCTGATAAGAGACTAACCCTATCTGAGATTTACGATTGGATTGTACATAACATACCTTATTTTTCTGATAAAGCATCCAGTCCATCTACAGCTGGTTGGAAAGTAAGTCTGTTATATCCTGTATTCTGTGAACTGTGAATGTATGTTTCTTTTTGGGTAAATTTGAAAGGGAAAAGATGTTAATGTAAACACTATCTTGTTTTATCAAACTAGTTGAATGATCAATGATGTAGATTGTGAATAGTGAACATTAGTACTTGCTCCAGGATATAGCTACCATTAGTAAGCTCTAGACTAGTTGACTTCAGTACTTACTCCAGGATATAATTACCATAGTAAACTCTAGACTAGTGAATGTCAGTATTTGCTCCAGGATATAACTACCATTAGTAAACTCTAGACTAGTAAACATCAGTACTTACCACAGTGACCTAGGATAGCTACCATTAGTAAGCTCTAGACTAATAAACATCAGTGCTTACCACAGTGACCTAGGATAGCTACCATTAGTAAGCTCTAGACTAGTGAACATCAGTACTTACCACAGTGACCTAGGATAGCTACCATTAGTAACCTCTAGACTAGTGAACATCAGTACTTACCACAGTGACCTAGGATAGCTACCATTAGTAACCTCTAGACTAGTAAACATCAGTACTTTGACCTAGGATAGCTACCATTTCTAGACTAGTACTTGCCCAGTGACCTAGGACAGTTCCTTGAATGATATATACTGTATTTGTTAAATTAACTCATGTACTAAAATATTTAATGAATAGTGTTATAGAAAGGAGAAAAATTAATAATATGTTATTAAAGAAGTGTTGATAAATAGCATTGTAGCTGTTTATAAGTGAAAGGATCTTGCACACACACGCACACACACTCACACTTTAAATCATATAGTACTGTAAATGTCCTGTGTCAGTTCATCTACTGCTTGTCTTGTCCTTAATTCAACATCCTGTTGTGTTGATGGTAATTTTAGTAGTAAACTCTCTTTTGATAACTTGATAACTGTTCTTTTCATCTCAACTTATACGAGACCAAGTGGGTAGTTGGTGAATGCCTTAACATTGCTATGGCAACCTTTCTGTTTCCATGGCAATGTAGGGAAAGTTCATGAGAATAAGGTTTATATTGAGGTAGTCTTAATATGAGTTCTGATGACAATGAAATCACTAGTCTAATTAAACCAATAAATGCTTTGTCAGCAGATTAATGTCTGAGTTTGTGATAGAAGGTCTTTACATGTAATATAAATATTTTGTGTTATAAATTTAAGATATTAATAATGTGATGTGTATATATGCGATGTGCGTGTGTGCTTGTGTTATCTATGCATCCATTTTGTTATCATCCATCCATTTGTGTCCTCTATTCGTCCATTTAACTTTAAACATTGTCTCTGATAAATTGTTCTCGTCCATTGTTAATGGGTATTGATCCATTTTGTCTATCTATGCATCCATTTAACATAGTATGTATCTATTTACAACTTATTTCTTAATTGCTTTAACTGATACTATTCATCCATAACTAATTTTATTAATCCATTAATACAATAAATACTTACTACAAGAGTACTGATTTTGGCGGGACAGCTAATAATGAGAAGTGGGTGTGTGATACTCCTCATATAGGAGGTGGTTTATAAGGGTATCATGACCACATTAAAATAATTGAGATTCTTTGACGTGTGAATAAAACTAATAAAAATAATTTATGAATATTATTAAATGAAAAATTATTAACTATATGAGCTTATGGAACAATGTCTTGTTAATGGGTGTATATTTTTGTTGATGGATGGATGGACGATGTGCTATGGATGTATGTTTATTAGAAAAGGTGTGGTTCATTAATAATATTCAGTATCATAATATAATATTACATGTAAAAAACACACCCTCTTTTACTGTCATCAAACAAAATGATTGTATTTCAATAAATAGTTGTGTTCTTGACTACTTGAGTGAAATTACTTATCTCTCTCTCTCTCTCTCTCAGAATTCAGTACGTCACAATTTATCTCTACATAGTCGGTTTGTCAAAGTACAAAATGAGAGTAGTGGTAAAAGTAGTTGGTGGACTGTTAATCTTGATGCTAAAAATACTCGAGGCAGACGAAGGTCATCATCAGTTGATAATGGTAATGCTCCTTCACCAAGATCAAAAAAGAAAGAAAGAAAGAAACAATTAAAGAAAATTAAAGGGACAGGCTCCTCAACTGATCTACAAACAAGTAGCCCTTGTGATAGTCCAACAGCAACCACAGGGTTCTTACAACCACCATGGAGCCCTTCTCCTCATATCGACTGTCCCTCTCCGGCTTCATCTGATCGCTCAGCAACTTATTCACCAGTAGCTTTCTCTCCTGTTTTGCAACGACACAGTCGAAATGCCACTCCTGTGTCTCCGTTAGTCTCCCCTCCTGCTTTGGAACATGAGAATGTCTTTAGTGGATCTAATTCATCTCTCCTGGATAGTTTTCAGGACAGTAACATGAGTGGAGGATTAATAGGGAGTGATATAACAGACCCCATGTCACAACAATGTATAGAATCGATGGCTTCCTTAAATCTAAGATCATCCCGTGACGGACTAGGATCCTCTTCATCTCTTTCCTCTCTAAATTCTCCTCGTCTACAACAGCTCAAAGCAACTCATGTATTTAATTTCTCTTCACTACCTGCTACTGGTACTATTGATGGGTCCTCAGGTTACTCATCTGTGTCTGATACTGACCAAGCAATGCATACAGAGGTTCATCAAGGTCCTATAGCTCCGCCCCCTTATGATGATCACCTACCAAACTCGTCTGGTAACTCATTACGACCAGTGAATTGTAGTACACCAACACGCCATACTAGGTATGTGTGGGCGGGATTAGACTACCACAGTGATCCATTATTAGTAAGGATAGCTACCATTAGTAAGCTCTAGACTAGAGGAACATCAGTACTTACCACAGTGACCTAGGATAGCTACCATTAGTAAGCTCTAGACTAGTAAACATCAGTACTTACCACAATGATCTAGGATAGCTCTACCATTAGTAAATTCTAGACTAGTGAACATTACTACTTACCACAGTGACCTAGGATAGCTACCATTAATAAGCTCTAGACTAGTGAACATCAGTACTTACAACAGTGACATAGGATAGCTACCATTAATAATCTCTAATATTATTCTTTAGTTTTGGAGCAAGCCACCAACTTCATTTTTCACTCGCATATGAAGGTCGTCCACGATCAGGATCAGAACCTGCCCCTCATCTACACATGAACCATCATTTCCCACGTCCTCATCACCACATACCTAGAGACCTAGATCCCAGTCTCTTTACTGCCGATTTCAAAGACTTAAATATACATGATGTTATTCAACAAGAGTTACAATATGGGGGAGGATTGGATTTCACAATGGCTGCATCAGATGGAACATATAGTTCTCTTAACCCTCGCACTCATCACAGTCCTCATCACTCTCATTTATGTCCTCCCCCCCTAACTAATGACCCTACTCTCACATCAGTGGCTTTAGACTCTCCGTTACAAGTACACAGACAGATAAACCCTGGATGGTAGCCACACCCCTTTTCCTACACGTGTGTTTTTTGTTTGTGAGGTTGTGAATTAATAAGTTATTAAAATTAGTTATTAAAGTTGAAAAGTAAAGAAATGTAAAATGTTTTATTGTTAGGTTTTTATTGTTCTTTTTAGTAAATTTATTATGTGCGCATAAAACACACTCTCCCCCTCCCTCCCTCTCTCTCTCTCTCCCTCCCTCCCTCTCCCTTTCTCTCTCTCTCCCTCCCTCCCTACTTATCCCTCATTGAGGCAGCACTTTACACACAAAAACAATTTAATATATAATAATATATCTATATTCTTGCAATGTTTAATATATTTTGTTTTATGTTGTTTTTTTGATTCTTTTCAATACTTTATTACTTACATGTCATTAATATATTATGTCTATGTGTTATGGTAGAAGTATATAGTCTATTTTCTCTCTCTTCACTAAACTTTACACAATACTAGTAGTAGTAATAGATAGTATTCATTTTATTGGATAAACTAACAATTATTAGAAATTTAGGCAACTTTGCATATAAATAAGCTGTGATCTGTTGCCATAGAAACCATCACTGTACAAACATTGTATTAATACAGACTGTCTGACTGTTAAAAACTATTGTCTTTGATGTGGTCTATTGAGAATGTCATCTAAGTAGCAACATGTGGGTGGAACATGACCATATAAGGTAAAAAGACCACTGGTGACAGGAGGGTAGAGATATTGCAATAAAAATTATAGTAATTTCACTAATTGACAGCTGTCACTAGTAATTGCATGTTTGACCGTATATGGTGTTAATTAAAATTATGAAAGCCACGCCTACTATTGGTTATTATAATAGGGTTGGTTAGTTTTAGGCCACACCTTGGGAATAATAGTTGAGTCATGGAGAGCAGATACAACAGAAGGAGTCCTGGTAGGTTGTATAGTGAAAATGGGATTGAGTCTGAATTACTAAGATGATTATTTCTTTATGCAGCTGTTCGGAGATTGATGCGAGAAGCAATTGAGTTAAGGGACCCAACATCACTGTATCATGCCCAACCATTAGAGGTTAGCTTTACATATTGCTATGGTAACCACAAACTCATGTGATCTACATATAATAATACAGGAAAATTTGTTTGAGTGGCATTTCACAATTCGTGGTCCTCCTGGTACAGATTATGAGGGTGGGCGGTATCATGGCCGTATATTACTACCACCAGAGTATCCTATGAAACCACCCTCAATTGTAATACTGACCGTAAGTGAGAGAGTAAAGGGTTAAAAATAAACCTAATAGCTATTTGTATTTCAATAAATCAAATATTATTGTTTATGACAGTTTATTAAGGGTTAAAAAAATAATACACTAGAAATAAAGATGGAATATTATTTTATATTTTTTATATCCCTTCCTTTGTTTCCTCTCATATATTTTATGATAATTTATAATAACAGTGTTTATAATATAATGTTATGATTTGATAGTTTGAGACAATGAAATTATTTTCCTTTCAGCCAAATGGTCGTTTTGAACTCAATCAAAAAATTTGTCTCAGTGCATCATCTTATCATCCGGAATTATGGCAAGCCTCTTGGGGAAGTAAGTTTGACCACACCTATTTATTATAGCACGACTATACCCCCTATATAGTTCGTACAATGTTACTGGCTTTGATTGGATTTATGCCAACTGATGGTTTTGGGACAATAGGATCACTTGAGTGTCCATCTGAAGTACGTAGAAACCTAGCGCAAAGGTACAGATAAATGGATGGATAGCAAATGGATGAATAGGTATATAGATGGATGGTTGGATTGATGGACAGATGAGAGAAGTGATTATACTATTTCATGACACAACTATTATATTAATAGGTCGTTAGATTGGGTGTGTCCATCATGTGGTGTAGCCAATCGTACAGCCCTTCCTGAGGGAGTTGAAGGAGAAGACAAAGAAAAGACAGTTGCTAAGGAAGTGGAAGAAATTGTTTCCCAGATGGCCATAAAGGTTAGAGTCGTAGCTATTAAAATATATAGCAATATTTTTGACCTTAGTCTGAAGAAGAAGTTGATGCTCGATTTAAACAACAAATTCAAGCAGAGAAATCATCGCAGCCATCCCAGGCTTCTATCTCACCTGACCAGTCAAATGACATGGTATCATCTGATGAAGCAACTCTCCCTAATACATCTGAAACCAATGGATTAAGACAGAGAAGGTCTGAAATGCCGACTGCAGTACCAGCAACCATTGCCTCAACTCAAGTCAGTTCTGTTGAGTCAGAAACGTCTTCCAATTCATTCATATTATTACTTATTGTTATGTTAATAATAGCTATTGTTGTCTTAGTGATACGAAGGCTGGCTTTTATGTAAAGCTCATTGTACTATTCTCTATTAATAATTATTTTTATTATCATTAATTTCATTAAGTTCAACATATCCATACATGTTGCAAATATGATTTGTCCATAAAAAATTGATACTAATAAATGTTTTGATGACATGTAGCGATCAGCTAAGAGTCTTAATGACATCATTGATTACATCTAACCTGTCTTTACTGGTATGCCAATTTACTGAATACAATCACACTATAATAATATATATATATATATAATTATAGTTTTGACTATCAGGTGTGCCCATTATATATATACTTCAAATTTTGCCACTAACCACTTGTGGGTCAAAGTCGTACTTACTTATGAATATCATTAACTGTCGTGAAGTTATTAATAGTTAATTAATTGAATTGTGTGTGATAAAGGATGGCTGATGCTAAAGGGACCAGTATATCAGCTGTGTCAGACTTATTTAATAGTCTAGAACAGTTAAAGACTCAAATTAAGACAAGAGGGGAAGTAGAGTAAGTAAATTCTTATAAAATAAAGCGTTAATTATGATGATTGTAATTACTGCTAATAATAGAAGGGACTTAATTAATTTTGATCGTTTTAGATTAGAAGAGGCGTGTACTAAGCTGTGGCATCAAGCTGAAATTATCACAGAGTGTTTAGCATATCGCGTACAACTTTATAACTCAGCAAAATCCGATGTTCTGTTCATGTCAGGTAACGAAAGCCAGTTGACTAGTTAGACCATTAATTGATATAATAGTTGTCATAGCTACAATGTCTCCTACTATTAATGAGTAATTTATTAATAATTGTATGAAGGAAGTCACTATTTTTTCCATCACCATATTGTAATTTGATCTAAGTGTTGTAATAATAATTTGAGAAACAATAGTTGCTATGACAACGTGTTGTTTTTATTAAATTTTAGATGCATTTTGGCGGACAATTCAAATTCTTGTTCCACTCAAGAAAGAGCTCACAGATTTAAAACAATATTGTAAAGAAATGAAACTTGCAGATGAAGGCATAGATCCAAGGTGCTATATGATAGTATTATGACAAACTTTAGGGTTATTATGGAACATTAAAGATTGTCCTTAATATAGAGATGTCCTCAATATAAAAGTTAATATTTAGTATGAGGCTGGAACAAGTGTCCTTTGTAGCAGACATCTCATTAATTATTCATAGTATAGATCTATTAAATATTCATATATTTTTATTAATTATACAGACCTATTGAGCTCCCTACTGTTATCCAGGAAGGTAATGGAATGAAACATGCCACATCATATGATGATTTTAAAAAACAAAAATTACAACAAGCTAGTTCAATTTCTAGTAGTGGTACAACAACTCCAGTACCTAGTTTTGGTATAAGAAAAGCTCGCTCTCATCCTGATGTTAATATGCATAATATACAGAAAGAACTTGAAGTAAGTGATTTGTCATGATTTGTTAATGTATTAATTTTCTCTCCCTCCCTCTCTCTTTCTCTCTCTCTCTCTCTCTCTCTCTCTCTCTCTCTCTCTCTCTCTCTCTCTCTCTCTCTCTCTCCTCTCTCCTCTCCTCTCCTCTCTCTCTCTCTCTCACACAGTCATTACGTATCGATTCTAAACGTCTCAAAGAGAGTGAGAAGAAACTTTTAAAGGAAACTCTTGTTTTGAATAGAAAATGTAAAGTATTAACTGAAGCTAGAGACAGAGCTGAAGATCGACTCAAAATTGAGCAAACGCAAGTTAGTCTAATGAGTGTATATAAAATATTGTAATAATTACTGTAATAGTAGGTGTGGTAGTAATAAAAGGGAAAATCCCTTAATCTGCAATTAATTAGGTCTAGCGATTATAATTATAATATTAGCCAAAATTAGTACAGCCAAGTTAAATTTAACCCCTTGTCATTATCCAGTAATTGGATATATTAAGTACTAGTTTATTTTATTATATAGCGTGACTCCATTGAAAAATTACGACAAAGAAATAGAGAATTAGAAGAACAAGTACATAAGTTACAACAACGTCAGGTCAGTTTAATATAGTTGACTTAGAATAATGAAATGAATACAATAGAATTTAAATTACCAACTTTATATACATTATTGTACTTTCATAATAATAGATTTTATTAATCTATTTTTATCTCAAGTTCATCAGTAAACAATTATACTTATTTTATAAAACAGCACATGATATATCATAGTCTTGTACTAATTTTATCTGGTATACTCTAGTATATCCCAGTATACCCTAGTATACCGTAGTGTATCCTAGTATACCCTAGTATACTCTAGTATACTGTAGTGTATCCTAGTATACTCTAGTGTATCCAGTATACCCTAGTATACCATAGTGTATCCTAGTATACCCTAGTATACCGTAGTGTATCCTAGTATACCCTAGTATACTCTAGTATACTGTAGTGTATCCTAGTATACTCTAGTGTATCCAGTATACCCTAGTATACCATAGTGTATCCTAGTATACCCTAGTATACCGTAGTGTATCCTAGTATACTCTAGTGTATCCTAGTATACTCTAGAGTATCCAGTATACCCTAGTATACTGTAGTGTATCCTAGTATACCCTAGTATACTCTAGTATACTGTAGTGTATCCTAGTATGTAATATTGTTTTCAATTTCAACACAATGATCAATTTTCTAGGTCATTAAGGACAAGGAGAAAGAGGAGGTGCCATATGAAGTCTAAGCCACTCCCCTTTCACAATTAATTTATATTTCATTAAATTTTCAGGTAATCATTTTTGCAAATTATTTTATCAGCAAAAACGAAGAAAATATTTTGAAAATCGTATTATGTTAAAACAGGGATGGAAAAAAAAAGATGTGTGTCAAAATATTTTGTGTACTTTTACTGAATGTGGAGAGAACTCGCTCTGATTTATGGAAAGTTCTTTTATTTTAAAGGGAACAAGTCAAGTTTGTGTCATCTGCTGTTGTTTTAGTTTGTCCACGTGAATCATAATCTGAAAAGAAGAAAAAAAAATCACAAAAATATCTCAATTCTCCAATTTTATTTTATCTTAAGAAAATAATCTAGTTTCTTATATTAAAGGGGCATCCCCTCTTTACTCACCTTCAATGCTGGTCCCAGTTTCATTCCTAAACACTTAACAAGTGAGTCACTGGTCAACAACAATAATGCTTGTCCATCAACTTCTTGGTCTTGAAGAGTAGAAGCAAAATAGTGACATTCTGGTACAGACTCAAAATACTTGACTACATCAGCTACATTCCAACTTTTGACATCAACTGAAAGATCTTAAAATGATAAGTTGTGTTAAGTATCATGTTTTGTCGACATGTACCTGATCCTTTCCTCTTTGTTAATGGTTTCACAGTTGTCTTAGTTGAGGTAGTGATGGTAGTAGTGGTCGGTGCTGGTTTGGAGGAAGTAGAAACTGCTGGAGAGAGAAAGAGAGAGAGAGAGAGAGAGAGAGAGAGAGAGAGAGAGAATGCTAATATTATTTATATATACACATACCTGCTAATCCAGTGGTCTCTTTTACTCTCTTACTTGGGATAGTTGGTTGTTCTTTATTCACACGTTTCATACCATTTGAACCAGATGAGGAATTTAATATCTCAGTAATATTATTAGAGATCGAAGTGATCATTGCTTCTGTGAGGGGAGGGGCTGTGGTGGTTGTTGTGGTTGCATTTGAGGGCTGACAGATGCTGCCAGGTACTGTGGTGGGTAATAATTAGTGGGTGGGGCTAAAGATGAGTAACTTACATGCCATATCTATTTGTAACCTTTTGATTGCAGGTGGTAAGGTCTGATCAATTAAAGTTGTGGGTGGCATATATGGCACTGAAAAATGATATAAAGTAATGTTCACTAGTCTAGAGTTTACTAATGGTAGCTATCTGTGGTAAGTACTGATGTTCACTAGTCTAGAGCTTACTAATAGTAGCTATCCTAAGTCACTTTACTAAGTACTGGTGTTTACTAGTCTAGAGCTTACTAATGGTAGTTATCCTAGGTCACTGTGGTAAGTACTGATGTTCACTAGTCTAGAGCTTACTAATAGTAGCTATCCTAGGTCACTTTACTAAGTACTGGTGCTTACTAGTCTAGAGCTTACTATGGTAGCTATTCTAGGTCACTGTGGTAAGTACTAATGTTTACTAGTCTAGAGATTACTAATGGTAGCTATTCTAGGTCACTGTGGTAAGTACTAATGTTTACTAGTCTAGAGATTACTAATGGTAGCTATTCTAGGTCACTGTGGTAAGTACTAATGTTTACTAGTCTAGAGATTACTAATGGTAGCTATCCTAGGTCACTGTGGTAAGTACTGATGTTCACTAGTCTAGAGCTTACTAATAGTAGCTATCCTAGGTCACTTTACTAAGTACTGGTGCTTACTAGTCTAGAGCTTACTATGGTAGCTATTCTAGGTCACTGTGGTAAGTACTAATGTTTACTAGTCTAGAGATTACTAATGGTAGCTATTCTAGGTCACTGTGGTAAGTACTAATGTTTACTAGTCTAGAGATTACTAATGGTAGCTATTCTAGGTCACTGTGGTAAGTACTAATGTTTACTAGTCTAGAGATTACTAATGGTAGCTATCCTAGGTCACTGTGGTAAGTACTGATGTTCACTTGATGTTCTAAAACTTACAAGATGCATTATCCATAGGTATAGCATCATCAGGATTCTTTCCAGGATTTGACTCTTGCCACATAGTCATACAACGTAGCGTACAAAACTTATCAGACTTTGCTAAGTTACGTTTCCTCTGTCTCGTACACATGACGCACTTCATTGTACCCATGTCACTGACCCCTCCCTACATGGGAGACAAAAATGAGACAGTTAACGGGCGTGTCCTCAGACGAACCTGTTGTAATTTATGAAAATGTTCCAGTAGGCATAATGATGTAAGTATGCATAATGATACAGATCGCTCAACCTGCTTTGAACGTCCAGGGGTACTGGACGTGGTTGTAGTAGTTGCTGAGGTTGCCATGGCTGTGGAACTTGTTGTGGCCATCACCGTGGAAACAGATGGAGTAGACTTTGACTTGCTGGTAGTAGGTACAATTTTTGGAGGCTCTGAGGGAATAGTGTGAGTCTCAGCTGATGTGGATGTAGTCTTGGTTGATATAGGAGAAGCCACAGTCACTGGCTCTGAAGTTGTGACAGTCCCTATAACAGTAGCTAATGTAGCTGCTTGAGGTGTGTGAATAGAATTCTTAACACCAGGAGCGGATTTCTGAGAGAGAGAGAGAGAGAGAGAGAGAGAGAGAGAGAGAGAGAGAGAAGAGGACAGTCTCAATTCAATACTTACACGTATAAAAACTATATTGTATTTAAAATCACTACACAAGTTTCCTTTCATTTTTTCAACAATGTGACATACTCATGTACAAATTATATGTATAATTACAAGACTTACAAATTGGGAACAGATCCTCAAGGCACATCGCTGCTTTTTCCTTCCAGGTCCACCATATTTGGGCTTATCCAAACAATATGAACACTTCCCACAGTCGTCACGGATACAACCAATGCAAGTACCACACCCCCTTCCTCGTCGACGAATTTTTGAAGTAATTCCTTCTTTTACTTCAGGTGTTAAAGTTGGTTTTACTTTTAATATGGACCTTGGACTCTTTACACCAACAACAGGTGTGGTAGGAGCAGACCGTGGAGCTGAACCATCTTTACGTGGACGACCTCGTCGTTTCACCAAAGGTGTATTTGAAGAGACCTTTGATGTAGAATTAGCAGTGGGCGTGGCTTGAGTGATCGGAGCCACTGGAGTGGAGCATGAAGGAATCAAGACAGGTGGATTTGGGGTGAGTAAGGTCTTGACGACATCATCACTTGTGGTATCCATTTCACTATCAGAGCTATCGTCACTGGAACTTGTAATGTCTCTGCCCTCCTTATTCTTAATGGATTTAGCGTAGGTGTGATCTGGCGTTGGTGTACCAGCTCCTGAGGGTACACTCACAAGAACGTTCTTAATTCGACTTGGATTTGTTGTATCAGTTACTTGTATTGTTCCCTTGACGTTGGCTGTTGAGAGAGAAGTGGTATCTCCAGATACTGCAGTAATGGTCTCAGCTGGAGGGATAGTTACTGGATTAGGTGCAAATGTGACTTGCTTATTAATATTATTTTTAACGGGAGATGCCTTGCTTGCGTTGTGATCATTGAAAGAAAGCGATGCCATAACTAGTGATGGAAAGAGAGAGACGCTTACATTTAATGTAACGTATAATAGTGTGCCATTTTACCTTTTCAGTCAATAACCCGCCAAATCACTTTGACGCTCTCAGTTTTGCTGAAATAAAAATAAGATAATGTCATTTAGCAAATCATTTCAAACATGAACATTGTCTTGTATGGGAGCCGAACAGACTTACTTATCTTTCGATCGTGGCTACGCTACTTTTCGGCGAAAACTTTCGTAATATGAAACGGTTACCTTTCTTCGCCCCTCGAAGTCTAGATCGGCAAGAAACAATTGCGCATGCTCAGAAAATATAAATTGCCGGTACATAAGGCGCCACACTCATTGCGCATGTTCAGAGGTGTGTTGCAAACTTAGAAAGTCAAGATGGAGGTCGTAGAAGAATTTAAACAAGAGGTTTGTCAAGGTTTCTGTCCTCAAATATTTTTTATAAATTTTTCAGATTCATAGTCTTTATGAGTGCAGACTTCCTGTATCAAGAGCAAAAATGGCTACCATCACTAAGTTAGCCATGAAAGGAGCTAAGGTAAATGGACGAATGAATTATAGTCATAAGAATGGTTAATGAACACATGGTTATATTTAATGAATTATTTACAATAGAAAATAAATAAAAAAATTAGACAAATTATCTATTTTATAGTTTTACAAACATATTGTGATGATAGTGGAAAAGTTTATCAACAAAGTGAGCACATTTTTATAACAAGTCATGTGATTGTCTTGTGATTATCACACAGTCAGCTGCTCCATACAAGTTGCCAGCATTATACACTATAGACTCAATAGTACGTCAATCAAAACATCAATTTACAGGACCTAAAGAAGTGTATGGTCCTCGATTTGCTAAGAACTTTGAAAAGACCTTTACTTATATCTTCCAATGTCCTGACTCTGATAAAGTAAGTTTAAATGAATGTCAGTACTTGCCCCAGTGACCTAGGACAGTTCCTTTGAATGATATATACTGTATTTGTTAAATTAACTCATGTACTAATAGATTTAATGAATAGTGTTATAGAAAGGAGAAAAAGTATTAATATGTTATTAAAGAAGTGTTAATAAATAGCATTGTAGCTGTTTATAAGTGAAAGGATCTTGCACACACACACACACACTTTAAATCATATAGTACTGTAGCTGTCATGTGTCACTTCATCTAGTGCTAGTAAACATCAGTACTTACCACAGTGACCTAGGATAGCTACCATTAGTAAGCTCTAGACTAGTGAACATCAGTACTTACCACAGTGACCTAGGATAGCTACCATTAGTAAACTCTAGACTAGTAAACATCAGTACTTACCACAGTGACCTAGGATAGCTACCATTAGTAAGCTCTAGACTAGTAAACATCAGTACTTACCACAGTGACCTAGGATAGCTACCATTAGTAAGCTCTAGACTAGTAAACATCAGTACTTATCACAGTGACAACATTGAATTCAAACTTCTATTTTTTTTAGCCAAAGGTATTTCGAGTTCTCAATCTTTGGCAGAAAAACAATGTTTATTCATCAGAAATACTTCAACCATTATTAGAACTAGCTCCTAAAACAGGCAGTCCTCAAGAACAGCCCAGCAGTACTCAACTTGTATCTGATGACAAGAAAGAAATGGAACTATCATCGCTTACACACCAAGAACAAATTGACTCTCTTCTTCAACAACAGCAAGATCAGTTACAACATCTTCTTACTCAAAGTGTTACGTCAGGACAAACTGATGTCTTAGCAGCTCTATTAGATAAAGCTAAACAATTAAAACAATTACAAAATTTACAACAAGAAATTACTGGTAATAATCCTCAGCCTGTTCTATCAGAGGACCCACTTGCTCTCGGTCCTCCTGTATCAACTGATCCTATCACTCATAAGACAAGTCGACAATCAGTCGTTGCTAATGAGTTTAGTAAGGTCAGTATACTAGAGATATTCTAAAGTATATCATTGTGTACCTCAAAATATCTCTGTATATCTCTGTATACTTTATTTAGGCGTTACTTGATAATTTTGATTATAGCAGTGAGGAAGAAGGTGATGGTGATATAACAGGTGGTAATCCTGCGATAGATAAAACAGAGTCTTTACCACCTCTTGAACAGTCAAGGTAAATATTAGATACGTTTGGTTTTTATCTCCCTCTCTCTCTCTAGTGCTACTGACATTATTGATCAATTAGAAGAACAATTCAAAAAAGAAAAAGGACTATCTGAAACAAGTCATCTAACAAATATTCCTTTACCTCCAGCTCCACCCACTTTACCACCTCCGTTAATTATGCAATCAGGTTTTCCTCCTATGGTTCCTCCTCCTATAATGCCACTCCCACCTCAAGTAGCTCCTCCCACTTCTCAGGATTGGATCCCCTCTCGCTTACCTCCTCCTCCACCTACATCTCAGTCACTGTCTCCACATGGGTAAGTTAATTATAATTGATTATCTCCATAGTTACCAAATAATTAGATGGAGAGACAATAGAGGTTGGTCTTCTTATGCACCGCCCCCTCCTCCTCCCCCTAATTATCGTTCTCGCTCTCCTATGTCTTCTTTTCCTTCACGATCTCCACCCCCTAATTTTCATTCTCGGTCTCCTCGTTATCATCACAGAAGTCCTAGAGACTCTTTTAGAGAACGCTATCGTGATAGAAGTCCACATCATTATGAGAGGGGGCGGGACAGATGGTCACATGACGACAGAGGCAGACGAATGTCTCCACCATATAGAGAAAGAAAACCTCCATCACTTAATAAACCAAACCACGTCACAGGTGGGTGTGGTCAGCAACTGTGATCTATTTTTTGAAACTTTTGTTTAGTTTACAGTACCACAGTGTGGGTGGGTCATCTTAATAAAAATATGACTGACGAACAACTTAAAGAAATAATGGTCCAGTTTGGCCCTGTCAAGTCTGTTGATGTATGTTACTATGACAACTGTTGCTATGGTAATTTTCTTGATATATTCAGTGTATTATAGCTCGTGGTTGTGCCTATGTTGTTATGGAGAAACGTGATGATGCTGTAAAGGCTGTTGATCGATTAAAAGATATGAAAATATTAGGACAAAAGTGTAAAGTAAGCCCCTTCAATTACTAGTTTAATTAATATCTTTGTACTCGCTTGACTACTAAAAAGATTTGGCACATTAAACTACTCAGAGATATATGCTATAATAGTTCCCATAGTGATGATTTAACAAGTTGATGTATTTACAATTTTATATTTTTGTGATGCTAGTGAAGTATTCAAAGGATAGTTGTTATAGTAACAAATGAAGCCACACCCACTTTATAACATCTACCTTTATATAGGTAGCCTGGGCTCCTGGTCGTGGTGTAAAAGGTAAAACTTATCAAAGTTATTGGGACATTAAACCTGGTCTTAGTTGTATACCATGGGAACTTATTAAAACAGAAGCAGAACTTGTTACACTAGGCGAGGGAGGGTGGGTTGACCCCTCCTCGTTACCACCTGAATTAGCTACTAAAAGTAGCGATGATATGGCCATAGCAAATTCACCTGATCATTAGATCACGTGATGTGGAATTAATTAAGTATGTGGGTTGATTATTATTATTTATGTGCAATATTTAATCAATTAAATGAAATAATATTAATTGGTTTTTAATGAGGCTAATCAAAACAATTATAAAAGGTCTAAATAATATTTAGCATACTAATAATTCATTCATTAATATCGTGATGATAGTCAGGACTTTGCGTATCCAATGACTCCACAAGACAGTCGTCCACCAGCATGACCAGTAGTAAGACTGTCAGGAAATCCACCTTTTCCCAAGTCATCAGGATCAGCATGGACCTGTGGGTGTGGCCAATTAAAGAGGATGGCATTAATCTATTTGATTGTTATGTAATGTTAATATCTGCCTTAATAATCAGTATAGACCACATGTTATACATTTAATAACTAAATATAACAATAGAATTTCAAATATCTTGGTATATCAAAAAGGTATGTGAAATTATTGGCTACAAAAATATTTTGACTTATTCTTTTCACTAGTATTTGAAAGTAACAGAATAAATTCATTCCCAGATTTAAATTGCTAGCATATAGATCTGGGAATGAGACTGTAGCCTTTCTTCCTTACCACAACAGATCGTCCAATGATATTGTTTTCTCCTGAGAGAGG